>OZ024885.1:22446562-23781562 GCA_964017185.1 Rugalucina vietnamica
GAAAAACTTGGAAAAAATTGAATATCGAAATACAGAATTTTTTTCGATTTTCGTTTTTCGATATTCGCCCCCTTGGCGTTTTTGTGCTCAAATTTGTACTATAGCAAACGTGCTCATTGCGAATATCATGTTCGCAGTGGAGGTTCTCACTTTCACCCATCTACGAAAGAAAAACTTGGAAAAATTTGAATATCGAAATACAGAATTTTATTTCGATTTTCGTTTTTCGATATTCGCCCCCTTGGCGTTTTTGTGCTCAAATTTGTACTATAGCGAACGTGCTCATTGCAAATATCATGTTCGCAGTGGAGGTTCTCACTTTTACCCATCTACGAAAGAAAAACTTGGAAAAAATTGAATATCGAAATACAGAATTTTATTTCGATTTTCGTTTTTCGATATTCGCCCCCCTTGGCGTTTTTGTGCTCAAATTTGTACTATAGCGAACGTGCTCATTGCGAATAACATGTTCGCAGTGAAGGTTCTCACTTTCGCCCATCTACGAAAGAAAAACTTGGAAAAATTTGAATATCGAAATACAGAATTTTATTTCGATTTTCGTTTTTCGATATTCGCCCCCTTGGCGTTTTTGTGCTCAAATTTGTACTATAGCGAACGTGCTCATTGCGAATATCATGTTCGCAGTGGAGGTTCTCACTTTCACCCATCTACGAAAGAAAAACTTGGAAAAAATTGAATATCGAAATACAGAATTTTATTTCGATTTTCGTTTTTCGATATTCGCCCCTTTGGTGCTTTTGTGCTCAAAGTTGTACTATAGCGAACGTGTTCATTGCGAATATCATGTTCGCAGTGGAGGTTCTCACTTTCACCCATCTACGAAAGGAAAACTTGGAAAAATTTGAATATCGAAATACAGAATTTTATTTCGATTTTCGTTTTTCGATATTCGCCCCCTTGGCGTTTTTGTGCTCAAATTTGTACTATAGCGAACGTGCTCATTGCGAATATCATGTTCGCAGTGGAGGTTCTCACTTTCACCCATCTACGAAAGAAAAACTTGGAAAAATTTGAATATCGAAATACAGAATTTTATTTCGATTTTCGTTTTTCGATATTCGCCCCCTTGGCGTTTTTGTGCTCAAATTTGTACTATAGCGAACGTGCTCATTGCGAATATCATGTTCGCAGTGGAGGTTCTCACTTTCACCCATCTACGAAAGAAAAACTTGGAAAAAATTGAATATCGAAATACAGAATTTTATTTCGATTTTCGTTTTTCGATATTCGCCCCTTTGGTGCTTTTGTGCTCAAAGTTGTACTATAGCGAACGTGTTCATTGCGAATATCATGTTCGCAGTGGAGGTTCTCACTTTCACCCATCTACGAAAGGAAAACTTGGAAAAATTTGAATATCGAAATACAGAATTTTATTTCGATTTTCGTTTTTCGATATTCGCCCCCTTGGCGTTTTTGTGCTCAAATTTGTACTATAGCGAACGTGCTCATTGCGAATATCATGTTCGCAGTGGAGGTTCTCACTTTCACCCATCTACGAAAGAAAAACTTGGAAAAATTTGAATATCGAAATACAGAATTTTATTTCGATTTTCGTTTTTCGATATTCGCCCCCTTGGCGTTTTTGTGCTCAAATTTGTACTATAGCGAACGTGCTCATTGCAAATGTCATGTTCGCAGTGGAGGTTCTCACTTTTACCCATCTACGAAAGAAAAACTTGGAAAAAATTGAATATCGAAATACAGAATTTTATTTCGATTTTCGTTTTTCGATATTCGCCCCCCTTGGCGTTTTTGTGCTCAAATTTGTACTATAGCGAACGTGCTCATTGCGAATAACATGTTCGCAGTGAAGGTTCTCACTTTCGCCCATCTACGAAAGAAAAACTTGGAAAAATTTGAATATCGAAATACAGAATTTTATTTCGATTTTCGTTTTTCGATATTCGCCCCCTTGGCGTTTTTGTGCTCAAATTTGTACTATAGCGAACGTGCTCATTGCGAATATCATGTTCGCAGTGGAGGTTCTCACTTTCACCCATCTACGAAAGAAAAACTTGGAAAAAATTGAATATCGAAATACAGAATTTTATTTCGATTTTCGTTTTTCGATATTCGCCCCTTTGGTGCTTTTGTGCTCAAAGTTGTACTATAGCGAACGTGTTCATTGCGAATATCATGTTCGCAGTGGAGGTTCTCACTTTCACCCATCTACGAAAGGAAAACTTGGAAAAATTTGAATATCGAAATACAGAATTTTATTTCGATTTTCGTTTTTCGATATTCGCCCCCTTGGCGTTTTTGTGCTCAAATTTGTACTATAGCGAACGTGCTCATTGCGAATATCATGTTCGCAGTGGAGGTTCTCACTTTCACCCATCTACGAAAGAAAAACTTGCACAAATTTGAATATCGAAATACAGAATTTTATTTCGATTTTCGTTTTTCGATATTCGCCCCCTTGGCGTTTTTGTGCTCAAATTTGTACTATAGCGAACGTGCTCATTGCGAATATCATGTTCGCAGTGGAGGTTCTCACTTTCACCCATCTACGAAAGAAAAACTTGGAAAAAATTGAATATCGAAATACAGAATTTTATTTCGATTTTCGTTTTTCGATATTCGCCCCTTTGGTGCTTTTGTGCTCAAAGTTGTACTATAGCGAACGTGTTCATTGCGAATATCATGTTCGCAGTGGAGGTTCTCACTTTTACCCATCTACGAAAGGAAAACTTGGAAAAATTTGAATATCGAAATACAGAATTTTATTTCGATTTTCGTTTTTCGATATTCGCCCCCTTGGCGTTTTTGTGCTCAAATTTGTACTATAGCGAACGTGCTCATTGCGAATATCATGTTCGCAGTGGAGGTTCTCACTTTCACCCATCTACGAAAGAAAAACTTGGAAAAATTTGAATATCGAAATACAGAATTTTATTTCGATTTTCGTTTTTCGATATTCGCCCCCTTGGCGTTTTTGTGCTCAAATTTGTACTATAGCGAACGTGCTCATTGCGAACATCATGTTCGTAGTGCAGGTTCTCACTTTCACCCATCTACGAAAGAAAAACTTGGAAAAATTTGAATATCGAAATACAGAATTTTATTTCGATTTTCGTTTTTCGATATTCGCCCCCTTGGCGTTTTTTGTGCTCAAATTTGTACTATAGCGAACGTGCTCATTGCGAATATCATGTTCGCAGTGAAGGTTCTCACTTTCACCCATCTACGAAAGAAAAACTTGGAAAAAATTGAATATCGAAATACAGAATTTTATTTCGATTTTCGTTTTTCGATATTCGCCCCCTTTGCGTTTTTGTGCTCAAATTTGTACTATAGCAAACGTGCTCATTGCGAATATCATGTTCGCAGTGGAGGTTCTCACTTTCACCCATCTACGAAAGAAAAACTTGCACAAATTTGAATATCGAAATACAGAATTTTATTTCGATTTTCGTTTTTCGATATTCGCCCCCTTGGCGTTTTTGTGCTCAAATTTGTACTATAGCGAACGTGCTCATTGCGAATATCATGTTCACAGTGGAGGTTCTCACTTTCACCCATCTACGAAAGAAAAACTTGGAAAAATTTGAATATCGAAATACAGAATTTTATTTCGATTTTCGTTTTTTCGATATTCGCCCCCTTGGCGTTTTTGTGCTCAAATTTGTACTATAGCGAACGTGCTCATTGAGAATATCATGTTCGCAGTGGAGGTTCTCATTTTCACCCATCTACGAAAGAAAAACTTGGAACAATTTGAATATCGAAATACAGAATTTTATTTCGATTTTCGTTTTTCGATATTCGCCCCCTTGGCGTTTTTGTGCTCAAATTTGTACTATAGCGAACGTGCTCATTGCGAATATCATGTTCGCAGTGGAGGTTCTCACTTTCACCCATCTACGAAAGAAAAACTTGGAAAAATTTGAATATCGAAATACAGAATTTTATTTCGATTTTCGTTTTTCGATATTCGCCCCCTTGGCGTTTTTGTGCTCGAATTTGTACTATAGTGAACGTGCTCATTGCGAATATCATGTTCGCAGTGAAGGTTCTCACTTTCACCCATCTACGAAAGAAAAACTTGGAAAAAATTGAATATCGAAATACAGAATTTTATTTCGATTTTCGTTTTTCGATATTCGCCCCCTTGGCGTTTTTGTGCTCAAAATTGTACTATAGCGAACGTGCTCATTGCGAATATCATGTTCGCAGTGGAGGTTCTCACTTTCACCCATCTACGAAAGAAAAACTTGCAAAAATTTGAATATCGAAATACAGAATTTTATTTCGATTTTCGTTTTTCGATATTCGCCCCCTTGGCGTTTTTGTGCTCAAATTTGTACTATAGCGAACGTGCTCATTGCGAATATCATGTTCACAGTGGAGGTTCTCACTTTCACCCATCTACGAAAGAAAAACTTGGAAAAATTTGAATATCGAAATACAGAATTTTATTTCGATTTTCGTTTTTCGATATTCGCCCCCTTGGCGTTTTTGTGCTCAAATTTGTACTATAGCGAACGTGCTCATTGCGAATATCATGTTCGCAGTGGAGGTTCTCACTTTCACCCATCTACGAAAGAAAAACTTGGAAAAATTTGAATATCGAAATACAGAATTTTATTTCGATTTTCGTTTTTCGATATTCGCCCCCTTGGCGTTTTTGTGCTCAAATTTGTACTATAGCGAACGTGCTCATTGCGAATATCATGTTCGCAGTGGAGGTTCTCACTTTCACCCATCTACGAAAGAAAAACTTGGAAAAAATTGAAAATAGAAATACAGAATTTTATTTCGATTTTCGTTTTTCGATATTCGCCCCTTTGGTGCTTTTGTGCTCAAAGTTGTACTATAGCGAAGTTCAACGTGTTCATTGCGAATATCATGTTCGCAGTGGAGGTTCTCACTTTCACCCATCTACGAAAGGAAAACTTGGAAAAATTTGAATATCGAAATACAGAATTTTATTTCGATTTTCGTTTTTCGATATTCGCCCCCTTGGCGTTTTTGTGCTCAAATTTGTACTATAGCGAACGTGCTCATTGCGAATATCATGTTTGCAGTGAAGGTTCCCATTTTCACTCATCTACGAAAGAAAAACTTGGAAAAAAATTGAATATCGAAATACAGAATTTTATTTCGATTTTCGTTTTTCGATATTCGCCCCCTTGGCGTTTTTGTGCTCAAATTTGTACTATAGCGAACGTGCTCATTGCGAATATCATGTTCGCAGTGAAGGTTCTCACTTTCACCCATCTACGAAAGAAAAACTTGGAAAAATTTGAATATCGAAATACAGAATTTTATTTCGATTTTCGTTTTTCGATATTCGCCCCCTTGGCGTTTTTGTGCTCAAATTTGTACTATAGCGAACGTGCTCATTGCGAATATCATGTTCGCAGTGAAGGTTCTCACTTTCACCCATCTACGAAAGAAAAACTTCGAAAAATTTGAATATCGAAATATAGAATTTTATTTCGATTTGCGTTTTTCGATATTCGGACACTTTGCGCTTTTGTGCTCAAAATTGTACTATAGCATGCGTGCTCATTTAGAATATCATGTTCGCAGTGAATATGCTCAATTTGAACATCGAAGCAGAAGCGACATGCCTTTCTCGAAGTCCGAAGAACTTCGATGCTCTGAGCTCAATTTGTTTCGAAGTTCATTGGTACATCTTCGTTGTAGAAGCTACTTGCCGTATTCGAAGTCCGAAAAACTCCTATATCTTCTGATCTCAGGACATTCTATGTTTCGAAGTTGATAGGAACATGTTTGAGGTAGAAGATTTTGTTCGTTTGCATTGAGGTTTAATGTCCCAGTCAAAAGTTTTCAATCATGTCGGGCCTGAGCCACCGCTTCTTGGGTATTAACCAGTACTCTGGAAAGCTCATGTATCTTGCTCAAGGACAAAACGGTTCCGTCAGTGGGGATCAAACCAAGGACCTCTCGATTCGACGCTCTGTCACTACACCCCCCCCCCCCCCCCCCAATAGTAGAAGCGACCGTCCGAAACACTTTCGGCAACGAAGCTCAGTAGACGTCCAGGCAGCCCAAGTCGCCCGATTCAGGCTGGAGACAGCCGGAACACGTTTGATGACCAAACCTTATGAATTCGTCAAGTAGACCAAGAGTTCCAATGTTTCAGTACGGCATGTTTACAAAATGGGATTTTCACCCATCTACGAAAGAAAAACTCGTAATATAATAGAAGGAGCGTGTGATTCTCAAGTCCAAGAACTTTCTTACCTTCCATTCTCAAAACTTGCTGTGTACCCAAGTTGATTGGGGTATCTCCGTTATAGAAGCGACTTGCACTACGAATCGTCGAAGCTCGGGGAACGCCCGGGGAACATCAGGACAGCAGGGAAACCTTCGGTGATCAGTGTTTATGTTTCGAAGTTCAATGGTCTTATTATTCTCGAAGTCCGGACTCCCTAGCATTCGATGCTCAAAGATTCCTGTGTCACTTAGTTGATAGGGGGCGCTACCAAGCCCCACAAAATACGAGAGTTCATATGGTTTGAACTTCGAGCTAATGCAAAATGCGAGCTAAGTGCCTTCCTCGAAGTCCGAGGAATTCCCAGATCTTCAGAACCCAGGACTCATTTTGTTCTGAAGTCAATCAGGACATCGTTGTAGAAGCGACGTGCCATTTACGTCGTCCGACTTTTGAACACAGCGCTCACCATATTCCGAAGTTCATCGGGACATTTCCATAGCAGTAGAAAATACTGCAACCTTTTTATAGAAGGACTACCCGAGGAGAAAACGATACCGTGTACCTACGATCAATGTTTTGAGCTAAAATAAGAAAAATGTCAAGATTTTCCTACTGAAAATTTTCAATTTTTACAACTTTACGAATCTCTGTGTGTTGCATGGGCAAGTTGTAATGATCTTGCGTTTCTGTAAACGTTTGATTTTGTGGGACTGGGCCTTAAACTGGTCTTAAGAGCAGTTGGACAAGGGCTTCAGAACAATAGAGTAAATAGTCGCCCAAAGATAAATACACGTCTTTTCTGCTTTCCTATATTCCATAAGTCTATGATTTCCTTCGTTTAATGGTGTATATTGTTTTTCTTCCCTCTCATTTTTTTTCTGCTGAGTTTATCTTCAAACACGAGTTTATTTAGCATAAAATTAATATTTTAAACAAAACAATTCGCTAATGCAACTCTGGTAAGGTGTGTTATGGTAATCATCTTTGACGCCATCTTGATTTTTCGAGAGTATTCATTCGCTCATTGATGCCAGGGTGACATCATACAGTTTTCTGTTGAACCGAAAAAAACTTTTATTCGGCAACTGGATTTGACAATGTGATATGAAATACATGTATGATTGACCCATGTTACAAATTCGCAACGAAAACACAAAACATCACGAAGTGTAATCATAACTTTGCAGACACCCCCCACCCCCCGCATTACCCTTGGAATTTTAGAAATATATACCATTACATCCTCAGCCAGTTTGCACTATATATAGCATGCCTTTTTGAATTGTATTGTATTGCACCAGTCATTTGTATCCCCGGCTCACCTAGGGCCGGGGAATAGCGGGGGTTTTAACTTTTCAATTTTTAAAGCCACCGGGTAAAAGCCCGACCCTGCGGGGTGAGATTTGTGGTAAAATCCCTGCTAAAAGCTCCAGGCTCCCCAGAGGGTGACAGTAATGTGGAACAACAGCTGGGAGTTGTTCTGATGAAAATGGGATATGGGTTTGAATTTCTGCATGTAAATGTACAGGTTCATTTGCAAATTAGATAAGGACCATGAAAGTAATTAAATAGTTAAAATGCAACTAATATCTATTTTGAATGAATTTGACTGTGTATTTGCAGGAAATTAAAACCCCGGCACATCCCCGGCACTGCCGGGACCCAGAGGGGGGTGGGGCGGGGATACAAATGACTGGTGCATAAATTCACATAAAAAAAAATGAACATTGATACAACAATTTTTGCAGAAAGCTTAGAAAGAGGATAAAAGTATCAAACGGGTGCTTTAGCCATTTTCCGGTCTGGAGAGACGATCCCGCACTTGTGGCGAGCTTCGATCCCAATAGTTAGTTATTTAAAGTCCTGCTTACACAGAACTTGCAACCGACTCGCGACCGCTTTGCGACTAAAAATCACTGAGGTCGCGGAGAGGTTGCAAAGGTCGCGACAAGGTTTTTTTTTAAGTCGCTCCCGTACAGTCTTTTGAACTTGCTCAAAAGAATGGCCGCGACTGATTTCAGTCGCGAAGAGGTTTCAGAGGTCGCGAATTGGCCGGCGACCAGTCGGCGACAGGTCACCGATCAGTCGCCGACTAGTCGGCGACCGATCGTTGACTTCAACTTCGGCGATAGGTCGCCGACTAATCGGCGACAGATTGTATCTGTATCTGTTGAATACTGGAAATGTGCGCAGATGTAACTTAGTCGCGCGAGATTGTTCTTTTGAAGTTTTCAACTGTATCACAGTCTATAGCACTTTGTGGCAAATTATTCCAATCTATGATAGTTCTTGGGATAAATGAGTTTTTATAAATGTCTGAATTTACACTTTCAACTTTCAGTTGTTTACTGTGTCTGTTTCTTAATGTTCTGTTGTTGTATCTGATGTGTTGATCGGCAGGGATAGCTGTCGATCAGTCGGCGATAGGTCGCCGATCAATCGGCGACTAGTCACGTAATTTTTAAAACTGAGAATGTAAAAGTAGGCAATGGTCAGGAAACGGCGCAATCAGAAATTCCCACTCCTAAAACAGAAGTGGAAAAAAACTAAATTGTACGAGGTAATTAGGTACTTCATAAAGAAATCGTGAGTCGAGTGAGCAGCTGTTTACCTATAGGCGGCCGCTCAATTACCCAAACTTAACTAAAATTACAAAACGCACATAAGGTGCAGACAGCACAAAAATCAACACCAAATCATAAACAATTAGAACCACGACAGAAGTATCGCCTTGGAACGAATGTATGGTACGTGGACAATTCGGACTTTGGGTAATTCGGACCTTTGCCAATTCGGACTTGATTCGGATTAGCCAAGGTCCGAATCAGATAAAGGTCCGATTTCTTTTTTGGAAACATGGTCCGAATTAGCCAATGTCAGAATCTGTTTAGGGTCCGAACTGAACATTGGAAAAGGTCTGAATTGATCAATGGAAAAGGTCCGAACTGGCCAATTGAAAAGGTCCGAATTGACCAATGAAAAAGGTCCGAATTGACCAAAGAAATTTTCTTTTTGCGGTCCGAATTGACCAATAAAAAGGTCCGAACTGACAAGTGGTCGGGGACCGAATTGACTAGGGCCGAATTTTTAGGGTCAGGATTGAATAGGCCGTAGGGCCGAATTAGCCAATGTCCGAATTGTCCATAACTCGAATGTACGAGTGACGTATGTACCACATTTGTTACGTTACTGGTACGCAGCGTATCAGTGACGTATGTTTATTCGTTCGTATGTACGTGGCGTATCAATGCGTATGTGCTACGTACGTGTAATATATGACTGGCGTATGAAGCGTACCCGTGACGTATCCATGGCGTTTCCACTACGTTCCATTCTTAGCTGTGGCGTATCTGTTCTGTACCAACTGCGTGTGAAAAAACGGTTGTGTTCACTTTGTTGGTGCTATTCGGGCATTGCAGTTATGAATTAACAGAGGTCGAAGATGAAACCAAAGAAATTTAGATCGAATGGGGGGCAGAAACATTTCCAATGGCCCCCATCACGTTCGTGAGATGTCCTTAACAAATACAGAGGTTACCGTGAACGTAGCCCTGAAAGAATCCCAATCCAAGATAGGCATTTCAGATACTCTTGGAACGACACAAAATACGAAACACATACTCCACAGCAAACGTATGTACATGTAGGACGTACGTACAACATTCGCCGTTGATACGCGAGTTACGCCACACGTACGTCGCTGATACGCCGTAGATACGAAAAGAGAGTCGATAATACGCCGCGCATACGTCACACATACGCAACACATACGATACGAAAGGTTCGCCGATCATACATGTACTACATGGTTACGAGGCATAAATTACGGTGCGAGTGACGTATCAGGATAATAAGGTACGTATTAACGGCGTACCTGCTACGCTGCTACGGCGTATGCGTGACGTATACATGGCGCATAGGGGACGTCACGTGCGTACCACGTATTTATAAGTGCGCACAACGTAGCACCTCGGCGTACGAGGAGTATGAGCTACGTGTGGCGGATTATGAGCTAAGTATACTCACAAAAGTGTGAAAGCAGTGATAAAATTACAGGGGACTTAAACCGGTTTTACGAGTACCCAACCTCTGCTTCTACAGTGGTTCAAACCATTTAGTTAGTTGTTCGATCCTCGTGGTGACTCTATAACTAATCAATAAATCACCAAAAACAAACAAATAAAGTATGATAATCACCATGATGAATCAAAAACGAGGATTCCTAGATTCAATGAGCTGCTCGGCAATGGAGATCCCTAGGCGCTAAACAACATCGATGAAAATCTCCAGCAAAAGAAAAGCATCTTTTCCCAGGCAGCAATGGATGGGGTATTAACACTCTGTAGCCCGCACTGCAGACACAACAACTGCATTTGATGAAGTATCTCCATGTTGAAAATGTTAACCATAATACAGCGCGTTCCAAGACTTGCTGCAGCTTGTGCAATGCATTTTCGTATATAAACACCGTACAGTCGGCGACTGGTCGGCGACTAATTGGCGACTGGTCGCCGATCATTTCATCAAATCGGAAACAGATCTTACGTCTACGGCGACCGGTCGCCGATCAGTCGGCGATTCTAATCCTTTTCTAAATACGGGCATATCTTGGTTTCATAGGTTTCCTCGGTCGCGAAATCAGTCACGACCAGGTCGAAAAGCGGTTGCAAGGTCTGTGTAGGCTTCTTATGCTAGAGGTCCCGGGTTCGATCCCCGCCGGCGGCGAGGAAAGTTTGTTGGTCCGAACACGCTTCCTTCGTGTCATTTGCAGGAATGACATGATACAATGCGCCGTTCTTCGGATCGGAACGTTAACTGGAGCCCCCCCCCCCCCCCCCCCCCGAGTTGGTACGAGTTATAAGTCGCCGCTTGTCGCGCGAGTTTCCACAAGTTATGTTGAAAAAGTTGAAAAGTTGAAAGCTGTCACACACTCTCGAGTTGAAGCTAAGAGTTAGCGCAAATCATAACTCGTAATGACCTCGTAGCTTGTCGTACAGAACTAGGAGTAATGTCGTGGGATGTCGTGCGTTCTCTGCGTCTTGTCAAATATGGCGAGTTACCTACGAGTTGCTACGAGTTGCTACGATATTCAAGGCGACTTCTCGCGAGTTGCATCCACATCTCGCGAGTTTACTACGACATTCCTACATTCCTACGAGTATCCACGAGTTTCCACCGAATCGAGAGGTCCTTGGTTTGATCCCCACTGACGCACCGTGGTGTGTCCTTGAGTCTCCAGAGTACTCGTTAATACCCAAGAAGCGGTGGCTCAGGCCGCATGACTGCATTTTTTACTGGGACGTTCAACCTCAATACAAACGAACAAAAGCCTCTACCTCGAAGATGTTCCTATGAACTTCGAAACATAGAATGTCCTGAGTTCAGAAGATCTGGGAGTTCCTCGGACTTCGAATACGGCAAGTAGCTTCTACAACGATAATGTACCGATGAACTTTGAACTTTGAGCTCAGAGCATCACAGGTCTGGAAGTTCCCTGGACTTCGAGAATGGCACGTCGCTTCTGCTTCGATATTCAAATTGAGCATCTTCACTGCGAACATGATATTTGCAATGAGCACGCTTGCTAGAGTACAATTTTGAGCACATAAACGCAAAATGTCCGAATATCGAAACACGAACATCAAATTAAAATTCGATATTTGTTTATTCAAATTTTACAAAGTTTTTCTTTCGCAGTTGTGTGAAGATGAGCATCTTCGCTGTGAACACGATATTCGCAATGAGCAAGACTGTGCTCATTGAGCACAAAAAAGTCAATTGTCCGATTATTGTAAAACTAAATAAAATCCTGTATTTCGATATTCCAATTTTGCTAAGTTTTTCTTTCGTAGATGGGTGAAGATGACCATCTTCACTGCGAACATCATATTCGCAATGAGCATGCTTGCTATAGTACAAAAATTCCAAGTGGGCGAATATCGAAAAACGATAATCGAAATAAAACTCTTTATTTAGATATTCAAATTCTGCGATGTTTTTCTTTTGTAGATGGGTGAAAGTGAGAACCTCCACTGCGAACATGATATTCGCAATGAGCACCCTTCGCTATAGTACAAATCTGAGCACAAAAACGCCAAGGGGGCGAATATCGAAAAACGAAAATCGAAATAAAATTCTGTACTTCGATATTCAAATTGTTCCAAGTTTTTCTTTCGTAGATGGGTGAAACTGAGAACCTCCACTGCGAACATGATATTCGCAATGAGCACGTTCGCTATAGTACAAATTTGAGCACAAAAACGCAAAGGGGGCGAATATCGAAAAACGAAAATCGAAATAAAATTCTATATTTCGATATTCAAATTTTTCCAAGTTTTTCTTTCGTAGATGGGTGAAAGTGAGAACCTCCACTGCGAACATGATATTCGCAATAAACACGTTCGCTATAGTACAAATTTGAGCACAAAAACGCCAAGGGGGCGAATATCGAAAAACGAAAATCGAAATAAAATTCTGTATTTCGATATTCAAATTTTTCCAAGTTTTTCTTTCGTAGATGGGTGAAAGTGAGAACCTCCACTGCGAACATGATATTCGCAATGAGCACGTTCGCTATAGTACAAATTTGAGCACAAAAACGCCAATGGGGCGAATATCGAAAAACGAAAATCGAAATAAAATTCTGTATTTCGATATTCAAATTGAGCACGTTCGCTATAGTACAAATTTGAGCACAAAAACGCCAATGGGGCGAATATCGAAAAACGAAAATCGAAATAAAATTCTGTATTTCGATATTCAAATTTTTCCAAGTTTTTCTTTCGTAGATGGGTGAAAGTGAGAACCTCCACTGCGAACATGATATTCGCAATGAGTACGTTCGCTATAGTACAAATTTGAGCACAAAGACGCCAAGGAGGCGAATATCGAAAAACGAAAATCGAAATAAAATTCTGTATTTCGATATTCAAATTTTTCCAAGTTTTTCTTTCGTAGATGGGTGAAAGTGAGAATTTCCACTGCGAACATGATATTCGCAATGAGCACGTTCGCTATAGTACAAATTTGAGCACAAAAACGCAAAGGGGGCGAATATCGAAAAACGAAAATCGAAATAAAATTCTATATTTCGATATTCAAATTTTTCCAAGTTTTTCTTTCGTAGATGGGTGAAAGTGAGAACCTCCACTGCGAACATGATATTCGCAATAAACACGTTCGCTATAGTACAAATTTGAGCACAAAAACGCCAAGGGGGCGAATATCGAAAAACAAAAATCGAAATAAAATTCTGTATTTCGATATTCAAATTTTTCCAAGTTTTTCTTTCGTAGATGGGTGAAAGTGAGAATTTCCACTGCGAACATGATATTCGCAATGAGCACGTTCGCTATAGTACAAATTTGAGCACAAAAACGCCAATGGGGCGAATATCGAAAAACGAAAATCGAAATAAAATTCTGTATTTCGATATTCAAATTTTTCCAAGTTTTTCTTTCGTAGATGGGTGAAAGTGAGAACCTCCACTGCGAACATGATATTCGCAATGAGTATGTTCGCTATAGTACAAATTTGAGCACAAAAACGCCAAGGAGGCGAATATCGAAAAACGAAAATCGAAATAAAATTCTTTATTTCGATATTCAAATTTTTCCAAGTTTTTCTTTCGTAGATGAGTGAAAGTGAGAACTTTCACTGCGAACATGATATTCGCAATGAGCACGTTCGCTATAGTACAAATTTGAGCACAAAAATGCCAAGTGGGCGAATATCGAAAAACGAAAATCGAAATAAAATTCTGTATTTCGATATTCAAATTTTTCCAAGTTTTTCTTTCGTAGATGGGTGAAAGTGAGAACCTCCACTGCGAACATGATATTCGCAATGAGCACGTTCGCTATAGTACAAATTTGAGCACAAAAACGCCAAGGGGGCGAATATCGAAAAACGAAAATCGAAATAAAATTCTGTATTTCGATATTCAATTTTTTCCAAGTTTTTCTTTCGTAGATGGGTGAAAGTGAGAACCTCCACTGCGAACATGATATTCGCAATGAGCACGTTCGCTATAGTACAAATTTGAGCACAAAAACGCCAAGGGGGCGAATATCGAAAAACGAAAATCGAAATAAAATTCTGTATTTCGATATTCAATTTTTTCCAAGTTTTTCTTTCGTAGATGGGTGAAAGTGAGAACCTTCACTGCGAACATGATATTCGCAATGAGCACGTTCGCTTCAGTACAAATTTGAGCACAAAAACGCCAAGGGGGCGAATATCGAAAAACGAAAATCGAACTAACTTATTTTTTGAATATCGAAAAACGAAAAACGAATATCAAACTAACTTTTTTTTTGAATATCGAAAACCGAAAAACGAATATCAAACTAACTTATTTTTTGAATATCGAAAAACGAATATCAAACTAACTTATTTTTTGAATATCGAAAAACGAAAAACGAATATCGAACTAACTTCTTTTTTTGAATATCGAAAAACGAAAAACGAAAATCGAACTAACTTCTCATTGCTGATATCGCGATGTCTGAGACGAACAATAATTGTGTATATTTTGTGATATTGACAGTCAAAATAATACCCAAAACACGTACGCAGAAAATGGTTTAAAGTTATAAACGACAGCTGTAGATGATTTTTCAGTACCGGATTAATTGACAATGACAATGAAAATGATGATATTATATTATTTAAGACGACAAAATGTGTTTAAAATATTGACGATTATAACGGTAGCCATAGCCATTGTTGCATATCAACCTCCGAAGAAAAATATTCTGGATCATATTAATTATTGGAATAGACTACGGAAGGTAATATATTTTTTTTTATGTTTTATGATTATTGTTTTCTTTTGTATCTGTGTTTGTATTGGTGTGAAAAATATTGACCGAATAGGACAGACATTTTTTTCGACAACGTGCGTGTTTATTAAACTCTCTCTACCACTGACTATGCAAACACATTTACGTGTAACTTTCCCATTGACAACAACTGTAAGGCCTCTTATAATACCTGTGCAAATAATATTTAGCCCGCCTTTTCGTAGCTGATAAAGATATTAAACTATGTTATGCTCATCGAGGTCTTTAAGTTAGTTAAATAATGTAATAAATTATAAAAAAGATTTTCAGCTTAACATAACGAAAACACGCCCATGCAATAAACAGAGATTTTTTTAGCTTTAAAAATTGAAAATTTTCAGCTGAAAAATTTTGATATTTTTCTTATTTTTGCTCAAAACATAGATTGTGGGTACACGTTAGAACCGCCTCGCCGAGGCGGTTCTAACGAGTACCCACAATCTATGTTTTGCAGCAAAAATAAGAAAAAGAGGTATACCCCTGCAAACCCCAGTTTTACTATATAAAAGTGGGGTTCAAGGGGGTATACATTGCACGGACATGTTTTCCTGATGAGTTAGTATGTCTCCTTTCATTCAATGTCCATGACGGCACCGTTTTTGCATAATGAGTGTCTATATAACAGGTTTGGCCATGATTGGAAAGACAGTCCTGACTGTATTCTAAATAGGAAAATGTATTCTACTCGTAATTCTGAACACATGACTCTGATTCTCATTATGCAGTTTACTGGTCGTGACTTAATAACATGTAACTGATCAATTTAAGATAAGTGAAACATTTGCATCGAACCGGTATATTGCCTCAACTCATAAACAACGGTTAATATCCAATATGGACGATAGCCAAATTCTCTCTCTCTCTCTTTCTCTCTCTCTCTCTCTCTCTCTCTCTCTCTCTCTCTTCCGAAGACATTTCGAGTGTCAGTCTTGACAAAACTCAAATGCATTTGTATGGAACACATCATGCTTTTAATTGCAGACAACGGTACATATTCAATACGGACGATAGCAAAACTAATCTATTCGTTTACTCTATTACCTCAGCGATTTCATCTGTCAGTCTTAGAAAAGGCCGGTACAAATAATTACATCTGAAATAACATGTATGATTTGCCGTAATAAAGCTAGTTAAAACCAAATCCCATCCGTCAAGAGCTTTTGGTTGCCAGAATATTCTAGCTGATATAAGATTTTATTTCGCTTTTTACGTCTCGGCTTAAGTACATCTACATGTATAATGTACTTAAATTAAAGTAAATCCGGGAAATATAACGTTGGAAAATAATTGCCATTTTTGAAGATACATCGGCTTTTCGGTTACAGTTATAATCGCGGATAATCGGATAACATCGGCTTTTTACTGTTTATCTTTGTACGAACACAGCAAAGTTGTCATCTTGCCGAATCTGTCGCTTTAAACGGTGTTAGCGTTATATATTAGCGTCTATCCGAAAGTTTAATTAAGATGATACTGTTGCCGGGATGCATATACATGTAGAGTGTGTAATTATATGTTACGGTAAATCGTTTAACGCGGTGTTACTACACATTGGAACCAAAAGAACATGTATTGTTTTACATTATTTAACAACAATCGAACATTTGAACGGCATGCACTAATATTCATTAATACCTAGTGAATATAGGTTAGGGAAATAACATGTACGTAAACTGATGTGCAGCATAGAAATGATGAAATTAAGGGCATTAAAATAAAACACAAAGTAACACCGCGAAATGCGAATTAAAGTGTAAGCATTTAAAGGAACTATTTAAAGTAACAACGGAAGTGCAAAACAAAAGCCGCACTAGAAAAAAATCAACATTGCATTGGAATGAAAAAATGATGCATAATGATTATCTAACGCAAAATTGGCATTAAAATTAGTAGTAGACTATGGATTAAAATCACCGACACATAATTGGCACATGAACAGAAAAAAATCATATACACCATGGTAAGAGAGAGCAAGTAACTGTAAACATGCATTAATTCAGTTTTTAATTTGTATGTGACACGCTTATTTTGTCAAAATATGTGTATCGAATACGGACTAATTGTCATTTGCTTTCTTGATGCACCGACTCGAAGGCATAGGTCTGTAGTCTTTCTGATTTCCCCACTTTTACGTGTCGTATTTGTTATTGAAACATTCCATCTATTCCATCCAAAATTCAAATTGAATTATTTGACCAATATTGTACATTTCCACACTTGCAGTTATTGCCGCCTTTGAGGAGGTTATTCATTTACGGTGATAGATATACTGCTACAGGGTCTTTCTGGCTAAATTATTGATAACATTATACCTGATAACATTCTACCACACAAGAGGAAAATGTCTGTTTTCTGACAGTTTCGAGGTTTTAATTTCAAATTTTCCAATTTTTGCTATTCCATATATGTCCTACATGTATATGCTTAACTTGCATCACAATACAATTTTAGTGTGCCTGCAGTAGTTTGTGTACATACGTTTTACATTATCCAAGATTTACAGTCACTGTGATAGTATCAAGCTTGTGTGCGAAAGTTTCATCCTACATGTAGAATCACAAAGTCTTTTATGCTTTGTTGAACACCTGGTCAAGTCGGTCAGTCAGCACTGACGCCACAATTTACCAGTTAGCCGTGTTTGTATTGTAGTTAATGTATTATTCCCATGGGAAAACGCGATATTAATGCTAGACAGGCTTTATTCATTATTCAAGTAATTTGTCGCTTGCGATGATATCATTTTGCGCCAAATGCGTAAGATATTGACCGACGTTTGGGTCATACAGCATCAAACAAAAAACAGTACTTATGAACAATAAATGAACCGAGCCGCACCAACTGCCTTTAAAACTTCGCAATAATGGTGCACCTGAAATTCAAACTGGTACTGCGATGCATTCATTTCGGCCAAAAAGGATTTTGTTGGGGGGTGGGGTGAGGTTACTATTTTAACGGTCAGTCGTACGGTTCGAATGAAAAAAATGAATCGGTTTTAACGTCGTGCGTGTATTACACAACTCATCTGTTAAGCTATAAGCAATGAAACATAAAATAAACATTACTGTTTAATTGTCTAATCGCTGATCAGTGATATGCAGGTACACTGTCATAAGCTTAGAACGAATAAGTTTGATTTAAATTAATGTCTTGTCTATTCCTCAGGTATAGATTAAAATTTGAATGATGTTTTTTTTTTTTTTTTTTTTTTTTTTTTTTTTTTTTTTTTTTTAAATGCTTTTAATATTTTGATGGACGATAAAATCGTTCATCAGGATCAATATTGATAAATAAAATATATTTAACAAAGACATTAATGACATAGTTCAAGCTATGGATCCGCTTTTAGATCAATCTGACACAAGTATCACCAGCATATAATAGCAAATTGTGCTTAAAATGTTTGACTTGACATATTGTGTTCATGAATTAGATATAGTTGAGCTTATTTTAATGTGGATTTGTTGAGATTCTTATCGAGGAAATAACATGTTAATGTAATGTAATGTACGTGCTAAAATTGTATTCATATTCGGCAACTTTATAAAGTAAAGCTGGGATGTAATGGTGTTCTAACGTGTACGCAACACCAACGTTTCAGCACAAATACTGAAAGCTTTGAAACTTTTCAACGGACAACTCTCATTTTCAGAGCCTGAACAAATCATTGCAAAAGAAGGCTTGTATTCTTAATGCAAGTTTTTTTTTTTTTTTTTTTTTTTTTTTTATTTTATATTTGAATTTCGGTTATGACAATGAATTCCTTGTCATTGTCTTCTGTACACGTTTGCTGATTTAGCCGGCACTGTGGAAATTGTCTATTTGCTGGTATTTGTAAATTTGTTAATGGGTATATGAAATAACGATGTTTAACACATTACAAAAAAACAAACACTATGATGGAATGCATAAACGATTTACGAGTGAAATCGAGCCACCCACAAGAGAAAATAAAACATCTTACAAAATATTAATTATTCGCGGTATGATAGCTATCGTGTTTATTTTGGTGCTTTTGTCTATGATTTAGACTATCCATATATAATAAAATCTTGAAATTGTAGCACACTTATTGAGTCATTAACCGACATTGCAACGTACATGTATGTCCCAAATTTGCCCTTTGTGTGTTTTACTGCATCCAAAGCATGTAACCCTATTATATGAGCCGCCTCGTGGGAAAACCAACAATGTGGTAGCCGAACAGGTCTAACACAAACCGGCCTGTACAGCTACAGAAGCAGGCTAGAAGCTTAAAATTTTGGATTTAAGTAGAAGAGGAATTGTACTATCCGAGTAGCGAAAACAAAGGCGCTGATCAGCTTCGCGGTTACCGCGAGTCTGATCTGCGTCTTTGTTTTCGCATATGCAGATTGTTGGTTTTACCATGAGGCGGCTCATATTTTATTTGATTTTATGATGTTTTAGTGTATTATCATGTGGCTGACATAAAACGTCTCCCTGTATACCATGAATAGTGCAAATTGTATATTTCGTTTGGTCATTTTAGATCAATAAGAATTTTTGAGTAATATTTAAAACCGATAAGAGCTTACATTGTAACAGAACCTTAGCAAATGTTGCTTATTTGTCCTTTTGGAAATACGAGTTCTTGATTTATACCAACCCGATGGTGACCAGTTGGTAAATATTAAAATGGTACAATATAGCGCACTCCATCCCTTCGAGAATGTGATACTGTTTAAAAAAATAATAATAATAAAAAAAAAAAATAAAAAATAAAAATAAAAAAAAAAATAAAATAAAAAACACTAGCCATTATATTTTATTATGAATCTGTAGGACAAAATATGTTTTACCGACTGTACTTTTTACGATTCAGAAAATTCATGTGTGCCATCTCTTATAATTTAGTCTGTATGCTTACGAAGGTAAAAGTAGGCAATGATCAGGAAATGGTGCAATTAGAAACCGAGGTGGGAAAAAAATTAAGTTGACAATCATAAACTTATACTAAGAAAACATACCGTAAGTCGAGGAAGCAGCTATTTTCCCAAAAAGTGGCCACTCAGTTACCTGAACTTAACTATAAATATTAAAACGTATAGGTACGTGCACGAGGTGCAAACTGCATAAAAGTCAACACCAGTACATAAAACAATAAGAACCATCACAGCAGTATCTCCTCGGAACGGTCAATATTATGAAATTAATGGCCGGCTTGAACAAGTTTTACTGGCTTATCATCGCCCTCCGCTTCTGCAGTGGCTCACAGCATTTAGTTGTTGAGTTGTTCGGTCCTCGTGGTAAATCAGGGAAATACAAATAAAGACAAATATGGCAATGTATCATCACTATCAATGAAGTTATTAATTTTGCATTTACAGTGTCTATTCATATTCAGAGAGAGATACGGAGACAAACAAATGAGCCGCGACGCGAGAAAACCGGATTTTTGCCTAGGCGAAAACAAAGGCGCAGATCAGCTGTTACTGCACAGCTGATCAGCGCCTTTGTTTTCGCTACACAGATAGTACACTTCCTCCTCTATTTATATCCAAAATTTCAAGATTCTAGCTCTTTTCTGTGATTGTACAGACTGCTTTGGGTCATACCTGGTCGGAAACCCCGAAGACCGGTTTTCTTGCATCGCTGCTCAAATTATATAAGAAAATTGGATATCATGCATAATATGTGTCACAAATGCATTTCACTACTTTTTGTAACGCAAGAATAACGTAAATCACCATCAAATAAACACAGACAAAATCTTTGATTCTTTTTGTGACACTTTTTGTTATTAGAAAATAACAGCAAATGTGGTGGTATGTTATATTGCACATGCAAAATTCATATCATTATTGAATTGTGACAGTGATTTCTTTTGTCATATCAAAGCAAACTATACTGCACGTACCCCGCCACCAGTAGATGTTTAGTGTTACGAAATTTTATAACAATAATATATAAAACAAAAACAGTAAACAGTAACTTACGAGACCTTAATAGTCCCCTTTCTCGTTAATGTGTCCGCTGTTCTTAAAGGATCTCTGTTTTAATTTCCATTTGCTATTACTGCAGCTGGTGTTGTGCCGTGTGGCGGCCATTAAAAATCTCCCCGTACATCATCCATAGTGCAGGTTATATTTTCCTTTTTGGTCCTTTGAGATAAGCGAAGATATTATATGAGAAATCAGAAATCTATTATCGGTTAAGATTCATTTCTAACCAATGTTTAATATATATATGAATTGGTATTAATTTAAGTCCATGACCCGGGTATTAATATAATTCAAAAGTCAAAAAAGACACACTGGAACTTTCTTTTCATTTATTGCTACCGGTTTCATCCATCTTGTAACCATCCATCCATCCATTATATATTTGGTTCCTTTAAGATAATACAATACTCTGTATCGACTAGTCTGTTGAAAGTTGCAAAAATTCAGTAATTCTCTTTGGCTCCATGTCGCGAAATCTAAAGGATCACTGACGAGACTTAAATAGTCGAAACCGCGGTATAGCCCATCGCCTTTCTCATGAGTGTGTTCACTGCTCTTTAAGGATCCAGTTTTAATTTTCATTTGATTACTTATATCTTACAATTAGTATCCCAAATGTGGGGGTCAGGACTAAAGAAAAATCATATAATCATACTATAATTTGAGCAACATATGTCTGTTTGTTTGTTTGTTTGTCTGTTTGTTTGGTTGTTTGTTCCCCTACTCCTCCCATGTCCTTGGGCCGATCTTCACCAAACTTGGAGGGAAGGTGGAGGGCGGCCCCGGATATTAGCTTGAGGGGTTCATTTTTGAAAGGTCAAGGTCATCGAGGTCAAAGGTCAAATTTATGTTTTTTTCTGTTTGTTCCCCTACTTCTCACAGGCCCTTGGGCCGATTTTCACCAAACTTAGTGGAAAGGTTGAGGGCGGCCCCGGATATTAGCTCGAGGGGTTCATTTTTAAAGGTCAAGGTCATCGAGGTTAAAGGTCAAATTTCTGTATCTCGGCAATCCTTGGTCCGATTTGCATGAAATTTGGTGAGTGTATACAAGGCGGCCCCGGGTGCTCGAGGGGTTCATTTTTGAAAGGTCACGGTCATCGAGGTCAAAGGTCAAATTTCTGTATCTCGGCAGTCCTTGGTCCGATTTGCATGAAACTTGCTGAGTGTATACAGGGCATCCCCTGATATTAGCTCGAGGGGTTCGTGTTTTAAAGATCAAGGTCATCGAGGTCAAAGGTCAAATTTCTGTATCTCGGCAGTCCTTGGTTCGATTTGCATGAAACTTGGTGGGTGCACACAGGTTGATCCCTGGTCAAATTGGGTCAAAGGTCATCGAGGTCAAAGGCCAAATTTATGTGTTTTTTTTTCTGTTTGTTCCTCCCAGGTCCTTGGGCCGATCTTCACCAAACTTGGAGGGAAGTTGGAGGGCGGCCCCGGATATTAGCTTGAGGGGTTCATTTTTTGAAAGGTCAAGTTCATCGAGGTCAAAGGTCAAATTTGTCATTTTGTCTCTTTTCCTTCGTGTATGTCTTAATTGAGATTGTGTGTGTGTGTATGTGTGTGTCTTATTTGTCTTCATCGCCGCAATCATCTTACTGCTACGTCGAGACGGGTAAAATTTACAAGTGTTTAAAATGCGCTTTGGTAATCGTTAAATGTCACTTTTAATATTTGAGGCAAACAAATCGTTATAGAAAAAAGTTGACGATATGAGGAAATTTATTGAAAGTTTTTGTAACATACAAAGAAAATTGTATACATAAATCTTTTGGACTTGTTAGGCGTGTTAACAATAACTTTCATTCTGAATAAGATAGATACAATGACCAGCTGTCCTTTTTGTGTACTCGGAGACGAAGCATAGTTGTAGGCAGCAAAATTTTATTTTGGATTATTGTTTGAAGCTGTAATTATTATTGATAAATAATCTTATAATAAAACGAACCTTCGCAGAAGCTTATTATTTATGTTTGTTATAAATTATAAGTTTATTGTAAGTATTGTGATAGTCAGTCATGGCATATCTGACGGTTAACCGCTTACATTTGTGGAATATCCCAGTCATGTGATTCTTAAGACGATATGGACAATAAGGCAATTGTTTTCTTTTTTATTCTAATCAAACAAGTGGAGATTCAGTTATTCAGAATATTGGAGAGAGAGAATGTAGCTATGAATAGATAATTCCATTCAGCGTTACATTCAAACTGTGAATTGGGAATGTGATAAAGATAAATATGCTTTATGAGACGAAAAACTGTGGTTATGTTGTGCTCTTGACATTCAATGTAATACTTAAACGATGTACATGTACGTAGCAAACTTTTTTCTGATTCTGATAACTTAGTGTTCAGCTATACAGAATACCATAGAGAGTGGATATATATCTATGCATGGACAAATCAATTCAGTGTAACATTCAAAATGTCAATTTAGAATGCGATATTGCGATGTCTGAGACGAATTGTAATATTGACAGTCAAAATAATTCCCAAAGCACGTACGCAGAAAATGGTTTGAAAGTTGTAAACGACAGCTGTAGATGATTTTTCAGTACCGGATTAATTGATAATGACAATGAAAATGATGATATTATTTTATTTAAGACAACAAAATGTGTTTAAAATATTGACGATTATAACGGTAGCCACAGCCATTGTTGCATATCAACCTCCGAAGAAAAATATTCTGGATCATATAAATTATTGGAATAGACTACGGAAGGTAATATAATTTTTTTTTATTTATTATGATTATTGTTTTCTTTTGTATCTGTGTTTGTACTGGTGTGAATAATATCGACCGAATAGGACAGACATTTTTTTTCGACATGCGTGTTTAAACTCTCTCTACCACTGACTATGCAAACAAATTTACGTGTTACTTTCCCATTGACAACAACTGTAAGGCCTCTTATAATACCTGTGCAAATAATGTTTAGCCCGCCTTTTCGTAGCTGATAAAGATATTTAACTATGTTATGCGCATCGAGGTCTTTAAGTTAGTGAAATAATGTAATAAATTATAAAAAAAAAGATTTTCAGCTTGAGTTAGTATGTCTCCTTTCATTCAATGTCCATGACGGCACCGTTTTGGCATTATGAGTGTCTATATAACAGGTTTGGCCATGATTGGAAAGAAAGTTCCGACTGTATTCTAAATACGAAAATGTATTATACTCGTAATTCTGAACACATGACTCTGGTTCTCATTATGCAGTTTACTGGTCGTGACTTAATCACATGTAACTGATCAATTTAAGATAAGTGAAACATTTGCATCAAACCGGTATATTGCCTCAACTCATAAACAACGGTTAATATCCAATATGGACGATAGCCAAATTCTCTCTCTCTCTCTCTCTCTCTCTCTCTCTCTCTCTCTGTCAGTCTTGACAAAACTCAAATGCATTTGTATAGAACACCTCAGGCTTTTAATTGCAAACAACGGTACATATTCAATAAGGACGATAGCAAAACTAATCTATTCTTTTACTCTATTGCCTCAACGATTTCATCTGTCAGTCTTAGAAAAGACCGGTACAATTAATTACATCTGAAATAACATGTATGATTTGCCGTAATAAAGCTAGTTATCACCAAATCCCATCCGTCAAGACCTTTTGGTTGCCAGAATATTCTAGCTGATATACGATTTTATTTCGCTTTCTACGTCTCGGCTGAAGTACATGTACATCTATAAAGTACTTAAATTAAAGTAAATCCGGGATATATAACGTTGGAAAATAATTGCCATTTTTGAAGATACATCGGCTTTTCGGTTACAGTTATAATCGCGGATATTCGGATAACATCGGCTTTTTACTGTTTCTCTTTGTACGAATACAGCAAAGTTGTCATCTTGCCGAATCTGTCGCTTTAAACGGTGTTAGAGTTATATATTTCTGTCAAGGTGTAAGCGTCTATCCGAAAATTTAATTTAAGATGATAATGTTGCCGGGATGCGTATACATGTAGAGTGCGTAATTATATGTTACGGTAAATCGTTTAACGCGGTGTTACTACACCAAAAGAACATGTATTGTTTTACATTATTTAACACCAATCGAATGTTTGTACAGAATATGATGATGTTCATTTACACCAAGTGAATGTTGGATAGGAAAATAGCATGTACGTAAAATGATGGGCAGCATAGAAAAGATGAAATTAAGGGCATTAAAATGAAACACAAAGTAACGCCGCGAAATGCGAATGAAAGTGTAAGCATTTAAAGGAACTATTTAAAGTAACAATGGAAGTGCAAAAAAAAAAAAAAAAAAAAAAAAGAAAAAAAACGCACCAGAAAAAAAAACAACATTGCATTGGAATGAAAAAATGATGCATAATGATTATCACCAACATATATATAACGCAAAATTGGCATTAAATTAGTAGTTGAGACTATGGATTAAAATCACCGACACATAATTGGCACATGAACAGAAAAAATATCATATACACCGTGGTAAGAGAGAGCAAGTAACTGCAAACATGCATTAGTTCAGTTTTTAATTTGTATGTGACACGCTTATTTTGTCAAAATATGTGTATCGAATACGGACTAATTGTCATTTGCTTTCTTGATGCACCGACTCGAAGGCATAGGTCTGTAGTCTTTCTGATTTCCCCACTTTTACGTGTCGTATTTGTTATTGAAACATTCCATCTGAAAAATTGTCTCCAAAATTCAAATTAAATTATTTGACCAATATTGTACATTTCCACACTTGCAGTTATTGCCGCCTTTGAGAGGTTATTCATTTACGGTGATAGATATACTGCTACAGGGTCTTTCTGGCTGAATTATTGATAACATTATACCTGATAACATTCTACCACACAAGAGGAAAATATCTGTTTTCTGACAGTTTCGAGGTTTTAATTTCAAATTTTCCAATTTTTGCTATTCCATATATGTCCTACATGTATATGCTTAACTTGCATCACAATACAATTTTAGTGCGCCTGCAGTAGTTTGTGTACATACGTTTTACATTATCCAAGATTTACAGTCACTGTGATAGTATCAAGCTTGTGTGCGAAAGTTTCATCCTACATGTACAATCACAAAGTCTTTTATGCTTTGTTGAACACCTGGTCAAGTCGGTCAGTCAGCACTGACGCCACAATTTACCAATTAGCCGTGTTTGTATTGTAGTTAATGTATTATTCCCATGGGAAAACGCGATATTAATGCTAGACAGGCTTTATTCATTATTCAAGTAATTTGTCGCTTGCGATGATATCATTTTGCGCCAAATGCGTAAGATGGGTCATACAGCATCGATTAAAACCGGTACTTATGAACAATAAATGAACCGAGCCGCTCCAACTGCCGTTAAAAAATGGTGCACACCCGAAATTCAAACAAGTACTGCAATGCATTAATTTCAACCAAAATGGATTTTGTTGGGGTGGGGCGAGGTTACTATTTTAACGATCAGCCGTACGGTTTGAATGGAAAAAAAATGAATCGGTTTTAACGTCGTACGTGTATAACACGTCATCAGTTAAGCTAAATGCAATAAAACATAAATAAACATTACTGTTTAATTGTCTTATTGCAGATCAGTGATATGTAGGTACACTGTCATAAGTTTATAAACATATGAATATGATTTAAATTTATGTCCTTGCTTCTATTCCTCAGGTATAGATTAAAATTTCAATACCTGCTAAAGTTTTATATAAATGCTTTTAGTATCTTGATGGGCGATAAAATCCTTCATCAGGTTCAATATTGATAAATAAAATATATTTAACAACAAAGACATTAATGACATATGAGCCGCCGCATGGGAAAACCAACAATCTGCATAGGCGAAAACAAAGGCGCTACACGGATGGTACACTTCCTCTAGATCTTCTTCATATATCTTAAGTTTCAAGCTTCTAGCCTGTTTCTGTGCTTGGTTTATGTCAGACCTTTTCGGAAATCACATTGTTGGCTTTCCCACGATAAGGCTCATCTTAAAGCTATGGGATCCGCTTCTAAATCAATCTGACACAATGATCACCAGCATATAATAGCAAATTGTGCTTAAAATGTTTGACTTGACCCATTGTGTTCATGAATTACAGTATAGTTGAGCTTATTTTAATGTGGATTTGTTGAGATTCATATCGGGGAAAAACATGTTAATGTAATGTAATGTACGTGCAAAAATTGTATTCATATTCGGCAGCTTTATAAAGTAAAGCTGGGATGTAATGGTGTTCTAACGTGTACACAACACCAACGTTACAGCACAAATACGGCAAGGTTTAAAACTTTTCAACGGACAACTCTCATTTTCAGAGCCTGAACAAATCGTTGCAAACGAACGCTTGTATTCGTAATGCACAGACGTTTTTTATATTTGAATTTCGGTTATGACAATGAATTCCTTGTCATTGCATTCTATACACCTTTCCTGATTTAGCCGGGACTGTGGAAATTGTCTATTTACTGCTATTTGTAAACGTGTTAATGGGTATATGAAATAAAGATGTTTAACACATTCTCAGAAACCAAACACTATGATGGAATGCATAAACGATTTACGAGTGAAATCGAGCCATCCACAAGAGAAAATAAAACATCTTACAAATTATTAATTATTCGCTGTATGATAGCTACCGTGTTTATTTTGGTGCTTTTGTCTTTGTTTTAGACTATACATACATAAAATCTTGAAATTGTAGCACACTCACAGACGAGGGTTCATTACCCGAAATTGAAACGTATGGTTGGTTGGTTGATTGGGGTTTAACGTACCACCAACAACTAAGGTCATATGGAGACGGGGCCTCGGTTTATAGTCTCATCGGACGGACTGGAGAAACCCAGGATCGAACCTGCGACCCCTGGTTTACAAGGCGAGAGACATACCCACTGCACCATTGTAACGTATGACCCAAACTTGCCCTTTGAATGTTTTGCTGCCTCCAAAGGATCTAACCATTATATATATCTTATTTGATTTTACTGGAGCTGGTGTATTTCCATGTGGCTGCCATAAAAATTCTTTTTTTACACCATCAATAGTGCAATTTGTATTTTTTTGTTTTGTCCTTTGAGAACAGTAAGAATTTTTCGAGTGTTTAAAAGAGATAAAATTTAAGAGGACAGTTCTTAACAAGACTTTAGAAAAATGTCGCTTATTTGTCCCTTTTGAAATACGAGTCCATGGTTTAGACTAACCCGATGTAAAATCTTAAAATTGAACAAATTGAATATGGTCCACTTTATCCCTTTGAATTTGATACTGCTTCCAACGGATAATCTAAAGGACAAAATGCGTTTTACTGACTGTTGATTTCACGAGTCAGAAAACGTATTTGTGTCAGTTATTATGATTTCGACTTATGCTTATGAAGCATTTTTAGGGAAATGTAAATCATGACGAATATGACAATGAGTCATTACGATCGATGAAGTTATCAATTTTGCATTTAGACAGCCTATTCATATTCAGAGTGAGGGGTACGGAGACAAATTATATAACAAAATAGGATATCATGCATAGTAGAATAATCAAGGTGGCACAAAAGCATTTCACTACTTTTTGTAACGCAAGAATAACTTAAATCTCCGTCAAATAAACTTAGACAATATCTTTGGCACTTTTGAGATACTTTCTGTTATTATAAAGTACCAAGAAATGAGATTGTGTATTTATATTACACATGCAAAAATCATATCAATATTGAATTGTGACAGTGATTTCTTTTGTCATATTAAAGCAAACTATACTGCACATAATCTACCACGAGATGTTTAGGGGAACGAAATTTTATAATAATTATATACAAAAGCAACTGTTTTATTACTTACTTAATCTAAAAAAATAGAGTCCTAGATGTGTGGGGCGAGACTAATAAGACATCACACAATGCTTTAAAACGCGATTGGGTTATGTTTAAAAAAGTCACTTTTGTTATTCAAAAGGCAAACAAAACTTTATTGAAAAGTTGACGAAATGAGGAAATTGAATTGATAGAGTTTTTGTTAATACAAAGAAAACTGTATACACACGGGAAAATAGTAGAAACATTGGACGTGTACACAAAAACTTTCATTCTGAAACAGATACAATGAGCAATTGCCCTTGTTCGTTTAGACCGCGTTGAAACAGTATTTGTAGTTTCCTATTTTACTTTGGATTGTATTGCTGAAGCTGTAATTATTCTTGATAATATTTTATTTAAAACAATAATCACTAAAAGCATTCGTTCAGTTACTGCCGATGCATCGTGTATACTTGTTGAATATTCCATGTTTGGCCTGACAAGATAATAGCATATGGGTAAAAGGACTAACTATGATAATTGTAATAGTAAGAGAATGGAGGCGAGGTCAATACGAAAAATAATGACCCGGCATGTGAACTTAAAGCCGACCGAGCGCAGCGTATGAGTAATTATAATATACTGACCCCTAATTACTGATACTGATATATATGTAGGCCTAACCATTAATACATCAGGTACTTGTAGTGAGACTATAAATATATCTCTTTCACCATACCGGTTTTCCTCGGACACTGCTGTAATAATTGCATTATACACTTATGTCAGGGGCAAGCCGGCAGCGAAGCAGAGATACAATAAATAGATACTACAACAGTGGAAATATCATTCACAGAGAACACAAATAACGAAAAAACCTCGATACTTTGTACTCGGCATAACATCAAGAATACATGTCCGTGTAATATATACCCCCTTATACCCCACTTTCATATAGTAAAACTGGGGTATGCAGGGGTATACCTATTTTTCTTATTTTTGCTCTAAAACATAGATTGTGGGTACTCGTTAGAACCGCCTCAGCTAGAACCGCCTCGCTGAGGCGGTTCTAACTTGTACCCACAATCTAAGTTTTGAGCAAAAATAAGAAAAATATCAAAAATTTTCGGACACAATTTTCTTTTTTTAATGCTCAAAAAATCTCCGTATATTGCATGAGCAAGTTTTCGTAATGGAATATGCAACTGATACATATAAGGAGGTTCTTAAGGTATTTGAGATACTCGTACGTACTTGTACACTGGAAGGAAGTAAAACAATTCATTAAAATAACTTGATTTATTAATTATCGAAGTTGCAATAATCTTCAATACACTATAATATTCTATTCGTAATACAAATGGAATCTAAGTGACAATTGACAAAATTTGGTTATTTCCTGCTCGCTACTGTTAGCATACATGTACGTTGCAAACATTTCCTGCTGACAATGAACCAACCAGTGAACCTTTCACTTCGGTTATAAGAGAATGGAATTTAGAGGGAGTGTGAAACAGATTTTTTATAAACTTGTAGTAAAGGTGGCATTCAGTGTGAAAGGGTTTGCATTTTTATTCAGTAACACCTGCGGAAGGACGAACTACCCTAACGTTGCATGTTTGTTTCTTATTGTACGAACCTAGTGGATAGTTCGATTCAGTTATACAGAGTAACAGAGCGAGATTATTGCTATATCCACATATATTTTCATTCAGTGTCACATTCAAAATGACATTGGGAATGTGTTTATGTTTTTTTCAGAGGTGACACATTGTGTTTATTGCGTCTTTTTGACGATCAGTGTGATACCACAGCCGCGTATATTCACACAACAAAGGTTTTTAATAATAAATGAAACTTCAAGATATCTCAGTGCCGGATTAAATCGAAATGCTTATATATAAGTTGTTAAAGTGTTGTTGGAGACGACAAAACTTGTTCAAAGTGATGGTGTTTATAATGGCGATCTCAGCTATTGTAGCATATCAGCCTCCGAGAAAAAGTGTTTTGGATCATATAAAATATTGGAATAGACTCAGAAAGGTAATGTATGATGTATTATATTTTTTTGTGAAAACATGTCCATGGTATATATACAGAATATAAGAGATGTAAAAAATACATTTTTGCAGATTAAATATTTTTATATATGCTTTTTTAATTTTTGCTCAAAAATAGATTGTTGGTACACTTTGGGTGCGAGTTGGTTCTAATGAGTACCGCAATCTATTTTTGGATTAAAACAGAAAAATAGGTAAACCCATGAACACCCCAGGTTTCATATAACAGTGAGGTATATGGGGGTATATATTACACGGACATGTTATTGTGGTGTGTTGTGTGTTGTACATGTACTAGCCTAGCTAAGCTTTCGCTATGAAGTTGTGCATGCATACGTCAAGTGATACTTGTAAAGAGCTGTCGTGGCTTTGACCCCCTGTCTGCTCAAGTGTTCCGATCGAGGTGTTATAATTAGGGTTGGCAAGATTTTAAATGCAAACAACGACGACGAAAACAACAAAGATAGCTTTCAACTGAGCCAACAATATTCTATATTTATCACTAATGTGCTGAAACAATCAGAATAGAACGTAGATTATGTTAGATATGTAGGTGAATTAGTTTACCTGTACAAATAACTAATTACTACCCTCTTACTAATTAATTACTGCTCCAGCAGTGTACATGGCGTATAACGCGTTATTAGTTTTGCAGTAGTACTACCTGAAGAAATGCCTAGTAAAGCGAAAATTGAAAGAAGCGCCCTCTGATCTATTGTGCATTATTACGTTGTAATATCTAATGTGTACACATACTCTCTGTTTCTCTGTAAGAAAAACATCATGTTTGTTAATGAACAGCCTGTAAGAAAAACATGAATATTGTATGGGCATGCATACCTTTTCGTAATGTGAAGACACATCATTTTGAAAAAAAATGTCTGTGTTGCAAACGGTCGTCAAATTCAGACATTTGTCAAGAGCAGACACTTTGATTAGATTTCAGTCATCTTCATGTCAATCTTTGTCAGCATCATCTGTAAATATTGCTTTCTAAGGTGATCAGGATAACATGTCCTGGCTGTGTATACCCATGCTCACTTTTAACTTGTTAAATTGGAATGTTATAGGTAAACATTTTTTTTTCTATTTTCGCTTGAAAACATAATGTGGATAGTCCTTAGAACCGCATCGGCGAGATGGTACTAATTTGTACTCACAATCTCTGTTTTGAGTTTATTTTTTTAACTGATAATTTTCTATTTTTACAGCTGTTAAAAAAGTTAAATTATTGTATGAGCATGGCTTTGGTAGGAATTTTCTCTGATGCAAATAGTCCTAAGTCCAGTATAATTTCTTGCTATTTTTCATAGGAGGTATCACCACTTAATATAAATGGTTTGTCTTCAAATTCAGACATTTGTCAGGAGCAGACATTTTGATTAAATTTCTGTCATCTTGATGTCAGTATATGCCAGTCTGGCCTACAAATTGTTGCCTCATTTCATGAATTCATTCTGATCTGGACATCATGTTAATACTATGTATAACCTTAAACACTTTTATATACTAGACGGTAAAACTGGGATGTTGTCAGCCCCCGTGGCCGAGTGGTTAAGAGCGCTGATATTTCATTACCGCGCTTAACCATTCGATCATCCAACCGCTGTGTCTATTGTGGGTTCGAGCCCCACACAGGGTTCATGTGAGACAAGTCAAGTTCTGCTTGCGCGTGTGCCAGATGGTTTTTTCTCGTGGTTGTCCCGTTTTTGTCCCACCTACTGATTTGCTCATCTCATATAAATGAGCTGAAATAATCTTGAATGGGACGTTAAACTTAGGGAAAAAAAACTTTTTGCTGGAAAACATGTAGTAGTGTAGAACCGTATGGGCGAGATGGTTATAACTTTTTTCAACATAAAATGTTGAATATTTACAGCTGTTAGATAAATAAATAAACTGCATAAGCATGGTTTTATAAGAATTGTCTGTGTTGTTGCAAATGTTCATGTGTCCAGTATAATCACTTATCATTTATTTATAGGAAGTATCACCACTTGATATAAACAGTTTATCTTCAAATTCAGACATTTGTCAAGAGCAGACACTTTGATTAAATTTCAGACATCTTCATGTCAATCTATGCCAGTCTGGTCTTTAAATGAGTTCCGTCACGGGAAAATAGAGGCTTCCTGATTTCTGACCAGGTATGAAACAAACCAGCCTGTACAGCCAAAGAATAAGGCTAGAAGCTTAAAATTTTGAAATTTTCTATTTATGAAGAAGATGCGCTATTCTATCCGTGAGGTGGAAACCAATGCACTGGTGCTGTGTAATGTATGCCCAGCTGATTTGCGTCATTGTTTTCGCTTCCATAACAATTCGGTTTTTTCATAACGAGGCTCAACTATTGCTTTCTTATTCCATCAATCAATTTTTAATTCAGCTGTTGTCAGTTCGATGTTTCCATTACAAAATGCATCTCGCCAAAAGTTTAGCATATTCTATTTCTCTAGTGCTAGAGTAAATGTCGTGCACAACAATACGACGACAAAATTCAGCAGGCTCGCAGGTACAGGTCATAGAACAAATCAAAATATTATCTCAGCCTATCAGATTTAATTTGAAAATGGATGGATAGATTTATAATGCATTATTTTAATGATACACCCTTTTTGTTAAATTCTGTATTTAGCACACCATACACGCCATCTACGCTATGTCAAAAGTTCTAGAGTATGTTGGAATGATCTGTTACATACAAAGATTGAAGAGCTGGCATCAAACACTGACATTACAGGAAAGAACAAGAATGTATAGCGACTTTGCAATGTTTGTTATTTTTGAAACAAGTTTGTCTTTCAAGATGTCTGAATACCTACATCATCATTGACTGGGTTATAATGTCTATTTCACATTACTATTGTTCTGTCTGTCGCCTAATTTTAAACACGATTACTTCTGATAATTTCTAGAACAAAGTTTCATGGCGCACACTAGAAATTGTCTATTTACTGATATTTGTAAACGTGTTAATGGTAATATGAAATAAAGATGTTTAACACATTCTCAGAAATCAAACACTATGATGGAATGCATAAACGATTTACGAGTGAAATCGAGCCACCCACAAGAGAAAATAAAACATCTTACAAAATATAATTAATTCGCAGTATGATAGCTAGCGTGTTTATTTGGGTGCTTTTTGTCTTTGATTTAGACTATCCATATATAAAATCTTGAAATTGTAGCACACTTATCGAGTTATCGTCACAGACGAGGGTTCATTATCCGAAATTGTAAAGTATGACCCAAATCCCCCCTTTGAATGTTTTACTGTCTCCAAAATATCTAACCATCATATTTTTTTATTTTTCTAATTTTACTGCAGCTGGTGTATTGCAACAAAAAGTCTCCCTTTGCAGTCTGTATTTTGCGTTTGGTCCTTTGAGAGCAGTAAAATGTTTTAAGTATCTAAAACAGATAAAATTTAAGAAGCCAGTTCTTAACAGTACTTTTGCAAAAGTTGCTTATTTGTCCTTTTGGAAATACGAGTTCATGATTTATACCAACCCGATGGTAATCCGATGGTAAATATTCAAATTGTAAAATATACCCCACTTCATCCCTTCGAATGTGAAATCTTTACCTACTTGTACCTTTTTATGCATATTAAAGTCGCGCAAAAGCCTTCGCGCAAACGTATTGGTCGCGTAAACGTGCTGCGCCCGACCCACATTCCCCCTTTGAATGTTTTATTGTCTCCAAAGGATCTAACCATTATATTTTATTTGATTTTACTGCAGCTGGTGTATTACCATGTGGCTGCCTCTCTGTACACCATCAATATTACAGGCTGTATTTTTCGTTTTGTCCTTTGAGAACAGTAAAAATGTTTTGAGTATGCATCTTAAGCAGATACAATTTTGAGGACATTTTCTTAACAATACTTAAGCAAATGTTGCTTATTTGTCCATTTTGAAGTACAAGTCCATGGTTTAGACTAACCCGAGTGTAAAATCTTATAATTGAACAATATGGTCCACTTTATCCCTTTGAATTTTATACTGCTTCCAACGGATAATCTAAAGGACAAAATGCGTTTTACTGACTGTTGATTTCTCGAGTCAGAAAACGTATTTGTGTCAGTTATTATGATTTCGACTTATGCTTATGAAGCATTTTTAGGGAAATGTAAATCATGACGAATATGGCAATGTGTCATTACGATCGATGAAGTTATTAATTTTGCATTTAGACAGCCTATTCATATTCAGAGTGAGGGGTACGGAGACAAGCAAATTATATAACAAAATTGGATATCATGCATAGTAGAATAATTAAGGTGGCACAAATGCATTTCACTACTTTCTGTAACGCAAGAATAACGCAAGATTAACGTAAATCATCATCAAATAAACACAGACAAAATCTTTGACACTTTTGTTATACTGTTATTATAAAGTAAAAAGAAATGTGATTGTGTATGTATATTACACATGCAAATTGAATTGTGACAGTAATTTCTTTTGTCATATTAAAGCAAACTTAACTGCACATAACCTACCACGAGAAGATGTTTAGGGGAACAAAATTTTATCATATATCAGGAAAACATGTCCGTGCAATGTATACCCCCTTAAACCCCACTTTTATATAGTAAAACTGGGGTATGCAGGGGTATACCTATTTTTCTTATTTTTGCTCCAAAACATAGATTGTGGGTACTCGTTAGAACCGCCTCGCCGAGGCGGTTCTAACGTGTACCCACAATCTATGTTTTGAGCAAAAATAAGAAAAATATCAAAAATTTTCCACGGCGTGTTTTCGTAATGATTAGGCAGCTGTTTTATTGCTTACTTATAATCTAAAAATAGTGTCCCAAATGTGTAGGGCGAGACTGATAAGAAATCATACAATGCTTTAAAACGCGCTTGGGTTCTGTTTAAAAAATATCACTTTTTTATTTAAAAGGCAAACAAAACTTTATTGAAAAGTTTACGAAATGAAGAAATTTGAAGTTTTTGTTACATACAAATAAAATTGTATACATAGAAATATTGGACTTGATTACAAAAGCTTTCATTCTGAAAGAGATACAATAAGCAATTAGCCTTGTTCGTTTAGACGGCGATGAAACAATATTTGTAGATTCCTATTTTACTTTGGATTGAATAGTTGAAGCTGTTATTATTCTTGATATTAATAAAAAAAAAAAAAAAAAAAAAAAAAAAAACTTCGCAAACGCTTATTATTATACTTGATGTAAAATGTGAATTTAGTGCTGATATTGTGATTATCACTCATAGCATTCGCGGTTCAGTTTCTGGCGATGCATCGTTACACTTGCAGAATATTCCATGTGTGTCTCGACAAGATAATATCATATGGGTAAAAAGACTAGCTTGGCATATATAAAAATCATTAAGTGATAATTGTAATAGTTAGAGAATGAAGGCGAGGTCAATACGAAACATAGTGACCCGGCACGTGACTGAGCGCAGCGTATGAGTAAAAGTAATATTCCTACCCCTAATTACTGATACTGATATGTAAATAACTCAATATATAACCGCTTATGCACCGGATACTTTTAGTGAGACTATAAATGCATCTCTTTCACCATACCGGTTTTCCTCGGACACTGCTATAGTAATTGCATTATACACTTATGTCAGGGGCAAGCCGGCAGTGAAGCAGAGATACAATAAATAAATACTACAACAGTGGAAATATCATTGACAGAGAACACACATAACGAAATTGTACTCTGTTTTCGAATCTGCAACTGATACATGTAAGGAGGTGCTGAAGGTATTTGATATGCTCATACGTACGAGTACACTAGAAGTGAAACAATTCATAAAAAAGTATAAACTGGATTGATTAGGAATCGAAGTTAAATGGTTCAATACACTATAATTTGGTTATTTCCTGCATACGTTGCAAACGTTTTCTTCTTACAATAACCTACTGGATCGTTCAGTTCGGTTATAAACGCATGAAAACTAGAGGGAATGAGAGAGATTTTATATACTAAAGGTTTCCCATTCATGAGTGCATTCAAGGTGAAAGGGTTTGCATTTTTAATTCAGTATTACACCTGCGGAAGGACGAAACGCAAAGTGTTCATGTAGATAGATTATTGTGAAAACGTGTTTTTGTCGTGCTCTGACATTGTAATATTCTAATATACCATCATGAAAACATGTCGGTGTAATGTATACCCCCTTGAACTCCACTTTTATATAGCAAAACTGGGCTACGCAGGGGTATACCTATTTTTCTTATTTTTGCTCCAAAATATAGATTGTGGGTACTCGTTAGAACCGCCTCGTCGAGGCGGTTCTAACGTGTACCCACAATCTATATTTTGAGCAAAAATAAGAAAAATATCAAATAATTTCAGCTCAAATTTTTCAATTTTTTAAAGCTTAAAAATCTTTGTATATTGCATGGACAAGTTTTCGTAATGCAGACTATCAGGGAGGATATAGCTATACATGGACAATTCCATTCAGCGCTACATTCTAATGTCAATGGAGAATGTGTTGTTTTCTGAGGAGACAAAATGTGTTTATTGCGTTTTTGACAGTCAGTGTGATACCCCATCTATGCATATTCACATAACACAGGATTCAGATAATACATGAATCTTTCAAACTTTCTAAGTTACTGTACCGGATTAAATCAAAATCAAAATGCCAATGGATAAGGTGTTATTATGTTGTTTGAGAAGACAAAATGTGTTCAAAGTGTTGATATTAGTAATGGCAACCACAGCTATTGTGGCGTATCAACCTCCGAGAAAAAGTGTTCTGGATCATATAAAGTATTGGAATAGACTCAGAAAGGTAATGTATGATGGATATAATTTTTGTGAAAACGTGTCCATGGAATATACAGAGAATTTTAGAGATGTAAAAAACTACATTTTTGCTGATGAAATATTTTTATATATGCTTTTTTAATTTTTGCTCAAAAATAGATTGTTGGTACACTTTGGAGAAGAGTTGGTTCTAATGAGAACCACAATCTATTTTTGGATTAAAACTGAGAAAAATATGTACACCCCTGAACACCTCAGGTTTCATATAACAGTGAGGTATAAGGGGGTATAATTGAGCCGCCTCATGGGAAAACCAACAATCTGCATATGCGAAAACAAAGACGCAGATCAGCTTCGCGGTAACCGCGAAGCTGATCAGCGCCTTTGTTTTCGCTACACGGATAATGCTCTTCCTCTTCTTCTTAAATCCGAAATTTCAAGCTTCCAGCCTGCTTCTGTGACTGTACAGCCTGATTTGTGTCGGACCTGTTCGGAAACCACATTGTTGGTTTTCCCACGAGACGGCTCAACTATATTACACGGACATGTTATTGTGGTGTGTTGTGTGTTGTACATGTACTAGCCTAGCTAAGCTTTCGCTATGAAGTTGTGCGTGCATACGTCAAGTGATACTTGTAAAGAGCTGTCGTGGCTTTGACCCCCTGTCCTCTCCAATCTTCCGATCGAGGTGTTATAATTAGGGTTGGCAAGATTGTAAATGCAAACAACGCCGACGAAAACAACTAAGATACACTCCCGCTCGCGTATTTGTACTCCATTTACGCGTAATACGCGCGTATTACGTGAGTATTACGTGCGTAAGGCTAATTACGCGCGTTTACGCGTAACATACGCGTGCTTACGCGTAACAGAACTCATTAATATTCATAGATATAGATAGATGCGTCAATACGCGTAAGCTTCTGTCAATACGCGTATGAATATTCAGCCAATCAGATTGCCAGTACGTTTACGCGTAATTACGCGTAATCAGAGATCAATACGCGTATTAAGGATGTATAAAAGCTAAGGTACCGATCTGTGGATTTTGTTATTGCATCGTAACTTAAGTATTCACAACGTTAATTATGTCTTCAGAAATAACTTAATCGTGAAAATAATGTGATTTTGTATTGTTTTAAGTGGTGGTTGATATTAATTTTTGTTATTGTGCAGCTTAATAGCTGGTGTTTATTTCGTTAAAAATTATTTCGAATTTTGATGAAACCAAGATGGCGATCAGGAACAATATGAACTTGGAAGTTAGAAATATTGTTTTGGACTTGAAGCGCCTCGGAAAAACTTGTGGACAGATAAGTAAAATTCTAGGAGAAGTTTATGGATATTCGGTGACCAGATTTGGCATTTACAAGTTTCTTCAAAGGACAAAAAATGGTAATGAGAGGAAACCTAGAGCGGGGAAATTTACCGAGGGCCACAAGATGGTGTTGAATCTATGGATGTCACAAAACAGTGACTGGACGGCTAGAGATATCCAGAAAATGTTTCAGAAGGAATTGGATGTGTCGTTCTCCCTTGCAACAATCAAGCGACAAAGATTTCAATTGAAATGGACTGCTAAACAGAAGAAGTACTGCCAATTGATTTCTGCAAAGAATCGGAGATTCAGAGTGACCTGGTGTCTAGAGAAACTGTGTACCAAAGATACATTCTCAAATGTAGTGTTTGTGGATGAGAGTAATGTTGAACTCAGTGCATCCGGAAGACTCAGCTTCTACCAGTCTGGTTCAACCCTGGACCGACTTCCACACAAGGTTGCCAAGCCAAACAGGACAGGTTTTGTAGTTCGCCATTCTTTGTTTGTTTGCCTATTACTCCCTTCAAACAATTTCTGATTATTCTAGGGCAGTGAATCGAAGGTCTGAATTTGAAAAAAAAAAGATCGATATTCTTTTAATCTAAAGCAAAATTATGTATTTTGATGTAACCACTGAATCGTAAGAAGTGATTGGTTATTTCATTACGCGTATATTACGCGTATCCTTTACGTAAGACTATCTTACTCTTGATTGGTTGGAACAATACGCGTATTACACTTAATTACGCGTGATGACATATTTATCCATTTGGTCGCTCATTGGTTGGAGTCATTACGCGTAATATACGCGTATTACTCGTAACATACGCGTAACTGGAACTGAATTCTTATTGGCTACTGACATATACGCGTATGAAATTGACGCGTATTACGCACGTATTACCTGCGTATGTTACGGGTATTTGATGTGTACAAATACGTAAGCGTGAGTGTAGCTTTCAACTGAGCCAACATTATTCTATATTTATCACTAATGTGCTGAAACAATCAGAATATAATGTAGATTATGTTAGATATGTAGGTGAATTAGTTTACCTGTACAAATAACTAATTACTACCGTCTTTCTAATTAATTACTGCTCCAATGGTGTATACAATGTTATTAGTTTAGCGTTATATGTGAAGCAATGCTTATTATAGCGAAAAAATGAAAGAAATAGAGCCCCTTTGATCTTTTGTGTATTGTGTTGTTATACATGTAACTAACGTGTACACAGTAAGAAAATTATCATTTTTAACTAAATTTTTTCAATTTTACACCTGAAAGAAAAACATGAATGTTGAATGGGCGTGTTTAACATTTCGTATTGTGACGACACACCATTTTGAAAACTGTCTGTGTTGCAAATGACCCTATGTCCACTGTGATTGCTTGTCATTTATTCATCGGAAGTAACGCCACTTGGTATAAATGCCTTATCGTCAAATTCAGACATTTGTCATGAGCAGACACTTTGATTAAATTTCAGACATCTTCATGTCAATCTATCTGTGTCTCGTCTGTAAATATTGCTGTCCTTATTTCATCAATTCATTGTGATCAGGATAACATGTCCGTGCTATGTATACCCATGCTCACTGTTAAACCGGAATGTTATGGGTAAACATTTTTTTCTATTTTCGCTTGAAAACATAATGTGGGTAGTCCTTAGAACCACATCGGCGAGATGGTTTTGATTGATTGATGTTTAACGAAGCGGCGAGATGGTACTAATTTGTACACACAATCTTTGTTTTGAGTTGTTTTTTTTTTTCAACTGATAATTTTCAATTTTTACAGCTGTTAAAAAAGTTTTAAATTATTGTATGAGCATGGTTTTGTTATAACTATCTCTGATGCAAATAGTCCTACGTCCAGTATAATTGCTTGCTATTTATTCATAGGAAGTATCACCACTTGATATAAATGGTTAATCTTCAAATTCAGACATTTGTCAAAGGCAGACACTTTGATTAAATTTCAGACATCTTCATGTCAATCTATGCCAGTCTGGTCTTAAAATGAGTTCCGTCACGAGAAAATAAGGTCTTCGTGGTCTCCGACAAACTCTGACACAAAACAGCCTGTACAGCCAAAAATGAAGGCTAGAAGAAAGAAATTTCGGATTTATGAAGACGATGCGCTATTCTATCCGTGAGGCGAACACCAATGCGCTGGTTCCATGCATTAAATGCCCAGCTGGTTTAAACTTTTTGTTTTCGCATCGGTAACAATTCGGTTTTCTCATAACGAGGCTCAGCTATTGCTTTCTTATTCAATCAATCCATTGTGTTGATTCAGCTGTTGTCATTTCGATTTTCCCATCACGAATATACATATTGCCAAAAGTTTAGCATATTATTCTAGTTCCATGTTGCTAAAGTTAAATGTCATGCAAAGCATTCCCAAAGCTTAAATGACTACAAAATGCATCGATTTGGAAAGGAAGCATGTGTAGTCTATGTCGAATGGTCGAAATAATCATTTCGTGTGAACTTGATGACGGTTTGTGCCTATTTCTGCAAATATAAGTCATTTCATTTTTTTTCTCTATTGCTTCTGATGGAAATACAAATGTCTTTTAAATGTCTGAAATGCCCACATCCCAAATGACAAGCTGTCTATTTCATTTTTATTATTTATTATTAATCTTTGTTCGCCTAATATTAAAGTTGCGTACTTTTTGACATTTTGTAAAGACAAAATGTCGGAAATTACTATTTCAAATATTTCAATGTAGTATTATAACTGTTATGAAATAACAATGTAACTCCTCCTTTCAACAATACGACGATCTACTGTGGCGGTAAAACGCTGTCATGATTTGCGAAAGCAACAGTAGACCTGGTTTGAATTATAGATCTTTCAGAGATTGTAGAAAACCGTTATAAACAAAGAAAATCGACTAATCCCCGTTTTAGGGTTTACAGATATGACGTACTTACCACAAAGTTTTAAACATTGCTTCTACGTATCGGTACTGATTACAGTTCTTTACCCGTTCGTGCAAATTATTGCATAGCCTTATTACCATGCATCTTTGAATTATCTGTACATTGTTTATCAAGCTTATGCAGCAAAAACGATAATATACAACTATCACGCACGCGTGCGTTATATATTTTTGTTGATAAATTGGCCGTATAGACAATTTGTGTTGAATTATTGATAAAGATGCACTCTGAATTATCCCGGAATATTGTATTGCTGTTTTTTTCTGGCACTTGAATCCATGGAATCTGTCGTCTGAAGAGGGCTGCATATTGATAATTTTGATATAAAAATGGGTTTAAACTACATATGTAACTGAATAAATAAATAAATAAATAAATAAATAGGAAGGAGTTATACCTAATGTTTGGCATGACTTTGAAGCAAAAAATCAAACAAAACAAACGTTTTTTTTTTTGAAATTACGTGACTGTATTGTCTGATGAAAGAAAAACGACAATGACTTCTTCAGTCCCCATTTTTTGTTGAAAATGTATCGTTGCATGTTTCAACAAATCTCAAGTATATGTCAAACGTTTTAGAATAGCCTAAATGCGCGAGGATAAATAATGTAGGTATAATGAATAATGCTATATACCAATTTTGTCTCTGGAGACAAATGTAATAGGCGTTAAGAAATGCAATATATCTATTTCTAACACCAACCGGTATTTTTTTGACAAACCGCTTTTCGTCAAATCCAGGACATCTTTCGAAAGCAGCCAGGGCTTCGCAGTTTATATATACATGAAGTACCTATCAAGTGGTTCTCTAAAAACTTATTTTGTCTGCCTGTCTTATCTGCAAGTGCCTGAAAAATGGACTTGAAGTTGACTTTCCCATGGGAAAACAGGGGAAAATCATGTTTTCCCATGGGAAATGGCACTTTCCCATGGGAAAACAGGTTGGCCATGGACAAAAAATGGGCCATGGGCAAAACATATTGGCCATGGGAAAAATGAAAAAAAAATCTTATGGTCAATCAGTTATTAAACACAAAATTATAATCATTGTTGCTTTGGCCATAATGGCCATGTATATATTTTGCAGTTATTACTATGTGAAAAAAATAACATTTGGGCCATGGCCGACTAAAAATGGCCATGGCCAGATTTGCCCATGGCCGACAAAAAGTGGCCATGGCCAGTGTGGTTTTGCCCATGGACAATTCAAATTCTCCCATGGCCAAGTATTTATGGCCATGGCCATTTTAATCACACTCAAGTGGGCCATGGCCATTTGAGATGGACATTCTATGCACCATTGAAAAAGAAAATAGGTTGAAAATTATAGAAAAGGCAGGTTAAAAGCATTCGGTAAGACGGATAGATTATGAAAGGTTAAAAATAGTTAAGCAGCTAAAAATAATTAAGTAGATGCTAAAATCAGCTTTAACAGCTAAAAGTATGGTCATGTCAAGGTATTGAAACCTAGTCAAGTATGTAGATTCTTGCAATTCTGGAAACACTGTATGTGAATATTAACATGCGCAGCTGCCGATACTAATCTGCAAAATTGTTTTTGATGTTGTTAAATTATCATCAAGGTTTTTCTGTGTTTTTTGTTGTTGTTGTTGTTGCTGGCTGACCTATTGTTGTTTATTTTTATTTTTTTAACCATATAATATTTTAAAATAACAACAAACAAGGTCAATCTGAATCTGCCAAGTACTCCAAACACCTCATAAACAGAGTATTACATGGAGCTCCCATCACTGAAGTTATTTTTTTGAGAGAAGAGAAGCCAGTGCTTGCCTTATTAATGCTGAGCGCCAGATTAATGTCTTTCTAGGTCAAGACAAGAAAGAAAAGATGGAAAATAATATTTTAGCGTGTTTATTGTCTTTTTAAAACTCGTCAGTCAGCTTTTGACAACTTCAGGTTTTTTCAATTATTGTGACACGAAAATGCAAAAATAATCCGAGCAGTTATTAGTATAACTGCAACTGTAATGCCGGGTTTTATAACTGCAACTGTAATGCTGGGTTCTGTGTCATCTCGATCCCGAAACAATCAAAACTCCAAGCGGTTCCACTTCCTGACGTAAGTCCTCTCGGAAAACAATATCGGAGAGCGGAGTTTTGAAACTGTTGGGGAGTTTGGAGCCAATCAATAAGAGCGTTTTCGACATGTCATGTTGACCCGAGTAACTTGGGTAGGTCCACATAGGCGCAATCCAATATTCACTCCTATGGGTGGAATTTTTATCCTAAAGGTGTCCTAAAACTGTTATATGGCTTAGAAGCACATACACATGTGTTATATGGTTCGATGGCCTGAATGTTAGGGTATTGTTGTGATAGCACAAGTTTCTCTCCTTATTGGTAATGATACTCAGTTCTGACAACAAAAACACCTAACAGAATCCACCTATAATAATTTGCGATAATAGGTTAACCCAAGTTATACGGACTACCGAACACTGAATCCCGTGCGATGTCTCTTTCCTCCCAGTTCTAGACCAGACCAGACGTCCCTTTGGTGTCTCTGGAGCGTACAACAACGAGCGCATACAAGAGCATACCAAAACAGGTAAGCTATTTTATAACAGTATTAATTTTAGGAAGTATTCTGATTAATATCATATTTGCCTTTATATATGAGTCGCTTGCTTATGGAAGTGTGCCAGATATTTGGCGACAGGCAAATGTGGTCCAGGTGTTTCAGAAGAGTGAGAAATATGATGCAGCTGATTATAGAATAGTGTCGTTAACTTGCATCTGTTGCAAAAGCTTAACACATATTCAGGGGCGGATACTTTTCTTCTAAAATTTATGATAAACGCGATGACTTAGATTTTGATATAAAAAATCCGTTTTTGGAGCATGGATCGTGACATTCCTCGCCTTGCTTCTTATTGTGTATACATTTCGCAGCTTATTGGGTTTGCTAGAGTCTGCAATCGTGTTGCGGACTTTAATGCGCGAAATAAATGTTTAACAGCCAAACTTCTCCAGCAGGGCTATCGGTATCATAAGCTTCGACATTTTCGAAATTTTATCGCAGACACTATAATTGATTTCCAAATCTAATGTTGGGCTAAAGACCCTTTTACGCGAGGGCCTTTCGGAACCAGAATGATGATTCACTGACTAGCTAGAGAGAGTCACCACGAGGACAGAACTACTAACTAAATGTTGAGAACCACTAAAGACCCTGAAGGTGAGGTTAGGGCTCCGTCAAATCGATTTAAGCCCGCCAGTAATTTTATATTACTGATCATTCCAAGGCGGTACTTCTGTGTTGGTTCTTATTGTTTTATGTCTTGGTTTTTAAATTTTTGTGCTGTTTGCGCCTTATGTATGTGTTCCTCTTTTAGTTAAGTTTTGGTATCTGAGTGGCCACCTATTGGAAAGTAGCTGCTCATTTGGCTTACGAGGTGTTTTCATGGTATAAGTACCTGATTGTTAATATAGTTTTTTCCCCACCTCGGTTTTTGGAGTGTGAATCTCTTTCTGATTGCGCCTCTTTTTCTGATCTTTGCCTACTTGTACCTTTTTTGGAAAGCGGTTTAAATTCGTCTAGAGGGGTTTCTTTTCAACTATTTACCCGATTTTTCATAAATTTCCCAATGAAATATTTTTCCCAGAGTGGTGTTCAAGCGATCCACCCGAACCCCCATGTAAATCCGCCACTGATATAGTCAAAGCCCTAAAGCATATTATAGTAAGCACTATATATGTATGCATGTATAAAAGCATCTCATCCTCGAAAACATTCTTTCTGACTGCCAGCATGGTTTTCGTAGCCATGGGTCTTGTGAGGCCAGCTGGTTCAGATCTTTCATGACATGGTTACTGAGTAACGTGGATCAAGCTCTAGACCGGGTTGACAGAGACTTTCTGAATGTGTCATCCATAGTTATATGTGGATCGCTTGTGGAGTGAGATTTCGCGTCTGACGTATGTCGCCTACAAGAAAATATCATTATAGCACACCGCTACAGTGTTGCCCAACATAGTTGCACTGTCGGTGTGGAAAGGTATTACGGGACACCGACGGCATCTTTTTTGAGAGAAGAGAAGCCAGTGCTTGCCTTATAAATGCTGAGCGCCAAGCAAGGTAGCCACTGGTACCATTTTTAACGTCTTTGGTATGACGCGGCCCGGATTAGAACCGGCGCCTCCCGCTTCCGAAGCGAACGCTCTAACCATTACGCTATCGGGACCGGTCAACACCCGGCTTTCCCGGGATAGGGGTACTCCCATACTTAAGAAAAGGCAGTAGAGTATGTCTCCCCTGAAACCCCCCCCCCCCTTTTAGCTCTGAAAGCACCTCTATACTTTTTCAGTTCGATCAACTCTAAAAGCATAAAAGCACACACTCTTTTCTGAATACACTGGCCTGTTTTACCCAGTTCGATCAGCTCTAAAGGCACAACTTTCACTGAGTATTGTCGCCCAACATGCACAGCTTCAAAACCCTCTGATCCTACTTACAGATTGGTCCCTACCTAGCTCAGAATGAGAGGGAGGGCAGCATCTGATTGAAGAGTACATAGTCAGGGGCCTTGGCTGGTAATGAGTTCCAAGCATGTATGATCTTAAAAAAAAGCTGTGCTTGAAGGTTTCCGTGCTTGTGGAATACTGACGCAGCTTCTTTGATAGGTTTGCTCTGGGTGTAAAACAATATTCAGCAGGTATATGGTTTTGATTGTCACAAAACTTCACGCTCTTTTGACTTGTTTACTTCTTTGGTCTGTATTAACCTCCTGTATATATGATCACCACGTTTTAACTAAAACGCAAATGATAATGTTTGTTCAAGATTTCAAGATTTTTTTCAAGATTTTTATTTACTCCAGGCCCATTGCAGGCATAGGAGCTAAAATGGAACATGAACAAACATATATACAAACATATAAAATGGCACGTGAAACACATTTATGAAAAACTATTGCAGAAAAGTTTTTTGAATGAAACACATCATTATGGGCCAACACCCTGTTAATTCCGGACACCCACACTCAACCCACTTTTTCGCCATTTACAGTTAAGATAACTAGAGTTCATAAAGAGAGTGCAAACATCCAGGAAAAACAGGGTGAAGGCCTGATAAAAGACATACATATTGTTACAACACAGGTTAAAATATAGAGGAAGATGGTAGTTTCAAAATTATTTAAATTTAGTCAAAACTATCTTAATGAAAAGTGCTAGTTTGGTCAAAACTGATCTATCAATAGAAGTCATTAACTGTTCTAATTTTAGTGTATTTGGTGACTGCAAGCTCCAAGTAGGAAGAAATTTACGTCTACTGCTGTTAAAGAAATCACAGCAAAACAAGTAATGAAATTCGTCTCCTAACTCATCCTTATTACACAACTGACAAATGCGTTCATTCCTATCAATATTTAAAAAACGTCCCCTTTCAATGGGTAATTTATGACTAAGGCACCTAAATTTACATATATATTTGGCCAAAGGTAAAGATAAAATATTCAAATAGCTTTCAAACTTAAGCTCCTTTTTGTATAATCTGTAATTCAAACATTTTTCTGACTCATCAATTTTACTTTTCCATTCCTGCTTATATTGATCATTTAACCGACTTTTGATCTTGTTTTTAAAAGCTGCCTGAGAATAAAATGTGTCATGAGACAACCACATATCTGAGAGACCCAAATGATTAAGAGTATCATGTACAGTTTTTATCCAATCCGAGTGAAACAAGTCATTAACATGCAGATAGTGCATAAGTTGATAAAGCTTGTAGCAGATTTTATCATTTTTACCGCTTACTATCCTGTACCAAAAATTTAAGACTCTACTTTTTATTTTCAAATGTAATGGCATTGTACCAAGTTCACCGTGAATCATAACACTAGGTGTTGCTTGTTTTACATCTAACAAAGACTTACAATATTTTAGATAAAATTTATCAATGATATCCACATTTTCACAACCCCAAACTTCTGCTCCATATAACAATATTGGAGTAATCATAGAGTCAAACAAATGTAATTGAATATCAAGTGGTAAAAATAACTTTCTAGCTTTCCTAATCAATGAAAACATAGCTTTTCTAGCTTGATCTACTAAATGTTTCTTGGTTTTACCAAATTTACCATTATAATTAAATTTTATGCCTAAGTAGCTAAAATCATCTACAATTTCGATAGTATCACCATTATAATAAAAGACAGGCTTCCGCCTTCTTATTTTGCCTTTTGAAAAGATAACCACTTTTGTTTTAGAAGTATTAACCTGCAGTTGCCATGTATTACAATATAACAGCATTGTGTCTAAAGCAATTTGCAATTCTTCAGGAGTCTCTGCAAAGATAACCGTGTCGTCGGCATAAAGCAGCAAATACAGCTTGAAAAATACTTCAATATCATCATTATTCAAAATAGATCCAATATCTTGTGATAGTGTGGCCAGGCCGCTGTACGTGTTAGACATAAAATGTACTAGATCATTCAAAAACAGAGAAAATAAAATTGGCGACAAATTTTCACCTTGACGAACACCGGCCATACTACTAAAGAACATAGAAATATTCCCGCCTGCTTTTACACAAGATTTAGCATTATCATAAATATTAAAAATGACTTTGAAGATTTTTCCATCAATATTATTATCTAATAGTTTTCTCCAAAGAGCTACTCTATTGACTGAATCAAAGGCTTTACGGTAGTCAATAAATGCACAATATAACCGCTTTTTCTTATAAAGGTAAAAGTCAATTAACATTTTAAGTGAGAAAATATGATCGGCAGTACTATAATGCTTCCTGAAACCTGCTTGTTCTTCAATTAATATACCTGTTGATTCTAAATAATTATTCAATCTCTGATTTAGTACTGCTGTAAATAGCTTACCAAAACAGCTTAAAATTGTTATGCCTCGATAATTGTCAGGATCTTTTATGTCCCCTTTATTTTTGTAAATGGGCAAAATAGTACCTTTAGACCAAGCTTCTGGAACAATACCTGTATTAAGAATAAGATTAAACAATTTACAGTAAATAGGCAGCATAGAATCTTTTGAATACTTCAAATATTCATTCAGAACATGATCATTTATAGAACAGGCTTTTTGATTTTTTAAGTTTAGAATCACCTTGGATATCTCTTCAATAGTAATTGGGGCATTTAGTTCCATGTTAAACTCTGTAAGATTATTCAGATCAATATTACCAAAATCATTCTCAGGTGCATTTTCATTCAGTTTACTAAAATGTTCATAAAAAGTTTCAACCGATACTTTTTGCAATTTGTCTTTACCTTCTGATGAGTATTTATTCAAAATAGACCAATATGATTTAGGATCAGAATTTTTCATTAGTTTTAGCTTATTAGTTATAGAACTGTTGTATTCCCTCATCTGCTTGTTTATTAATTTCTTATACTCCCTGCTAGAGGTTACTAAATTGTCATAATTCTCTCTAGAGTTAAGCTTCTTGTAAATGCGTTTAGCATTTTGGTAATTTTTACGTTTCAATTCACTTTGTTTATTGAACCATGGTTTTTGAGTTTTAAAATTTTTATGTGATTTTACAGGTAAATTGGTTTTCTTCTTTATCATATTACAATGTTCTGCAGCCTCAACCAGAATCTGTGAGATTTTGGAGGTAATAATATTTTCAGACTCAGTATCAACAGTATCACTTTGATTTAACATGTCCAAATCAATATTAATTTGGTCCAAATTAGATTCATTTATGTAATTCAAAAATTCTAATTTCGAGTCAGCTTTCCATGTAGGAAAAAAACTATTTTGCTCATTACTTTCATTATTAACAGAAACATCATTAATTGAACTCTCATCTGTTGAAATAACATCAGTCTGTGACTGTATATTTATAGAAAGTGCCACCGGACAATGCACGTCAGATAACAAAGGGTCAAAATCAAGCACTTCAAAATGATGTATACATGGAAAAAGTTCAGCCGACATAATAACATAATCAATGACACTGCTATTTTTGCAAGTTTGTTTACCAATATATGAATCAGTACCACATCGACCATTTACTATGTGAATATCTAATGATTTGCATAATTCTACAAGTCTGTAACCATAATTGTTCGTGTTTGAAACCTCTGAAGAGTATCTTTCAATTGGGAATCCCAATTCTTTCAAGTTATTTTTACTTAAAATAAGTTTTGATTCATAATCCAAGGCAAAGTCACTAATTTCTTCATCAATAGTGATAAAATCTGTCAGTAGCCCACTTCTGGCGTTAAAGTCTCCCAATAAACACGTACGAGTGTTCTGATCGGCACAATAATTGATAATATCTTGTTCAAGCTTATCAAAAATACGAGCAGAGCTATATGGTGAACCCTCCGGTGGAATGTAAATAGCCCCAAAAACACAGTTAAGGTCATAAATATCCTTAAATGTAAACCATATACAATTTTCACTTGAATTGTCTAAAATCTTTACAAATGGCCATATGGAATTCTTAATGAATAATCCAACACCCCCAGATTTTCTTTTTGCTATAGCTCTGCTAGCACTTATGAACTTGAACCCATCAATATCAATCTCATCATACTGGTCTGTTTTTATTTCTGTCAGACAGACTATATCATATTTATTTATGAATTCTTGGAAATCTGGAAATTTTAATTTAGCACGTAAGCCACACACATTTAAAGAAACAAAATTTAACTTTTTTAACTTTGAACTATAACAGTAACTGTGATCACTATGATCTATGCTATTAGAACTCAAGGTTCTAAAGTCATGACTAGATCCCTCGTCGGACGATTCATCGAGTACACCATCCTCCTTGGCCTAGGCCAGGTTGGTCAGGCCCAGTTCCTCGTAGTTAATCTCATCGAGCCCCAGGTCGAAAAGATCATCAGGACTGGAAATAACATAGTGAGTCCCGCCCTTGTCACAGTGAATATTGCCATCTTTGGTGTGAACTTTCGTTACCCCGTCAATGTCCTTTACCATGGATTTAAGCTTCAGACGTAGTTGGGTCAGATCATCCGTAATGAACACATTGTCAGTTTTGTACTTCTCTATTTCTTTCAGGTTCTTTTTGTACTTGTAGACATGATTGACCGTACGACGTGAAACAAACCGAACAATGGTTTGCTTCTTCCCAGCATCCGACTCATCCTCGTCAGCATCTCTAGCCTGTTTCCTGCTGACCCTGTGGCATACGCTTATGTCCTTTTCCTCAACACGATATGGTGGGTCGGCCTCGGCCCCATGGCTGAACATGTCGTTTAATGTTTCCACTACATTTTCAGTCAGTGATTTACCCTGAACAACAGGCAGGTTGTGGATTCGAATATTCTCACGTCTAGTATATTGTTCAAGCCGGTCGTTCTCATACTTATTGACCCGAATGTTAGCTTTAGCCTTCTCAAAGTCTGGTTTAGGGACCGAATATGACTCAACGGAAGATCTCACAGTCTTCCCCAGGAATGGGATCAAGATTTTGGCCACATTATAAGCAATTTTGTCAGTGTCATTTTTCACTTTCAGGTTACTCAAGTCCTGCATTGCCTCCGTAACAAATTCATCCTCCTCCTCTACTTCAGGACACTTAGCTGCACCCGTTTTGGTGGTCACTGGTTTCGATTTGGGCGATTTGTTGCCTTTTCCGGTTTTGGGTGGAGCCATCATTCATGTAATTTCAATGTATGTCACAGTTTTTGATCAATGACAGTCACAGTTTTTGGTACTCTGAAGATTAGTGTAATTTATCGTCAATGATTTGGATCACTAGAATGTCTGAGATCAGTTTATTTTGTGAAAATGTGTTTCGTCGCGCCCGTTCAATGTTTGTCCGCCATTTTGCACACGGCTTTTCCTGTTAAAAAGCATATGTTTCAAGAGACCGAACTCTCGGGAGTGTCAAGGCCGAAACACCACAGGAACGAAATGACTTGGACGTTGGATTTACTTGTGAGAAAAAGTGGAAATCTGACATTTAAATGAAATTAATCCTTAAATATATTAAAATGTGATACAATTCTGATAAAGGATTAATATTTAGATGCCGATCTGGATGTAGTTCTGCTTTATTTTGAAGAAAGACAGAAAATATTGATATAATGGATTGTCATAGGTTTTCGCGACTCAGGTTAGTTTGATAATGATTTCTGAATCTGAATCTGAATAGTTTACTGGTGACACGCCAAATGACATTATTTCACCAGGGGGTTTGGATGGAGGAGAGATTAGTCCCTTGAACGCACGAGTGAAGCGAACTTGGACACACAGTCATCAGACATTTCAGCAGAGGAGATAAGTGAATCAGGGAGGTCATTCCAGTCCCTGATAGTCTGTGGAAAGAAACTACTTTTGTATGCTTCTTTGCTAGCTGAAGGTATCTGAAAAGCCAAAGAGTGTTGATTTCTACAACGCCTATTCTTTGGGATAAGGTCATCTGTGGGTATTCTGGCTTTACCCTTTAGACCTTTGTATAGCAATACGAGTCTACTATCCTTCCTCCTTTTCTTAAGAGATTCCCATTTCAGTTGACTTAAAATGCCAGTCATGCTCCCAGTTTCAAAAACATAATTTCCCGTCACAAACCTTGCCGCACGATTTTGGACCTTTTCCAGTTTTTCCTGGAGGCCATGAGTGTGAGGGTCCCAAACTGAGCTTCCATATTCCAAGACCGGCCGCACCAGTCCTTTATAAGCTGCTTCTTTCACATCTGGGGGACAAGAATACAAATTTCTCCTCAAGAATCCGAGAGTTCTGTTAGCCTTTGTACAAACATTGGAAATATGAGTATTCCATTTCAAATCATTTGTGATAGTTACACCCAGGTATTTTATGCTTTCAACGTTTTCCAGTACAGTGCCCTCAAGGGTGTAGTTAGCCTGTATCTTACTAGACCGTTTATTTGTCAGCTGCATCATGTTGCATTTGACAGGTTGAAATCTCATTCCCCATTTCCTAGCCCAACTACCTAAACGATCAGTGTCTCTCTGAAGTTTCAATGTGTCCTCTTCATTCTTGATTTCACGATAGCAAACACAATCATCAGCAAAGAGTCTTATTTCAGACTCAATGTCTGCTGAGATGTCATTTATATACAAGGAAAACAGCAAGGGGCCGAGAATGGTGCCCTGAGGGACACCCGACACAACTGGAGCCCAATCCGATTTAATACCATTAACCACTACCCTTTGTTGTCTGAAACAAAGGAAAGCATTTATCCAATTCAGTGTTGTTCCACCTATTCCATAGCTAAACAATTTGCTTTTAAGGAGTTCATGGGGAGGAGTATCGAAAGCCTTTTCAAAATCGAGTATAAATGTGTCGACCTGGCCTTTTTTGTCTAAGATTTTGGCCCAGTCATTTATCACTGTAGTCAACTGAGTTTCACAGCTATGCCATTTCCTAAATGCGTGTTGCCTGTCCGACAAGAGTTCATGTTCATCAAGATGGGCCATAATATTTGAGCATACAATATGTTCAAGAAGCTTACAAGGAATGCATGTCAAAGAAACAGGGCGGTAATTGCGGGCAAGTGACCCTTCTTAAACAGGGGGCAAATATTAGCAAGAGACCATTCTTTAGGAATTTCACCTGTATCAATTGACTGCTGGAAGAGATGGGCGAATACCGGCCCTAATTCCATAGCCAGTTCCTTTAGGACTCTGGGATGAAGCTCATCAGGCCCTAAGGCTTTAGACGGGTTTAGACCTTTGAGAAGTTTGGTCACCCCTTCCTTTGTGACCACAATATCATGCATGAATGGGGCAGATCTATCCATAAGAGGGACCTGTTTGTATTCACTTTTAGTGAAAACATCCGAGAACTGACCATTAAATTCTTCCGCCTTCTCAAATTCGGATTGTGCAATTCCACTTCCATTTCTCTTTTTCAACGGGGGAATACCTTGGGTATCTTTTTTCTGACTGTTTATGTACCTGTAAAAATCTCTAGGATTAGCCTTAACATCTCCTACCAAGTTGTTCACGTAAAGATCATGCTGCTTCCTGATATCAGCTTTGATCTCTTTCCGTAAAGATTCAAATTTAGATCTAAATTTTGCACTACCAGTCTTTTTAGCTTTTTCATTTCTAAGCCCAAAATTTGGCAAAAATGTTATAGAAGCATAGTCTAATAGTTGCTCCAGATCTCGTGGCACTAATAATTCATAGGCTATTTCCAGACAGATCGCAAATGATCTTATCATAAATAAATATGTGGCCACCGATCCAATAATTTGATTAACGCCGGATAGGTAACTACGGTATCTGAATCTGAATGGTTTACTGGTGACACGCCAAATGACATTATTTCACCAGGGGGTTCGGATGGGGGAGAAATTAGTCCCTTGAACACACGGTAGACATGGTAGAGTCTACATTTATGGTATTTATCTGTTTATTGGAAATATGAGGTCTCGGCTAGGTTATCAAAGCTGTTATTGATAAAGTTTGAAAACTGATAATTTAAATCATTTGAGCAAATATCCAATATGATTGGTTAATTGGGGTTTAACGTCCCACCAACAGCTTAGGTTATATAGAGACGGGACCTCTGATTCTGATTCTGACCTGGGTTTATAGTCCCATCCGATGGGCTGGAGAAGCCCGGGATCGAACCTGCCACCCCTGGTTTACAAGGCGAGTGACATAAACAAGGCCGTCATCGGCGGTCCGGCCGGTCCGGCCATGGCCGGACCACTTTTTTGGCCGAAAATGGTTTCGGCCGGACCACAATTTTCGATCATTCGACCGAAAACGTTTTTGCCTGTTCAAATTTTTTTTTTGAAGTGCGGTGGCCCAATTAATTGATATTAAGCGTGCTCAGTGAATCTGTCCGAGGGTGTGAAAGACGGTCGTTATAAAAACAATCACGAAAATGACACCTGTATTAAAGACTGGTATTGTCATGTTATTGGATTTTGACGGATTATCGTTTGAAGAGAAGGTGCATTAAAGTGTTCTTTAATTCATTGTGAATAAAACCGATTCTCTGTGATCTTGGAATATTTTTTAAAGTGTTAAGCTGTATTCCACAGTTGAAATGTCTACTTATCAGTAACCCAATCACTGTTTATTATTGCATTAAATCAACAATGCCGAAAAATCTTTTACTGCGTATAAAATTTTGGCAATGTTATTTTTCTTCATATTCCAAAATTTGTTAAAACGTGCATGCTATTATTATATCATGGAACATATACCGCCGGTTCCTAATCAACTGACGTCTTTCGAATTCCCTGAGCGTTCCTTAGGCAAAGGGAATCCTGTGAGTATGAGATTTCAGGCCTCATAGTTTTCGACCAGTACATGGCTTCATCATGTCTCAAAAATTGTCTCAAAGTGCATTGAAATCGTTTCTACGGACGTCCGGAAATATAAAATTTTCTCGGGGGAGATCCCCCGAACCCCCCTTACGAGAGGGGGTAACGCCCCCTCTCGTGCTCTCCTCCTTCTCGTGCCTTCGCCGCTCGTGAACGTCTTTGACCTTTCATGGCCGGACCACTTTTCAAAAGCCGACGACGGCCCTGATAAACACTGTGCCACGGAGGCTTCTTATATATCCAATAAGTCCAAGATGTTTTTTCATAAAGCAATAGCTTAATACACAAACGTTACAACAGTATGATTTTATTTCTGGACAAATCAACATGTTCTGCACAAATCGTCTAGAAAGTTAGGTATCAAATTTCACCGTTTTCAGCATTTTTAATAGAAAAATCCTCAGATTTTGGGAAAAATAAAGGGGAAAACTCCATTTTCATTAAAAAAACCAGACTTTTTACAGTTATAGGTTGCGAATATGTAGGACGCGAATCGACCATAAATCTTATGAGAAAGGGGATGGGCTAACAGGGCCATACCATGGTTAAGGCTACTTAAGCCTCTTCAGTGGTCATCATTACCTGCTATTTAAACACAATCAGGGTGGACATTTCACAAAAACATATTATAGGCCAGTATTTTGCCCTGGTGCACTCCTAGAATGATGTTATTATAATAGTTTAATAGGAAACTTTACAAGCTTTCACATGATATATAATATGTGTGGGTTTTTTCATATGCCCCCACCCCAGGGCAATATACATGTTTATCTCCATAATATTCAAACATCTTCTCTGAAACCTCTTGGCCAGTCAAAGCTTAATTTTATGTTAAGCATCAATAGGAAGCCAAGGGGTTACCAATGTATATATAAATGATCCAGGTCACATGACCAAGATGGCCACCATGCCCATATATGGTAAAAACTAGGGGTGAGTATCGCCCACTAAAACCGTATCGCAATATATTGCGGTGCAGGAAATCCATATCACAATGCTTATTGAATACGTAAATGCAAATAATGTTGGTCACTGAAACATTGTCTATCAGTCCCTTAATGTCCCGTTTTTCAACACCAGAACTCATAATAAGGATGATATTTGCTACGACATACTCATTTCTGGCGAAAATTTCATTAAAACAATATTTTTTTCCAACCAAAACATTATAATGGGAGACATCGGCCGTTTAGTATTCAAACCTATCAAGATTTTACATTCGTTTCGGTACCCATGCATTTTCTCATCGGAATAGGCCTAGTTTACTGATGAAGCACAAAAATGACAATTCATTACTACGATATCTGTCCTTTCATCCGACTTTTTTCTCTAAATTTTGCAAAATTGCCAAAATATGTATGTTCCAAAAATAAACCGTTACAGCGCCACCATGATTGACAGCTTAGACGGGGGAGATAATTCTACAATAATTGCTTAGACTAGTTAGTCGGGTCTCAATACCGTATCAATTTATGATTTAACAATACCACATTAATTGTTTGACAGGTGATAATTGCATTAATGTCCACAACTATCTAAATTTTAGAATCAATTGGTACTTCTTTAATTAAATCAGAGTGAGAAGATTAGACCTTTGGAAAGCCAGTGCGATTAGCAGTGTCCGCAAGCTCGAACTTTTGTCAAATGCTATCTTTTGATTGGATAATTGCTAGTAATAGCATCACGTGAATTCCATGCCTACCAACTTGATTGACAGTGCACATCTAGGTGTCTAAAAATTGATCAGAACAATAGCGACTTTTTTGACAGCCAGGTCAGAAAGAATCACTGTACTAACTTGAACCCACAATCTATGTTTTGAGCAAAATTATTGAAAGTATAAAATCATTTTCTGATGAAATTTTCAATTTTTACAGAATTTTGAGGAAAAAAAATCTGTATATTGCCTGGGCATGTTTTCGTCATGATTAACGAATTCCACGCCTACCAACTTGATTGACAGTGCACATCTCGGTGTCTAAAAATTGATCAGAACAATAGCGACTTTTTTGACAGCCAGGTCAGAAAGAATCACTGTACTAACTTGAACCCACAATCTATGTTTTGAGCAAAATTATTGAAAGTATAAAATCATTTTCTGATGAAATTTTCAATTTTTACAGAATTTTGAGGAAAAAAAATCTGTATATTGCCTGGGCATGTTTTCGTCATGATTAACGATTAGGATCACTATTGATAGGGTGGAAATGAAAATAGAATAACTCGGTCCTCTCCACCAATGTGAGATTGTTGAGCTTTCCAAGGTACCTTGGTTGGTGACACATCATTAAGAGTGTTGGTGAAACAGTAATGACCCTGGTCTTCAGCACATGTAAATCGGCTAAAATCAAGTGAGTGATGTCTTTGTTTTGAGGTAGAAATTTACAACTCTTACTTAAAAAGTGGCTTCATTTTGTCCCTCCTGTTCAGTACAACAGTGATCTTAAAAATGATTTTTGAAAAATTTAATAAATTAATGTAACACTATAAATAACACTTAAAGACCTACTTCTTTTTTCAATATCATTTTACCCAATTGTTTTTCAGTTCACCCAGTTGATTGAAAATAGAGTGGACTAAAATTTCAGATACCTAATAATGGAAAAAGGGAGGGGGAGGGGGGTTAAATACCCACTTGTCTAAAAAAATGATTAAGGTGCTGCTGCATTTAGTGGTAATACATTATAAATAGTAATTATTATTGCATGTAGTATTATTGTTGTTGTTGTAGTTTTGTTGCTGAGAAAAAGGATCAGAATACAAAAATAAAATGTATTGTTTACTTATTCTATCACTTTGATGTCTGTGTTTACAGTGAATAAACACCATACTGTATTGACATGTGCAATATGTGGCCCTGGGGGCATAATCCACACACATGCTCATCATAAATCACATTGATGTTACCTGGATTTTTCTGCAATTTTCAACAGCCAATGAAATTGTTTATAATAGACACTAACATGTAAACATAATCTAGTACTAGTTATGATAATAAGTACATGTGCATGAATTTGATATATAGTGGATTTTTTAATTTTCATATTAACTATTTCAACTGAAGCACAGTAAGTCTTCCAAGAAGTATGACTTCTTTATTTTTTTAATTTGTTTCATTTATGTGCAATAAGCATCAAATCTGTCATTATGATGATTAATTTAGAAACAGAAGGAGGGAAATAATTAAGAAAGCTACACTAATTTATAAAGATCTTAATTAAATCCAACCAAATTTATTAGGACATTATTGATTTTGAGACATACCTGAACATGCTGAATAGCAAAATATGTTTATTTTTTTTTTATTTATTTTTTTTTTTTTGTAAGCAGATACATGAAGAGATCAGTCACAGAACTGAGCAGTTGCTCAGCATTTTTCATGAAAAGTTATTTTCTCATGTTGAGGCTCATGTAGTATAGTAAATATACTGGACCATAGGCTCTTATATGCATACTAGTGTTGGGCAATTGTTTTGAAATTGCAATTGATTAGGTATCGCTTATAATTGGAAGGACTAAACTAACTTAACTAGCTAACGATTGTGTAATCCATTCAACAAATTCCATATATTTTGCAATTGCCCATAAGGCTAAATTGTCATCACCATGATGAGATGTTTATTTGCAGACTTAGGGATCAGAGAGAGAGCCATGAAGTCTCTATTAGTTGTGACTATCTAATTCGAAGATTCCACTACATGAACATTTAGACAATTTTACCTTTTCTGTTCTGATATCTTGGTCAAATATAAAATGCACAGAGTAAAATTTTCTATTCTGCCAGTGTTGAAACTGATTACAATAGACTGCTACATTTTACTATCTATTACCACAATCGAAGCCATATCCAACCGTCTTTACAGAGTTCTCCTTAGGATTTTGAAAAGGCAGTGGCTAGGGATATGGTACCGTATCTATAGCCTATATATCGGAAATGGCTAAAGGTACGGTATAGATTAAAAATAAAAAAATATTAAAGGTACGGAAGACTAGAGATACGGACTTAAGAAAACAATGTTAATGTATAAAGTTGAGAGATTTCAATTTTATTTCTAACCCCGTGGAACAAAATTTCCATTTATTATATCTGGGTGCGTGTTTGTGCATTATCACCATACTCTACAATTATTTGACCGACATCAAAAGATATAAAGCCAAATCGCAGTATGACAGTTTCTAACAATGCGTGAAGATAATATAATATTAGCCTTGATTAGTTGCTTAACCATCAATATGATGTCCGCGCCTCAATGTGCGAACAACAATGAAGTGTTGATTTATTTTGTCCTACCGCTAAACCCCTGAAGTAAAACATTGGCATTATTTAATATGCCTATTATTATTCGGCGAATGCTTTTAACTTTTGTTATGGTTAAGTAAGTAACTGCAAAATAAAACAATTACGTTATTCTCAATTCAATCACCATACAATATAACATGCATGCAAATCTTGATTCATAAAGTAAGAATGGCTCATATACTTCACATCGGGCAAAAATTTGAAAACTTTCAAGCATTTGAAAGTGCTATTGAGCGTTAACAGAATGCCGAAAGCGTTCAGTTCTATAAGAGAGATTCTAGAAGTGTAGAAAAGGTGCAAGTGTGCATTTCGTATAAAAGTTGAACGAAAGAGTGAACGACTATGATGTTACATTTACAAAGTATTTCGACATTTTCTAAGACTTGCGCTTTCGAAGTTAGAATTTGCAGTTGAAGTAATGGTCTATCAAAACTCTTTTCTGTAATTTTACGCTTGGTTTAGTTTATACGTTTTTATCGCACCTGCATATAGCAGGGTGCGATATAGGAGTTCAAATTTCCGTCCGTCCGTACGTTTGTTCGTTCGTCCGTCCGTCCGTCCGTCAACATTTACGTCGAAGTTTAGTTTTCTCGACAGAGATAGCTGCGGGTCTGAAACCTTGCATAGTAATTGTTCCTGACATACCCTTCAAGCACGCACCTTAACCCGGTGCCCTTGACCTATATTTCACGGTCCACTGACTCTGAAAATTTTTACGTCAAAGTTTTGTCAACATTTACGTCGAAGTTTGGTTTTCTCGACATCAGAGATAGCTGTGAGTCTGAAACCTTGCATAGTAATTGTCCTTGACATACCCTTCAAGCACAAACCTTAACCCAGTGCCCTTGACCTATATTTCACGGTCCACTGACGTTGAAAATTTTTACGTCGAAGTTTGGTTTTCTCGACATCAGAGATAGCTGCGAGTCTGAAACCTTGCATAGTAATTGTCCTTGACATACCCTTCAAGCACGCACCTTAACCCAATGCCCTTGACCAAGAGCTTATTAGACAGAGCTTCCAAGTACCTCTATGGGGTATAGATTTCTGGTAGTTCGGCCAACAAAATTTCCATGGCCTTTCATTGGATAAAGGGATCAAAGGTTTACTGTTTCTCCAGGATCATTAGCCCCCAGTATTACATCAAATTGCTGACCCTGCTGAGAGTTTTATCACCATCTGCCACAACAGTAATTAATTTTAACCTGTGTACTACCAGAATCTGTCTTGTGCTTACTATCAAAGCAGAATGTAGTTGAAGTATGTGCAATATTCCATATGAATCAGGATTTAAAAACAAAAATAATTACACAATAATTATTGGAGGATAATACAGTATACTGTACTTTAATATGCTAATTATAAAACTTGTTTTTCACTTTCGAGGACAGCTTGTTGTGCTGTAAAGTCATGATAGACATGCATGCACTAGTGAAAAACAACATGTCTTGAGGTAGCCTGTTTAGCAATCTGATCAATCTCCTTATAATCAGTAGGATGTATATCTCATAGTTACAGCATATACATGTAATGTATTTATATTCTGAAGTAAAAATATATATTAACTAGAGCATATTATTGCTGAGCAGAGTGGTTAATATTAATGCATACGTTTTCTTGTAAATGTTCACACTGACAAGAAAATCTGTCCAGTTAAAGGATGGTTTAAAGAATTTTAGAGACTATAAATATGATATAATATGCTCGTACTATCTAGGCAACAGTGAAAAACAGACCCTGATCAGTCTGCATGGAGGCAGCACAGCTGACCTATGTCTTTTAGTGTCACACATGCAGATTTTCTCATAAAACAAGGGAGCGCGGTGGTGTAGTGGTCTTGTGTCGGGCTCCAAATACAGAGGTCCTGAGTTCGATCCCAAGCAAGACACATTAACTCCCTACCGTACTGGTTAAACGAGGAAGAGTTGGCTCCGTCTCGACATGACTGAAAAGAATTGCTGACTGGAACGTTAAGCCTCAATACAAACAAACAAACAATTGTTTTCTCTCCAGCAAATCTTCCGAAGGCAGACAACTACTCTCTGAACTGTTCTGCATAAATGTCTCTGGTAGCAATTATTTTCCTTGAAAACGCACTGTTTTCCTTGATCTAAAAAATTCAAGGTTTTAGTATTATTTATTATTAATACATGTTGCTGTTTGCATTTTAACAAAACATCCAATGTAAAAGTTTTCCAAACTGAAATGTTAGGTATTCTAAGGTAATTTGTCAGGGAAGCATGGCCATAAAACAGCCAGCCTATCTGGTTTTAATGACTTGCCACATTCCTGACTAACTGCACTGCTTTGATAAAATTAGATATGGTTCCAAGGGGTCTTTGAAATCTTGACCAATCAGGTAATCCATTGCCGAAAGACCTGAAATTGTACCTGATAGCTCTGTCTAATTTGCTACTTGCCTTGACCTATATTTCACGGTCCACTGACTTTGATAATTTTTACGTCGAAGTTTGGTTTTCTCGACATCAGAGATAGCTGCAAGTCTGAAACCTTGCATAGTACTTGTCCTTGACATACCCTTCAAGCACACACCTTAACCCCGTGCCCTTGACCTATATTTCACAGTCCACTGACTTTGAAAATTTTTACGTCAGAGTTTGGTTTTCTCGACATCAGAGATAGCTGCGAGTCTGAAACCTTGCATAGTAATTGTCCTTGACATACCCTTCAAGCACGCACCTTAACCCAATGCCCTTGACCTATATTTCACGGTCCACTGACTTTGATAATTTTTACGTCGAAGTTTGGTTTTCTCGACATCAGAGATAGCTGCAAGTCTGAAACCTTGCATAGTACTTGTCCTTGACATACCCTTCAAGCACACACCTTAACCCCGTGCCCTTGACCTATATTTCACAGTCCACTGACTTTGAAAATTTTTACATCAGAGTTTGGTTTTCTCGACCGAGTCTGACACCTTGCATAGTAATTGTCCTTGACATACCCTTCAAGCACGCACCTTAACCCAATGCCCTTGACCTATATTTCACGGTCCACTGACTTTGATAATTTTTACGTCGAAGTTTGGTTTTCTCGACATCAGAGATAGCTGCAAGTCTGAAACCTTGTATAGTACTTGTCCTTGACATACCCTTCAAGCACACACCTTAACCCCGTGCCCTTGACCTATATTTCACAGTCCACTGACTTTGAAAATTTTTACGTCAGAGTTTGGTTTTCTCGACATCAGAGATAGCTGCGAGTCTGACACCCTGCATAGTAATTGTCCTTGACATTCCCTTCAATCACGCACCTTGACCCGGTGCCCTTGAACTATATTTCACGGTCTATTGACTTTGCCCGATGAAGGTGCGATATCGACCTCCGCGGAATTCTTGTCTTGTTCTCGTGATTGTTCTTTATGTCTGCATCTTAAGTTTGAAACCAAATTAGATAGGAAAAGGTACATTTAGTTCGGTCCTCATGGTGAATTCACTTATTTTTGTTTAGGTTCAGGTTTGTACCAAAAAATGTTCAGAATCGCAATGTTAGATGACAAAATTCTACATGTAATGTGAACCAGATATTAGACATTGGAGCTGTTTCATTAACAGAATATAGGTGAAATTCACACCATACGACAGTGCTTCAGCTAGAATAAATTAGCAGGGCGCATCGCCCTGATGCCCTTTTCCAGCACCCTGTTTCATGCAGTTTGCACCCTGCCTTTATTTTGGTAAAAAGATCGGAATTCACCAGATATTCTTGATTTTCATTGCAACCAATACGACTGTTTCTCAATTTTGAATGCTTTTTAACCAAACCCAAAAACAAATCACTAGATGAAATGTCAGGCCTAGCAGATTTTCGAAAATGAAACTGACAGTCCTGATCAAGTTGCTCCACTTATTCCAAGACGAAAATGCCAGGCAACATTTATCACATATTGTTGATGATTTCTTGCTTAGGTATTGTCTTGCCTGCAGTTGCGATTTTCGCCAGATTGATCATGCATAGAGCATGTTTAGGACATCTTAGGGTGAGCTGTTTTCGGTTGGCCTGGAGCAAAACAACACATTAAAAGACCTTCGACAATTTCTGAGAAAGGAATGCACCAGAGTTCCGCAATAGCCTCTGGAAACTTGTGCACTCATCAAAGAACAGGGTCTGCGATTGTGGTCATAATAATGCTGGATACAGACATTATTAACTTTTGGGTCACTTTTTTTAGAGGACCCCTAGAGTTTAGAGGATGCTGACAAGAACTCAATGCCTTCTTGGAATTAAATTTTCTTTTATTCTGATCAGGGATTAATTACATTAACCATTAATGTTACTTGTTTTGTGTTTGAGAACTAAATAATTCAGCAGTGTTTGAAAAAGGTTGGTGGTCCAAAACTTTTTTGCCAAGTATAGTACAACTAATAAAGTGATTAGCAGCTTTTATTTCAAAGAAGTGTCGTGGTCTAAAAAGTGCCCTTTTGCTTATTGCCACATACTGAAAGTGCCATTTTCAGCATAATTAAGTCTGCCCTGTCCTAGCTGGCAGAAATGAGAATATAATAAAGATGTCTACATGTATTAGATAAAGAGTTTAATGATCATTTTACATGTACCCCATCATTAAAAGAAGTATGGATTGGGAAGTAAAGTCTCTTAAAATAAAATAAATAAATTAAAAAAAAAATAATAATAATAAAAATCACGAATTAATATTTTGATAGATTTTTTTATTAAATAGTTTAGACTTTAGAATGTCTGATCACTCATCACTATTGGTATACCACTATATAAGCCAATAACACTTATGAACAATATTGTAGGTACATTAACAAAATAACATTTTTTTATATTTGCTTTTCATATTTTTCAGCTCAGCAACTCATTTGTAATCAAAGTATAGAATAAAAGATGAATAGACTACATAATAACCTGATAATTATCACAATACCATTGATTTATTGGAAAAATATGTAGCTGGTTGTCAGCAGCGTGTTGCGCTGCTGTCAGCAGGGAATTTTGCTGGTGACAACCGGTTGTCAGCAGACACTTCCTAAAAATAATAATGGCCATACCTAACTAAGTAAAGAAAAATGAAATTCTTTTCTGTGACTTTTCAGAGATACCTAAATCTGTGACTGTGTTTCTTACGTTTGGTAATAGCACTAGCAGTGCATCACTGAACATAAGACAGAGTGCTCAGGGTTCCCTCTGCATTTTGAAACTGAGGGTACATATGACCGTTTCCTTATTTTTGTACTCATAATGAATTAATAAATATGTTTATTGTATATTAAATATGATGTGTAATGGGGTAGGTTAAAGGGGAGGAGGAGCTGACCATTTCAGAAAAAAAAGTAAGTTTTAAACTTTGTTTTGTGTATGAAACATTGGTTCATCAACATACATTCAGTGTATGTGTGTCTGATTTAATTTGTCACACCTCCATCAACAATATTACAGTCATGTTAAGGATATATGTAGTAAATGTTCAAGTTCTGTATCTTACACTGAATGATATTTTTCAGATTTTTGAAAACAGTGACAATTCCAATAGTATGTTAGAAAGAAAAGCTTAATTTACAGTGAGTATAAAAAGAAATGCAAACTTTTGAAAGACAGTTTAAGGGGGTTAAAATGGCAATTGCCAAAACATTTTCATTTATTAGCTTTTCAACTATTTAAAGAAGCCTAAGACAGAGTTTTGTCGAAAGTTTGGCATCAAGCTTGCATCAAGCTTTTTTAAGTCTTGAGAAAAAGACTTAAAAATCAATGAATTTGTCCCCAGAATTCATCTAAAGGCCTGTTTCATAAAATTTTGATTAGAACATGGCATACATGACCAGAAAATCCAAAACCATTTCAAATTTTGCTTAAAATGATGCATAACATGAATATTGAATGAACCATATTTTTGAGAAATAACTGGTAATTTTGAAAATGGTAATTTTGAAAATCATCTTTTTCACAATTTTCCCATGAATTTGCCTGTTTTTATTCCCCTCTGTGGACAGTTTTAACTTAAGGTCATTGAAGAACAAAAGGGCTCAAAATGCACATTTTTGTGCACCAGGGAAAACCCTGATTTGTTGTAAAAGATTGATTGATTGGGGTTTAACGTCCCACCAACACCTAAGGTCATATGGAGACGGGACCTCGGTTTATAGTCCCATACGACGGACTGGAGAAGCCCGGGATCGAACCTGCGACCCCTGGTTTACAAGGCGAGTGACATTACCACTGCACCACGGAGGCTTATAATTTGTTGTAAAAGACCCTTGGGAATGTGTGTTTGCTACAAATATTTAAGTGAAACTGGTAGATACATGTATCATATAAACACAGATACATGTATATGTGAAAAACACAGGTTTCCTTATGATGAGACCCAAATAATTTCTAAAATAAAATTCTAGCTAGAAACAAAAGATGTTTAATTTCTATTTCACCTTAAACTCCTATTGATAAATACATGCAGTCTAAAAACAGAAATTTTATTGCACAGTATAAATTTCAAAATAACAAAGTTATCAATATTATCAAACTATGGGCATCCTTTTTTTTCTTTTACAAGTTTTACTAAGAGCAATAGTTGTCCTTTGATCTTGTATATTGTGCTTGTGCCATATTGGTTTGCCTGGGGATATTGCACTAAGGAGGATATTGCACCAAATACCTGCATATGATCAATGAAATGAGACACATCATGGGAAAACATATTTGAGCATTCTGCCTATACCAATACGTTCTACTAACATTTATTAGGCTGTACAAGGCATTGCTTTAAATTTGGCCTGGATGAAAAAAGAAATGGTTTAACTTAGTTAAATGTTGAACATGACTGTGCTAATTAATGATTCACTGTATTTTGTATGTGCAACTGATCTGCAGATTTTATTCCTTAATGCTAGAAGCATTTTTTGTGACATTGCCTAGATTACCTTTCAGTGAAGTATTGATGACATAACAATACTGTCAGATGCATTCTTTTTCTTTATCAAGGGCTATGTTAAAATGGATTTTAATAAAAAAGAACATATTGGAGTGTGAAACTGGTTTTAGAGATGGTGAGACAAACTTTTTTCGTGGCATTGCGCCAGACTACAAAATTTTATTATGTTTATTTAATTTAAATAGTAAACTATGACTGATCCAGGCACAGGTGTTCGAAGTTATATCCATAAACATGATAATTTACTAAAAGATCGAATTTCTAAAGGAGAACCGTTAGGTTCGACTCGAACCTAACGGTTCTCCTTTAGAAATTCGATCTTATAGTAAATTATCATGTTTATGGATATAACTTCGAACACCTAGCTGTGATCCAGGAATCCCAGAAATGTGTTTGCAGTATGTATGCGAGTAGGTCTTCAAGCTATTTGCCACCATGGAGCTATAACATGGGTGGGCATCAGGGTAGCTACCTCGAAAATGTGTTAATGCAAGTTTGTTCCCACGCCACATTCGGGAAATGTCGAGGTAGTGGAAATCCCCATATTTTGATAAACACACAAAGGTGAGCTCTCACTTTTTTTGGTTTTTCTTTCAAAGAGCATATTACTTAGAAACCGGGCAATGCTGTCCCATGTAAATATGGTTTAACAATGCATGCAGACCGAAAACTAAATAGTGGAAAATATGAGCAGGGCGACTAACCCCAGGACTGTCGGACTGCATTTTCGCCATGTGTTGACATATCGGCGGGTATCTCAGACAGATTTTGTGGCTCAGTTTCAGTTTTGGTCACCATTGTCACATGTTTTGATGCAAAACATGATCAAATTGACTATAATGACGCAAAAATTTCAGATGCTCTGTTCTCCTGAATAGATTACCTGCCCAAAAATTCATTTGTGTTGTTCCCAGACCAGCGAGGTAGCGGTAATCTAGCGAGGTAGTTCCAATGCATTTCAAACATCTAGCCATTCGGTTGAGATAAGACGGAATGGATAGGTCAACACAAGGCGAAAATGCTGTCCGACAGTCCTGGGATTAAAGTCGTCCTGCTCATATTTTCCACTTTTAATAGGGTTTTTGGTCTTCATTCATTGTTAAACCATATTTACATGGGATAGCATTGCCCGATTTCTAAGTAATGCGCTCTTTGAAAGAAAAACAAACAAACAAAAAAGCGAGAGCTCACCTTTGTGTCTTTATCAATATATGGGGTCCCCATATATTGATAAAGACACAAAGGTGAGCTCTCGCTCCCGGGATTTCCACTACCTCGACAGTTCCTGGATGTGGATGTGGTGTGGGAACAAATTTGCGTTTTCAACACATTTTCGAGGTAGCTCCCCTAATGCTCACCCGTGTATAATGACAAGGAGGAACATCAGAATAATTGGACCAATTCACACCAATTAGCTCATATAGTTTCTCTACGTGGACTGCATATGGCTAAAACACAATCAGGGTGGACATTTGGGTTTCACTTTTGTCAAAAAATGAATTTTTAAATTAAAGTGGGGCATATTTGGATGGCATTTTGGTTATCCAAGACATCTTGTAGGTGCAAAAACGCAGAAATTTTCGTTTTCTTTTCAGGCTTTCAAAATTTTTTTACCATACCTATGCCCCTAGGGCTTAGGCCAATAGGGGCCTACATATTTGAAAATATAACATGCATAATGGCTAATGCAATTTATCTTGTATTGAGTATTTTTACTTTTGGGACACATTTATGACTTTTAATGATGTTCTTGTTTGTTTACAACCCAAAACATAATGAGATAAGCTTAAAATGATCATTTTAAGCAAACAACAAAAATGGGGGCTACGGACACGACATGGCTATGGACAGCATAGTTACCACGATATCTGATGAAACCATTCCGCTAGCACAAAATGTTTATTATAAAACGTTTAATGGCTGGACCCGCAAATGAAAGTGAAGGTCATGTTTATATTGACCATTGTTAACATACTTTAATAGGGGCTTGAAAATAGGCGGCTTCGGACACAACATTTACATGGTGTTACAAAATTGCATCTGGCAGATTCCACAATCACTTTATATTCAATAAGGGCTTTTCCATCAAAATTCAAAAAGTATCTTAGGCTTAATATGGCATTTGTGATTTTATATTTTGCAGTTAAGTTTGGAAGCCCCTGATTTGGGGATATTAAAAAAGTTCAAAATGTATAACAAAGGGCTACTTATGGAGGTGGACTTATTGTATATGTTAAAGATGATATTAATTGTAAAAGGAGGCTTGACCTTGAAAGTGAGAGAATTGAATGTGTGTGGTTAGAAATTTTTCAAACAAATTGTAAAAGCTTTTTGATAGGAAATATTTATAGACATCCAAATGAAACTATTAATTGGAATGAGTGGTTTGATAATTATTTGGACAAAGTTTTAGAATGTGAAAAGGAAATATACTTAATGGGTGACTTCAACCGAGATCTTACTCAAGATAATATTAAACAATCCTGGCTAGAGTATATGGAATCTTTTGGCCTCTCTCAATTTGTAAATATGCCTACTAGGATAACAGATCAGTCAGCAACTTTAATAGATCACATTTATTCTAACACACATGCAAATATTTTGACTACTGCTGTGCCACATTTGGGCTTAAGTGACCATTTTCCAGTTTTTGTAAATAGGAAAACAAATGGTTCATGTGGTGTAAAAAATACCCACTATACAATAACATATAGATCTTTCAAAAATTTTGATCAGAACAAATTTATTGATGACTTAAAATCAACCCCATGGGACATAATTAAAGTATTTGATGATGTAAATGACATTGCTGAGACCTGGTCAACTCTATTTTGTGAAACTGTTGATAAGCATCTACCTTTGAGACAACACCGTGTCAAGCACAAACAACAACCAAAATGGCTTACAGCAGATATAATTGATGCTTTTAAAACTAGAGATAGATTTAAGTCTTTAAATAATCAGGCACAATATAAGATTTGGAGAAACAAAGTGAGTAAAATGATAAAATCATCAAAGAAACATCAATATTCTGAAATTATAAATGATAATGTAAACAATCCCTCTGGTGTATGGAAACTTTTTAAAGAACTCGGGGCAAGTAAACGTAATTCTGGTACAAGCATATTCTCATTAAAAGTCAATGGTAAAACAATTGAAAATCCCTGTGAAATATCCTCTGAGTTTAACAAATTTTTTGTGTCTGTTGCATCTAAGCTAAAAGAACCTATTGTGCCTTCTAACTTTGATAAATTACAAGCATTTTGCAATGAAAAATTAAATGAGAATTCAAATTTTTCAATTCCATCCATAGAGCATGAAAAAGTAGAAAAATATCTTAAAAATATTGATGTCACTAAAGCTACTGGATTGGACAACATTGGACCAAGGCTATTAAAATTGGCAGCACCATATATATCTGAAAGTCTAACTTTTATTTGTAACCAAAGTATAAGAAATTCTGTCTTTCCTGAAAAATGGAAAGAAGGCAAAGTGACCCCACTTCACAAAAATGGTCCAAAAGATGATACTAATAATTACAGGCCAATCTCTGTATTACCAGTAGTGTCAAAATTACTGGAAAAGCATGTGCATGATTCTTTAATGATGTATTTATCTTCGAACAGTCTATTACATTCAACTCAGTCTGGCTTTAGGCCTAATCATTCCTGCGAGACTTCTTTGTTACAGATGATTAATAGGTGGTTAAATGCAATCAATAGCAGTCAGATGATTGGGATGGTAATGATTGACTTCAGAAAAGCCTTTGATCTTGTTGACCATACACTACTGCTTAAAAAACTCAAATACTACAAAATTTCAGAAGCGACTATCAGTTGGTTTTCTTCTTATTTGTTAGGAAGGAAGCAAAAAGTTTTTGTAAATAATTCATTATCAGAATCTGAAAATATAATATGTGGTGTCCCGCAAGGATCTATTTTGGGTCCATTATTATTTTTAATATTTATAAATGACTTGCCTTTGTACATAGATAATGTTTTAACAGACCTGTATGCCGATGACACAACTTTTTATTTTATTGACACATCCCAAGCATGTATTGAACAGCAATTACAAACTGCATTGTTTAAACTTTCAGAATGGTGTAAAGAAAATGGAATGTTGATAAATACTACAAAAACTAAAGTTATGCTTATTACCACACCACAGAAAAGAGTGTATCTAAATAATTATGTCTTTCAATTGAAATACAATAATGAAGCATTATCAGTGGTGGCATGTGAAAAGATTTTAGGAGTATTAATAGACAATAATTTAACATGGACAAACCATATAGATGCTGTTGCCAAGAAAATTGTTTCTAACCTTTGGCTACTGTCAAGAATTAAATCATATTTAACTACTAATCAAAGAGTTCAATTTTATAAATCTTATGTTCAACCCCATATTGATTATTGCAATGCCATCTGGGGAGGTACATCTCAAAGAAATCTTGACAGGATATATAGGCTGCAAAAAAGGGCTTGTAAAATAATTTTAGACTATCAGTATGATAATATAACTGACAACATGGAAGAATTCAAAATCCTTAATATTTATGAAAGAACATATCTTAAAAAAGCTAAATTCATGTTCAAAATTTCTAACTCTCTAACACCAGATTATATAAATGAAATGTTTCACTTGAGGCCTTTGAATAATACTCTTCAGTCCCTCAGAACATCAGCAGCCATAAATTATGTGTTACCAAGACCCAATAAAGAACTCTTCAAACAAAGTTTAATTTACTCTGGTCCATTGATTTGGAATAATTTACCTGATACTCTTAAAAAATTAGGCACCATAAATAGTTTTCATAGAAATTGCATAAAATGGATTAAAGGAATTAATGATATTCAGACTTAAAACATTATTGTATAGTTGTACAGGCTACTATTTTGGTGTGTGTGTGTGTGTGTGTGTGTGTTTTGTGTGAGTTACTTTTTTCCACTTTCTGTATATAATGTAAATAATGGAGGGCCTCATGGAAGATTAGCTTGTATTTTGTTGCTAAATGTGTAACCCTCTGAAAATAAAGTCTATTATTATTATTATTATTATTATTTAAGAAAAGCTCTTGGGAATTTATACAAGGGCAAGTACCAATGTATTTATCACCTCAGATAAGAGTTAGGGTATTCCTTTTGAATTTCTGACATAAGCTTATTGGCTAAAAATGAAATTATAATAGCTTGTGCCTTGTAAAATAATAGAAATTTTGAAGTGAAACTTTATGACACTCAAAAAATGGCCCAATTTTAGCCTTTTGACTAGGCAGTAAACCGTTCCTCTACTAATAACCCACATATACTATATTGTGAAATTTCCTATATAGCTATGACAATAACTTCATTCTAGGAGTGCACCAGGGCTAAATACTGGCGTGTAACATGTATTTTGTGAAATGTCCACCCTGATTGTGTTTTAGCCGATAGTAAGGTGTTAATCAATTTGATAAGGTTGTGGACGTTGTGCGTCGCCGCCAACACCTGGGTAGACAGATACATCTCATCTAAACGTCACTAATTAAGCGAGAGAGCCACCTATTAATTTTATTAGCTCACATGAGCCGAAGGCTCACAAGGTGAGCTTATAGTATGGTAGTCGAGCTGGCGTCCGTGGGTGTGTCCGTCCGTCCGTCCATCCGTCCGTGCATTCACACTTTCAATCTTGAATATCTCTAAGACAACAAGGCCAATCGCAATCAAATTTAATCCGAAGCATCATTGAGGAGGGGGAAAGGTTGCATTAGGTTTTGGGCCAGGTGGGATCAGAACTCTGGTTTCCATGGCAACAGATAGCTCCCATTGAGTTATAATGGGGAAAATGTTGTGGCCACTCTAGCAACTTCATTTTTGATTGGATCTTCTTCATTCTTGGGAATAACAAGGACAACCATAATATCTCGAATGAGTTCAAATTTCAGCTAGGTTCGACCTCAGATTGCGGAGTTATCTGCCCTTGAGCGTCTGGAAAAATCCCCATAGACTTATAAAGGGAAAAATGTTGTGGCTACTATAGCTAGCACCATTATTTTTTCAGTGGATTTTCTTCATTCTTGCAGGTAACAAGGACAACTATAATATCTCGGATGGATTCGAATTTCAGCTAGATCCGACCTCTGACTGTGGAGTTAGCTGCCCTTAAGTGATTGAAAAATCATTATTTTGTGTTGTGGCCACTCTAGCGCCTTCAATTTTGATCAGATCTTCTTCATACTTGGAAGTAACAAGGATGGCCATAACATCTCAGATGAGTTCGAATTTCTGCCAGATCAGACCCTTGACTGCAGAGTTATTTGCCCTTGACTGTGTGAAAAATCAATATTTTGTGTTGTGGCCACTCTAGCGCCTTCATTTTTATTCAGATATTCCTTATTCTTAGAAGTAACAAGGAGATCTATAACATCTCGAATGAGTTCGAATTACGACCAGATCCGACCTCTGACTGCGGAGTTATCTGCCCTTGAGTGTTTGAAAAATCAGTATTTTGTGTTGTGGCCACTCTAGCGCCTTACTTTTGATCGGATCTTCTTCATACTTAAAAGTATCAAGGACATCTATAACATCTTGGATGAGTTTGAATTTCAGCCAGATCCGAACCTTGACTGCAGAGTTATCTGCCCTTGACTGTGTGAAAAATCAATATTTAGTGTTGTGGCCACTCTAGCGCCTTCATTTTTCTTCGGATCTTCTTTATTCTTGGAAGTGACAAAGACATCTATAAAATCTCGGATTAGTTCGAATTTCGACTACATCCGACCTCTGACTGCAGAGTTATCTGCCCTTGAGTATTTGAAAAATCAATATTTTGTGTTGTGGCCACTCTAGCATCTTTGTTTTTCAGTGGATCTTCTTCATTCTTGCAGGTAACATGGATAACTACAATATCTCGGATGAGTTTGAATTTCGACCAGATCCGACCTCTGACTGCGGAGTTATCTGCCCTTGAGTGTTTGAAAAATCAATATTTTGTGTTGTGGCCACTCTAGAATCTTTGTTTTTTCAGTGGACCTTCTTCATTCTTGCAGGTTACAAGAATAACTACAAGATCTCGGATGAGTTCGAATTTCGGCCAGATCTGACCTCTGACTGTGGAGTTAGCTGCCCTTTATAGTGTTTGAAAAATCAATATTTTGTATTGTGGCCACTCTTAGACTAAGCGCCTTTAATTTTGATCATCTTGGATGTGTTTGAATTTGAGCCAGATTGGACCCTGGACTGCGGAGTTAGCTGCCCTTGAATGTTTGAAAAATCAATTTTTAGTGTTGTGGCCACTCCAGCATCTTCAATTTTGATCAGATCTTCAAAAAAAAAAACACAAAAAAAACACACTTTGTCCAGTGACTGTACTTGTTGACTCTCAGGTGAGCGATCATTGCCCTTGGGCTACTTGTTGATGAGGCGTTTTTATTGACGTCGTTATATAATGGGAAAAATGAAAGTTGCAGATTTTTTTTTTTTTCTCTTTGCAGATATTTGAATTTTGTTTCTGCAGAAATGTTTATTGGGTAGTCCACTATTTTAGCTTCATATGACTTTCTTCACAATCGATAATACTGATTTGCTGCTGTGGGGCTGATAAAGGGTAACTATTAATAAAATATTAAAAAAATCTTCTCCTCAGAAACTATGAGGGGATGAAGCCTGTACTTGGTATGTGCATGTTTCTGACATAAGCCTTTACATAAATTATTAAAATTGTTCCAGTTGGATAAGAACTGTGGTTGCTATGGCAACTTGTGCTGTTGCTATAGCAACTTATGCTTCCCAATAAAGGTGAGTATTCAAGGTCAAGGTCATTTCATTATGGCTAAATGCTCCAAGGTGAGGGTTCAGGTGAGCGTTCTCAGGACCAATGGTCCTCTGGTTTGAGATCAGTTTCATTATGCGTCACAATTTAAAAAAGGCAATTTGAATTATATTTCCAGATCTGGAAAACAGTCGGCATGTCACAGGAGACCTGACTAGAGTTATAAGTAAAATATTCCATTGCCACTTTGATGCTGAGGCTAAAAGATCTGACCATATCTTCACAACTCCTGTGTGTCCTGAATTATGTGAGTATATAGAACATATATATATATATATGTATATATAATCGAGCCGAGCAGCATCATTATAAAAGCAAGCTGTCTTTGGAGACAAAAAAAGCCTGTACAGTAACAGAAGAAAACTAGATGCTTGAAATTTCAGATTGAGAAGTATTGTTCTATCTGTGAAGAGAAAACAAAGGAGTTGATCTGTGCCTTTGTTTTCACAAATTCACATATGTAAAATGATGCAACTCAGCTTATAGCATGGGAAAAAGCATAGTTACAGTCTTAGCTTGTACAAATTAGAGAAAATTTAATAATATTTTTATTATCGCACCTGCTTATAGCAGGGTGCGATATAGGAGTCCAAATTTCCGTTCGTCTATCCGTTTGTTCGTCTGTACGTCCGTCTGTCAACATTTACGTCGAAGTTTCTTTTTCTCTACATCAGTGATAGCTGCGAGTCTAAAATCTTGCATATTAATTGTCCTTGACATACCCTTCAAGCATGCACCTTGACCCAGTGCCCTTGACCTATATTTTACAGTCTATTGACTTTGTTAATTTTTATGTTGAAGCTTGCTTTTCTCTGCATCAGTGACAGCTGTGAGTGTGATACCTTGCATAGTACATGCAATTAATTGTCCTTGGCATACCCTTCAAGCACGCACCTTGACCAAGTGCCCTTAACCTATATTACACCGTCCAGTGACTTTGTTAAGGACTTTGTTATGTTGAATTTAAGTTTTCTCTGCACTTGTGATAGCTCTGTGAGTCTCAAATCTTGCATAGTAATTGACCTTGACATACCCTTCAAGCATGCACATTGACCGAGTGCCCTTGACCTATATTTCACGGTACTGACTTTGTAAATTTTTACGTCAAAGTTAGGTTTTCTCTGCACCTGTGATAGCTGTGAGTGTGAAACCTTGGATAGTTGTTGTCCTTGGCATACCCTTTAAGCGCAAAACTTGACCTGGTGCATTCGACCTATATTTCACATTTAAGTATTTTGCCCGATGCAGGTGCGATATCGACCTCTGGGGCGTTCTTGTTGTAACAGTCCTTTCCCCAACCCCTATTTTAGGGGAAGGGTCGTAACTAATGTGGTGAGCACTTGTGACCCAACCCCATTGTATTATATGCAATTAAATATAATTAAAAAAAAAAAAAAAAAAAAAGAGAAGAAGAAAAATCAGTCTTTTCAAAGTTGACAAAACTCAATATGAATTTGAATATTTAAGAAATTTTGCAATGTAACAAATGATGTACCGTATATAATTTTGATTTCTGAATCATTTAAATGGTGCCAGTAAAATACTTCCCAAACAACATGACTTTGTAGTATATAGATCAATGAAGATAGTCTAATAGATTGTACACTGGCACTATTTTGAAAAGAAATGAAAATTATATACATTATGCATGACCAATTGCAATTTCTAAATTTCTAAATGTAGGGATTCTTTTAACCGGCACCATTTTATATGCTGTTCAGATGAAACTTGCTGCTATTGTTGCTAAACAATTACAGCTCCGTTTCATAAGTTTAGTACATACCGATTTGTTTCATTTCATATGTAATGGCATAGCAGTTTCCATACTTGAAGCTTGGCCAAATTTTATTGGGTGTTTGCAGATTTGAACAGATTTCGCTAAGTCAATCCTAAAACATAGAATTATTCACTGATTGTAACAATTTAGATTTTGATTGATTTATAAAGAGATAATAACACATAAAATATGATGAATGAAATAACATAACTTCTGTGACACAAATATCAATGTTAACATTGATTTCTCACATTACAGGACAGCTTGAACTAAAAATTTATTATTCCAATAACATGACAGAGCGTCCAGGAGAATACACCTTACATACATGTAATATTTGGTCTACCCTATGTACAGTCGAGGTTATTGAAGCTTGAAATCTTGCATCCTACTAGACTGCCTTACCTTGTTTGAACTGTCGTTTCGCCATTTTGTGTCTCAATACCTTTTCGAGCTGCTTTCTTTGGATCAAATATTTATATTCAACTGTAAGAGCAGTGTTATTTGTAAAAAACAAACGGTTGTGTGTGTAATTATGTAACAAACGTTGATTGATTGTATAATTTGGTGTACCACGGCTATTTGGGTGCAATATTTCAAGCTTCAATAAACTTGATTAGTTGAATATACACAGGGTAGATCAAATATTATGTTAGGTGTAGTATGCCGGGTGATATGCCAATTTAACGATATAATCTGTTTTTGGTTAAAACTTTCTTGAAGTGTATGAAACCAATGCTAAAGTTGATATTTGTTTCCGTGAAGTTATGATATTTCGTCATTTAAATGTGTTACCATTGATAAATCAATCGATTAAAATCTAAATGTTACAATCAGTGAATAGTTTTATGTATTAAGTTTGACATAACAAAATCCGTTCAAATCTGCAAACACCCAATAACATTTGGCCAAGCTTCAAGTACGGGTACTGCTATGCCATTACTTATGAAACATTATAAATCGGTATGTACTAAACTTATGAAATGGAGCTGTATATAATGACCTATGATTTTAGCTCACCTGAGTGAGGTGCTCATGTGAGCTTAAACAGCAGTCACACAGTAGCGTATAAGTGAAACGCGTGCCAGCGTGTAGAAAAAATAGCGAAATTCCACATATGCCAGACGCACGTCAGAAACACGTTCAAAACTCACTACAAGTGCGTTGGGTACGCTTGGTGTACGTCCGGTGCGCGTCGCTGTACATCACTAAAAGTCTCTGCGTGTTTCGCACGCATTTGGGCTCAAAATGTTTTTAAACATGCTTAAAAATTTTCTAGAAGCTTGGCGTGGCTCGGGCGTGTGAATTATACGTCCTGATTAACTTGATTAAGTTACAGGTGGTTGAATACGCTCTGAACGCACTTGGAGCGCGTTTGAGGCATGCCAGTTTATGTTACATGTGCGTTCCGATTTCATTAGATGTTGCTTCAGTAGCTTGCCCTATAAGCGTGTGTGAAACACACGTTGAACTTTCGATGCGCGTCTGTAGCGCGTGGTAACAGTTAGCGTGTCTGGGACTTATCACAACCGTACTCAAAAACTTGGAGATTTTTTATACGTCCGGCACTCGCCTCAGTCACGGGCTAATGTGTAACTGCTAAAGCGAGTTAAAAGAAATTAATTTTTATACGTCCAAAGTCTTCAGCGTGTTGAGATTTTTCATACGCCCGGCGCGTGTTTGGGTTATACGCTACTATATGACTGCTGTTTTAGCTAAGGTAGGATAGGGTCCGTCATCTGTCCACCATTTTCACAGATCTTCTCCTTTAAACGTGCTAAAACCACTTTGACAATCAAGGCCATGTAGCACTTAAGGAAAGGGGGAAAGTGTATAAAAATAATCCAGGACAAATGACAAAGGCAATTTCCATGGCCATATATGGTGAAAACTAAAATCTTCTCCAGAACCCAAGTCTTATGATCATGAAACTTGTCATGTAGCAGCTGCATCATGGAATACAGAACTAAAATGTGTAAATAAATAATGCACTTTGATGACCAGCCATATGAAAATAATCTTCTTCTCTGAAACCACAAGACTCAAAGCTTGTATATTTAGTGTGTAGCAATCTTATTTGATGCTTTACATACCCCCCCCCACCCCCCGATTATGCCCATGTGGTTCAAAATGGTCCCACCCAAGGGGAAATAATCTCCTATATTTATACTACAATGAAGAAAACAATAATATCCAGAAACATTCTCTTAAGCGTGAGTTTTTCATATTTTGTGTGAAGCAGTGTGAAGTAATCTTCTTTCTAAATTCTGCCACCCATGCCCCTAGGGTCCAAACAGGCCAAGCCCCAGAGCCCGGGGTCATTAGCTCCCTTACAAATAAAACTGTCCAGATTAGGCGAGCGTTTACAGGACCACTGGTCCTCTTGTTTGTGTTTCACTATATTTCTGTATTTCTGGTCCAGGCTGGAAAATCCAAAAACAGGATTTTGTATGAAATAGCACTATAAACCCTGATCTTCCTAATTATCAAGATGTTACAGCCCCTTTCACTCGAGTTTGCCGTTTGAGCATTTAAATCAATCAAATTTGTTCACTCGAGTTTGCCGTTTGTTTGTAAATCAGGTAACTTTTTATTCTATTTTAGAACTGAAACAGTGTCCCGCAGGTGCCAGGTGTTCTTAAAATCTATTCAGCATTTATCTTTAGGTAATGATGTCACCTCTTCTGATAAAAACATTGTAATTGCTTGGTTAAAGCACATTTTTATTTCAAAATTCTTTGTACAACATATACAATGCATATTAAGAACACACATTTGTAACAGGATAGAGACAAAAGCAAAACTTTATCAATTTAAGCAGTTACCTGATCGGTATCTACATGGCAAAAATTCCACATAGGAAGTTAAAAATTTCACTTGAGTTTGCCATTTTTAAAGGTCATTTAGTTTGAAGCTGTCACTCAAATCAGCAGATCAATCAATCCAGATGTCTTTGAGGACAACATGAAAAGAAACTCGGAACACATGTTCTTCTTGTGGGGTGGATCTAATTACCACAGACCACCACAGACTACCACAGACCACCACAGACTACCACAGACCATTACAGACTACCACAGACCATTACAGACTACCACTACAGACTACCACAGACCATACCATAGACCACTTTGAAAAATATTTTCAACTCCTTGAATTAATTCTTTGGTTATAAAAATACACCTTGTACTTGAAAATGATGAACTTATCTGAACTTGAAAAAAAAAGTTTTTATATGGAATTTTAGAAAGGAAATAATATATATGAGGCAAAACATGCTTAAAACAGTTACTTGAGTGCTGATGCATATACACAGTTTGAAATGAAAAAAAAAAAAGAAGAAATGCAAATATAATAAATTGTCTATTCAGTCTAATTTTTAAATATTAGATAATTCTTTCTGAGTGTATCAGAACTTAAATATAGTATATGTATACTGTTTGGTAGACACCTATTCCATGCGCGACGCCAGACGTTTCCGAAATCAACAAACGAAATTTTCGATGTTTTAAAATCATTCCGTGAAGAGAAGAGGATAATTCTTGTTGCAGAACCCCCCAGAAACGATCAGAACGGATTGACTCATTAGGAGATATTCGAAACTGTTCCCTAAATACTGTTTTGGAGTGTTTTTGACGTCCGTAGAAATTCTGAATACCCCACCCACCAAATAGTCCCATTGAACGACTGCGCAATCGCCCGTGCGCAGGCGTCTGTGAACCCCATTAGACACCGGAAAAACAACAACAATGGCAGCTCCCAGAAGGAAATCTACGCATTTAAATCTTACGCTGTGCAGCCTAGTCATCGTCATCCTAGCCTTATTACAGACATTTAATGAATACCAGAGCGTTATAAACGAGGAGTCCTCCCAATTGTCATGCCTGTCAAACTTCAAACTCACATTTTCTGTCCTGAATTCCAGACCAAACCAGCGTTGTAGAATGAATATGAAAAACAGTGTTGGGACATGTGTGATGTTTTACTTGTTGATTATGCAGTCAGGAGATGTCGAAATAAACCCAGGACCTGTAAAATACCCTTGTGGAATATGTGAAAAGAATGTTGGGTGGAATGCAAAGGCCATACAATGTGATTGTTGCGATGTGTGGTTTCACGCGAAATGTGCAAATATTGGACCTGAGTCCTTCAAAGCCCTAAATAAAACTGAAGTTACCTGGATATGTACTCATTGCGGTATACCAAACATATCATCATACCACTGTATTGACCTAGATGAACTGAAATCAGAAAATATTTACCAACCCCTTAGCGGTGACAACACCACCTCCGCGTCGTGTGAACTGGATCAGTCGTTCGGAATCTCTACCCCACAATTATTTTCAACCCCCAAACAGCAATGTAAAAGACAGCACGATAATGTTACAAATGTGTCATCCATCTCGGATGTAAACTCCACACACTCAGGAAGTGTAAGCTCAGAACCCACTTCATCATTTCTTGGTTTCTCCACAGTGGACACTAGCAATACCCCAAGTGCATCAGTATCAGAACAGTCAACACAAACTCAGTATTCAAATAATCTTGACATACTAATCATAAACTTTCAGAGTATTAGAAATAAGAAAACAGAGTTGTATAATATCATATCAAGCCGGGCACCGGATGTGATCATTGGAACTGAGACACACTTGGATAGTAGTGATTATGATGCTGAAATTCTTCCGGCAAATATACCTTCCGAACATCTATATCAAATATTCCGGAAAGATAGGGGCGAAACAATCAATAAAAGTGGGGGAGGCGTGATTGTAATGGTCAAACCTGGTCTTCCAGCGGAAGAATGTTTAGACTTAGACTCAAATTGTGAAGTAAAATGGGTTAAGATTAATGTTTCAAATCATGAACAAATTCTGGTAGGGAGTTATTACAGAGAACCCAGAGCAAAAATCGAAAATCTTAAAGAACTCGAATTGTCCATTAATAAAATACAAAATCATAAGGAATACAGTATGATGAAGATATTCGTTGGGGGAGATTTTAACCTCGGAGACATTGAATGGAATGAGGGTTGCACCCAATCGGGGGCGAGAGACAAAGCCCACTGTGATAAACTGCTAGAAATAATATGTGACTATAATTTGGAGCAAGTTAATGATACACCAACTCGCGAGGGTAGAATTTTGGACTTGTTAATCACGAGCCACCCAAGCCTAGTTCAACGACACTCCGTAGGCCCACCAATTGGCCTTAGCGATCATGATATTCTTACCGTCACAACCTTTATAAAACCGGTCATTAACAAAAAACCAACTCGGACAGTTTACAATTATAGAAAAGCTAATTGGGACCAAATTAGAGAAGATATGGCCCACTTTAGAGACCAGTACTTGTGTGAATACTCATTAAACTCAGTTGAGGGTAATTGGATTAAATTTAAAAAAGCCTTGTTTGAATCAATGGATAAACATATACCAAAGAAAACTATAAAAGGGAAAGCTGATGTCCCGTGGATGACTAAGAAATTGAAACGCCAGATAAAGAAAAAGAAACGCTTGTACAAGAAAACCAAAAAGTGTAATGACAGTAAAAGTACTAAAGCATTTCATGACTTTCGTAAAGAAGTTCGAAATTTAATGCATACTGAATACTATAAATATATTAACAATTTGTTGGAGCCCGAAAGTGACAAAACCTCACAGTCGTTTTGGAAATATATAAAATCAAGGAAACAAGACAGTGTCAGCATAGGTACTTTGAAGGATAATGGTCGAATTGCAGAGAGTGCCAAGGATAAGGCTGAAATGTTTAACCAGACATTCTGTTCAGTATTCACAAGGGAGGACTTGGATAATATCCCAGACAAAGGCCCGTCACCCTACCAACCTATGTCTCATATACATATAACCTTGAACGGTGTTATCAAATGTGTGAAAAGACTTAACCCAAAGAAAGCTTGCGGACCGGACAAAATGCCAATATTAGTATTACAGGAAACAGCAAACGAAATAGCCCCAGTGCTTCAAAGCTTATTTCAACAATCCCTCAATGAAAGTAAAATTCCATCAGATTGGAAAAAGGCCAATATAGTACCGATATTTAAAAAAGGCGACCGGACAAAACCTTGTAATTATCGCCCCGTCAGCCTCACGGCAGTGGTATCCAAAATGCTTGAGCATATCGTAGTTGCCCAAATCATGGACCATTTAGACAGTCAAAATATCTTACATGAAAACCAACACGGGTTCAGAGCCCGCCGATCTTGTGAAAGTCAACTTCTTCTCACTACTGATGACATTGCGAGGAGTTTAAATCAAAGCTATCAAGTGGATATGGGTATCCTCGACTTTGCGAAAGCCTTTGATAAGGTTTCGCATACGAGGCTTTCAAGAAAGATGGAATACTACGGTATCCAGGGCTCTACACTCAACTGGGTTACAGACTTCTTACGCGGTCGGAATCAACAGGTGGTTATCGATGGCGAAACTTCGGATCCAGCAGAGGTTACGTCAGGAGTCCCCCAGGGAACGGTATTAGGACCAACGTTGTTCCTGATATACATTAATGACATCGCTGAAAACATAAACTCTAACATTCGCCTTTTCGCGGATGATTGTGTTGTGTACCGCCAAATTGACTCTCCCCAAGACCATGTTATACTACAGGACAATTTAAACAAACTTGTCGATTGGAGTAACACTTGGCAAATGAAATTTAACGTCGATAAATGAGTGGTCATGAACTTTGGAACTAGTAGAACTAAGACAAAATACGAGTATAAGATGAACAACCAAACTCTAGAAACTGTGAAACATAACCCTTACTTGGGAGTCGAATTAACTGATAACCTGAAATATAACGATCATATAGATACCATTACTTCTAAAGCCTCAAGAGTCCTTGGATTTGTGAAACGTAATCTCAAACATTGTCCTAGAACTGTCAAAGAAAGAGCATATCAAACGCTGGTTAGACCCAAACTCGAATATAGTTCACCGATATGGAATCCTCAACACAAAGATCCCATCAAGAAAATTGAACAAGTACAGCGGAATGCAGCTCGTTTTGTGTTAAATAAACCTTATAATCGCCAAAACCCAACAAGTGTTACTACCATGTTGCAGCAACTGAATTGGCCAACATTGGAGGACCGTCGTAAAGCTTCAGACTTAATTCTCATGTACAAGGTTGTTAACAGCCTTGTAGCTGTGCCTGTGAACTATCTACCACCCAGATCGCCACGGTATGCTGATTGTATCAGATTCATCGCATACCACTGTAGAGTGAATGTATATCAACATTCGTTCTTCCCACGGATCGTGATCCCCTGGAACCGACTACCAGACACTACTATCAACCTACAGAGCTTGGATGGCTTCAAACTCGCTGTCCAGCCCGTACACAGGATGTAAGGTACTCAGGAACTGTACAGTGTATATACATGTTTGTTTTTACGTAACACTATAAATACACGTTTTAAACTTTCAATGCGACTGGCGTCGTGCAAGCGAAAATCTAACACCCTTGTCGAGATGTCTGCCCAGCGGATTTTGACAAGAAATATCATTGAAGTTGAGTTGAAGTTGAAGAAAGAGAGAGAGAGAGAGACAGAGAGAGGGGAAAATGTATATTTTTGGTTTGTCATTTTTTTTTTCAAATGCCTTTTTTTTTTCAATCTCATTTTTAAGTATTCCTTTGATCGATATTTATCAAGGGCAGTAATAAATTTAACTGTAGAACTGAGTAAATCAAAATTAAAATCTTATGAACATGGGTTAAATTTTACCCATAAAATGCAAAATCATGACAGTTTCTTTTTAAAAAGAGGATATGAACATTAAGCAGACCATGCAAATGAGAATAAGTTGAATAATCAGCTTCAGCAATATTTCATGGGTGAGACTGTAATTAACACCTAGATGTTAATACCACTTAATTTGTTATCTAGTTGGTGTCTGGTAGCCATAAAAGTTATATTAATTAAGGTTCTCTCATAACCAGCAAATGTTAGGCATCATGTTCAGAAGACTGTTTTGTATCCCCCTACAACCAAAAACAAAATAAAAAAAAAAAAAATCATAAAAAATAGAAATAAGGACATAATTATGACAGAAAAAAAGATGAAATAAAATAAATTCAAGGCTTAATAACTATTTTCATTTTATTTTGTGGGGATTTCAGGGCAAATATTGATCAGATTGACAACATAAACTTTTTTGCTATGTTAGTGTATTCACTTATCTGAAAATTAGAAAATGAAAAGGTACATCAATTAAAAATGAAAAATACCATTAAAAAATTTAACCTATAGATGTGAATATTTCATATATTGTATTCAAAGGGTATAGTGGTTGGTTGGGGTACAAATAAATGACTAGTTAATTGAAAAAGCCATATAAGCAGAAAGAGCTCATAATCTAGAAGTAATGTCAAACTTGACAGCTGAGCTTTTGTAACCTCAGCTTTTAGTGTCTCCATGAAGCAGCATACTCAAAGACAAGACAGCCATGCCAGTGTAATGACTGCCAACTACATGTGTACAGACTGAACAATGTGTACCACACCTCAAATTTTGACAAAATTGGCAAGACTTTATGAGCTTTCAAAAATTCAGTTAATTGCGAATTGCAAATGACAATACACAAGGCCGTCGTCGCCGGTGCGGCAGGTCCGGCGAGCGCCGGACCACTTTTTTGGCCGACCATGGTATCCGCCGTACCATTTTTTTATCGCCGCAGCAGTGCTTGCCTGTCATTGTTCTTCTAATCGTCTCATCTTGAACGAGTCACGGCTTATTGATGAAATTACCCTCGTGTCATCAAGGCAAAGGTGTGAAAACAAATACCACAGGAATCACGAGACGTGTCAAAACATTGCGGTCATTAAAATGACACCTATATGAATGGATTTTAGGATTAATAGATAAGAGTTGTAATTAAATTGTTGCCTTTTTAATCCAATCTTCGTTTGTTTTTTTTTTTATTTTATTTTATTTTGCATGCCGCGATGAAATGAAAAAAAGACGGAACATGGGATAACACTGTTAATCTCGAAATGCAGTTTATCAAAGAAAATGTCGACTGGCAAATAATTAATGTGTAAAACATTTTGGATTTGCATGCATGTATATTTTTAAGCTCTGAGACTGTGTTAATAGTAATGTGTCATTGTAATTCCCCTATCCGGGATATGAAAGTGCCGCCCGTTCCAAATCAGCCTAAAACTTTTCGGATCCCACAACGTACATTCGGTTTGAAAAGTTTTAATCCGTCTTGGTTCGACATTAGGCCACTGCCTGATGAGACTCGCAAAGGGGTCGAAATAGTTGTTAGAAAGATACTGTTTTTCTGATGATCTTCCAATTTAAACTTTCTGAATTTCGGTCATTTTTGTTAACAAAAACGATCGAAACTCTGATCCCAAAACGCACTCAGAACGCTTTTAGAGGCACCAATTTATCAAAATTTTCTCGGGGGAGTTCCCCCGAACCCCCCTTACGAGAGGGGGCTAACCCCCTCTCGTGCTCTCCCCCTCTCGTGCCTTCGGTACTCGACCATATCTTCCGCCGGACCACTTTTTAAAACGCGGCGACGGCCCTGATACATTTACGTTAGCTTCTTGCTATAAAATTCTAAATGTATTCTTTAATCTTGATGTTATTTTCACTTTTTTTTTTTTTTGCTATGTCCAGAAGCCTTGAATCATGGTCTGAAATTTTAACTGTAGAAATATATTATAAGAGTCACAGTAACATGGACTCAGATATTTTATCAAATAGGTAAAAATTTCACAAAAGAGATGACCAAAAGCAGAATTTTAAAATTTCATGAAGCATATTTCTCAAATTCTAATAAATATTTTCTGGACGCGTATTGGTGTATAGAATTTCTAAAGATTGATAGAGTACTTTTCAGTTAATCCATCTGAAGGCAGGTGTCTCATAACTGCAGGCCCTGGTCACATGACCGAGATGGCCGCCATGCCCATATATGGTAGAAACCTATAAAACATCTTAGGAACAGACTGAACAATTTCAATGAAAGTCAGTATGTAGCATCGGGGACTCTGGCCCATAATAGTTTGTATAAGTCATAACCCTTTTTTAAGGTGAGCTTATAGTATAGCCATCCGTTGTCCGTCTGTCATCCGTTGCCATCTGTCATATCTCCACATTTTCAAAGATCTTCTTCACTGAAACCGCTTGGCCAACCAAGTTGAAATTTTATGTGGAGCCTCCATTGGTAGGGGGAACGAAAGTTTGTTCATGGGATCTTGGTCACATGACCAAGATATAAATCATAGCCTTGAGTTGACCTTGACCTGTTTTCTGATATGGACAAATTTGGTCATATAAGCTTTTCAACGGGAAAGACAGTGTAAGCAAGGGATTTTTCAGAAAGGTTTTTCCCGTGACTTGAAAATGGGTAGATTCAAGGTCAAGATTATTTTTGACCTTGGCCAAAGGTCATCTTTCAAAGACCAAATTTCAGGTAAGCGTTCTAAATAATGGAGGACCATTTTGTATTTGATTTAAACCAGAACAATCCCTATAAAAAATTTAAGTGCATGTAGACATTATAGCAGAATCAGATTTTTTGTGAAATTATCAGGGCACATGTTAAGAACAGAAACCAACAAGATATCCTATTATAAATTATCTTTTTTCTTCCATATTTTTTTTTCTTTTTCAAGATATGTAAGTTTTTACATAGGATGGAAATGTGAAATGGTTCATGAGTTTATGATGCTGATATGCAAATTAGCCATAGAGATCATCATCCAATGTTTCCAATAATTATCTTCTAATTAGCACATCATAAATGTACCAACAACCTAGCTGATAATACCATGAGATTAATTACTGCATGCCAGCACATATCTGATAATAAAATGAAATCAGACTTTTTTATTTGGCCAGTTCCATGTGAACTTTGAATTTAACTTTCTGTGAAATATGTAACCTCACAACAATTATTTTTTTCTCTCATTTATTACAAGTACTGAAAATGAACAATCAGTAAACCAGATACATGTATATTTAAATTAAGTAAATCATTAATCGAAATGTATTAATTCTTTCCAAAGCAGTTTAATTTGAAAATCCATTTATTTTAACATTTTCTAGAGAACTTTACTAGTAAGTTTACCATAGAATTGTTTAACCAGTATAATGTACTGAGGAGAGTTAATGTGTCTTGCCCAAAGACACAACCATGCCAATTTCAACATTTTAACATATTTAAATTCAAAATAAATAATTATTCATAATGTTTATCCTTTTTCAAAAATAAATATTTTTACAGCAGCCACTTTATTACAGATATATATATCCCTGAATGGGTAAAAAAGAAAAGAAAAAAATAAAGGTAACCAGGGTGGGAGTTACTTATAACTCAAACATTTGAAACTTTTTGAAGAAGAAAATCGACAGACCAACTTGGTTCAAATTAAGCATCTCAGAGTGGATGTTCATATGTCTTGCCCACTCAAAATAAATCTTGTCTTGTCATGTAACTCATCTTATCTAACATAAAACATATAATATATTCTCCTTTGAGACTTTATTCTAATCAAAATAATGATAAAAGTAATAAAGGTCAACATGTCACCAAATTCTAAAATCAATCTTAGCAACAATCTAAGAAATCAAATTATTTCTTTGTTGAACATTGAACTTCAAAAGCAAAAGAAAAAACAATGAAGATTAAAACAAATGCAGTTATAACCAACAGAATCAGCCCTCAAATTTTAAACAGACATCGCGTCTCAATTTGACTAACATTTTCCATACAATTGATCAGATGCGTCTTGTCTGAAAAAAAAACAACATTGATTGAAAGTTGCTTCCCTAAAGAAGAGGAAGGGTTGAAAATTTGAAAAATAAACATTTCCTCATAATTTTAAATTGAAAAATGCTATTTCTACTTACTTTTTATATAGTTTTTTGCTTTGTATAATAAAACTCTAAAAAAAATTCCAAGTTTTCTTTTCCAAAACCTTTGAGAAAACAACAACAACAAAAATAAACATTTATTATAACCACTGCTTTCAAAAGCCTATACCAAAGAGGAGAAAAATCATCACAAGTTGTATAGACTTTATTTTTTTTCTTGTGAAAAAGAGTTGAAAACATTTTTAAAGTGGTGTATGGTATGGTCTGTGGTAGTCTGTAATGGTCTGTGGTGGTCTGTGGTAGTCTGTGGTAGTCTGTGGTGGTCTGTGGTAATTAGATCCACCCTTCTTGTGTGATGCAAATGCTCAAACGGCAAACTCGAGTGAAAGGGGCCGTATTGTGATTGACAATGATGATTTGCCATGATGTGTCTGTCATAAGTCTTCTGCATTTCATAATAAAAGTTAAAACCTTTAATTATTGCAGGTGTAAAGTAATGATCACTGACAGAATTCAGCATGGACTTCAGTTTTTCAATGTGAGAAAAAGATCAACATCTAAATCCAACAGATTTGTCCTAATAGAAGAAAGTATATGTATATGGTGGAAAAGAGAAAACAATGTGTTATTGACCATGTTTGCTCCTGAATTCTTGCTTGGACTTGAGTCAAGATACAGATTTCTCAACATTAGATTATTCCAGCTTCTCCGAGATTAAAGAAGACAGCAGAAAAGTGACAAGTGTAATTTTGACGATGATATTAGACATGTTTCTTTACACCATGCCTGTTAGTTCAAAGATTCTAGATCTGTCAGAAATTAACAAGTCTTTCTAATAAGCGCAATACGAGATCTTTGTTAATCCAGTTTTTAACTCAGTAAACTCACCTGAGCAGAAGGCTCACAGGACTGGTTAGCTTATAGGATAGGCTGGCATCCGGCGTCAGTCGACATCCGTCCACAATTTCAAAGACAAATGAGCCGCCACATGGGAAAACCAACAGAGTCTGCATAGGCGAAAACAAAGGTGCAGATCAGCTTCGCAGATACTGCGAAGCTGATCAGCGCCTTTGTTTTCACAACTCGGATAGTACAATTCCTCTTCTACTTAAATCAGAAATTTCAAGCTTCTAGCTCTTTTCTGTACTTGTACAAGTGGGTTTGTGCCAGACCTGTTCGGAAACCACATTGTTGGTTTTCCCGCGAGGCGGCTCAAATATTTCTGAATCAAGCGGGCCGATCTTGATAAAATTTTATGTGAACCATCACTGGGTAGGGGGATTGACTGCATTAGGTTTTTGGAGCAGATTGTATCAAAATTGTGGTTTCCATGGCAACAGATAGCTCCCATAGACTTACAATGGGAAAAACATAAAAAAATCACAAGGCCCAGAGCTTCAATATTTTGTATGTAGCAATGTTTGGTAGTCCCCTTCATCAATCCTGCCAACCATGTACCTGGGGTCCAAATTGACCATGCCCCAGGGATGTCCATGTGTGCTGTAGGCTTATAGTGGGAAAAATCTTCTAACTCTAAAACCACAAGACTTAGAGCTTGTGTATTTAGCATGTAACAGTGTTTATTGGTACCCTTCATAAATCCTGCCAATCATGACCCTGGGGTCAAAAATGGCCCCACCCTGGGGTCATTAGCTCCTATAGACTAGCGTATACATGTACCTAATTTTCTTATTTTGGATCCAAAACATACGCTGTGGGTACTTGCTAGACCCACCTCAACGAGGCGGTTCTAACATGTACCCACAATGTATGTTTTGAGCAAAATCTTTGAAAAAACAGATTTTTTTTTTTTCAATAAAATTTTTCTATTTTTGCTTCTGTAAAAAACATCTGTATATTGCATGGGCAAAAATGTATTGCTCAAAACAGATTGTGGGTACACCTCCATGGAACTGCCTCGGCGAGCAAATATAAGGCACATCTACCCCAGTTTTGCTATAAAAGTTGTGTATAAGGGATGTATATGGGCTGCGACGCAAGAAAACCAGTATTTGGGGTTTCTGACCATACCAGAATGTATTGTCACAGAAGAAGGCCAGATGCTTGGATATAAGTAGAAGAAGAATTGTTATATTTTTGTAGCGAAAACAAAGCACCTTTGTTTTTCACATATATGCAAGATTCAGGTTTTCTCATGATGCAGCTCATATTACATGGACATGTTATTCTGATGTTATAGCTCACTTGAGCCCTTGTGAGCCTGTTATAGTATGGGCATTCTCTGGTGTCCATCCATCATCTGTCAGTTTATCAGTTGTCCACCGTCGTCAACCATTTGTTGTATAAATGGTCCAGGTCACATGACCAAGATGAACGCCACGCCCATGATAGTGTTAAACCACTTCTCTGGAACCAGCAAACTGACTTTAACGAAACTAAGTATGTAGCATTGGGGACGCTGGTTAATCATTGTTTGATTAAATTGTGACCTTAGGTTGAACTTGATCTATTTTACAGCAAGATCAGATTTGGTCAGTCACATGCTTTTCAATGGAAACAGTTTGAAACAGGATTTTTCAGAAAGGTTTATAGCCTGTGACCTGATAGTAGATACTGACAAATTATTGAGTTAATGAGTTATGTTTAAGGTCAATGTCATTTCCTTACCTTTTTGCCAGTAATAAACTAATTGTAATTATTATTTAATTTTCTCTGAAACCATTTGGCCAATCAAGCAACGTTTTATGTTTCAGAGCTTCCTTTCGAAGGGGAAACAAAATTTTCTATAAATGGTTAGGTCACATCACCAGGATGGCTGCCATCCCCATAATGGTAAAAACAATGGAAAACAGTTTTTCTTCTCAGGAGCCGATGAACCAATTTCAATGAAACTTGTTATGTATTATCAAGCACTCTAGACCATCATAGATGTATAAAGCTGCTAAGTTGACCTTGCCCTGTAAAAAGGTTTCAGATTTTAATAATTTGGTCGGGTAGCCTGGGCTTTTGATGGGAAAATATGTAAGCAATGCATTTTGTCACAAAGATTTTAGCCTGTGACATGTAAATTGATAGATATATTAAAGGACAGTTTTTTGTGTTATTGAAATTATGTGAGAATTCAGTTTTATTTTCAAAGACCAAATCTCGGGTGAGCACTCTGTTTTTTTATATAAAAAAATGGTTTTTATTAGTTTGAATTATAATCTTGTTTGTATTGCAATTTTGATATTTTTACATGGAGTGTTATTGGGGGCAGCTGTTTGTATCTTTTCAGAACTTTGGGATTAAAATGTGCATATGTGATGTGAACTTTTCTCCTTGTTTTTAGTAGCCACTGTTTTTGTCGACAAAATAAATCATTCAATTTTAATCAATATGAAAATCAAATTTTTGCATTTTTCACTTTTAATCAAGATGAAAACCACATTTTTTGCATTTTGTTCTATGATACCATTCAAATGATAAAGGATCATATAGAGACACACATGAAACTATCCATACATAAAAGATTATAAATGTGAACCAAACAGGGTTGCATAATGTGGTGTTTCTTTTTGTAGTTGAGTATAGTAGTTAATCAAAAGTTTTATGTTTCAAAATAAGTTAAAAATATCTTGGCCATGGCCAGTTATATGGACATGAGAAGGGCCATGGGAAGAAAATGATGGCCATGGGCAAAATTTTTGGCCATGGCCCAAAACTTGACCAACTTTGGGCCATGGCCAGAATTTCATTGCCCATGGCCAGAATTTATGCCCATGGCCAATACTTACAAAATTTTAGATTATAATATTTTTGAATTTATAATATCATGGCCTTCATGGGAAGCAATTTTTATGTAAAAATTCATCTCTAAAAACATTTTTTATCAACAGTTAAATTTTCCCATGGCCAACGAATTTTCTGGCCATGGCCACTTTTTTGTCCATGGCCAATCTGTTTTCCCATGGGAAAGGGCCATTTCCCATGGGAAAACATGATTTTCCCATGGGAAAGCCAACTTCAAGTCCATTTTTCAGGCAGTTATAGATAAGATAGGCCAATAAAATAAGTTTTTAGAGAACCACTTGATAGGTACTTTATGAGTATATAAACTGCGAAGCCCTGGCTGCTTTCGAAAGATGTCCTGGATTTGACAAAAAGCGGTTTGTCAAAAAAATACCGGTTGGTGTTTTCTGCTTATGTGATATGACAATCAATATAAAATTGAGCCGTAAATAGTGTTTTACTCGAAGTTTGATGTTTTTAATATTTTTGCTCTAAACATTGATTACGGTTACAAGTTAAAAGGTACCCACAATCTATGCTTTGGATCAAAAATAAGAAAAAAAAGTGTATACGCCTTCACGCCACAGATTTACTATATAGAATTGGGGGTCGAGGGGGTATACTTTACATGGACATGTTTTCCTAATGAAACGTATCACATAACTTAAATGAAGGCACGAAGTCAGGAGTGTATTTATAATATTGGAACTATTTTTTTTTCATTCAGAATTTTCGAGAAATTAGACTCAGTTTTCAAACACTTCTGGTTATGAATGATTTGATTCAACTAAAACCCTGGATCGAACGGTGTAATGTACGCAGCGATATGAGCCTTGCACATGAGAAAGAAACCAGCAGCTGATCATATTCACGTCATGTTCAGTTGATGCGAATCTGTTATTATTGGCTTTGTTTATATGGTGTTTTAACTATATCCAAGGGACAAATGAGCCTCTATGCTATGCGAGAAAACAAACTTCGTGGTTTCCGACCAGGTTGGACACAAACAAGCCTGTACAGTTACAGACGAATGTAAAAATCTTGCAATTTTGGATATAAGTGAAAGAGGAACTGTACTATCTGTATAGCGGAAACAACGGCGCTGATCAGCTGTGCACTGCACAGCTGATCTGTGTATCTTTTCTCGCATATGCAGAAACACATTTTTCCGTCATTATCTGGCCGTGAGTCGGAATTAATTCATTATTTAAGCAATTTGTCACTTGCAATGGAACCAGTTTACGCCCAGCGTATTATACGTTTGACCACAAAAAATGCCAAGGCACGAATGCCTCTACTGTGATTCATGGTACAGACTGTTTATGTCGAACCTGACCGGAATTCCTGCAAAACTGTCACGCGGTTTGTATCAGAAAGCTTAAACCCATATGCATGGAGTTTTCAAACTATTTTGAACTTAATGTGGTAATTACAAGCTTTATAATTATTTTATTTTGAAATTTAAATATTCATGTAAAATCACTTAAGCATTAAAATCAGAAAATACATGTCTTTTACAGGGCACGCGAAATTCTCATTGATAATTGTGAACGATTCCACGAGTCATATCGAAAGAAAACATTGAAACTTGAAGGTTTGTGCTTGGTGTATTCCAGGCCACACGTATGAATCGATTTTCTTCACAGGACCGAAACGACTTTAGGCCTTGAGCAGGATAACATGTCCGCGAAATGTATACCCCCTTGAACTCCACGTTTATATAGTAAAACTGGGATATGCAGATGTATATATTTCTTATTTTTGCTCAGAAAATAGATTGAGAACCGCCTCGTAACAAACAACACAAATCTATTTGGTCTATCAGTATCATTTGTATATAGTAGATTTGACGACTTTCTTTTCTGAAAACAATTTATATGGTACATTGGCAGATTTAAACTACGGTAGATGTGAAAACAAATGATCCGCCGCATAAGAAACTCAACAAAATGCATAGGTGAAAACAAAGACGCAGGCCAGCTGTGCAGTTACTGCACAGCTGATCAGCGTCTTTATTTTCGCTGTACAGATAGTACAATCCCTCTTCTTCTTAAAACCAAAATTTCAAGCCTCTAGCCTGCTGCCTCGTTTGTCCCAGCAGGCACATGACGTCATAATGACGTCAGATCGACGTCGATGCGACGTCGCATCGACGTCGATATGACGTCATAATGACGTCATGTGCCCGCTGCATGACGTCGCATCGACGTCGATCTGACGTCATTATGACGTCATGTGCCCGCTGGGGTGTCGCACCTGGTCGGAAACCCAAAATGTAGGTTGTTCCATGCGAAGGCTCAAATCTGTTGTCTGTGCTGTCCGTAGACGATTGAAAACGCTCGTGAATCCTCTTAAATTTGAGAGAAAAGACAGTTTCAGCCAGATTAGATGGTTTATCAATAAAGCTTTGCTGATTTGGCAGGAAATTGCCCTGATTGAAAAGCTAGACATCTATATGCATTTGTTCCGCGACACGAGAAAACCGGTCTTCGTGGTTTCCAAACCGGTCTGACATAAACTGATCTGTACAGTCACAGAAGAATGCTAGAAGGATGAAACTTCGGAATTGAAGAGGAGTAATTGATTATCCGTGTTGCGAAAATAAAGGCGCTGATCATTTGTGCAGTTACTGCATAGGCGAAAATGCGGATTTCTCATGACGGGGCTCAGACAGCATAAGATTAAGATTTCTGTCGAGAACTTTTTTTCACACAATTCCATTCTAAAGCTACAGTTGAATAATCCCCATTCATCCAGTTGAGATCCTTGTTTGCACATGTTATGCCTTTTGCATGAGATAACTCATGTGTGTTGATTGAAAAAAGAAAGACTAAGAAGAGAGTCAGGAAAAGTACATCATAGATTAAACATGAGCCGCCGCATGGGAAAACCAACAATCTGCACAGGCAAAGATAAAGGCGCAGATCAGTTTCGCAGTAGCTGCGATCTGTTTTAATTTGTATTTGTTTTCGCTACACAGATAGTACGATTCCTCTATTTTCAAAATCCAAAATTTCCAGCCTCTATCCATGTTCTGTAACTGTACAGCCCGGTTTGTGTCAGACCTTGTCGGATCCCAAATTGTTAGTTTTCTTATGCACAGCCTACTGATCAGAATCACAGCAATGATAGCAAACTCTCTCTCTCTCTCTCTCTCTCTCTCTCTCTCTCTCTCTCTCTCTCTCTCTCTAGTTTACCGATATTGCTGATTCGAGCCTATTGACCAGCAGGAAAACAAAATATAACTTAATATTTTGGTCTATATCGTTTTAGTGTATGTTCGTAGAAAATTTATATGAGCCGTGACATGAAAAACCCAACGATGTGGATTTCGACCATGCCCACCAAACACTAGGCGGTACAGCCACAGAAGACAGTAAGAGGTTGGAAATTTTCCAAACTTGTCGTGAAAGAGCTATTCATTCTGTTCTTCGGGTGTTTTGTTGTGCTTTTAGCTCGCCTGTACGAAAGTACAGGAAGAGCTATTGCAGTCACTCCGGCGTCGGCGTCGGCGTTGCTCAAAATGTTAAAGTTTTTGGTTAAAGTTCTTTTTTAGTCTATATCTCTTGAAGTTGTAGATGGATCAAGTTGATACTTTGCATGTTGGTAAATATTGGTCTGAAGTTTTATGCTGTACCATCATGACCCACCTGGGTGGCCTTGAGGTCAAGGTTACGGACTTAGAAATTTTGTGTTACAGTTTTTGGTTAAGGTTTTTATCAGCCTATGTCTCTTGGATATGTAGATGGATCAAATAGATACTTTGCATGTTGGTAGATATTGGTCTGAATTTTTATGCTGTACCATCATGACCCACCTGGGTGACCTTGAGTTCAAGGTCACAGACTTTGAAAATTTATGTTAAAGCTTTTGCTTAAAGTGTTTTGAACTGTATAATGCTGGAACAGATGGATGGATCTAGTTGATACTTTACTGTTAGATATTATTCTTAAGTTTTATGCTGTAGCATCTTGACTCACCTGTGTCAAGATCGCAGGCTTAGAAATTTTATTTATATCAAGTATGTAGATGGAACTTATCATGTTGGTTGTCTTATGCTGTACCATCACGGCCCACCTGAGTGACATTGGGGTCAATGTCTTTGGTCAGAGATTTTAATAGATTTAGAGGCAAAGCACAAGTCAGGCAAGCTACGCTGTCCTGCGACAGCTCTTATTGTCCCAGCTGGTGTCTATGTTGGGACTTAAGATTCAATTGCATCGATTTCTGGTCCCTCTATTCTTGCTAATAGAAAGAATAAGAATTACACTACACCTGTAGAGAAAACCAAGGCGCTATTCAGGTTCGCGTTTAACGCGGAGCTGATAATGCGTTTTTGTTTTCGCAATGTAAAATGTTAGTTTTCTTATGATGCGGCTCATTCTGGCAATCTAGAATGTTTGAGGATATATTTAAGGTTTGTAAACATGCTAATTATTAAATGGAACCAGAGTGTAAAATACATTATCGAGGAAATCAGACTTCTTAATGAGCAAGACTAAGCTGAACTCGTCGTAATCGTGTACCATCATTACTAGCATATGAGCCATACCATGTGAAACCCAGCTGTCGCATATCCGAACAGAATGACGAAGAACAGCTTTGCAGCTACAGCCCTTCGTGTTCGCTTTAAGAATAGCTCGATTCCTTTGCTTCACAAAATTCGAAAATATTCCAACTTTCGTCTTATATGTGTCCTGGTCGGAAACTCTGAAGTCTTGTTGTCTCATAGCATTGTTCATATATTATAATGTTATTAATCAAGTTATTTCGTATTGGTCCGAGGTTAGCTGTATTGGACCGAGGCCGGAGGCCGATGTCCAATACAGCTGACCGAGGAAGTTATTTCGTATTGGACCAGTTACAGGTCCGAGGTTAGCTGTATTGGACCGAGGACCTGTAACTGGTCCAATACGTAATAACTTGATTAATGGGATTTTTATTAATTAACTGTCAAAAGTTAATATCGATCCATATCATCCTCTATCACATCAAACATATCTTCGCCATTCTTAGTACCCATGTCTTACATTCTTTTCAAAGATGTTGACATTATTTGTGCTTGTTTGTTAACTACTTTACTGATCGGTTGAATCACCGCCATTGTTTTTTCTCTCATTCAACTCATTCAACGCAGCACGTGACCTTGCACATGAATTTTGACCAATCAGATGTAGGGATTTCGATATAGATAGCAGGTCAATCCGTATAGATACGAGGTCAACCGTATTAGTGCGAGGTCAGCTGTATTAGGTCGAGGTGAAATCCAGTATAGACTATACGAAAAAAAAGAAACGCCACCAGTATCACACAGACCAAATTCTCCGTATAAGTACTATATACTAATAAGTTAATTAATAATGGCCAGTAATATTGCCCAGTGTAATCCTTGCATTGTCTATTGTCGATTAATCCCGTTTTAACTGTTTAGTTAAGACGTGTTCACACTGCCGCTGATCAACCCGATCAAACCCGATCATGCGGTCGGGGGTTGATCGAGCTTGATCGGCGGGAGTGGTCTGGGCAGTCGTCTTTGGACGGCATCACTCGGGCTTCCTTCCCGATAATTATATCAAAAATATTCGAGTAGAGATCGTGTAGCAAACCGCTCGGGAAGCGATCGAGAACGAATCGAGAATCAGTCGAGTAGGGGTCGGGTCAGTCGAGTAGCGATCGTGTAGAGATCTACCTAGATCGGGATTGAAATATTTGCCGAAATATTTGCCGACCAGGACACAATCAGCCCGACTTAAGTTCGACCACTACCCGATGCTTACTCGATCAACACGATTCCTACTCGAGCCGAGGTCCAGATCAAGCCGATCTCAATATGACCGTACTCGATCGCTCCCAGATCCATACCCAATCCCATTCGATCTCACTCGATCTCTACCCGATCGTACACGATCACTTCTGGAGCATACCCGATCGCTACTCGAGTGGACCCGATCGCTACCCGACTTTGCACACGCGCAATGAGCTTCAGTACGTTCCTTCGCGCGAAGATATTAATCCGTCTGTCATTAGTGTTGAAGGCCTCCGCGACATTTCGTCGAAAATTACATTAGTCGAAAATGTCCCCATGCCCAGACCCTTACCCTAACCCTAGTGGTTGGTGGCTCAAAATGTGGACCTATTGGCTAGTCTTCTAGTGTTAGCAGCTACGGTTTCGCCAGAACCCAGCCCCCAGAAGGCTAAAAAGGGTAAACAGCGGTCAGCAACACCAGTTGTAGTCGATGACTCCCGCGATGACTCTCCTGCTAGACCTTCTTTATATCTTCTTCGCTGCTTAAATCACAACACTGACGTATGTAGGTCATGGTAGTTGCGCTGCGATCGAGTAGAGATCGAGAAGATCGAGTAATGGTCTAGTTTGTCTGGAATTGTTCGTGTAAGAATCGAGTAGTTATCGCGGTGTCCGTGAACAGAGCGTGTAGGGCTCCTGTTGAGATCGGTATGCTCGAGCAGAGATCGGGTTGTCAGTCGGGTTGGAGTCGTGTGGGAGTCTTGAGTGCTCGTGCGGCTATTGGGTATGATCGAGTAGCGCTCGAGTAAAAGTCGTGTTCAGGCCATTTATCGAGCTCGGTTGGGAACTTTTGGCAACGGCAGTGTGAACCCAGCTTTAGCGGAACACAGAACCAATATGACCTTTGCCACGCCATGTTTGCCATGTTTATAAAATGGAATTATATACGGTCTTCGCTGGTTGGATAGCATTACATCCAAAGTTCCCCTGTCTGAAAATTGAAAACTTAAACCCCGGGCTTAAACCAGGCTGTTCTCTGTAGCTTAATAGCTTGAGTAGTTTGCCGCTAGCAGTGTCGGGTAACCGGAATACTTGTTTTGTCACATAATGGAGGACGTTTTTTATGTAATAGATCCGATGACACTATTAGCATTAAACAACGAGGATAGTAAATATTACTTAGGAGTCTGTTTATACAGGAAACCTGCGAAAATCCATTTCCTACGAGCTAATGCATCAATTACACAATACTTTCAAATGATACGCATCATGAGAAAAAAGAATTATTGTCTATGCGAAAACAAAGGCGTAGATCAGCTGTGCAGTAACTGCACAGCTGTTCAGCGCCTTTGTTTTCGCTACACGGATAGTGCAATTCATCTTCTTCCTAAATCCGAAATTTCAAGCTTCAAACCTTTTTCTGAAGTACAGGCCGGTTTGTGTCGGACCTGGTCGAAAACCCCGAAAACCGGTTTTCTCGCGTCGCGGTTCAAATTATCTCATAATGTCGCGGTGCCGTAATAAATGTGTCAAAACTTGACAATTCAATATACAGCGATTTTGCACCTTCAAAAATGATTAAAATTTCATTGTAAAAAAAATGACAATTTTAATATTTTTGCTCAAAATATTGATTGTGGGTACGCGTTAGAGCCGCCCTTTCGAGAAGGTTCTACATGTAACGAGTACCCACAATCTATGTTTCGAGCAAACAAAAATTATTAGAAAAGATAGGTATACCGGTACCCATACAAACCCCAGTTTCTTTTCTATATAAAAGTGGGTGTACATTTCATGGATATGTTTCCTGATGTAATTTAGAATACCCAGATGTAAATTCCGACTTTCGTTGCCATGTTTTAATGTTCACTGTGATTAACTAATACCCGAAATATAAAACATGGCCCACCTCCTGCCTCGAAAAGATATACTTACATTTTATACCGCTTGATTTATGGTTGTGATGCTGTTATTGTGGTTTGTGTATTGCATTGCAATACATTGCATTGATTAGCACTGTGTTGCATTGCATTGCATTGCATTGCATTGTATTGTATTGTATTGTATTGTATTGTATTGTATTGTATTGTATTGTATTGTATTGTATTGCACTGCTCTGAACTATATTGTGTTTTATTATATTATATTGTATTGAAATGTATTGCACTATTGTATTGTATTGTCTTGCATTGTACAGTATTGTATCGCATCGTTAAATGTATGAGTTTTGTTGTATTGTATTGTATTGTATTGTATTGTATTGTATTGTATTGTATTCTATTGTATTGTATTGTATTGTATTGTATTGTATTGTATTGTATTGTATTGTATTGCATTACATTGCATTGTATTGTACTTCATTGAATTGAATTGGGTTGTATTGTATTCAAATGTATTGCATTATTGTATTGTATTGTCTTGCATTGTACCGTATTGTATCGTATCGTAATTTTATTGTATTGTTTTGTATTGTATTGTGGTGGTGCATTGTATTGCATTGTATTTCATTGTAAATGTACATTGTATTAAATTGCAACGGATTGCGTTGCGTTGCGTCGTGTGTCTTTGCATTGCATTGTATTGCATTGTACTGCATTGTATTGCATTGTATTGTATTTTATCTTTTCAGTTCGCCGCCCTCATCCGGGTCCACAATCTGACAGATTACTTTGAACAGGATGATATTACTGTGTTTGCACCGACGACCAAATCATACAACAAGTTCATGTCGGAAGCCAGCAAATTCGGGTACAACCTGGCCAACCCAGACACCATCAAAACATTCCTCCTGCGTCATATAGGTGAGATTTGTTTTCATTTCATGAACCGAGACATGAGAAAAGAGGGCTTCGGGATTTTCGATCAGGTGGGACACAAACCAGTCTCTCCTCACAAGAAGAACGCTAGACGCTTGAAATTGTGCATTTAAGAAGAACGCCATAGATCAAAGTCATTTCGAACGCAATCAAATTTCTGGTAGATATATCATCAAAACGTTCGTAAAAGAAAAAGTTCCGCCCTTGTTGCAACAAACAATCCTATATACAATTAATAATATCTCTTCGAACACGAAGTACACATGGTAAGGATAAATTCACTTTGATCCTTAAGGTCCGGCCCCATTTTGTTTAAAAACGCTTAAGGTCGCAATAAGATTGTCTTAATTCATTTAAGCCTGGCGTCCCTTTTATGGGACCTAGGCAAACAGCATAGCCCCAGATGTGACGCCGCAGAACGCGGCGTCCCATCTGGTGCTATTCTGTTTGCTTGGAGGAATTTCATCGAAAAGTGAGATAAAAAATTAAAAATCACTCCTAACACCCCTAAAAATGTTAGTGGGCTCACCCAATTGATAATGATGGGAAAATCCATTCGTCAAATATGGGTTAATATTAATTGTGGGTTTGACCCCGAAATACAAATTAAGAAAGCAGAAACACGTTGGAATCATTTGACCAATGTTGCATGTGCAGTCTTTAACCATCATGGCTAGGAGATGTTTTTTTTATCTTTTTTTCAGCCAAAGGCGTTGTCAGAACCACCGATATGTTCAACAAGACATCTATTAAAACTGAAAACCAACGATCTCTCTATTTCGATACATTCCTTCATGGTGATTCTAGGGTAAGAGATAATATACGAAAACACGCAAAAAATGCATTCTGAAAATTTGCATTAAAGTAAATAGAGTATTTTTTCATATTTTTGTTCAAAACAAAAATTCTGGGTACACTTTTCGCCAAGCTGCTTTGGCAAATATTACCCAGGGAGCCAAAAGTCTCTATCTCGCAAAAAAAAAGGTTGGAGGTGACATCTCCTGCTATAGTTGTTTTGAATGCTTTTTTGGATAGCTCTGACCTTCCAAAAGAAGGTCTAAGTGGACTGCTCTGGAAATTTTTTTGGCGTGATGCTTTAATCAGACGGTATTTAGACGTACTATTTGTTATATACAGCTGAAATGCACTACACAAATATATTGCGAACAGTCAAATTTATATGTTTCTTCAATATCGTATACTATCCTGATGTCATTTTATCTTGTCTGATTGCAGCTGAGTATGTCTTAGCCATGTATAAAGCTGTAAATGTGTCATTTGAGTAAATTGTGTCATCTTAAGGCATTGAATTACCCCACCCACTTAATGTATATGTAAAAAATTATGTGCAATTATGAGAATTAATATATTTTTATCAGTACATTTCTATCAATAAATGTTGATGTAATCATTATTTTTATAACAAATCTTATTGCTTATTTATTCCTTTTTTGCATTACTTGAATTTTTATGAAAATGTTAAAATGAATTAACAGAAACAATTAAAAATCAATTATCCCATAAAAACTAATTTCAGCCCTAAATTATCATTGTGGCTCATTTTTATTGTACCAAAGCTACCATTTGACAAATTTGTTGATGCCATGGGCCTAAATAAAAATTCTCATTTGCATTTTCATGAATATTAATGAAAATGATGAAAATCAAGATTAAAGAAAGGGAAAATCCATTACCATTAGTTTTGAAGTGTTTGGGATGGGTTATCTTTAGGACGTACCTTCCACCCTTAGAACAAATGCTCATGGGTGCCAGTTTGGTCAGAGGATCACTTTAATGCCCATTTGTGTCACATAAAATCACAGAGTGTTCACCCACACCCATAATAAACAGAGGAAGTAATGTGGTACCCCTATATTACCACATGTATCTTAGCTACTGATAGACATAGAGAGCAGAAATAGGTATCAAATGATCGTTTTGACAATGTTCTTTAACCATGTAATAAGATATAAAAAGCGAACTGACTTCCTGGTGTTTGAATATCAATGAAAACTTTCTATATTAGGAAAAATCAAATAAAAATGGAGTATACCAGCACAAAAGATCTAGAGAGCTTTAAATGGTATCAAATGATTGCTATGACAATGTTCTATAACCATGTAATAAGATATATAAACCAGAGGATAAATGGTCCTGTAAACGCTCACCTGAGACCTGAGATATATACCAATAAACTTGTTTGACTAGAATGGTAATATACATGTATATAACCCCAGGGCAGGGTCAGAGCAACGTCTGGAGTCAATTTCTTTTTTAAATCATAAAGATTCATGATCAGTCCATTTGCCAATTTATTGCAAGTTTTGCCCTTCAAATGACATTGTAACAATTTTCCCCATTCAAATGCATGGGCAACCTAAGTTGACCTTGCCGTAAAAAAGGTCAAGGTCATCTCAGGGTCATGATTTAAACAAACTTTGTAGAGCTCCATTGCTTGATGCTTCATGCCAAGTTTCAAAATCATAGGCCTTCTGGTTCTGGAGAAGAAGATTTTTAAAGGTTTTTGCTATTTATAGCCATGGCGGCCATCTTGGTCACGTGACCTTGACCAACTTGACAAACTTTCATTTACTCTTCCTAAGAATTCTCCTCATAAAGTTTGGCTTTGATTGGCCAAGCGGTTTCAGAGAAGAAGATGTTTGAACATTATGGTCATACACATGTATAAAGCCCCTGGGCAGGGGCAGACAACCCTCTGGGCCAAAAACATTTTCATAAACATGAATATTCTGTCCATTTTCTCATTCCTAGCAAGTTTTTGCCATTAATTGACATTTTCTTATTTTTTCCCATTCAATTGCATGGGCGGCCTAAGTTGACCTTGCTGTAAAAAAGGTCAGTGTCATCCCAGGGTCATGATTTATATAAACTTTGTAGAGCTCTATTGCTTGATGCTTCATGCCAAGTTTCAAAATCATAGGCCTTCTGGTTCTTGAGAAGAAGATTTTTAAAGGTTTTTGCTATTTATAGCCATGGCGGCCATCTTGATCATGTGACCTTGACCATTTATATAGACTTTCATTCACTCTTCCTAAGAATGCTCCACATAAAGTTTCGCTTTGATTGGCCAAGCGGTTTCAGAGAAAAAGATGTTTGAATAATTTGGTCATACACATGTATATTGACCCGGGGTGGGGGCAGACAGACCCCTGGGGTCCAAATTTTTTCAGAATCATCAATCATAAGTCCATTTGCCCATTTCCTGCAAGTTTTTCCCTACAAATGACATTTTAACACTTTTCCCCATTCAAATGCATGAGCGACCTATGTTGACATTGCCGTAAAATAGGTCAAGGTCATCCCAGGGTCATGATTTATATAAACTTTGTAGGGCTCCGTCACTGATGCTTCACACCAAGTTTCAAAATCATTGGCCTTCTGGTTCTGGAGAAGAAGATTTTTAAAGGTTTTTTCTATTTATAGCCATGGCGGCCATCTTGATCATGTGACCTTGACCATTTATATAAACTTTCTTTCCCCCTTCACAAGGATGCTCCACATGAAGTTAGGCTTTGATTGGCCTAGCGGTTTCACGGGAGAAGATGTTTGAATATTATGGTAATATACATGTATATAGCCCCAGGGCAGGGGCAGACAACCCCCCAGGGGCTAAAATTTTCCATTAACATTAATCTTCTGTCCATTTGCCTATTCCCAGTAAGTTTTTCCCATTAAATAGCATTTTACCATTTTTCCCCATTCAAATGCATTGGCGACCTAAGTTGACCTTGCCATAAAATAGGTCAAGGTCATCCTAGGGTCATGATTTATATAAACTATGATGGGCCCGCATCCCCGATGCTACATACCAAGTTTCATGGAAATCGGCCCACTGGTTCTGGAGAAGAAGATTTTTAAAGGTTTTTGCTATTTATAGCCATGGCGGCCATCTTGGTCATGTGACCTGGACCATTTATATAAACTTTCGTTCCCCCTTCCTAAGGATGCTCCACATGAAGTTTGGCTTTGATTGGCCAAGTGGTTTCAGAGGAGAAGATCTTTGAAAATGGTGGACGACGGACGACGGACGACGGACGGACGCCGGAGCATGGGTATACTATAAGCTCACCTGTGAGCCTTCGGCTCAGGTGAGCTAAAAAGCTGGATAACTTTATGCTCAAATATTAAAGAGATCTTCAGATATTGTAGAAAAATAACAGATAAATGAAGGGGGTATACCAACAACATTGCTGATATCTCAGCATGCAAAAATTCTAGAGATCTGAAATTTATATCAAATTTATTGTTATGCTAATGTTCTTTAATGATATGATAAAATACAGACATAATTTGACTTTCTATGTGTTCAAATATTGATGAGAACTTTCAGTATAAGAGAAAAATCACAGAACAATGGAGGGGTATACCTGCAGAAACATTTATTGCTCAACAACCAAAAGCCATAGAGAGCTGAAATCGGTAACAAATAATTGCTTTGACAACAACAAAATATGATACATAAATAATAAGACTTTTGAGCTGTTCGAGTAGTGATGAAAACTTAAAATATTAGAGAAACATCACAGAAAATGGAGGGGGTATACCTACAGAATTGTTTATATCTCAGCATCCAAAAGCCATAGAGAGCACAAATTGGTGTCAAAAGATTGCTATGACTATATTCTATAACCATATATTAAGATATTTAAATAAGCTGAATTCCTTGCTGCTTCAATATTAAAGAAAACTTAAGATATAAGAGAAAAATCATTGGAATTCTATGGGGTATACCAATAAAATTGAAAATATCTTAGTGACCAAAAGCTCTAGAGAGCTGAAATTGGTTTCAAATGATTGCTATAATAATGTGCTATAATCATAATAATACTACTTTCTTGTTGTTGGGATATTGATGAGAACTTTAAATATTTGATAAAAATAAAAAAAAATAGAGGGGTATACCAATGGAAACGTATATATCTCAGGAACCAAAAGCCATAGAGAGCTGAAATTGGTATCAAATAATTGCTATGACTATATTCTATAACCATATTATAAGATATATAAATAAGCTGACTTTCTTGTTGCTCCAATATTTAAGAAAACTTAAGATATAAGAGAAAAATCATTGGTAAATGAAGGGGGTATACCAATAGAATTGAAAATATCTTAGTGAAAAAAAGCTCTCGGGAGCTGAAATGGGTTTCAAATGATTGCTATAATAATGTTCTATAATCATGTGATACGACGCATATATAATAATACTTTCTTGTTGTTGTGATATTGATGAAAAGTTTAAATATTGGATAAAAAATCTCAGAAAATTAGAGGGGGTATACCAATGGAAACGTATTTATCTCAGCAACCAAAAGCCATAGAGTGCTAAAATTGGTATCAAATAATTGCTATGACAATATTCTATAACCATGTAATAAGATTCATAAACAAGCTGACTTTCTTGTTGCTCCAATATTTAAGAAAACATAAGATATAAGAGAAAAATCAATGACAAACGAAGGGGGTAAACCAATAAAACTGCTACTATCTCAGTGACCAAATGCTCAAGAGGGCTGAAATTGGTATCAAATGATTGCTAGGATAATGTTCAATAACCATGTGCTAAGACACACAAACAATCTGACTTACTTGTTTTTCGAATATTGATAACACTTTGAATATTAGAGAAATATCACAGAAACGTGGAGGGGGTATGCCAACAAAAACATGATAACTCGGCAACCAAATGTCATAGAGAGCTGAAATTGACATCAAATGATTTTCATTATAATGTTCCATAACCAATGATTATATAAATGAATATGATAACTATCTTGTTGTTTAAATATTGACGATAACTTAAAATATTAGATACAAATGACAGAAATATAGAGGGGGTATACCAAAGGAAACGTTTATATCTCAGCAACCAAAATTCCTAGAGAGCTGAAATTGGTATCAAATGATTGATATGACAATAATGAATATTTAACTAGATACAATTGTAGTATTTCATAGCCACTTGCTTAAAGGTGTGCATGATCCAGCCTATGGAACAATGAGAACAGACATCTGTCATTTTATAGGAAACGGTAATCTGACCATGGACTTGATTTATAAAGAAACTGAATGACTGAAATAAACATAAATACATGTATAATGTTTATGCCTACATCACATATTTATTTGTTCTTCAACATCCACTAATCAATATGCATTTATTTACATGTAACTTTTATGATCCATATTATTAAGTAAGTGGGTGGGGTAATTCGACATCATAAATACTAAGACAAGAGCTGCAGAGCTGCAAAAGTATGAATTAAACAATATAATAAGATTACTTCCTAGTCTGTGATTCCTAGCATTGCCCTAGACTAGAAAATTAAGCAGTTTATGATCTGAAGCACAAAAGATATGGTCATATATCTTGAAAACGTTTGTAATAAGTAGGCAGCTTAAACAGCATGAAACAATGTGTAATTTAACCATCACGCCAAAACAAATTCGTGAACAGTCCACCCAGGCCTTCAATAGGATGGCAAAGCCTAACTAAAAATGTATTCAAACCAACTATAGCAGGTGATGTCACCTCCTCTCCCCAAAACGGGGCTTGGCTCCCTGGGTAAACATTTATTAAATATACATACATAAGAATCTGAGGGAAATAGATTCTTTTTTTTTTTTTTTGTATATATTTCACCCTGACATATTTAAATGCGTTTTGAGTTTCTAACTGAAAAGCAATGTCAGAGTTTGGTCAAAGGAGATAAATAACACCCAAACTATGTTTCACATCACGAAAACATGTCCGTGTGATATATACCCCCTTTGACCCCACTTTTATATAGCAAAACTTGGGTATGCAGGGAACACCTATTTTTCTCATTTTTGCTCCAAAATATAGATTGTGGGTACTCGTTAGAACCGCCTCGGCCACAATCTATGTATTGAGCAAAAATAAGAAAAACCTCAAATTTTCTCAGCTGAAAATTTTCAAAAAATATCTATCTATTGCATGGGCAAGTTTTCGAGAAAGGGAAGGATGGTAGGCTGCAAAAAGCTATTTGTTGCACTTTGTAAGAAAAAGAATGACTTGTTACATTAAATGACATTTGAGCCGCCTCGTGAGAAAACCAACAATCTGCCTAGACGAAAACAAAGGCGCAGATCAGCTTCGCGGTAACCGCGAAGCTGATCAGCGCCTTTGTTTTCGCTACTCGGATAGTAAAATTCCTCTTCTACTTAGATCCGAAATTTCAAGCTTCTAGCTCTTTTCTGTGCTTGTACAGCCCGGGCTTTGTCGGACCTGTTCGGAAACCACGTTGTTGGTTTTCCCACGAGACGGCTCATTTATCTTCCAGATATTTACAGTGAATGGTGCTAGAATCTTGGCAGCCGATATAAAAGCCAAGAATGGCTATGTCCATGTGATAGACAGGTTCTTAACACCCTTGCAGAGTTCAAAACCTGTCGCACAGTTCCTGGAAATGCCTGACCTCCCGGGACTTGCATTCACGTAAGTTTATAAATTGCGAACACTTCCATGCAATTTTTACAGTCTTTTTTTCGTCTGTGAAATGTTATAATTTTCTATTGCACACGCTAAAAAAAAAACTGACGTTTTATATGTGTTTGTTGTACGCGTTATGATCATGTTATAAAGGTGCAAACATATACATTTATATTTTTCACGCCCTTTTTCAGGTCCATTTCAATGGCATCTATAGTAGACCCAGCTTTAAAGGCCGCGACAAGTAACACCTCCAAAACCTTCACAATATTCGCACCCAACGATTCTTTCATTATGACGATGCCCAAATATGGACAAGACAAACTTTTCAGTGCTTCCTCATGGAATCTATTGAAATCTGTAAGTTTGGTATTAGGATGTTTTTATACATGTAAGGTCAGACAAAATTTTAATTTGAAACAATGCAGCGAACAAAAACTATATTAGATTTATAACGCAACGTATCGGTGACCTACCAACATTTGAAACACACACACACACACACACACACACACACACACAATGAAATAAACACGAAACCTGCCCTTTTTCATTTATTGAAATACATGTAGCTGTACAAATAAATTATTCGTGCATTCTTGAATTAATAAAGGATTAGTGCCGTTTATACATGTATATATACAAGTCAAACGTTCTAATTGGCCACAAAGGTTTTTATCTATTTTCTTTGAAGCCAAATTTAAAAACACTACATAAAATAATTTTGCTTCATTGAATACACTAACATATCCGTAAGGGCTGGCACTAAACGGCACGCCACAATTCAGAAACATGCATTTAGGAGGCCTCTTCAAACACAACTATCATCAAAAAATAACTATTTGAGATTTGCATTAGGTGGTGGGGTAATGTTTTACATTTTGTCCATACACGACGAAAGTAAATCTCGGGAAATCCAACATTTTGCATGAACATGTTAAGTATGAGTTTGGCTTTAGAAATGCAAAGGTTTGGAGGATGAAAACGGGTGTTTCAAAAAGTCGCATCTCAGAAAATAAAAAAAATGCGAATTTAAAAAAAAATGTTGGTGCCGATATTTAGTTGGGCACCCTGCATGCTATGAAATAATACCGTAAAGGATATTAATTATCTAAGTCAATGAAGATTCTGTCTATTTAAGGGCTGTGGCAAGATAAAATGGTCATTTCAACCTTTTCATGTGTACAAAAACAATGCTTTGAGATATAGAGACAGTTTATGCCTCAGATAGTGTGGTACATGGTGGTAGCAAACTGGAAAGACAAATCCAATAATTTTGATTTAGTGACTGCGATGAAATATAAAAATAAATGCCTTAAAATGGCTAAATTTTGAGTGAACAATGTTTCCTGTATATTTTCAACAAATTTCATTTGCATTTTTAACCCTTATCTAGCTCCAAAGCAGCACATATATAGCTTTATAACCTGGAGATATTACTGATGTTTGTTTTGATATATTGTTCATAATTTTATGGCAACTGATGCTCATATGACAAACGTTTGAACATTTGTGGTCGGATGTTACAAAAAGATTTTCAAAATTTGATAGTTTTTTATAAACCATTATAAAAATACCAAATATATGAATTGTGTAATTGAAACTGTGGTATGTAATAGTCATGACATGTCTTTTTTTATACTTCAGGCTTTGGAAAGCTGACTACTAAGAGGAAAATTGATATCACTTTTTATATGCTATTTTTTAGGGTGTCCGAAACGGCCTGTATCATCCGAAGAGTGGCTGTTTTCTCTTACGCACAAAGTTATTAACAGTTCATTTTACCTTTTTTAATGGTAGATGAAAAGCAGTATAAGAACACAAGGGAATTTTTTTGCTCTGTGTAAACCTTCAGAAAACATTGTTGCCGATATGTGTCCGAAACAAATTTTTGTATCATCCGAAGAGTGCTTTTCACAAAATGTTGGTCTGTGATTTTGTTCTCTGTTTCTCTATTTTGTTTTTTTACCTGAGCTTTTCACAAATTAAGATGTGATGATTTGTAAGCCAAAAATCTTTTATCATAGTATGCTGAACTTTGAAAAAATGATTTTTAGAAATTCGGCTTCCTAAGTTCATTCTTGGGACACACATATAAAAATCATATAAAATTAATATGCAGTGATGAATTAGGAAACATATGAGTGATCATTGTTATGCTTTGGTTTTATTAGCTCACCTGAGCCGAAGGCTCACAGGTGAGCTTATAGATAGGCAGGCATCCGTCGTCCGTCGTCGTCCGTCGTCCGTCGTCGTCCGTCCACAATTCAGGCTGTCAACTGATTCCTATATTCCTATTAAACTCCTATATTTTGGGTCCAAATCCTATATTTTTAAGCACCTCCTATATACCTATAAGTTCTCCTATATTTTGAAAATATGTCCTATATTTTTAGGAAAATTTGTTGCCGATGAATATCTAGTAAATAGTAAGGCTCTGATACTGCCTTTTGCCTCTTTATTTTTCATTCTTTATTTTTTTTAAATAAAATATATACTGTTTATTAAAAAGTGCATAAACTTTAATGGTCATTATGTCACTCCTTAGTCAGGGAAACTTTTAAGTCCAAAGCATGTCCCATTTTCATAACAATTAATAAATTATATATCCTAGTTTCCATGAAGTTGTCATGTTTTTATATTGTGTCTTTTTTATCTATTTTCTTTCTTCCTTTGCCTTAATTTTGTGGTAAATTGATGCAACTGTACAGTGTACAATTGATCCCAGGAAAGGCTGAGATCACAGAAGACAAAGGTATGTACTCTAGAGCTTCTGGGGCCTAGGCGCCCCCCAGACCCCCGCCTAATTACATACAGTACATGTATTAATATTCTGTTCTACATTATGGACGTTGGAATTTCAGCTAAGATTCAGAGTTGTGGATTTATTTAACCTGTGAGAAAGAATATGATAACTCTCTTACACTATGAATTTTTTTATATTTTTTACTATTATAAATGATCAGTGTGAAAAATAAAAGTATGTCAAAGATGTAGAGAAAAAGTTGACCTTAATATTCTATTTATTCTTTGTATATATATATTTTAAATGAAAAAGCCTGTATTTTGCTAAAAGAGTGCATATATAGACAAAAAAAAATTAATTCTGTGAGAGTCAGCTAATGGGCCTGTTTAGTATCACCATCCTGCATAATGCTTCATCACACATAATCACATGAATGGTCACCTGTCTAGTCTGGATTGTGATGTTTTGGAACTGAATGGTTACTTTATCTAGATATTTTAGACATTAATTAATGTAGAAAAAGTGAGTGTGGAGGTAAGGATTGTTAGTATAAGAGCATAAAATGAAGCGATTTTCACGATAAATCTCCTATATTTTTCTCTTAAAATGAGCTAAAACCTCCTATATTTCTTAGAAAAATTTCCTATATAAACTCCTATATTTTTTTCAAGACTTGGTTGACAGCCTGACAATTTCAAAGAAGAATATTTCTGAAGCTAGTAGGCCGATCTTGATCAAATTTAATGTGAACCATAATTGGGTTGGGGGATTGATGGCATTAGGTTTTGGAGCAGATTATATCAAAACTGTGGTTTCCATGGCAACAGATAGGTCCCATAGACTTACAATGGGAAAAACTAAAAAAATCTTCTTCTCTGAAACCACTAGGCCCACAGCTTTGATATTTGGTAAATAGCAATGGCTAATGGTCCTCTACATAAATTGTGCCATTCATGCCCCTGGGGTCAAATTTGGCCGCGCCCTGGGGGTCGATAGTCTCCATAGACTTACTATGGGAAAAAATTTAAAAAATCTTCTTCTCTGAAACCACAGGGCTTACAGCTTTGATATTTGGTATGTGGCAATGGCTAATGGTCCTCTACATAAATTGTGCCAGCCATGCCCCTGGGGTCAAATTTGGCCACGCCCCGGGGGTGGATAGTCTCCATAGACTTACAATTGGTAAAACTAAAAAAATCTTCTTCTCTGAAACCACTAGGCCCACAGCTTTGATATTTGGTATGTAGCAATGGCTAATGGTTCTCTACATAAATTGTGCCATTCATGCCCCTGGGGTCAAATTTGGCCACGCCACGGGGGTTGATAGTCTCCATAGACTTACTATTCGGAAAAAAATAAAAAATCTTCTTCTCTGAAACCACAGGGCCCACAGCTTTGATATTTTGTACGTGGCAATGGCTAATGGTCCTCTACATAAATTGTGCCAATCATGCCCCTGGGGTCAAATTTGGCCATGCCCCAGGGGTCGATAGTCTCCATAGACCTACAATAGGAAAAAAAACTAAAAAAAAATCTTCTTCTCTGAAACCACTAGGCCAACAGCTTTGATATTTGGTATGTAGCAATGGCTAATGGTCCTCTACATAAATTGTGCCATTCATGCCCCTGGGGTCAATTTTGGCCACGCCCCGGGGGTTGATAGTCTCCATAGACTTACTATGGGAAAAAAATTCAAAAATCTTCTTCTCTGAAACCACTAGGCCCACAGCTTTGATATTTTGTATGTGGCAATGGCTAATGGTCCTCCACATAAATTGTGCCAATCATGTCCCCGGGGTCAAATATGGCCACGCCCCGGGGGTCGATAGTCTCCATAGACCTACAATAGGAAAAACTAAAAAATTCTTCTTCTCTGAAACCACTAGGCCCACAGCTTTGATATTTAGTATGTAGCAATGGCTAATGGTCCTCTACATAAATTGTGCCATTCATGCCCCTGGGGTCAAATTTGACCACGCCCCGGGGGGTCGATAGTCTCCATAGACTTACTATGGGAAAAAAAATAAAAAAATATTCTTCTCTGAAACCACAGGGCCCACAGCTTTGATATTTGGTATGTGGCAATGGCTAATGGTCCTCTACATAAATTGTGCCAATCATGCCCCTGGGGTCAAATTTGGCCATGCCCCGGGGGTCGATAGTCTCCATAGACCTACAATAGGAAAAAAACTAAAAAAAATCTTCTTCTCTGAAACCACTTGGCCAACAGCTTTGATATTTGGTATGTAGCAATGGTTAATGGTCCTCTACATAAATTGTGCCATTCATGCCCCTGGGGTCAATTTTGGCCACGCTCCGGGGGTTGATAGTCTCCATAGACTTACTATGGGGAAAAATTTCAACAATCTTCTCTGAAACCACTAGGCCCACAGCTTTGATATTTGGTATGTAGCAATGGCTAAGGGTCCTCTACATAAATTGTGCCATTCATGCCCCTTGGGTCAAATTTGGCCACGCCCCGGGGGTTGATAGTCTCCATAGACTTACTATGAGAAAAAAATTAAAAAAATCTTCTTCATTGAAACCACAGGGCCCACAGCTTTTATATTTTGTACGTGGCAATGGCTAATGGTCCTCTACATAAATTATGCCAATCATGCGCCTGGGGTCAAATTTGGCCATGCCCCGGGGGTCGATAGTCTCCATAGACCTACAATAGGAAAAAAACTAAAAAAATCTTCTTCTCTGAAACCACTTGGCCAACAGCTTTGATATTTGGTATGTAGCAATGGTTAATGGTCCTCTACATAAATTGTGCCATTCATGCCCCTGGGGTCAATTTTGGCCACGCTCCGGGGGTTGATAGTCTCCATAGACTTACTATGGGGAAAATTTCAAAAATCTTCTTCTCTGAAACCACAGGGCCCACAGCTTTGATATTTTGTATGTGGCAATGGCTAATGGTCCTCTACATAAATTGTGCCAATCATGTCCCCGGGGTCAAATTTGGCCACGCCCCGGGGGTCGATAGTCTCCATAGACCTACAATAGGAAAAACTAAAAAAATCTTCTTCTCTGAAACCAAAAGGCCCAGAGCTTCTATATTTTGTATGTAGCAATGTTTGGTAGTCCCCATTATAAATTGTGCCAGTCATGCCCCTGGGTCAAATTTGGCCATGCCCCGGGGGTCAATAGTGTCCATGCATAGACTTTCATTGGTCGATTCTCAATTAATTTAAATCTCATGAGCTTACAATGTGATAACTACAGGACCAATGGTCCTCTAGTTTAAATAATAGATGCATGTATTAAAATCTATATCATTCTTGGGTTTGTATCATCCGAAGAGCTCTTCGGACGATAAATAGTACTCTTCGGATGATACAGCTCTTGAATTGTATCATCCGAAGAGTTCTATGTATCGTCCGAAGAGTTCACTTACAATTTTTTAAAAGATTAAAATGGAAAAAAGAAGCTTTTATAATAATGTAAGATATCTATCAAGTAGCTTTATGGTGTAAATTATGAAAAAATCATGAAATTGATTCAAAAGCTGTATCATCCGAAGAGCATTGTGTATCATCCGAAGAGCATTGGGTATCGTCCGAAGAGCATTTGTATCATCCGAAGAGCTGACTGTAATGCTTTACAAAAAAATTGTCCGATATCTTTTGGAAAGGTTTGGGTTGTATGTCAGAGAAAACAATACCAACAACACATCCTTGAGTAAGACAGATGTTTACATTCACTTCTCTCAGAACTAACCTAAAAAAAACTATAAAAAATGTTACTTTGATACAGTACTTCAAAAGATATGGAAATTAAATACATAAGCAAATTCAAAGCAACTTTGGTCCATGTTTGTTTTTTTGGATGAAGGACTAAACTTATAATAAAACATGAAAAGACAAACAACACAGTTTTCATTCTTTCAGTCATTGGCTTTAAAAGGTGGTTGTAGCGTCCGAAGAGTTTTCAGGGGTTCATCTCGAAAAAAAGACACTGTCAGCAAATATGGCAAAAAGTTATCTTCTCATTACCATTTCTGGTTATGGCAGTGATTAGGCTATAACATAGTGCTAAAGAGATGATGATTTGACCAAGTTGAAAAATTGACACCCAGGAAACACTTTTTGTCCATTTTATCTTGCCAAAGCCCTTAAAGATGTCATCAGAATTTTCAGACTATTTTTAGTTTTGAATACAATTGAGCAAATCATGTGCAAGTGATCGGTTAGTACTTTTGGCTAGTATAGTTTTCTTACCCCCACAAAATACTTTTTGACCTAGTAAATCACAGATCAAGTTGCCCCTTATGATGAAGCTAATATTATCGAACTAGACTTTTGATTATGTTTTGAATCTTATATTTTATACAGACAATCGTTTTGCGTTTTTACTTTTCAAGGTATTTTGGGCACATATCATTGAAGATCAGGTCCTGTTTCTACCGAGTGTTGGTGAGCTTCATGATACCAAAGCCAAGGCGGGAACCATCCGATTCTATCGTTCAGGACGGGAGGGTAAGAAACATATTTCATATGACATTAAGAAACACGCTCATCCAATATAAATATAGTTTTTTAGCTGTAAAACTTGAAAAGAAAAAATATTTTGCTCAAAACATAACATAAAATCAGTATCACTTAGTATATACGCCAGTCGACAGAGTCAAACTATTCCATAACATTTTCTTTTCTTACACATTTTCAACAATACAGTTTGGGCAGGGATAGTTTAGCTGTACATCACCTTGGCGAATGGAGTCTCATATACGTTATATAGCAGCAGTATCAATATCATGGTCAGCTAGCACTATTTGACTATTTACACATAATATAACATAACATTTTTTCAGTTTTTATTTCCAACAGCAAAGTGCGGGCGAGGATAGTCGAACCAAACATCCCGGTGGCAAATGGGGTCATACACATTATACATGCATTACGACAGTACAGGTATCACGTGAGATCACCCACCAACATAACAAACACCATAACATTTTTTTTTTCAGTTTACATTTCCAACAACAAAGTCCGGGCAAGGATAGTCGAACCAAACATCCCAGTGGCCAACGGGGTCATACATGTTGTAGACGACTTGCTCTTCTATGTCTACAGAAATCTCAAACAGAAGATTGAAGTTATTCCAAATTTACGGTAAGCCATGTAAAGTAATATGAAGCAGAAGGTATTCCAAATTTAAGGTAAGCTTTGTAAAGAAAACTTAAACAGAAAATTGAAGTTATTCCAAATTTACGGAAAGCAGAAATGTGACGTTATTACACATTCACGGTAAGTCCCAAAATATGGTGATGCACGTTATTTTAGATGACTTGGCCTTTTACGTGTCCAAAAATTCTAAAACAAAAAATGACGTTTGTCCAAATTTACTATCTTACGAGAAAATGTTCGTCATGGCGTTCTAACGTGTACCCTTAATAAATATTTGGACCAAAAATATGAATGAAAACTATCGGGCTTCTTCAGTTGATTTTGAATCAACTGAAACAGCTAAACGTATCTGTATTATACTGAATGGACAAGTTTACGTAATACGACTTTGTACTACATTTTCAGGTTTATAAACAATGCTCTCAACAAGATATTACCCGATCTGCTTGCCACGTTAGAAGATACGTCCAAGAGAATAACGATGTTCTTGCCCACCGATGATGCATTTGCTAAGCTTCCTGTGGATAAACAGATGGCACTGGATAATAATAGTACAAAGCTCACACAGGTATTGTTCTTCGTTTGGGTTATAAGAAGCCTCAGTGGCCCAGTGGTTAAGTCACTCACCTTGTTAACCAGGGGTCGCAGGTTCCAAGCCGGGCGTTGAGGTTCCATGACACTTTTCCATGACAAACTGCTGATAAAGACATACTAAACTGTGACTGGGCTGGAAACTATGCTGCGTCTAATGTGTGCAAAGATGTAAATCGAGAAAGGGGGCTTCGGTATCTATTCAACTATAATTCGGGTGGATAAATTTGACTGACCTTGCCTTCAGAATAAGGATTGTCAATTTTCAAAAGGTCATTAATTATAAACACTGCAGCATTCAGCCGACGATATTGCATAGTCATAGTTTTGTAATGTTTTCTCTTTTCAGTTTCTAAAAGACCACATGGTATTGTATACTGACAGAGATTTTGACTCATTCATAGATGGGGAAACGCTGTTTACGACTGATAGTAAAGTTCTTACAATACATAAGAGACAAAAAGGTAAGACATACTCATAATTGAGCCTGTACGTGAAAAAAGCAACAATTTGGGTTCCGACCAGGTCCGACACAAACGGGGCTGTACAGTCGCAGAAGATGGATAGAGGTTGGAATTTTGGATTTAGATAGAAGTGGAATCATGGTACTATCCATGTAGCGCAAACAAAGGCGCTGATCAGCTTCGCAATTACTGTGGTATATACAGGGGTATACCATTTTTAATTAACTGTTAAGTAAAATCACACCTCGCCTATATAGCCAATGGTTAAAAAACGTGTTATATTGTACAACAATGTCACTGTGCGAATAAGCGTGACGTTACTTTGCGCAGTCACGCCATTTGGTTAAATTATGACGTCAGCTATCCCATAAGTCGCGTTACCTTGAAGTTAGACGGTGTAACGTTATTTCAACGCGTTTAAAACGTAAAAAACATATGTAAGCATTTGTGGTAAGTCAAAAGTTTGGCGGGACTTCGTCACTGCAATGGTGGAAAAGTTAAAGAAACCGAAGGTTTAAAATGATTCTATTTCGTTTATTGCGTGTTAGAAACGAAACGAAATAGATCAGCTCTAGTGTATGAATTGTTTGGTAATAATTCACTGTTTGTCGGTCAGTTGTACGCAGATTAATCAATCGCGCTGCGCGCTCGTGATTTGATCTGCTTTACAACTGACCTCCAAACAGTGCATTATTACTCAACAATTCACTGCTACACGTAGAGCTATCTATGTCTTAAATAGCATGACCTGTCAGTTTTCGGTTATAAAGCATTTGAAAACAGGACACAAAACCAAGCACAGCTTATCTTAGTTCTGTATTGTGTAAATGGCAAATTGTTTTTCAGCATTAATATGTCTGAGGAGGTTAAGCTGATATATTTTCGATGAGGCGTTGTTTTATTGACGTCAGTATATAATATATAAATATACTGACGTCAATAAAACACGCCTCATCGAAAAGGCTGCATAACTTGGGCAATAGTTACACAATATGAACGAAATTTGCGTTTTCCTTATTTTTACGTTTTCGTTTCTGATTGCATCATTTCCTGATCATTGAATGTTTTTACTTTCAGACATGTTTGTGGAGGGTGGTATAATACGAGGAAAGATAACTGTCCCCGACATAGGTTGTACGAATGGCATAATACACCTCATCAGTAATGTTCTGTTTCAACGAGATTTCACTATATGGGAGGCAGTGCAAGGAAACTCACAACTGAGGTAAATTAATAATAGTGTATTAGGAAAATATGGCCATGCTTATACACTATATGGGAGGCAGTGCAAGGAAACTCACAACTGAGGTAAATCAATACAGTGTATTAGGAAAGTACGGCCATGCTAATACACTATATGGGAGGCAGTTCAAGGAAACTCACAACTGAGGTAAATCAATACAGTGTATTAGGAAACTACAGCCATGCTAATACACTATATGGGAGGCAGTGCAAGGAAACTCACAACTGAGGTAAATCAATACAGTGTAATAGGACAATACGGCCATTCAAACTGTATATTTTTCTTGAGCTGTAAAAAATAATTTGCTCCATTTTGGTTGGGTAACCGATCTTGACAAGGTGTTTACAGCCAATAAACTAAACTTGAGATCTTTTAAGAGCATTGGACGTATTTATGAGAAAGGGAATGGGACATACCGTGGTTCGCCAGTGGCTCTACAGATTTAAGCCAAAATAACTACTATAATATAAGTTGTGTGGAAAGTCGATATAAAGACCAGTATTATATATCCAAATGGGGTCCAAACTATTATTCGTTGGTTACAAAATGAATCTAGACAAATGATAAATGTCTGATTTCTCAGAATATTCTCGCTGATCTCAAAGGACCAAACGGAAAATATAGTGTGCACTATGGTGGATTGTGTACGGGGAGACATTTAGGGCCGCCACACGGCACAACACCAGCTGCAGTAATAGCAAAAAAATCTGAAATATGGTTCATCGCGTGTGCTTTTCATATTTGTTTTTTAAAAGAATCATTTTGTTTTATTTTATTTCAAATTTTCTTTTTTTTATTTTAGTACCATGTCGGATTTCATCAAGCTCGACTACAGCAGTATACAACAGACGTTGAGTTCTACTAACCACGGCCCACTGACCGTCCTGCTGATCAGTGATTCCGCATTCCACAGTCTTCCAGCTGAAACAGTCAGTGATTTACAACTCAACCCGGATAAACTGACAGCGGTAATTACACATCTTACAGAACAATTGGGTCCTATCAGGGGATTTAGGAACTGGGTGATAGGTCATTTATATTTAGGTACTTTTGGAGCTTTAGGAAATATTGCAAGGGAGCTGGTGAGCAAGCAAAATCTTTTTGGAATTTTAGGGAGCAGGGAGCTGAGGAAAACATTTTGGTGAGCTGCGGGAGAAAGGGCATATTGTGTTCATCGAACAGGGAGCTTTAATCCACGGAAGGGCCTCAAAATATTGTACTATTGATATCGGTAATGTCAAGTAGCTTATGAGAAAATTACCTTGGTAATGTACAAAGGTTTAACGGAGTGGCTATTACCAGTTGACTGGTAATAGCGATTTTACGTTAAAATGGCTGCTGACAGTTGACTGAAATTGATAAATATAATGAACAAGCGTTAAAGTTATCTCAGACATCATTCTGTACTGCTTATCAGTGATTCTGCTTTCCATAGTCCGTCGGCTGCAATAGTCAGTATTAACACGGATAAACTGACATCGGTATTTATTATTATATGTATAATGGCTCAATATAGATCAGCTGGCTAAGCTGCTCTTCTTGACCTCGCTCCACTTTTGTGGAGAGGTATCCGTATTTTTGGTTATGTACATGAATAACACTATTTTTCCAATCATTAAATTACTATACTGGTATAGTTTATCAGTTAATTGTTTTCAAAAGACTAAAACTGTATTGACATCGGCACACATACACTTCTTATCTGGAAAGTTCCCATGCAATATACAGAATATGAGATGTAAAAATTTTCAGTTGAAAAAAGTATATTTTTATTATTTTTGTCCAAAACATTGATTGTAGTACTGTACGAGGTGGTTATAGCGAGTACCTACAATCTTTGGATCAATGCAAATCCCAGTTTTACTATACAAAAGTGGGGTTTAAGGGGGTATATATGGCACGGACATGTTATTCTGATGGGATAAATAAAAAATTATTCCGTGGATGACATAGGATATTTTTTTCTTCCAGGCAGTAGAAGGGTCCATAATCCATGGTGCTATGTTAAGTTCAGGACAAATTCAGGAGGAAATTGAGATATCTACGCTGTCAGGACACTCTATGACACTCTACAAGTCAGAATCAGGTATATATTAAAGAAAACGTTTCGAAAACACGCCCAGTTGAAGTACAAAGGTTTCTTATTGAAAAAAAAAATATGCCTCTTATTTTGCTCAAAAGATTGTGGGTATAACGACTACTAGACCCACAATCTGTGCTTTGGAGAAAAAAAAAATCTACAGACGTAGATGCCCTAGTTTCACTTCATGAACGTTTGGTATAGGGGGAATCAATTTCAAATATTTTGTTGTTAATCTATGTTATAATTTATTCAGGTTTGCACGTCATAGGCAGCCACATTCAAGCCAATGTCGTTATCGAAGATATATGGTGCTCCAACGGCATATTGCATATTACGGACAATATTCTTCATTTGCCGACCCGCACTGTTAAAGAAGAAATAGAACTACGACCTTCACTATCGTGAGTATAAGTAGGAACGCCAGATGTCTTAAACTATTCATTTTTATACCTTTAAAAATTATCACTTTTTCAGTTAAAAATTGAGGGTTCGGGCAACATACTGTATATATAAAGGTAAGCACTCGTAGCTTTACAAATTCTCACTGAGAATGTGAACAATTAAGCAGAGACTTTCATTCACTCTCCTAGTATGACGAAAATACATACATGTAATATACAGAGATGTTTTAGAGATGAAAAAAAATGAAAATTTTCCATTGATAAATTTTGATACTTTTCTTATTTTGCTCAAATCTGTGATTGTGGGTACATGTTAGAATCGCCTCGGCAAGGCAGTTCTAACGTATATCCACAGTCCACGTTTAGAGTAAAATATAAAAAATATTTTTTTTTGCGGCTGAAAATTTTCATTTTTTGCAATTTAGACAAAAAAGCAACTATATATTACATGGACATATTTTCGTAATGTTATTTTAATACTGTTTTATATTCCAGAGTAATGACCGGAGTATTACCAGCTTTCCAGAATCTTTCCAGTAAATTGTCAACTTCTAGCCAAGTCTACACCATGTTTGTTCCTAGTGATCAAGCATTTACCCTGATGCCGTCCCATAGATCACAGGCACTGAGGGATCCTCAACTATTGAAATCGGTATGTATTCACGTGAACATAATGAAAACTTGCCCACGCAATATACAGATATTTTTAGTTGTTAAACTGTTGAAAAGTTTTGATATTTTAATATGTTTACTCATAGGTTTTGGGTACACGTGAGAACCGCCTCGGCGAGGCGATTCTAACGAGTACCAACAATATATGCTTTGGAGCAAAAGTAAGAAAAATAGGTGTACCCCTGCAAACCCTAATTTTACTATGTAAAAGTGGGTTATAAGGGGGGTATTTATTGCACTTTGTTTTTGTAATGTTATTGCATAGGTGTGAAATAAATTTCAGATAGTATCCAGTCATATTGTCAGTGGTTCCAACAGTCTCCTAGAAGAACTTGGGAATTACACACGATATACCACGGAAAGTGGTGGAAATCTGTTCGTTGTGAAACAGGACAATAAAGGTACGAAAATTTGTTTAGTATACAAATGCATGTCACCGTAAAATGAATCCGCCTCATTTTAATTATGCATAAAGGAGCGCAATTCAAAGAACGCCATAAAGAGATATAATCCATACCAATAAATTAAAGTGAAAAAGATGAAAACTATTTTCAAAACTTGTCCCTTCAACAATGAAAGAAAACGACTGGCATGTAGTCATTGACTTGTGCTTCAATACGTGCCCTCAAACAGTAAGTTAAAATTTGAATATGAGTTCACTTTATCTAACGATCTAAGAGCGTTTCGTTTCACAGGAGAAGCCAAAAAAGGCACACTTTACGCAGCTGACTTATCACGATTTCCTGTCTTTCTATATAAAGTTGCTTTTTCGATACATGTATGTGGTCTTAAAGAATGTTTTGAATATTTTTATTTGTAGTGTATATTACCACTGGGAATGCTAAAGCCGGTATATTAACCAGAAATATTCGTTGTAAAAATGGAATGTTGCATATTGTGGACACATTGCTGATGTTCCCGTACGAGACCGTTGCAGAAACAATGGGGAAACATACAGAGTTAAGGTGAGATTTACCTATATTTGACGAATTGATTCTCCCAACATTATCATTATCAAATTGGGAGAGTGTTATTTTTTGTGCTGTTTGCGACTTGTGTATGTGTTCATATTCTAGATAAGTTTAAGTAACTGAGGGACGACCTATTGGGAAAATAGTTGCTTATTCGGCTTATGATATGTTTTCATGGTATAAGTACCTGATTTTAATTTAGTTTTTTTGGAGTGGGCATCCCTTTCTACTAGTACCTCTTGAAAGTTTGTATTTTACAAGATGAGGGAATTAAATAACGTATTTCGTTCAGCAAATAAATGACACTTTTTCCTTAATCTTTCTTTAAACAAGTAAATTGCATATTTCCCTTTAAAGAATTAAATGGCATATTGCTTTAAACAAGTGAATGACACTTTTCCTTAACATATTTCCTGAAACAAGTAAACGGCATATTTCCCTAAGCAAGTAAATGGCATATTTCCTTACGCAAGTATTTTTCCTTAACCTTTTCCTTGAACAAGTAAATGCCATATTTCTGAAAAAAAGTAAATTACATAATTACACAAATCAATTTTATTACAGACCATTTTATGATATGCTACAACGAATCGACGAGTTCTTCACTTGGGCGTGGGCGCATGATGTCCAACAAACAGTTTTTGTACCGAGTGCCAAATTCTTATCAGGACTGTCAGGTCACCATAAAACTGCGCTCGCGTCTGAACCAGGCTTAATAAGAAAGGTAAATGTAGATTTTTTTTTTTTTTTTTTTTTTGTATTAAAATTTTCGCAGGCTTGAATTTCAAGGCAAGTTTAGCCATGTTTCTTCGTCGTCTTCTTCGTGTATATTATTATTATTATTATTATTATTATTATTAAACTGAACGTGTAAAAGCTCTCATAAAAAAGAGAGCCAGGCTAACCAGAACGTATGTGTTTCGTTTTTTAAAGTTTAACTTAAAGTTTATCTTTCGTTGCGGTCGAATTGTTTCGCAGGCATTTTATGTAGACAAATGTGTGCTGTTTAGATATGTTGGCTAAACCTTAAGGTCGCCGAATTCAGCACACGAAATGACTTTTTTTGATAATTTTTGGCCCAAACAGTGACACAGGCCTGTTGAACATGTACATTGATGTAGAGGCAGTTCGTCTTTATGTGTAGAAATCTTCGAATTTAACCCACGAAATTAAAGCATTGTAACTGTCAATCAAATCGTCATGTACAGTACGTATTTGTCTGTCTTAAAGTGTGAGTGTTTATACACAGTCTGCTTAGAATGGACGTGGTTTTGCTTTATTGGAGCATGTGTGCTAATTTGAACGAATATGGTAACGTAATGAGCCGCGTCGTAAGAAAACGGAAACCCCGAAGACCAGTTTTCTCTCGTCACGGCTCTAGTATTACTTGCTTACAGATCTTCCAAGGTCATTTCCTCCCAGCTATGACCTTGAACGAGACGTATCTGAACAGAACCTTCTCCGAATCCAGAGTATTCCTCACAGATAGTCGATATAATACAACTTTCACGTTGACAGATGTCAGTCGAAAAGGATCCAGAGGTAAAGACCATTACATAACAAAATCTTGCTTATGCATTTGACATTTATGATTTGATTCAGTTTTGAAACTTGAACGAGATTTATTTGAAGGAAAGTGACATTACAAATCTTTCTCTGGATCCAGTTTTCATCACAGATAGTAGATAATTATAATACAACATTCACATTGACAGAATGTTAGTCTAACTCATTTAAGCCTGGCGTCCCTTTTATGGGACATAGGCAAACATAATAGCCCCAGATGTGACGCCGCAGAACGCGGCGTCCCATCTGGGGCTATTCTGTTTGCTTAGAGAATTTTCATCGAAAAATTGAATAATATTTAAAAATCACCCCTAACGCCCCTACAAACGAAAGTGGATTCACCCAAATGGGATAACGATGGGAAAATCCATTCGTCAAATATGGGTTAAAAGGATCATTACAAAACACGCACATAGAGATTTTTTTTTCAAAAGAAAAGAAAATGAAATTTCATTGAAAAATTTGGATTTTTAAAAGTATTTTTCGCTGAAAACATACATTATGGGTACACGTTAGAACCACCCCACCGAGGTGGTTCTAACGAGTACCAATAAGGTATGTTTTGGACCAAAAATAAGATAATTAGGTATACCCCCTGCCAACCCCATTTTTTCTGTACAAAAGTGGTGTTAAAGGGGTATACATTTGACGAATGTTTTCATTACGGCTTTACTAGAATGATTAAGTATGAAGACTTGAACGAGATTTATTTGAAGAAACAGTAACAGAAAATTAGCCTTTTCCTCACAGATTGTCTATATAATACAACATTCACACTAATAGGGCATTAAGTAAAGGCAATATGGGTATTTGATTCCATTAAGGCATTGTAAAAAGTTTTTTTCTTTCAAAGAAAAGAACACAACGTTCCCAGAATCCAAAGTTTTCCTGACAAAGGATCATCGGCATATAAATAGGCATGTGCGTGAGAAAACCAACAATTTGCGTTAATGACTAAGTCCGACACAAACCAGGTAGTACAGTCACAGAAGCAGGCTAGAAACATGAAATTTCATATTTGTGACAGTATCTGAGATTTTGGGTCTTGTGGAGTCAAGGTCGGAAATTTAGTTTTTTGCATTTTCACAATTTTTATTATGTTAATAATCCATGTTAAAAAGCTTTATTTAATAGCGCTTACAATTTGTCATAAAAATAGAGAAAACACACAACACCCACGATTTGCATCTTAGGGTTTTAATTGGTAAAGAAATTAAAGCCAGATGTACGTAATTGAAGGCGCTCAAAGGAACGTGCGTATCTAAGGGCCGAAACGTCATTTTTACGCCGCATTCGTAACGTCAGTTTTCGCTCGAAACGTCATTTCTAGCGTCAGCTTACGTTCGGAATACGAAACTATGTAAATACAATTATGCAGAGGACTTTAGAATGTAAAAAAAATGTTATTATTTATTAGTTTTGCTCAAAATATAGATTGTGGACATGTTATCCCGAGGAAAACATCATTTGCGCGACAGTTAGCAATATTGAATACTAAATAGCGTCGGAGATATTGGCGCAAAATCGACGTCGCGCTTAAAACGTACTGAATTCAGCAACGACTACCTCTCTTCGCACGCTTATAGCAGGAAAACAAACCCGGTAACTAAGGACTTTCTCGTTATCTATCTGTAGTTCAGGAATTTCTCGAATACATATCAGTTTTTTAAAAAATCCTACCGTGGATTTTTTGAAATATATCAAGAAAATTAACAAAAAGAGGGACTAAAAATCGCTTTTTACGTTGACGTCAATGTATTTTCGCTCTCAAATTTGACGATTTTGAAGGCCGATATCTCGAAAACAAGCTCGGAACGGTGTCGATGTATGCAGGACATCAAAATTCACCCACATGCCAAAAATTAAAATTTTCTACCGTGAGGTCAATTACGTACATCTGGCTTTAATTGGCCTTGGAAAACTTTTGGTACACTGAGTTAAATTTTCCGGTTGTTTTGACCTTCACTGTAAATGTTATCTAAATATTATAGAATCGGAAATTGCGAAGCTCTTGCTCGAAATTTCCAACCCCTCTTCTTGTGCGGTGTTTTAAAACTAGTGTCTGAATGCGCAAAAAAATAATTACGTCGCACCGTGTAGGCAAGGTCAAGGCCGGCAGACCTAGAGATATCATTGTCAAGTTTGTGTCTTATCGCACTCGAAGACTTGTCTATGGGGCACGGACACAAACCAAAACTAATTGATACACCGGTGTATTCATTAATGAAGATCTGACAAAGGCCAGAAATAAACTCCTCTTGAAAGCACGAAAAATGGTCAAAGCCAAAGATCTGAAAAGTGCTTGGTCCAGTGATGGAACAGTTTTAGTACGAGACCTCGAAGACGAGAAGCACAGAATTCAGTCAGTTGGTGATCTTGCTGTATTTGGTACGGTCCCCTTGTTACCGGGTGAAACACCAGATACAGAAGCGGGAGCAGAGCCAGGACCTGCAGTTGGGTTTTTTTCTGCACCGACACCAGAAGTACATGGACTGTCAATGGACCATTAGATTTAAACTCATATTAGCCACAACACATCATTACATATTATGTGCAGTATACTCTATCTATATTCATTAACTGTTACGGTGAATACCGCAAGATTATCACTACCAGTATTTTAAGACTCCGTTCAGAAAATCAATTTACCAAAACATTGTGTCAATTTTAGCTGAAATACAAGAATATGAAAGACTTCCTGTCGCAAAATGCTCTTAGTCTATACCGCGGAATAACTGGTTCCAGCGATCATCACCACGTCGCAGTATGAAAAGATATATAACAGACAGTCACGGATTGGCTGAGTGATGAATGGACTGTGTATTTTACCTAAAACAGTGTTTCTCGTGACGTTCCTAGCATACGGTTTTCAATACATATTACGAGTACAATAGACAAAGTTTGAGGACATAACGTATCATGGTCGAAACTCGTCTCGACTTTCTCCAGATTATACAGTACTTTTTAAATACAATATTTCTTGATTATAGTCATGTCATCAATATGTCATACGCATTCTGGTTAATTACATTATGTATGTCTAAGGCATTCTGATATATAATATGTCTTGATTATAGTAATGTCATCAACATTCTGGTAAAAACAAGTCTGATATCTAATATGTTTCGATTAAAGTCATGTCGTTAATATGTCATACACATTCTGGTAAATTACAAGTCTGATATCTAATATGTATTATTTATAGTCATGTCGTCATAATGTCATACACACTCTATTAAATTACAAGTCTGATATCTAAAATGTCTTGATTATAGTCATGTCATCAATATGTCATACACATTCTGGTAAATTACAAGTCTGATATCTAATATGTCTTGATTATAGTCATGCCATCAATACGCTTTACACATTCTGGAAAATTTCAAGTCTGATATCTAATATGTCTTCATTATAGCCATGTTATCAATATGTCTTTATTATAGTCATGTCATCAATATGTCATACACATTCTGGTACAGTTCGTCTGATATCTAATATGTCTTTATTATAGTCATTTAATCAATATGTCACATACATTCTGGTAAATAACAAGTCTGCTATCTAATATGTCTTGTTTATAGTCATGTCATTATTATGTCATACACATTCTGGTAAAAAACAAGTCTGATATATAATATGTCTTCATTATAGTCATGTCATCAATATGTCATACACATTCTGGTAAATTTCAAGCCTGATATCTAATATGTCTTTATTATAGTCATGTCACCAATATGTCATACACATTTTGGTAAATAACAAGTCTGATATACATGTATAATATGTCTTGATTATAGTCATGTCGCCAATATGTCGTACACATTCTGGTAAATTACAAGTCTGATTTCTTATATGTCTTTTTTATAGTCATGTCATCAATATGTCACACACATTCTGGTAAATTTCAAGTCTGGTATCTAACATGTCTTTATTCTAGTCATGTCATCAATATGTCACACACATTCTGGTAAATTACAAGTCTGATGTCTTATATGTCTTTTTTATAGTCACGTCATCAATATGTCACACATATTCTGGTAAATTTCAAGTCTGATATCTAATATGTCTTTATTCTAGTCATGTCATCAATATGTCACACACATTCTGGTAAATTACAAGTCTGATATCTAATATGTCTTGATTAGAGTCATGTCATTATTATGTCATACACATTCTAATAAATAACACGTCTGATATCTAATATGTCTTGATTATTGTCATGTCATCAATATGTCATACACATTCTGGTAAATTTCTTGTCTGATATCTAATATGTCTTTTTACTGTCATGTCATCAATATGTCACACACATTCTGGTAAATTACAAGTCTGATATCTAATATGTCTTGATTAGAGTTATGTCATTATTATGCCATACACATTCTGATAAATAACACGTCTGATATCTAATATGTCTTGATTATTGTCATGTCATAAATATGTCATACGCATTCTGGTAAATTTCTAGTCTGATATCTAATATGTCTTTTTACTGTCATGTTATCCATGTGTCACACACGTTCTGGTAAATTACAAGTCTGATATCTAATATGTCTTTATTATAGTCATGTCATCAATATGTCATACACATTCTGGTAAATTACAAGTCTGATAACTAATTTTCTCGATATATAGTCTTTGTCTATCTGTATGTGATTTTTGAGCGATTGTTTACTCTACTGTGTCATTTACACGCTCCATGTATCTGTACATAGATGTTAACTTATACGATTTGATATGATACTTTGTCACTAGTCACCAATACATTATACTTTCTTGTATTTGGTTGATTTTCAAAAAAGTTTGTTATGATATCTATCACCAAATGTCTTTATATATAGGCATGTCATCAATTTGTCATCAACATTCTGATAAATAACAAATCTGTTGTATATTGATATGTTTAATATGTTAGTTTTGTTACTGATTATCAACGCATTAGAACTACTTGTAATTAGTTGATATGTATCATAGTCTGAAATGTCTGACATACATACATACATACATACATACATACATACATACATACATACATACATACATACATACATAACAAAGCATAACATACATACATACATACATACATACATACATACATACATACATAACATACATTCATACGTACATACACGCCTAACATAACATAGAATTTTGCAAACATTACATAACATAACATTACACTAATTTACATACATACATACATACATACATACATACATACATACATACATACATACATACATAGTATAATAATAATATTGCATACTTAACACATAACTTGTTTGCATAACATAAAATAACATTGCATACATAACATAACGTAATATTGCATATATCATATAACATAACATAACAGTCAAATTATAAAAATGTTAATCCTTCTATAAGTTACGACAGAGCAATGCATTTCCTCCGCTTGTTATCATAATGTTTTTCTTAATGTTTCTCTTTGTTCATTCTCTGTCTTTCATTCTTGGGGATCCTGGTGCAGCATCGGAGCGGACTGTATGGGGTAGTTTTGCTGAAGTATACAATACGCCTGTTGCGTACAATACACATTACCTGTGCGTGATTGCAACAACACTTTTCCTTTACCTGATCTACCAAGTTTCGTGACAATAAATTGAGGAAATTTGTTGTTGCAACACGTGCTTGTAAATACAATGGTACTCATGCATCTTTATTTTTATTTACACTACTGATTATTAGCATTTGGAACAGGCCAGACTCGTTTACATTGCTTCTTAGCCTTAAACAGAAAATTAAGGCTCGAGGATTCGTCTACAATAATATGCTCAAACGAATCGTTCCTGGAAAACACTATGAAGAAAATTGTACTTTTATTTCAAATTGCTTGAAGTTGCTTTTTGCAGTCATATCAGGTTTTTGGTTTTTCATATTGCTTCTTCAATCAGGGGACATAGAACTTAATCCAGGTCCGTTCTCAGACGCTGATAGTAGTATCTCCCGTAGTTCCAGCCCAGACTCCTCGTTGATGAGTATCACAGCATTGGCTAACCATCTCTCCATCGTTCATTATAATGTCCATAGTATAGTAAATAAGATCGATATACTCAGTTAGAGGCTGCTAGAATAGCCACAGGCGCAACTAAATTGGTATCAATTGAGAATTTGTATGACGAAACAGGCTGGGAAAAACTTGAAACAAGAAGGAAAAATCATAAATTAACGCTATTTTACAAAATGTTCAACAATATTTCTCCTACTTATCTCTCGTCTCTTGTTCCCCAACTAGTACAAAATGTATCTAATTACAATTTGAGAAACGCAGATGATATTAGGACAATATATGCAAGAACAAGGCTGTATTCCAATTCCTTTCTTCCTTCAACCATTCGTGATTGGAATAATTTACCCCGCAATGTCAGAGATGTAGATACAGTTGATTCTTTTAAACGACATCTTAGTCAGGGCAAGGCAAATGTACCAAAATATTATTACAGTGGCAGTAGACGCTTGCAAGTTTTACACACACGACTTCGAACTGGTTGCAGTTCTCTTAAATACGATCTTTGCGCCAAAAACATCGTGAATTCCCCTTTATGCGATTGTCGATGTGGAGCAATTGAAAATGCCGATCATTTCTTTCTCCGATGTCATTTATATCGTGAACACAGAGTGGCGTTGCAAAACTCGATTCTACAATATAGTGTCTTCAATTTAAACGTTATACTCAAGGGAGATGAAAATCTTAGTTATGAAACCAACGTATCAATTTTTGAATCCGTACATAAATATATACAAAACACAAACCGTTTTTAGATTAGTTCATTCAGCTTAAAAAGCGCGTTTGTCATATATAAATTAGTGCATTTGATTGCATTTGATGGTGTGTGTACCAAATTCACCATGAATATTTTCAATTAAGAGTTCCAACCCATTACATACAGTCTTCTTTGCTGCTGCTCCGGGGGTCATTTCTCTCTCTCTCTCTCTCTCTCTCTCTCTCTCTCTCTCTCTCTCTCTCTCTCTCTCTCTCTATTTACTTCACTCATAAATCTTGATGCTATTTTCCATTATGTAAATTTTTGGAAGTTATTTTCTTAAAGAGTCTACGTACATAATATTTATTTTCTTAATTTCAAAACTTTATCAGTAATACTTGTAGACTGTCCAAAACAAATTGCAACCTTCATTGTTTACAATGCTTAGGAAAAGAACTAAATAAGCGTTTACGCTTTCGTTCTGATCCTGTCGTTGATTGCATGTTTTTGTATTGTTTCTGTACAAAATTTGGAAATAAATATGTTTAAACCAAACAATTTTGTGACGTCAACTTTAGCGCACGTTTTATGACGTCAACGTCGTACCTCCACAAGACCGAAAATCTCAGAGAATGTCACATTTAAGAAGAAAAAGGATTGTACTATCCGTGCAGCGAAAACAAAGGCGCTCATCAGCTTCACAATTACTGCGAAGCTGATCTGCGCCTTTGTTTTCGCCTATGCAGAGTGTTGGTTTTCCCATGCGGTGGCTCAAATGTGAAATATTTATGTTACAGAATGGGTAACAGTAGGTGTCGGATACACGAACCTCAATCAACGATTTGATCTTGCATTGGATGGCATTGCCTGTAGTAATGGGGTTATTTACATTATAAATGGTTTTCTGAATTATCCATTGAACAACATTCCCGAGGAATTAAAGCAAACTCCAAATATAAGGTAAATTTTTATGTACATTATATTTCGACTTGCAGAGAATATGCAATATATTTTTTCAGCTGTAATAATTGAAAATTTTATCAGAAAAAAATCGATGTGTTTGTTGTTTTTACTCAAAACTTAGATTGTGGGTACACGCCTCGAAAATGCGGTTCTAACGAGTACCGATAATCTGTGTTTTGGATCAAAAATAAGAAACCAGGTACAACCCTGAAACCTCCAGTTTTTATGCATGGTAGAGGGGTTTAATGGGGTATTCATTGTACGCACATACTTTTCCTGATGATCCTTGTATTGTTTATTGTCGTCTTCCCGCGAACAGCATTGTCCCGTTTGCCTGCTTATTTAACCGAACGCGGTAACAGGAACTTTGACACGACATGTTACAAATTCGCATTGCTATATTTGTATGTTATTATTTCAGCATCGGCTTAGACAAGTTATTGGATATTGTCCCTCGTTACACCATTTCCTGATCATTGCTATATTTATATTATATTATTTCAGCATCGGCCTAGACAAACTCCTAGACATCGTCCCTGATGATTCTCCCCTAGACCTCACATCCAGGTACACAGTTTGAGGGGGCGATATTGATTCTGATTACCCCACCCAGCTTCTACTCATTGCCGTGTTTATATATATTATTTCAGCATCGGCATAGACAAGCTTATGGGCATTGTCCCTGATGATTCTTCCCTAGACCTTATATCCAGGAACACAGTTTGAGGGGGCGACATTGATTCTGACTACCCCAGTTCCTGATGATTGTTGTCTTTGTATACATGTATATTATTTCAGCATCGGCTCAGACAAAGTATTGGATATGGTTCCTGATAAATCATCGTTAGACCTAACATCAAGGAACACATTTTGAGAGGGCGACATTCATTCTAATTACCCCAGTTTCTGGTCATTATTTCAGCATCGGTATGGAGAAACTCTGAAAATTCATCCCTAGACCTGACATCCAGGAATACAGTTTTAGTAGCCATGTTGATTTTGATTACAATAGTTCCTGATCATTGCTATGTTTGTATATGTTATTAGCTCACGTGAGCCATTAGGCGTCCGTCCGTCCGTCGTCCGTCGTCGTCGTCGTAGTCTTCCATTTCCAAAGATCCTCCTCTCTGAAACCGCTTGGCCAATCAAAGCCAAATTTTATATGAAGCATCTATTGGAAGGGGGAACCAATGTGTTTATAAATAATCCAGGTCACATGACCACAGTTGCCGCCACGCCTATATATATTTTAATTTTTACCTATTTTAATCGCTGGACCGATTTCAACGAAGCTTGGCGTGTAGCATCGGGGTTTAGTGTATAAATATGTATTAATAAATCACGACCTTTGGATGACCTTGGCATATTTTACGGCAAGGTCAACATAGGTCGCCCATGCATTTGAATAGGGGAAAATTGTTAAAATGTCATTTGAAAGGAAAAACACTTGCTGAAAATGGGCAAATGGACTGAACATACATATATATGATTTTGAAAAAAAATTGGACACCAGGGGTTGGTCTGCCCCCCTTCCCCCAGGCAATATACATGATGTATATTACAATAATATTAAACGATCTTCTTTTCTGAAATCGCTCGGCCAATCAAAGCCAAATTTTATGGGAAGCACCTATTGGAAGTGGGAACCAACATGTATATAAACAATCCAGGACACGTGACCAAGATAGCCGCCATGCCCATACAAGATAAAAACCCTTCAAAAATCTTCTTCTCCGGAACTGCTGAACCTATTGCAATGAAACTTGACATGTTGCAATTGAGACTAGAGTACTACAATATCTTTATAAATCATGACCTTGTGATGACCTTGACAAAATTTAAGGCAAGGTTAACTTAGGCCAAATAATGCAGAATGGTGTTAAAATGTCATTGAAGGGAAAAACTTGAGGAAATGGGCAAATGGACAGAATACTTATTTTTTATTTTATGTGATTTTGAAAAAGAAATTGGTCTGAGGGGTTAGTCTGACCCTGCCCTGGGGCTATATACTTGTATATTAACATTATATAGTCAAACAAATTGATTGGTATATATCTCAGGTCTCAGGTGAGCGTTTACAGGACCATTTGTCCTCTGGTTGCAGAATCGGTCTATTAAAACTTAATTGGCATTGTCGCTGATAATTAATCGCTAAACCAAACATCAAGGACCTTGTCCTTATATGGAACGTAAATCCTCGTTACACCAGTTCCTGATCATTGCTATATTTGTATATATTATTTCAGCATCGGCATGGAGAAACTCCTAGACATAGTTCCTGATAATTCATCCCTAGACCTAACATCGAGGAACACAGTATTTACGCTGTTCGTACCGGCTGACGTTGCCTTCAGCCACTTGACGTTAGAAGATATTTTCTATATCAACGACAATATAACTTACACAGAACGGGTTGAGGTAAGATGATCATATTTAGTTTGTTTTCAAATGATACTTGTGTTTAATTGAATAAAATTAAAGATAAAAAATATAGTTTTGTTACTTGTACGCACATGCACATGTATGTTGTGATAAATTGCTTTTCTCAAAATAATGAATTGCGGACATTCGTTTGAATTGGTCATTGCATCATCTTCAAATACCGTATTTCTTGCTTAGGTTTCTTTTTTCCAAAATAAGGACGTGAAAAATAAAATAATTTATTGTATTTTCTCATACATTGCTGGTCCAAAAATGCACTGATGTGCTTCCTTGAGCAATTGTCATTTACTTCCCGTTGTACATTTAATTCTCTTCCGTCATGGCAGAACAAATGTTGCATTTGATGTTTCACCACAAATCAACCAATCACCCAATTATCCAAACAATTATGTAAATCAACATAGAGCATTTTCACATTTCTATACATATCGATTTATTATGTGAAATTGTAAATATACCGACGTCAATAAAAAACGCCTCATCGAAAATGTTGCATAACCTGGTCAGCAGATATACAATATAAACGAAATTTGCATTTTTCTTATTTTTACGTTCCCTCTCATGGTATAGCATAAGCTGAATTTGGTTAAGATGCGCATTTTTCTCAAAACTTGCAATGGTGCACCATTTTTAAAAATGCATCCTGACGTCATTATACAGACGTTTTTGACGTGAAAATTCTTGAAAGCCGTGCAAAGTCGATTTACATACTTAAGAACATCCAAATTTTGAAACGTAATATTACTGAACTAGGTGAAGTTGAAATACTGAAAATAACAGGGACTTTTCACAAGAAAAGAAACAGACGGAACGAAAAAATGATCCTGTTCGGTTTCTGGCATTCGACGTGACTCAAAAGCCCGGGACCATCGTTCGCTTTGGTATAAGATTCCCTCTATCGATTTTTGTGACCGTATCTCTTTCGCCGACGCTTCTGTAGCAAAATCTTTTTGACGTCGACGTCTCTTATGCTTACGATTTCTAATGATGAAACATTTCAGAAACGATGTCGTTATATTCGGATCCACACCTTGAGTTAATTTTCATAACGTAATCACATTATTTCAAATGAATAGCCAATAATGGAGCAATGGTATTCTGACGCTTATTTCACTAGACGTCAAAACACGTTATCCGTGAGGACGTTCGTTTCACGCTGAAAGGCAGGAGAAATAACAATAGAAACTATCCTTTGTCAAATAGCCATGCCAGGATAGCATTTGAAATCTTTTTGACCATTTTGACGGCGATTACCATTCATAAGCTGCAGTGACGTCAATAACGCTAGAGAACGAAATTCGGTTTTCAAAAAATGTGTTTCAACAACACGTGTGGATATTCCACTCTATGGCATATGTGTTGGTATTGCAACGGAGACTTTCAGTAATCGAAAGAAGCGATGCCTGACAGACAGGATCATGGACAGAACAGGGATTTTGCGACGGGTGTACATTTTCAACAGCATGTCATTTTTCAAGCAGCTGTCTGAATAATTCCATTTCAGCATTTCCGAATGCGTAAAAGGTTAGCAAAAGATATGACCAATATTTAAAATAATTTAAGTTGTTAATCTTGGCAGTATGACGTGTCAAAGCTGACTGAGGCGTTTTTTCTTGACGTCAGTATATCACAGAGATCGAAAACGATGTTATTTGAAAATTTCAATCAAATGCACAGTGTATTATAATTAGATACTTTTTACTTTTCAGATAACAGACCGACATATTATCGTGGGCCAACAGGTCACATATGACGAAATACTGAATGGTGAATTCAACTACTATTTACATAACAACAACATATCGGTTATATCAAGAACTGATGGTAAGCTTTTATCTGAAGATTTTTATCACAGACTCACGTCTCTTCACAGTCCATTCAGAGATACGTAATAATAAGTCTATACCATTTTTCGCTGAAACAGGTAAACATGTACAACGGTTATCAGTGCAATGTACACATGTTGTACTATCAACTAGGGATAAACAGCTTCTTTTCGGGAATGACATATTAAAGTGCTTTGCATATTTACACTTAGTGATCTGAATGCTATGCATTGACATCTTTTCAGACACCATGAAACTTGTTCCACATTCGCTAAAAATAAAGCATCAGAAATATTGATTGTGGGTACACGTTAGAACTAGGCGGTTCTAACAAGTATCCACGATTTATGTTTTAGAGCAAACAATAGAACTATGTAACATGCACCTCTGTGTACCCCAGCTATACTCTAGAAAAGTGGAGTTTACGTGAGTATTTATTTCATGGACATATTCATCAGGAAAACATGTCCGTGAAAGACTACCCCGTTGAACCCCACTTTTGTATAGCAAAACTGGAAAATGCAGGGGTATACCTATTTTCTTTTCTTTTTTGCTCCAAAACATAGATTGTGGGTACTCGTTAGAACCACTTCTGTAAGGAAAATATCAAAAGTTTTAATCCGAAAATTTTCAATTTTTAAAGCTCAACAAATCTCTGTATATTGCATGGGTAATTTTTCGTAATGTATAATTTCCTGATGGATTTTTACAGGTCTGTATCTCAAGTGGACGAATATAGAGACAAAAATGATCCAGAGCAATATTCTAGCATCGAATGGAATTATTCACATTGTGGATAAATTCTTGTTATCGACACCATATCAGACCACCACGTCAGCGCCACCTACCGTCAAAACATCAATCGGGCGTGTCTCAGCGGCGCCACAGTGTATACCGGCTTATAGAACTGTAGTTTATGCACTGACGCTGTTGTTATTAAGACATTTGTTTATATATAGATGATGAGACATGTAGTAACCTTTTAAAATGGTTGTTTACTCGCCATGCATTCCATATGCTTAAAGGTGATATTTGTGTAAAAGGAAAGCTGTGTGTAGAAAGTCGACATAGTTCTGAAAGCCGAAACGGAATAGGACATGATTTCAAACAATCGACGTAATACTGAAATGACAGGGCGATTAAAGTAGATAGCTGACACTAAGTAGTCAACCAATCGAAATATAATCGAACGTCGCATCAATTGCGTTACAGGTTCTTAATCAAATAGTTTGTGCAAATGTGCGATATGGTTTTCTGTCACAGTACAATATTGTACTCAACAATAAACGTTCCCTTCTGGCAATCTTATGCTATTTCACTTCCCTATAAAAAGTAGAGACTCGTTCTATGACAAGAATGAAATGCATTTTGTACATACTATGATTGTTTTCCTTAAAAACTCTGTCCGAAAAAAGTTGATTCTTGGCCTTCCAAGATGAAGTGACTGGATGGTTGTAAACTGGTTTCACGTGATGGATTTTTGCAGGTCTGTATCTCAAGTGGACAAATATAGAGACAAAAATGATCCAGAGCAATATTCTAGCATCGAATGGAATTATTGACATTGTGGATAAATTCTTGTTATCGACACCATGAAGACCGAAAAGGTAACTAAATAATTTAATCCACTACAGAAATCTCGCACTCAGCTTCTGTAGTGGATCAAATTATTTAGTTACCTTTTCGGTCTTCATGGTGAGTTTTAACCAGGAACCTACACAAAGAGGTCTATGATCATTGATCAGCTCATTCCTCAAAGGTGTTCACTCAGTCACCTTATTTGAACCGAACACATAAAAATGCATAAATACACACAAAAACACAATTTAGAAATTAAGGTTTTTATCAAAGCTTCATGCCAGATGGTACATACCTCACACTTTTTAACCGGGTATATGCAGGGTAAACTTATACTGCATTATATGAGCCGCGCCATGAGAAAACCGGATTTTTGCCTATGCGAAAACAAAGGCGCAGATCAGCTTCGCAGTAACTGCGAAGCTGATCAGCGCCTTTGTTTTCGCTACACGGATAGTACAATTCCTCTTCTTCTCAAATACGACATTTCAAACGTCTATCCATCTTCTGAAGCTACACAGACGAGTTTGTGTCAGACGTGTTCGGAAACCCCGAAGACCGGTTTTCTCGCATTAAGTGCAACTCCGGTTATAATGGGGCTCATATAATAATATTATATTATTATATGAGCCCCATTATAACCGGAGTTGTATTTAATGTAAAAACGAAGGTGCATTTACTGCGCACCTGATCATTGCCTGTGTTTCCATCCCTCTGGTTGTGCAAGAATCTCTCACGGTGACATGGTACATCGCTTCCTATACCACACGAAGCGTTGTATTTATCCTGGACTCAAGGGCACCTCTTCCTTTACCATAATCAACATGGAGGGGCAATGTCAATGCGAGGAAAAATCTGCGAAGGAGGAGTAAGTTTAGCCTTTTTTATTAGTTAACGGTACACGGAATACCAAAGATTTAAACTGCACTGTTGAAACATGAATGAATTCAAGCTGTCCTATACATGTAACAATAGTTGGGAAATGCAGTTACTGAGAATTCGAAGATACGGTGAACATAATTTCAGTTGACACTAAGAAAAAATCTATTCCAATGCCCGCTGTCATTTGTGACATTTGTTTCAAAGCGTTTTACGTGAACATGTGCAAAACTATGCGAAACACTTAGCATTAAAATTTTCTAAAGATATAAACCACTTATAACAGTGTATTAGTTTGCTCATTTGCAACGCTTCCTGGAAACCCTTGAAAATTTGGCACCACATCCTGTACTCTAGCTGTGATTAAGATTCCAGTTTAAAAATGCAAATACAAGCAAAGTGTAATGAAATTTTGGCATGAAATAAACAATAAACACAAATACACAACACATGCAAACGTCCGTTTACGGCTATACTTTCTCTTATTGTCATATCAAACAATTACGCTGATTTATCCGTTTCATTACGAAAACTTGCCCATGCAATAAAAATAATTTTCTGAAGCTGTAAAAATTGAAAATTTTCCGTATAAAATTTTTGATATTTTTCTTATTTTTGCTCAAAACATAGATTGTGGGTACACGTTAGAACCGCCTCGCCGAAGCGGTTCTAACGAGTACCCACAATCTATGTTTTGGAGCAAAAATAAGAAAAATATGTATACCCCTGCATACCCCACTTTTATTATATACAAGAAAAGATATGACACAAGTGTCATATCAATAGCTTCAATTTTCTATCGCAGTCAATAACGTATAAGACAAACCGAGCGTGTAGAAAAATATGCCGCAAATTCAACCAATGTATTTCTATAGACATAGAGATATCTTGATTCGACAAACATCAGAAGCACGTCGGAGACACGTAACAAACGCTTTAAATGCATACGTGGTTTGTCAGAAAAGTTTGTGTACACCATTTATATTTTCAACAGAAAAAGGAATATATCTGCTTTTGCAAAAGTATTTTATAAGCAAATATACATGAAATTTTATTGAAATCTGACAAAAAACACGTCATCTACAGCCTTTTCCCTGCACTTCCGAACCGAGTGCGGGGCGAAGGTCAACGTTATATATGACGTTACTTGACATTTTAAGCCGCCAGCGCGTTATATACATGTATTTGTTCGGGGTGTATTTTATGTCCCCCCTCCGAAGGGGTGGGGGACATATTGTTTTTGGTGTGGATCCCGTCGGCGTCGGCGTCGGCGTTGGCGTCCGTGTTGGCGTCGGCGTTGGTGTCGGCGTCGGCGTAGCTTTTTGTCTGCATGATATCTCATGAACCACTGGATGGATTTAGACCAAACTGGCACAGAAACTTCATTGGGACAGCCGAATGGAGTGATTAGATTTCGGTGACCTTGGCCTAATTTTCAAGGTCACAAAGGTCAATTAACTGTTTGAAAATCCAGGTGTCTCCATTCGTTTCCGCTCTCTAACTTCAGTAGTTTTTGACCGATTTTCTTCAAACTTTGCATATAAGTTGATATCGGCAAGGAGTGGTTTGAGATTGTAGATGGGTAAATTTCGTCAAACGACCTTGGAGTTATGGCCCTTGATTGAGGTTAAGAATTGCATTTTGTTCGTTTCCGCTCTCTAACTTGAGTAGTTTTTAACCGATTTTCTTCAAACTTTGCATATGAGTTGATACCGACAAGGAGTGGTTTGGGATTGTAGATGGGTAAATTTCGTCAAACGACCTTAGAGTTATGGCCCTTGATTGAGGTTAAAAATTGCATTTTTGTTCGTTTCCGCTCTCTAACTTGAGTAGTTTTTGACCGATTTTCTTCAAACTTTGCATATGAGTTGATATTAACAAGGAGTGGTTTGGGATTGTAGATGGGTAACTTTCGTCAAATGACCTTAGAGTTATGGCCCTTGATTGAGGTTAAAAATTGCATTTTGTTCGTTTCCGCTCTCTAACTTGAGTAGTTTTTGACCGATTTTCTTCAAACTTTGCATATGAGTTGATACCGACAAGGATTGGTTTGGGATTATAGATGGGTAAATTTCGTCAAATGACCTTAGAGTTATGGCCCTTGATTGAGGTTAAAAATTGCATTTTGTTCGTTTCCGCTCTCTAACTCGAGTAGTTTTTGACCGATTTTCTTCAAACTTTGCATATGAGTTGATACCGACAAGGAGCGGTTTGGGATTGTAGATGGATAAATTTCGTCAAACGACCTCAGAGTTATGGACCTTGATTGAGGTTAAAAATTGCATTTTTTTCCGTTTCCGCTCTCTAACTTGAGTAGTTTTAGACCCATTTTCTTCAAACTTTGCATATTAGTTGATACCGGCAAGGATTGGTTTGGAATTGTAGATGGGTAAATTTTGTGAAACGACCTTACAGTTATGGCCCTTGATTTATGTTCAAAATTGCCGTTTTGTAAAAATTTAGGGTTGGGGCCGAGGTGGTCCATTTCTTTTTACAGCTGAAATATGTGATATTTTAATATATTGGTTTTAATTGAAAATGTCTGTTGGTATATATTTTTCAGGGCTATATGTAAAAATTTACAAAATTAAAAGTGGGTTGGGGCAGAGAGGGGGGACATATGTTTTCCTCTGAAAACTCCTTCTAGTTGTTTTTTTTTTAACAAAAGATCCTTGGCTATCAACATTTTTATGTCTGTGTATCCAGCTGTCAAATGCAGATACTCCGTACCAATTCTCGCAAAACTGTTCGACCACCTGTTGAATATGTGTAACAATTTCTTGCGGCGAGCCTGCCAGACAGGTGATCTTCCGTTTATCATCATAGGTGGACTTCTGAGCAGCTGAAAATCGACTGTACCACAACTACTGTGAACTAATTTAAATAGTACCTGACAGACCGATGACTTTTCTGTTGTTTGTAACATTTTCATCGTATCTGTGGGTGATTTCCTTAACGAAACATACAATCGGTGTCGGCTGTTCTCCGACGTCAAATAACGCCTTTATTTCAAACAGATTTTTCGGTCTGCTTCTGATTTTTTTTCACATAAACTACACTGCCGCCAAGTCGGAATCTTTCTGAAACTGAAGACAGTGTTATATGGTTTTAGGACGAAATATTTTAATGTTATAACATATTTAAGTGCCGTTTGACAGGGAAAAACGCTATGAAAATCGTCACATTTTACTGACGTTTTGGCACCTGTCCCGTGCTTAAGTAGAAAATATGACATATTTAACGTGTTGATACTTCAAACTGAAACAAATTCCTCAAATATGCTCATAAGATATTGCTGCTTATATTTATACAAAAACGAAAAACTTAAACAACAGCACTTTACTTTTCCTGCTAGCCAAGGTGTCCACAAACCTCGTACATGTGCGTTCTGTGCGCTTGGTGTACGTTAAAGTATCTTTAAGCATGCAGCATGCTTAAAGCTCGACGTGTCTCGGGTATGTGTCTTATACGAATAAGTTCAACACGCGTTACATTAAACGTTTGATACGCGCCTATACTGTATTGTGTGCTTAACATAACTGTGACATAACACAAAAGTTATCCAAAATTTTCAGCATGCTGAGATTATTATACGACCTGTACACACCTTAGACACACGCTAATCATTTGTGACTGCTAATTACACCATAGAGACTATCATACTTACAGGCAGATGCGCATTTGACAAAAATGCAACAACACATCACTGGGGTGAAAGTTCATAGCCTGGACAGAAACTTCATATTCACATGGACAGACTTGTTCCATCCAGATGTGAATATCACATTGAACTGTTTGGTTCATGTTTTGGGAGAAGTATGTAAGGTAAGTAAGTAATTAGACGAAGCTGCATGCTAAAATTTGTGAGCTCACTGAGTTCGATTGGCTTCCTGATTCTTTGACATTGACTTTCTTTTCTTACTCTATTTGGCATAGCTCATCAACAAAGAATTCATGAATTGATCAGCTCACAAACAAATACTGTATGTCATTCTCATAACCTTGGATGCAATAAAAACAGATAGGTAACTACAGTGTGCTGTATGTATGGAGTTTTTATCGCACCTGCTTATAGCAGAGTGCAATATAGGAGTCAAAATTTCTGTCCGTCCGTTCGTCCGTCTGTCCGTCAACATTTATGTCGAAGTTCGACATTTACGTCGAAGTTTTTGTTTTCTCTATTTAAGTGATAGCTGTGACTATGAAACATTGCATAGTAATTGTCCTTGACATACCCTTCAAGCACACACCTTGACTCAGTGTCCTTGACCTATATTTCACGGTCCATTGACTTTGTTAATTTTTACGTTGAAGTTTTGTCGAAGTTTGGTTTTCTCTGCATCAGTGATAGCCATGAGTGTGAAACCTTGCATAGTAATTGTCATTGACATACTTTTCAAGCACGCACCTTGACCCGGTGTCCTTGACCTATATTTCACGTTCCCTTGACTTTGCCCGATTCAGGTGTGATATCGACCTCCATGGAGTTCTTGTTGGGATTATGTTGTCTCAGCTAGGCTGTCAAAGGTGTGAGTGATAAGATAATGAGCTGATACTTCAATTATTTGAGATAATACCCAAAATAATTCTTAAATAGAGCAATGGCTTAAAATGTTATCTTTAAGACAGTATCTTTTTATTTATTTTTTTTTATTTTTTTTTAATTTTTATTTCTTATTTTGTTTTTTACAGTGAAATACCAGATCTTGGCTGAAATTGACGGAAAAATTCCATCATCATTCATAGCAATTAATTAACTTTATTACAACCTTTGTTGTCACCTAAACACATTTTATATTATCCTAATAACTCTAACTCTCAAAGTCAAGGAGAAACATTATAAATTTGCTTAACTTGTTTTTTATTGGATCAGAGTCAGCGCTTAGAGACAAAGAACCAAACATGATCATGATTTGTATGTGCAATTAAGTATGAACTGCCAGGAAGGTGTGTCCTTACAGATTATCAACCTCTGTTAGAATTTATATTGACCAATCAGAAGTTAAGCTGAGTCAAGTAGTGTTAACAATGTAAAATAATTATTTATGTATTATTATGATGATGTAATAATTATAATGAAATTTCAGACATACATGTATACAAAACTGACCAGTCAAACTTTTCTCATTAGATTCCATATTACCATTATATGCATCAATCCTGACTGTTAATATTTCTGTCTTCAATTAGACAATGGCCAAAAATAAATGGAGAGCGTGATGGTCTGGTGGTAAAACATTGGACTTCAAACCAAAAGTCTACGGTTTGATCCTCCCACGGAGCACTGTATTGTGTCCTTAGGCAAGACACATTTACGCCAAAGTACTGTCAATACCTAGGAAGCCATGGCTCCATCCAGTCGTGGGAAAATTGTTGACCCGGTTGTTATACCTCCATACAAATTAACAAACATATAAAAATCCTAGTAGAAAAACAGCTGTTTTGTTGCATCTTAATTTACAATTTAACTGGCAGTTCCAGAACACTCGGGCTAATTTCTCTATATTCTATTTTGCAGGCTAATGGTGGTCATATGCCTCCGACCATGTACATCCAAGCTGACAACTGTTCCAAGGACAATAAGAATGCCTTCCTGATGATGTTCTTGACCTATCTGATCAAGAAAAAGATTTTCAAGAAGGTAATTCATTTGATTACTAAATGTTGTAAATGTATGATCTTGTTTATGCCTCCAACTCTACAAGAAGACTGTCCAGAATCACTGTTGATAGTTACTAGGCAGAACTTCAACGAGATTGTTATAATTGAAATCCTTTAAAGTTAAAAGCACATTAAGAATTGCATCTGCTTACCTGGTTACATCAACATATCACCAAAGGTTATCACTAGACAGCATCGCGATAGTTAGAAATCACGCACAAAAAGCTTGTGGCTGACAAACCTAAGGTTTAAGTAGCTACAAGAACTGTCAGTTAGTATAATATTTGCTTGCCTGACCTACTGGAAGAGCTCTTGCTCTCCTCAGCATCTGCTTCTGTATTACTTATAGTGTTGGGTTAAGGGGATCAAGGTGGCATAGTGGTAAACATCGGCTTTACTGAGAATTTGTTTGACTGGGATGTTTAACCTCAAATATATTTCTTTATCATGTGAATAAATCAAATTCATACTATGCCTGTTTTAAGCTCACCGGAGCCATTAGGCTCACAAGGTGAGCTTATAGGATGGCCATGATCTGTCGTCCATCCGTCATCCGTCGGTCGTACGTCCATCATCTACAATTTCAAAGATCTTCTCCTCTGAAACCACTTGACAAATCAAAGCCAAATTTTATAGGAAGCCTTTATAGGAAGGGGGAACGAAAGTATAGAAATAATTTAGGTCACATGACCAAGATGGCCGCCACACCCTTCAAAAATCTTCTCCAGAGCCGGTGGACACTTGGCATGAAGCATCTATGGGGCATTTACTACAATATGTATATAAATCATGACCCTGCAGTGACCATGACCTATTTTACAGCAAGGTCAATTTTGGAAACATAGGCTTTTACATGGGAAGAAGTGAAAACGATAGATGTTTTGAAAACTATTGCAGCCTGAGGCCTGAAAAGTGATAGAAGCAAACAGCTAACAGAGTAGATGAAGGTATGTGATTAATTTAGGTCAAGGTCATCTCATTACCTTGGCCCGTCTGTCAACCATACACACTTTTCAAAGATCTTCTTCTCTGAAACTGCTTGGCCAACCAAAGCCAAATTTTATATGAAGCACATATAAGAAGGACGAACCAATGTGTATATAAGAAATCCAAGTCACATGACCAAGATGGACGCCATGTCATTATTTATTGAAAAAACATCCAAATCTCTTCTTCTCTGGAACCGATGGTCTGATTTAAATGAAACATGGCATGAAGCATTGATGGCTCAAGTACTACAATGTTTTTAAATCATGACCCTGTGATGACCTTGACCTATTTTATGGCAAGGTCATCATAGGTCACCTATGCAGTTCAATGGGGAAAATTAAAAGTGAGAATCTTGCAGGAAATGAGCTGTAGGACTGAATATTTATGATTCTGAAAAGTTTTGGACTCAAGGGACTCATATGACCCCACCCCCAGGCAATATATATGTATATTACCATAATAGTCAAACATCTTCTCCTCTGAAACTGCTTGGCCAATTTATGACAAATTTTATGTGAAGCATCTATAGGATGAGGGAACCAATGTATATATAAATCATCCAGGTCAAATGACCACGATGGCCGCCATGCCCATATATGGTAAAAACCCTTCAAAAAGCTTTTTTGGAACCGATGGTCTGATTTCAATGAAACTTGGCATGAAGCATCGATGTCTGTGGTTCTACAAGATTTATATAAATCATGTTCTTGTGATGACCTTGACCTAGTTAATGGCAAGGTCAGCATAGATCCCCTATGTCTTTGAATGGGGAAAACTGTTAAACTTTCATTTGAAAGGTAACACCTTTCCACCCGAACCCCCTCCAAATCTGCCACCGATATGCAAGGCTGTTATTATATTTTTCCATGGAATTATTTAGGAAAGTGGCTTTTGCCCATGAGATTCTACACTCTTTGGATTTTGTGTTTCAGATCAAGCTCAACTTCCTCATGGTTGGCCACACTCATGAGGATGACCAGATGTTTTCGAGGATCTCCTCAAAGCTGGCCAAGGTTGATGTCCACACCTTGCCTCAACTGATGTCAGCAATATAGGAGAGCACCACTCCATCTCCGGAGGTTATACACCTGAGATCAATTGTTGACTACAGGGCCAGCCTTCTGCAAGTCAAAGGACTGATTGGGAGCATAAGAGATGCCCATGTCTTCAAGTTCCAGCAGAACGATGACGGCCTCATGAAGGTTTTCTACAAAGCATGGCCAGTGGAGGATGAGCCCTATGGAGTGCTAGGTGTGACTCCATTTGTCCCTGACATGAGAAGACTCAGCAATGCAGGGATAAATGAGAAGATCATCACTGCACTCCATAGGATGGAAGAGGATCTACCAAAGTGGGCTGCCAATGGACGACTTGAAAATAGTTCAGTTGACTGATGGAAGTGTTACCTTGGTAGCTGCAGACGGGAAACCAGACTCCGTCCATATCTTCTTGGTCTGGCATCCCTAAGTACAAACAGGTTTCCAGCCAGGGAGCCTGTAGTGGATGAGGAGGCTGGTAACCTGATTGCAGCTATCAGGAGAAACCATGAGAAGGAACGAAAGAAGGTGGTCCTAACACTTAAAAAGAAGCCACCAACATAAAAGGTACATCCAAAATTACTTTATATGTGTTGTGTCATGAGAGACTAGCCATTTTGAATGATAATTATACAAAGCAGCAAAATCTTTTAAGCTCGCCAGTACAAAAGTACAGGAAGAGCTATTGCAGTCACCCCGGCGTCGGCGTTCGCATCGGTGTTGCTCAAATGTTAAAGTTTTTGGTTAAAGTTTTTTTAAGTCTGTATCTCTTAAACGTGATGATGGATCAAGTTGATACTTTACACATTGGTAGATACTGGTCCGAAGTTTTATGCTGTACCATCAGGACCCACCTTGGTGACCTTGAGTTCAAGTTTACTGAATTAGAAATTTTGTGTTTAAGTTTTTGGTTAAAGTTTTGAACATGGTGATGGATCAAGTTGATACTTTGCATATTGGTAGATATTGGTCTGAAGTATTATGCTGAACTATTACGACTCACTTGGATGATGTAAAGGTCAAGGTCACGGGTCATATATATTTTAATAGATTTAGTGGCACAGCACAAGTCAGGCGAGCTACGCTGTCCTGCGAAAGCTCTTATTTTTTATTATTTGATGCTTAATGTCCCAGTTGACAACTTTGGTCATGTCAGGCTGTGGCCTTCATTTTATAGGACTTCTACCTATGCCCAACATAGCATATGCGAAAACATCTGACATTAGCATTTTACATCAACCACCAGCTTAGTAAACATCTAAGGTTTATAATCTTATCAAAATTTTTGATAAAGATATATAGCCATAGACAGACTTCATAAAGATATATAGCCATAGACAGACTTCACATTTTTTTTTTAAATTCAGTTTTACATCCCTTCCAAGATTATTTCAGCTCATATGGTACGGTAGGTGGGGCGATAATGTGAAAACCCAGAGAAAAGCCACCTGGCACACCCGCTAGCAGAACTTGGCTTGTCTCACTTATGGCTAGTGCGGGGCTCGAACCCACACCAGACACAGCGGTGACATGATCGAATGATTAAGAAACACTGCTCGGTAATGCTGCCCAGACAAGATTTATTACAATAATTAAATACTATATCCTGGCAATTAATGAAGAACTTAACAGGAAAATTCTGGAGTATATGTTGGGTACAAATATTGTACAGCACAATTTATTTTGGCCAATCTTCACAAAAGTGGTTTCTCATGACATGACTCATATAGTGATCAAGGATATAAGGACAGGCAGTACTTGAAAAACTGGGTGATCACAGGTATTTTTCACGATTATGCAACCTCACGTGGTCAGGATAAAGTACACATGTATAGCTTATCTAAAAGCCAAATAAAACGGATATGCATACTTTTTCATGTATTTGAGATACCTTTTTTAGCTCACTTGAGCCGAAGGCTCACAAGTGAGCTTATAGGATAGGTAGGCACCCGGCGTCCGTCCGTCGTCGTCCATTTTCAAAGATCTTCTTCTCCGAAAATGCTTGGCCAATCAAAGCCAATTTTTATATGAAGCATCTATAGGAAGGAAGAACCAATGTATATATAAGAGATCGAGGTGACATGACCAAGATGGCCGCCATGCCCATATATGGTAAAAACCCTTCAAAAAAATCTTCTTCACCAGAACAAGTAGACTGATTTCAACGAAACTTGGCATGAAGCATAGATGGCTCAAGCACTTCAATATGTATATAAATCATGACCCTGTGATGACCTTGACCTTTTTTTATGGCAAGGTCAACATAGGTCGCCAATGCATTTGAATGAGGAAAACTTTTAAAAAGTAATTTGAGGTGAAAATCATGCAGGAAATGGGTAGTATGACTGAATATTAATGATTCTAAAAAAATGGACCCAAGGGCTCATATGCCCCCACCCCGGGGCAATATACCTGTATATTACCATAATATTCAAACATCTTCTCTGAAACCACTTGGCCAATCCAAGCCATATTTTATGTGGAGCATCTATTGAATGGGGGAACCAATATGTATATAAATAATCCAGGTCACATGAACAAGATGGCTGCCATGCCCATATATGGTAAAAACCCTTCCAAAATCTTCTCCGGAACCGGTGGACCAATTTCAAAAAAACTTGGCATGAAACATCAATGGCTTAAGTACTACAATGTATATATAAATCATGACCCTGTGATTACCTTGACCTTTTTTACATCAAGGTCAACATAGGTAGCCTATGCCTTTGAATGGGGATAACTGTTATTTGTCGGTTGAAGGGAAAGACTTGCAGGAAACTGGCAAATGGACAAGATATTGATTATTATGAAGAAAAATAATGGACACCAGGGAATCATCTGCCCCTTTACTGGGGCTTTTTCCATAATATGCAAACATTTATTTGTATATACAACAGATCTCAGGTGAGCGTTTACAGGACCATTGGTCCTCTGGTTATCGGGTGTGAACAAATAATCAATGCCGCAAGTGACCGACTCTTCAATGTACATGATCGCAAGTGACGTGATTTTCAGGACAGTAGTAGTTGTAAATTCACTTCTGTTCCCATACTGTGAACTTTGATGTTTAATTACATAAGCAATTTGTGATTGTACCCAAATCAGTGAAATTTCTGTTGACTTTTGTTAGAATCAAATTGTTATGCATAAATCATGATTTAATGTTATGATGACTTAGCAACATAAATGTTTGTGTATTAAATCTTAGGTCACACCAAATAAATTATTAGATTCTCATCCCCTAAATTGCCTTTAGCTTTCTTATTTTTCGGCCGATTTTTTTTCATCTTTATATCAAAATTTATGGTTTTGAAAGCCCTTCAGTTTGAAGTACATATCAATTAAGGGTATCAAGACACTTACTTGCCTGTGTGGCTTCTAATACAATAAATTAATAAAATATTAAAAGCACTGGGCCTTGGTGACGGTCCAAGTGATTGCCCCAAAATAAAAGATAAAATGCACCCGCCCACCCCAGAATTTTCAAATACTTGGACGAGAATCTAATAATTTATTTTGTGTGGCCTTAATAGTAGTTTTAATTAGTGTTTATTCAAAAGAGCTTGATTAAACACATTTGTATTTAAACGAATTAATTGTAATGATTGATGGTGAACGGTACGTTAAGAAATGTTCATGTAACTAAAGTTTAATATTTTTGAGTTTGTTGCCTCGGGAATTTAATGTCTCGCTAATAAAGAATTTCTGTGAGACATAAAGACTATACTAGCACTTCTTCATGAATTAAAGACATCGCAAGTTATTTTGAAGAAATTTCCTAATTTCCAGTAATATAAAGGGCATCAATAGAAAACTGTCTTTGTGGATACACCGACTCACAGAATATCCACAATCTATGTTTTGGAGCACAAGAAAATACATAGATAAATGTTCGAATATATATTTTTTCAAAGACCTGTTTTTCTGATTTTAAAACAAAGGTTTGACGACGGGAAGAAGTAAAACAGATCCTTTAAAAACAGTGAAAGGAGCCTCTTCAGTGACGTATATATTTGGAAACATGGAGCCAAAGAGATTTACCTTTACTGTTATTTTGAATCTAAAAAGACTTTCAAAAGGGTAGTCGGTACAAAGAATAGTAAAATCTAAATGGAGCCGGAAATATTAAACTTTTTTTAGAAAATTAATCTAAACCAATCATATAGTTTAATATAATGAACAGTCATGTTATCGTGTTTTATAAAAATATATAAATGTAAGAGGAGAAAGTGCACGCAGCTGTCTATATAGTGGTAATATAACATGCCAGACCTTCAGTAACACACTTATACTGTCCGTTTTGGAGATTTATCATGAGGTTTTAATTATCGTGTTCTTTGAGTCGACTTTTTCTGAAAAAATACAGTATTACATAAAATATTGAAATATCATGTGTATATTTGCCGTAATCTTTTCATAGCTGAATGACCCTATTTGTAACAAAACATAAATATATATTAAATTTGATATTAAGTCGTACGTCTTATTGTTTACTTATCTTATATTCGATTTCATTCTGTCCAATAAGCATCGGTTGTTTAGACACTAACGCTTGTTTGGAAGGGAGATGTTTATGAACTTAGAAACAGAATAATTTTAACACAGTACGATGTGAACGATTCTCGGTAAGTTTTCATCAAATTTTAAATTGGATTTAAAGTACGAAAATTGACAGACAGCTTTGTAATTGGTGTGGTTTCACTGATTCTTAACCTCGAGTCATTCAAACTGATATCATTCGAGCGTTTGTGGAATAGCCGCTCACTTGGCTTATGATAGGTTTTCTCAAAATTAGTACCTGAGTGATATTAAGTTTTTCCCAACGTAGAATTTGGAGAGGGAATTTCTTTCTGAGTGTGCCGTTTCCTGATCATTGCATACTTTTACTCTGCAGAAAGCGCTTGTAAAGTCATAGAATCAACCATATTTTGCTGGGTGATATACATGTAGGATAAAAAACATATACCAAAATTTCTATGTGGTATTCCTTGGTGTTTCGCGGCAATGTTTATAAATAAATAAATAAATAAATAAATAAATAAATAAATAATGACCACATGTACACTTATCGACCTACTCAATGATGTTGATGTAGCCACACAGTTTGATAACACACCGGTGATATGGGTGTTACTTGACATGCAAAGCAAAGTATGCAATGATCAGGAAATGGCGCAATCAGACAGAAATTCCCACTCCAAAAACCGAGGCGGGAAACATATTGTAAGCTGAATAAAGGTTATAAATTTAGCTGGTTTTGACGGATCGTTGTCGCCTGTCAGTTAGTTCATCGTGGATTAAATGATGACTCCATTTTGCGTCAGATTGCAGTGTTCTTGCGTGACATTTAAGTGAATCCCTGTTGTTAGACATAGTCTTTTAAGCCCAGGTCTTGTTTAGTCAAAAATTTATTATGATTCATTAACCATTATAAACTATAGAATCAATGTCAAAGATAAAACATTCAATTGCTCATATTTTGGAAAAAAACTTTCAGTGACTGCTTGATTGACATGATGACACGAACAAATAAAATAACGGAAACACCAGCGACTGGAATGACCACGTCGACAAAAGAATCGCTAGAGAATAAACTGGAGGCTCAAAGACGCTTGTTCAAGATTCTGACGGGATTGTTTGTAGATCATGTGTTATTAAGTATCGTAGCTGCATCAACTCTTGGCGTCTACGTCTATGATCACGTAAGACAATCTAAATTCATAAGTACTTTAAATTGACTTGGGAATTTTTCCAATGAATTTTCTCAAAGCAAATATATCAGCCGCAGGGATACGCTTACGCGGCCATCGCACGCCATCTTTGTGTGAACAGACATTGTAACGTTATTTCTTAATAATTTAAAGTTATGATTAAGCTAACTATACTCGTTCAGCAATGATCATGTGCTCTACCGAGAAAAGTATGAACATTTTACTTATTAATAAAATGAAAGCTACAGTATCGGTCATCGCGGTCATATGACTGAAATGTTTTAATTGATATTTTAAAACGAAGTGCAAATAAAGGAACAAACACATTTTATCATGTGTATGGACTGTTAGAATGGAGTGTATTTGGATGTTCATAAAATTAATATAATGTCTATCTTTCAAAGAGCTACAGATCTTGTGTCTATGATTTTGCAATGTGTCTACGGATGCTCTTTCATTAAAACCAACCAAACAATATTGATGATTTACAATTTGCATTACAGGAAAAGGAAATAGGCTCAATGAGGCAAATGACTGGTAAAGCTTTGGACACACTGAACGAAACAATATTGATTGTTGACACAAAACTCGATAAGCAATTTGAGACGACACAAGATGTTTTGAAAACGTTAACAGTTAGAACGAACGATATCAAAACTGACCAATTCAACGACAGAGAAATGATCAAGAACAACACATTAAGGCTATTACGCCTTGAAACTGTCATTGATAGCCAAACATTAAGCGCAGAGCTTGACGACAAACTTATCCATCTTGAATCAGATATAAACAAAACCCAATCTGACATCAAAGATAACACAGTCAAGATAAACGTACTGGAGGAAAACATTACTTCATTCAACACATTTTCTAACGACCAACTTCAGCGAAACAGTGAAATGGAATCAAAACTTACATCAATCCAAGACACGATATACAACTACAATGAGACAGTTGAAACACTAAAGGTAAAGTGTTAATGATAGTTCATATAAAATACAACATTTTTGAGATGAATGACTTATAGAAATCAGTTAAACAGTAGAAAATGAAAGTAAAAATATAATGTTAACACATCAGAATTTTGAAATAGAAATGGCTTGAATGTATTTTGAATATCGCTATACAGTATCAAAACTGAACGATTCAGTTATATTTATAAAACGAATGCGGCACAGAGACCCTATTTTCAAGTTTTAGACAAAAATCTTAATCGTTTTAAAATTAGCATTTTTAAAAACAAATACATGTGCTATTGTTAAAGTCAAGATTTTTTGAGATGCAATGAGTTTAATGGCACTATGATGAATTTATATTTCATGCGAAAATAATGGAACACATCTAGTATTTATCCGTCCACAAAAGAAACCGTAGAATAAATGTAGGTTCATATATGTAAATCAGTAACCATGTAAACCGATTGATAAACTCATACCCATAATTATTTACTTTGAAAAACTGTGGTCGTTTATACGCAGGACTTACACAACAGACAGTCATTGGACGAAGTAACGATCAGCGTACAAATTAATAGATTGTCGGCACTTGAGAATAAAACCCGTCTAAACGGACAACTTCTTCATAATCATTCTATAGTTTTAGCAGATATAACGGGTGAGTTACAAATGATTTCACATTACGAAAACTTGCCCATGTAGTTTGCAGATAATTTTTTCATCTGAAAAAAAAAATCCATGTTTCGGATAAAAAAAAAAAAAATACGAAAAATAGATATACCCCTGTGTAACCAAGTTTTACTGTATAAAAGTGGGGTTTAATTGGGTACACATTTCACCGACATATTTTCAAATGATTTCATACTGTGGGGTTTTGAGTAATATAATCAGCATACGTGGGTTTAGATTTGAGTTCGTAGACTTTCGTTTTATATAAGTTCAGATTTCCATAACATAGCGCTGAATACATTCCTTTAGCCGATGAACCAAACACAATGACCCTTTCCGGGGCACGCGCTGAACATTCTGAGGTCACAACTACATCAGAATTTCAATATATGTCATCATTAAATTGTCCTGTTTGAAATCAAACAACACGCCATACATTGATATATTTGTAAGATTTCCTTCAGGAGTAAGACGTATATTGTAACAAATTTAATATGTATAGTTGTGTTTAAAATAATCAAATTAAACATGCTGCAGCGTAGGCAAGAAGCTGATCAAATGGTCAAGTCTTGTGAGTACTTTCTTCGGTTCAATTCAGGTTCAGGTACTAGTGATGCCTTGTTCACATAATGGCTTCATCGCTCGCACATCATCGACATAGAAACGTTAACCTGAACTCATAACGTTTGAGATATTGTTATATCTTAACAAAATGCCTTAAACTTTAAGTTGGATGTTTGCTGTATGAATATATGCTGCTTTAGATGCCTTTAATTGTACATGGAGTGACTGGACTGAATTCTCAACCTGCACACATTCCTGTGACGGAGGTATCCAATATCGTACACGGAGCTGTCAGAACACAAACTCGTTCAGAGAAGAATGGCTACCCAGGACAGAGACTGAGATTGAGCCGTGCAACACAGAGAATTGTACAGGTAAGGACAGTTTGTAAATAAGATGATTTATGATTATGAAATAGAAATTAAAGTAGGCAACGATCAGGAAATGGCGCGATCAGTGAATTGTTGCACAATATAACATGTTTTAACCATTGGCTATATAGGCGAGGCGAGTTAAAATGTTTCATAGTGATGCCATTAATACAATCTATACCGAAATCGCATATCTTGCAAAATGACAGACAAATTGCACCCTAGTGGCATACGGCTGAATTATTGTAGATTGGTGACCTGAACAGTGCTTGATATGGAATCACTGTATAAAATGCACTGCATTTTGTATGGAACGCTGTTGCTGTTTAAAAAAATACATGATTATTATTTTTCATACACACTCGCTTTCAGCATCCATAAATTATAATATGCAAAATAGATTTAGCAATGTACTTTATATCTGCCAGTTTCTGCACACAATGCATAATAATATGTTTTTGATTATAAAGATAAATGGTGACCTTTCGACAAGAACGTGCACGCGAAAAATTTCGAACAAATAAGCGTTTCGAAGATGGTGACGTGACTTCACAATTAAAGAAAAAAAAATATCACAAATGACAGGCATATTTTTCGTGGGATAACAAAATCATGCTTACTCAGCCGTTAAGTCACTAAAACAAAGAAAAGGCAAACAACGGTTGGAATCGAGCGTTTAATGGTGGAGAAACGAATATCCAAAGTTTAAGAATTTGATGTGTATCTCTGGCTCGTCCGTTATGGCCTTACAGTTACGTTTCTAAGTAGGATTTTCCGAACAAAGGGCCCCGAATGTAAATGTCTTGTGTATACCAATATATTAAGATAAAAAGGGTACAAGTAGGCAACGATCAGGGCATGGCCCAATCAGAAAGAAAGTCCCACTCCATTAACCGATGAGTGGGAAAAATTAAAATGAAAATAAGGTACATATACCAAGAAAACATATCGTAAGCCGAGTGAGCAGCTATTCCCCAATTGGCGACCACTCAGTTTTGCAAAAGTCCCTTTAGCGAACTCGAAACATGAGCTTGAATAATTTAATGAGTCTAAAGTCAGCGTTGTCTTACTAGCCCTATGCTTCCGAAACTTTCAAGTTTTACTCGCCATGGTATTGGCTGCATCATGTTTTGTTTGCCTTGTTTTGTTCAGTGATAATCCATGGAAACCATCTACCAGAAATCATGACAATAACGACCACATGACGGCACGTTCACGTCATTTTCGGCGGGTAAAAAGGTACAAGTAGGCAAAGATCAGGAAAAGGCGCAATCAGAAAAAGATTCCATGCTAATACTCCTAAGTCTTGAGATTGTAAAGATTCAAAATTTGTTTATCAACCAGCCGGACATATAGTTACTGGAAATTTAAAATAATTTCGGATTCTAGAATTCGCAAAATTGTTTCTAAAGGTCCGAAATATAGATTCCCCTCCTACATCAATTTCGATAAATGTAGAGAGGAGATTGCATCTGCATTGAATGATTTCGGTAATCGATGGTGTAAACGAGAGGGTGTTGAGGATAATGCTCTTAAAGAATATCTTACAGAATATCGTGGTTAAACGTATACAGTTTTATTCACAAAATACTAATCTTTTACCTCCTAAACCTAAATCGTCATTTAGGCATTTGAAGCAGGGTATCCAAGAATTTCACAGAAAGTATGTCTTGGTTCCGGCAGACAAAGCCGCAAACAATGTTGTTGTTGTTTGTAGGCTTCACTACGTTAACACCTTAAAACAGGAGCTGGATGGTACCAGGGCTTATCTGGAGACAGATACTGATGAGGTGTCTGTAATAAATGCCCACTTAAACGATTTACCTGTTAAGTTTTCTGTTTGTGTCAATGAAGGCCAAGACAGACTTCCTACGATGTATTGGTTACCTAAGCTTCACAAAAGACCATACAAAGCACGATTTATTGCAAATTCTAGCTCTTGTACTACTACTGAACTTTCTAAATTATTAACTTCCTGTCTTACTGCTATCAAATCTCATGTTATAAGATACTGTGAGACAGTGTATGAAACTTCAAATAAAAATTGGTTTTGGTCAATAAAAAATTCTGGTGAGGTGCTCAATAAATTGAAGTGTAGAGGGTTCCGTGCGACGAGCTTGTCCACATATGATTTTTCTACTCTGTATACAACTTTACCACATAATCTAATTAAAGAAAAACTTCTGGATTTGATAGAGTGGACCTTCAAAAGGGCATTGAAAAACTATGGTTCACTTTATTTGGCATGTAATGACAGAAAGGCTTTTTTCACATCCTCTGACCAAAGTCGGTATACACTTTGGTCATGTCAGAATGTGTGCGACGCCTTATCCTATCTCCTGGATAATATTTATATTAGATTTGGGACCAAGTTATACAGACAAATTGTTGGAATTCCGATGGGTTCAAATTGCGCACCTCTCATAGCTGATTTATTTTTATACTGCTACGAAAGAGATTTCATGGATTCTCTTAACCATGATAATCAAGCTGATGTTATCGAGGCTTTTAATTCCACTTCTAGGTACCTCGATGACCTTTTGAACATTGACAACCCTTATTTTGAAGGTATGGTCAATCAAATTTATCCACCTGAACTACAGTTGAACAAAGCCAATATCTCGGATACCGAAGCCCCCTTTTTAGATCTACATCTTTCTGTTGCAAATGGATTTGTTTCTTCTAAAATTTATGATAAGCGCGATGACTTTGATTTTGATATAGTAAATTTTCCGTTTTTGGATGGTGACGTTCCTCGTCGTGCTTCCTATGGTGTATACATTTCGCAACTTATTAGGTTTGCTAGAGTCTGCAATCATGTTACAGACTTCAACGCTCGAAATAAATCTTTAACGGCCAAACTTCTCCAACAGGGCTATCGGTATCATAAACTTCGAAAAACCTTTTCTAAATTTTATCGTAGACACTATGAATTGGTTTCCAAATATAATGTTGGGTTAAAGACGCTTTTAAGTGAGGGTCTTTCTGAACCAGAATTTTATGGTGACTTGGTTTACAAATTTAAGAAACTTATAGGAAGTAATGATTTTTCTTTTCAGTTTAGAAAAATCATAACACGTTACAGACGTATAGGTTATAACTTGAATGTTATGCGACAGTCTGCATGCTTAGTTTTTAACCCAATCACGGTTGATAGCTATGCTGCCTTCTTTAATTGCACGCCGGTGGGTCGGGCGTCAGACTCTATGATGGCCCCGACTTAAAGCTATTCATTTTAGTTGGTTGGGGCCGGAGCTTCTTGTCTGTTGCTTGGCCCACCGGGGTCCAACTGATGTTTTTCTTTAGCTCCGGAGTTAGTAAGTTATTTGGCGCCCAGGGATCTCCATCGTCGGGCAGCTTACTGAATCTGTGAGTCCTGGTTTTTGATTCATCGGGATGTTTATCATGATTTATTTGTTTGTTCTTGATGATTCATTTACTAGTTAGAGATTCACCACGAGGACCGAAGAACTAACTAAATGTTATGAACCACTGCAGAAGCTGAGGGTGAGGTTACGGCCGTGTAAAATCGATTTAAACCCGCCAGTAACTTTGTGTTACTGATCGTTCCAAGTCGATACTTCTGTGGTGGTTCTTTTTGTTTTATGTCTTGGTGTTTAAAATATTTTTGTGCTGTTGGCGCCTTATGTATGTTTGCATATTTTTAGTTAAGTTAAGGTAACTGAGTGGCCACCTATTGGGAAAATAGCTGCTCATTCGGCTTACGAAATGTTTTCATGGTATAAGTACCTGATTGTTAGTTTGGTTTTTTCCCACCTTGGTTCTTGGAGTGGGAGTCTTTTTCTGATTGCGCCTTTTCCTGATCTTTGCCTATTTGTTCTTTTTCCCACTCCAAAAACCGAGGTGGGAAAACAAAAAACTAACAATCAGGTACTTATACCATGAAACATATCGTAAGCCGAATGAGCAGCTATTTTCCCAATAGGTGGCCACTCAGTTACCTTAACTTAACTAAAATATGAAAACATACATAAGGCGCCAACAGCACAAAAAATTTTTAAACACCAAGACATAAAACAAAAAGAACCACCACAGAAGTATCGACTTGGAACTATCAGTAACATAAAGTTACTGGCGGGCTTAAACCGGTTGTACATGGCCATAACCTCACCCTCAGCTTCTGCAGTGGTTCATAACATTTAGTTATAAATGTCTTTTTAGCGCAAAAGCCTGATTTCATTTGTCACATAATCAAAACCTTTGATAAACAAGAGATGAAAAAGATGGACATGATGGACCCAACAAAAGTCAGCTGTTTGCATTGTAATCTATGAATGTAAATTTTGCCTTCCAATTCTTTCTGCGTTTCTTTGTTGGTAAAGAATGACGTTTGGAAATCAGTCGCATCATCAGCCTAAGACCCTGTTATCGCCATTTAAGTGAAAAACAAAAATTCCCACTTTTGCCCTAAGATGAGCAAAAGTAAATGAAACACCAAACATTGCACAATTGTTTGTGCATAGTATATGTTACACGCTAATTGTGAACCTTATAGAATGCTCTTATCATATACATGTAAGAATTTTGTGATAACTAAAATGCATTAAAAAGTATGGGCAACCGTGTATAAGCAAAAGTAGTCATCCAGAATTTAATGAGGTGCTTTTAATGGGATTTTCACGTTTTAAATGTTGCTTTTACCTCATAAGGGATGTTAATAGGATAGACAGGTACCCGATGTTTGTTTGTTTGCCTGTCCGTCGTTCGTCCGTCGTCGTCTACCATTCCCAAAGGTAGCCGGACAACTCGGACCCAAGACAACTCGGACCCTTGGTATTTTTCGGACCCAAGCCTTAAACAACTCGGACCCAATTTTGAAAGCTTCAGGCAGGTGTTCATCAAAACCAAGCAGACGAAATTCTGCAGACGATCGAATCAAAAGGATCAGCACAAGAACAGACCAGAACTAAAACCCTACTACTTGGAAAGACACGAAATACCCCGGTCAAAAGGTTTGATCTTACGTTGCAGGCATTTTGTTATACCAGAAAAAACTATAAAAACAAGTAATAACAGCAATGCACAGCAAAGGCCATTTCGGTATGACAGAAACCAAAAAATATCCTAAGAGCAAAGCACTGGTTCCCATGTCTTACATGTAAAACCTTGGTAGAAGGCGAAATAACACGATGCTCCAAATGCCAAATTTCCACTACCGACAACAAGCAGGAACCCGTAAAACCGTCAGAAATTGCAGAAACAGCCTGGCACATGAACTGCAGTTGACTTCGGAAGACCATAGCCTGACGGCCACTACAACCTGGTAGTGACTGATAAAAGAAGCGATTTCCGGTTGTTTAACAGACAAACTTCTGAAAATATTTCCAACGCATAAATACCAGGAAGACTGGAATCAGACAATTTGCCCCCATTTTAGTCTGTAAAATGTAAAGAATTCGCACAAGAAATGGGATTTCAGCATCAAACAAAAACGCCTGACCACCCAATAGCGAATAGACAGGCGGAAAGCTTCAGGCAGGTGTTCATCAAAACCAAGCAGACTGGAAACACTGATGGTAAACCAAGCTGCTCAGGAATACAAGGCATGGGGTACCGATCAACACCACATCCGGCAACAGGGCACACTCCGTATGAAGCATTAGTTATAAGAAATGTTCGTACGAAACTCGATTGCGAACACTGCTCTAACAACAGACGAAATTCGCTCCCTGGACAAAGAAATCGCTATACAAGACAAAGTATACAAGCGCAAATTTGATAACCAACGTAGAAATCCAAAATGAGGAGAGCGTCATTTCAAAGTACGGGAAAAAGTCTTGTTGAATAAAAAGAAAACGAATAAAAAGTTACATACCATGACAATAATTTGTACACCATCACTACATTAAAGCGCTAATCGGTAACAGCTAAACGGAAATCGGATGGACGAACCATAAGCAGGGACGCCTCAAATTTTAAACTGTTCTACGACGCTAAGACCGACAACTGGACGGAAATACTCTTGCGCTCGGGGAGCACAGATCATTCGTCGACTCAAAACAGGAGAGATGAAGAAACATTTATTATAAACACAATGAACAAACTGGAGAAGATACAGAACCAGACGCAAATGACAACCTACTGCACAGACAAGCGCGTCAGAGGGAGGAACCACAGAGGAGGGAACTACCTAAAGGAATGCAGCGTTTATCTGCTGAATTAAAATACTATGTTGTTAAAACATCTCTCTTGAAGAGCCCATTAATAACTTGTATATTATATTATTACTGTGTGACTAATCTAAAACTTTCTAAATATTTCAATGTATAGTATAAACGTTTTATCATAATTTTAATTTCATCATGATTCGAATTTTATCATAATTTAAATTTAATCACTATTTGACTTTTATCATAATTTAAATTTTGTTATATTTTTTATACAGATCTGTAAGGGATTTGTAATTTAAAACGTAGGTAAAATGTGATATTGTGATATATTTAGAATTTCTCTTTAAAGTTATAACGTCGTTTCTATGCAACGTCGCTAACGTCAGTCTGTATAGTGTATAACTACACATAATGGCCGATCAAACTTAGAAACAGGATTATTGTTTATCGATGCACTTAAATTTAAAGTCCCAACATAGACACCATATGGGAAAGAACTATATAAAACATAACTGTTACATTTTTCCGACAACACACACGAAGAGCAGAATGACTAGTCACAGTCTTTTCCAACAAGGTAGCCATCCGGCTTAGTTACAACCGACCCGAAAGGCAACGAGCACGCCCCTAAAACGCGGAGGAGTCGAGTTTATGTGTTTATAAAGTTTTACCTCAATCTTTACAATATCCAAACCTGCATTTCAAAAACAAGCGAATGAAATATACAGTTTTCCTTAATTTTAATATTTGAAAATGCTCTGTAGAAAAAAATACAGTTTGACTTATTTTGCTAAAAATTTAGCTTGTGTCTACACGTGTGAACCGCCTTGTTCTAACGAGTACCCACAATATTTCATTTGAACCAAAAATAAGAAATACGTATTGTATACCAATGTTAACCCCAATATTGCTTTATAGAAGTGGTGCATATGGGAGTATTAATTTTAAGGATATATTATCCCGATGATAATATACATATTTCCCATCGACTGCACAGTCCCTTTTCTGTCTGTTGATATGTTCATGTCAGAAGAATGAAAATTTTAGAAAACTATCGTCACAGTCAGTTAGTCGCGTTCTTTCCATTTTAGGTGATGAAAATTATCAATCTTACAGAGTTAATATGAAGATAATTTTAATTAAAATAGAAAGTAGCAAACAAAACTAGCTTAACGACAGAAACATGTGTAAACAGATAAACGGTCCTTCCCTGACTTACACAAGTCTCTTCCATTCAAAAATAAAGACGCACCAACGTTTTATACGACTTCGTTGAAACAAATGAGAGTAAATGTTACTTTGTATTGGTGCAATCGAACTATCATTGCATACGAAAATAATCATCTTCCATTTTGTTCAGTAAACGGTGACTGGTCTTCATGGTCGATCTGGAGTACTAGCACTAAAACAAGTGGCATTGGGCAAAACGAGAGGCACAGAACGTGTTCAGCTTTACTAAAATTGATAAAAGAAAGAAGTTCCACAGCTGTACATCTTAGTATGAAATGAGGCACCACCTTTGTCGCGACGCTCTGCCCCTATTGCATAATTTTAAAAAGCCTACATATTACATAGCTGCCTCACCCAGGGGCCCTACCGGGGGTTTGGTAGACTCAGACCTTCAGCTGTTGTTTACAATATCCATGTATACACCGTAGCATTCGGCCTAGTGGAGTAAGGTTTCGCAACTAGGGGTTATTTTCAAGGATCTTGGGAAAGCTAAGCTTTTGTGGAATTAGGGAGCAGGAATCAGGAACCTGAGGAAAAGCATATATGTGAACGGAGCTGGGGAGAAAAGCCATTCGTTTTTTTTTATTTTGGGCACAGGGACCCGATCGAGTCCCCACAGGTATGGCCTAACCCTGATGGATCCTGGTGATCTTGGGCACTCATTGAAATAAGCAATACAATTCTTCACTTTTTTGCACAATTTAAAATTGTTTTCCGTACAAAATATAGATCTACAATTTTGAGGAGCGACCCTGAAATAACGGAGATTTTTTCCAAACAAGGACCTTCACCGCTCGCTGTTGCATCGATGGCGTAATCGAACACATCCATGTGACGTCATATTCAAGTGACGTCATATTATCTATCAATGACAGAGGAATGAATGAAAATTGAAATAAGATATTTTTGAGTAAGTTATTTCTTTTATCAGTTTTATTTAGGGCAAGCCTAGTCGGCGACATTTTGTGAAAACAATATTTCGTATGTTTCAACGTGAATAAGTGTTGCTAGCTGCTACCGCGAATTCCGGTTCCGCATGGCGAAAAAAAATTCTATCAATGTACAGAAGAACATAATAGAATAGAACATTTTGCCACCTTCTTACCATCGCAGCGGGGACATGACGTCAGAATGAAGTCATATCAACATCGATGCGACGTGACGTCGCATCGACGTCGATCTGACGTCATTTTGACGTCATGTGCCCGCTAGGATAAGAGCGCTGCAGGAGCGTCGCTATAAATGCATAGTTCCATTAGGAGAACGTTTTTGTCGTGTTCTGTGTGTTTCAACAAATTAAATTATACTTTTAACATGAACAGTTTAAGCTGTATTTTATTTCAAACTTACGTGTAAATAGAAACTTGCCTGTCAGACTGCTACAACAGACACCGCACAGTGAAATGTTTCATATATCACAATTTATTCGAGACCAACTCGTCAAAACAAAATGATAAATTATTTTTTGTTTATTTGTTCAAAGAATTAAAACTTAGGTTAGATAATGGGCCCGCGCCCATTGGAGCCTAAAGAAACAGATGAATTGTTTGTGCCTCCAGGCAAAGCTTCAGTCTACTCTACTCACCATTTTTGTTCCGACATGGCCGTAGCTATTGACTGGGGCGATTAGCATAAAAAAACAAACAAACAACATTTACAAAGTTGATAATTTTTAGATCAAATATAATTACAGGAGATGCGACTTACGAGATAAACGATAGGGTATTGCTTGAAAGAACACAAATCATAAAAAGTCACAGTTATTTCTTTAAACTAACACTTGTAAGTGTCAACTTGATTACGAATAAAAGTCGGTTTGACAGAAACTGTAACATGTATCGAATACTGAACACTGTCATGCTTAGAAATATTATAGAATCACGTGCATATTATACATTCATTGCGATTCGTAATCTCTGATGATGTTTTCTTCAGATCCTGTGTCAGCATTTGCTATAACGCACACAAAACCTACCTACAACATGTCATCTGGAGTTGCCGTGTTCCCAAGTACCAAACTGAACATCGGCAATAACTACAGTACTGTCACTGGACAATACACTTGTTATTATCCAGGTGTTTACGTGTTCTCACTGAACTTATACATGGACATAGAATCAGAAGGTGTACTCTGTTATATTCGTAAGAACGGCATTGGAGTTGTTATTGCCAACGTTCCTGACGAGAGAAAGTACGATTACCAGGGAAGTTCTGCCTCAACAATTTTCCACTTAAACCGTGGTGATACGGTGGATGTTGGTAGTTGTTACAATCCTGGTGTTATTGTTGGTTACACTTCATTCATAGGTTTCCTGCTAAAAGCTGACTGAACTGGTGTTGTTTCCATACAGTACATGCAGTCTCAAATGATCAACTAACGGTATCAATTGTCAGAAACAAAAGTAACTGCGAGCTATAATTTCATGAAGTCCTCAAGCGTAACTGTAGTTTGTTGCTTTGAAAAAAGAATAAATAAATAAAAATAACTGCGTAAATATGTCATGCACAAAACGAAACGCTGATTTAAAAATTTTGTAATGCGGGTGCAAATAAAATATATATATATATTTAAGCTTTTCTCTGGTTTATTTGCATACTGTTTTATGTTCAAACACGATGGCTGCCCCTGAACAGCACTTGAAGCCTGTTCGAGTCAAAGAAGCCGCGTCATGAGAAAACCAAACATGATATGATGTTTTTGAAGAGGTCTGACAGGTCTGCCCAATCACAGAAGATGGCTAGAAGTTTGATTTTTTTTATTTAGAAAGTAGAGTAATTATACAATCCGTAAAGCGAAAACAAGGGCGCTGATCAGCTTTACATTTACTGCGAAGCTGATCTGTGCCTTTGTTTTCGCCTTCGCAGATTGTTGGTTTTTCCTTGTGGCGGATCAACTTGTTTAAGACATGATCAATGATGGTAAGAAAAAAAAACGGACTCATTTTCAGATTATTCGAGTCTAATCCTGGACAAAGTCTCGGATGAGACTGGAAAAAATTTCAAAACATGCCCTAAGTTTCTTTGCCTCGTTTACATGTTTAGTCTTATATAGATTGTGCATCGTATTCTGAAACTAAATAGGATTTTTAAGTCGCTCTAAGCTTCATTATTTGTGAAAATGATAGGAGTTTACAACTTCCAATTAAATGTTACGAGGGGACAAACTAAAGTTTGTTCCGATTGCAAATAACCAGAGATGTGGTCAGGGCCAAGTTTCTCTCTCATGTTTCAAGATTTTGCACTGAAACCAAGGGTTATATCCAGAGGACAGAGAGTCATGAGTAGACCGGATTTTGATCTATGCGAAACCGAAGACGCATATCAGCTGTGTACACCAGACCAGGGCCTTTCTTGTCGCTTCACGGGTAGTTCAGTTCTTCTATTTAATGCGGAAAATTTCTATCGTACAGGTCGGTTGATGACGGACCATTCAGCCATGGGTGCCGCCATGTATATTTCAAGGCAGGTTATTATCTTCCTTTTTTAGATGGAGCCATTATCTCTTTTGGAACTGCAATGTTGAGCAGACTATTTATCTACGAATATTGTCAATGTACAATTTTAAAGCCAAAACTGATATATGTAACGATAAATTTTATCAAATAGTGGCGATCCCCGTGGCCGAGTGATTATGGTTGCTGATTTCGATACTGTGTCCAGTTAGGACAATATGTGAAATTTTTACACATGAAAGAAAGTAAAAGAACACTTGTTATACTATGATACAGCTGTAAACTACTAGAAATAGTTTCAAAACGTTTTGGAATCGCCTTAGATTTAAAACAAAAACTAGAAAAGAGCCCGCGCAAGCGAATAATTTTCATTTAACATAGATGCAAAGATGTATTTGTTGAAGTCGCATGGGTGTTCTGGGTTTCCATAAAATCATTTAATATCGAATTTAAATTAAAGTCGCATTTAGGTGATACGATGATGATATTTTCATTGACTTAGTTAGTGGATGCCAATTTTTAAATTGTCGGTCACCTGTATATTTCACCAGGACTTTGGGAATGGAAAGAAAATCAGGTTTAGTTTCACTGTTTTATCCATCGCCCTTAGGTAAAATGCATGGACAAATATTGATTTAATTACCTGTCAGGACCTACATGCTACTGGCCTATGCTGCTCTGTGTCTTGCTGTTAATAGGTTCTGCAAACAGGATGTCCGCCGAAAAAATGTTTCACTGGCAATCAATATTTTAGACTTTGGTCTCTGGTCTTGTTACTCATGATTAGTATCACCGCCCACAAATCCTTGTCCCATATTAGTAAGCAACTGTCACACTTCTGCAATCAGAACCAACCCACAACCAGTCTGTACAAACTTTCTTAAATCTGTGGCATGTATAGATCTAGTATGACATAGTATAGTACAATCATAAATACTTGATCACTATCAACGTGATTGACAGGCACGAATTATAAATGTTTCAGTCATACCTATAACCAATTATTCAAAGAAATAAAATACATTCTATTCTATAGTTACATCAAACTCATATACTAGTATAGTTATTATTCACAAAAAGTCAAGTCACAGATTATTTTTATCATAATATCATATCGTTGCAATAATTTCTGCGTTTAATACTTTTTCTTCAATAAGCTGTGTGATCTTTTTCTTTGTAGCTGCGTTTTTATACACGTATAACCATAACTACTGTGTAAAAAACTGCGTTATATACCCATCCAGCATTTAACCAATCACAGTGGGCGTAATATACTTTCATTATAACATGCTGCCAAAATGTTAATGATGTTGGAAGAATGTAGAGTAGAAAATTCCATTCGTATCAAAATATTTAAAAACTTGAAAATAACCAAAAGACGTTTAGACCGAAATTATCAATGAGGGCAATATAATCACACGTCCATATCGAAAACACGCTGGTCAAATGTACCGTTTCCAAGTTTACGTGTCCAATTCGTTCCTTTAGTATTATAGATTGATAGCATGTTGCAGAAAATGTACGTATGAAAGTAACGTACAACTGCCTTTCTCAGTTTCCTTAACAAAACTAAGATTGTTGTACATTTTCGTCCACAATGAGCAATTTTCCAAAAAAAAAAAAAAAAAAAAAAAAAAAAAAAAAAAAAAAATGCCTGCTTGTAACATTTTCGAAATTTCATTTATTTTGCAAATTTTAATTTGTGGTATAACGCATTTGTTATAGCGGGCGAGTGGAGTAGCTAAATAAATGTATTCACAAATTCCAGGTCATTAAAGCCAGATGCATGTTATTGACCTCGACGTATATTTTATTTTATTTTTTATTTATTTTTTTTTTAATTTTGCATGCGAGTGTCAGAAGTTGCAAACGCATATGAGCATGTGCATGATAAAAACCAACAATTTGGGTTTATGACCAGGTCCGACACTAACCAGGCTGTACAGTGATAGAATAAAGCTAGACGCTTGAACGTATTGATATGTGTAAGTGAAAATGTACTAAGAAGAAATGTACTACCCGTGTGGCGAAAACAAAGAGGCTGATCAGCTGTGCAGTTATTGAGCAGCTTGGTCTTGGTTATCGCATATGCAAAATGTATTCTCATGCATAGGCTCATATAACAAAGCCGTGTTTTGGAGTTTCTTACAAGGTCTATCGCAGACTGGCCTGTGCAGCTACAGATGATGACTAAAAAGAGGATACACTGGTGGATGTTTATAGCGCGGGCGAACTTATTTTAGAATTCTTCGTTTTTCTATAGCTCTGGACACTGAATTTTCGTATTGAATTGTAGAGTGTTGTTATCCTTATCCCATTCCCATACACTTATTTGGAGTGAAGTGGAGATGACATTTGTGCTTAAAACTCAGCATAAGAAATTTTGACAGGTTGCACGCGAGTTGCATAACCAGTTTTTGCGACCAAATGTTGAACATTGTGGACTTTGTGGGAACCAAAAAAATATATTTTAGCAGACAGCTGTTATAAATACGGGAATATGCAATGATTGAGGAACTTTATACAATTATTGACTTCAATGAGGTAGATATAAGGATTTATCTACCTGAAAAAGTGATATTTACCGAGGCCGGAGGCCGAGGTGAATATCACTTTTGAGGGTAGATAAATCCTTATATCTGCCGAAATTGAAGTCAATAACTGTTTTGTTATATGACTTTTCAAGTGTTTTAATGTTTATCTTATAACAAATAAACAAACAAAATCATATCAGATGTTAAGTATTAAAGGCAAGACAATGAGGAACAATTGATTATTCTTGAAAGATAATTTTGTTAGTTCTTAATAAAACATATGTTATGGGTACTCCTAAGAATCACCATGATGAGGCAATTCCAATGGGTACCAGCAACATAGGTTCTTATGAAAAATAAACAAAATTATCCCTTAATTATAACCAAATACACCTCATTGTCTAGTGCTTTGTTTACCTGTAATAGTGTGCTACTGCAAAGCATGTAGATTTCATGAACTGAAATGAGTTCATAGTTATTTATAGCTGACTGGCAGGTTTTAACACATACATCAAATCATGTCAATTTCATGAAGCCCATGTTGATTTCATGCTGGTGCTATTTTTGGGTACTCAGGAGCGTAATATAGATTTTGGAGGTTAATATAGAAAACCTGTCAAAATAATTAACCTCCAGGAACTGGTTTGATCTGGTATTCATCAGTTTGGTCTGGTTTCAGAGAAATATAAGGATTTATTAATACTGAATGAGCCAATCAGGAGACAGGAATTCCTTCAGTCATATAACAAATGGTAATATTCCGTATTAACATTATTGATAATATCCAGTAAATAGGCCATATGCATAGCCTATTATAGAACTCTATCTCCACGTACACACATATGTGACATATACATGTACTACATTCCCTACAATATAACAATAAACTTTGCACAGTTCATTATAAGCCAGTTTTGATAAGTGTTGATGAGTCATTACTACTGCAGATGCCAAAGAGGCTAAAACGGTGAGCGACTCGAAGCGCAAGACTGTTGAATCTCCAGAAACGGACAAGCCATTTCCAAGATTACGTCGCAGATCATCCCTGCTTGACTTACAAGACTCGTTAGAGACCAAAAGTCTAATTCATTGACTGAACTTATGGAGGGTGTGTCTATGTTAGGAGTGTTTGTCTATGCAACGAAAGGACAAGCACGATGACGATATTGCTAAACTGAGAAGATACTGTTTACAATCTCATTCTAGATCTTCTGCGTTACACACCAGCGTTACATGTAGCAATGAAGTCGTATATGAGATGGTTGTTTTAATTATTGAAATTCAAAATGAACGTTGGAGACAATTTCCTCGGTCGCGACCACCTCAGATATTTGTATATAGCTTACATGTTGGCGCTGAAAATGATTTGAACTCTTAGTCCAGTATATGGGAGATAATTCGCTATCGCTTAACCGTAAATGACCATACAAGAAGTAAATATCAATAATATGTTCACTGCAGTTTTATCTTTATTTATTATTACTTAATAATTATTCATTGTAGTTAAACCAAACGCTCAATGAGAATTATACTATCACATGCTAATGAAAGAATTTCAAACAAAGTGGAATTCCAAACAAAATGATTTATTTCATACATTTTATATATGTTTTTTATATTGTTTGTGGTAATGGCACCTTTACTTGTACGCACAAGATTACAAAGATACCTGACTGTTAGTTTGGTTTTTCCCACCTCGGTTTTTGGAGTGGGAATCTTTTTCTGATTGCGCCTTTTCCTGATCTTTGCCTACTTGTACCTTTTTGTGTTGTGTCGTGTGACGGCCCTAAAAAGTCTCCCCGTACATCATCCATAGTGCAGGTTATATGTTTTGGTCCTTTGAGATCAGCGAGGATATTCGGAGAAATCAGAAAATTATTATCGGTCAAGATTCATTTTTCTAACAAATGTCAAATATATTTCGTCCCATTTGGATAATACTAGTCTTTGTATCGACTATCCTGTTGAATTTGCTAAATTGCACTAATTCTCTTTGGCTCCATGATGCCAAATGTAAAGGATCACTGACGAGACTTTAATAGTCGAAACCGCGGTATGGCCCATCCCCCTTCTCATTAATGTGCTCACTGCTCTTAAAGGATCTCAGCTTTAATTTTTATTTGCTTGTACTGCAACTTGTGTTGTGCCGTGTGGCGGCCCTAAAAAGTCTCCCCGTACATCATCCATAGTGCAGGTTATATTTTTGATTTGGTCCTTTGAGATCAGCAGGATATTCGGAAAAATCAGAATTTTATTATCGGTCATTATGAATTTTCTAACAAATGTTTAATATATTTGGTCCCATTTGGATAATACTAGTCTTTGTATCGACTACCCTGTTGAAAGTTGATAAATTTCAGTAATTCTCTTTGGCTCCATGTTGCCAAATCTAAAAGGTCACTGACGAGACTTTAACAGTCGAAACCGCGGTATGGCCGATCCCCTTTCTCATTAATGTTTTCACTGCTCTTAAAGGATCTCAGCTTTAATTTTTATTTTCAATTGTAATAATCCCAAAGCTGACCCTCTGTGTTATTTCCATGATTACATATTTCGGTGCAGGCTGACATAATAGTTTATAGAGCAGCTATTGGGCTTTTTTTTATTCGGCCACGCACAGCACGTCTACCAAAGTTACTCTATCATTTTAATCGTGGTGGTAGATTGTCTTGTTTTTAAATATCAAACTTTCGACATACAAATATATAAAGAAAAGTGTCTTTGCCATTACCACTTGTCGTCATGTAACTCTTGCATTCTACTTTATGAAAAATACATCTGTCTATCATAACGTTAGCTGTACTTAGCTGTGCTGTGCTTAGGGAGAGGCCTCACTAATGTTGTAATAATGTTGTCCAATCCTTTTGTTTATTCACAATAAAACATGGTTAATCAAATCTGATGACTTAAAGCTTTGAATTTTGGATTGTGGAAAAAGATGCATTGCACTATCCGTGCAGCGAAATTAAATGCGCTGATCAGGCACTGATCAACTGTTCAGTTAATACTCAAGTTTCAGAATGGGGCTTGCGAGAATTTGATACGCGCCCATTCAGTTATCATATTTTCAAAACAGTAAAACATCGATTGTTTGCTTAAGCCATAGTCTGTGGTTCCAGTTCTCAGAAATATACACAATTTATGTTTTAAAATACCTTGTGCACAGTTGTTATATACAGTATATTAACGTGCGGTGAAAGGGTGTTTACGACACTGGAAATAGACTGGCTCCCCTCCTACGTTCAGTATAATCTTATAATGTGTCATATTCTGTATCCTCCACATTTTTTAGTATCAAATGCGTCTCTTCATAGACTCAGATTATAGTCAAACACAGCCGTCAGAAGAGTTCAGGAATTTAAGATGTACATCTTCATTATCAAGAAAACACGCACGTGCAATATCTATATTTGTGCTGTAAAATGTGAAAATGTGGAATTGTTAGTTGACATCATTTAATATGTATTGTATTGTTTCTCAGGAAATCAATCGTTGATACACGTTATAACCGCCTCTCAGAGAACCCGCAATCTATGTTTTGGAGCGAAATAAGAAAAGTTATATTTTTCATGGACCTCTTTTCCTAATGTTAAAATAGAAGTCTTTATGTTATGATCGTGTTTTATGTAAGAAAATGTCTGTAAGAAGTCTACATTACAGGTAATATAACATCCCTGACATTCAGAAACAAACGTATACTGTCCATGTTGGAGATTATTATGACGTTTTAAGGCGACTATTCTAAGAATATATTTCATTAATTGTTGAAATATAATGCGTATACTTGACTCCACAGGGCAAGCAATAGCAAGCTTTTTTTCGTTAAACCGTCATGGAAGAATATTAGTCTTCCTGCAATATCACACTAACGTGCTGAATTTTGAATTTTATGTTGTAACAACCGCTTTACCATTAAATTTTACACTGTACATTGAATGAAAATTAGGGTATAGCTTTGTCAAGTGGCATATAAGCAAGGGCTATGAACAGAAAACTTAGATGGTATGTGAAACTCTGTTGTGATTGATTGAAAATTTGTCTGTAAGAAAGCTCCTCTAAAATCTTAAATAAACAATCAATGTCATGCTGGTATGCTCATGATAATAAAAAGATGCAAAAAATCAGTGTTATAAGGAAAGTTGGGTTGGTTTGCGCACTAAATATTAATTTCTAAAGGGCGCTATCTGAAATCCGTTCATCACTGTATTTTTGGGGTGCAGATTCGTGTTGCACTCTCTGACATTACTGAGTAGGTATGCTTTTATATCATTCATTTGTAAATAGCTCATGTTGTGTACGAGGGTTTGTCAGGAAATTCTGCCATGGGTGTTATATTACGATAAATAGACATGATAGGTTGCTGAATTATACGTTGTTAGAAAGGGCAACATTTCTCCTTTATAATGATACCAAACACATGCCCAAAAGAAATAAATAGTTAAAATTATCCGTCTTGAAAGACAGGTGGGATAAAACCACTGGCGTGTTTTCTTGAAATTGTGAACCTTGTGTTGTGTCTTGCATGTGTTGTATATACATAACTACTGGTCATATTTCCTTCAAATTTTTAGTGGTAAATTATGTTATATTTAGAAAAGCAATCCGACAGAAATGAACGTCACAAGTGCGCTACTGACTGTAAAATGAAGCGATAAAGATGACGTCATTGGAGTATGCACCTCTTTAACTGTTCAATACCACTGTGTCATTATGATTGCTGGCATTATTATGATTTCACTTCAGAGCAGACTAAGATGATACAGATAAATGGTTAAATGCATTTAAAGCTTCGACGTTTATGTCTAGATGTCAATTTTTCTTTGAATTTTAAATGCAGTTTTTAAAAATGCCAGGACAGGCCGATTTCAACATTTCGTTGTGCTATAAAACAATGAAATTAAGATAAAAAAGTTTGAGTTTTGCAGGATATCATCACTCATATTCGTAGAATATCTAGCTCTAATTATATTTTTTTCGAAATCAGTTTACTGTACATTTTTTGCATTGTTTTCCTAAAACCATGCCAGTGTCAGGGAATCACCACTTTAAAAGTGAGTTATTATATTTCATTAACGAAGAGCCACAAACAATTTTTATCACAGGTAATAGCTAAAGAAATGGTCTTCCAGATGTTGCTATTTTAAAATAGTTTGCAATGACAGATATCGAGAAATATATGGAGTAACAGAACTTTTTGATCGATCCTCGTAATTTCGTAAAACATCATTTTTAGCCTCGTCTCGTAATTTGAGAATTTGACCACGGAGTTTCTAACTGTATTTCTTTGGGGTGCAGATTCGTGTCGCACCCTCTGACAGCTCGTTTTGTTACAAACCAATTCATTACTGAGCGGTGTTTTGTGTATTTTATACCGTCTATGGTCTGACGATGTAATTGGGTCATAAATCCATTTCCCATCTCACCGGATTGAGTTTCCTTTGCTGCCTGGCTTACCCACTCCGAGATGGACCATTCCTTATCTTAGCAACATCGTTCATTCAACAGATTACTGGTTACCGGGCGAGGACATGGTCTGCGACACTTGCACATGACGATTGTTCAAAATCAAGAAGAATTTATGGCAAGGGTATATTAATAACTGAACGCAGCTGTAGAGCCGTGTGCAATTTGTGTCAGGAGTTACCTTCTCTGTAAGTAGAAGACGGCACAATTGTGTTTTATAGTCTTTTTAAAAATAGAAAAATAAGACCGAGTTTCTTTAAGAGTAGGTTAACTTTAATGACAATGTGGATGAGTCATATCGTTACTCAATCCTTTTCAGTTACCCTAAAAATCTTGCAAATGGAGCCAGAAAAAATTATTGCATTTTTGCAGTAACGTATGGACCTTTTTTTCTGTTTCGGAATACTATGAATTAAACAGAGATATTTCTATCGTACAATCTGACTATATAATTTTGGATTTTTCGCAGAAGATAGAAAAAGCAATAGATCACGCGACAGTGATCGTACAAACAGTGTGTACTGTCTAACCACTTTCGGACTGAAACAAGCGTTAGTTTCGTCCTGTTCGGGCGTATGTTATTTTTCTGCCAAGTGTTAATCTGCCCAAAAGAAGCTGCAAAACACATTAACATTGTGTACGCTGCCATTTCTGTACACTGTCAATGGCTGTCAATCATCTCGAAGACGTACACGATAACCAACACCCATCTCAGAATAATGTAAATACAATATAACAAATAACAAAATCTTCTCTTAGTCCATTCCGTGTGCATTTAGTGTACATGTATACGAACGACAAGGCCAAGGCAGACACCGAACCAACCATAAAGTACGATTTTAATTTGTTTTACGGGCAAAAGCTTTTGTTCAATTCGATAGAAAAAAAGGTATTATGAAAAGGCGCAATCAGAAAGAGAATTCCTCTCCAAAAACCAAGGTGGGAAAAAACTAAATTAACAATTCGTAAGCCGAATGAGCTGCTATATTCCCAATAGGTGGCCACTTAACTAAAACTATGAAAACATACATAAGGCGCAAAAAAGCACAAAAGTTTAACACCAAGACATAAAGCAATAAGAACCACAATTGAAGTATCGCCTTGGAACGATCAGTATTATAAAATTATCAGAGATCATTCAGATCAATGACGTATTGGAAAACAATTTGGCTGCTTTTAAAAAAAGCCACCAATGAGCTGGACCTGGAACACGTACACGCACACACCCAATGATCCGTTTTGGATTCATGGGGTGATATGGTTTTATTAGCTCGCCTGCACGACGTGCACAGAGCTTGTCACCTTGGTCGTCCGCGTTTACGTGTACGTCCGCGTCCGCGTCACACTTTTGGTTAAAGTTTTTAAAAGTCTTTATCTCTTGAACATGTAGATGTATCAAGTTGATACAATTCGGATAATTACTGGTCTCCGGAAAGGAACAAATCATGATGTCCTGTACAACGAAGTTGGTCTATGTTCTCTTGCAACAAGGAGAAAACATGCAAAACTTATACAATTCTATAAAATATTAAATAATGAAGCCCCAACTTACATTAACGACATAATTACTAAATTTAATACTCATGAAACTGGTTACAACCTGAGATCCACCAACCTAAGACACCCTATCCCTAGGACAGCCTCTTACCAAAAAAGCTTCTTCATTGCAACTACTGACCTATGGAATGACTTAGACCCCCCGCTAAAAAATGCAACTTCCTTATATTCATTTAAGCAAACACTTAAGAAACAAATAAAACAGCCCCCAAAATATTATAACTATGGAAATAGAAAAAATAATATCTTACTGTGCCAACTTAGAAACCGTAAAAGCCAATTAAACGCAGATCTCCGTGATGACCATCTTTTGGATTCTCCCAACTGTAGTCACTGCATGGTGCCTGAAACAAGAAATCATTTCTTATTTTATTGCAATAAATACCAACTCCAAAGAATGGAGCTCATTAACTGTTTAATTTCCCAACCAACTATATATGAAACAGTAGAAATAAATGAGACAGACTTATTACATGGATGTGCACAACTCTCAGACGTAGAAAATCAACAACTAATGGAAATTATTTTCAAATACATTATAGACACTAAAAGATTTAGTTAATCTAAAGCATTAATGTTAAACTTTTCCTTCAAAGATACAATAAACAGTGTTTTCTTTAAAAGTTAAATGTCAGTTCTTTCTAAAGCTAAAGAAAATCAAAGAGATACAGGACTTTTGCACATGTACTGTACTTGAATACACAAGCTTTACCGCATTTAGAAGACACTGGCTATCCGCACGACAGGGAAATCGATATCCAAATGTTAAATATGTTTAGAAATTGATACATTTTAAGTTGAAAAATATATTACACTGGCTTCAAAACTGAAACAGAATATTACACATGCAGGATTTTTTTACTTTTTAATTAACAAAATTGTTATTTTGTTTTGCTGAAATTGGCTTACCTGTAAATTTACCTGTAAAAATCAGTCGTGAGACAGTATTATTGTTACCTAAATAATGAAATAATTTGGTAATCCAAGAGAATAAACAGCCTTTGATTTTAACAATGGAGTATGGAAACATTTCAGTAACACAATTAAAAAAATGCAATGATTATATTTTTATCCGCTGTTACACTTAATACAAATCTACTTTGATTCAGTTTACATCAGCTGGATTAATCAAGTCAAACTAGTTTTCTTATTCATAATTAACAAAAATGTCAATTTTGAATGTATTTCAATAGCTAAACACATAATTAATTTATTTAATGACAAATTAAAAGTTTAATGCACACGTAAGCTTGTCAGAAAATCTTATACTCCCGTCGTGCCGATAGCCAATACCTGTAGCATTGGCTATCCGCACGACAGTCGGGCCGATAACGCCGCTTATCGGCGCGACCGTCGTGCGGATAACGCCGCTTATCGGCACGACTGTCGTGCGGATAGCCTCAGCCCATTTAGAATGCAAAAGATCTGCATAAAACTGGACTGAAAAGATAAGACATGTACACTAACTGTTATTACACATGAATAACTGCTTACAACTCACCTGTGTTTCCGCTAAGGCGGTCATTTTACCGTTAAAAGTGAAAACCTGCTCACAGCGAAGCCACGTCTGTTGAAAAAATCCTATTTTTATTAACGGTATTAGATAAACGTCGTTTCATGGCTAGGGCAAGGTATGACGAGTTACCGATCTCACTAATACCGTTTCGATATAAATTAATGTGCACACCCAGATTGTCTTCTTCTGAAGTATGAAATTTTCACTAACTGTGTCAAGTAAGACTAGGAACATCTGTCTCTCTCTCTCTCTCTCTCTCTCTCTCTCTCTCTCTCTCTCTCTCTCTCTCTCTCTCTCTCTCTTCTCTCTCTCTCTCTCTCTCTCTCTCTCTCTCTCTCTCTGAACATATATATCATCATTATAAAACATTTTTTTCTTTCATACAATCATCAACTCACGCATACAATACCGTCTGGGAGAGGATAATCACAGGCTTAGCCTACATCCAATCCCTTGACGCATGTATATGTATATATGATATGTTCTTGTGTGAAATGTTTTTGAAAATTGTCTTTAGTATATATGTATGTGTATATGTTGTCATTAAATTTCTAATAAATAAATAAATAAATAAATAAATCAAGTTGATACTTTGCATATTGGTAGATATTTGTCTGAAGTTTTATGCAGTACCATCATGACCCATCCTGGGTGACCTTGAGGTCAAGGTCACAGACTTATAAATTTTATGTTAAGTCTCATGAACATGTTGATGGATCAAGTTGATACTTTGCATGTTTGTAGATATTGGTCTGAAATTTTATGCTTTTACGACCCACCTTAGCGACCTTGAGGTCAAGGTCATGGGTCATAGATTTTGATAAATTTAGGCAAAGCACAAGTCAGGCGAGCTACGCTGTCCTGCGACAGCTCTTATATTTCTGAGTAGTTTCAGCTTTTGTGAGCGTGTCACTTATCTTGGTCCCGTATCAAAAATACATAAAAAGCTCAATTTATAACTTCTAAGAAAAGCAGGTTATTTGTGTGTTGTCATATGTTTAGTTAAGTTAAGGTAACTGAGTGGCAACTATTGGGAAAATAGCTGCTCATTCGGCCTACGAAATATTTTCTTGGTATCAGTTACTGATTGATCGTTTGTTTTTTCCCATCTCGGATTTTTGGAGTGGTAATCTTTTTCTGATTGCGCCTTTTCCTGATCTTTTCCTTATTGTACCTTTTAATGTTCCATGAAAATGTGGAAAACTTGCATCCGTAACTTTCACGTAATAAGCTGCACCACTTTTCGTTATTTTCTCTTATCCGCCATCGGGCCATCATTTTGTGCTACATAGCCAAAGTTGAGCATGGCAGGCATCTTCGAATATGCCAAAAAAGGCAAATACTATTTAAATGATAAATAAATTTTCTGAAAGCAAACAAAATGATCGATCCCTATAAAATGTAATGTAACATATAACACAGACTCAAGATAAGAACAATGCAGACGCACGAAAACATAATTTTGCACATATGGAATATGCGCCTGCAACTTGTCTTAGATCGTGAGATTGCTTCAAGCGAGAATAAAGGAATTGTGGGACTCGAATTGAATCCCTAAAATCAATTCATCAACCAAACCACATAAAATAGTTCATAGCTATAGTTCCTTTAATTCAAACACGAATAGTATATAAAGTTTAAATTGACTTATTTTCAGCACATATAAATAAACAAACTCCAGTCACATGACCCTCCATGAGCATCTTCAATTATGGGCATTAATAGTGGCTGGACCAGTCAAAAACACAACTGATTGAAGCATTTCCTTCGTGTCCTTCGTTTCAGAAATAAAGCAGTTACATGTAATATTTACGGTGCCTCATATAATTTACATAGTGTGTCTGAGTGCAACAAATGTTTTAAGTACGTTGTAAAGCCAATTTAAAAGATATAGGCAGTACTTAAGTAGCAGTTTTGGGTTGTCAAACCGAAACACAGCTCTAAATATAATTGAATACGCTTGAAAGTACTTCCGGGATTCAGCAGACACTTTACTTTTCTAATCATAAATTAATTTAAGTATTTATCAAGCTTCTGTTTATTTTATATTTTGTAAATTCAAGCCGACATCTCACCATATATCATTCGGAGTATTTCTAGTGCATTTCAACGCATGTCAAGTTTCGACCTGTTTCAAATTGGAAAGGAAGTTCAAGAACATATTTCTTTCTCTTTCAACGATAAATCAGAGGCGCTATAACAAAAATAACGTCAATAGTAAATTTGTTTGTGAAAATAGGATTTTACATTTTAGACATATCTCGACATAATCAGGTTTGGACGCGATTGTCTGATGATGGGTGAACCAGTGGAGCTACATGACATAATAGGCAGCACACTAAATGACACTGGCGAGAATGCCTATGAATTTTTGCAAGCATCTATAGATGAAGGACAATATGAAAACCTTCGAATTAACACAGTTAACGGACCTTCGACAGGCACAAATACGGTCAGCGATAATCATACAAGAACAATAGACAATGACAGCGTTACAAGATTACAATGTTGCAAGCACGTATCAACAGTTAGGCAACTGCAAATATTATGCGCCGTGCTATTGGCAATAGTTATCATCAGTTCTGGAACGATCGGTGTATTAATAGTGAAGCAGGTTAGTTTGAATAATAAATCATTGTGTTTTAAATAGCATACACATTGAATTTGATGTCTTCTACCATAGTTGATAAAAATGGTAACAAACATATATTATTACATGTTGTGAAGGACTGTTACTTATACTATACTACACAAACATACTAAACTTCAGAAAGCTCACTTACTGAATTCCATAAAAAAAATTCAGTGTACGAATTTGAAGTTTACATGCCGAAACCGCGGCCCATACCCTTTCTTGTTAATACGGTCAGTGTTCTAAAAGGATCACTGTTTTATTTTTATTTGCTATTACTGCATGGTGTTGTGCCGTGTGGTGGCCCTAGAAGTCTTTCCGCACATCACCCATAGTGCAGGTTATACTTTCCTTTTGGTTCTTGAGATCAGTGTGGGTTTTCTGAGAAATCAGAAAATTTGCGTTTTACATTCATTATCTAACAAACATTTACTTCGGTTGGCTTTATTTGGATTATACTAGTCTTTGTCACGACTACCCTGTTTAAAGATGCAAAATTAAAGCAATTTTCTTTGGCTCCATGTTGCCAAATATATAGGGTCACTGAAGAGGCTTAAGTAGCCGAAACAGCGGTATGGCATATCCCTTTTTTCAGTAATGTGTTTGCTGCTCTTAAATGGGCTCTGTTTTATCATCATATAAATCCTCATAAGAGATTTATTAGATAGATATACATGTAGCAATGATCTAACATCAATGACATGTCTGTTCTACGTGTTAAATCATTATTAATTTTCATCCTCTGAGATGGATATTGTATGTTGTATTGTAAAGCTTTAAGTGCATTGTCTGGTTTCGTTTCTGCTTGCTTCGGGTCCTACTCCCGATATCGCCTACGTTATTTTTATTCAAAATGATGTCTAGATTCAGATTAGGGATTATAAAACAAATTATAAAACTTAATTGTTTGTGCTTGTCTGGTATATAAACCATGATGCTAGGGAAATAGCAATTGCTACTAATGGTATTTGCGTATCACTTTTTAAATTAGACTAACGACGCAAATTTCCCAATCTGTAATATTAGACAAAAGTACCCTGGTAAGACTGAGCGCATGGTAAACTAGCATCGCAAATAACATACATATATTGTTTAAAGTATATCATATGATTGAATAAAAGTTGCCAGAAACGACCCATGACCGAATCGACTCAGGCCAAAACGGCATTGGCAGAAACGACCCAATGCCAAAACGACTCACGGCATAGACAAGGACCCTTCAATACGGATCACGTCAAGATTGATATTTTGTTTATTGGTATGCAACATGAAATCATGTATGCCATTGCAACGTGTTCATGTAGGCAGATGGGTGTCATTAGCCTAGGAAGTTCTTCCATCTTAGAGTTTTAGTAAGTGTCTAATAGTGTCCGAGTTTTAAAATCATAAAATCATGCTGCAAACATTCATGACAGTTCAGCTCAAGCGGTGTCGGACACCATGTAGTCGGTAGGGTCTCTGGCTTGGCGGTTCGGTGGGCATGGAACTGCAAGGTCAGGCCATTTTGATGAACCAAGCGAATGTCCAAATGTAAATTATTTCCGTATTGGCACACTTAATGTGGGCATGATGTGGGCTAAAGCTAGTGAAGTGCTGGAGACTGTGTCGCGAAGGAGAGTAAACCTCTGCTGTCCCCTAGAGGCTAGGTTGAAAATTGAAGGTGTAAAAAGGTACAAGTAGGCAAAGATCAGGAAAAGGCGCAATCAGAAAAAGATTCCCACTCCTTGTGGTAGTTAGAGATAGGAAAATACAAACTGATTGCAAGCAATCCCTGAGGATTGGAAAAATAAGAGCATTAAATGGATGTACGGGGAGACTTTTTAGGGCCGCCACACGGCACAACCACAAGAACTCTGATATAAAAAGGTACAAGTAGGCAAAGATCAGGAAAAGGCGCAATCAGAAAAAGATTCCCACTCCTTGTGGTAGTTAGAGATAGGAAAATACAAACTGATTGCAAGCAATCCCTGAGGATTGGAAAAATAAGAGCATTAAATGGATGTACGGGGAGACTTTTTAGGGCCGCCACACGGCACAACCACAAGAACTCTGATATAAAAAGGTACAAGTAGGCAAAGATCAGGAAAAGGCGCAATCAGAAAAAGATTCCCACTCCTTGTGGTAGTAAAGCAGATAATCAGTAAAGATTCTAGCTTTTAATTCGTTTGGACTGAAAGGGACATGGGCACTGATGGCGTTGGAATTCTGCTGGCAGCGCAATTGTGGGATCATTTATTTGAGGTTGTCTGAGTCTCAGACAGGGTCAAATAACAATTGTTCAAATAACAATTGACAAGACAGTGTGTGTGTGTGTGTGTGTGTGTGTGTGCGTGTGTGTGTGTCATTGAGAAGAATCGTTTCTATCGGGAGCTGCAATTCACGGTAGCTAAAATCCCAGCCTCAGAATCCCTTTTCTGCGGAGACTGGATTGGGAGTTTAATGAGGTACATGACGGGCAGGCTATTTTAGGGATTCTGAAAGAGAGATAATATTAGATATCGTCTTTGCTTACAGCATAATTGTTGGTCATTGTTTGTTTATTAAGAAACAATGAAGGACATCTGGTCAACTACCAATCAGGAAGCAAGTATTCATTGTAAAAATTATCGATCGAGAGAACTGGCATCCCATCAAGGGCTGTTGAAAAGATACTGCATATTTTCTATCCCTCCTCAACCCAAGCGCAAGTTTGTACATAAAGGTGTGGAGGCTCAACTACCCAGATAAGCAAGTATAGCTCTCTGACAAGTTCAAACCCCAACCATAAGAAAGTCAGCTGTGACAAACATGTACTGTAAATAAGCCATGGACTTCTCTGAAGGACAGCATCTTAAAGGCTTCAAACATGTATTTGGTGTTTCCTAGAATCCCCCAAGGAGAACGCAGACATGGTGGTGGAACAAACGGGTGAAGTAGGCAGTTAAGAAAAAGCGCAGGTGCTTCGAGTTGTGGAAAATTGGTACCAGTTGGGCAACGTACAATTCAGCTAAGCATACATTCAACTGTTCAATGCACCATTCCAAGAGTGGGCTGAGAAAGTTGCTTTTCAGAAAGTAGATCCAAGATCAGCATATTCATATCGACTGACCAAGCAAATGAGACGTGACAGTCAGGATGTCATGAGAGAGAAAAAAGTAAAAGTAGGCAGGTGTCAGGAAACTGGCACAATCAGTAAGAAATTCCCACTCATAGAATGGAGATGGGGAAGAAACTAAATTGAAACTAAGGTACCTATACTGAGAAAACTATGCTAAGTGAGCAACTGTTTTCCAATATGCGGCAACTGAGTTACCATAAAATAACTAAAATATGAAAATGCAATATAGTTTATATTTCCTGCAGTTTTTCCACAAGCCAACACATGAAAATTAATATAACGATTTTAACACTATTTTTGATACATAACAAGTAACTTTATTTGATTTTTGGATCTATATTAAGTGCATGTTTGATCATTAGATCCAAGGAGCAAAGACATGTAATAATACCTTTGATGAAACGATCTACTTGTTGCTTCAAACGGTACAATATACATGGGACGCGCGGAAAAATTCATTTTGCCCGAAAATATATTTGTATGTCCAAATATACATAATAATTTAGATTCTTCTTTCAGGATTCAAGGATAGCAGCAATTGAAATGGACAGACAAACATTGATGTCTACAATAGCAGACCATGAAGAAAGACTCATGTATAAAGGTACGTGTAGACCGTACTCATAGCAAACCTCCGTTAAGTACTTTTCATCGAGTCTTTCCTGTTATGTATCTGGGGTTATAGCTTGAAAAGTCTGGTTTGAGAGGACAAAGTGTCAGCAAAGACAATTCTTAAGATACTTTGTTTCATAGTTGAATACTAGTCATTCTTCACAATTTTGACTAGTCGATTAGTCTTAAATCTAACAGTAGTCCCTTGAGCAAATGGGATGTATCGCCTCTAGGGTGATAAATCTTGTAGGGCGATGGACAAAATATAGGCTCCATATTCATTTTGGAAAGAATTTCCGAAAAAAACCCTGCTTAATGATGTAATTTTTATTGATCTTTTCAACAAAAATACCTTAAAAAGGTACAAGAAGGCAATGATCAGGAAATGGTGTAATCAGAAAGAAATTTCCACTCCATAAACCGAGGGGTGAAAAAAACTAAAATGACACTTAGGTAGTTATACAAAGAAGACATTTAGTAAGCCAAGTGAGCAGCTTTTCCCCAATAGGCGGCCACTACGTGCCCTGAACTGAGCTAAACGTACATAAGGCTCAAACAGCCCGAAAATTTGACTCAAAACACATCACTTTGTTAAAATCAAAAAATTTTATAACAAAATTACTGGTGTCTAAAGTAAAATGTCATTTACGTCTGTTTTAATAGAATTCACATAGGTGGGGCAAAAACGGGAAAACCCCGAGAAAATACACCTGGTACACCCGCAAGCAGAACTTATGCTGAAATTTGGCACCTTAACTAAGGTATTCCTTAACTTTAAGGGAGTATTGCAGTTACGAGCCCAGGCCCAAAGGCCTTATATATGACTAGAAAGCGAAAAAGTATATTCTTCGTACTTCGAGTCATCGTTTTAAATTTATCCCTTTTAAGTTGATGGACATTGGACGAATTGGTCATTCTGGTCCAGTTGCAGTGTAACATGTGGCTCCGGACATCAAACAAGACAGCGATCATGTACCAACCCGAGTCCTGGAAATGGTGGTCAAAACTGCACGGGTACCAGCACAGAGCAGGTCGCATGCCAGTCAATCATTTGTCCAGGTAATGGAAATGTGTTTCAGGTGGTTCATGCAGTGTATCTGCAGTTTTTTTTATAACAACATAAAGGGTTGTAAGAAAACAGTCTCTTTACAAAATAGCAGAACAAGTTTTATTATTGGTTATCAAGCCATTCCGTATACTAAGCATCAACATAATATAAGTCGCATGACAATCGTTTCTGACCCAATTCGGCACATAGCCCCGTATAACGTTTGACTGTATATTAAGTAACATCTCAGTATCAGTCGCCTTTATCGTGCTAAATATCATTTTTGTTTAGAGAAACCATGAAATCTCCACAAAACTTGTAAAGTCTCCAAAACCAGAAGACTATCTTAGTCAGAATTCTCTGTTATGTAGTCTCATGAACAAGTAAAAATGTAAAAAGTACAAGTAGGCAAAGATCAGGAAAAGGCGCAATCAGAAAAAAAGATTCCCACTCCAAAAACGGAGGTGGGAAAAAAAACAAACTAACATTCAGGTACTTATACCATGAAACATATCGTAAGCCGAATGAGCAGCTATTTTCCCAATAGGTGGCCACTCAGTTACCTTAACTTAACTTAAAATATGAAAACATACATAAGGCGCCAACAGTACAATTTAAAAAAAAAAAGTAGACAATGACCACGCAATGCGCAATCAGAAAAAAAAAAAAATAACACTAATCCCACTCCAAACAACTAGGTGGGTAAAAAATGACAATTAGGTACTCATGCTAAGAGAATATATCGTAAGAAAGACGAGTGAACAGCTATTTCCCAATAAGCGGTCACTCAGTTACCTTAACTTAACTTAAAGTTGAAAGCGTACATACACCACAAAATTCAACTCCAAATCAATTAGAACCACAACGGAATTAGGGAGCGCGGTGGCGTAGTGGTAGGCGTCGGACTCCGAATCGAGAAGTCCTGAGTTCGATCCCCACAAAGGTCAACAACGTGTTGTGTCCTTGAGCAAAACACATTAAATCCCTTGAGTATTGGTTTTATAAACCCCAGGAAGCGATGGCTCTGTCCCGTCATGACTGAAAAATTGTTGACTTAGACGTTAAAAATCTCAAAACCAAATAAATAAATGAATAAATAAATTAATAAAATAAAAAATTAAATAAATAAATAAATAGAAATAATATCGCCTTGGAGTTGTGATTTTTTTGACTTGCACATTTCAAATGCTTACTTTTGAAATTTTCTAAACCCAGACACTCGATCGCGAATAACAACCTGCACCACATTTCGAGAATGTTTAATACAAAAATCGCTGGATCACGTAACAAGGACACTCATAATCTCATTTCAGTGAATGGTGGCTGGTCTTCATGGTCGACATGGAGCACCTGTACTCAAACTTGTAACACGGGACAGAAACAGAGACACAGAACATGTGCCAATCCCGCCCCTGTCGGAATGGGTAGAACTTGCACGGGGAATTCTGACGAACTCGCCAACTGTAATGAAAATCCTTGCACTGGTATTTCTTTCATTGTCTCCGCGCTAAGCTCTAGTCTTCAGATTTAAACACTGATTGCTTATATTACAATTTATGTGTTATTAAAAAAGGCCACATCAAAGCTAATACTGCTTTGATCGTGGCAAATTCAAATTATGGGACAAAACTTTAAAGCCAGATGTAAAGGCGTTATTGATTTTGCGTGCGACTGTATTCTGGTAATTACGTTTATATAATAGTATATTATTATAAAGCTATAAATATCAAATGATTAATACTCAGGGACAAAAACCGAGTAACAAGTGTGCAGATATCAGACGATATCTGCACACTTACTTAATATTGCTCACTTTGTTAAAAGTGAAACATTCTTTTTATGAAACACTACCAAGTTCTTGACTTGAGGGTCATCGTGCAATATTGTAAAATTGGGACGTCAACTCCAATGACGTCATCTTCATCTGGCGTTGCGTGGAAAATGACGTCATACCGTGTCGAAATGTCAGCGGGTGTTTGTCACTTTCATATTAAAGCAATATTAACAGAAAAAAATAAACAAAATGTCAGCAATATTAATCCAATAGCAAGCAAAATTGGCTTCCGAAAAATAACAGTGCAAAACTGATATCATCTGATATTGCGCTAGTGCAAAAATAATATCACTTATGGATATTATCGCGGCCATCGTGTAGATATTAAATTTGTATGGCTAACTCTCAACAAAACACCAAATATGAGAAGCAGATATTTATAGCTATATAATAAAGGGTTATCGCACCGATATCGGTGAATATTGTCCTTCGATATCCCAACTCTGGACAATATTCACCGATATCAGTGCAATAATCCTATAATAGTATTAGACAGTTTTCACTTTTGAACGTAAAGTTTGCTGGCGCTTGCGGTCACGGCTTTCTGAGTATGGGCGACGACTCGTGAGGGCATATTTGAGACGAAGACGTGGGGCGATCCAACTCCTCCAACTTACTGTTCAACTTATGCAACTTACCCAACTCAGCATGCAACTTATCCAACTCATCCAACTTACTGTTCAACTTATCGAACTCAACGAACTTATAGTTCAACTTATGCAACTCATCCAACTCAGCATGCAACTTATCCAACTCATCGAACACAGCGTATAACTTATCCAACTCATCGAACTCAGTATGCAACTTATCCAACTCATCGAAGTCAGCGTATAACTTATCCAACTCATCCAACTCAGTATGCAACCTATCCAACTCATCGAATTCTTCGTATAACTTATCCAACTCATCCAACTCAACATGCAACTTATCCAACTCATCGAACTCAGCTTACAACTTATCCAACTCATCGAACTTACTGTTCAACTTATGCAACTTATCCAACTCATCGAACTTACTGTTCAACTTATCCAACTTATCGAACTTATTCTTTAACTTATCCAACTCAGCGAACTCAGCATGCAACTTACCCTACTTATCGAACTTAACATTCAACTTAGGTTACTCAACTTACTGAACTCTTCGAACTTAACTTAAATATTAAGACATAATATAAAGTATGATATCCTGTGGTCCCCAACCTATATGCTAACTATTATAACTCATCCAACTCAACTTACATTGTTTAGTATCCATGATTAGTTCGTCCTACACATCAGCTACTATTTGTTATATTTAATGCAACTTTAACAACTTACCCTACTCAGCTTACATCTTTGATCATCATTCATCCCGTATGGTATAAGTATCTTCTATATACATAAAAAGGCTTATAAGTAATATAACGGTCCACAGAATAGTTACGGTAAGCTGTAAGCTGAGCTAGATGAGTTAAGCTGGGAATTCGTTGACTTTTCGCCTCAAGAAAGACCCGAACTATCAGCCAAAATATGCATACTTTTTGTCCCTATGTGCTGAGCTTGATGAGCTGAGTAAGTTGAGCTGAGTTGAGATGTTACACTGTACCTTACCATTGTGTAGATATTCAGGACCGGGAGTATGATGTATAAGCCTAACGTACAGGAAATAAAACCGAAAGGTCCTGGGTTCGAGTCCGGATGGTACAAATATTTTTCTTTCTTTCCGAAACTCACCCTCATCCATTGCAGTGGTTCAAAACACTACGTTAGTTATTCGTTCTAGTCAATTGTTTAAAATGCCACCTTCTATGTGACTCCAGTAGGAATTTAGCATCATTGTGCTAACAGGCAAAAGGATTATTTTGTTCATTTTGGCAATGAAAAACAATTGCATAGCAACATTGTCTATAAAAATAACTTTGAAAAAGATCATCAGATTCTGAAGAATTGACGACTTGAAAATATCTATGTTTCTAATTCATAGGGAGATAATTTGACAAAAAAAAAAACCTTTCCTTCAAAGCATGTGTACAAGATTTTGAAAATTTAATATGTTTTTCACGAATCAATATGATAAGATTTATTTCAACTCATGCGCATCAGTAAGCAACATTCAACTGGACTTTCTGTGTTCGCATACTCTTGATAACTCCTTTAATGAAGGGTGTAGGCAAAGTTTTTCTGTGAATTTCGTTCCTTAGCACCTCCATAAATATACTGATGGCTGACTTTTTGGAAACAAGTTTCTTGAAAACATGGCCATAACTGGTATACACGTTATGAACAAAATATTTATGAACATTAACATTGTAATTATTTAATGCAAGAATGTGTCTAACCCAGCCAAAACTACATAATTTTCATACCAATTAGGGCTAAAATAAAATCACTTTAAAATTAATTCAATTTACCTAATGTGGATGCATTGAGCTTCCAAAACCATATAAATGCATCGTTTATAGAAGTGGACATTGAACATGTTATTGAACTGAACCCCTTTCATTTTAAAACCCTTTGCAGGGTTTGAAATAACCGGTATTATCTGGTAGGAAGGTCTCCTTAAGAGGGGTCATAGGGAACAGAAACATGCTAAACTAAAAATAAAACTGAAATCCTATAAGAGCAGCGAGTATAGTAATGAGAAAAGGGATGGGTCATACCGCGGTTTCGGCTACTCAAGCCTCATAAGTGACCCTTTGGCAACATGGAGCCAAAACGAATAACTGTAAATTTGTACCTTTCAATCGCGTGGTCGATACAAAGACTAGTAGTATCAAAATGGGCCAGTTATATTGAACATTGTTTAGAAAAATTATCTTATCCGATAATAAATTTCAGATTTCTCAGAATACCCTTGCTGATCTCAAAGGACCAAAAAGAAAATATAGTCTGCACTATGTATGATGTACGGGGAGACATAAGGGTCACCGCAAGGCACAACATCAGCTGCAGTAATAGCAAATAAAATAGAACTGTGAGCCTTGTAGAGCAATGAGCACATTAATAAGAGATGGGTCATACCGCGATTTCGGCTACTCAAACCTCATTAGTGACCCTTTAAATTTGACAACATGGAGCCAAAAATAATAACTTTAATGTTGCACCTTTCTTCCGGGTAGTCGATACAAAGACTAGTATTATTCAAAGCAGCTATAAATGTGTTAACATGACCTTTCTCTTTATCAAATAGACACATTTGTTAAGAATTACGAAAAAGGTTGTTGTCTCAACATATTTTAAGCTTTTTTGCTAGCTTCACATCTACATTTTAAGATATTTTAAAATAAGAGTTTATCTATCAACAAAATAGTATGGAACCCCATTAAAATAGATATTGTCTTCGAAATTTACATCGATATGATATATTACACCGATCTATTTCAGTAAACGGTGGCTGGTCATCTTGGTCGACTTGGAGCGCCTGTAGCAAGACCTGTAACACTGGGCAAAAACGAAGGAGTAGAACTTGTAACAATCCGGCCCCTGCTGGATTCGGGAGAGACTGCTCAGGGAATTCTGATGAAATATCAGTCTGTAATGAAACACCATGTTCTGGTATGTTCGATTTAATTCCTTATCTGTATCTGCCCTTGCGTTATCCCACCCACTTTCACCAGTTGAACCGATAGATACTTTTTGCATATTTGCAGATTATATAAACTAGGCAAATTTCTATACACAATTTCTTATTTAGCTGTGCCAGAAAACATTCGAAACACAAAAAAAAAACATACCAGGAATTTGTAAGTGAACGAAAAACTGTACATACTTAAATAGTCGCCAAATTTTAATTTAAATTGTGTAAGTTCACATTGCTGAAGGGTCATTACACTATGCGAGCCTTCAATTGAGACTTTTTAACAATGTATATGTTAGAGATTCACCACGAGGACCGAATAACTAACTAAATGTTATGAACCACTGCAGAAGCTGAGGGTGAGGTTATGGCCATGTAAAACCGGTTTAAGCCCGCCAGTAACTTTGTGTTACTGATCGTTCCAAGTCGATACTTCTGTGGTGGTTCTTTTTGTTTTATGTTTTGGTGTATAAAATTTTTTGTGCTGTTGGCGCCTTATGTATGTTTTCATATTTTTAGTTAAGTTAAGGTAACTGAGTGGCCACCTATTGGGAAAATAGCTGCTCATTCGGCTTACGATATGTTTCATGGTATAAGTGCCTGATTGTTGGTTTGGTTTTTTCCCACCTCGGTTTTTGGAGTGGGAATCTTTTTCTGATTGCGCCTTTTCCTGATCTTTGCCTACTTGTACCTTTTTCCAAATGCATTAAACGTGCCGGAAAATCCAACTTAACCCGTACATTTAATTAAGAATTGAAAATATATTTCCTATATATACCTGTACTATAACTGCTCACCGTTTTGCATTTAAAATCCACTTTTAGTTAACGGCCATTGGGCAGATTGGTCTTTTTGGTCCAGCTGCAGTGTAACCTGTGGGTCCGGACAACAGACAAGACAGCGATCATGTTCCAACCCGAGTCCTGTAAATGGAGGTCAGATCTGTCCGGGCTCCAACACAGAGCAGATGGCATGTCAGGCGGTAGTTTGTCCTGGTAAGAACTATTACAGTAACATTTCACTTGAACAGGTACTACTATACAAACGTAATGTAAATAACGTACCATACAGCTGCGTTTACTGGACAATAAATTGCACAAGTCATTAAAATGCACATAACATAATGATGTTTATTAGCAAATACCTATCTGTTTATCAAATAGACACATTTGTTAAGAATTACGAAAAATGTTGTTGTCTGAACATATTTTGAGCTTTTTTGCTAGCTTTCCATCTACATTTTAAGATATTTTAAGATAAGAGTTTATCTAACAACAAAATAGTATGGAATCATATTAAAATATATATCTTCTTCAAGATTTACACATATATGTTGTCTCCCTTGCGTCTTGGCCAGCTATGTTTTGACAAAATTCAAGATCTTTTCGAAGAAATCCCTGAAAACATTAAGTGTAAATATCCTGTAATGCCAGAAATTACTATCAGTTCAAAAGGAATTCTTAAATTATTATCAAACCTGAAGACCGATAAAGCCGCCGGTCCGGACGACATAAAACCTTTAGTTTTAAAAGAACTCAGAAATGGGATTACCCCTGTGGTCAAGGCTATCTTTGAGAAATCACTAGCTACAGGTCAACTGTCAAAAATTTGGACACAAGCAAGGCTGATCCCTCTCTTTAATAAAAGCTGTCGCAGGACAGCGTGCTCGACTGCGACTGCTTCTGACCTTTTTCAAACATAAGGCCAAACCCGACCAGTAACCCAAAGCATTATGCTCATACATCTGTTTGCCTTGATGCAATAAGGCAAAATCACTGAACCATGAAAGTTAACTATAACTACCTAAGATTTGAAGGTCTCACTCATATTGTGAAAGAAGTGTGTTCATATACAAACTAAGTGCCAAGACACAAGACAAAATCACTGAACCGTGAAATAAGGTCACACTGACCTATAAGTATTTCAGGGTCAAAAATCTAGTGATACTTACTCATAATATGAAAGAAATATGATCATATACCCATTCGGTGTGAAGATATAAAGCAAAATCACTGAACCATGAAATAAGGTCGTAGTGACCTATAAGTATTTTTGAGTTAAAGGTCTGGTCATACTCATTCATAATCAGAAATAAATATGAAAAAATACCACAGAGTGTCGAGATATAAGGCAAAATCACTGAACCATGAAACTAGATCAAAGTGACCCAGGAATACTTTACGGTCAAAGGTCTTGTCATACGAAAACATATCATAAAAGAAGTATGTTCATATACCAATTGAGTGCCGAGATATAAAGGAAAATCACTGAACCGTGAAATTAGGTCATATTGACATAGGAAAATTTAGGGACTTTAGGGTCAAAGGTATTGTCATACGCAAACATAGTGTGAAAGAAGTTTGTTCATAAACTACTAGACTAGCTACTAGTCTGTAAAACATATTAATGTCATATGATTATTGTTTTCATTTTTATTATTTTCTCTATATTGAAATTTCTCGAGTCTCTAAGCTAGTCTATCAATGAATTTTTCTTCAATCGTCTTGGCTGAGTTTTGCAGACTAGTAAAAAGCAAAATCCCTCTGAGAAATGATTGACAGTAAATGGCTATCAAATTGACCATCGCTAATTCCTTGATGGAGATTAGCACCAGTGTTTATTTATATTTCAGTAGGTTGATGGTTTTACAGCCTTGAAAGTTTCTATGATGAAATTAATTGAGCATTCAGAAACCAATCTGGCCTCATGAAACAATGAATGAGATTTTTTTTTAATTTTTACTTATTGTTTTCCCAAAATACTTAGCACTCTTTACATACACTGATATTGATGCAATTTTGAACTTAGTTATTGTCAGAGAACAGCTACAACACCAATAATTATAATATCTATTATTAATGATAATATCTTTACTTTAGCATTAATGCCAGTCTTACATACGGTCCTCGTGTTAATACAGACATTTGCATTGTTATACCAGACTTTTTATTTGTTTGTTTGTTTGAGTTGTGGTTTAGCGTACCAGTCAACAGCAATGGTCATGTCGGGACATTGCCTCTATTTTGTGGGGCTTGTACCTAAAATTGGACGTCATGACATCCAAAAAGTGCTTCAAATATAACCACCAAACTAAGCCAATAAGGCTTATATATATGAGCCACCTAGTGGGGAAAACCAACAATGTGGTTTCCGAACAGGTCCGACAAAAACCGACCTGTACAGTCACAGAGGCAGGCTAGAAGCTTGAACTTTCGGATTTAAGAAGAAGAGACATTGTACTATCCGTGTAGCGAAAACAAAGGCGCTGATCAGCTTCGCATTAGCTGCGAAGCTGATCTGCGTCTTTGTTTTCACCTATGTAAATTGTTGGTTTTCTCACGCGGCAGGCTCAGACCTGAGCAGTTAACCAACAACCAGATGGACATTTTGTAGTGTGGAAGCTTTACCTGGAGGCACAAGCAGCCCATCCATTTCATTAGGGCCCAAAGGGCAGCGGCCAAAACTTTTTAGACATTGTAACTTGTTATGCATATTACAGCTATATCACAGGAAGCAAATACAAAATGCTGCATTGGTTTGGCCCTGAAAATAGCTTTTTGATGATCATTTTATAAAAGAAATATGCACTAAATACATGTATTGGTAATTGCCTAGAAACTGAGTTATTTGTATAACTGAGCTCAGGCTGCTCACCTGATGACAGCGGGTATGAAGCATCAAATCAAACCAGACAGACAGACAGACATACAGACATGCAAGCAGACAGACAGACAGACAGACAGACAAAGTACACCCTCACTGATCAGCAGCATAATAAAGCATAACTTTGTATTATGTATATTCTTCTTATTTGTTTGCCTAAATCAATAAACCATATAAAATTCCTGAATGCACTGCTTCTCCAATGTTCTACAAATTGCTGGCACCTTTGTAACTTGCATAATGACAAAGGTCAAACTCACTTTACAATTCTTCATGTGGAATATTCAGGATGTAATTCTTATCAGATGCAAGATGGTGTTGAATATCTGTCTAAATACAGGGTCATAAACCTTTGAATACCACTAAGCACTTTGCTGTAAAGATTCCGACATTGATAAATGTGCCCTACGATTTCTGAGGCTGCTGATTTCGGATTTTACAAGGCATAGAAATCGAGCCCCATCCATAGACTAGACTAGCCGCAGAGATTAAAAAAAATGAAAAATACGAAAGGCGTTTTTCTTTATTTCTAAGCCTTGGGCAAGGCTAATAAACTACTTGAGTGCCGAGATATCAGGCAAATTCACTGAACCGTGAAATTAGGTCACAGTGACCTATAAATATATTTGGGTCAAATGTCTGGTCATACTCACTCATAATCTGAAAAAAGTATGAAAATATACTAACTGAGTGTCAAGATATAAGGCAAAATCACTGAACCGTGAAATTAGATCACATTGACCTACGACTACTATGCAAACATACTTTCAAAGAAGTTTGTTCATAAACCATTTGAGTACGGAGATATAAGGGAAAGTCACTGAACCGTGAAATTAGGTCACAGTGACCTATAAGTATATTGGGGTCAAAGGTCTGGTCATACTCACTCATAATCTGAAAAAAAGTATGAAACTATACTAAATGAGTGTCAAGATATAAGGCGAAATCACTGAACCGTGAAATTAGGTCACAATGAAATATAAGTATATTGGGGTCAAAGGCCTGGTCGTACTCACTCATAATCTGAAAGAAGTAAGACCATGGTAAGTAGGTCAACCGGCCCTTACCGTCATGACACACAAGTCAGTGTCACAAAGTCAAAGTCTGGTCATACTCACTAGAAAACTTTAACACAAGAATTGTCATTTTTGAAGGTGTTCTAGATTTTAACCTCCATCCCTACCCCTGGCCTGGACCCAGGGGCCCGATGCCATGAAATGAAAGCTAACTCTACAGGGTATCTATGGTCCAAGTATAAATGCTTTCTGATGAGTGGTTGTCAAGATATGGACTTCTAGAAAACTTTAACACAAGTGAGAAGCGCACGCGCACGGGAACGGGAACGTGGACGACCGGTGTGACTGCAATAGCTCTATGCACTTCGTGCAGTCGAGCTAAAAAGGATAAGTGCGATCCCGCAAACTATAGGCCAATTGCGCTGACCTGTATTTTGTGCAAAGTCCTGGAACACATTGTTGCCTCAAGTATTGCTCGGCATCTGAATGAAAATGATATACTGTATGGATTACAACATGGTTTTCGTGAGAAACGTTCTTGCAAAACGCAGTTGCTTGAACTAGTGGAGAAATTGTACAGGAAAGTATCAAATTGTGACCACGTCGATTTGGTCTTGCTAGATTTTAGCAAGGCTTTCGACACGTTCAACCACCTAAAACTCTTATTTAAACTGTCCACTCATGGTATTAAAGGTAACCTTAAAATGGATCAGTTCTTTTCTTGGGGGTCAAACCCAGGCTGTAGTGCTTGAGGGGGGGGGGGTGCTCACCAGAGGTGTCAGTTACATCAGGGGTGCCACAGGGCTCAGTCCTCGGCCCACTACTCTTCTTGCTCTACATAAATGATCTCCCTGAAAACATTCAGTATCAGGTCAGGCTTTTCGCAGACGATACTGCAGTACACCTATCTGTTAAAAATCCAAATGATAGTAAAACTCTCCAAAATGATTTAGACACCCTACAAATTTGGGAACAAACCTGGGGCATGGAATTCAACCCTGGTAAATGTCAGGTTCTGCACATCAGCAGAGCAAACCAGCCTATCCAATCCCAATATACCCTGCATGGTGAGATTTTGGAGTCTGTTGACTGTGCACATTACCTTGGGGTAAGTATTTCAAAAGACCTGACCTGGAATACTCACATAAAGGAAATTCTTACAAAGGCTAATCGCACCTTGGGCTTTGTTAAAAGAAATGTTAGAACAAAACAAGTCAGTTAAAGAATTAGCCTATAAAACCTTTGTCAGGCCTAAACTTGAATATGCTTCCACCGTATGGAGCCCTCACACTGATAAAACATAGAATCCATAGAAATGGTCCAAAGGAGGGCTACACGGTGGGTTTCAAATCAATATTCCTCGTACGACAGTGTTACTGCGATGCTGAGCAGTCTGGGTTGGCGCTCCCTTGAATATCGTCGTTACGACTCGCGGCTCGCGATGTTTTATAAAATACAGCATGGCCTTATTGCAGTACAGATGCCGTCAAATTTTGAGCGTCCCAAGAGAATCACTTGCCATAGCCAATATAATCCTCTCGGTTTCCGCCAGGTATTTGCTCGTACTGATTATTACAGATGTTCGTTCTATCCAATGACGATTGTTTTATGGAACCGGCTCCCTTCAGAAATTGTTCTTTTACCTGATCTTGACTCTTTCAAGAAGGAGGTGAGGAAGATCAACTATTCAATGCCATAAAGAGAAATATTGTTTTTAGCCTGCTTTTAACCTCTCATCTTTAACAAATCTAACACTATTATCTTTTTTTTTCATTTTTCACTGTCATTCTTTTAAGTCTCACTTTATTTTGTTTTACTTTTATTCTCTTGCACGCATCCCTGCGCATAATACTCAGTAATGAGAGTGACGCAGTACCAATAGATAGATAGATATGATAGATTTCACCGGTCTATTTCAGTAAACGGAGTCTGGTCTTCTTGGTTGACTTGGAGCGCGTGTAGCAAGACCTGTGACACTGGACAAAAACGAAGGAATAGAACTTGTAACAATCCGGCCCCTGCTGGATTCGGGAGAGACTGCTCCGGGAATTCTGACGAGATGTCAGTCTGTAATGAAAGGCCTTGTCCTGGTATTTTCTATGTATTTCCTAAACCCAATAATTTAAAAAGTGTATTGCTTGTATTGCAATGAAAATGATATTATGAAAATAGTATATACCATCCTGAGGATAATTTGAACAAGGAATACTCGTTTTAAAAGATTTTGAATTCTAAAAGTCTAAGAGTAACTCGGAAGTCCAGGACACCATTTCTCACATGATAGTAAATTTGTTCCAGAACACCATGAAATTCCTCCTCTGGGCTGGTATTTTGAATATACACGAGGGGCACACTTAACCACATTATATACCTTTCGAAGGTGACATGCATCGCGAAATGCTATTTTCATTCATATCAGATCTTTCACTCATACAATCATAATTCGGCGGAAGCATCAACGGAATAAACCGTATCACAAGCTTTATTTATTCGCAACAGAACATATTTCCTCAATTCACTTATAAATCGGATATTACATCAACAACGGCATAATTTCCAAGGCGTAAGATTCAAAATTTTTAATTGTATCGACACAATCAGTTTTTCGCGTTCCTTCCACGTGTCAGTTATGCTGCGACAGTTTCTCAGTTTAGATATGAAGATTCATTATGAATGTGATAAAAGATAAAAGACAAATAGCTTTGATTCAGATTAAAGTGCATATAGATAATTGTTTTTGTCTAAAACGTACAGTAAGAACAAAAAGAAACACAAACATTTGAAAATCATTTTATGAGGTCATAAATGCCGATCGCCAAACCATGTTTATTTCATTAGCAACGCACCATGGCATATTTTTATTGAAAATTGAACACATGCCTACATTTTGGGAGAAAAACACTACAATTTTACACCCAAAAAATCTTATTAGGACCTATTCGATCAAATTTTGATTGAAACATGGATTTTATAATCTAGCCAATACAAAATACAAAACAAAAGATTTTGAATTTCGCTAAAAATGACGCTTTACAGTGATTCTGAAGAACTCGAGTTTCGAGAAATAACTGGTAATTTTGAAAATCGGCTTTATCACAATTTTTCTATGAATTCAAGTCTACTTCAAATTCGTCCTTTTAATGTTTATCTGCGATGACAATTTCAAACCATTTTGAGAACCTCCTGTTCAAAGTTTGACCATTATCTTTGTAACAAACAACGGTAAAGTCATTTTTTCCGATAACATAAATGTTTTCTTGAGTTCATGACTTTGGTGAAACTTGGCAGCCATTTCGTTATTTTGCAAATTGTAAAGTTCTGCAGCCTTTTAAAATTTTGCATTTTTGGCTCTGAATGACACTGCTTTCCTTTTTATGGACAGTGTACAATTGACTTACTTCCTTCTTGTCCCAGGGTAAGCATACTACTGTCGTAAGTGTTTTTGATCGACAGTTCGACATACTTTCACACAAATGACATACTCATGTCTGTTTGGCTCATTGCATATTCCTTGTGTGGATTTTTACTTAACGGGGACCCTTTTATGACGAACACAAACGTGACGTCATATGGCCGGAAATGTTATGAAAATCAACCAATATTTATAGGACAGACAAATCTAAGTATCTTGCAAGTTTCAACATTATTCAACATGGAATGAAGTTTGCGTTTCTTTTTGTACATACTGTAGTTTGTTCCCTGCAAAAATCTTACAGCAAACTCATTTTTGACAAACGCGATTGCAAAGACACGAAATACATATACAAACATGAGTCTTACACTTACCTCAGGCCTATGACCCTGTGGCAGACAGGAATATAAGCATACCATTTTACTGATTTTTGTTTCAGATCCTGTGTCAGCATTTGCAATTCATGGCACCACTCCTACCTACAACTCGTCATCCAGAGTCGTCGTATTCTCAAGTACCAGACTGAATATCGGCAATCACTATAGTACTTCCACAGGGAAGTTTACTTGTTATTATCCAGGTGTTTACGTATTCTCACTGAACTTATACAAGAAAACAGGAGCAAGCAGAGTATACTGTTATATTCGTAAGAACAACAGTTGGTATGCTAAAGCTGATGTTCCTAGCGAGAGCCAGAGCGGTTTTTATGAAAGTTCTGCCTCAACAATTTTCCACTTAAACCGTGGTGATACAGTGGATGTTGGTACTTGTTCCAATGCTGATGACATTGATAACGCCACTTCATTCACAGGATTCCTCCTAAAAGCTGATTAAAATCGAATATGTATCCTAGATATTACGTTCGCAATTGTTCTGGTAACATTTGTTTAATTGCAAGATCTGAAATGAATGCGAAACGTGTGATTACCGTTTAGATATAAAATGATATGACACCATTAATTAAGCCGCGTTATGAACAAACTTACATATGCGAAATCAAAGGCACATATCAGTTTCCAAGTAACTGCGAAGCTGACAAGTACCTTTGATTTTGATAGACGGCTAGTACAATTACTCTGCTATCTAAATACAAAATTTCCAGTCTCTAGACCATCTTCTGAATGTACAGCTCGGTTTGCGTTATTTTTTTTTCATGACTTGACTTGACTATCGATTTAAAGCCATTATAAAAGACAGTCCTTTGTATATTACATATAGGCATTTTATCTTTTTTATCGTTAATATGTTGCCACATCTTTCATTGACAAACGATGGTAACCTGTACCCAAAATCACAATGCTTCTTACGTATTAAAGAAGTGCGGTCGACAATGCTTAGCAGTAGCAGAGGTAAATTTGCCTGGTGAAAGTCATCAAACGATTTACTGTTGTATTTATGTTTTAATTATATATTTTATACCAGTAAATCTCTTAGTTTGGTCTACGCTGCTGACAGAAATTCATTTAATCTTATAGACATATTCGATTAATATATCTTATAGATATATCCGAGACGCCCGGATAGCTCAGTAGGTAGCGCGTTTGGCTTCTGACTAGCTAGAAATGGCTAGCTGAACGTCTTTTTCCAGTGAGAAATTCAGGTTCATGCAATGCTTTTTGGTTGCCTTGATTTCTGATCAATTAATTTGTAGTAGTGATCATTATTATCAACACGAGTTAGATGTCTTATTTCTGCTATAAACCATAGTAAATGGTTAGAATGGCCTCGCTGTGCGTTTCCAACAAAACGAAACAAAAATGTATAGAAATAATGTTGACTGACTATGAAACTTTAATGATTTGGGAAGACAAATCCTTGGATAATGGGACTGTATATAATTACCTGATAACATGATACCCGTGCATTTGAACCCGAATGTTGTGACGCCAGCTTGATGTCCACCAAACTCTCTGAGCCCCATAGTCCATAGTTTCGAAAAAGAAGATGACGGGGCTTGAGAATACTTAAGGGCCCACTAGGTTTTTTTTTTTTCTTTTTTTAGTTGGGTCTGCGTTCGACATAGCAAGTCAAGTTTTCTGATGGTTCATGGAATATGATACCAAAGTGCATTCACAATGGAAGCAGTGATATATATAGATATAAATTTTAAACAAACTGTCGAACTGTTCCCTGTGAATCTAGACCTCATAAAGCAAGGTTTCTTGTGATTCATGGTATATGACTTCTATGTGCATTTGTCAAGACAAAAATGATACATTTAAAGCCAGATGTACGTAATTGACCTCACGGTAGATTTTTCTTATTTTTTGCACGTGAGTGTATTTTGATGTCCTACATACGAAAATGAAAAAAAATTGATACCGTTCCGAGCTTGTTTTCGAGATATCGGCCTTCAAAATCGTCAAATTTGAGAGCGAAAATACATTGACGTCAACGTAAAATGCGATTTTTAGACCCCCTTTTTGTTAATTTTCTTGATATATTTAAAAAAAATCCACGGTAGGATTTTTTAAAAAACTGATATGTATTTGAGAAATTTCTGATCTACATATACATAACGAGAAAGTCCTTAGTTACCGGATTCGTTTTCCTGCTATAGGCATGCGAAGAGAGGTAGTCGTTGCTGAATTCAGTACATTTTACGCGCGACGTCGATTTTGCGCCAAAATTTCCGACTCTGTTAAGTATTCAATATTGCTAACTGTCGCGGAAATGTTGTTTTCTTCGGGATAACATGTCCACAATCTATATTTTGAGCAAAAACGATAAATAATATCAAACTTTTCACATTTCTGAAGTCCTCTGCACAATCGTATGGATATAGTTTCGTATGCGGAACTTAACTGACGCTAGAAATGACGTTTCGAGCGAAAACTGACGTTACGAATGCGGCGTAAAAATGACGTTTCGACACTTAGATACGCACGTTCCTTTGAGCGCCTTCAATTACGTACATCTGTTTTTAACCATAATATCATTAAATGTAATCACACAGCCAAGTTGGACTACTAAAGTGTTTTGAGTAGATCCAATTGGTTGTGACAAAAACGAGAAAAATAATAATAAACATAAAAATAAAATAAAAAATAAATAAATAAAAATAAATAAAAAAATGGCGACCCGCAAAGAAAACTTGGCGTGTCTCACATGTTGCCACACTGGCTCAAACCCAGTCATAGCGATGTGACGGCTAAAGATTAAGCACGATAAGAAAATCACTGGCCACGAGTGGCATAATGATGTTTAGCTCACCTGAGCCGAAGGCTCACAAGGTGAGCTTATAATATAGTAGTCGAGCCGGCGTCCGTGCCTCGTCCGTCGTTCGTCGTCGTCGTCAACATTTTCAAACGACTTCTCCTCTGAAGCTGCCAGGCCGAATCTTTTCATATTTCACACATAGCATCTACAGGAGTGGGGGGGGGGGGGGGTTGCGAATATTTGTGTTTTTTATTTGGATCAGGTAAGAACTCTGGTTGCTATCATGGCAACTTGAAGTTTCCATTGACTTGTATGGAGAAAAGTGGAAATTGGCATTTTTCGTTGTCAGGCTGGGGATATTTGAATTTTTTGTTTTTACATAAATGTTTATTGAGTAGTCCTTCACGTTTAAGGCAACTTTTAAAAAAAATCACTTTATTCGTTTGGTTCCTATAGCAACATAAAGTTTAAATTTTCGAAAAAAAAAATATTCAAAAATCTTCTTCTCAGAAGCCGTGGGACGAAGCTGAAATTTAGCATACATTTTTATGACATAAGCCTGTACAAAGTTTGTGTTTTTATTGTCTTTGTCCAACTACTTTGGTTGTTATGGTAACTTGAAGTTTCCATTGACTTATAAGGCAAAAAATGGAAATTTGCAATTTCTGCCGTTTCATTCAGGATATTGAAATTTTGTTTTTACATAAATGTTTATTGAGTAGTCCTCCCCGTTTTAGGCACCTTTTATCAAAATCGCTTTATTCGTTTGGTTGCTATAGTAACGTAAAGGGTAAATTTTCGAAAACAAATATTCAAAAAAAAAATCTTTTCAAAAGCTGTACGGCGGATGAAGCTGAAACGTTGCATACATGCTTATGATATTAGCCTCTACAAAGTTTGTGTTTTTATTGTCCTTGTCCCACTACTTTGGTTGCTTTGGCAACTTAAAGTTTCCATTGACTTATAAGACGAAAAGCGGAAAATTGCAATTTCTGCCATTTCGCTTGAAATATTTGAGTTTTGTTTGTTGACTAGTCCTCCACAATTTTGGCAAAGTTTGTCATAATTGCGTAATTTATAAAAACTATTTAAAAATCTTCTAAAAGGCTGTAAGGAGGATGAAGCTGAAACTTTACATGCGTTTCCATTGACTTATAAGACGAAAAGCGGAAAATTTCTGCCATTTCGCTTGATATCCGTCCGTCCGTAAACACTTTTAATCTTGAATATCTCGAAGACAACACAGCCAATTATGATCAAATTTTATTTAAAGCATCATTGATGAAGGGAAAGGTTGCATGAGGTTTTGGGTCAGGTCGGATCAGAACTCTGGTTTCCATGGCAACAGATAGCTCCCATTGAATTAAAATTGGGAAACTGTTGTGGCCACTCTAGCAACTTCATTTTTGATTGGATCTTCTTCATTCTTGGGGAATTACAAGGGCAATCATAACATCTCGGATGAGTTCGAATTTCGGCCAGGTTCGATCTCAGATTGCGGAGTTAGCTGCCCTTGAGCGACTGGAAAAATCTCCATGGACTTACAATGGGGAAAATGTTGTGGCCACTCTAGCGCCTTTATTTTTCTTTGGATCTTCTTCATTCTTGCAGGTAACAAGGACAACTATTGTATCTCAAATGGATTCGAATTTCACCCAGATCCGACCTCTGAGTGTGCAGTTAGCTGCCCTTGAGTGTTTGAAAATCATTTTTTTGTGTTGTGGACACTCTCACACCCCCACTTTGTCCAATGACTGTTCTTGTTGACTCCCCGGTGAGCGATCGTTGCCCTTGGGCTACTTGTTAATAGTTGATTTTGAATCAAGGTGCAAATTTCAAGGCAGTTTATTATTTCATTTATACAAATTAAGATTGGCCCAGTAATTATATTCAAACTGCAAGGTTGAGCAGAATATTTATCTACGAATATTGTTTATGGTGTCAAGGTTCAATTGTAAAGCCAAAACAGATATACAGCTGTACATGTATCTAACAATAAATATTATCAAGTAGTGGCGATCCCCGTGGCCGAGTGGTTAAGGTCGCTGATTTCGACACTGTGTCCATTTGGGGCAGCATGTGAAATCTTTACACATAAAAAAGTTAAAGAACACTGATTAGAATATAATACAGCTGTAAACTACTTGATCAGTTTCAAAACGTATTGGAATCGCCCACCATTACGTACGAAAACTTGCCCATGTAATATACAGAGATTTTTTTCAGAAGCAAAATTCGAAAATTTCATGGAATAATGTTTATTTTTTTTAATATATTTGCTCAAAACATTGAATAAGTATACTAGGGTTACCCCTGTAAACCCCAGTTGTACTGTATAAAAGTAGGGTTAACGGGGGTATACAAAAATATGAATAATACTGGTCTTAGCTGAGACCCAACCTGCAACTGTTTATATGTATGGTACGTATATGAATTTGTTTCATTACCCAGTTTAGACTTAAGTTTTAGACTGGAGCATTTATGATTTTGACACACGCTCCTTCAGAAAACATACTTTTATTACAGTAAGACATCGAATTTTACGCTTAAGTCATGGGGTTTGGCTCCAAATCTCAGAAATATACACGATCTATATTTAGAAGCGGAAATAAAACGGTGTACGCGGTGTTTTTATACATACTCAACGAAATTCCCACGCACCTAGTAATATTTTGTTAAACATTTCAAAAACGAAACGACTGTAAGTCTTCAAATTCTCTACATGATAAAAATAACCATTTTATTGCAGTCGGTGATTTTTGTCAAAAATAATCGATTTTTTGGAAACCGTACGCTTCATACAAATAAAACGAAGGCTGCTAAAATAAAAGAAAAATAACAGTATCGATACGCCGGTAAAAATGTGAAATTAAGTCTAAAATCACGATTTGTTCAAGAATGTGATTGAATTTGAGTAAAAAATTCTCAACGCACTTAGTAATATTTTGTTAAATATTTCAAAAACGAAACGACTGTAAGTCTTCAAATTCTCTTCATGATGAAAATAATCACTTTATCGCAATCGGTGATTTCTGTCGAAAAAAATCGAATTTTTGAAAATCGTACGCTTCATACAAAAATCGAAAGCTGCTAAAATAAAAAACAACAGAATCGATACGCCGGTAAAAATGAAAAATTAAGTCCAAAATCACGATCTGTTCAATAATGTTTTTGAATTTGAGTAAAAAGTACACAACACCCATTGCCATGAAAGTCAGTTTTGTATCGAAAAAAGTGTCCTTGCAATTGATCCCGATCGTTTTATCTCCGACAGCCAGTACCTGGTGGATACTCGAACCCCATTTGCTCTTACTAGCAATAACAGCGATTCCGCATTGACAGAACCTGACCCGGCCACTACTTTAATTAGCCCACTGAGCGACGCAGATTTAAAGCCAAACGTTTACCACTTGTATGTGGATTATTATGAAGTGAGACAACGTCTTGGGACGACACATAAAGGTAAAAGTGGCTGAAAATATCAACATAAGAAGTAAAGGTCGACACCAAACTTAGACATGTGACTTGTTAGAGTAGAAAAGCGAAAATAAAACGATAGTGTTCCATTGATTGTAGACGTATTTTCAACGTATCTACGCTAAACGAGCTACCCTCTCTACTTAGCCAGCCGTTCTAGCAATTTTTTTTCAAACAGAGAGGCGACTTATCTTTTGTGACTTCCATTGGACGATCATCACGCTGTATAATTCCATTCAAAAATTACCAGAAGACAATCACCACGATCAGCAGATGCAGAAAAGGTACAAAAAGGTACAAGTAGGCAAAGATCAGGAAAAGGCGCAATCAGAAAAAGATTCCCACTCCAAAAACCGAGGTGGGAAAAAACCAAACTAACAATCAGGTACTTATACCATGAAACATATCGTAAGCCGAATGAGCAGCTATTTTCCCAATAGGTGGCCACTCAGTTACCTTAACTTAACTAAAAATATGAAAACATACATAAGGCGCCAACAGCACAAAAAATTTTAAACACCAAGACATAAAACAAAAAGAACCACTACAGAAGTATCGACTTGGAACGATCAGTAACACAAAATTACTGGCGGGCTTAAACCGGTTTTACAGGTACCTAACCTCACCCTCAGCTTCTGCAGTGGTTCACAACATTTAGTTAGTTCTTCGGTCCTCGTGGTGAATCTCTAACTAGTCAATGAATCATCAAGAACAAACAAATAAATCATGATAAACATCCTGATGAATCAAAAACCAGGACTCACAGATTGAGTAAGCTGCCCGACGATGGAGATCCCTGGGCGCCGAATAACCTACTAACTCCGGAGCAAAAGAAAAACACAAGTTGGACCCCGGTGGGCCAAGCAACAGACAAGAAGCTCCGGCCCCAACCAACTAAAATGAATAGCTTTAAGTCGGGGCCATCATAGAGTCTGTTGCAATTAAAGAAGGCAGCATAGTTATCAACCATGATTGGGTTAAAAACTAAGCATGCAGACTGTCGCATAACATTCAAGTTATAACCTATACGTCTGTAACGTGATATGATTTTTCCGAACTGAAGAGAAAAATCAGTTATTCCTTTAAGTTTCTTTAATTTGTAAACCAAGTCACCATAAAATTCAGGTTCCGAAAGGCCCTCACTTAAAAGTGTCTTTAACCCAACATTATATTTGGAAATCAATTCATAGTGTCTACGATAAAATTTAGAAAAGGTTTTTCGAAGTTTATGATACCGATAGCCCTGTTGGAGAAGTTTTGCCGTTAAACATTTATTTCGAGCGTTGAAGTCTGTAACATGATTGCAGACTCTAGCAAACCTAATAAGTTGCGAAATGTATACACCATAAGAAGCACGACGAGGAACGTCACCATCCAAAAAAGGAAAATTTACTATATCAAAATCAAAGTCATCGCGCTTATCATAAATTTTAGAAGAAACAAATCCATTTGCAACAGAAAGATGTAGATCTAAAAAGGGGGCTTCGGTATCTGAGATATTAGCTTTGTTCAACTGAAGTTCAAAACCCGTTTTTTCATGATCCTCTTATAACGTGGTCACGTGATTGAATTTATTCAAATTTATCTAGTCATTATGCACAAATGTTCGTCAAGGAATAGTATGCAAAGATTGAAAGCAAAATCTTAAATTAAACGCAAGTTATTCAATTTTTAAAGCTGATGCTTTGGCATCTGTGCCAAAAGAACAGTGTATCAACGTGTGGTAAAAGGGTGATTACGACTCGTGATTGGACATAGACTTGCTCCCATTCTATGTTGAATATAACCTTATAATATCATATTCTATAGCCTCCACATTTGCTTTGCATCAGTAAGTTACGTCTCAAAACTTAATAAAACAAAACCTTCAGAATATTTTAGGAATCTGTAATGTACAAGTTTGTTATTTAAACACACAGTCACATGTTATATTAATTTTATTCTTTCAGTTGAAAAAAAAAAATTTTTCGTATGTTTTCTCAGAATATCAGTTGTGGATACACCGCCTCACAGAGTACCCAGAATCTATGTTTTGGAGCACAAGAAAATACATCAATAAAATAACTTCGAAAATATATTTTTTCAAAGACCTGTTTTCCTGATTTTGAAACAAAGGTTTGGCGACGGGAGGAAATAAAACAGATCCTTTAAAAACAGTGAAAGTATCCTCTTCAGTGACGTATATATTTGGTAACATGGAGCCAAAGAGATTTACATGTACATGTAACAAATATGGATAGACAAATCTGTCCCGAGGGTCACATTTTGGCATCACGAGGCTCGCCGAGTGATGCCAAACTGTGACCCGAGGGACAGATTTGTCTATCCATACCTGACACGAATGATGGATTCTTTTTCTTGCTCACCTTAATGCAGCGAAGATTGATTTTCATACTATTTACCTAGAAAAATGATAAAATCGCGGCGTCCGCCATTTTGATTTTAAACGTTTTGACGTCATTGTGACGTGTGCGCTTAGCGACGAAATTACGTGACGTCCTATACAACCAGTGTTAAAAAGAACGCTTGAACGCAGGGTACGACCGGGGTGAGATAACGAGGGTGAGATAAGAATTTCTCATATGGGGTAAAACGTAGGATTTCTCTATCTGGTGTGCAAGAATAACCAACCTACCAGGGCAATCCCTAGAGAAACAGGAATGCGTCTGAGTGTCTTTGCCGGTACAATTTTCCCCACCTTGTTTGGGTACAGGATTCGTACAGGTCTTAGATCGTGTGTGTAGACCTATACCGCAACTGGTAGAACACGGTGGCCAGTCGGACCAATCACTCCATCCGCCGTCCACTGGAAAATGTTCATCTCTTGCATAACAAAAGAAACATTTGGGATGTACATATCATTCTTTGTAAAAAAATATGATGAATGCTTTGACAACTTGACAGAATCTGTAGTATCAAAAGTTGTTTCTGTGTGAAATGGTAAGCATCGCGAACAGCGACCATCTTTGATTTATATATAACATGAACTCAGTTGACTTTAAAGGAATAGGTTTACAAGAATTATCCTTCATTTCAAAAGAAAGAGATCAGCGAAACAAACATTTTGACACCAATTTATTAAAAATCGGTTAAGTGGTTTTGAAGATATGAAAGTTATAAGATTCAACAATGGCCGCCTATGGTGGCCGCCATTTTGTTTAGATAGTCACGTGACCAAAAAGGAAAAAATGCTTATTTTCAATAGTAGACTTATTTTTTACATTCGAAAACAGTTCAGTATGATCCTATTAAGTGGATGAAAAGTGTTTCAACAACTTTCATACTTTAATATGCATGGGAATGACAGATATTTATAATTCCATGATTGTGAGGGAGTGACGTCATAACCTCTCAGCCTCGTTCTGGATTTTGGCCATCAAAATTTTCAAACCGCTGTAATTTTCTTATACCTTGGTCGATTTTCATGAAATTTGTTGCAAACTGTTCAGCTACATGAAGGCTTTCATACAACGCACACACAATAGTTTGTGGGCCTATTCTTTATGACCAAGTAGCTCTAGATTAAAATTCAACGTTAAATTTCAGTTATTGCCAAGACAAACAGACATACGGACAGTTGTAAGGATGGATGGATTTACGAACAAAGACACATACAGACATACAGGACGACAGATACGCAGATAGTCAGACAAAAAGGAAATGCTTTATAGTGAGGTGAAGCCTTATGTCTTTAAAAGATAAGGCTTAATATTACTTATTAAAATGACATGTTCTTATAGACGTGCCTTATGTTCATTTGATTCAATCATACATTATTACCTAAATCACACAATCCACAATATTTTCGACAAATCGTTTTAGCATGTTGAATATCCGTACAAATGTTTGCGACAGTCGATAGTCGAGTACAGTTCGTCCCCGGATCATCGGCACAGGTTCTGTTCGAGAAGACCCCTGAAAGAACGTTTTGGAAATAGCATGATTGTGTAATCGGCATACACAGCTCTACAATGAATTAAATGTTTGAAAAAGGCGTCACTCCCATTCATGACCTGTCCTTGTTGTTCGAATATTAATAGAGGCTTGCGGCTTACAAGGATAAAATAGTCACTTGATAATAAGGCTGAGGTAACTCTGTTTTTATCACCTTAACTGAACGCAATTCCAAGGGATTGCACAATTAGGTCTTAGGTATTGCCTCGAAATTACAAATCTGATTTCCCAATTTTCTGTGTGAAACGCAAGCACTTATTTATCATTCAATTCATAAATGAAGTGACATTTCTTGCTTATTTTTTTTTGGTTTGAATTCGTAGACTAACGCTCTTGAGAACTGTTTGCAAATATCAAGAGGGGGTTGTCTACAGGTTTTATTCATGTTCAAGTGTCACGTAAACTGTGTGGACAAGTTTTATAAGCCTCAGCGGAATCCCACGTACATTTTTATTTAAAGCAATCTTATTTCGATCCTTGATAAAAGTCTTAATTTATGATTAGCTAGTAACTTTGCCAAGTAGCTAGTAAAATTGGTTTCTGATCTATACACATATGATAGTTTGTTTAATCAAGATTATAATACATTTCTTACATTACGAAAAAAATGTCCATACACTATTCAAAGTCTGTTTAGCTGTACAAACTGGACGTTTTATTAAAAATGTTTATTTTTTTTTAATTTGGCCCAATCATCGACTATGGGTTCACCTTATAAACGACTCGCCGCGCTAAGATGATTAAGATGAAGGCATATTGAACTCCGGTATACTCCAGTTTTACCATATAAAGTTTGAGTTTAATGTGGTATACTTGTTCCTTATGGGCAGCCAGAAAATTGAAAGTTACAATAGAAAGGACATTCCATTCACAGAATTTACTACATGACGTATACTCTGATTGTATTCATGTACTTAAGACAGAACGAAGCTTCGGGATTTTGAAAAAGTAAATACGCGGTTACAAATGCAACCTTCCTTATGTAATAATTTTGTTTTGCACGGGGATCTATTTGTCGCTTGGTTCTGTTGCAAACATGGATTATATGCGCATGTTGTTACTTCCAGGCGTTTGCCTTCGAACGAATAATATGTGTACCAAAGACAATTTGTGGGATAAAAACCAAACTAGCCTTGTCCTATTTATCTTATTATCAGAACGTGTCACCGAAGATGCACTAGGATAAAGGACATCAACTTCCCATGATAAGGTGTAAGAAAAACATCTGGAACTGGGACTGGCTTATCTTGTAGAATTGCAATGCGGTAAGGACTCTTGATGCATACCTTAGTACAACTGTGGTTATGATTGAGGAAGATGACTTGTTATATTTCATAATACCTGTGTAAGGTGATATCTGGAATGAGTAAACTAGGTAAAAAAAGCCCATGAACTGGTCAAATTAAGCCCAAACTTCCAACCGCAAAAACACAAGGCGGGAAAGGAAGAAGAAAACAAAAACACAAAATTTCTGCTTTTATCAAACGTAAACCACGCTTAAAGAACAAAAATGCCTAGCTATTTTCTAAGAAGGCAGCAATCAGGCTAGTATCAATAAAGAACAAAAATGTATACATGCATTGATCGTCGTGTATTGATCATCATATAACTGACTTGGTGAGTTTTTATTTTGGATTGAGATGTATATTACAATGAAACCTATCGCACTACCTGTAACGTGTGGTACCTCGCATAACTCCCTGTTGCACCCATCTGTCAAACAACATTCCAAACAATGGTTAGGTTTAGAACGCCTTCCAACAATAGCAAGGTCATGACGAGCTGGGCACCGCTAGAGGAAGAAAGAACAATGGTTTATAATTATGGTTATATAATTAACTCGTATAAGTATGGCTTCCCTTTCTATGGGGCATTGGCTAACAGTATAGCGCGCACCCATCTGGTGTTATTCTGTATGCTTTGAGGAATTCCATCGAAACATGGAATAAAATTACAAACCACTACTTAATATATATTATATCTAGGGTTCTGCATCAAACAGCATTATGACTAGATGTAAAACAAAATAAGGATAATTTGAGTAGCTATTTTTTTTAAAATATCGTTTATGGGAAAGTACAGGTGCAAGGACTACACATGCCGATGCAATGATGGGTAGATAAGGGAAAATATGTTAACTGTTTACTTTAAAATAAATGAAGATTTCAATACCTGATTATCTATACACCCCATTGTAAATTTCGTCTCGTTCCCGTGTACATATCTTTCCGTATAACAATTCTGAAAGATCCCCAAAATTGATACTGTATGATGATAATAAAGAGACGTTAATGTGACCAGGCAACGAGGTTATAAAACCTTTTTTTCATGCTCAGCTCAGCTGAGATTAACATTCATCCTACTCGTTGGCATTTTAAATTTTAGTAGCAGGGCAAAGCAAAAGCTGTGGTAATCCAAAGCGGAACTTTAAATTCATTAGGGCTATTTTGTCATTTATGGACAGTTTCAATTTCAAGCCCAGTCGAGTTAAGCTTGAAAAAAAATATAACCTGGGGATTAACTTGTCTTTGTTCTGATCGAATTTTATTTGTCTTTCGGGCCTAGGATTGACTGTATCATTCTATCGTATATACAGTACAGTTGTCGCGATGCTTTGAGCGTACGCGCATTTGCGCGTTGCGCGTGGTTGCGCGTAGGGGATTATCTTTACTTGCGAGTGACTCGCAAGTCACTCGCGAGTCATTCGCGAGTCACTCGCAAAGTTCGCGCAATCTTGCGCGATCATCTCGCAAACGCGCAAAACCATTTGTCAAACGCTTGACGTGAATCAGATATGCGAGACTTATACAATTTAAACCATCTTGCTCGTAAGGTGTGTTGTAAAAAAAAAGTTTCATGTTGAATTTTCATGCCCGCCTGATGTCAACATGTATGTCAAATTTGATTGCATCGATTACTGCCTTGTATCTCCAAGTATTCATACTTAATACATGTAGATATGCTTTGTATTAAGGTAGTACAAAGCGACTAGGCTAGAGATACATGTACATGTAGACCCGAAGGAAAATTGATACACTGTATATTTTCTATCTAAATAATGAGAAGGAAATAGTGTAAACAGAAGGTCTGGGGAGAGCCCCGTCACATACCTTAGCTATCCCAAATACACGTATGGAGATGAATTTTCTATTAAACAAAGAAATCTTTTTCTCAGTCTTGGTAATTAAACAGATACAAGTAGGCAAAGATCAGGAAAAGGCGCAATCAGAAAGAAATTCTTACTCCAAAAACCGAGGTGGGAAAAACAAAATGACAATTAGGTACTTATACTTAGAGAACATATCGAAAGTCGAGTGAGCAGCTACTGCCCAATAGGCGGCCCCTCAGTTATCCGAACTTAACTAAACATCACGAAAACATTTCAGTGTAATGTATACTCACTTGAACCCCACTTTTCTAATAGCAAAACTGGGGTATACCTTATTTTCTTTTTTTTTTTTTTTTTTTTTTTTCTTTTTTCTTTTTTTTTTTTTTTTTTTTTTGCTCCAAAACATAGATCGTGGGTATTCGTTAGAACCGCCTCGCCTCGCGGAGGCGGTTCTAACGTGTACCCACATTCTAAGTTTTGAGCAAAATAAGAAAAGTAAACAAAATCTACAGAATTTTTTCAATTTTTACAACTTTGGAAAAGTCAGTATATTACATGGGCATGTTTTCGTAATGACGATAATAAACGTGCATCAATTAGTTAAATTGTAGTTGTTCGGTCCTCGTGGTGAATCTCTAAACAGCATTGAATTTAAACACACAAACATGAACAGTATGTCGTGTATGTACATTTATATGCAGCTGTAAAACCAACTTGTTACAACATGAACCTGTGTTATTTTGATTTGTGGTTTTACGTCCCGATTAATAATTTCAGTTACACGAAAAAACAAAAGGTATAGAAAGCAGGAAAATATAAATAAAACTCCAGCAAGTTCATATGCGAATACTAGTCTGAACTTTTTGCGCTCATGCAATTTTACGCGGTGGGCTGTGGTTTATTTTACGTAGATGATGGTAAAAATAAGATAAGCAAGATGAGCCTCAATCATTTTTTTAATTTGATAAAAATGACTTGTTATGCTTCAAACAATTTTGATGATTGACTAACACCAGCTCACTGTCATACAGTAGCCTGGCTAATTGGCTAGCATGTACTTCACAGTGAACAAGTTAATTGTTTTATTTGTTGTTTTTTATGTCCGAAATAGCCCCAAACATAAAGGACTGTCCGAAATAGTCTCAAACATGAAGGACAAAACAATTGATTAATAGCCAAACGTACATGTAGTTGTAGTTAAATTGAGCGTCATTTACAAAAAAAAAACGTTGAAACTAGGCAAATACTTTTTATAAGAACATAAACTTGAATGTTATAATGCGATAAATCACGCCGAGCTTCTCGCAAAGGTGCATGCGCGATGCGCGACGAACCAAAAGAACTTTGCGCGTCACTCGCAAACTGTATTACGTAAAACTTGCGCGTCACTCGCGAGTCACTCGCAAAACGTTTTTAGAAGGGATTAAATTTTTTTTTGCGCGTTGCGCGATCGCTCAAAGCATCGCGACAACTGTACTGTATATCTTTCTTATGTATAATAATTCCTCTGTCGATGAATTTTTTCCCTAGACGATTTCTGCTGTTGCTTTAAATTGCTATGTGGTCTCTCTCTCTCTCTCTCTCTCTCTCTCTGTGCAATGTTTACCATTAGTTGATACCATCTAGTATAGCTCTGGAAGAAATGTATTGGATACCTGGTTACTCAAGCAGTGTGCGACCTGTTGGCAATCATCATCCTCTGTCATATTGGAACATCGCAAACAATGTAAGCAATCTGAATAAATATGATATTTATGGAGATAAAACCTAGTCCGGTTTCGATCACGTACCCCTCATCAGTACAACCGATTATTTTAACCTGCCAATGTTAGTGTGAAAAATTTGAGTGTTTGTATTGATTAATCATCAACATTTTAGTAATGTTAGGGAGGGTATTAACCAATACTAGGGTAATATTATGTGTCTTGCTGAATGACATAACACGACACGAGTACCATAACGAAACCCGTCCATGAAATATACGAAGATATTTTCAGCTGCAAAAATTGAAATTTTTAGTCGAAAAATGTTGATTTTTAAATAGTTTCTCAACCCATTTATTGTGGGTACACGTTAGAACTGTCTCACCGAGGCGGTTCTAACGAGTGCCCACAGTCTATGTGTTGAAGCAAAAATATCAAAAAAGAGATATACCCCTGCATACCCCCAGTTTCGCTATATAAAAGAGGGGTTCAAGGGGGTGTAGATTACACAGACAAGTTTTTATAATGCAGAGGATGTAATTAAAGAACGCACCTGACCCCTTTAAAAGTAGCACCGTGGTGAAAGCCAACCAAATCAAGTCTAGAAAATAAATAATTTAGAGAAAATATTATACGCTGAGTTATACTACGATAATCAGTAAAATAATGGATACCGTTGTTATTCATTTATCGGTCGGGCGGTGGCATTAAACTCAAAATTGTAATGGAATTGTAGAAACATATTGCCTACAACCTGAAATGGTCTAAGCAAGCGCCATACGGCGTTGCTGTTATTATGTGAATGTCATTATGTCATTTCTAATTCTAAACTGTGGAAACATGTCATGCCATACGTTCAAAATAAAATATCCGTGCGTGTCACTGACAACAGATAATAATATATTCCCATTTTAATAAGTAAGCAAACAGGCTTTTTTGGTTGGACTTTCTTATCGGCAACCGAATGTGGTAAAACGATTATTATTATAAAACAATTATGAAAAGATAGAAACATTTTAGCTACTTGTAGTTTTTTTTTTTTTTTTTTTTTTTTTTTTTTGTTTTTTTTTCAAGCAAAACGAATAATATTATGTGCGAAGCTGCTCGTGTATAAATACTGTACACAAAACCTTTAGAAATGATAAGAATAAGAATTATTATATGGAAATAAGCTTACTTTTGGCCATGTTCACCCTGTGGTGCTCATCGTCAGATTGAAAACAAGTCGGTCTATCAGATTAATTTCTCAGACACATCGAGGAAAAATTCTTCCGATGCTGAGACTTGAACCAATTCTTCCCAGATTATACAGTCATTAAACTGAAACTGAAGCTTGTATTGAACTGTTTTCAAAGGGTAAGTACGTAGGTCATTCAAAAAGTAATGCAATATGTACACGTAACGTCAAAAGTTGCGGTACACTGAAAAAAGTAGCGACCTACCACTTAAGATTGACAGATAAAATGCGAACGGAAAAACGTAACATTAAAATTTTCATACCACAGAAAAGCTTACAGGCGCGTCTTCAACGGAAATAAAATATTTTTTGTTTTCCCGTTCGCAGACACCAGTTATAAAGCGTGAAATACCTCGAATTTCGCTAAAAACGTCATGTAACATGTAACAAAAAAGGCCGTGCATGAAAATTCAACCAGTTTTAGATGAAATTACGAGAAATTCGGCCTGTGAGTTCGACAAAATGTGTGCGTTTGGTGGCATGATTTTCAGGACTTTTTGTGTCAGAAAACATCGAAATGATTAAGAGACAAAACAAATCTAAATAGTGTAACGTTTTTTTAAAAACTGCGATTTTTTATCGAATATCAATTTTCAAAGCTGTATTGAAATTAAACGAACAAACAAAAATGGATATAAAATATATTACGGAAATACATAATTAGCGTACATAAGATAAGTGAAGTTTTAATCCGAATGATAGTCCTATTCATATTAAATTCAGCATTTAGCCGGATCTTAAAAAATGTCCCAAAACGTCAATGTGCGTAAAAAATGATAGTTGCTTTCTTTCAATGCATACGCAAAACAAATGGCACATTGAAAGACACTCATAAAGGCATAGAAAAAATACATCCGGAATGTAGATTGTTCATGTATTTTTTTGTCATTCTGCGTCTACTATCTATGAAAATATAGACGAAAACCCAAATCTTAAAAAATGTCCCACACGCCGTAAATTTCGCTTTTTTGACGTTAACGGCATGTGGTGTTAACTGGCGACGGATTAAGCCGATCCCAATATCTTCAAAATTTCTTCAAATGTTACAATAAAGTAAATATGAGATGCCCACCTTATATAGCGAGTAAACAAGATAAATATTTTTTACAAAATAGCATGCCCTAAGACTGTGAGTACCTTCCCTTTAACATTTGATATTTAGCGATTATCATGAAGACTTTAACGACGTTTCGGACGTTACAATTAGGTGCCGCAACTTTTGACGTTACGTGTTAGCGTATTTTTGTGTATTTTTATCTGTCAGTGGTGATGTTTTTAATTTCTGATAGTTTGTTTCAATCTGCATTCAGGAAAATAAACATCAACTTAATCAGACCATACACTTTATGTTGCTTAGCAACCATAGAATGGCAGCGAAGGTGTCGTGGCCGCGAAAACCACTTTTCAAAAATTAAATAAATAAACATAAAGCTTTGGTGTTTCTTTGGTGGTGTTTTAAATAGCTATCTATATACATGTTTGTGTAATGTCACCTTAGCCAGAACTTTCTAGGCAACTGCAATGTTCATACAGCCCCACGCGTGTCAACTGTTGCTTAGCAACGCCAGAACTTATGCGATTTCGGTTTTATGCATTTTCCATAGATTTTGGTTGCTAGGCAACAAAATATGTTATCAGAGATTTGCATTTTATAGCAAGTAAATTACAAAGTGTCAATGGCAGATACAAATAGGCGTATAAATATTCAATTAAACAAACTAGATGTCAAATTGTAGCAGAAATTGTATCTCTATCCCCATTTTTCACCCTTCGATCAAGAAATTTTCGTCATCTTTTCAACTTTGACTGGGTGTCATTCAAAATATATCGATCAAATTGCATTATCGTGAACTTCAAATGCAACTATTTTAAGTTTGGTGTAAGAAAATAAAGTGAATACGTTTATTTTGGTTTTCCTGTCACCATCGCAACGGTTTTAAGAGTCGCGGCCAAGCGCCTTTACACAGTGTTCTATTGTTGCTAGGCAACAAGAAGTACAGCACGTGACTAGGTATTGAACTGTCTCGCAGGGGCCGAATTGAATTTATGTTTCAAGAAAGCTAAATCAAACTTGTAAAGATTCAAAATATGTTTATCAACCAGCTGGACATATAGTTACTGGAAATTTAAAAATAATTTCGGATTCTAGAATTCGCAAAATTGTTTCTAAAGGTCCGAAATATAGATTCCCTTCCTACATTAATTTCGACAAATGTAGAGAGGAGATTGCATCTGCATTAAATGATTTCGGTAATCGATGGTGTAAACGAGAGGGTGTTGAGGATAATGCTCTTAAAGAATGGAAAAGAAGTATCTTCACTATCGTGGATAAACGTATTAAGTTTTATTCACAAAATACTAATTTTTTACCTCCTAAACCCAAATCGTCATTTAGGCATTTGAAGCAGGGTATCCAAGAATTTCATAGAAAGTATGTCTTGGTTCCGGCAGATAAAGCCGCAAACAATGTTGTTGTCGTTTGTAGACTTCACTACGTTAACACCTTAAAACAGGAGCTTGATGGTACCAGGGCTTATCTGGAGACAGATACTGATGAGGTGTCTGTAGTAAATGCCCACTTAAACGATTTACCTGTTAAGTTTTCTGTTTGTGTCAATGAAGGCCAAGACAAACTTCCTACGATGTATTGGTTACCTAAGCTTCACAAAAGACCATACAAAGCTAGATTTATTGCAAATTCTAGCTCTTGTACTACCACTGAACTTTCTAAATTATTAACTTCTTGTCTTACTGCTATCAAATCTCATGTTATAAGATACTGTGAGACAGTGTATGAAACTTCAAATAAAAATTGGTTTTGGTCAATAAAAAATTCTGGTGAGGTGCTCAGTAAATTGAAGTGTAGAGGGTTCCGTGCGACAAGCTTGTCCACATATGATTTTTCTACTCTGTATACAACATTACCACATAATCTAATTAAAGAAAAACTTCTGGATTTGATAGAGTGGACCTTCAAAAGGGCATTAAAAAACTATGGTTCACTTTATTTGGCATGTAATGACAGAAAGGCTTTTTTCACTTCCTCTGACCAAAGTCGGTATACCCTTTGGTCATGTCAGAATGTGTGCGACGCCTTATCCTATCTCCTTGATAATATTTATATTAGATTTGGGACCTAGTTATACAGACAAATTGTTGGAATTCCGATGGGTACAAATTGCGCACCTCTCGTAGCTGATTTATTTTTATACTGCTACGAAAGAGATTTCATGGATTCTCTAAACCATGATAATCAAGCTGCTGTTATCGAGGCTTTTAATTCCACATCTAGGTACCTCGATGACCTTTTGAACATTGACAACCCTTATTTTGAAGGTATGGTCAATCAAATTTATCCACCTGAACTTCAGTTGAACAAAGCTAATATCTCAGATACCGAAGCCCCCTTTTTAGATCTACATCTTTCTGTTGCAAATGGATTTGTTTCTTCTAAAATTTATGATAAGCGCGATGACTTTGATTTTGATATAGTAAATTTTCCTTTTTTGGATGGTGACGTTCCTCGTCGTGCTTCTTATGGTGTATACATTTCGCAACTTATTAGGTTTGCTAGAGTCTGCAATCATGTTACAGACTTCAACGCTCGAAATAAATGTTTAACGGCAAAACTTCTCCAACAGGGCTATCGGTATCATAAACTTCGAAAAACCTTTTCTAAATTTTATCGTAGACACTATGAATTGATTTCCAAATATAATGTTGGGTTAAAGACACTTTTAAGTGAGGGCCTTTCGGAACCTGAATTTTATGGTGACTTGGTTTACAAATTAAAGAAACTTAAAGGAATAAATGATTTTTCTCTTCAGTTCGGAAAAATCATATCACGTTACAGACGTATAGGTTATAACTTGAATGTTATGCTACAGTCTGCATGCTTAGTTTTTAACCCAATCATGGTTGATAACTATGCTGCCTTCTTTAATTGCACGCCGGTGGGTCGGGCGTCAGACTCTATGATGGCCCCGACTTAAAGCTATTCATTTTAGTTGGTTGGGGCCGGAGCTTCTTGTCTGTTGCTTGGCCCACCGGGGTCCAACTGGTGTTTTTCTTTTGCTCCGGAGTTAGTAGGTTATTCGGCGCCCAGGGATCTCCATCGTCGGGCAGCTTACTCAATCTGTGAGTCCTGGTTTTTGATTCATCAGGATGTTTATCATGATTTATTTGTTTGTTCTTGATGATTCATTGACTAGTTAGAGATTCACCACGAGGACCGAAGAACTAACTAAATGTTGTGAACCACTGCAGAAGCTGAGGGTGAGGTTAGGTACCTGTAAAACCGGTTTAAGCCCCCCAGTTATTTTATAACTGACCGTACCAAGGCGGTACTGCTGTTCTGGTTCACACTTATCAAAGTTATTCCAATTACGAGTTTCATGTTGCATGGCTTTGTGACCACCCGAATATAATGGCTGTTCACTTAGCCCTCTGCATTTACTTGTTCTGTCCAAGCTAGCACTGTGACCACCTAATACCTTCAATAGCTGCTCACTCTGCTTTCCGTTATTCATGTTAAACGTTGGTATCTATGTTTAGTATTTTCTTAATATGATTTCTTATTTCTTGTTTATCACTGAACCACTACTGAAGCTGAGGGTGAGGTTAGGTACCTGTAAAACCGGTTTAAGCCCGCCAGTAACTTTGTGTTACTGATCGTTCCAAGTCGATACTTCTGTAGTGGTTCTTTTTGTTTTATGTCTTGGTGTTTAAAATTTTTTTGTGCTGTTGGCGCCTTATGTATGTTTTCATATTTTTAGTTAAGTTAAGGTAACTGAGTGGCCACCTATTGGGAAAATAGCTGCTCATTCGGCTTACGATATGTTTCATGGTATAAGTACCTGATTGTTAGTTTGGTTTTTTCCCACCTCGGTTTTTGGAGTGGGAATCTTTTTCTGATTGAGCCTTTTCGTGATCTTTGCCTACTTGTACCTTTTTAGTAATGTGTTTAAACAAAAATATGGCCAATATTGCATTACTTATTGAATGACCCTCGTAGCATCTAAGAAGGTAAACGAAAAATGCTTAAATGAAGCGCGCAGTAGATTTATGTCTGTTTTTACATTTCAAAGACCTTGACTTTGTTCACGTTTACAAAAGATAAACTCTTCTAACTGTGCATCACGATTTTATTATCTTTATTAAATGATTCAAAAGTCAGGACATATAACGAAATATTTTAACATTTAACAGCAAGCATGAAGTGCAATATCATCTGATCTTTTCTACCAAAGTAGGCATGCGGACAGCAGTAACCAAACATAAAAATGGTAAACACAACAACGAAACAGACAATAGGCTTAACGTCCCAGTCAATAATTTCTCATTCATGTCGGGACGGAGCCAACGCTTCTTGGGTTTAACCAGTACTGAAGGAGTAGATCAGCTGGCTAACCTGCACTCCGATACACTTCGTGACCTCGCTCCTCTCTCGTGAAAGCTTAGCATTAGTTGCCTTTAAACTATGGTCGAACAGATTATGGATTTCGTAAGAAGCTTATAGCTGCTTTATTTTGTGAGAATTATTAGATTTTTTCTTATGTTTTGTTAGAAAATGCAAACATCTTTTTGTAAACAGCTGGTTAGCCTCTAAATTTCAATAAATTTGCAAGAAGCAATCGATTTTCTACTTCGTGTCCTATATTCTACAGTAGTCTCCCCTTATCTATTTGTAGACGCATGTGATATTTTCCACAGAAAACATGATGCATTTTATGAATCTGCATATATTTATATCTAGAATATGTAAAAACTAAGTCCCATCAGTTATAAAAGATATAACATAACATACTTTTCAATTTATTTGGCGTCTTCGATGATTTTTCATTTTCGACCAAGGGCTTAATACATGTCATTTCCGTCGGTATGGAGAGGTCTAACGGAATACCGATGGAAATATTCCGTCTACTGAAGGAGTTAATGTGTCTTGCTGAAGGACACAACACGGTGCTGCCTGTGGGGGTCGAGCCCAGGACCTCTCGATTCAGAGTCCGACGCTCTACCACTATGCCACCGCGCCCCCTCTACAATGATGTAATGTCGTTTTTATAGCCCCGCTTTGAAAAAGTGGGGGCTACACTGGATTCACCCTGTCCTTCCGTAGTTCCGTTATTCCGTCATTCCGTTATTCCGTACTTCCGTCCTTCCGTCATACCATCATACCATTACCACACATAACTTGAGAACCAGTTGTTAGACTTTAACCAAATTTGGCATATGCATAAATATTGACAGTATCTACTTATGTGTCAATGCATGTCAGTTTCCCCAAATTTGCAGAAGAGTTATTGCCTTGGATGGCCCTTCATAATTGCCAAAATTTCGTTTCCGCTCAAAATCTTGAGAACGAATTGACAGAATCAAACCAAATTTTGTATGCACATCAACATTGGCAAAGTCTAGCTTGGGATTGTTGCACGTCATTTTTCGTCAAATTTTGACGGAGAAACGGCCCTTAATTGACATCAGAATTTCGTTTCCGCTCAATATCTTGAGAACGAATTGACAGAATCGAACCAAATTTTGTATGCACATTAACATTGGCAAGGTCTATCTTGGGATTGTTGCACGTCATTTTTCGCCAAATTTTGACGGAGTTACGGCCCTTGATTGACATCAGAATTTCGTTTCCCCTCAATACCTTGAGAACGAATTGACAGAATCAGACGAAATTTTGTATGCACATCAACACTGGCAAAGTCTAACTTGGGATTGTTATCCGTCATTTTTCGCCAAATTTTGACGAAGTTACAGACCTTGATTGACATCAGAATTTCGTTTCTGCTCAATATCTTGAGAACGAATTGACAGAATCAGACCAAATTTTGTATGCACATCAACATTGGCAAGGTTTAGCTTGGGATTGTTGCCCGTTATTTTTCGTCTAATTTTGACGGAGTTACGGCCCTTGATTGACATCAGAATTTCGTTTCCGCTCAAAATCTTAAGAACGAATTGACAGAATCAGGCCAAATTTTGTATGCGCATCAACATTGGCAAGGTCTAGCTTCGGATTGTTGCACGTCATTTTTCGTCAAATTTTGACGGAGTTACGGCCCTTGATTGACATCAGAATTTCGTCTCCGCTCAGTATCTTGAGAACGAATAAACAAAATCTGACCAAATTTTTTTATGTACTTCAACATTGACATGATCTAGCTTGGGATTGTTGCCCGTCATTTTTCGCAAAATCTTGATGGAGTAATGGCTATTGATTGATGTCAGAAATTCGTTTCCGCTCAATATCTTGAAAACGAATGGACAGAATCTGACCAAATTTTGTGTGCACATCAACATTGACAAGATCTTGCTTTGGATTGCTGCCTGTCATTTTTTTGCAATATTTTGATAGTTACGGCCCTTGATTGACATCAGAATTTCGTTTCCGCTCAATATATTGAGAAACGTTTGTCAGAATCTGACCAAATTTTGTATGCATATTAACATCGCCCGTCACTTTCTGCAAAATTTTGACTGAGTTACGGCCCTTGATTGACGTCAGAATTTCGTTTCCGCTCAATATCTTGAGAACCGTTTGACAGAATCTGACCAAATTTTGTATGCACATTAACATAGACATGATCTAGCTTGGGATTGTTGCCTGTCATTTTTCACAGAATTTTGACTGAGTTACGGCCCTTGATTAACGTCAGAATTTCGTTTCCGCTCAATATTTCGAGTACAAATTGATAGAATCTGACCAAATTTTGTATGCACATCAACATTGACAAGGTATCTTGTTTATTGTCGCCTGTCATTTTTGCAACCTTTTGACAGAGTAACAGCCCTTGATTGACGTCAGAATATAGTTTCCACTCAATATATTGAGAATTAATTGACAGAATCTGACCAAATTTTGTATGCACATCAACATTGACACGATGTAGCTTGGGATTGTTGCCTGTCATTTTTTTTTGCAAACTTTTGATAGTTTTGGCCCTTGATTGATGTCAGAATTTTGTTTCTGCTTAATACCTTGAGAACAAATTGTCAGAATCTGACCAATCTTTTCACGTGTATCAACATTAACAAGATCTAACTTGGGATTGTTGCCCGTCACCCTGGCAAAAATCTCAGAAGCGGGGCTATAGTCAGATCCTCTGACAATTCTAGTTTTTTTTCTTTATTAACTCGGTTCTCAGTGAAATAAATAAATAAATAAATAAATAAATAAATAAATAAATAAATAAATAAATAAAATAAGCACTTTGATGAAGAAAATCGAGTAGTCAACAATAGCGACTGCTCCTACTGCATTACGAAAACATGAGTTTAAACAGCGATTTTTTTCAGTCGTAAAAATTGAAAGAAAATATCTTTGGGAAAAGTTTGCTATTTTTAAGATTTCTACTCATAACATTAAATGTGGGTACACGCCTTGGCGAGGCGGTTCTAACGAGTACCCATAATTTATGTTTTGGTTCAAAAATAATTAATTTAAATATAGGCACAAGTATCCAAGTTTTACTGTATAGAAAATCAGAGTGTCAATACTTATATTTAAATTTGATATTATCAATCAAGTATCAGATTTTTAATTGCACATATCATCGCTCATTTTTATGTTATTCGACTTTAAATCCGATTTAATTTTGGAACAGCCAAAACGTCAATTTTTCGCGCTTTACGTCATGGCGATACGCGACCGACGTGACGCCAACAAGAGTAAACAATCAACGTCACTGGATGGTTTTGACGTCGCCCCGAACATGGGCGTGGCCTCTAGATCACGTGACTTAATGTTTTTCATGGGGAAATGAAGAACATCAATATACGTTCATCCATGCCGATTGCAATAAAATGTAAATAATATGTCCGTAATTCACTTTCAAATTAAAGATTCATAATGATAAACCTGTGTAAGTACTGTTAGTACAGGAAGCTCCGAATATGTACTGTGTATTTTTTGTGATATTCTAGTGACCTTTATGCAATAATCAGTTGGGAATAATTTCTTCCTATAATCAAGTTGATTATGTCAATGTGTAATACATGTACAAAATTAGTAAAACCTTCCCACTTTAACATGTCCACCATGTACTACAGGTCCGTTGCATAAGTGTAGTACATAGCGATTTTTTTCATGATTAATGGCATACCAGTACCAGCACTTGAGGCTTCGTCATACATGTGTTTTATTTGCTGTTTGCAGATTTAAAAAGATTTTGCTTAGTCATTCTTTATCCATAGAAAGGTACATGTAGGCAAAGATCAAGAAAAGGCGCCATAAGAAAAGGATTCCCACCCCAAAAATCGAGGTGGAAAAAACTAAATTAATGAGCAGGTACTTTTACCATGAAACATATCGTTATCCGAATGAGCAGCTTTTTCCAATAGGTGGCCACTCAGTTACCTAAACCTACTTAAAATATGAAAACATACATAAGGCGCCAACAGCACAAACAATTTTAAACACTAAGACATAAAACAAAAAGAACCACCACAGAAGTATCGCCTTGGAACGATCAGTAACACAAACTTACTGGCGGGATTAAAAAGGTACAAGCAGGCAAAGATCAGGAAAAGGCGCAATCAGAAAGAGATTCCCACTCCAAAAACCGAGGTGGGAAAAAACAAACTAAAAATCAGGTACTTATACCATGAAACATATCGTAAGTTAAACCAGTTTTACATGGCCATAACCTCACCCTCAGCTTCTGCAGTGGTTCATAACGTTTAGTTAGTTCTTGGGTCCTCGTGGTGAATATCTAACTAGTCGATGGATCATCAAGAACAAACAAATAAATCATGATAAACATTCTGATGAATCAAAAACCAGGACTCACAGATTGAGTCAGCTGCCCTACGATAGAGATCCCTGGGCGCCGAATAACTTACTAACTCCGGAGCAAAAGTAAAACACCAGTTGGACAGCGGTGGGTCAAGCTATAGACAAGAAGCTCCGGCCACAACCAACTAAAACGAATGGCTTTTAGTCGGGGCCATCATAGAGTCTGACACCCGACTCACCGGCGTGCAATTAAAGAAGGCAGCATAGTCATCAACCGTGATTGGATTAAAACAAAGCATGCAGACTGCCGCATAACATTCAAGTTATAATTTCTACGTCTGTAATGATTTTTCTGGACTGAAAAGAAAACTCCTTCCTTCGTATCAGTTTCTTAAATCTGTAAACCAAGTCACCATAAAATTCTGGTTCCGAAAGGCCCTCACCTAAAAGCGTCTTTAACCCAACATTATATCTGGAAATCAATTCATAGTGCCTACGATAAATTTAGAAAATGTTTTTTCGAAGTTTATGATACCGATAGCCCTGTCGGAGAAGTTTTGCCGTTAACTATTTATTTCGAGCGTTGGAGTCTGTAACATGATTGCAGTATCTAGCAAACCTAATAAGTTGCGAAATGTATACACCATAAGAGGCACGACGAGGAACGTCAGCATCCAAAAACGGAAAATTTACTATATCAAGATAAAAAATCATCGCGCTTATCATAAATTTTAGAAGAAACAAATCTATTTGCAACAGAAAGATGCAATCTAAAAAGGAGGCTTCGGTATCTGAGATATTGGCTTTGTTCAACTGTAGTTCAGGTGGATAAATTTTATTGACCATACTTCAAAATAAGGGTTGTCAATGTTCAAAATGTCATCGAGGTATCTAGAAGTCGAATTAAACGCCTCGATAACATCAGCTTGATTATCATGGTTAAGAGAACCCATGAAAACTCTTTCGTAGCTGTATAAAAATAAATCAGTCACTAGAGGTGCGCAATTTATACCCATCGGAATTCCAACAATTTGTCTTTATAACTTGGTCCCAAATCTAATATAAATATTATCTAGGAGATAGGATAAGGGTGGGTAGGCAATTGCAAACAAATAAACTTATAGTATATATTTTAAAGGTACATGTACCTAGCTACATTGTATAAGGAAATCCAGTAATGTGACCATGACACTTTATTTTCTTTCAGTCTGAGAGCTAACTCTGGAGTCAAGAAGGGGAATTCTAAACTTCATTTATTTGTACGCACCATTTTACACTGTACATGTAATTCAGAGATGCATGATAATAAGACAACACCATTTTTCGCGCAAACAGGTAAATAACAATAAATAGATGTAATCAATACCGTCGCTCTTTAGCATTTAGAATAACGTTTCTCACTGAAATAAGCAAAACATTTAAAAACATAAAGTAAATAGTCACACAACTGAACCCTAAAACGAGGTGAGGCTGTTTATAATGGTTCGCATAAAACCTTTCAGGATCCATACAGCTCCTGGACGAGAGGAGTAGACTTACGTCACAGATTTTCCGTTATTCATATGAATGATCAAAAGGAACAGGCGTGTCATTCATATTTATAACGGTAAATCTGTGACGAAAGTCTACTCCAATCGTCAAGGAGCTAGACAGTGGCCGCATAGTTTATTGTCACCTTCTCGTGACGAACATTGTCCCGTTTTTAAACAGTGTTTTGTGTATAAATCGTTCATACTGTACTTATTTTTCTCAACAGCAAGCAAAGCACACGTTTCCAACGTTTCTTACGTCGTATACTAGTCAGGCTCTACAGCCTCTATTGATGTATTTGGGTATGTGGGTCGTTGTCTTGTCCTCTCGCCGGGAATATAACATCAAGGGTCAAACTTACGGGAGTGCCTAACCAGCATTTGCTTAGTCTGCTTTTGAAGCTGTTGAGAGTGGGTGCAATTATTATCAAACTGTGTTTTCAGGTAGCTCATTCCATAAGTCAAATACTCTGTAGCTGAAATCATTTCCCCTGACATTGAGTCTGTATCTATTCTTGTAAATCTTAAATTGATGGCCTCTGGTACCAATTTTATGTGACATTGTGAATAGGTTACCTTTGTTAACCTTATCAGTGTCATTTAGGATCTTATAAACCTGGATCATATCTACTCATTCTCTTCGATATTCTAATGAAGGAAGTCCTAGAAATTTCAGTCTTTCGCTATAGGTTTTGTCTTTCAAGCACGGAAGAAGTCTGGTCTCTCTACGCTGGATATTTTAAATTGTTATAGCGTCTTTTTTATATTGAGGCAACCACACACACGTAGCGTACTTGAGATGGGGGCGCACTATACCTCTGTATAAGTTCAAAAACATTTCCTTATCCATAAAGGTGAAAGTTCTGAATATTAGCCCAAGATTTCTATTTGCTACTGATACTTTGCTGCTGATATATTCGGTTGTCGATAATGACACATAGATATTTTTTTGGAAGTTACTGTTTCAAGTCTTTTCGTCCCCTCGCTTGATTTCATTATGTAAAACTGGCCAGTTGAATTTTTTTCCTATATGCAGATGGTGACACTTGATGAGGTTAAAAACATTTCCCATATATCGGCCCAGGTAACAGCTCTGTTTAGACAAGATTGTAGGATTTCTACATGTTTTATTTTAGATACCCTTCTGTACAGTTTTGAATCATCAGCAAAGAGTTTAATGAAACACTATATTACGCCTGGAAGATCGTTTATATAAATAACGAATAAAATGGGTCCTAGTACACTGCCTTGAGGTACACCTGAAGTAACTGGTTTTGACCCAGATATTATCCCATCAACGACAACTTTTTGTGTTCTATTGGTCACAAATTCCATTACCCATTTGTGCAATATACCCCTTATTCCATATCCCCCGGTTTTTCATGAGTTTCCTGAGCGGGATTTTATCAAAGGCTTTACTGAAGTCAACATAAATGAAATCAATGTAGTCACCCTGATCCATAGCTTCTGTAATGATGTCAAGGAATTAAAGGAGTTGTGTGACACACGATTTTCCAGAAACAAATCCGTGTTGGAAGGGACTTGATAAGTCATTTCTTGTCATGTGCTCAACAATTTTATCTCTGATATTTGTTCCATTAATTTGCAAGGCACAGAAGTCAAACTTATGGGGCGATAATTATCAGGTTTAGTTTTATCTCTCTTTCTGTGTATTGATGTAACATTGGCTTGTTTCCAAACATCTGGTTAAATACTAATTCATTAAGTGACTGTTAAAAGATTAGAGTTAGAGGTTGTTATATGGTGTTTTTGCATTCCTTGTCTTACTTGGGATGTAAATTGTCCGGACCTTGTAATTTGGATGGTTTAGTCTGTCTATTGCTTTTTCTACACTATTTTCCGTTATTTCAACATAAGATAATGTTTCATCAAAGTCTCTGTCTGGAAATTCAGGAAGTGTTCCTTGGCTTTCAACTTAAAAAACAAAGTCATTATGTTCTCTTTAACCATTTTTCATCTGAAAGTGACTGCATGCACCACTGTTTTCACTGCATACTCTGGACGAATTGTACTCTATACGAAGCAATCATCTAAGGAAGATGAATTACAGAATCTAAATTAATTGAACACAACGACATATTTTACACACACATCAGGCAGCAATCAGAATGCATTTTCTTGGCCATTTTTCAGCGAAAGGAGATTGCAACCATAATTGTTTTCGCTGTATACTTTGGACTAGCTGTTCTCTCTACGACAAACTAACCTAGACTTCATGCCTCAATATATGCAATGGACCAGACGTCAAATATGTGACAATATCAGACATTTGGTTCTTGTGAAATCACATTAAGAAATCTAGATTTCCACATTTTCACAATATTTATGTTTCAAAAGGATATAGAAGTTCTTAAGGCCAGGGTGTTGTAAATATGTGTGATGCAGCGTTACGTGCGACGTCGCTGTGCGACACTGACTTAACAACAGCCGCCACTCTAACGCCGCATATTTTTAACCAGGGAAAATTGTACATTTCACGTCATTAGTACGAAATTTCCATTTTTCTCAATTTAAGACTATGGCAGATGTTAACCAAAACACAGAAAATGAAAATTCTGCCACAAAAGATACAGTCAAGGGACATAATTATTCGCCACTTTCAATATGGCCGCCAAAAACAGAAAAAAAAATAAGGCAAACTTTCAATAAGCATTTCTTAGTAAATAATGAACACCTTACCTCAATATTTGGTCAAATTGCCCTTCATTCTTATAACTTCCTTTAATCTAGCTGGTATTGTGCTGTAGAGGCCTTGAACATAAGCTGGCTCGATGTTTTCCCAGCTATGGCGCACGGCAGCTAACAGGTCATTTTTGGTGTGAATGTTCACAGCTTGTGGTTCTATGTCTCTTTTGAGTTTCAGCCAGATATTTTCTATTGGATTTAAGTCAGGGGACTGTGCAGGCCATTCTGTGTGATTGATATCATTAGTTTCCCAGTATTCATCTACAACATGGGCTCTATGCACAGGGGCATTGTCATCCATGAAGGTATAGTTTCCATCGGGGAAATGACGGGCAATTACTGGCACAGGTTATTATCAATAATGATTATATATTTCAGGGCATTTATATTACCGTCCACATGTGTTAAAGTTCCAACACCTGCATAGCATATGCATCCCCAGACCATTAAACTCACCCTACCCCTAGGAGCTTTACTGATTACATGGGGGTTGTTCACTTCAGAGTCCTTTCTCCAGATATATATTTTGTTATTCTTTCCTATCACTATTTGGCTTTCATCACTAAATATCCACTTTCTCCATTGTGCATCAACTGACCAGTTTTTTCTCTCCTTGGCCCAGGCAACCCGCATTTTCTTGTTCACTTCTCTTAAAACAACCTGCTTCTTTGCCACCCGCCGCTTGTAGCCTGAACAGTTTTTGTACAGAAAGTATGGTCCTTGCCCTCATTAATGATGGTAGTTATATCCTGAAGTGGTCTTCTCCTGTTTTGTTTTACAACCCGAGAAAGCTGAGTAGTGTCCCTGTCACTGAATAGTCTCTTCCTACCGCTCCCACTCCTGTTTTCTACAGAGCCAAATTCATGAAATTCTTTTATCACTGATCCAACTGTTCTCCTAGGTATCCCAAATATTCTTGACAATTCTGATATATTTTTATTGCTTCTGTAGCTTTCTATGATCAATTGCCTAACATCACCCCCATAATTCTTTACTTTTTTTGCCCATCTTCTTTTTCTGTCAACAATGTTTACATTTGAAGCAGACTACCAAAAAACTTTGTGTGATGTCATCAAAATATGTTTTGTGTACACAAATAATGCTAATAAGGTATTGATTGGCCATTTCTATAAATAGCTAGACTCAGTTAAAGTAACAAGGTAAACTACCCAAGTAGCCATTTTGTATTAGACTGGCGAATAATTATGTCCCTTGACTGTATGTATTGTTATTATTGTTATTATTGCGTCTATCGCACATTTAAATGCGCCACGACATTATATGCCGTCAAGGAAAATGTCAAAAACATAGTATCATACATAGCAAAGCCTCAAATACTGGATGTACCACGGATGCTGTTTTCTGGTTGCTATTCTTTATGTACGCATTTTGTAAGTTTTTTCAGGACATTGAACGAGTAGCTTCAAATCACCGAACCCGATAGACACGTCTTCAAACCCGTTGCCCACTGGCAGCAAAAATGCGTATTACGACCTGCGTGACTACGAATACCTACCTGTATTTAGAGTCATTGTCAGGCCAGCAGGTTTTCTAGTGTCCTATCCCTTATCTATAATAAGCTAATGACTACCAGAAGACAAAAATATAGGTCTTAAAACAAGTCTGACGAGAGATCTTTAATGTTCAGAAAAATACGATGCTGTGAGATAATAGAAATAGTGTTTGTCTGTTGGAGACTGCTGTTGAACAGTCATTGATAGAAACATTTACTTTATCGTTATCATCTTGATATTTCAGAATCCGAGAAAAGGTATAAGTGCTATTAGATAAGCCGAGTCATGTAAAACAACCGTTGTTCACAGGCGAAAATAGAGGCGCAGATCAGCTTCTATCAAGCTTTGCATTTCTATCTGTAACAGCGAAGCTGGTCAGCGCCTTTGTTTTCGCTACGCGGATTGTATCATTCCTCTACTTTCTTATTCGAAATATTCAGCCTCTAGCCATATTCTGTGCTTGTACAGCTCGGTTTGTGTCAGACCTGTTCAAAAACCGCATTCATTTGTTGATTTTCTGATGATGCGGTTCTATACCGGTTGTCTCAGTTGTTTGTCATTTATATGCAAACAGCACTTGTACAAAACATATCATTATAAAAGCGGATGGCTGCATTCTAATTATTTGCACTTTAAGCAATGATAAAAGAAAACTTTGCTCTGGATGAGTGATGCATAGTGAAGCAGATTTTGAGGAAATGAGGTGGTGTACATGTATCATCCAAGTCAACAATATTGCGCGACTTGCCAAAGTACAGTTACACTAAATGGCGAAGGTAGGTGTTGAATCCAGAACCTCTGGCTTCGGCCTTGTATCAAATTTACACAAAAAATGGTAAAACTTGCATAATATTACATGTATTTCAGTGACTGTCTAAAATAATATTATTTATGGGCGAAACATAATACAATCATGCCGTAATAAATTTGAGAAAACAAGAATATCTGCTCACAATTTGCAACTTTATTATAGACATAAACCAGGCCTTTATGCACTCGTAAATTATAAAGTGTGATACATGGTTTGCTCCAATTTGTTCTTTAAGGCGTCTTGATACCAAAAATAAAAGACATTGTTTCTAGCTATTACTACGTGTATAAGGGTTATGTTTATGTAACGGGTGTAATTCGTGTCATCTGCAAGCAGAATGTCACGTGCTGGACAAAATGGATATTTCATTGCCAAAAGAAGCAAGAAGAACGAAAAAATGAAAGGAAATCGAACAATCTTCTTTGCTTGCAGAAACCGTAATTTCATTCTTATTACTGCACAGTGCGTTTAACGTTTCAAAATAAACTAAAGTCAAAGTAACAAACTATCGTTCTAACAAACGCACCTTACACAAAACAATACATTAACTGATAAAATGTCACATTTATCATTGATGATGTCATTTAAGTGTCCAATCTTTCCAAAATTATAGCGTTTAATTCAATAGTTAAAGTTAAGTTTTAAGGCCGTTACTAAGGCAGTTTTGTGTAAAATTGTGTAAAATGCAAATATGCTTGTCGATTAGTCATCTTTGTATATGCACGTGTTTTGCTTCGGAAACAACTATGTGCGCTTATTGGAGCATGCGCTCTAATTAGAAGACCATGACAACAAGTTCATGTAATATATACCCCCTGGTATCCCACGTTAATATAGCAAAATTGGGGGTTGCAGGGGTATACCTATTTGAATGTAGGAACAAAGTCACAGAAAAAAAGACACGGAAAAAGTATCAGATTTTAGGTAAAAAGTCACAGGAAAAAAAGTCACATGCATGTTTTTTCTACCTTATATTAGAAATGAACATAATTATTTTCATTATTACTAATATATTTAAAAATAGTTTGTTTGGGTTGATGCTTTACATCCTGATTATCAATTTTATGTTATGCCGGAGTGGAGCTAATGCTTCCTAAGCACTACACTAAACCAGTTCTCTGGCTTGTTCAAGTGCACACCATGTATATATTGCAGCATTAGGTTTCCATCACTTTACTCTTGCTCCATTGTCTACCATTGCACCACCGTGCCCCAGCTTCTAGGGTGGTTCCAATGTTGTGTTTAGTTCATTTATTTTTCATTTCTAGAGGAGGAATAAAGATTTGATTATGTCAGTTCCTCATCATTTATATCCTACTTCCTGTATTTACATATATGTATTTTCTTTTAGTATTTTATTTTTGCGACTTTTTTCCTGTGACTTTTTTCCGTGCCTTTATTTAAATGACGTCTTATCTGTGACTCTTTTTCCCTCCACCACCTTTCTTTATTGTTGCTCCAAAACATAGAACGTGGGTACTTGTTAGAATTGAGGAGGTTCAAATGTGTACCCACATTTTATGCTTTGAGCAAAATGAAGAAAAAATATCAAAAATTTCCATTTGAAAAGTTTAGATTTTTACGACAACAAATATCTGTAAATTACATGGTTATGTTTTCGTGATGACGAATAACGTGCATATGTTGTAATTTCCTACTCCGGGAGAGAATAGATCCCGGACGATCGTAGTAGACTTTCGACACAGATTTACCGTTATAAATATGAATGACCCGCCTGTTCATATAAGTCAAATACATTCGTATCATTCATCTGTATAACCTGTGACGTAAGTCTACTCCAATCAACCGAGAGTTATATGTTCTGACTCTAATTCGGCTTCAGAAGAAAATAATCCTACATTACGAAAATCTAGCTTTTACAAAGGTTTGCTGCTAACAACATATTATTCATTGGGAATGTCCGGGAAGAAATTGCTCGCGATAGTTGGATAGAGAGAGTTAGGCTTAGGCTTTGTAACACATCCGATTTTAATAAGTTTGGTATAAACACATTGGCAAGGTCTTTTTAAACGTACATAGCATATTCGAAAAAAAGCAAATCTCCTTTTCTCCACCTTTACATGCGTATGCATTTAGGATAGTTTGGCTGCGGCACCAATACTAAAACAGCAAAACAAAAGAGAAAGAAGCCGTAAAGGGGGGGGGGGGTGTTTCATATGCGCCCATGCACGAGTTTTGTTCTTGCTTTGCATGGTGAATGCCTTCATTTTAACACCTATAAAAATGCATTTATTTGTTTTGAAAAATAACAGATTTAGGTCTCAGGATAGCACCCTGACTTACTCCACCTTTGTGACCATACATGCATTATACTTTGCCCATATGTTATCACTTATTTAACATTTATTAGAACAATTAAACTGGCATTAAAAAGGACTCCGCATGGGTTAGTTTGATACCAGTTTGGCCTAAATAAATAAACAGATAAACTTTTTATTGAAACTTAAAAATGAAATTGTCAAAACTTTATCAAAATATTTTCGAGAATGACAAATTGTGTCAACCTATGATACTGTCTATAAATTGGCCAGCGGTATCCACTTTATGCTGGTAATGTTATATAAATTTTCAAAACCGGCAACACTGTTGAAATGTACATGATATACATGTTGGTCAATTTTTGACAAAAATGGATTTTAATGTTTTTAGCTGTTATTTCGTCTAAAATCATGCATGTTATTGAACAATTTTATCATTGGAAATGAAAAATCACATAAGAATTATGAATATATAATATATAAATGCTTATTTGATTTGGCAATTTCACATATCTTATAGTGACCTACCTCAAAGTTATTATTAATTTTCATACAAATGATCAGCAAACATTTTTCAGATTTAGATATATTAATGAAATGTTTTTGTTTCTATGATTTTATCACTTAATATTCTTTTAGGTTTAGATGTATTTGGATAATTCTACTTAAGTAATATTCATTTAATTTGTGATTGACCACGGTAATTGTAATAGACATTTGATTGATTCCTTAATTTTTTACCATCTTTGTATTGTCTTTTATAAGATTACTTATTCATAAATTTATTTATTTAATTGTTGCTGATGCCAACTTAAGTTAAAAGATTGACAAGAATACCAAATACAGTGGCACTTTCTAATGTTTCGATCACTGGTATCTTTATACTTATCCAGTAAGTGCATAATTCAGCTATGTGACATGCTTTTCTCTTTGTAAGTCTTCAGATGTGATGCTCAGGTATAGCTTTCAGATTTATTTTAATTTTTCATTAAACGTATCCATTACTGACAATCTGTCTACTATTGTGATTCTTTTTTCTATTTTTGAAATGAATATTAGAGTAATGAATAATGCAACTGAACACTGAGACAAATATCCAAACTTGATGTTTAAAAATCTCAAGGCTGTTATACTGTGTGGTTTACCTGATATCGTGTGGAGAGTGTGGAAAACAGTATGTTGGGGAAACCAAGGGCCAACTCAGCTTGAGGATGAATGGTTACAGAGATGACTGGAAACACAAGAGATTTGAACGATCTCCAGTTGCAAAGCACTTCCGGTTGCCAGGGCATGACTTCTTGAGTCATGCCTCTGTTTGTTGCTTGGACCACCATTCGAGTTGGACGGACAAGACCAGAAAACAGCGTGAGTGCTACTGGATACGCCGTCTCAACACACTGAATCCGAGCGGCATCAACAAAGGAGATTAGTCCAAAATCTCTTCAGTTGACCAGCTTTATGGTTTTCTTCATTTGACCAGTTTCCCTGGGTTCCCCCAGTTTGCCAGTCCCCCCCCCTCTGTTTGTTTCCCCAACAAGCTGAAATTACACACACATTCCAATGACATGCAGGCCGTCATCTGTTCTCGTTTTATAGAGTGTTTTCTTCATCTTACCAGTTTTCCTGGGTTCTCCCAGTTTACCAGTTTTCCCGGGTTCCCCAAGTTTACCAGTTCTCCCGGGTCCCCAACCTCACCAGTGCTTCTTGGTTCCCCCGATAAGTTGCAGTTCCACACACATTTCAGTTTCCTTCATATAACCAGTTTTCCTGGGTTTCCATATTTTTTTTCCAATTTACCAGTTCTCCTGGGGTTCCGCAGACAAGTTGACATGCAGACTGTCATCTGTTCTCGGTTTGTAGCAATGATTCTTTCATCTAACCAGTTTTCCTGGCTTCTCCCAGTTTACCAGCATTCCTGAGCTCACCCAATATATTAGTTTTCCTTGGTTCCTACAGCTTACCATTTCTCCTGGGTTCCCTCGACAAGTTACAGTTTCACACACATTTCAATGATATACAGACCGGCATTTGTTCTCGTTTTTAGCAGTAATTTCTTTATCAAACCCCTTTTTTCTGGGTTCCCCAGTTTTCCTGGGTCCCCATAGCATACCAGTTATTCATTCTGTAGCAGTGTGTCAACCTATGGGCCATTTTAAATACATGCGTAAATCAGTCTTGTCTATCTGCATAAGATATGGTTTTCGCATCCCTCTTTTCTTGCTTGTAGCGGTGTGTTCGCCTCCTTTTCTGACCACATAAATGTGATTTTCATCTAAATTCTTCAAACTTTAATAAATCAAATGTTCGCCAATTGAGCACAAAGGCAATTTTTATCTATATTTCTATATTTCAAAAATCGAGGATAGGCTGTTTTTGCCGTCTCTCCGTCCAAGCACCGTCCATGAGCGGTTCTGGGATGATTTGCATTCATGGAAAGTACTCTGTCTGACTCTCTTTTGTGCTTATTATTTATGTTCTGCTTTCAAGGGGCGTTCATGAATTAATTTAAGTCGTTTACCCACTGCCGAACATAAAGTGGTGTCAACTTTGTAACATTTTATGTGATTTTTGTGTATTTTAGCATTGTTTTTGTTTTATTTTATTTGTTTACATTTTTTTCATTTTTTCTTTCATATTTTCCAGTTTTTACCTGTAAACACATATTGACTCTGAAGAAGGCGAAAGCCGAAAGCGCGCTTAGTTTGATTTATTCTTGCACTGTTAATGGTTTAATCCCCCCCTATATATATATATATATAGGGCATCCCATAGGATCCAGTTATTCCATGTATATAGACGAGTGTGCTTGCACAACGAAAACTAGTAACCTATCAGACAGGTTATGCAGGGAAATCTCCTCTAAACCTGAGCTATGATAACTCCTTTTTTAAGGAGCGTAGTAGCGCAGTCGGTAGAGGGGATGGCCCTGTATAGCTAGGCGCCGAAGCCGAAGTCTGCGGGTTCGAAACCTACCTTCGCCAATTTAGTACATCTTTATTTCTCTACTTTATAATTTTTCCGATGTACTTGTATCAGAAATGATCTTGGTAGGAATAGCTGTTGAAGTTTGTATATCTTTGATATGAAAATATTATTTCCAAGCTTTGGCATCCCATAGGATCCAGTTATTCCATGTATATAGACGAGTGTGCTTGCACAACGAAAACTAGTAACCTATCAGACGGGTTATGCAGGGAAATCTCCTCTAAACCTGAGCTATGATAACTCCTTTTTTAAGGAGCGTAGTAGCGCAGTCGGTAGAGGGGATGGCCCTGTATAGCTAGGCGCCGAAGCCGAAGTCTGCGGGTTCGAAACCTACCTTCGCCAATTTAGTACATCTTTATTTCTCTACTTTATAATTTTTCCGATGTACTTGTATCAGAAATGATCTTGGTAGGAATAGCTGTTGAAGTTTGTATATCTTTGATATGAAAATATTATTTCCAAGCTTTGGCATCCCATAGGATCCAGTTATTCCATGTATATAGACGAGTGTGCTTGCACAACGAAAACTAGTAACCTATCAGACGGGTTATGCAGGGAAATCTCCTCTAAACCTGAGCTATGATAACTCCTTTTTTAAGGAGCGTAGTAGCGCAGTCGGTAGAGGGGATGGCCCTGTATAGCTAGGCGCCGAAGCCGAAGTCTGCGGGTTCGAAACCTACCTTCGCCAATTTAGTACATCTTTATTTCTCTACTTTATAATTTTTCCGATGTACTTGTATCAGAAATGATCTTGGTAGGAATAGCTGTTGAAGTTTGTATATCTTTGATATGAAAATATTATTTCCAAGCTTTGGCATCCCATAGGATCCAGTTATTCCATGTATATAGACGAGTGTGCTTGCACAACGAAAACTAGTAACCTTTCAGACGGGTTATGCAGGGAAATCTCCTCTAAACCTGAGCTATGATAACTCCTTTTTTAAGGAGCGTAGTAGCGCAGTCGGTAGAGGGGATGGCCCTGTATAGCTAGGCGCCGAAGCCGAAGTCTGCGGGTTCGAAACCTACCTTCGCCAATTTAGTACATCTTTATTTCTCTACTTTATAATTTTTCCGATGTACTTGTATCAGAAATGATCTTGGTAGGAATAGCTGTTGAAGTTTGTATATCTTTGATATGAAAATATTATTTCCAAGCTTTGGCATCCCATAGGATCCAGTTATTCCATGTATATAGACGAGTGTGCTTGCACAACGAAAACTAGTAACCTATCAGACGGGTTATGCAGGGAAATCTCCTCTAAACCTGAGCTATGATAACTCCTTTTTTAAGGAGCGTAGTAGCGCAGTCGGTAGAGGGGATGGCCCTGTATAGCTAGGCGCCGAAGCCGAAGTCTGCGGGTTCGAAACCTACCTTCGCCAATTTAGTACATCTTTATTTCTCTACTTTATAATTTTTCCGATGTACTTGTATCAGAAATGATCTTGGTAGGAATAGCTGTTGAAGTTTGTATATCTTTGATATGAAAATATTATTTCCAAGCTTTGGCATCCCATAGGATCCAGTTATTCCATGTATATAGACGAGTGTGCTTGCACAACGAAAACTAGTAACCTATCAGACGGGTTATGCAGGGAAATCTCCTCTAAACCTGAGCTATGATAACTCCTTTTTTAAGGAGCGTAGTAGCGCAGTCGGTAGAGGGGATGGCCCTGTATAGCTAGGCGCCGAAGCCGAAGTCTGCGGGTTCGAAACCTACCTTCGCCAATTTAGTACATCTTTATTTCTCTACTTTATAATTTTTCCGATGTACTTGTATCAGAAATGATCTTGGTAGGAATAGCTGTTGAAGTTTGTATATCTTTGATATGAAAATATTATTTCCAAGCTTTGGCATCCCATAGGATCCAGTTATTCCATGTATATAGACGAGTGTGCTTGCACAACGAAAACTAGTAACCTATCAGACGGGTTATGCAGGGAAATCTCCTCTAAACCTGAGCTATGATAACTCCTTTTTTAAGGAGCGTAGTAGCGCAGTCGGTAGAGGGGATGGCCCTGTATAGCTAGGCGCCGAAGCCGAAGTCTGCGGGTTCGAAACCTACCTTCGCCAATTTAGTACATCTTTATTTCTCTACTTTATAATTTTTCCGATGTACTTGTATCAGAAATGATCTTGGTAGGAATAGCTGTTGAAGTTTGTATATCTTTGATATGAAAATATTATTTCCAAGCTTTGGCATCCCATAGGATCCAGTTATTCCATGTATATAGACGAGTGTGCTTGCACAACGAAAACTAGTAACCTATCAGACGGGTTATGCAGGGAAATCTCCTCTAAACCTGAGCTATGATAACTCCTTTTTTAAGGAGCGTAGTAGCGCAGTCGGTAGAGGGGATGGCCCTGTATAGCTAGGCGCCGAAGCCGAAGTCTGCGGGTTCGAAACCTACCTTCGCCAATTTAGTACATCTTTATTTCTCTACTTTATAATTTTTCCGATGTACTTGTATCAGAAATGATCTTGGTAGGAATAGCTGTTGAAGTTTGTATATCTTTGATATGAAAATATTATTTCCAAGCTTTGGCATCCCATAGGATCCAGTTATTCCATGTATATAGACGAGTGTGCTTGCACAACGAAAACTAGTAACCTTTCAGACGGGTTATGCAGGGAAATCTCCTCTAAACCTGAGCTATGATAACTCCTTTTTTAAGGAGCGTAGTAGCGCAGTCGGTAGAGGGGATGGCCCTGTATAGCTAGGCGCCGAAGCCGAAGTCTGCGGGTTCGAAACCTACCTTCGCCAATTTAGTACATCTTTATTTCTCTACTTTATAATTTTTCCGATGTACTTGTATCAGAAATGATCTTGGTAGGAATAGCTGTTGAAGTTTGTATATCTTTGATATGAAAATATTATTTCCAAGCTTTGGCATCCCATAGGATCCAGTTATTCCATGTATATAGACGAGTGTGCTTGCACAACGAAAACTAGTGACCTATCAGACGGGTTATGCAGGGAAATCTCCTCTAAACCTGAGCTATGATAACTCCTTTTTTAAGGAGCGTAGTAGCGCAGTCGGTAGAGGGGATGGCCCTGTATAGCTAGGCGCCGAAGCCGAAGTCTGCGGGTTCGAAACCTACCTTCGCCAATTTAGTACATCTTTATTTCTCTACTTTATAATTTTTCCGATGTACTTGTATCAGAAATGATCTTGGTAGGAATAGCTGTTGAAGTTTGTATATCTTTGATATGAAAATATTATTTCCAAGCTTTGGCATCCCATAGGATCCAGTTATTCCATGTATATAGACGAGTGTGCTTGCACAACGAAAACTAGTAACCTATCAGACGGGTTATGCAGGGAAATCTCCTCTAAACCTGAGCTATGATAACTCCTTTTTTAAGGAGCGTAGTAGCGCAGTCGGTAGAGGGGATGGCCCTGTATAGCTAGGCGCCGAAGCCGAAGTCTGCGGGTTCGAAACCTACCTTCGCCAATTTAGTACATCTTTATTTCTCTACTTTATAATTTTTCCGATGTACTTGTATCAGAAATGATCTTGGTATGAATAGCTGTTGAAGTTTGTATATCTTTGATATGAAAATATTATTTTCAAGCTTTGGCATCCCATAGGATCCAGTTATTCCATGTATATAGACGAGTGTGCTTGCACAACGAAAACTAGTAACCTATCAGACGGGTTATGCAGGGAAATCTCCTCTAAACCTGAGCTATGATAACTCCTTTTTTAAGGAGCGTAGTAGCGCAGTCGGTAGAGGGGATGGCCCTGTATAGCTAGGCGCCGAAGCCGAAGTCTGCGGGTTCGAAACCTACCTTCGCCAATTTAGTACATCTTTATTTCTCTACTTTATAATTTTTCCGATGTACTTGTATCAGAAATGATCTTGGCAGGAATAGCTGTTGAAGTTTGTATATCTTTGATATGAAAATATTATTTCCAAGCTTTGGCATCCCATAGGATCCAGTTATTCCATGTATATAGACGAGTGTGTTTGCACAACGAAAACTAGTAACCTATCAGACGGGTTATGCAGGGAAATCTCCTCTAAACCTGAGCTATGATAACTCCTTTTTTAAGGAGCGTAGTAGCGCAGTCGGTAGAGGGGATGGCCCTGTATAGCTAGGCGCCGAAGCCGAAGTCTGCGGGTTCGAAACCTACCTTCGCCAATTTAGTACATCTTTATTTCTCTACTTTATAATTTTTCCGATGTACTTGTATCAGAAATGATCTTGGTAGGAATAGCTGTTGAAGTTTGTATATCTTTGATATGAAAATATTATTTCCAAGCTTTGGCATCCCATAGGATCCAGTTATTCCATGTATATAGACGAGTGTGCTTGCACAACGAAAACTAGTAACCTATCAGACGGGTTATGCAGGGAAATCTCCTCTAAACCTGAGCTATGATAACTCCTTTTTTAAGGAGCGTAGTAGCGCAGTCGGTAGAGGGGATGGCCCTGTATAGCTAGGCGCCGAAGCCGAAGTCTGCGGGTTCGAAACCTACCTTCGCCAATTTAGTACATCTTTATTTCTCTACTTTATAATTTTTCCGATGTACTTGTATCAGAAATGATCTTGGTAGGAATAGCTGTTGAAGTTTGTATATCTTTGATATGAAAATATTATTTCCAAGCTTTGGCATCCCATAGGATCCAGTTATTCCATGTATATAGACGAGTGTGCTTGCACAACGAAAACTAGTAACCTATCAGACGGGTTATGCAGGGAAATCTCCTCTAAACCTGAGCTATGATAACTCCTTTTTTAAGGAGCGTAGTAGCGCAGTCGGTAGAGGGGATGGCCCTGTATAGCTAGGCGCCGAAGCCGAAGTCTGCGGGTTCGAAACCTACCTTCGCCAATTTAGTACATCTTTATTTCTCTACTTTATAATTTTTCCGATGTACTTGTATCAGAAATGATCTTGGTAGGAATAGCTGTTGAAGTTTGTATATCTTTGATATGAAAATATTATTTCCAAGCTTTGGCATCCCATAGGATCCAGTTATTCCATGTATATAGACGAGTGTGCTTGCACAACGAAAACTAGTAACCTATCAGACGGGTTATGCAGGGAAATCTCCTCTAAACCTGAGCTATGATAACTCCTTTTTTAAGGAGCGTAGTAGCGCAGTCGGTAGAGGGGATGGCCCTGTATAGCTAGGCGCCGAAGCCGAAGTCTGCGGGTTCGAAACCTACCTTCGCCAATTTAGTACATCTTTATTTCTCTACTTTATAATTTTTCCGATGTACTTGTATCAGAAATGATCTTGGCAGGAATAGCTGTTGAAGTTTGTATATCTTTGATATGAAAATATTATTTCCAAGCTTTGGCATCCCATAGGATCCAGTTATTCCATGTATATAGACGAGTGTGCTTGCACAACGAAAACTAGTAACCTATCAGACGGGTTATGCAGGGAAATCTCCTCTAAACCTGAGCTATGATAACTCCTTTTTTAAGGAGCGTAGTAGCGCAGTCGGTAGAGGGGATGGCCCTGTATAGCTAGGCGCCGAAGCCGAAGTCTGCGGGTTCGAAACCTACCTTCGCCAATTTAGTACATCTTTATTTCTCTACTTTATAATTTTTCCGATGTACTTGTATCAGAAATGATCTTGGTAGGAATAGCTGTTGAAGTTTGTATATCTTTGATATGAAAATATTATTTCCAAGCTTTGGCATCCCATAGGATCCAGTTATTCCATGTATATAGACGAGTGTGCTTGCACAACGAAAACTAGTAACCTATCAGACGGGTTATGCAGGGAAATCTCCTCTAAACCTGAGCTATGATAACTCCTTTTTTAAGGAGCGTAGTAGCGCAGTCGGTAGAGGGGATGGCCCTGTATAGCTAGGCGCCGAAGCCGAAGTCTGCGGGTTCGAAACCTACCTTCGCCAATTTAGTACATCTTTATTTCTCTACTTTATAATTTTTCCGATGTACTTGTATCAGAAATGATCTTGGTAGGAATAGCTGTTGAAGTTTGTATATCTTTGATATGAAAATATTATTTCCAAGCTTTGGCATCCCATAGGATCCAGTTATTCCATGTATATAGACGAGTGTGCTTGCACAACGAAAACTAGTAACCTATCAGACGGGTTATGCAGGGAAATCTCCTCTAAACCTGAGCTATGATAACTCCTTTTTTAAGGAGCGTAGTAGCGCAGTCGGTAGAGGGGATGGCCCTGTATAGCTAGGCGCCGAAGCCGAAGTCTGCGGGTTCGAAACCTACCTTCGCCAATTTAGTACATCTTTATTTCTCTACTTTATATATATATATATATATATATATATATATATATACGTATTTTCAGTAAAAGTAGCTTAGTTAGAGTATAAAACAAGTCATACCCGACACGAGAAAAAAAGTGCAAAAGTCTGCACTGTGTACTTAATATGTAAACTAGTTTCTAAGCGTTCTTTGTGTGGAGGACATGCATTCTATTTTATATGTTGATATTCATTTCAAGCGAAAATATCTTCATTTATACTTATCTTATAAATGTCAGTTTGATGATTGTATAATGCTGCTGTTGAATCTATATGAATGAATAATTATGTTATTTTTATTATCTTTTTACACTGTGGCCATTTACAACCACGCAAATAGCAGCTTAGCAATCCAGGTGTTTCAAGCATATCTTTACTAGTAGTCAAAAAGATGAAATTGACATTTCCTGTCCAATATTTGCATCAACCTTGAAATGTACATCATCACCTTATATACAGTACAGTCAGCGTGATGTTTATATCCCTCACGCTTACGAACGTGGAATTTCGCATGTCACGTGACTTTTTTGCGTGGATTTTGCGTGGAATAAGTATGGATTTTGCGTGAGTTTTGCGAGGAAGTAGCGTGAGTTTTGCGAGGAGCGTGGAAATGAAACGTGAACTGCTCAACTGTAGCGTGAAAAGAAACGTGGAAAGGATTAAGGGAGTTGCGTGAGATATCAGCAGTCCCACGCTCGCTCACGCTTTCCAGGTTCGTTTCACGCTCAGGAAAAAGGGAGATGAAAAATGTGATTCTTTTCACAGTTTATATTTATGTATATGTCTCTTGTCAACCTAAATTAAATCAGTGAAGTAATTTCCGCCGCTGAAATTCTGGTATTTTGCCGTGTACGTACTTGCACATGTATTAATCAGTATGATGTGTCACATTTCCGCGTATTTTTGTTTGTATTTTCTATAATTTCTTTTGTTTTCGTTTTTTAAGTTGTTTTTCGTTTTTCTAAAGTTTTAAATCTCAAAGATCGGCTTGACTTTCATCACTTATCACACAAACACAAACTCATTTGTTTCTTTGTTTGATTAGGATACTTTATAACTGTATGCACCAAATTACAGTTGCCAATTATAACTAAAAGGTTATGCCGCTTATTAATCATGTATACAATAATTGTGCCGATACAGGAATAAAGATTACATGTACCGTTTGTTGACTTTTGTAAATGCTTGAAAGATAAAAGAACAGGTTAAAGGGGCATTGTACCGACTCTTAAGACTCGTACTAAGGACTAATGAATAAATAAATAAATAAAATATATATATTTAATTTGGTCACAAAACTTTAACAATTTTACCTGTCCCTTTTTAAACGAGGCGAAAGGATAATCCTTTTCTCGCATATCTCTTAATCCTTTCCACGCTTCATTTTCTAAATGAATGTGGAAAGCGTGAGCAAGCGTGGGACTGCTCATATCTCACGCAACTCTCACGCTTCTTGCGAGGAACGAACGTGGACATCGCGTGGAACAAGCGTGGATTTTGCGAGGAATAAGCGAGGGTTTTGCGTGGGTATTGCGTGGAACTTAATCCTTTTTTCTTTCATGCGTGAACGCGAAGGATATAAACATCACGTTGACTGTACTGTATCTCTGATATCGGCCACAGTAAGATGGAATTGACAGATGTTGATTTCTCTTTTCAGAAATTTTATTGGTTGTTCGAAAATAATGAAACAGATCAAGGTGATTGTTCGACAGCTTTTGGCTGTTTTAAAAAAAAAACGAACAACTTTTTTCTATATTTGGATTGCACCTGGATGGCTGGTTTGGACTGTCAATTTTTGTCTTTTACAACTGATTTTGAGATGTCTGAAACTTATGAATTGTTAAGCGGGTGTTTGCGCGGTTGTATCATGGGTCATATTCATAATATGTGTAAAAATAATAGAATAACAACTCTGTGCATTGTGTTAAATTTGCACTTTATATAGCTTCAAAGATAACTCAAATTTATGAATTCTTTAAAATATATACAAAGCAATTGTTTAGATGAACAGTGTGATATATTTGTGTCTATTTTACACAAGAGAAATACATTTTTTTCTGGTTGCCATTTTGGATGCCATCTTAAATATTTAAATGTTACAGCTTTCAAACATACATATATAAGCTTCACCAGTCCTCTAACGTCCCTTCAAGATTTGATCAAAATGCAAACAGACATTCACTTTCAGATCAGTGAATATAATTAACTCTATAATTGGAAATCTGTATCTAGTAAACGTTTGGATGTCATCTTGAATTTCTGTCAATGCTCAATGATGTCACGAGTTCATCATTTTGATTATATAATATTGGTGTCTAATCCAGACGAAGCTCAAATATGTATACCGCATACATATATGGTAAAACATTTAAAATCTTAAAAAAAACTTATTTTGGCAGTCATCTTGGATGCCATCCTTGATTTTGCCATCCTTGATTTTTAAAGCAAGAAAGCATTAAAAAAATAGCTGAGTTAATACCTGATGAAGTTGTAAGGCAACATTGCATTTTTATTCATTTTATGGACAAACGGTATAGTAGACTTTATGTATCTGTGTCATTTTAGACATCTTGGACGCCATCTTGAATTTATCAAAATGTTCAATGATGAAGGGCTGTCATCATCCAGAATCTTAGATTGCGATGTCTTACCTACAAGAATCCATCAAGAAAAAAAACTCTATACCCATTTTCCAGGTCCATCGAAAATATGCCATATTCGTGCCGGACTTATATCATGAGAAAACCAACAATGTCATTTTGAACAGGTTCGACACAAACCGAGCAGTGCAAGAACAGGAGACGGATAGGGATTCAGAAAGCAAAAACATTGTACTTAAATATTCGTCTAGCGGAAAAAGGGGGCTGATTAGCTTCGCAGTTACTAGGAAGCTGATCTGCGACTTTGTATTCGCATATGCAAAATGTTGGTTTCTAATGACGCGGCTAAATTTATGATGTCATATCATTTCGATCCCATTCATTCATACATTTTAAAATGTAACTACAATATCTAGAATGCAAACGCGATTTTAATCAGCTTTGAGCAGGAATCCTGTGAATGAAGTATAATCATCAATGTCATCAGCATTGTAACAACTACCAACATCCACTGTATCACCACGGTTTAAATGGAGAATAGTTGAGCCAGAACTTTCATAATAACCATTCTTGCTCTCGCCAGGAACTTCAGCATAAGCATACACAATGTCGTTCTTACGAATGTAACAGTATACAAAACTTGATCGTGATTTCTTGTATAAGTTCAGTGAGAACACGTATACACCTGGATAGTAACAGGTATATTGTCCAGTGACGGTACTGTAGTGATTGCCGATATTCAGTCTGGTACTTCGGAACACGGCAACTCCAGATGACGAGTTGTAGGTAGGAGTGGGGCCATAAATTGCAAATGCTGACATAGGATCTGAAACAAACAGCATCAAAGATTACTAATCGCAATGAATGTACTATATGCCCGTGATATTTTTAATATATCTAAGCATGTCATTGTTCAGTCTTCGACAAATTTTACACTAACATTATGTTATCAAAAAAGGGTCATATTTTCAAAAATGATGAAAATGTCGAATGTCCAATGCGCTTATATAATAATTGTACCTACTTGTACCTTTTTATATAATAATTGATTTTGTACATCACATTTTAGAAACAAAAATCTAAGAAAATTTTCCAGTGAATGAAATTCAATTAATTTGTGTGTTTTTTTTTCTGATTTACTGATCCACAGTGATCATACTCAAAGCAAAAGTTTGTTTAATTTTTCTCTCAATTGTGATTTTCGGGGAAAATGTTGATACCACAAGTTTTCTCCTAAAACATTTCACCGTTTTAAATCGCAACGAAACTAAATTGTGAAACACTTGTTATATGAATGGCAAATGCTTAAAAACATAGATTTTGAAAATATTTTTTTTTATTTTCACGAAAAAAAAAATGAAAATGAAAACTGTTCGTTCCTTTTCTACTCAGTAAAAATAATTAAATATAAATATAAAACAACTAAGTAGCTAACACTGAAAAGTCCCTTTAGAAAAACGGGGTTCGCTCTGAACACAAATTAGCGACTTCATTTTTTTATCAGTTTCAGTAATGTTTGTCACTGTAGTCGACATTTCATGATAATCATTACAGGCATGCTTAAGTTGCAAAGGCGTTAAACGTACAGTCTTCAATGGATAGGGGTCATTCCTTTGACGCTGTAATATAAAAATTGATTGTTGTCTCAATTCAAAATAATGTTGAACGAAGAGATTAATGAACGTACTTTGACAGGGACTTTCATTGCAGTTAGACATTTCGTCGGAATTCCCGACGCAGCTTCTTCCCATTCCTACAGTAGTGGGATTTGAACATGTTCTGTGCCTTTCTTTCTGTCCCGTGTTACAAGTCTTAGTACAGGTACTCGAGGTCGACCACGAAGACCAGCCACCATTCACTGCAATTCACACTGGATATTTAAAGCAAGCTCGCACCGAGCGGCGAAGCCGCTTTAAAAGAGCAAGCTCTATGACAGAACAGAACGCACGTAATTTTATTACTGTTGAGAACCAAAAATACACCGTTGGTCACGCCGAGCCATGCGCTTGTGCAACTTGTTGTTGTCTGGAAACAAAATCCAGCGTCATTTTTGTTCGACCTTGCTGTGCCGGTGACCAGCAGAGAGCAAAGTCTATTAACGTATATTCAGAACATTACAAAGCTGTTTGTATTAACACCTATCATTCGAAACCCAACAAAACAAAACTGGCAATTGAATTTACAGAGTGTCTTGACAAAGACAATGACCTGGCCCTGGCACCCTACTTTAGGCGCACTCGGGCATCACATGACTCACAATACACAAAACAATTTGCCTATAGTGATACCCCGTACCTATAATACAATTATGACAAAAGTGCAATTCTACTTACTATCATATAAGCCGCGCCATGGGTAGGTAAAAAGGCATTTGTAAGGAAACGGCACAATCAGAAAGACAATCCCACTCCAAGAACCGAGGTGGGGAAAACTCTATAAACATTCAGGTACTTATTCTGAGAAAATATAGCGCAATCCGAGTGAGTAATATTTTCCCAATCGGTGGCCGCTCAAGTACCCAAACTTAACTAAAAATATCAAAACGTACATAAGGTGCTAACAGCACAAAAATCAACACCAAGACATAAACAAGATTATAGCCTATGCCAATACAAAGGCGCAGCTGGTCAGTGTCCTTTGTTGTCGCTACGCATACAGTACAACCCCCTTTAATCTTAGATTTCAAGGCTAGTCTTTTTCAGTAACTTTACAGGCTGGGTTGTGTCAGACCTGGTCGGAAATCTTGAAGACAGATTGTTTGCATCGCAGCCCAAATGCCGCAGACATACCTGGGCAGACAGTTAACCGACAAGATTTTTGTTCAGAGTTAGACCCAGTGCACGTTTTCCCCCCGTTTGTAGGCTTTGGATTTAGACACAACCTTTGTCTCGACATCTGGCCTGACCCGCAAGTAGCACTACATCCGGACCACTGTAACCAGTCTGTCCATTGACCATCAACTGTAACACAAATACATGTACGTTAATATAATAAAATGAAAAATACTTAGGCTTACGAATTAACCAGAATTAAGAAATAATTTCAGGACAATTTATGTATTCTTGTATAGGAAATATACAGGACAACATCATTTTTATTGATACATTAGAATGCTAGCTGGATTTTAAACGCAATATTGTAAACATTTTGTAAAAAAAAAGGTGATAGGCCCCGAAAATCAATTCCATGGTGCTTAAGACCTGTTTTTGGCCTCAGATTTTGCAAAAAATGTGACATGACACATTTATTTCTATTTGGAATACGAATATTATTATAATAATAACAATTATTCTGTTGTTATTCCGAAACTTTTTTCAATTAAATCTTCTTAGAAAGTATATCAGCATTCAATGAGCTGTTGAGAAAATGATCAATGGTCTAGGCCTGCTCCTTCTGACATAGAATTTAGGTTATATTACAGCATTGGCTCAATTCAGAAAATAAGATGATTTTAAATGCAACAAATAACATATTTAAAAAAGATAATTGTCGAAGATTAATGTCTGTTCTGCAATAGGGTACAGGCTGCAGGAGAGAGAGAGAGAGAGGGAGAGAGAGAGACAGACAGACAGACAGACAGACAAACAGACAGAGTATGACTCTTGCAGAGCCAACTCCAGACATGACTGAGAGGAACTGCTTTTCAAATGTCCTTACGGCGAGAGTCCTAAAGAGCCGCTGGACCGCAATGACTCGTTCTGTTAAGCAGAGCCTTCGATCCGAACACGCCTATATTTAATGGAGAAATTCCGAACGCATCTTATCTACGATGGCCTGCATGGATCATAAAATTTCAAAATCCACAGATTTTAGATTTTAATTTTTCTTTGCAAAAGCTTTCGTCACACAAAAAGCGATTAAAATGAATAACAATAAGGAACAATGATGGCTTGTATAGTAAAAAAACTTCATCTTAAAGTACTTTTTAAAGAGATGCAGTTTGTTGCCTTTTTCATCTTCCATATGGGAAAACCCCGGATGCAGGTCAAAAATGATCTGAGACGTCTTCGACAAAAAACTGAAAATCAGATTAGAAACAATAAGAAAATAAACCATGTTCTAAAATTTCATTTTAGACACTTCTCAATTATACTAAAGTTCCCTTCAAGTAGCCCCCTCAAGGCAGAGACCAATGGCCCCATAATCACTTAGATCAAATAAGCCTTTCATGTGCACTATGCCTCCTGGACTGTTTATTAGGGGTCATTGGACCAGGTCACCCCAGGTAAAGAAGCAACAAACTGTGTCTTTCAGTATATTATCTTTATAATGTTCCATTATTAATTTCTGAAGTCAATTGAATCAAACAAGCATGTTATATATATTCCACTCTATTTGTTTGCTTCGTTAATGAAATAATTATGATTGTTTTCTTAAATAAGGTTATATACAATTCCTGTTGGCACAACAGCAATCACTCAAATAACAACAATTCTTCATGTTGAGCTCCGAATAGTTGTTTTTTCTATTCGCAATAAGACGCATTAAATCGACCCATTACCAGCTGACATACAAAAAGGTACCAGCTGACATACACCATCATTCTATTGTTTACAGTATGAATTTGTAAAAACGGTTGTTGTGTTTTGTTAATGCAGTTTATCTTTATTACGCTTGCTATATGTTGCGCAAAATACGTTTTGTTATCATAGTAGTATTTGTTCGAATGCAAATGTCACTGGCACCATTCTTACCAGGGCAAGCTACCGCCTGACATGTAATCTGCTCTGTGTTGGAGCCCGGACACATCTGACCTCCATTCACAGGACTCGGGTTTGAACATGATCGCTGTCTTGTCTGTTGTCCGGACCCACAGGTTACACTGCAGCTCGACCAAAAAGACCAATCTGCCCAATGCCCGTTAACTAAAAAGTGGATTTTAATGCAAATCGGTAAACAGTCACAGTATATATAGTAAATATATTTTAATCTTAATGAAATGGATGGGGTAAGTAGGATTTTCCGGCACATTTTAGGCATTTGTAATAGCCGTCAGTAAAAAAAGTCTCAATTGAAGACGTACATAGTGTTATTATTCTTCAGCAATCTGAACTAGAAACTTTAAATTAATAGCTTAGCTAACATTTAAATATGTAAAGATTTTGGTTTACATATAAATTCCTGCATTTTGTGTTAAGAATGTTTTCTGGCACAGCTAAATTAAAAATTCGCTTAACAGTTTACAGTTTTATAATATTATTTGTAAATATACAAAAAAGTATTTATCAGTTCCATTAAAATTATCACTAATTAACATTTCCATGATAACAACACTTCATTAATTTTGTAAAGAGGTTGGGGTAATTCAGGGACAGATAACTCGATACGTAAGCGGAACCAAATTTCAATACGAAAACTTGCCCATGCAGTCAACTGAGATTCTTTTAGCTTTAAAAATTGAAAATTTTCTTTCGAAAGATTTGATATTTTCCTTATTTTTGCTAAAACATAGATTGTGGGCACACGTTAGAACGCCGTCGCCGAGGCGGTTCTAACGAGTGCCCACAATCTGTGTTTTTGGAATGAAAATAAGAAAAATAGGTATACCCCTGCATACCCCAGTTTTGCTATATAAAGGTGGGGTTTAAGGGGGTATACATTTCACGGACAGGTTTTCTTGATGGACAGCATTGATTTTCATAAACAGCTAATACTAACGGTTCATCTGATATATACCTCAGCTTAAGTTAGCAAATATGGACCGTAAACTTGTTCTCACAGGCTAAATATTTGCAGTTGAATAACCTCTTTGTCGGATTATATATTTTAGGGAAATTCCGACAAAAAATACAATAGACGGTTTGCCTTTTTTGTTTAATTTGACTCATTATATGTGGTATATACATTGTACCCGACATAAAAGAAACGCAATGGTCATAAATGTGACTTTTAATGGAAAACTACATATGATATAGTTTGTTTTAAATCATTTATGAAAGATTGATCTTTTGACAGTTCATTCCTGAATCTTCATTACAATATTTTATTTCAATACGTTATGACGCGTCGTCGAACACAGTTGGGACCAGTTTTCACTCTCATATTTTTCAATAAGACGCTTGTTCTCCGTTAACACGTATACCCGCTGTGTATCTTCTCCGCATAAACCTGATAATATAGTTAATGAAATCATGGGGATCATATTCCACTCTTGACATTATGCAGGATTCTTTTTCTGTCGTGTGGCAAAGCAGGTATTAGTCTTTACTGGAGGTTATGCGTATGAACATACAGAATATAGTTTATGCTTATTTGGTTTAAATTTTATTTTGATTCCTGAACATCTAAGATACAATTACATACAATACGAATTATCTAGGATCTGACAGTAAGCCGAGGGCTTGTCCTAAGGTCATTTCCTGTCATGTACTTCAAGGACAGATAACTCGATACGTAAGCGGAACCAAATTTCAATATGAAAACTTGCCCATGCAATCAACTGAGATTTTTTTAGCTTTAAAAATTGAAAATTTGCTGCCGAAAGTTTTTGATATTTTCCTTATTTTTGCTCAAAACATAGATTGTGGGCACACGTTAGAACGCCGTCGCCGCGGCGGTTCTAACGAGTACCCAAAATTTATGTTTTGGAATAAAAATAAGAAAAAGAGGTATACCCCTGCATACCACAGTTTTGCTATAAAAAGTGGGTTGAAGGAGGTATACCTATGCTTATTTTGGATCAATGGTAACGGGTTAGACCTTTTACAACTAGACAACTAGCATTGAGATAACGGTAAAGGGTAGAGTACGCGTTTGAGATGCGGGGAATCCCATGACCCCAGTTAAACTACGACACTGCGTTTCCGGCCTTGTCTAAATAGTAACCCATATAGTAGCCCAATAGTAGTAGGGTAGATTTAGGATTGATATAAAAGGTTTTATGGGTAAAGTTATCGTTAGTGTCTCCAAATCGGTGACAATGCAAAACAATGGCTCAGTCGTCGAGTGCCTGTATAGACAACTCATCCTCCAGTATATTTAAGGAGATGTCAAGGAAAGAAATTCACAGAAAATTCTAGCCCATACTGTTTCTAAAAAAAAAGGTAAAAGTAAGCAATGGTCAGGAAATGGTGCAATCAGATATCTCCCACTCAGTTACCCGAACTGAACTAAAAATACGAAAACGCACATAAGGCATAAATAGCACAAAATCGACTCCAAAACACAAAACAGTTAGAACCACAAGAGAAGTATCGCCTTGGATATATCAGTAATATAAAAAAAAAAAACACTGGGGGTGCTTAAACTGGTTTTTCAGGCGCCTAACCTCACCTTTATCTTCTGCACTGGTACTCAACATTTAAGTAGTTGTTCGGTCTTTGCCGTGAATCTCTATCTAGTCAATGTATCATCAACGACAAGCAATATATTTGTGAAGTAGTTATCAAGACCCTTAGGCTCACAAGGTGAGCTTATAGGATGCCATGATCCGGCGTCCATCCGTCGTCCGTCCGTTCGTCCACAATTTCAAAGATCTTATCCTCTGAAACCGCTTGGTCAATCATAGCCATATTTTATATGAAGCATCTATAGGAAAGGGGGTATCAATGTGTATATAAATAATCCTAGTTACACTAAGATGGTCGCCACGCCCATATATTGTAAAACATTTGAAAATCTTCTTCTCCAGAACTGGTGAACCGATTACAACGAAACTTGGCATGAAGTATGGATGACTCAAGCACTACAATGTGTATATAAATCATGACCCTTGATGACCTTGGCCTATTTTACGACAAGTCAACATGGGTCGCCAATGCATCTGAACGGGGAAAACTTTAAAAATGTCATTTTAATTGAAAGTCTTGCAGGAAACTGGCAGCAGGACTAAACAGAATGGACGCAAGTGGCTCACTTGGCCAATCAAAGCCAAATTTTATGTGAATCATCTATAGTACTACAATGTGTATATAAATCATTGCATTGTGATGACCTTGACCTATTTTACGGAAAGGTCAACATTATTCTCCAATACATTTGAATGGGGAAAACAATTAAAGTGAACATCTTGCAGGAAATGGGCAGTAGGACTGAATATTAATGATTCTGAAAAACAACTGCTTACCAGGGGTTCATCTGCCCCCATCCCGGGGCATTTTACATGTATATCGCCATAGTATTCAAATGTGTTCTCCTCTGAAACCGCTGAAACCGCTTGGCGCTTGGCCAATCAAAACAAAATTTTATGTAAAGCATCTATAGGATGAGGGAATCAATGCGTATATAAATAATGTAGGTCATATGACCAATATGGTTGCTTTGCCGATATATGTTAAAGCCCCTTCAACAATCTTCTCTTCCGGAACCGTGGGACCAAATTCAACGAAACTTGGCTTGAAACATCGATGGCTAAATTATTACAATGTATATATACACCATTACCCTTTGATGACCTTGACCTATTTTACGACATGGTTAACATAGGTCACCAATGCATTTGAATAGGTAAAACTGTTAAAAGGCCATTTAAAGTGAAAATCTTGCAGGAATTTATCAGTAGATCTAAATATTAATGATTCTGAAAAAAATGGACCCAAGGGCTCATGTGCCCCTCACCACTGGGCAATATGCATGTATATTACCATAATATTCAAAGTTCTCCTCTGAAACCGCTTGGCCAATTAAAGCCAAGTTTCATGTGAAGCATCTATAGGATAGGGGAACCAATGTGTATATCAATAATCTAGGTGACATGACCAAGATGGCAGCCATGCCCGTATACGGTGTAACCCTTCAAAAAGCTACTGCTCTGAAACCAATGGATTGATTTCAACGAAACTTGGGGTGAAGCATTAATAGCTAAAGTACTACAATCTTTATGTAAATCATGACCCTGTAACGACCATGGTCCTGTCTATGGCAAGGTAAACGTGGGTTTCCGATGCATTTGAATTGGGAAAACTGTTAACATGTCATTTGAAGGGAAAACCAGCAGGAAATTGGCAAACGGGCAGAATATTGATTATTCTGAAAAAAAAAAGAAAATGACTCACGGGCTTCATCTGCCCCTGCTCTGGGGTTAAGTACTATAATAGTCATACATATTTATTGGTATATGCAGCAGATTTCAGGTGAGCGTTTATAGGACCATTGGTCCTCTGGTCTTACTATTGCTCAAAACATAGTAAGGTGGTAAACAATCCACGGTGATGTTTCCTGATGGATATGCAATTGTTTTTATTGTCAAAATGAATGAAATAATCCTTTTGTAGCTATTAGCCATAATGATGTCAAATTCCTTTGGGAGTCTCATTGAAGATGGCTTATGGAATTATATACGTACGTATTAACTAATTACTTCCTGCAGATGGAGTCAACTTTCAATTTCTTCAACATAAGACTTTACACATTCAAATGCATGTATGTAGTGGAAACATCTTAGCAAAACTTTCCTACATAACACTTAAATGACCATGAACTTCAGCAAATTCTACAATGTTATAGCTTCACATATGGGTTAATGTGTGGGTGTTACCTCATGAATTCGTTATAGACTAATAACCATCATTGCATTGTGTACATTTCTAATTACTTGTACAATTTATTGTCAAATTAACGCAGCTGTATGGTACGTTATTTACATTTAGTTTGTAAAGTACGTTCGTAGTACCTGTTCTAGTGCAATGTACTGCAATGTATTGCAATAATTCTTACCAGGACAAGCTACCGCCTGACATGTCATCTGCTCTGTGTTGGAGCCCGGACAGATCTGACCTCCATTTACAGGACTCGGGTTGGAACATGATCGCTGTCTTGTCTGTTGTCCGGATCCGCAGGTTACACTGCAGCTGGACCAAAAAGACCAATCTGCCCAATGGCCGTTAACTTAAAATGGATTTAATATGCAGTTACAATATATGCAAAACGATGAGCAGTTACAGTATATATAGTAAATATATTTTCAATTCTTAATTAACTGGATGGGGTAAGTTGGATTTTCCGGCACTTTTAAGGCATTTTTCTTCTATGCAAAAAAGTATTCATGGATTCCATGAAGATTATTACTTAATACCATCTCCATGATAACCACATTTCAATTGTGACAGTCGGTTGGTTATTTCAAGGACAGATAACTCGATACGTAAGCAGAACCAAATCTGGCAACATTGATTTTCATAAACCGCACAATACTGACGGTTAATCTGGTATATTAATCAGCATATTGGCAGATATGGACCATAAACTTGTTCTCACAGCTTATTTACAGTTCAATAAGCTCTTGGTCGAATTATATATTCTCAACAATTTCCAACAAATATTACCCTTAGAAGTTTTGCCTTGTTTTCGTTTGATTTTACCCATTATGCGTAGTATTAGTTTCATTGCAATATAACAAAAATACTTTAAATTTTACATTATTGGATGGTGGAAATAAACCGAACATACCAGAACATGGCTTTTCATTACAGATTGACATCTCATCAGAATTCCCGGAGCAGTCTCTCCCAAATCCAGCTGGAGCCGGATTGGTACAAGTTCTATTCCTTCGTTTTTGTCCAGTGTCACAGGTCTTGCTACACGCGCTCCAAGTAGACCAAGAAGACCAGCCTCCGTTTACTAAAATAGACCGGTAAAATCTTTCATATAAATTTCGATATCTATTTTAATGGGGTTCCATACTATTTTGTTGATAGATAAACTCTTATTTTAAAATATCTTAAAATGTAGATGGAAAGCTAGCAAAAAAGCTCAAAATATGTTGAGACAAGAACCTTTTTCGTAATTCTTAACAAATGTGTATATTTAATAAACAGCTAGGTCATTTTAGCATATTTATAGCTTTTTTGAATAATACAAGTCTTTGTATCGACTACCCGGTAGAAATGTGCAAAATTACAGTTATTCTTCTTGGCTTCATGTTGTCAACTTTAAAGGGTCACTGATGAGATTTTAGCAGCAAAACCGCAGTATGGCCCATCCTTTATTAATTAATATGCTCACTACTCTGCAAGGCTCACAGATCTATTTTTATTTGCTATTACTGCAGCTGGTGTTGTGCCGTGTGGTAACCCTAAAAGTCTCCCCGTACATCATCCATAGTGCAGATTATATTTTCCTTTTGGTCCGTTGAGATCAGTAAGCCTTAGGTTATTCTGAGAAATCTGAAATTTATTATGGGATTAGATAAAGTTTCTAAACAAAGTTCAATGTAGTTGGCCCACTTTGATAATAATAGTTTTTGTATCGACTACGCGGTTGAAAGTTACAAAATTACAGTTATTCTGTTTGGCTCCATGTTGCCAAATGGTCACTGATGAGGCTTGAGTAGCCGAAACCGCGGTATCACACATCCCTTTTCTCATTATTATACTCGCTGCTCTTAAAGGATTTCAGTTTTATTTTTATTTTAGCATGTTTCTGTTCCCTCTGATCCATCTTAAAGAGGCCTTCCCGTCAGATAATACCGGTTACTTCAAATCCTACAAAGGGTTTTAAAAGTAAGGGGGTCAGTTTACTAACATGTTCAATGTCCAATTTTATAAACGTTGCATTTATATTGTTTTGGGAAAAATTTAGAATGTTTTTTCTCCGTTAACACGTATACCCGCTGTGCATCTTCTCCGCATAGACCTGATAATATAGTTAATGGAATCATGGGGATCATATTCCATTCTTGACATTATGCAGTATTCTTTTTCTGTCGTGTGGCAAAGCACGTATTAGTCTTTACTGGAGGTTATGCGTATGTACATACAGAATATAGTTTATGCTTATTTGGTTTAAATTTTATTTTGATTCTTGAACATCCAAGATACAATTACATACAATAGGAATTATCTAGGATCTGACAGTAAGCCGAGGGCTTGTCCTAAGGTCATTTCCAGTCATGTACTTCAAGGACAGATAACTCGATACGTAAGCGGAACCAAATTTCAATACGAAAACTTGCCCATGCAATCAACTGAGATTTTTTTAGCTTTAAAAATTGAAAATTTTCTGCCGAAAGTTTTTGATATTTTCCTTATTTTTGCTCAAAACATAGATTGTGGGCAAACGTTAAAACGCCCTCGCCGCGGCGGTTCTAACGAGTACCCAAAATCTATGTTTTGGATTAAAGATAAGAAAAAAGAGGTATACCCCTGCATACCCCAGTTTTGCTATAAAAAGTGGGGTTGAAGGAGGTATACCTATGCTTATTTTGGATGAATGGCAACGGGTTAGACCTTTTACAACTAGACAACTAGCATTGAGATAACGGTTAAGGGCAGAGTACGCGTTTGAGATACGGGTAATCCCATGACCCCAGTTAAACTACGACACTGCGTTTCCGGCCTTGTCTAAATAGTAACCCATATAGTAGTCCAATATTAGACATTTTTCACGTTTGAACGTAAATGTTGCTGGCGCGTGCGTTTACGATTTTCGGTGTGATGGGGGACGACTCGTGAGGGCATATTTGAGACGGAGACGAGGGGCGATATGAAGAATTACTTGGTCAAAACTACCAATAGCCTAACGGAGACCAATTAAACAAGACAGGCAAAAACGAAATAGACCACGACGTCTAACTCTGTAGCTCAGTAGGTAGCATGTATGGAATAAAACCAAAAGGTCCTGGGTTCGAGTCCGGCTAGGACAAAAATTCTTTTTCTATTCTTAATTGCTTCCTTTTTTCGCCCCTGTGACAATATAGCTTAGAAAACGAAAAAGAAAAGAAAAGAAAAAAATGCAAGAATCACAAAATGCACTGCTGCATTTAATACTAAAATCGTAAATTTGTGGATTAAAGTGTGTAGTGAGAAGGCAGTCCGCACGTATAGGTTTTTCACTAAGTCTTGTTGTTTTTTCACCGATTTAAGCCGGTAGCTTGATCGTAATTATCGGCAGAAGAGCGGACCCGCGACCGATCCTCACGTCAACATTTATTTTCTGAAGGCTGGTACAGATAATGCGGCTAGGATAAGTTGACCGCCTCTAATGACAGCGGCCCCCGTGTCCGAGCGGTTAAGAGCGCTGTTTCTTAATCACTCGTTCATCTCACCGCTGTGTCTTGTGTGTGTTCGAGCCTCACACTAGCCACATATGATACAAGCCAAGTTCAACGTGCGGGAGTGCCAGGTGGTTTTTCTTAGGGTACTCACGTTTTCACCCCACTTACTGATTGGTGAGCTGAAATAATCTTGAAAGGGACATAAAACTGAACTAAAATGCGCAAGACAATAAATCAGATAGTACAGTGTACATGTTCAGATACTTGTATATCTGTGTTTAGAAGAAAGTCCGAGTAAGTATCCATTCCTGAAAAATAATGGATCCGCGGCCCCGAAACCAGACCTTGCACAACATATTTCCGCTTAATTTTCTTTTCTCGCGACATGATATGTTGGTCAAACTATCCCACGGACATAACGAGGAAACTAACTGTGAACGATGTTAACACTTTCTCGTGCATCCATGTACAAATAGAGCATTCACAGTAGTTTCCCTTTTTACACGTCGTTAAACGTAGTGTCTTTGTTCAATACCATTTAATTATGATTTTGTATAAATACATAATGTGTGTTAATCGATGAGACAGCGTACATGGATCTGCTAAGGGCTAATCTCCATGCTCGAAAGACAGAGGACCATTATAATGCCCGGCTGTTTTGGGGGGAAACAGCTGGTCATAAATAACTGTGTGAAGTCTGTTCCTACTGCCAGGTTTCTCATTTACCTCACACTAACCCTAACCTTCTAACAATGAAACCAGGGAGCAAGTACCTTTTTCATACAGAAATATGCGATGATTCGTTGGATATAACGTTTTGGGGAATTTATGATACCGACTATTTCGTCGCAAAGGATTTCAAATACTAGGAAGAAATTGTATTTAATATTAGGTAGATTCTAAACCATTTACTAGAAAAGCTTCCAATCAGCCTGCACAAAATTTAATGTCTTTGAACATAGCGAACACATTATTTTGGGGTGCAGCAAAGGGAAAATGAACACTTAATTGCTGACCATGACTTTTGTGCTCACACGAGCTCATGCGAAAACTGTCCATTCCCGAAAAATAATGGACAGTTTTTATAAAAGGATGACGTCATGGGTGTATTTTAATAGATGTAAAACTACAGTTTCACGTGCTGTCTCGTGAGCGAACTTAATTCATTTGGCATGTTTATACATGTATTTCAAACAGATACTCGAAAGCTTGGTGGGGATGTGAAATTTAATTGTATCGATTCCAGGTCTTTCTATTGTCTATTGTTACTTGATTACAGATAAGGGTCTGATTGTGCTCATTTCTGAACATAATTTCGTTTTTATACAATTTTCGCCCCGTTCAAAATTATTTTAGTTCATATGAGACGGATAAATCAGTAACAAGGGGGGGGGAGGGAGAACCCTGAGAAAACGACTTGGCACACCCACAAGCAGAATTTGGTATGTGTCACCTGTGATTGTAAGACTAATCAATTGGGCAGCAACCTACGACGAAGTGTTCATTGTCTTGGTGATGGTTGTTGCCAAAGCGATATTGCTATTTTCAATTACTCCATTTTATCACATGTTGTGTGATGTTGCATCAATCTTTGCTGTAAGGAATTTTGTTGTATCGCAGGCATTTACGATGGTGCTGACACTGATAGACAATTCCTGAATATACACATTCATGTACAGTATATCACGCAGACAGTTTACTTGCTCAATTTACCGGCGTTTTATATGTAAACAAACGAAACGACACCTGTGAACCTAATATTGTGCTGTGTTTGGCTGTTGAATTTTTGTCCCACGGCCCCTCGAAAAAAAAAACAAAAACAAAGATTTTATCAAGCAGGATCAGTTATCAAACCACATTGTGCTTGAAAAGCCGAAATCAGTTAGTGTTAGCGGCATGTGTTTGTCCTTTTAAACCAAGGAACCGCGGGTTTGATCCCGGGATCCTTAAGTCTGTCGGATGATACTATAAACTGATGTCTCGTTTCCATATGACCTTTGCTGTTGGATTAACGTTAAACCTCAAATCAACAAGACCTAGTTGTCACTTTTTCCCCAAGTAAAAGCCTAAGTTTCCAAAATTGACCTTGCCGCTAAATAGGTCAAGGTCATCCCAGGGTCATCATTTTATCAAACTATGATGGGCTGAAGTCATCGATGCTTCATACCAAGTTTCGTGAAAATCAGCCTGCCGGTTCTGGAGAATAAGATTTTTGAGTGGTTTTTACCATATACAGAATTTTCGTTCCGGCCACTACCCATGGATGCTACACATGAAAATTTCTCTTTGATTGGCCCAGCGGTTTCAGAGATGAAGATGCTATGGACAACAGACTGGCCAAGGTCAAGAGATGACCTTGACCTAAATTAATCACATTCCTTCATCTACTCCATTAGTTATCTGCATCTACCACTTTTCAGGTCTCAAGCTGCAATCATTTTTAAAAAAATCCATAGTTTTCACTTTTTCCCATGTAAAAGCCTCTGTTTCCAAAATTGACCTCGCCGTAAAATGGGTCAAGGTCATGCGCGGATCCAGAGGGGGGGGGGGGGAGGGACCGTGGGTCCTGACCCCCCCCCCCCCGGAATCTGAAAATTTTACCTGAAAATGGTAATTTTGTGATTTTTTGGGGGTTGGACCCCCCTCGTCTGCGACAATATTTTACAATTTTGGTTGGACCCCCTCTCGTAAAAATGTCTGGATCCGCGCATGAAGGTCATCCAAGGGTCATCATTTTATCAAATTATGATGGGCTGGAGTCATCGATGCTACATATCGATTTTCGTAAGAATCGGCCTGCCGGCTCTGGTGAAGAAGATTTTGAGTGGTTTTAGCCATATACATGTATGGGCGTGGCGGCCATCTTGGTCATGTAACCCAGATTTCACAAACAAACTTTCGTTCCCCCTACCCATAGATGCTCCACATAAAATTTCACTTTGATTGGCCAAGCGGTTTCAGAGATGAAGATTGTTTTTATTTTCAGATTAACGTCCCTTTCAAGATTATTTCAGCTCATATGAAACGGGCCAATCAGTAGGTGGGGCGAAAACGGGAGAACCCCGAGAAAAACCACCTGGCACACCCGCAAGCAGAACTTGGCTTGTCTCACATGTGGCCAGTGCGGGGCGCGATCGTACACCAGAAACATCGATGAGATGATCGAGTGATTAAGAAACAGCGCTCTCAACCGCTCGACCACCAGGGCCGCCATAAAGATGTTTGAAAAGTGTGTATGAATAACAGACTGGCCAAGGTCAAGAGATGACCTTGACCTAAATTAATTACATACTAACATCTACTCCATTAGTTGTCTGCATCTGTCTTTTTTCAGGTCTCATGCTGCAATCGTTTTCGAAAAATCCATAGGTTTCACTTTTTCCCATGTAACAGCCGGTTTCCAAAATTGACCTTGCCGTAAAACAGGTCAGGGTCATCCCAGGGTCATCATTTTATCAAACTATAATGGGCTGGAGTCACTGATGCTTACATACCAAGATTCATGAAAATCGGCCTGCCGGTTCTGGAGAAGAAAATTTTTGAGTGTTTTTTACCATATATGGGCATGGCGGCCATTTTTGTCATGTGACTCGGATTTTATGATCAAACTTTCGTTCCCCTTACCCATGGATGCTCCACATTAAATTTCAACTTGATTGGTCAAGCGGTTTCAGAGATGAGGATGTTTGAAAAGTGTGTATGGAAAACAGACTGGCCAAGGTCAAGAGATGACCTTGACCTAATTTAATCACATGCCTTCATCTACTCCATTAGTTGTCTGCAGCTACATCTTTTCAGGTGTCTGGCTGCAAACGTTTTCAAAAAATCCATAGTTTTCACTTTTTCCCATGTAAAAGCCTATGTTTCCAAAATTGACCTTGCCGTTAAATAGGTCAAGGTCATCCCAGGGTCATCATTTTGTCAAACTGTGATGGACTGGAGTCACTGATGGTAAGTACCAAGTTTCGTGGAAATCGGCTCGCCGGTTCTGGAGAAGAAGATTTTTGAGTGGTTTTTACCATATATGAGCGTGGCGGCCATCTTGGTCATGTGACATGGATTTCGCGATCAAACTTGAAATGCCGCTACACAAGGAGGCTCCATATAAAATTTCAATTTGATTGGCCGAGTGCTTTCAGAGAAGAAGATCTTTGAAATTGTGGACGACGACGAAGACGGACGACGGATCATAGCCATCCTATAAGCTCTCCTTGTGAGCCTTCGGCTCAGGTGAGCTAAAAAGAAAGACTAGATGTTTCTGAGTTTTATAATCATTTATGTACTTGGAAATAACATTGTGTTAGTTTGAAGATTAATTATATTTATTTGAAGTCAACCAGACAAACAGCGCGCATACTACAAGAGAATAAAAGGATCATACAGAAAGCCTGTGGCTGGCAAAAATCATCTAAAATTCGTTATCGCACTCGATATGGCTGAAATACTGTTGAAGGTCTACAAAACCTCAAATTATTAGTATGGCTATGCATAATGTAGTTAGGATATCGCACTTATGACATGTAGATGGCTGTTGAATGGGATCAAAACGAAACATCAACCAAATAAACCCCACCAAACTTTCGAGTATCTGTTTGAAATACATGTATAAACATGCCAAATGAATAATGTTCGCTCACGAGACAGCACGTGAAACTGTAGTTTTTACACCTTATAAATATACATATGTCTGTACAGGTACACTATACTATTTGAGTTAGTGCCTTACGTCCGCGGAAAGCATTTAAAGTCATTCAGGGTGGCTAACGTATCCTAGCCACATTATTCCTGTACATGCCTTCAGAATATGAACATTTTTATGTCCCCAAAAACTTGAAGAAATATTGACGTGAGGATCGCTCGAAGATCAGCTCTTCTACAAAAAAAAAAAAAAAAAAAAAAAAAAAAAAATGGGGGTGCTTAAACCGGTATTTCAGGCGACTAACCTCACCTTTATCTTCTGCACTGGTACTCAACATTTAAGTAGTTGTTCGGTCCTTGCTGTGAATCTCTATCTAGTCAATGTATCATCACCGACAAGCAATATATTTGTGAAGTAGTTATCAAGAAATATGCGAACACAGAAAGTCCAGTTGAATGTTTCTTACTGATGCGCATGCGTGAAACAAATCTTACCATGAAACTGAATCGTGAAAAAAACATTCCAAATTTCCAAAATTTTGTACACATGCTTTACAGGAAGGGTTTGAACTTTTGTCAAATTATATCCCTTTGGATTAGAAAAATAGTTATTTTCAAGTCGTCAATTGGTTAGAATCTGAAGGTCTTTTTTATAGACAATTTTCATTACGAAAACACGCCAATGCAAAATAAAGCGAATTTTTTTCACATGTAAAAATTGAAAAAATAGGTATAAAATTTGTGATATTTTAGCTCACTTGAGCCCTTAGGCTCACAAGGTGAGCTTATAGGATGGCCATGATCCGGTGTCCGTCCGTCGTCCGTCCGTTCGTCCACAATTTCAAAGATCTTATCCTCTGAAACCGCTTAGTCAATCATAGCCAAATTTTATATGAAGCATCTATAGGAAAGGGGCTACGAATGTGTAACTACATAATCCTAGTTACACTAAGATGGTCGACACGCCAATATATGGTAAAACATTTGAAAATCTTCTTCTCCAGAACCGATGAACCGATTACAACGAAACTTGGCATGAAGTATGGATGACTCAAGTACTATAATGTGTATATAAATCATGACCCTTGATGACCTTGACCTATTTTACGGCAAGGCAACATGGGTCGCCAATGCATTTGAATGGGGAAAACTTTAAAAATGTCATTTTAATTGAAAGTCTTGCAGGAAACTGGCAGTAGGACTGAACAAAATCGACCCCAGTGGCTTACTTGGCCAATCAATGCCAAATTTCATGTGAATCATCTATAGTACTACAATGTGTATATAAATCATGGCCCTGTGATGACCTTGACCTATTTTACGGAAAGGTCAACATTATTCTCCAATACATTTGAATGGGGAAAACATTTAAAGTGAACATCTTGCAGGAAATGGGCAGTAGGACTGAATATTAATGATTCTGAAAAACAACTGCTTACCAGGGGTTCATCTGCTCCCATCCCGGGGCATTTTACATGTATATCGCCATAGTATTCAAATGTTTCTCCTCTGAAACCGCTGAAACCGCTTGGCGCTTGGCCAATCAAAACAAAATTTTATGTGAAGCATCTATAGGATGAGGGAATCAATGCGTATATAAATAATCTAGGTCACATGACCAATATGGTTGCTTTGCCGATATATGTTAAAGCCCCTTCAACAATCTTCTCTTCCGGAACCGTGGGACCAAATTCAACGAAACTTGGCTTGAAACATCGATGGCTAAATTATTACAATGTATATATACACCATTACCCTTTGATGACCTTGACCTATTTTACGACATGGTTAACATAGGTCACCAATGCATTTGAATAGGTAAAACTGTTAAAAGGCCATTTAAAGTGAAAATCTTGCAGGAATTTATCAGTAGATCTAAATATTAATGATTCTGAAAACAAAATGGACCCAAGGGCTCACATGCCCCTCACCACTGGGCAATATGCATGTATATTACCATAATATTCAAACTTCTCCTCTGAAACCGCTTGGCCAATTAAAGCCAAGTTTCATGTGAAGCATCTATAGAATGGGGGAACCAATGTGTATATCAATAATCTAGGTGACATGACCAAGATGGCAGCCATGCCCGTATACGGTAAAACCCTTCAAAAACCTACTGCTCTGAAACCAATGGATTGATTTCAACGAAACTTGGCGTGAAGCATTAATAGCTAAAGTACTACAATCTGTATGTAAATCATGACCCTGTAACGACCATGGTCCTGTCTATGGCAAGGTAAACGTGGGTTTCCGATGCATTTGAATTGGGAAAACTGTTAACATGTCATTTGAAGGGAAAACCAGCAGGAAATTGGCACACGGACAGAATATTGATTATTCTGAAAAAGAAAATGATTCAAGGGCTTCATCTGCCCCTGCACTGGGGTTAAGTACTATAATATTCATACAAATTTATTGGTATATGCAGCAGATTTCAGGTAAGCGTTTATTTGAAATCAATTAATTGGTTTCAGAGCAGAAGGTTTTTGAAGGGTTTTACTTTTGCTCAAAACATTGTTTGTGGGTACACGTTAGAACCGTCTCACCGAGGCGGTTTTAACGAGTACCCACAACTTATGTTTTGGAGCAAAAACAGCAAATTCTACAATGTTATAGCTTCACATATGGGTTAATGTGTGGGTGTTACCTCATGAATTCGTTATAGACTAATAACCATCATTGCATTGTGTACATTTCTAATTACTTGTACAATTTATTGTCAAGTTAACGCAGCTGTATGGTACGTTATTTACATTTAGTTTGTAAAGTACGTTCGTAGTACCTGTTCTAGTGCAATGTACTGCAATGTATTGCAATAATTCTTACCAGGACAAGCTACCGCCTGACATGTCATCTGCTCTGTGTTGGAGCCCGGACAGATCTGACCTCCATTTACAGGACTCGGGTTGGAACATGATCGCTGTCTTGTCTTTTGTCCGGACCCACAGGTCACACTACAGCTGGACCAAAAAGACCAGTCTGCCCAAAGTCCGTTAACTTAAAATGGATTTAATATGCAGTTACAGTATATGCAAAACGATGAGCAGTTACAGTATATATAGTAAATATATTTTCAATTCTTAATTAACTGGATGGGGTAAGTTGGATTTTCCGGCACTTTTAAGGCATTTTTCTTCTATGCAAAAAAGTATTCATGGATTCCATGAAGATTATTACTTAATACCATCTCCATGATAACCACATTTCAATTGTGACAGTCGGTTGGTTATTATAAGGACAGATAACTCGATACGTAAGCAGAACCAAATCTGGCAACATTGATTTTCATAAACCGCACAATACTGACGGTTAATCTGGTATATTAATCAGCTTATTGGCAGATATGGACCATAAACTTGTTCTCACAGCTTATTTACAGTTCAATAAGCTCTTGGTCGAATTATATATTCTCAACAATTTCCAACAAATATTACCCTTAGAAGTTTTGCCTTGTTTTCGTTTGATTTTACCCATTATGCGTAGTATTAGTTTCATTGCAATATAAGAAAAATACATTAAATATTACATTATTGGATGGTGGAAATAAACCGAACATACCAGAACATGGCTTTTCATTACAGATTGAAATCTCATCAGAATTCCCGGAGCAGTCTCTCCCAAATCCAGCTGGAGCCGGATTGGTACAAGTTCTATTCCTTCGTTTTTGTCCAGTGTCACAGGTCTTGCTACACGCGCTCCAAGTAGACCAAGAAGACCAGCCTCCGTTTACTGAAATAGACCGGTAAAATCTTTCATATAAATTTCGATATCTATTTGAATGGGGTTCCATACTATTTTGTTGATAGATAAACTCTTATTTTAAAATATTTTAAAATGTAGATGGAAAGCTAGCAAAAAAGCTCAAAATATGTTGAGACAAGAACCTTTTTCGTAATTCTAAACAAATGTGTATATTTAATAAACAGCTAGGTCATTTTAACACATTTATAGCTTTTTTGAATAATACAAGTCTTTGTATCGACTACCCGGTAGAAATGTGCAAAATTACAGTTATTCTTCTTGGCTTCATGTTGTCAACTTTAAAGGGTCGCTGATGAGATTTTAGCAGAAAAACCGCAGTATGGCCCATCCTTTATTAATTAATATGCTCACTACTCTGCAAGGCTCACAGATCTATTTTTATTTGCTATTACTGCAGCTGGTGTTGTGCCGTGTGGTAACCCTAAAAGTCTCCCCGTACATCATCCATAGTGCAGATTATATTTTCCTTTTGGTCCGTTGAGATCAGTAAGCCTTAGGTTATTCTGAGAAATCTGAAATTTATTATGGGATTAGATAAAGTTTCTAAACAAAGTTCAATGTAGTTGGCCCACTTGGATAATAATAGTTTTTTGTATCGACTACGCGGTTGAAAGTTACAAAATTACAGTTATTCTGTTTGGCTCCATGTTGCCAAATGGTCACTGATGAGGCTTGAGTAGCCGAAACCGCGGTATCACACATCCCTTTTTTCTCATTATCATACTCGCTGCTCTTAAAGGATTTCAGTTTTATTTTTATTTTAGCATGTTTCTGTTCCCTCTGATCCATCTTAAAGAGGCCTTCCCGTCAGATAATACCGGTTACTTACCCTACAAAGGGTTTTAAAAGTAAGGGGGTCAGTTTACTAACATGTTTAATGTCCACTTTTATAAACGTTGCATTTATATTGTTTTGGGAAAAATTTAGAATGTTTTTTCTCCGTTAACACGTATACCCGCTGTGCATCTTCTCCGCATAGACCTGATAATATAGTTAATGGAATCATGGGGATCATATTCCATTCTTGACATTATGCAGTATTCTTTTTCTGTCGTGTGGCAAAGCACGTATTAGTCTTTACTGGAGGTTATGCGTATGTACATACAGAATATAGTTTATGCTTATTTGGTTTAGATTTTATTTTGATTCTTGAACATCCAAGATACAATTACATACAATAGGAATTATCTAGGATCTGACAGTAAGCCGAGGGCTTGTCCTAAGGTCATTTCCTGTCATGTACTTCAAGGACAGATAACTCGATACGTAAGCGGAACCAAATTTCAATACGAAAACTTGCCCATGCAATCAACTGAGATTTTTTTAGCTTTAAAAATTGAAAATTTTATGCCGAAAGTTTTTGATATTTTCCTTATTTTTGCTCAAAACATAGATTGTGGGCACACGTTAGAACACCGTCGCCGCGGCGGTTCTAACGAGTACCCAAAATCTATGTTTTGGATTAAAAATAAGAAAAAAAGAGGTATACCCCTGCATACCCCAGTTTTGCTATAAAAAGTGGGGTTGAAGGAGGTATACCTATGCTTATTTTGGATGAATGGTAACGGGTTAGACCTTTTACAACTAGACAACTAGCATTGAGATAACGGTTAAGGGCAGAGTACGCGTTTGAGATGCGGGTAATCCCATGACCCCAGTTAAACTACGACACTGCGTTTCCGGCCTTGTCTAAATAGTAACCCATATAGTAGCCCAATAGTAGTAGGGTAGATTTAGGATTGATAGAAAAGGTTTTATGTGTAAAGTAATCGTTAGTGTCTCCAAATCGGTGACAATGCAAAACAATGGCTCAGTCGTCGAGCGCCTGTGGTATAGACAACTCATCCTCCAGTATATTTAAGGAGATGTCAAGGAACGAAATTCACAGAAAATTCTAGCTCATACTGTTTCTAAAAAAAGGTAAAAGTAGGCAATTGTCAGGAAATGGTGCAATCAGATATCTCCCACTCAGTTACCCGAACTGAACTAAAAAGATGAAAACGCACATAAGGCTTAAATAGCATAAAATCGACTCCAAAACACAAAACAGTTAGAACCACAAGAGACGTATCGCCTTGGATGTATCAGTAATAATAATAATAAAAAAAAAAAAAAAAAAAAAAAAAAAAAAGAAAAAAATCACTGGGGGTGCTAAAACCGGTATTTCAGGCGCCTAACCTCACCTTTATGTTCTGCACTGGTACTCAACATTTAAGTAGTTGTTCGGTCCTTGCGGTGAATCTCTATCTAGTCAATGTATCATCACCGACAAGCAATATATTTGTGAAGTAGTTATCAAGAAATATGCGAACACAGAAAGTCCAGTTGAATGTTTCTTACTGATGCGCATGCGTGAAACAAATCTTACCATGAAACTGAATCGTGAAAAAACATTCCAAATTTCCAAAATTTTGTACACATGCTTTACAGGAAGGGTTTGAACTTTTGTCAAATTATATCCCTTTGGATTAGAAAAATAGTTATTTTCAAGTCGTCAATTGGTTAGAATCTGAAGGTCTTTTTTATAGACAATTTTCATTACGAAAACACGCCAATGCAAAATAAAGCGAATTTTTTTCACATGTAAAAATTGAAAAAATAGGTATAAAATTTGTGATATTTTAGCTCACTTGAGCCCTTAGGCTCACAAGGTGAGCGTATAGGATGGCCATGATCCGGTGTCCGTCCGTCGTCCGTCCGTTCGTCCACAATTTCAAAGATCTTATCCTCTGAAACCGCTTAGTCAATCATAGCCAAATTTTATATGAAGCATCTATAGGAAAGGGGGTACGAATGTGTAACTACATAATCCTAGTTACACTAAGATGGTCGACACGCCAATATATGGTAAAACATTTGAAAATCTTCTTCTCCAGAACCGATGAACCGATTACAACGAAACTTGGCATGAAGTATGGATGACTCAAGTACTATAATGTGTATATAAATCATGACCCTTGATGACCTTGACCTATTTTACGGCAAGGCAACATGGGTCGCCAATGCATTTGAATGGGGAAAACTTTAAAAATGTCATTTTAATTGAAAGTCTTGCAGGAAACTGGCAGTAGGACTGAACAAAATCGACCCCAGTGGCTTACTTGGCCAATCAATGCCAAATTTTATGTGAATCATCTATATTACTACAATGTGTATATAAATCATGGCCCTGTGATGACCTTGACCTATTTTACGGAAAGGTCAACATTATTCTTCAATACATTTGAATGGGGAAAACATTTAAAGTGAACATCTTGCAGGAAATGGGCAGTAGGACTGAATATTAATGATTCTGAAAAACAACTGCTTACCAGGGGTTCATCTGCTCCCATCCCGGGGCATTTTACATGTATATCGCCATAGTATTCAAATGTTTCTCCTCTGAAACCGCTGAAACCGCTTGGCGCTTGGCCAATCAAAACAAAATTTTATGTGAAGCATCTATAGGATGAGGGAATCAATGCGTATATAAATAATCTAGGTCACATGACCAATATGGTTGCTTTGCCGATATATGTTAAAGCCCCTTCAACAATCTTCTCTTCCGGAACCGTGGGACCAAATTCAACGAAACTTGGCTTGAAACATCGATGGCTAAATTATTACAATGTATATATACACCATTACCCTTTGATGACCTTGACCTATTTTACGACATGGTTAACATAGGTCACCAATGCATTTGAATAGGTAAAACTGTTAAAAGGCCATTTAAAGTGAAAATCTTGCAGGAATTTATCAGTAGATCTAAATATTAATGATTCTGAAAACAAAATGGACCCAAGGGCTCATATGCCCCTCACCACTGGGCAATATGCATGTATATTACCATAATATTCAAACTTCTCCTCTGAAACCGCTTGACCAATTAAAGCCAAGTTTCATGTGAAGCATCTATAGGATGGGGGAACCAATGTGTATATCAATAATCTAGGTGACATGACCAAGATGGCAGCCATGCCCGTATACGGTAAAACCCTTCAAAAACCTACTGCTCTGAAACCAATGGATTGATTTCAACGAAACTTGGCGTGAAGCATTAATAGCTAAAGTACTACAATCTGTATGTAAATCATGACCCTGTAACGACCATGGTCCTGTCTATGGCAAGGTAAACGTGGGTTTCCGATGCATTTGAATTGGGAAAACTGTTAACATGTCATTTGAAGGGAAAACCAGCAGGAAATTGGCACACGGACAGAATATTGATTATTCTGAAAAAGAAAATGATTCAAGGGCTTCATCTGCCCCTGCACTGGGGTTAAGTACTATAATATTCATACAAATTTATTGGTATATGCAGCAGATTTCAGGTAAGCGTTTATTTGAAATCAATTAATTGGTTTCAGAGCAGAAGGTTTTTGAAGGGTTTTACTTTTGCTCAAAACATTGTTTGTGGGTACACGTTAGAACCGTCTCACCGAGGCGGTTTTAACGAGTACCCACAACTTATGTTTTGGAGCAAAAACAGCAAATTCTACAATGTTATAGCTTCACATATGGGTTAATGTGTGGGTGTTACCTCATGAATTCGTCATAGACTAATAACCATCATTGCATTGTGTACATTTCTAATTACTTGTACAATTTATTGTCAAGTTAACGCAGCTGTATGGTACGTTATTTACATTTAGTTTGTAAAGTACGTTTGTAGTACCTGTTCTAGTGCAATGTACTGCAATGTATTGCAATAATTCTTACCAGGACAAGCTACCGCCTGACATGTCATCTGCTCTGTGTTGGAGCCCGGACAGATCTGACCTCCATTTACAGGACTCGGGTTGGAACATGATCGCTGTCTTGTCTTTTGTCCGGACCCACAGGTCACACTACAGCTGGACCAAAAAGACCAGTCTGCCCAAAGTCCGTTAACTTAAAATGGATTTAATATGCAGTTACAGTATATGCAAAACGATGAGCAGTTACAGTATATATAGTAAATATATTTTCAATTCTTAATTAACTGGATGGGGTAAGTTGGATTTTCCGGCACTTTTAAGGCATTTTTCTTCTATGCAAAAAAGTATTCATGGATTCCATGAAGATTATTACTTAATACCATCTCCATGATAACCACATTTCAATTGTGACAGTCGGTTGGTTATTATAAGGACAGATAACTCGATACGTAAGCAGAACCAAATCTGGCAACATTGATTTTCATAAACCGCACAATACTGACGGTTAATCTGGTATATTAATCAGCTTATTGGCAGATATGGACCATAAACTTGTTCTCACAGCTTATTTACAGTTCAATAAGCTCTTGGTCGAATTATATATTCTCAACAATTTCCAACAAATATTACCCTTAGAAGTTTTGCCTTGTTTTCGTTTGATTTTACCCATTATGCGTAGTATTAGTTTCATTGCAATATAAGAAAAATACTTTAAATATTACATTATTGGATGGTGGAAATAAACCGAACATACCAGAACATGGCTTTTCATTACAGATTGAAATCTCATCAGAATTCCCGGAGCAGTCTCTCCCAAATCCAGCTGGAGCCGGATTGGTACAAGTTCTATTCCTTCGTTTTTGTCCAGTGTCACAGGTCTTGCTACACGCGCTCCAAGTAGACCAAGAAGACCAGCCTCCGTTTACTGAAATAGACCGGTAAAATCTTTCATATAAATTTCGATATCTATTTGAATGGGGTTCCATACTATTTTGTTGATAGATAAACTCTTATTTTAAAATATTTTAAAATGTAGATGGAAAGCTAGCAAAAAAGCTCAAAATATGTTGAGACAAGAACCTTTTTCGTAATTCTAAACAAATGTGTATATTTAATAAACAGCTAGGTCATTTTAACACATTTATAGCTTTTTTGAATAATACAAGTCTTTGTATCGACTACCCGGTAGAAATGTGCAAAATTACAGTTATTCTTCTTGGCTTCATGTTGTCAACTTTAAAGGGTCGCTGATGAGATTTTAGCAGCAAAACCGCAGTATGGCCCACCCTTTATTAATTAATATGCTCACTACTCTGCAAGGCTCACAGATCTATTTTTATTTGCTATTACTGCAGCTGGTGTTGTGCCGTGTGGTAACCCTAAAAGTCTCCCCGTACATCATCCATAGTGCAGATTATATTTTCCTTTTGGTCCGTTGAGATCAGTAAGCCTTAGGTTATTCTGAGAAATCTGAAATTTATTATGGGATTAGATAAAGTTTCTAAACAAAGTTCAATGTAGTTGGCCCACTTGGATAATAATAGTTTTTTGTATCGACTACGCGGTTGAAAGTTACAAAATTACAGTTATTCTGTTTGGCTCCATGTTGCCAAATGGTCACTGATGAGGCTTGAGTAGCCGAAACCGCGGTATCACACATCCCTTTTTTCTCATTATTATACTCGCTGCTCTTAAAGGATTTCAGTTTTATTTTTATTTTAGCATGTTTCTGTTCCCTCTGATCCATCTTAAAGAGGCCTTCCCGTCAGATAATACCGGTTACTTCAAACCCTACAAAGGGTTTTAAAAGTAAGGGGGTCAGTTCAATGTTCAATGTCCACTTTTATAAACGTTGCATTTATATTGTTTTGGGAAAAATTTAGAATGTTTTTTCTCCGTTAACACGTATACCCGCTGTGCATCTTCTCCGCATAGACCTGATAATATAGTTAATGGAATCATGGGGATCATATTCCATTCTTGACATTATGCAGTATTCTTTTTCTGTCGTGTGGCAAAGCACGTATTAGTCTTTACTGGAGGTTATGCGTATGTACATACAGAATATAGTTTATGCTTATTTGGTATTATCTAGGATCTGACAGTAAGCCGAGGGCTTGTCCTAAGGTCATTTCCAGTCATGTACTTCAAGGACAGATAACTCGATACGTAAGCGGAACCAAATTTCAATACGAAAACTTGCCCATGCAATCAACTGAGATTTTTTTAGCTTTAAAAATTGAAAATTTTCTGCCGAAAGTTTTTGATATTTTCCTTATTTTTGCTCAAAACATAGATTGTGGGCACACGTTAGAACGCCGTCGCCGCGGCGGTTCTAACGAGTACCCAAAATCTATGTTTTGGATTAAAAATAAGAAAAAAAGAGGTATACCCCTGCATACCCCAGTTTTGCTATAAAAAGTGGGGTTGAAGGAGGTATACCTATGCTTATTTTGGATGAATGGTAACGGGTTAGACCTTTTACAACTAGACAACTAGCATTGAGATAACGGTTAAGGGCAGAGTACGCGTTTGAGATGCGGGTAATCCCATGACCCCAGTTAAACTACGACACTGCGTTTCCGGCCTTGTCTAAATAGTAACCCATATAGTAGCCCAATAGTAGTAGGGTAGATTTAGGATTGATAGAAAAGGTTTTATGTGTAAAGTAATCGTTAGTGTCTCCAAATAAGTGACAATGCAAAACAATGGCTCAGTCGTCGAGCGCCTGTGGTATAGACAACTCATCCTCCAGTATATTTAAGGAGATGTCAAGGAACGAAATTCACAGAAAATTCTAGCTCATACTGTTTCTAAAAAAAGGTAAAAGTAGGCAATTGTCAGGAAATGGTGCAATCAGATATCTCCCACTCAGTTACCCGAACTGAACTAAAAAGATGAAAACGCACATAAGGCTTAAATAGCATAAAATCGACTCCAAAACACAAAACAGTTAGAACCACAAGAGACGTATCGCCTTGGATCTATCAGTAATAATAATAAATAAAAAAAAAAAAAAAAAAAAAAAAAAAAAAAAAAAAAAAAAAAAACACTGGGGGTGCTAAAACCGGTATTTCAGGCGCCTAACCTCACCTTTATCTTCTGCACTGGTACTCAACATTTAAGTAGTTGTTCGGTCCTTGCGGTGAATCTCTATCTAGTCAATGTATCATCACCGACAAGCAATATATTTGTGAAGTAGTTATCAAGAAATATGCGAACACAGAAAGTCCAGTTGAATGTTTCTTACTGATGCGCATGCGTGAAACAAATCTTACCATGAAACTGAATCGTGAAAAAACATTCCAAATTTCCAAAATTTTGTACACATGCTTTACAGGAAGGGTTTGAACTTTTGTCAAATTATATCCCTTTGGATTAGAAAAATAGTTATTTTCAAGTCGTCAATTGGTTAGAATCTGAAGGTCTTTTTTATAGACAATTTTCATTACGAAAACACGCCAATGCAAAATAAAGCGAATTTTTTTCACATGTAAAAATTGAAAAAATAGGTATAAAATTTGTGATATTTTAGCTCACTTGAGCCCTTAGGCTCACAAGGTGAGCTTATAGGATGGCCATGATCCACGGGCTTCATCTGCCCCTGCTCTGGGGTTAAGTACTATAATATTCATACATATTTATTGGTATATGCAGCAGATTTCAGGTGAGCGTTTATAGCACCATTGGTCCTCTGGTCTTACGTTTGCTCAAAACATAGTAAGGTGGTAAACAATCCACGGTGATGTTTCCTGATGGACATGCAATTGTTTTTATTGTCAAAATGAATGAAATAATCCTTTTGTAGCTATTAGCCATAATGATGTCAAGTTCCTTTGGGAGTCTCATAGACGATGGCATTTTAAACAGTTTACTGGAATTATATTCACCTAATTTGTAACTTATTTCTTCCTGCAGATGGAGTCAACTTTCAATTTCTTCAACATAAGACTTTACACATTCAAATGCATGTATGTAGTGGAAACATCTTAGCAATACTTTCCTACATAACACTTAAGGATGTTCGCTGCCAATGAAAAAGTATTCAAACTTTTTTTCTAACCACTCTTTTTTGATTCCAAAATGTAACACAAGACATTTGAAAACAAAATAAATATAGGGTAGTGTGCATTTTTTCAAGCTACATGCCTCTGAATGAGACCTCTGGGCACCATGTTTTAAATTTGGTAAAATTAATTTAATTTTTAATTCTTTGAAACATACCTGTCTTGAACAAAAATACACCTAGAATGCTTTCAAAAGTCATGATATTTACGTAGCGCACACAATTTTGGACCAAAAGCATAGAAAAATTTGCAACTTGGAGTGGATGACAAAATTTTACGATTCCTTTTCCAACCCTACCCCCATACTTGAAAAGTCGGAAAAAAATAATATTTTGAAATGTACCAAACCCATATTTGTTGATTCAAAATTTCTCTTGTATTTTCACACAACATAGAACTTGGTAATATTGTTCGAATAAAAGAAAGAAATATATAGGGTAGTGAGCATATAAGAGGGAACCAACAACTTGAAAATCGCCATTTTCAGCCTTTTGTCGGCTGTTTTGTTTCTAAAAGCCCATTTCATAAAACCACCTTAAATTTTAAAACCAGCACACCAAAGACCCAAAGAATGACTTAGAAGACCATGTACGCACATACTGCTGCTAAAATAAACATCGAACTAGTGCAATTAATTTGAAGATGTGTAATATTCGAGTTTAATCTACCCTACCCCCTAAATTTTACTGACAACTAAACTTTTCTGAAAAGTTGCAGAAAATGGGGTGAAAAAATGAAGTTTCTTAGATTGACAATTTTCATAGCTCATTCTATGCATGTTATCAATATGCATTCAAATATAAAATATTACGAAAATATCTGCAACCGTTTACGAGATATTCAAAAAAAGAAAAACCGGAAGTTCCGAAATGTCAAATGTTAGCAGCATCCTTAAATGACCATGAACTTCAGCAAATTCTACAATGTTATAGCTTCACATATGGGTTAATGTGTGGGTGTTACCTCATGAATTCGTTATAGACTAATATAACCATCATTGCATTGTGTACATTTCTAATTACTTGTACAATTTATTGTCAAGTTGACGGAGCTGTATGATACGTTATATACATTTTGATTGTTAAGTACGTTCGTAGTACCTGTTCTAGTGCAATGTACTGCAATAATTCTTACCAGGACAAGCTACCGCCTGACATGTCATCTGCTCTGTGTTGGAGCCCGGACAGATCTGACCTCCATCTACAGGACTCGGTTTGGAACATGATCGCTGTCTTGTCTTTTGTCCGGACCCACAGGTCACACTACAGCTGGACCAAAAAGACCAATCTGCCCAAAGTCCGTTAACTTAAAATGGATTTAATATGCAGTTACAGTATATATAGTAAATATATTTTCATTTCTTAATTAACTGGATGGGGTAAGTTGGATTTTCCGGCACTTTTAAGGCATTTTGCTTATATGCAAAAAGTATTCATGGATTCCATGAAAATTATTACTTAGTAGCATCTCCATGATAACCACATTTCATTTGTGACAGTCGGTGGGGTATTTCAAGGACAGATAACTCGATACATAACCAGAACCAAATCTGGCAACATTGATTTTCATAAACCGCACAATACTGACGGTTAATCTGGTACATTAATCAACATATTGGCAGATATAGACCATAAACTTGTTCTCACAGCTTATTTACAGTTCAATAAGCTCTTGGTCGAATTATATATTCTTAACAATTTCCAACAAATATTACACTTAGAAGTTTTGCTTGTTTTCTTTTGATTTGACCCTTTATGCGTAGTATTTTTTTCATTGCAATATAAGCAACATACTTTAAATTTTACATTATTGGATGGTGGAAATAAACCGAACATACCAGAACATGGCCTTTCATTACAGATTGACATCTCATCAGAATTCCCGGAGCAGTCTCTCCCAAATCCAGCTGGGGCCGGATTGGCACAAGTTCTATTCCTTCGTTTTTGTCCAGTGTCACAGGTCTTGCTACACGCGCTCCAAGTAGACCAAGAAGACCAGCCTCCGTTCACTAAAATAGACCGGTGAAATCTTTCATATAAATCTCGATATCTATTTCAATGGGGTTCCATACTATTTTGTTGATAGATAAACTCTTATTTTAAAATATCTTCAAATGTAGATGGAAAGCTAGCAAAAAAGCTCAAAATATGTTGAGATAACAACCTGTTTCGTAATTCTTAACAAACGTGTCTATTTAATAAACAGATAGATCATTTTAACACATTTATAGCTTTTTTGAATAATACAAGTCTTTGTATCGACTATCCGGTAGAAATGTGCAAAATTACAGTTATTCTTTTTGGCTTCATGTTGTCAACTTTAAAGGGCCACTGATGAGATTTTAGCAGCCAAAACCGCGGTATGACCCATCCCTTATTAATATGCTCACTGCTCTACAAGGCTCACAGATCTATTTTTATTAGCTATTACTGCAGCTGGTGTTGTGCCGTGTGGTAACCCTAAAAGTCTCCCCGTACATCATCCTTGGTGTAGATTATATTTTCCTTTTGGTCCGTTGAGATCAGTAAGCCTTAGGGTATTCTGAGAAATCTGAAATTTATTATGGGATTAGATAAAGTTTCTAAACAAAGTTCAATGTAGTTGGCCCACTTGGATTATAATAGTTTTGTATCGACTACGCAGTTGAAAGTTACAAAATTACAGTTATTCTGTTTGGCTCCATGTTGCCAAATGGTCACTGATGAGGCTTGAGTAGCCGAAACCGCGGTATCACATATCCCTTTTCTCATTATTATACTCGCTGCTCTTAAAGGATTTCAGTTTTATTTTTATTCCAGCATGTTTCTGTACCCTCTGATCCATCTTAAGGAGGCCTTCCCACCAGATAATACCGGTTACTTCAAACCCTACAAAGGGTTTTAAAAGTAAGGGGGTCAGTTTAATAACATGTTCAATGTCCACTTTTATAAACATTGCATTTATACATGTATGGTTTTTGGAGCTCAATGCATCCACATTAGGTAAATTGAATTAATTTTAATAAAATCTTATTTTAGCCCTAATTGGTATTGAAATTATGTAGTTTTGACTGGCATTAGGCGCATTCTTGCATTAAAAAAATACAATGTACATGTTCATAAATATTTTGTTCATAAATTGAATACCAGTTATGGTCATGTTTTCAAGGACCTTGTTTACAAAAATTCAGCCTCCAGTATATTTATGGAGGTGCTAAGGAACGGAATTCACAGAAAACTCTTGCCTACACCCTTCTTTAAAGGAGTTATCAAGAATTATGCGAACACAGAAAGTCCAGTTGAATGTTGCTTACTGATGCGCATGAGTTGAAATAAATCTTATCATATTGATTCGTGAAAAACATATTTTTTCAAAATCTTGTACAAATGGTTTGAAGGAAGGGTTTGATTTTTTGTCAAATTATCTCCCTATGAATAAGAAACATTATTTTCAGGTCGTCAATTGTTCAGAATCTGATGATCTTTTTCAAATTCATTTTACAGACAATTTTGTTATGCCATCGTTTCATTGCCAAAATGAATGAACTAATCCTTTTGCAGCTGTTAGCCATAATGATGCCAAATTCCTATTGGAGTCACATAGAAGGTGCCATTTTTAACAGTTGACTAGTTAGAGATTCACCACGAGGACCCGAATTACTAAATGTTTTGAACCACTGCAGTGGATGAGGATGCCTGTAAAATCGATTTAAGCCTCCCTCCCCCGCCAGTAAATTTATCTTAATTAAAGTTCCAAGCCAATACTTCTGTTGTGGTTCCACTTGTTTTATGTTTTCGAGTCGAATTGGTGTTCTGTTTGAACCTTTATGTACGTTTTCATATTTTCATTTAATTTCGGGTACTTGAAAGGCCGCCTATTTGCAAATAGCTGCTTACTCGGCCTACAATATATTTTCTAACTATAAGTACTTACTTGTCAATTTCGTTTTACCCACCTCGGTTTTCGAAGTGGGAAATTCGTTCTGATTGCAAATTTTTCTGATCATTGCCTACTTGTACCTTTATATAGAATCATATTCACCCAATTAGTAACACGTTTCTTCCTTCAGATGGAGTCAAAGTTCAATTTCTTAAACATAAGACTTTACACTTTCAAATACGTAGTGCAAACATCTTAGAAATCCTTCTGTATATACCACTTAAATGACCATGAACTTCAGTAAATTCTACAATGTTATAGCTTTAGCTATGGGTGAATGTGTGTACGTTACATCATGAATACGTTATTGGCTAATAAACATCATTACGTTTTGTGCATTTTAATGATTTGTGCAATTTATTGTCCAGTAAACGCAGCTGTATGGTACGTTATTTACATTACGTTTGTATAGTAGTACCTGTTCAAGTGAAATGTTACTGTAATAGTTCTTACCAGGACAGGCTACCGCCTGACATGTCATCTGCTCTGTGTTGGAGCCCGGACAGATCTGACCTCCATTTACAGGACTCGGGTTGGAACATGATCGCTGTCTTGTCTGTTGTCCGGACCCACAGGTTACACTGCAGCTGGACCAAAACGACCAATCTGCCCAATGTCCGTTAACTAAAAGTGGATTTGAAAAGTGGATTAAGTAAGAGATTCACCACGAGAACCGAACTTATACATGTAACTAAATTTTGTGAACCACTGCAGAAGATGAGGGTGTATTTAGGCCCCTGAAAATTCGGTTTTAACCCCTCAGTATTTTTATATTACTGATCGTTCAAAGGCGATACTTCTATTGTGGTTTCATTTGTTTTATGTTTTGGAGTCGAATTTTGTGCTGTTTGAACCTTATGTATGTTTTAATATTTTTATTTAAGTTCGGTTAACTGAGTGGCCGCCTATTGGGAAATAGCTGCTCATTCGGTTTATGATATGTTTTCTAAGTATAAGTACCTAATTGTCAATTTATTTTCCCACCTCGGTATTTGGAGTAGGAATTTCTTTCTGATTGCGCCTTTTCTCGATCATTGCCTACTTGTATCTTATTAGGTGTTTTAAATGCGGACTGATTATCCCCATAATAATAAGTGCGTTTTTTAGAATGGCAAAATGATAGTCTTGGGCTGTCATTAGCTCGAAAACTAATGCGATAAGTACCAATAGTTTTGTTTGCTTTACCTCAGCATCGTAATTCTGCTTTATCTTCATCTTCAGTCGTATTTTTATCAGAGCATAGTTGCCCTACAAGGTCGTGATCATATAAAAACACAATTAACTAGTCGTATGTAGGACATTTCAAACCCATTTGTTTCATGATAACACGCGCGTGATATCAATCGTTCGGTTAAAATCTCTACACCACAGAACGTGCAATGTAGCAACGATAAGTGTCCATCAACGAGTGCAACGTGTCGCTTCGGTACAATGGCTCTTATCTTCTATCACACGTCTCTAATACATATGGGCAGCGTTTCTTCCCGGTCATGCTTTTGTTCGCAACTTTTAGAGTCTGTGTACGAGCCATACACTTCGAAAAGTCTCTCTATCTCTCTCTCTCTCTCTCTCTCTCTCTCTCTCTCTCTCTCTCTCTCTCTCTGTCTGTCTCTCGTTGGTTTGAGCATGATGCTCAACCAGTTAAGCAGTTAACTGTTTTCAGAGAGCATTTAGGTTTATAACAAATGAACTTGGTAGAGACATGTATATTTCAGATGAAAGTAGATTCGCGAAAGGTACCTTTAGACGTAAATCTTTTCTCATTTGATTCTATTGCCGAAAGTATAGTATGTCTGTCAAACTCAACGGCTGACATCCTTGAATCCTGAAAAAGAGCGACTTTTTTCAATTGTCAGTTTCGACAGGGATAAGTGCAAACTATGTTTTACAAACTTAAGAACGTTGAGCAATGTAGAGCTGTTTTCGAACGAAACTGTGTTTAATGTTTCTTTGTAAAGTCACGTTACACATTTAGCATTATAAATGATTATGAATAAATGATGGAGAAAAACAGCCATATTCGTAACGCCACAACTGTCACGTGACTCTAAGATAAATAAAAGTAAATAAAAATAAAACTGAGATCTGTTAAGAGCAGTGAGCATATTTATGAGAAAAAGGATGGGCCATATTCCGGTTTCGGCTACTTAAGCCCCTTCAATGATCCTATACATTTGGCAACATGGAGCCAACGAGGTTTACTGTAATCTTGCAACTTTCAACAGGATAATCGAACAAAGACTATTATAATCAAAAAGGGGCCAAAGATATTAACCATTGGTTAGAAAATGAATCTAAGCGTATAAGTATTTTCGGATTTCTCAAAATACACTTGCTGTTAAGCATATTAATGAGAAAAAGGATGGGCTATACCGCGGTTTGGGCTACTTTAGCCACTTCAGTGACACTTTAGATTTGGCGAAATAGAGCCAGAAGGAAATATTGTTATTTTGTAACTTTCAACAGAATAGTCGATACAAAAACTAGTATTATCCGATATGAGGCAAATATATATAACGATGGTTATAAAATGAATATACATGTATTAAACTGATAATGTATTTCTAATTTCTCATAATACCCTTGCTGATCTCAAAGGACCGAAAGGGAAAACCGTTTATAGCATCGTTTTAATTGCACAGTATTTTGCCCATCCTGCATGTACAGCATAATTTGAAACCATTACATTATCAAAAATATTTTTGAACCACATTTAAAAACGTACCAAAGGATTTCGTTGTTAGTTTGTTTTGCACGGATTCAATAGTGACTCAACGTTTTCTATTACAAGAAATTAATGCAGATATTCTCCTGCTTATGTCCATGGGATGTGCATTTTTTGAAAATGTGAGTTTTGGGTATTTGGATAAGAAATACATTCTGGTAAATAATGTCAGTGTCTGATTCAAAGTTCCTTGCAACGGACACGTTTGACGTCATTTTGAGATAAAAAAAAAAACCGAAAAATTAATACAAAGAAAAGCTCCATGGACATGGACTGGGCATACTTCCTATCAAATTTTCTCAAGAATGTTAAGTCGAGTCATTGCATTTAAAGGTCATATCCAAAGGTCTTGATTTTGTAAAACTGAAGTAGACATTGATAAAAGAGACTGATTGCCGAAAACCTCACCAAATTATCATGAGTGGTTCTGGAGATAGCTTTATTTGTAATCTGACTTTTAATCTCATGAATATTCATAAGTTCCACTATGACGTCATAGAAGCACATAAAAATATCATTCAAACAAACAACTTAAATAAACAACTAATCATTTGAAAATAACAATTCACCATTTATACAACTTATTGATTTAGTTTCAAAACTTGTAATCATCATTTAAGTTAATTATTTTGTTTTAAATTTTTTCACAAAAGGGGGTTACTCTCACATGAATAAAAATGTTGTTATTCAAATACGGTCCCATATCTTTTGAGCTGATGTGTATATTTAGGTTTAGTTTTTAATTAACAAGTCCAAAGAACAAATGTGATCAGGAGACAAAGAATGAAACGGTTGTGAAAAAAAAACTTTTACATACCCCCTTTAATGATAGCATGTTTGAGATAAGTTGGGAAAAATGCAAAATCCCATTTTTTACAAAAATATGCCTCGGACTTAAAAAATGATTTTTTTCCGATTCAGTCCCTTGTAGGAATTAACAAAGCATAGCTATCCAAATGATGAAAACGAAACAGGCATCCTGGATCTGTGCGGGCTTTGTTTAATTAGGGGGTCATATTACAGTGTCCGTTTAACTATTTTGTGCATTGCAGCTCAAAATGTATGCTATGTTACAAGACACCCCAAGGTCATTTTATTTTAACTTACCAGCTTGTTGATTAATAAACCGATCGTTATAGAACTGATGATTTGCATTGTCAGAAGCACGGCACATAGCATTTGCAGTTGTCTAACTGCTGATAAATGTTTGCAACATTTTGATATTGAACCACTATCATTGTCAATATCGCCGGCATGGTTTATGTTCTTATCGCTGACTGTACGCGAGACTCTTTTAGCTTCATCGTCTGTATTGATTTGAAGGTTTTCATATTGCCTTTCATCAATCAATGCCTGTGGAATTTCATAAGGATTCTCGGAATCTTCATTGGCCGTGCCTCCCACGATGTGATGTAACGCCACTGGTTCACCCATCACCAGAGCATCGTCACTGATCAAATCAATGAATTTACACTACGAAAGCGGAGAGCTTAAAAGAAATACCAATAAGATAATGCTAGCTAAAAGCAAATGTCTAATACTAAAAATATTCGTATCGCTCAAATATTGTTCTTTTCTAAGCAGTAAGTAAAACGTTATGTTTTTCAAAAAGCAAAATACTGTACAATTTACACACAAAATAGAGGTATGAATAATAATAATAATAATAACAATAATAATAACAATAATAATAATGATAATAATAATAATTATAATACGTAATAATTAGTGAGGTTGGTTACACGCCACTTACTAATGGACGTATGAAGCAAACAATGTGTACACGTAAATAGTTAAATCAAAATAATAAATACTTGTGTATGAACAAGTTCAATAATAATATTAATCGCGAAATGGACAGATTACCACGTACATTTAATGTAAATCCTAATTTCACAAAAATGTTGACTTCAGTTTTAGAAAAGATCTTTTGCACCTTGTTATCGTTTAAAGGTGGCGAAAAATAATTTGATATTTCGTTTATTTAGGAAGAAAACGATCGCATTTTAAAACTATTGTTCATATCTTTTGAAATACCTTGAAATTTACCAAAACACCTATTGTATTCTGTCTTCTTAACACATTATATTTAGATCAGATATCCTTAAAACAAAACATAGCAAACTTCCTTGTTTAAATGCTGAAGCAAAGACAGTTTGGACTGTAAAACAAATTAAATCCAGCACAATGTGGTAGTTCATGGCAGGTTTGCTGTCAGTCTTGGCGATTATGTTCGTATAAAAATAGGCGCATGTAGGCAATGATCAGGAAAAGGCACAATCAGGAAAAAATTCAACTCCAAAAACCGAGGTGGGAAAAACTAAATCATCAATCTGGTACTTATACCATGAAAACATATCGTAAGCCGAATGCGCAGCCATTTTTCCAAGTTGGCTTTATGAATAAGTTGAGTGCCGATCTTTTTGAGAGAGGTTGCTCCCGATTTTATTTAGTTTCTATTTTCGTTTTGACTATATAGTCCTACACGTGTTAGTATGTTCCATGGTTCGAAAGAATAAAATTGTGCTTACGTGTTACCTGGTTCCTATATGAGACCTTATGACAACCATGGTGGGCCAGACTCTTTAAAAACTTCTTCTCCAGAACCCAAAGGCCTAAATACATGAGACCTTGCATGCATAAGCTTTGCTGTCAAAAGGAGTTGTCTGCAACCACCATGTATATGTTGATGTTCTTCAAGCATGTTCTCCTCTGAAACCGCTTGGTCAAGAAAAATAAATTCCATAAGTAGTCGTCTTGCAAAGGGAGATTTAATCTGTATATATAATGGGTTCCACGGCCAACGCAGCATGTTTCCTCTTATCTTTTGTATTGGTCAATTATTTGAAAACGTTTGTAATCAATCAGCACAAGAATGGCTGGGGTTTATATCAATCAGCATAAAAAACAATTAGCATAAAACAGCTTGGATATCTTTGTGTGTTATCAAATACGAGGTTTTAGTGAGCACGCGCGGGAACATGACTCTGAGTACAAAAATGCATTGTCCGTGCCTCGCGTGGGGCATTTTGGACAACATGGGCATGATTGATGGGATTTATGCAGTGAATTACTCAAAACCGATGTAACGATAATTATTAAACATAAAAATGTCGGCGTATAAAGTTCCTGAATACAGGATTTGCGGTTTTTGAGATAAAAAACAAAAGGTTTTCTCAGTGTTATTCTATGTAAGCTAATACGAATAAGACCCTATTCATGTATGCGAGCTTAAAACATCAAGCAATAGGAACAAAAGGAGCAATCAAAACCCTTCAGTTGCAGTAGCTCTCTTGTAAATTAAATGTCTTCACTTGTGTATGGTGGTGCGCATATTTTTTCAAGTTTAATCCATTTCTGAAAGGCGACCGGATATTTCAAGGAACTCCTCCAATATGCAAAAAGTGAACTTATATGAAAGGCATGTTCAGTCGTTCTCGTCGTCGTTGTCGCTGTTGTTGTCGTCGTCGCTAATTACGTTGTTCAAACATCTTCTCGTTTTAAAACGCTTAGCTAGTCAAAGCCAAACTTCATGTGGAACATCCTTAGGAAAGGGGGCCTGGTGTTTATATAAATTATCCAGGTCGCATACCAAGATGCTCGCCGTGTCTATAAAGAGAAAACAATCTTTAAAGTCTCCAGAACCCAAAGACTTAGGATCATTAAACTTTGCATGCAGTGTCTTGGCTGTCCAAAGGGGTTGTCTGCACCTCCCGCGGGCCGAAGACAATGTATATGGTGATGTATTTTAAACATGTTCTCTTCTGAAAACGCTTGGTCAACAAAATCAAATTTCTTAAGTAGTCGTCTTGAAAGGGATATTGTATCTATATATAAATGATCCTTGTCACATGAACAAGATGACTACAAGGGCTACAAATAACAAAATTCATACGCATTTCTTCACAAGCCAGAAGGCGTCGAAATTTACACTTGGTATGAAACATCAATGAATGGAATTCTCCATGTTTTATAAACATGACCTTGGGATGACCTTGGCCTATTTATGGCAAGGTCATCTCAGTTGATTTATGTATGGATAGAAGATTAAGCGTGCATTCTCCGCCCTATGTGTACTGAGGGTTGCATGTATGCACAACGACAAGGATTCGAGTATATTGTAGATTTCAGATGAGCGTTAACACGACCACTGGTCCTCCGGTTTTCTGATTCTTTTCTCTGGATGTATAAGTCCATTTCTTTTTGAGTATATTTTGCTCTTTGATTGTTTATTGCGAGAAATTTTTGCCTTAAGGCTTTTCGAATGTAATAGAATAAAAACTGTGGTGAGCTTAAAAACAAAGAGTTGTTGCTGTTTTGCAGGCGTTATGTAGGCTACATATGTTAAATTTTATATGACCGAAGAAAAATGCATATTTCGTCAACAGAATAAGCAAAGGGATTAACGAATGACAATGAATCGAAACTGCTTGTTTGGTACAATCTTTTATTGAAACCTATTAATAATCGAACAGAACAGAACTAATATTGAACAAGGCACAAACACAATGACGGTAACTGGATAACTCGTACCCAAGTTAACTCGTACTCAAGTCAACTTGCTCCAAATTCAACCTTTTATTTTTCTTATTTTTGATCAAGAAATAGATTGTGGGTACACGTTAGAACAGCCTCAGCGAGGCGGTTCTATTGAGTACCCACAATTTATGTTTTGGAGAAAAAAATATAGGTATACGCCTTTTTTTCTATATAAAAGAGGGATCCAAAGGGGTATACATCACACGGACATGTTTTCGTGATGTATATCGTTTTTGGCTTTAAATTGTACCTTGACACGATAAACATTATTCGTAGATACATAAAAAAAATCTGCTAAACATTGCAGTTTGAATATAGTAACTGGCTTCATCTTAATTTGTATAACCTGCCTTGAAATTGGCACCTTTAGTTTAACAAACAATAAAATAAACCTTTGAGGCACACATGATCACGCTAGAGAACCACTGTACTCTAAGATCAGAGCAGTTGCGGGCTGTACCAGTCGATGTGGGCAACACCGAGACACTAATAGTTCTGTTTACTGTGCCAATCAGCATGTGTGTATTTTCGGAATATTTGACTCTCGTAATCATTGTGAACAGATAATTGTCAATTATATGTCTAACTTCAGGTTTGCAAAGCAAGAGCTAAATATGTAAACTATCGTTGATGCAGTGGCCGATTTATGTAAAAGTGAAACGTTTTTTATCCAAAAATGTGGTGTTGTTCGATACAGTTAATACTGTAACAATGGATATTTTGGTTGCTTTAGAAAAAAAGTGACACTAGGTATTTATCATACACAAACGTACAAGGTTCGCACCCTGCGTATTTTGGAAGTTATATGAGCTTTTCGTTCTGTACGCTCAATTCAACTTATTGCGTGCACTGTCCCAGTCGTCGGGGCGTTACTGTACGCATTCGTTGTGTTTGGAGAAAACCGAACTGTACGCATAAGTTGCGCGGTATTATCTGATTCCAGCCATAAAAGGGGACATAATCAAAACTGTATAATCCTGGTTTATCTCCCCTGCCAAAGCAAAGCCCCATTCAAAATTAATTTTGACCGCAAAATCATATTTTGTTCTATGTTTGAACCGATTTTAAAAATTTCCATAGGGAATGTACAGACAAATTTAGTGTAAAATTTTAATGCATATCTAAATTTTCTACCAATAATCGCAAAAAACCAGTGTTATCCGATGACAAAAACTGAGCAGTAAATACCCTTATTTATCCTGCTCATTAATGTTAAAATGCATGCACTTGTTGACATCTTAGCATTAATCAGAAGCATTATCATTATGAATTAATAGAATGATAAAAAGTACTATATAAACATTAGAGCCTAATGTCAATTTGAATGTGCCAGACTGCTCAGAACAATAGTGACAGCGGCTGGTAGAATAATTTGTGCTCAATACTGGTTATCTCATTCGAAGCGCATTGTAAGGTGCACCGGCCGTCTACAATATTACATTAAAAGTGTTGACAAGGACGTAAAACCTTATGAAAACCAAACATACCGACTATGAATATACAAGCTGGTATCGACTGTATACCTTCATGTCCCGACGACTGAGTAAAAATCAAATATTTAGTCACCCGACTACTGTAAGTTACAGTGCCAACGAGTACTCAAATTTGGCGTAGAGAGACAAAAGTGATTGTAAAATTGCTAATTATGGCGGATAAAGTTACACCAAACTCAAAAACTTATCTTTTACTAGTATTCCCATTTTTTTTTGTCTGATACCATAAGATGCTAATGATAGCCTTAGATTATTCACACGTCCTTGTGTAAACACGTTTCAGACACTAACAGTTGCACTGACCATAGTGAAAATTAGTACTACTCGACTTATTTTAGATTTTCGAGTCTCCGACTTAGCAAGAGTGTTGGAGAATATATCAGTGGGATTTTAAGCTGAAAATATCATCAAGACTGTAAATATTTTTGAAGAACATACTGTTTTCCTAACTGCGAGAAAACCATATTTCTTTTTTGTTTCCCACATCGACTGGTACAGCCCGCAACTACTGCAGTCTTAGATTACAGTGGTTCTCTAGCGTGACCCATGGCCGAGTGGTTTCCCTATCGTGTTTTTTTCTCTCTCGGGGTTTTTGTGTCATAACCAATTGGATTTACACACGGTCATCATTACGAAAACATGCCCATGCAATATACAGATTTTTTTCAGCTGTAAAACCGCCGAGGCGGTTCTAATGAGAACCCACAATCTATGTTTTGGAGCAAAATAAGAAAAAAATATAACTCTGCATACCCAAGGTTTGTTATATAAAAGTGGGGTTTGAGGGGGTACACATTTCACCGACATGTTTTCCTCATGTAATAACAGTCCATCTTGCCTGTGCGATTACATTATATGGTTAAATGTATCATTTTTGTCTTGATAAATGCACCTTGAAGTTACATATCATGGACCTCACGAAAATCTGCTTTACGCGATCTAGTTTCACATGGTTAAGCATACATTCATTTCAACATTATATTTTATTATAATTATATTATGTAATTGATTCATCATATGTTGGTTAAACTTTATTCATTGGAAAATACACATCAGCATCATAAACATCGGCACATTACATATGCTTTTAGGGAGGGATTTTATCATAATAAAAGACTGATGCCCAAAAACCCTACCCTGCATATAACAGCATCCGATTTCAATTGAGGTTTTCCAGTACCTCAATTTCAAGCGGGCTAAGGAAAAGAATGATTTCCTACGATAACAATAGCATATTAAGTATGAATTTTTGGTTACTTGTTAACTGCCTTGTAGGTTTTAATGTTTGAAATTCTTTACTCTCAAAATATTTATAATATTACTTTATCAAAATTGTGATTAACACAAGATTATGTATTGCTGTCCTCCAAAGCTATTGTAAAACCTTATCAGACTTTTGATAGCCAATCCTGTGTTATGGAAACGAAGTCACATTCAACGTCTTATCAAAAATCTGATTAAAATAGGAAATCATATTACATGTAGCTCTAGATAACACACCGTTATCATTGTTTTGATAAGTAAGTAATTGATACAAGATTCGAAAGCTTGCACGGCAAACGATGATTGATGTTGGGTTTGTCAACTGTTTAAAACCTTATCAGAATTTCGATAGCATATCCTGTTTTAGGGAAACGAAGTCACATTCAACGTCTTATCAAAATTCTGATACCACAGGAAATCATATTAGCTCTAGAACACACCGTTATCATAATTTTGATAAGTCTGTGATAGATAAAAGATTCGAGAGCTTGCACGGCAAATTGGTGTTTAGTAAGTCACCTGAATGTCGGTTTATTTAGGATTTCACGCCCAATCAAATAGCTCAGGTCATACGAGATGAAACATAGGTTTGAAGTCACATGGGAAATGCCGGGGATGTCCAGTGTCCAACCTGCGACTCCTGGTTGACAAGGCGAGTGGCTTTGGTTAAATTAAACCCTGTCAGACCAAGGATCGTTTCCATGGCGTTGGCACGGCGTTCTTAAATTTTCCGGAACGCCTCGAAAACTCCAAAGAAAAATGATTTTATTTGTGTACATGCAAGCTGGCATGATGCCTTCATTGGCTTGCGAGGTACTCTTGGTGTATACACTGTGTTTCCACGGCGTTCGCACCGCGCTTCCACGGCGTTCTGGTACTGAGCTGGCGGCTTGTAGGCGAGTCAGAAACAAAGTCTCTATCATTTGAACGTTTGCGTTCAAAAATGTAACATGACTGGCAAAAGAGAAAGGAATGACACGCCGTAAAAGCGCCATAGACGCGCCGTATCAGCGCGGTGTAAAATTACACGCAGTGAGATCGCGATGGACACAATACCATCTTCTTGCAAACGCCATGGCCTTCCATGGCGTTTGCACAACGATTTCACCGCGCACCAGCGGAGCTCCAGGGGCGTTGATAAAGCTCTCATTGCGTTGGCACGATGTCTGCACGACGTCCACATTGCGCTCTAATTGCGCTCTTATTAGAGCGCAATCTGAACGCCAAGCGACGGCGTTTATTTTGAGCATGTCCAAACGAAACACCGGCCCTTTGCGTTCTAGGAGTTTCCACGACGCTCGCTGGCGATGCCACCGCGTTGCGATGTCGTTTGTGGCGTTGGAACATTTTAAGAACGCCGTGAGAGCGCCTCCCTGGTTCGACAGAGGTTTAAGTAATAAAATCAGAATTATTCTTTGTTTAACAATTGATTTATGGCATTGGAACCATCATTCGTTTTTCTTTTTTGATATTGAATTGACAATTCCAAAGAACATGTAGCATATGCGATGTGATATAATAAATTCGAATTTTTAAAGAGGGACATACACTATCAAAATGATCTCCCAGCTATTTCAGAGAAACTCCATTAATCTCAATTTTATTGGCAGTTTACGGTCATCGCAATATGGCTCCAGCATCAATGGTGCTCATTAATGTGTTTGTTTTGGTCAGCTGTGAGGATCACCACTGAGTACAGGTATAGCAGCGATGGTGCTGATAAGACAGCAAGATGCATATCTGCCATTGTTTTTTTTTTTTTTTTTTTTTTTTTTTTTTCAATTCTTAATTTCTCATTTAAAAGCACACAGTTTAGTAACTGAAATGCAGATGATGTATATGAGCCTAGAGGAAATCAGACCAGGCTGTGTACATGTACAGTCTGGACAACCTGGGGAAAGCCCATGTCCAGAGTTATCAAGTAGACAAACAGTCAATTTTTTCACATTACATGTACCTTCAAAATTTGTACAGCCTGGTTAGTGTTGGACCCGACGAAGAAACTCACATAAGACAAGTTTTGACTATGTTACAATTGAATTTAGCTGTTAATTTCAAATTATTTGATTTTTCCTTTTTTTTTCAACAGCCTCTACTAATGTTACTTTTGAAATGGGACACTTTCAGGTAAACCTGCTAATCATGTCTGGTCAGTGAAGGCAATAAATTTAGTCTCAGTGGGGCTATGCAGACAGGCCAGAGTGCAATTTATCAAACCATGTGGTTTCTACTGATATTCTTCCTGGGTGAAGAATGTCCGCCTTTAAGTCGGCACCAGAAAAAAATACCCCAACATGATGAATTCTATTATTCGTGTGCCTGCATGATTTGCAGTTACGAAGACAATACCGTTTTGTGAAGACCAATTGGCAGACATTTATAATTGAACACCTTTTCAACCCTTCAAAATAAACGATTTTAGTATCCTGATTCCTGGTGGTTCTGGTAAGTCTGAAAATAAGCAAAATAATAAAACTAACAGTCTAGTTAAACATGTTAAACACAGCATAGAGACCATTAAAAATTAACTATGAAAGCAAAAGGTCATAGTATAGAACATGTATTAAACGAAAACAATCAAATAATGAATGCATAATGGCATAAAACCTTAGCCACAGATTCGAATGTTGTACGGGAAAATAGCCGGACATATTTTTGTAAACATGGTAAAGGACTAGGGCATTTAAAACCTGATTTTGGCCTCAGATTTTGCTAAAAACTAAATTTTGGAATTTATGTGAAAAACCTATTCCTTAAAACAGCCATATGTCTCCTCTATTAAAAACAAGAACAATTATTTCATTTATCCTACAAGCGTTTCCATGGCAACGCCCAGAAGAACCATCTGCACTTTTCGGTCTATTTTTGACCATTTCTGAACACATTTTTTTTGTAATTTTTAAGTGCCAGCCCACACTCCAAATAAAATTATACTTAGCATACAATATCTCTGGATGATACTTCATAATTATTTTACAATAAGAAATTGTTCGTCGCATGGGCAGGTAGTTGAAAATGATGTTGAATGGTAAAAAATAGACCCGAAATTGCAAAAAAGTGATATTTCTATGCTTTTCGGAGCGTTGCCATGGCAACATGTGTAATTTGAATGTACTGGTTGTGCTAGAGTATATAAGCAGGGACCTATGCCTGCTATTTACAATACGTTTCTCCTCAAAATTCCAAAATTCAGTTTTTATCAACACATGAGGCCGAAATCAGGCCTTCAATCCCCTAGGCCTTTCTCGCGAGCCGTATCATGCAGAAATGCAAACCTGGAAACAGTACACACTCTGAATAGTCAGTCACTGCTTGAACAATAACTGTTTTGATACACGAAATATACATACAATTAATACGAATACGTTTCATATCAGTTCGTCCGTAAAAAACGACAACTACATGTAAAAACAAAAAATATACCGTGTTACTTACTCCATGTTAAAATCAAACAAGTGGTATTAGTATTCGGAAGCGAAGATGCAGACCAAAGCCAATGCATTGCAAAATTACATAAGAAACACCGCAACAGTACGTATAGTTTGCAAAGCCTTTAAGCTCCGAATACAGTTCCTGAACAAATGGATACAACACAAAGGTAATTGTAACTTGAGAAATAACGAAATCAGCGATGTTTCAGAAACACGTAATATTTAGCCAGCCTGTAGATTTTACTTGGGAGCGGCCGCTTTGATCTATCGATGATTGCTCTGTACAGCTGATTTTCTGGTTTCAACAACCTTTGACACGTGTAATTAATGACCAAAGTCCCTGATGATCGATTTAACACACCATGCAAACACGAGCACCTCAGACATCAGAAATAAATTATTCATATACTGTAACGAAAAGTAAGCGCAAATTTCTCCAAAAACAACAACAAAAATCACCCTCCCTGTTGAGCCTTTGGGTGCGCCGGGACAATAAACAAAAAAAAAAAATCCTGTAGTCCTGGTCTCGCCCAGGAAAAAGCGCACATATACTCGTATATTTGACTAACACACTACTTGAATTTTTAGAATATAATGTAATACAGTATAAGTCAGTTAATCCTGACGTGAAGAGTGATGTCGGCTGTCACGATTTTTGCAATTCACAATTAATTTCCAAAACGGAATGGTTCTCAATTTGTGCAGTCAATATCTTCCTGTCTCAGATACAGTGTAAGATACGGTTGTACGTATCCCTAGCGTAATCTCCACTGTTTCTGTCTGCAAATACGCAAAGGGCATTACGCGCGATTGACGGGGCTGTTTGACGGTTGTTGTTTTCAGCACACATGATAATTACCATGTTTCCCTCATTGACAAGAAGACATAATCTCTGAGTGGACAAACTTTCACCCAATCACGGTTGATAACTATGCTGCCTGCTTTAATTGCACGCCGGTGGGTCGGGCATCAGACTCTATGATGGCCCCGACTTAAAGCTATTTATTTTAGTTGGTTGGGGCCGGAGCTTCTTGTCTGTTGCTTGGCCCACCGGGGTCCAACTGATGTTTTTCTTTAGCTCCGGAGTTAGTAAGTTATTTGGCGCCCAGGGATCTCCATCGTCGGGCAGCTTACTGAATCTGTGAGTCCTGGTTTTTGATTCATCAGGATGTTTATCATGATTTATTTGTTTGTTCTTGATGATTCATTTACTAGTTAGAGATTCACCAATAGGACCGAAGAACTAACTAAATGTTATGAACCACTGCAGAAGCTGAGGGTGAGGTTACGGCCGTGTAAAATCGATTTAAACCCGCCAGTAACTTTGTGTTACTGATCGTTCCAAGTCGATACTTCTGTGGTGGTTCTTTTTGTTTTATGTCTTGGTGTTTGAAATATTTTTGTGCTGTTGGCGCCTTATGTATGTTTGCATATTTTTAGTTAAGTTAAGGTAACTGAGTGGCCACCTATTGGGAAAATAGCTGCTCATTCGGCTTACGAAGTGTTTTCATGGTATAAGTGCCTGATTGTTAGTTTGGTTTTTTCCCACCTTGGTTTTTGGAGTGGGAGTCTTTTTCTGATTGCGCCTTTTCCTGATCTTTGCCTACTTGTACTTTTTTTTCAAAGATTGTAGTCAGGCTTATGGAGATCATGTTTATGATGGTAGCATGTGGTAAAATTTAACCAGCATGCCAGACAGATGAAAACGGAATCAAACCAGAAAGCAACTTGAAAATGCTGATATGCGTGTTGTTGAGCTCTCTTGAGCTAAGTTGTTGGGCATAAAATAATCTGAGTTCGATGTTTGAATGACTCATACAAAAATATTTCAAGAATATCCAGTTTTCTTGGTATTATTGTCGTTTCTTTTTCTAAAATACAGTTTAAAATATACAAGTATTAGATTTTGACAATGGGCTTCCCCTGAAGTCATTGTACAATTCAGACCTTGCTAGAGGTAGCACACTATCTCGCAATCGTCAGAAATCTTAGACATATACTAATTAATGGAGTCAAGAGTCTTGGAGTGGAGTGTATTGTTTTAGTGTATTGTCTGGGGTCAAGGTCATGTCATTTAAGGTCAGAGGTTGACCTATGCTTGACTCCTGAACTAGAAACCAGACCTTGCCATTGAGGTTTAAAGCCTGGTCAGTGTAGATATACACATGGCAAAAAAAAATAGGGAACACCTCTGCTGATCTGAGGGCAAAATTGAGACATGTCATTTGAAAATATGTACTTTATACATGTTATATATGTGGATACGCAGTTGTTCTACGAGCAAATCACAAAGTGCCATTAGCTGATACTCTGCCTTACAAATTTTGACCGACCTTCATTATATTTTTTCTGAAGGGCACGAGTGGTCGGTTTTAAAGGGGGCCACCTTTCCTTCTTTTGTACATAATGACAGACTAGTAAATTTGTGTATCAGAAATTATTTTAGGATGTTTGAAGCATATGGCCTGTCAGTGAACCTTCTTCCAAGAATTATCATTAAAGTGTGTTCCCTAGTGTCTGATAATGGGTTTTCACAGATATTTTGAAACTGTTTTTATTAGATGAAATATTGTCTCGGCACAAATGACCATTTTATTTCGTCACAAAGTGTGCAGCAAACATTTTGAAAATCGGTTGACAAATGAAAAAAACATTCTGGTCAAGACAATTTTGAATATGGATTTTCTGTACAAAACTCTCATGAAAGGGAGGTAAATAATTTACCACAAAAGTGCTCAATATCACTTAATAATAAAATGACACAAACGACTTACCTGAGACAAAATCTTCATGATTTGTAAGTATTTGATGTGTAAGTATTTGACGACATGCAGTGAGTCAGTTGTTGTAGGAAGGGCTGCTGGAGGTTAAGCGACTTGGAATTTACGACAAACATTGTTTTTCGTTATTTCCCTGACCAACTGTCCAGGTCTGGTGTGTAGGAAATCAGAATCATAATAAACATTCCGTTTTATGTAAGTTTGATTATATCTCATTTATAATTTTCCTTATCAAGCTTCTGTCTTAATCGATATTACTAAATACATAACAATTTTAAAAAGTATTTACTGACACGCACTTAAACGCGCATTTATTCATTTCTGTGCTAAATAATTCTGCTGGATTGCAATCACATTCTTAACCACACCTATTTGTATTTTATTTTAGATTCCTAGACAAGATCAACTATACTTTTAATTGTTGATATTGTATTGTTTATTTGTATATATTGTAGTGTAACTGTTGCATTTGTGTTGTTGATAACCATATATTAGATAAGCTGATGCTTAATATGTTATCCTCGTAAAATAAAGATATATTATTATTATTATTATTATTATTATTATTATATTTATTATTATTATTATTATTATTATTATTATTATTATTATTATTATTATTATGATCAAGTAAACATTTTCGAAAGTATCCATTTTCATGATCATGGATTATCTCCCTTGCCAATGCAAAATTCCTATTCATAACTATTTTTTCCCATAAAAAACTTTTTTCATTTTTTTTTGCATGTCCTATTTGGACAAACTCAGATCAAGATTTTGACATGAAAATAACGTTCAAATCGTCATCAACACACACACACAAACACACACACACACACACACACACACACACACACAACAAAAAAAATCTGAAAAAAAAACTATAATTCATGACTCAATTCAGTCGATTGAATCAAGAGTTTTGGTCTCTCCTTAAAAAGCGTTTTTAGAACATTGCAGATTTTATTGATAGAGGTTTACTAGTATAGTAATGAATTAGTATATGCCGAAATCTTATACTGAGGCACATCTCTGATTAGCAATGTGAGATTCAATGCGATTTTATCTAATATGTAGCGCTGACCATTATGGTCATTCGGGAAAGTGTTTTGCGCTTCAAACTCTCATAAATGTAATACACACTCAGCATGAAACCTCATTCTATGTGGCGTTACGTTGAAAGCCACCAAAAACACACGAAGGTGCAATTGTTTATCGATTCAGATTTGCATTGACCAGAAATAACGATAAAATATAAATAAGTTTTGTGGCTATACATGTACGAGCGTATGTACCTAATTGTCAATTATAGATTTTTCCACCTAGGTTTTTTTCTGATTGCGGCATTTCCTGATCATTGCCTATTTTTACCTTTGTTTAAATGTCATTCAAACAAAAGTTACTGCGGCTTGATTTGCGATCCGTATATACGATATGATTTGTGCTTGGAACCTATGAAAAAGCCTGAACAGTTCACATGAAGAAAATGGCTGGTTTCTGACTTACTCATCCGGTAAGCCTTAGACATTTGATCTTTAAAAAGGTTAGCAGTGATTTGGTGAATGGAATTTAGCCAATCAACGTCTTGCTTTAAGCACAGGTCGGGTATGACTATTCTCCGGGACCGCGCTGTGATCAAAGAGGCGTCATTTCACCAACACGATTCACACCTAGTAAACCATGTAAATGACTGCCATATTACTGGGACTTAGTCTGTTTGCCTCCGAAACGGCTCTACTTATCTAAATAAAAATAAAACTGAGATCCTTTAAGAGCAGTGAGTATATTAATGAGAAAGGGGATGAACCATACAGCGGTTTCGGCTTCTTAAGCCTCTTCAGCGACCCTTAAATTTGTAAGAAGTACTACGGCTTACTGAATAACCATCAAGTGTGAGTCGGAAACTAACATACAATATCTGACTCTTCTTGTCCATTATACATTATGCTAGCCGAGCCTTTTGTAGTCATTTCAAAAGCTGTTTGTTGTACCATCCAAATCAAAGGTATTTAAGGTAAAGAACCATAATATTGCTGATCCATAGATTTTTTTTTCATTTTTAGCTCACCTGAGCCGTTAGGCTCACAAGGTGAGCTTATAGGATGGCCATGATCCGGCGTCGGGCGTCCGTCCGTCGTCCGTCGTCTGTCGTCTGTCGTCCTTCATCCGTCCGTCCACAATTTCAAAGATCTTCTCCTCTAAAACCGCTTGGCCAATCAAAGACAAATTTTATATGAAACATCAGTAGAAAGGGGGAACCAATGTGTATATAAGAAATTCAGGTCACATGACCAAGATGGCCGCCATGGCCATATATGGTAAAAACCCTTCAAAAATCTTCTTCTCCAGAACCGATGGACCGATTTCAACGAAACTTGACATGAAGCATTAATGGCTTAAGCACTACAGTGTGTATATAAATCATGACCCTGTGATGACCTTGCAAGATCAACATAGGTCGCCAATGCATTTGAATAGAGAAAACTTTTTTAAATGTCATTTAAAGTGAAAGTCTTGCAGGAAATGGGCAGTAGGACTGAATATTAATGATTCTGAAAAAAATTGGACCCCTGGGGCTCATGTACTCCGACCCCGGGGCAATATACATGTATATCTCCATAATATTTAAACGTCTTCTCCTCTGAAACCACTTGGCCAATGAAAGCCAAATTGTATGTGAAGCATCAATAGGAAGGGGTAATAAATATGTATATAAAAATCCAGGTCACATGACCAAGATGGCCGCCATGCCCATATATGGTAAAAACCCTTCAAAAATCTTCTTCTCCAGAACCGGTTGACCGTTTCAACAAAACTTGGCATGAAGCATTGATGGATGAAGCACTACAATGTGTATATAAATCATGACCCTGTGATGACCTTGACCTATTTTACGGTCAACATAGGTCGCCAATGCATTTGAATGGGGAAAACTTTTAAAATGTCGTTTAAAGTGAATGTCTTGCAGGAAATGGGCAGTAGGACTGAATATTATTGATTCTGAAAAAAAAAACTGGACCCCAGGGACTCAGTTGCCCCCACCCCGGGGCAATATACATATATATTTTCATAATATTCAAACGTCGTCTCCTCAGAAACCGCTTGGCCAATCAAAGCCAAATTTTATGTGTAGCATCTATAGAATGGGGGAATCAATATGTATATAAATAATCTTGGTCAAATGACAAGGATGGCCGCCATGCCCATATATGGTAAAAAACCTTCAAAAATCTTCTTCTCTGAAACCAATAGACTGATTTCAAGGAAACTTGGCGTGAAGCATCGATGGCTAAAGTACTCCAATGTATATATAAATCATGACCCTGTGATGACCTTGACCAAGTTTATGGCAAGGTCAACATGGGTTGCCTATGCATTTGAATTGGGAAAACTGTTAAAATGTCATTTGAAGGGAAAAGCCAGCAGGAAATTGGCAAATGAACAGAATATTGAAGATTCTGAAAAAAGAAAATGGTCCAAAGGCTTCATCTGCTCCTGCACAGGAGTTAAATACCATAATATTCAAACATGTTTATTGGTATATGCAGCAGATCTCAGGTGAGCGTTTACAGGACCATTGGTCCTCTGGTTTCCCATATGCATTGGCGACCTAAGTTGACCTTGCCGTTAAATAGGTTAAGGTCATCCTAGAATCATGATTTATATAAACTATGATGGGCCCGCGTTCCCGATGCTACAGTACATACCAAGTTTTGTGGAAATCGGCCCACTGGTTCTGGAGAAGAAGAATTTTAAAGGTTTTTGCTATTTATAGCCATGGCGACCATCTTGGTTATGTGACCTGTACCATTTATATAAACTTTAGTCCCCCCTTTCTAAGGATGCTCCACAAGAAGTTTGGCTTTGATTGACCAAGCCGTTTCAGAGGAGAAAATCTTTGAAATTGTGAACGACGACGACGGACGCCGGAGCATGGCCAGCCTATAAGCTCACCTGTGAGCCTTCGGCCTTGGTTACATGACCAAGATGGCCGCCATGGCTATAAATAGCAAACATTTTTTTTTAAATCTTCTTCTTCAGAACCAGAAGGTCCATGATTTTGAAACTTGGCATGAAGCATTAAGGAACGGAGGTCTACAAACTTTGTATAAATCATGACCCTGGGATGACGTTGACCTATTTCACGGCAATGTCAACTTAGATCGCCCATGCATTTGAATGGAGAAAATTGTTAATTGGCAAATGGACTGAATTTTTATGATTTGAAAAAGACATTGACTCCAGGAGTTATTCCGACCCTGCCCTAGGTTTATTATATACATGCATTGTACCATTCTAGTCTAACAAGTTTATTGGTACACATGTATATATCTCAGGTCTCAGGTGAGCGTTTACAGGACCATTGGTCCTCTGGTTTGATATTTTAGAGAAACTATTTATATCTATCGATTCGTGTAATAAAAAAAAACATGGTTACCAGGTTGGTTTTCCTGCAAATCGCTCCCCTAAAATGGCTAAAATGCATTTGTTTGTATGTTACGTAATAGGAAAGTAATAAAATCGCGTAGCTTTTTGCACATGAGCGCCGTTTACAAGAAAACTAATCCATAGATTTTTTTTTAAACTAGGTATAGTCTCGTTTTTATATTGAGAGTCAAAAAGTAAAATAAAAGTCCTTGACTACCAGTTGGTTTCGGCGGTATTTGTCTACGCATGAAGACAGGTAAGCTTAAAATTTAATTTTACGTAAGTGATTTTGACTTCATGAAAATGGACTTTTCGGACGTGTTTCATAAACTTTTAGCATTTGGTTTATTGAAATTGGCTATTGGGAAAATAGCTGCTCATTCGGCTTACGATATGTTTCATGGTATGGGTGCCTGGTTGTTGGTTTGTTTTTTTCCCACCTCGGTTTTTGGAGTGGGAATCTTTTTCTGATTGCGCCTTTTCCTGATCTTTGCCTACTTGTACCTTTTTAGGCGGCGAATTTTAGATAATTGACGTGTGCTTGCATCTGACTGATTTTCAACACGAATGACCTTTCAGTCATATCACGAGCGTTGAATGGTTCAAATCCGGCCTAAGTTCAACAGTATGTACAGTGTATAGCGGTACTGTCCAAAATCTTTGACCCTAAATTTCAATCAAACGTGTTTGTTTGTATGAATTGACGCTTAACGTCCCAGTTAACAGCTATGGTCATGCCGGGACGTTGCCTCTATTTTACTGGACTTTTACCCAAAATTAGGATGTCAAAATTAGGGCTTAAAATATAACCACCCAACTAAGCCAATAATGCGTATATTATGTATTTGCGGTTTGACATGAAACCACTTTAATTTCCTGGTCAGGCTCAAATCTGAGCGGTTAACCAGGTATCAGATGGCCTTCAATTCAACTTATTCAATTGTTCAACAAACATATCATTTCATCAAACGCACAAGGCATGCGATGTAAGGTTTGTCTTTCTTATAGTATAAACCATTGCTTGAACAGCCAAAACGAGTTAAGTCATTGAATTCGGGCCAAAATTTGTCCCATAATTGTTTTGGCTTAGATTTTCAAGTTTTGTTATTTTTTCAACTAAGTAGAACCTGCCTAATAAATTGTGATGTTTGAAAAATGGTATGAACCCGAATTTTCAATTTTTATCGCTTCATGAACAACAGCACTGAAATCTTATGTGAACTACGTTACTGTGGTAGAGTACATTTGAACCCGCAAAATATGTAACGAGGTATGACATTGTCAAACATTTCGAAACTTATTTTTCAAAAATGTTTTTTTCTTGCTTAAAAACAAGTGCTATACCTAACACTTATGACATTATTGCCTTCATGTCGTAATTTGAATGTTTGCCTCGAATGAAAATTTAAAATTGTTGTTATGCTGAAAATGCAAACATTATTTTGCTTATCTCCATCCACTTTTGAGCACTATTAGATAAATGAGCTCATTTTTATTTAGAATAAAGTTGATACATAATAAAATTATCATAACTATACATATTTGTAATAAGCTTACTATGCTGATGGGACAGCATTTTTGCTGGGTTTTTGTGGTATGTCATGTTGAAAACGTCTTACAGAGTGACTGTAGACCACTTCCCAAGCTTTTCTTTCACATGACTGTAGGGATATAACCTTAACCTAGGTGAAACCGCTTCAAAGCGCTGAAAAACTACTTTACTTGAAAATATATGGATGGGACACAAAAATCACCGAATTCAATGACTTAACTCGTTTTGGCTGTGAAAAGTATATAATGTGTCTGTTTTTAGTATTATTATTTTCCTTGCGTGACTTATTACAATCGAGGGTGGGACAGAAAAAAATCATTTTGAAAGTGTCTCTGTATTTGCGGTTTGCGGTTTAACCACTTTAATTTCCTGGTCAGGCTCAAACCTGAGCGGTTAAGCAGTAATCAGATGGCCTACAATCCAACTTATTCAATTATTCAACAAATATATCATTTCATCAAACTCGCAAGGCATGCGATGTAAGGTCTGTCTTTCTATTAGTATAAACCATTGCTTGTAAAGTATATAATGTGTCTTGCTTTTGTATCATTATTTTCCTTGCGTGACTTATTACTAGGGTGGGACAGAAAAAAAAAAACATTTTAAAAGTGTCTCGTTTTTCTGTACTTTTAAACTTATATGCGAGCCGTTGCACCAGAAAACAAACAAGCTGCGATACCAAAGGCGCAGATAAGCTATACAGTAACTGCACAGCTGATCAGCACCATTGTTTTCGTTACTCGGATATTGCAATTTCTCTTCTATTTAAATATAAAATTTAAAGCTTCTACCCTGCTTCTGTAGCTGTACAGTCTGGATTATGTCGGACCTGGCCCCGAGGTTATTAAACTTTTTTCATGCTCAGCTCAGCTGAGACTAAAATTTGTCCTACTAATAAATGTTTAACTGCCAACAATTGTTGGCAAAATGTTAAAATGACAACAATTGTTGGCATTTTAACATTTATGAGCAGGATAAATTGATAGTTTTTGAGTTTTGAACCTGCATTTTCCACCCATTTTGACTATCAAAACATTTATGAGCAGTTGAAATTTCATGCTCAGCGGAGCTGAGCTTGAAAAAAAGTTTTTTGACCTAGGTATGAAACCTCGATTGTTGGCTTTCTCATTCAGAGGCTCATTCCAAAGCTCAAGTTCCTTCCACGAGGCTTGATAGCTCGATCGCATAAGCCATTAAAACACCACAAATAAATAAATAAATAAATAAATAAATAAATAAATAAATAAATAAATAAATAAATAAATAAATAAATAAATAAATTAATTAATAAAATAAATAAATAAATTAATAAATTAAATTTAATAAAAATAGATAAATTATCAGGTGAATGAACAGAACGAATAAACAAGCGATAATAACATGATGAGACTTTGGCGGGTTCGATCCCCGAGTCCCGCACATCACCTTCCACACATTACGAAAGCATGCCCATGTAATATACAGATTTTTCCAAACTTGTAAAAAATGAAAAATTTCAGTTGAAAAACTTTGATATTTTTCTCATTTTTGCCCAAAATATAGATTGTGGGTACACGTTAGAACCACCTCGGTGAGGCGCCACGACACCCACCCGTCCACTGCACATTTTAAATGTTCTTTTTTTCGTCAACTTCACAGATGTACAGCAGCAACGTCGCAGTGTTGGCGCTAACATTGAGAGTCGTACTTACACTTTCCGTAATGCAGCAGGTTTAGTCTGAACAAAATTGGTATGACATTATGAATTTAAACAATTAAGAAACGTGCAAGATGTAAGAATTGCTAATTGTATAGTAGTGTCCAATGGAAACGCAGCAATTACAAAAAAAAAAAAAAAAAAAAAAAAAATGAAATGTTTTATTTTGGCTGAATATTTCTATTTTGTTAACCTGTTAAAATTATGACAAGGTATGTTTTCTGCCAAGAAATGCCGTGAGCCGAAGTAAAAAAGAAAGTCTCAAAACCAGAATTCGATGCGCAAGTTGTGCAAAAACTTTCAGTTACACATTTACCTGCACCTAAATGAAACATAATTAAGGAAACTTTAGAATTCAGAAAAGTAAGAATAGAGGGACCAGGCCCCGAGGTTATAGAACTTTTTTCATGCTCAGATCAGCTGAGACTAAAATTCATCCTGCTCATAAATGTTAAAATGCCAACAATTGTTGGCATTTCAACATTTATAAGCAGGATAAATTACAGACTAGTTATAGACCTTCAATTTCAATATGTTTTGGCTATTTTTTTCATTTATGAGCAGTTGAAATTTTATTTTCATCTGAGCTGAGCATGAAAAAAAGTTCATAACCTCGGGGCCTGGTGCAGGGATTGATGGAATTAAATTCAAAGTCTCACCACAGACACCAAGTGGGAACGATAGTGTATCACACTACATAGCAATTTTTCCGACAACATTTTCGAAGAGCTGTGTGACTAGCTATTTCCCAACAAGGTAGCCATCCGGCTAGTCTCAACCAAAACCAAAGGCAACGAGCACAACAGAGAGGCTGACAGAATAAACAGATGTACCATAAATATACATCACTTTTACCGGGACACCGATTACCTTTTTTTACTGGTGCCATTCTGGATTTTATAAAGAAATAAAATTAATATAACATGCATTGTGTTCAACTGAGTGGCATATGCTAAACCAGCCACACGCTTTTGGTGCAATAAAATTAAAATCTCAACCAACGACACCAGAATCATAGAGGTTAGTATTACCATTATTATTATTATTATTAGTAGTAGTAGTAGTAGTAGTAGTAGTAGTAGTACCATTTTTACATTGACAGCGAAATGGTATAAATGATTTACTAGAAACGGATTTCAAAAAAGTGCTCAGCTGGTAAACACATGTATAATCGACAGCGTCAAATATGCAATTCTTGTCGTCATAAGCAACATTTTGACCAATGCACAACAACACGGAAATGCAAAGCGCGTCTAAATTTCTAGCGCAAAATCACGATAAATCACGGATTCAAGACGTTTTGTCAAATAGTCCTACCGATAAAGTAAGTGTCTAACGTCTAGACAAGATCTATAAAATCAGATTTTCAAATCAACGATACTAAAAGTCTCGTGCATATCAGGATAGAAATGTGCAGACAATTGACTCCACTTCGGCCTTCTTTCACCCACCTCACAACACGCCCAAGCCGACTAATATGGTTTAAAGTTACCGAGCAATCAAGACACATGGTGTCTACTCCCAGTCAGACTCTGAATAGTTTACTGGTGACACGCCAAATGACATTATTTCACCAGGGGGTTCGGATGGGGGAGAAATTAGTCCCTTGAACGCACGAGTGAAGCAAACTTGGACACACAGTCATCATACATTTCAGCAGAGGAGATAAGTGAATCAGGGAGGTCATTCCAGTCCCTGATAGTATGTGGAAAGAAACTACTTTTGCACGCTTATTTGCTAGCTGAAGGTATCTGAAAAGCCAAAGAGTGTTGATTTCTACAACGCCGATTTTTTGGGATAAGGTCATCTATGGGTATTTTGGCTTCACCCTTTAGACCTTTGTCTACTATCCTTCCTCCTTTTCTTAAGAGATTCCCATTTCAGTCATGCCAGTCATGCTCCCAGTTCCAAAAACATAATTTCCCGTCACAAACCTTGCCGCACGATTTTGGACCTTGGTTCTTCCTGGAGGCCATGAGTGTGAGGGTCCCAAACTGAACTTCCATATTCCAAGACCGGCCGCACCAGTCCTTTATAAGCTGATTCTTTCACATCTGGGGGACAAGAATACAAATTTCTCCTCAAGAATCCGAGAGTTCTGTTAGCCTTTGTACAAACATTGGAAATATGAGTATTCCATTTCAAATCATTTGTGATAGTTACACCTAGGTATTTTATGCTTTCAACGTTTTCCAGTACAGTGCCCTCAAGGGTGTAGTTAGCCTGTATCTTACTAGACTGTTTATTTGTCAACTGCATCATGTTGCATTTGACGGGTTGAAATCTCATTCCCAATTTCCTAGCCCAACTGCCTAAACGATCGATTTCTCTCTGAAGTTTCAATGTATCCTCTTCATTCTTGATTTCACGATAGCAAACACAGTCATCAGCAAAGAGTCTTATTTCAGACTCAATGTCTGCTGAGATGTCATTTATATACAAGGAAAACAGCAAGGGGCTGAGAACGGTGCCCTGAGGGACACCCGACACAACTGGAGCCCAATCCGATTTAATACCATTAACCAATACCCTCTGTTGTCTGAAACAAAGGAAAGCATTTATCCAATACAGTGTTGTTCCACCTATTCCATAGCTAAACAATTTGCTTTTGAGGATTTCATGGGGAGGAGTATCGAAAGCCTTTTCAAAATCGAGTATAAAAGTGTCGACCAGGCCTTTTTTTGTCTAAGATTTTGGCCCAGTCATTTATCACTGTAGTCAACTGAGTTCCACAGCTATGCCATTTCCTAAATGCGTGTTGCCTGTCCGACAAGAGTTCATGTTCATCCAGATGGGCCATAATATTTAAGCATACAATATGTTTAAGAAGCTTAAGAACCAGGAGTAGAGTATAGGATTTTGGATTGACTGGTCCTGAGTTCGCTGCCTACGACTTGGAGCAAGACATATTAAGCTCTCTGTAATTCTGGTTAATACCCTGAATAAATTTTGACTACGATGTTAAGCCGTAACAAATCCAAAGCAAACGGACGTTGGAATGTTACGGATATATAGATGCAATCGTGCTCAATGATGTAAAAATGGACTTAAAACTGTGTATGAATTTTAATTTCAATAAGTGTTATAGTCCTGTCTTTGTGGGGCTTCCATTGTAACGAACTGAAGACGAGAAATATATTCCCCACCACTCGTACGGTACACAAAATTTTAATCCCGCTTTCATATTAACCACGCCATGTTGATGCAAGTGTCAAACATTATACTCTTCTTCACCATTCATGTGCTTCTGTTATAAGCATTACAAGTACTGCAGTCAGTTTCATTACGAAAACTTGCCCATGCATTATACAGAGATTTTTGAAGTTGTAAAAAATGAAAAATTTCAGTAGAAAATTTTTGATATTTTTCTTATTTTGCTCAAAACATAGATTGTGGGTACATGTTAGAACCGCCTCGCCGAGGCGGTTCTAACGAGTACCCACAATCTATGTTTTGGAGCAAAAATAAGAAAAATAGGTATACCCCTGCAAACCCCAGTTTTGCTATATAAAAGTGGGGTATAAGGGGGTATTTATTTCACGGACATGTTTTCCTGATGATTTTTAATTTCATTTCTTTTTCGTTTATTTTTCAATAGCTTTTGCTTATTGTTTTATAATTGTCTACAGCAAATGACCCTTGCTAATTATGAGCATGTTTAATCACAGTTAATTGTCAAATCCAGGTACACATGAACGCTACACAAGGGGGTGCAAATACATCCGGGAACAGATTAGCACCCGGGTGTATTTTTGCACAAGGGTGCAAATACTGCACATGGACACGGCTCTAGGGTTAGTAACTGGAAGGCATCATACTTTCCCCTATTTACGACATACGTACATAGGTCTTGAGATGATCACCTTAAAATAACGCCCTTGCTATTCCAAGCTACCGTAACAGCTTTCGTAACGTTTGATATGACAGGTGCTACTTCGTAAGATAAGACGACGCTAAGGTGGATTTGAGTTGACCGTGTAACAATACACCCGGGTGAAAATTTGCCACTACTTACGAGGTTGAGCAAATTGAAATTGCACTAGCATGTATTTTGCACCTGGGTGTTTTTTGTGCATATGAACGCGAAACGTTTATCGCAATGCATTTTGTATGGACGTTTTATCTCTGGCCAGCAAGTCCTTCGTGGCTTTGCTAGGAAACTCAATTAAGTAAGGGTTTGATGTCTAGTAAAGATCTATAAAATCATATTACAAATAAACGATACTAAAAGTCTGGTACATATCAGGATAAAAATGCCTATGCAATTCAATCCCCCATCGGCATTCTTTCACCCACCTCACAACACGCCAAATCCGACTATTATGTTAGAGTACCGAGCAAACGAGGCACATAGGCACTGGGTGCTTCCTTGGTCCCGATATAAAAAGGTTTTGTTTGACTTTTTGGTAACGGATTTTGTTCTACTTCTTAAACACACGGTAAATCTCCACAAAATAGAGTCGATTATAACATAAATTGCTTAAATTACTTCATTTTTTAACGAATCCAATGGAATCTTACTATAAAATTGCATTCAACGCACTATATTATGATTTGAAATTCTTTCAATGACAACATAAATAAGAATCAAATCAAATCTTTGTCCAAATTCTAGGAATTATTGTAGAAAAAAATCTGATACCGGAATCAAACAAAACCAAATCCTATGGGGACCTATAGAAAAAGTCAAACAAAACCTTTTTATATCGGGACGAAGGAAGCACCCAGTGATAGGGGCTACTACCAGTCAGACGACTGGGATTAGTTTAGTCAAGGCATAGCATCCGACAATATGACCCAGTGCCCAGTTGAGCGGAATATCGCAGGTATATTTTCAACTAAAACTTATAGTTTTAATGTTAAGAGAGCGTGGTGATCAAGTGGTAGAGTACTCCCGGAGCGACTGGTCCTGGATTCGATACCTCTGTCATTGAGCGTGACACTTTAAGCTCTCTGTAGAACTGGTTTACACCCTGCAAAAACATGTTGACTAGGATGTCAAGCCGTAACCAATATACAGTATTCGGTGTTTGAGTGCTGAAAGCAGATATTAAGATGCACTCGTGCTCAAGAATGCATTTAATGGATTTAAACAAGTGAGTGAATATGGTGTTATACAGTCCTGGCTTTGTGGCGCTTCTCTCGTTATAACCGAAGACGAGAAATATATTCCCCAACCACTTGTACGATACACTTATTTTTAATTCCGCTTTTACATTAACCATGTCATGTGAAGCAAGTGTCGAACATTATACACTTCTTTACCATTATTTTGCTTCTATTTTTAATATTTTTTTTCATTTACTCTGTTTTAATTTTCTACAGCAATGATCACTGAATGCCAAGTAAGGTCTTTTTAAATCAAAGTTTAACATGTTTAATGTCAAATCCAGCTGATTATGAACGAGATTTTGCTGCATATGAATGCTACACAAGGGCGTGCAAAGTTGCACCCGGGAGTAGTTTTGCACACGGGTGTATTTTTGCTCCAGGGTGCAAATACTGCATATGAACACGGTTTAAGAAATACTGAAGTTGGTCGTAAGTTGATCTTTAAGTTAAGATGGCTCTGAGTTAATGCACCAGTCATTTGTATCCCCGGTCTCCCGGGACCGGGGAATAGCGGAGCTTTCAACTTTTCAAATTTTAAAGCCCTGGTAAAAGCCCCGCCCGGCGGGGCCAAATTTTTGGTTTTAACCCTGGTAAAATCTCCGGGCTCCGTGGACTGACTATATAATGAGGTACAACAAATGACCTTAAGCTGTTTGAATAATCTTAAATCACCTATTCCATGGTGGTGAGATTAGGCATAAGTTGGCTTAGTGGTTTCAGAGAATTTGAACACACACAAACACCGAGCCTTTGGCATTATTAAATGGAATTGTTCTTGAAATTGTGCTCACTGGAATACAACAGATGTGACTTGTTTTCACGAAATTAAATGTGAAAATTCAGCAAAATGTTTCTGGCAGTTAATGCGAGACATTTATGTTTGAAAGTGTGGTTGGACACAAACATGCAAGAACTGAATCAATGAGTGTTGACACAAACCAAGTATATAATATATCTGTAAATGTTGAATAGCAATGGCAGAGGACAAATTTTGCACACATTACAGTTTCTGCAGACACTTTTATTTCCAACCTTATTGAATTTATAACCTGATACGCACATATATAGCAAAACTTAACTCCGGCTATTCCGCCGCGCTATATTGGCGGGAAGTTAAAACCCCGGCACATCCCCGGCACTGTCGGGACACATCGCAGGTAAAACCCCGGCACTTAAGCCCCGCTATACCCCCGCTATCCCCGGTCCCGGGGAGGGGGGGCGGGGATACAAATGACTGGTGCATAAGTGCCGGTCCCACTGCGCTTAAAATCTGTGGTTCATAGCTCCAAGAACATCAGGGAATGAAATTTATTTCTTAGTTAAGTACAGGAAGAAGCGTCGTTAACCCAACAACACCTTTCGAAACCAGTTCGTAGTGTTGTCGGAAAATTTGAGAAAATGTTTTTCAAAGTTCATTGATACATGTAGTCCTGCTGGAGGAGTTTGCCCTTAAACATTTATTTTGCTCACTGAGGTCAGTTACATGTATATGCATGCAGACCTTAGCAAACTTAATAAGTTACGACATTTTACACCATGATAAAGATGACGAGAAGCATCTTTTGCAACTCGACATTAAAAGTGTTAAATTTGAAAATGGAAGTTTGACGTCTCGGGTGAGGAAGAGAGTGATATTTTAGCTTAATTGAGCCGTTAGGCTCACTGAAGTATCGGCATTCATCGGTGCCCGTCCGTCGTCCGTTGCTGTCAACCATTTTCAAAATTCTTCCAAGAAACCGCTTGTTCAAGGCCAGTAGAGATTTACGAACTACATGTATGAGAGCTTGGACTTCGGGTAAAATACTAGGTTGTCACAAAAGTATTCATGTAAAATCATTTTATTTTGGCCAAACAATAAATTTATTTAATATTTTGATGAATAATTAATACAATAATAAGTAAATCTCGTATAGTTGAGTAAATCACCCATCTACTGAAATTGGCAACCCCTTATTTTCGTCCATGTTGGTTTTTCAATCGTTTATGGACTAGTACGTGTAATTGCTGCAGCGTAAAATTGGTCAAAATTGGTCAAACATTGCTTTGCTGCAGTAAAACTTTCAAATTATCAGTACCTGCAACGTTGCTTTCGTATGTACGACGTAGTTGGGATGTATGTACGGCGTATCCGACCTGCCACGTACATGCTACTAAATTCTAAATGCATACATAAAAGAACGTAGCACATCGGCGTATGAGGAGTATGAGCTACATGTACGTATTGAGTATATGAGGTACGTATGCTCACGTATTTACGACGTGTGACGTACCTTTCGTATCTTGATACGCCATAGTTACGTGAGTCGATACACAATAGTGTGACAGGGGTTTAAGCATTAGCGGTTTTAACATTACATCACACATGTTTGGAATATTCATATGAAAACGAAAACTTAAGATGACTCGTCTGCAAACGGTGTATTGTACAATGATCTGCTAAATGCTGCTGTTTAAGGTAAAGGACCATAAAAACCGTGGTGCTTAAAGGTCCGTGCGTCGCGAAGGAAGAAATGCCATAACGTCGCGCCAATGACGTCGTATTCAAGATGGCGTCGGCTGTAGGTTTGCGGTCCGAACACACAGTACATATCGACAGAAGCAAAGAAACGGATCGCTTTTATTGGTTAATTTACGAACAGACGCATTATAATGAAGAGAAAAGAAGATCTTAAAAATGATAACGGCGATAGTCAAATGTCTTTTTTAATTTTATGCATATTTCTTTATTTAGATTACGAGCATGTGCTTTCGGTTTACAGTATAAAACTGGTGACAAAAAGACTAAAAATTTGTTGAACTTCCAGAAAGATGGTGTACATCCATTACGTGCATCCATTCATTTCGCATGACTCTATCGTACGGGTGAGGTGCAGGAACGGGAGGATCGAACCCGCCAACGCCATTTATTCATTCTGTTCATTCGCCTGATAATTTATTTATTTAAATTTATTTATTTATTTATTTATTTATTTATTTATTTATTTATTTATTTATTAAATTTTATTTATTCATTTATTCGTGATGTTTTGGTGGCTTATCCGATTAGCTTTCAAGCATCGTGGAAGAAGGAACTTGAGCTTTGGAATCAGCCTCTTTGTATGAAAAACAATAATAGGGATTTCCGACCTGGTCTCACACAAACAAGACTGTACAGCCACAGAAGCAGGATAGAAACTTGAAATTTTGGATTCAAGTAGAAGAGAAATTGTAATATCCGAGTAACGAAAACAAAGGTGCTGATCAGCTGTGCAGAGAGAGACACTTTTGAAATGTAATTAAACGAAATACATGTAGCAACAACAACAAAAATAATAATAATAATAAAAAAAATGTCTGGCACATGTGAGACTAGCCAAGTTCTGATTGCCTGGTGTGCCAGGTTTTTTTTTCTGGTCCCACCTTCACGCAAGAGATTATAAAACCAAAACAGGCACATTATTTACAAGAAATGGTTTGTACAAAATGACATACTTTACATCGCATGCATTGCATGTTTGATGCAATGATATATATATGTAATGAATAATTGAATAAGTTTAAATGAAAGCCTTCTGATTACTGGTTAACCGCTCAGGTTTGAGCTTGCCCAGGAAAAGTGTTTTTTTAGTAAAACCATCCATACATATACGCCTTATTGGCTTACTAATAGATGGGTAGTTATAATTTCGAGCACTTTTTGTATGCCATGACATCCTAATTTTGGGGCAACGTCCCGACATGACCAAAGCTGTTGGCTGGGATGTTAAGCATCAATTTAAACACACAAACACGTTTGATTAAAATTTAGGGTCAGTACCTCTTTGTACATACTGTTGGACTGAGGCCGGGTTTGAATCATTCACTGTTCGTTGATATGATCGAAAGGTCGTTGAATATTCGGATTCGAGTTGAAAATTATTTCAGATATAAGCACACGTTAATATCTTACTGAATTCGCCTTCTAATAAACCAAATGTCTCACGCTTCTTAAACACGTCCGAAAAGTCAAAAGGCGTAATCTTCATGACGTCAACGTCACTTGCGGAAAATTAAGAATTTTAGCTTACCTGTCTTCATTCGTCGACAAATACCGCCGAAACCAACCTGGTAGTCAAGTACTTTTATTTTACTCTTTGACTCTCGATATAATAACGAGACTATATGGAGTTTTTAAAAAAATTCTATGGATTAGTTCTCTTGTAAACGGCGCTCATGTGCAACGGCGCTCATGTGCAAAACGCGACGCGTTTTTATTACTTTCCCATTACGTCACGTTCAAATAAAGGCATTTTTAGCCATTTTAGAAGAGCGATTTGCAGGAAAACCAACCTGGTTACTATGTTTTTTTATTACACGAATCGATAGAAATAAATGTTTTCTATATCAAAAAATAAAACAATTCTATGGATCAGCATTTTTATGGTCCTGGTAAAGAACCATAAAAACCATGGCGCTTAAACGTCCGTGCGTCGCGAAGGACGAAATGCCATAACGTCGCGCCAATGACGTCGTTTTCAAGATGACGTCGGCTGTAGGTGTGCGGTCCGAACACAAGGTAAATATCGACAGAAGCAAAAAAAAACGGATCGTTTTTATTGTGAATTTACGAACATACGCATTATAATGAGAGAAAAAAAAAGTCAAGAAAAAAGTAACGGCGATAGTCGAATGCCGTTTCCAATTTTATGCATATTTCTTAATTTAAGATTACGAGCGTGTGCTTTCGGATTATAAAGCATATAAAACTGGTGACATAAAGACTAAAATGAATTTATAGAATTTCCAGAAATCTGATGTAAGTTTATATTACGTACACCCATTCATTTCCGAGGGCTTTATCGTGTGGAAGATGATGTGCGGGACTCGAGGATCGAACCCGCCAAAGCCTCATTATTATCATTTATTCATTCATTCTATTCATTCGCCTGATAATTATTTTATTTATCAAATTTTATTTATTTATTTATTCGTGGTGTTTTGATGACTTATCCGATCGAGCTTTTAAAGCCTCGTGGAAGGAATTTGAGCTTTGGAATGAGTCTCTGCATGAGAAAACCAACGATCTAGGTTTCTGACCAGGTCTGACACAATCCAGATTGTACAGCCACAGAAGCAGGATTGTCTTTAAATTTTGGCTTTAAGTAGGAGAGAAATTTTAATATCCGAGTAACAAAAACAACGGTGCTGATAAGCTGTGCAGTTACTGCAAAGCTAATCTGCGCCTTTCGCATAATTACTGCTGGTTTTCTGATACAGGGGCTCTCATATTAGTTGAAAGGTACCAGACCTAATGTATTAAACATAATTATCTGACAAAACTGTATCCAGCGACCCATGGTCGATGGTCGAGTGGTTAAGAGCGCTGATTTCATTTACGCGCTTAACCATTTGATCTTCTCACCGCTGTGTCTGGTGTTGGTTCGAGCCCCACATCAGGCATGTGATACTAGCCAAATTCATTTTTTTTTTATTCAGTTTTACGTCGAACCCCGAGAAAAACCACCTGGTGCATCACATGTGGCCAGAGCGGGGCTCGAACTCATACCAGACACAGCGGTGAAATAGCCAAAATCCAGCGTTTGCCACCTTGGCAAGCCTTGCATAACTCCAGTATTCAAGATGGCGTCCAAGATGGCTGCCATTTCTTCAAATCAACCCCTAAAACAAAAATGCGTCATATTGTTCTTATTTTTTTTTTTTTTTGCAATTTAGTGGCATTTGAATGTACCATTTCATAGAAGAATGTTATTTTTTGTATATTTTATGTAAAACCTCTGACAGCTTAGCTGCAATAGCTTAAAAAATATGTGTAAATTCACAAATGCACGTGCACAAGGATTTTCACCTCGGAATGTTTATTAAATGCTTTATTACTTATGATCAGATAGTTTTGGATTCTTTTTTACTTCTTTACTATCAAATATAATATTTTTAAAGGTTTTAGAGAAACAGAAACTTGTTCTATATACAAGCTACATGCATAAAAACAGGTTTTAGACATCCAACCCCAAAAAGAAAAAAAGAAAAACCTTAATGTACATATTTTCCTATATTAAATAAGTTCTACCATCTTATATGTTATTGATTCTATAAACCATAGTGTATGTCTTGATCATTGATTTGTAGCTTAAAACGCCAGCGTTTGCCTCCTTGAGAAACCCAGCATGAGCTCTCAGTATTCAAGTTGGCATCCAAGAAGGCTGTCAAAATACAAACGTTTGAAAAAATGAGCCTCATATGTCCCTGTACTTTTGTTTAGTAATTAAAAAGCTATAAACATTTAGATCTAGCTTCTTAATGTAATGTCCATGTTGTTGTTTTCCCTTTATTAGAACATTAAGCATATATGTATACTCTAGAAATGAGTGGAGTGAGGGCTGCCCAACAAGACAAAAAGTAACAACGAAAACATATTTTCCTTGCATAATAATCTCTGCAATCTAATTTGTTCACAAATTCTAGCTTTGCAGGTGCAGTTTAGTTTTTAAACTGATGAGTTATTTCACTATAAATATAATCCTGACGCACACATGTTGGTTTATTTGGGGTTTAGCGTCCCATCCAACAGCTAAGGTCATATGAAGACGGGATCTCGGTTTATAGTCTCATCCGACAGGCTGGGTTCCCTTGGAACCCTGGATTCCAAGGCAAGTGACATAAACACTGCTGTATGAGTCTGATATGGCACTACAGTATTAAATATAACACCAGACCATGTCATGTTTCGACACCAAATCATGTGTACGTTCTCATCTCTCATTAACTGATTATGCTTTGAGTATTTATGTACAAGATTTATGCAAACTGTGGTACCTTTAGAACGGTAAATCCAATTTTTAGAGCATTAAAGCAAAACACAAATTAGAAAACAGACAGAAATTAAAAATGATTATACTAAATCTGTAAGTACCATATCATCTACAAAGCATTTTGATTGGAAGAATAATTGCTTAATTTGTGGTGAGATTTGTGACCATGTTATAAATGAACGTAAAGTAAGTGGAATCCGGTCGATTATAGTGTGTGCAATTGGCGATTGCAAACTTGAATTATATAAAAGAATTGTTGCAGCAGCGGGGAAAGGCAATGTAGTAATAAACACGCCAAGGGGCCTTCTGAATGGTGACTTGGTTGCTACTGAAGCAATATATCACAGTAAAAAGAGGTATTTGCTCAAATGCACATTAGAACAAAATATTCAATTATGACACTAAGAAAAATTTTGTTTGATTCAAACGCGCAGATATAGGTTTAAATGAGCATGAAAACACAATAAAAGGTCAAGGTCATCCCAGGGTCATGATTTACACAAATTTTGTAGAATTTCATTCCTTGATGTTTCGTGCCAAGTTTCAAAATCATAGGCCTCCTGGTTCTGAAGAAGAAGATATTTTAGGATTATTGTTATTTATAGCCATGGTGGCCATCTTGGTCATGCGACCATGACTGTTTATGCAAACTTTCATTCACTCTTCCCGAGAATACTCCGAAGAAAGTTTGGTTTTGATTGGCCAAGCGGTTTAAGTGAAGGAGATGTTTGAATATTTTGGTCATATACATGTATATAGCCCCGTGGCAGGGACAGACAACACCCTGGGCCCAAAATATTATCATAAACATAAATTTTCTGTCCATTTGCTCATTCCTAGCAAGTTTTCTGACATTAAATGACATTTTCGTATTTTCCCCATTCAAATGCATGGGCGACATAAATTGACCTTGCCGTAAAACATGTCAAGGTCATCCCAGGGTCATGATTTATACAAACTTCGTAATGCTCCATTTCAGATGCTTCATAACAAGTTTCAAAACCATAGGCCTTCTGGTTCTGAAGAAGAAGATTTTTAAAGGTTTTTGCTATTTATAGCCATGGCGGCCATCTTGGTCATATGACCTAGACCATTTATACAAACTTTCATTTCCTCTTCTTAAGGATGCTCAGCATAAAGTTTGGCTTTGATTGGCCGAGTGGTTTCAGAGAAGAAGATGTTTGAGTATTTTGGTCATATGCATGTATATAGCCCCGGGGCAGGAGCAGACAACACCCTGGGCGCAAAATACTTTCATAAACTTAAATCTTCTGTCAATTGGCTCATTCCTATCAGGTTTTCTGCCATTTAATGACATTTTCCTATTTTTTCCATTCAAATGCAAGGACGACCTCAGTTGTCCTTGCCATAAAATAGGTCAAGGTCATCCCAGGGTCATGATTTATACAAACTTTGTAGAGCTCATTTGCCTGATATTTCGTGCTAAGTTTCAAAATCATAGGCCTTCTGGTTCTGGAGAAGATTTTTAAAGGTTTTTGCTATTTATAGCCCTGGCGGCCAGCTTGGTCAAGTGACCTAAACCATTTATACAAACTTTGGTTCCCCTTTCCTAAGGATGCTCCACATGAAATTCGAATTTGATTGGCCATGCGGTTTCAGAGAAGAAGATGGTTGAAAAGTGTGAACAACGACAGCGACAACGACGACGGACGACGGAGCATGGGTATACTATAAGCTCACCTTGTGAGCCTAACGGCTAAGGTGAGCTAAACTCATTATGGCACTCGTAGCCGAGTGATTTCCTTATCGTGTTTAATCTTTAGACCATCCCATCGCTGAGGGTCTGGATGGGGTATAATGATTAATGAATAATGGCCTATAATTTTTAATGAGAGTGAATAAAGAGCAAAAAATTTAATGATTAGTGAATAATGAGGTCCTAAAAAATAATGAATAAATGTAAATTTTTAATGAATAGCAGAGTAATATAATGAATAGTGAATAATAACATTTTAACGAATAATGAATATGCTAAAATTTGGCTATGGAATTGTCTTAGATGGCCTCCCTGACATTCCAGAATTTCATTTTTTTTCTGGGATCTGGACGCCCCCAGACCCGATTTAGTTCAAATGTTGTATTCATATTTCAGAAATCCTTGAATGTTTGGAAAGCCATATGTCTGGAAGCCAAGCATGTAGGGGCTCACCTCATGGTCCAGTTGAAAAAGAAATGTGTCATTTCAAGGCAGAGAAAAATAAATTAAATCATTCTGGATGTTTACTGAGCCAGATACTATTTCTATGTTTTGTTTGCTTATGTATATGTATTTTCTTTTCATTCTATTACCCCACTTTGTCCTTATTATGTATGTTCCAATCCTATAATGATAATCTTTGACATCTTTTCTATGGATGGACATCATCTTGCTTTTTATATGACAGAACATAATAATAGTGTCTTTTGCAATCAGAAACAAGGCAGCGCTAATGCAAATCTATCTGGCAATTTATATGGCGCTACATATTTTTTTCCTCGCGCGCTTCGCTCGCTCGGTATTTAAGACATTAATCAAAATGTATTGTACAATCAGGCACAAGCACAAAATCCATGCATCACATAGTACTTCTATACTAACTAAACAACAGCAGTTGATTATAACTTTTACCCCTGAAGTTACAATTTTTCTTAACTAAACTTTGGTATTCATAATTGAAGAGAAAGATTCAGGGTAAAACTTAGGGCGAACAGATTTAAAAGGGGTTTTGCTTAAACAATCGGTATACTATTTGGGAAAGTTTATATGAGGCTTTGTGGTCTAGCAGAGTATATATGCTTCTCTCAAGATGTTAATATCAAGGTTGCACTCAGCAGTCTACAATTTAATATTACAGAACTAGTCCTTGTGGCTTGAGATAAGGGATGCCTTAGGTGGGGAACACCTATTTGCTTATGGATATTAGCTAGGTGAAGAAGGCGTGACTAGTAATTATCATATTTTAATGAATAATCGAGCTAATTTTAATGAATAAGCCAAAATTTTAATGACAGTGAATAAATGGCTAAATTTTTAGTGATTAGTGAATACCAGGACCCCCCATCCAGACCCTCATCGCTATGAATGGGGTGGGTTTGAGCCAGTGTGGCAACTTGTGAGGCATGCCAAGTTTTCTTTGCGGGTGTGCCATTGTTTTATTTTTATTATTATTATTTTCTTTTTTTTTTCTATGATTATTATTTTTTCTCGGGTTTTTTGTGTGAGAACCCAAAATACTTCAGTCCAACTTGGCAATGTGATTTATGGTTAAATGTATCATATTTGTCTTGACAAATGCACCTAGAAGTCATATACCATAAATCACAAAACAGAAATAAAAAAAAAAAAACTTGCTTTATGAGGTACACAGGGTACAGTTTGACAGTTTGTTTAAAATTTATATCTTTATATGTCACTTCTTCCATTGTGAATGGACCTTGGTATCATATTCCATGAAACATCAGAAAAACACCTAGTGGGCACTTAAGTATTCTCTAGCCCCGTCATCTTTTTCGAAACTTTTCGAAACTATGAGGCTCAGAGAGTTGGTGGACATCAAGCTGGCGCCAAAGCTTTCGAGTTCAAATGCACAAGTATTATGTTATCAGGTAACAATATACAGCCCCATTATCCCCAAACCATTACAGTTTCATAGCTAGTCAAAATTATTTCTATACCTTTTTGTTTCGTTTTTAGGAAACGCTCAGCGAGGCCATTCTAACCATTAACTATGATTTATAGCAATTTCAGCAATTTCCAGCCCTCTGGAGCATTTGATCACTGAGATATTAGCAGTTTTATTGGTATACCCCCTTCGTTTGCCAGTGATTTTTCTCCTATGTCTTAAGTTTTCTTAAATATTTTGGCAACAAGAAAGTCAGCTTGTTTATACACTGAAACAAAGTTATAAAGAGGCCATTTTTCAAACTCATTTTTTGTTTCTAAGCCAAGTTCAAAATTGCACAATTTTTTGCCAAAAGACGTGTCTTTCAAGTAAGTAAAGTTCCAAAGTGTTAAGAAATAATTTTCTTTTACTAAAGGCGTTTTTGGAGTAAAAATGCAAAAATCAATGTTTTTGAATAAAAAATTGGATACAGCACACCATTTATTGAAATTAGGAACGGGTGTCATCAAAGGGGTCGTTACGGCTCGGAAAACATCAAACATTCGAATTTTCTCTACTGGTAGAATTTTTATGCATTTTTAAAAATCGCCAATTTTGAAATTTTTTGAAAAATTCATAAATGTGCCTCTTAAACATGTTGACCCCTGTTAAATTCACTTGATGAGGCCTGGAAATGAGAGATATAATTCGACTGAACTGTTTTTGGCCATTTTCGAGGACCAACATGTCAAGGCTGCCGCACACTTCCGGTTTCAATGCCAATTTTTAACGAACAAAATAACAAAATTTGTGGACGATTTTTTTAATTTTCAAAGTTTATCAGAGTCTAGTATTTGACCTAAATAATCGCTGAAAATTTCAATGCCGTGCTGCTGATAATAACGCAACTGGAGAAGAACAAAGTTGGTATGCAAATTGCATACAAAAGCTGAATTCCTGTTATTCAGGTTGTTGTCTTCTTGCATGTGCAAAACAGAAACGAAGATTCTTATTGCAGCAACACTTTTGACTTAATTTTATCTTGCATCATGGCAGTCAGTAGCACTTTCAAATAAATTAAAATGTAAAAACACAACGTCATAATATGACATTTAATTTGATGTTAATAAAGTGTGACTTTTTGAAATAGGGTACCTTTACACATGCTTCGTCTGTGTGAGAAGTATCACGCATTTTGGAATGCAGAAACTCACAGAGCCACTGTTAGACATTGGTTTATTCATATGATCATGAATTTTAATTGATCGTATTTTACTTTCTGAACTAGAAGACAAAATATGAGGTGGCCTCTTATAACTTTTTTTCAGTGTATATCTTATTACATGGTTATAGAATATTGTCATAGCAATTATTTGATACCAATTTCAGCTCTCTGTGGCTTTTGGTTGCCGAGATATACACGTTTCTATTGGTATACCCCCACCATTTGTCTGAGATTTTTATTTAATATTTAAAGTTATCATCAACCCCGTGAAAGTATTATTATTTATGTGTCTTATCACATGATTATAGAACATTTTTATAGCAATCATTTGAGACGAATTTCAGCTCTCTTAACCTTTTGGTCACTGCGATATTTTCAATTTTATTGGTATACCCTCTTCGTTTGCCAATGATTTTTCTTTTTTTTTTCTCTCTTATATCTTACGTTTTCTTAAATATTGGAGCAACAAGAAAGTAGTTTTATTAATATATCGTAATACATGGTTATAGAATATATATTATGTCTGTATTTTATCACATTACTATAGAACATTATCATTACAATCATTTTCAGCTCTCTAGAATTTTGGTTGCTGAGATATCATCAATGTTGTTGAAATACCCCCTTTATTTATCTGTTTCTTTTCTCTAATATCTGAAGTTCTCTTCAATATTTGAGCATTAAGATCGCAAGCTTGTTTATATAACTTATAACATGGTTATATAACATTGTCATAGCAATCATTTGATACTAATTTAAGCTCTCTAGATATTTTGATTGCTGAGATATAAGCAATTGTACTGGTATACGCCATTTTTATGTGATTTTTTTCTAATATAAAAGTTCTCATCAATATTCAAACACCAGGAAGTCAGTTTGATTTGTATATCTTTGTTCATGGTTATAGAGCATCCTAATTCTGCTCTATAGGTCTATCAGTAGCCAAGATACATGTGGTAATATAGGGGTACCACATTACTTCCTCTGCTTATTAGGGGTGGAAATGAACACACTGTGGTTTTATGTGGCACAAATGGGTATTTTAGTGATCCTCTGACCAAAGTGGCATCCATGAGCATTTTTTTTCTAAAGGGTGCAAAGTACATCCTATAGATAACCCACCTCAAACACTTCAAATGGCAATAGATATTCCCTTTGTAAATCTTGATTTTCACCATTTTCATTAATATTCATGAAAATGCAAATGATAATTTTTATTTAGGCCCATGGCATCAACAAGTTTGTCAAATATTACTTTTGGTACAATAACAATGAGCCTCAATGATATTAAATGATTATTAAAGCAGCGTTTCGTTTTGTGCACAACATTCTTTATCAAAGTCAAATTCTTTGATTTTCTTTAAAGCTGCAGACTGCAGTTACGCTTGATTTCATGTAATTAAGACTTGTGCAGGTACATTTGTCTCTGACAGTTGACATCGTTAGATGATTATTTGATACTGCGCGATCTGTTGGGAAACAACGCCAGTTCCAAGGTAGACAATCACGTGACTAAAATTGATTTTTGTGTACTAGTATCCGGACATAACCATTCAGCAAATCGGCTGTAGTTTTCTTAAAACTGAATGAAATTCCATGGGGTAAAGTGCACATACCCTGGAATGGTACACTCTAAACTGTTGTACAACAGTCAATATAATTCGTTTTTTATTGTTTACTAGATAACCCCGGGTAACCTCGGTGTTAAATTATAAATCCAGTTGCTCGGGAGAATGTTTAAAGTTATAGAGCAAATTAAACTGACGAATGTATAGCAGTTTAGAGCGTATTGTTCCGGGGTATGTGCACTTTACTCCGTGAAATTCCATTTAATTTCAAGAAACTTATGGCCAATTCACTAACTGGTTCTGTCCGAATGCTAGTGCGCAATAATTGATTTTGTCACGTGATTGTCCACCTTGAGTTCAGTCAGCTTTTAGCAGGAATCCTATGAATGAAGTGAAGCTATCAATATTTTCAGGCTTGTAACAATCCCCAACATCCACCATATCACCACGGTTTAAGTAGAGAATAGTTGAGGCAGAACCATGATAGAACCCGCTCGCGCTGGGAACTGTGGCATAGGCAACTCCACTGCCATTCTTACGAATGTAACAATGCGTTCCATCATATCCACTCTTGTACAAGTTTAGGGAGAACACGTATACACCTTGATAATTACAGGTGAACTTCCCAGTGGAAGTATGGTAGTGATTTCCGATGTTCAGTTTAGTACTTGGGAATACGGCAACATCAGATGACGAGTCGTAGGTAGGAAATTCGTCAATGTCAAAAATAGCAAAAGCTGACGACGGATCTAAAGGAAATGAACAAAAAATATATGAAGAACTAACAAAAACGTAAATGCAAGAATAGAAATTGATTTTAACTCAGATAGGCGAATTACTTTTTTCGACTGTCATTTGACGAACAATAAGCTTCCTAATTTGATTCACATATTACCAAAAACAATCGACATCCGTAGCCTGTGCTAAAAACTGTTTTCTTGTTACGAAGTGGCCATGTGATTAAATTCGTTAAAAATAATCAAGTCCTTGCGCGAATAAATGCTCATCAGGGAAGAGTATATAAAATTTAAAAGCAAAATATTTAACAAAACGAAATAAATTCAAATTTTAAAACTAATGCGTTAGCATTTTTGCCAAGTGTACTCTGGGTCGCAAAAAAAAAAATCGAGAAAATTATTAAAATAAAGGACTTGGGTATTTAACGCCTGATTTTGGCCTCAGATTTTGCTAAAAAATAAATTTTGGAATTTAGGAAAGAAAACTATACCTTAAAATAGCCATATGTCTCCTCTATTAAAAACAAGAACAAGTACATCATTTATCCAACAAGCGGTGCCATGCCAACGCCAAGAAGAACCATAGATAGAGCGCATTTTGCACTTTTTGGTCTATTTTTGACCATTTCTGGACACATTTTTTAATTTTTAAGTGCCAGCCCACACGACGAACAAAATGATACTTAGCATACAATATCTCTGGATGATACTTAATAATTATTACATAATAAGAAATTGTTCGTCGCGTGGGTCGGTAGTTGAAAATGATGTTGAATGGTGAAAATTAGACCCGAAATTGCAAAAAGTGATATTTCTATGCTTTTCAGAGCGTTGCCATGGCAACATGTCTAATTTGAATGTGATAGTTGTGCTAGAATTTATAAGCATGGACCTTCACCTGCTATTTGCAAATACTCTTATCCTAAAAATTCCAAAATTCAATTTTTTACCAACACATGAGGCCGAAATCAGGCCTTAAATCCCCTAGGCCTTTGTGTTTTTTAACCCTTATAATCCATTTTGACTGAAATGGAATAAGGCATGACCACTGATATAGGTGTCTAACCAACGAACAGACGCTTAACGAGTCTAAAACTGTCGTAACCTGTACAATTCTCTGTGTTGCACGGTTCACTCTCAGTCTCTGTCCAGGGTAGCCAGTCTTCTCTGAGTGAGTTTGTGTTCTGACAGTTCCGTGTACGATATTTGATACCTCCCCCACAGGAATGTGTACAGGTTGAGAAATCAGTCCAGTTACTCCATGTACAGTAAAAGGCATCTAAAGCAGCATATATTCATACAGCAAACATCCAACGTTAAGTTTTAGGCATTCTGTTAAGATATAACAATATCTCAAACGTTATGAGTTCAGGTTAACGTTTCTACGTCAATGATGTGCGAGCGATGAAGCCATTATGTGAGTAAGGCATCGCTAGTACTTGAACCTGAATTGAACCGAAGAAAATACTCACAAGACTTTACCATTTTTATCAGCTTCTTGTGTACGCTGCAGCGTGCTTAATTTTACAATTTTAAACACAAATATACATGATACATATATAAGTTGTTACAATGTACGTCTTACTCCTGATGGAAATCTTATAAATATATAGAGGATATTCAAGTTTTTGGAGTGAATATGAGTTTTATTTCATTGAGTGAAGTGAAAATTTTTTATATTTCATGAGTGCCGAAGGCACGAATGAAATATATAATTTTTCACTTCACGAGATGAAATAAAACTCATATTCACGACAAAAACTTGAATTTTCTTTTTATTATATTGCATGTAGTCATTGTAACGTTGCGCGCTAAAGCATATGACGTCAAAATCTTAAATGACGTCATTACGTCACGTCATTACGTCACTATTGTGTGTGAACGTTCATTGCGTCAACAATAACATAGATTATAAAATTAAGTTATGTATAAATAAGAAATAAAACGGTGGAATCATAATTTGCGTATTCCCAAATCTTATATTTTCACATGTGAAAATATAACTTTCATATATTTTCACATGTGAAAATATAACTTTTTCAAATATTGGTTATATTTAATACATATTTCTTTATATTTCATCACTTGCCATATAATAAATCAATGAATGGCATGTTGTTTGGTTTAAAACAGGGCAATTTAATGCTGGCATATATTGAATTTTTGATGTAGTTTTGACGTCAGAATGTTCAGCACGTGTCCCGGAAAGGGTCTTTGTGTTTAATTCATCGCTGTGCTGAATATCATATACGATAGTTAAAGGAATGTATTCAGCGCTGTGGTATGGAAATCTGAACTTATATAAAACGAAAGACTACGACCTCAAGTCTCAACCCGTTTATGCTGATTATACTACTCAAAACACCGAAGTATGAAATCATTTGAAAACATGTCGGTGGAACGTGTACGCACTTAAACCGCACTTTTATACAGTAAAACTTGGGTACAAGGGGTATACCTATTTTGTCTTATTTTTGATCCAAAACATAGATTGTGGGTACTCGTTAGAACCGCCTCGATCTATGTTTTGAGAAACAATATAAATATATCAAATTTTATAATTTTTAATTTCAGATGAACAAATTCTCTGTTCACTACATGGGCAAGTTATCGTTATGTGAAATCATTTGTAACTCACCCGTTATATCTGCTAAAACTATAGAATGATTTTGAAGAAGTTGTCCGTTTAGACTTGTTTCATTCTCAAGTGCCGACAATCTGTTTATTTGTACACTGAGCGTTACTTCGTCCAATGACTGTCTGTATTCTAAGTCCTGTGTGTAAACGACCACAGTTTTTCAAAGTAGATAATTATGGGTATGCGTTTATCAATCAGTTTACATTGTTGCTGAATGACATATATGACCCTACATTTATTCTACGGTTTCTTTTGTGGACGGATAAATACTAGATGTGTTCCATTATTTTCGCATGAAATATAATTTCATCAAAGTGCCAGTGAGATTTAAACTAATTGCCTCTCAATAAATCTGGACTTTTATATTTATATTTTATTTGCTATAACCTTTATATTTTATTTGCTATTACTGCAGCTGGTGTTGTGCCGTGTGGCGGCCGTAAAAAGTCTCCCCGTACATCATCCATAGTGCAGATTATATTTTTATTTCGGTCCTTTGAGATCAATAAAGATATTCAGAGTGTTCAAAACACTCACGTTTAGAAACATACTTCTAAGCAATGTTTATAAATATTTGACCCAATTTAGGAAGATGTCTTTGATTTTGACTCCTCGTGTAAATTCTCGAAATTGCAGCACAATAGTCTGGCGTTCGTTGCCGGTTTAAAAAGGGCTACTGATGAGGGTTCATTACCCGAAATTGCGCAATATAGTCCATACTATCTCCCTTTGAATGTTTTTACTGCTTCCAAAGGATCAAACCTTTATATTTTATTTGCTATTACTGCAGCTGGTGTTGTGTCGTGGGGCGGCCGTAAAAAGTCTCCCCGTACATCATCCATAGTGCAGATTATATTTTTATTTCGGTCCTTTGAGATCAATAAAGATATTCAGAGTGTTCAAAACACTCACGTTTAGAAACATACTTCTAAGCAATGTTTATAAATATTTGACCCAATTTAGGAAGATGTCTTTGATTTTGACTCCTCGTGTAAATTCTCGAAATTGCAGCACAATAGTCTGGCGTTCGTTGCCGGTTTAAAAAGGGCTACTGATGAGGGTTCATTACCCGAAATTGCGCAATATAGTCCATACTATCTCCCTTTGAATGTTTTTACTGCTTCCAAAGGATCAAACCTTTATATTTTATTTGCTATTACTGCAGCTGGTGTTGTGCCGTGTGGCGGCCGTAAAAAGTCTCCCCGTACATCATCCATAGTGCAGATTATATTTTTATTTCGGTCCTTTGAGATCAATAAAGATATTCAGAGTGTTCAAAACACTCACGTTTAGAAACATACTTCTAAGCAATGTTTATAAATATTTGACCCAATTTAGGAAGATGTCTTTGATTTTGACTCCTCGTGTAAATTCTCGAAATTGCAGCACAATAGTCTGGCGTTCGTTGCCGGTTTAAAAAGGGCTACTGATGAGGGTTCATTACCCGAAATTGCGCAATATAGTCCATACTATCTCCCTTTGAATGTTTTTTACTTCTTCCAAAGGATCAAACCTTTATATTTTATTTAACAATATCACATGTATTTATTTTGAAAAAAAATGCTAATTTTAAAACGATTAAGATTTGTTTTACTAAAACTTGCAAAAAGGGTCTCTGTGCTGCATTAGTTTTTAAAGGATAAAACTGAATCGTTCAGTTTTGATACTGTACAGCGATATTTAAAACGCATTGAATTTCAAGCCATTTCTATTTCAAAATTCTGATGTGTTAACATTATTTTGTTACTTTCATTTTCAACTGTTTAACTGATTTCTGTAAGCCATTCATCCTAAAAATGTTTTTTTTATATGAACTATTATTTACACTTTACCTTTAGTGTTTCAACTGCCTCATTGTAGTTGTTTATCGTGTCTTGGATTGATGTAAGTTTTGATTCCATTTCTTTGTTTCGCTGAAGTTGGTCGTTAGAAAATGCCATGATAGAAGTATTGTTTTCCTCCAGTACGTTTATCTTGACTTTGTTATCTTTGATGTCAGATCGGGTTTTGTTTATATCTGATTCAAGATGGATAAGTTTGTCTTCAAGCTCTGCGCTTAATGTTTGGCTATCAATGACAGTTTCAAGGCGTAATACCCTTAATGTGTTGTTCTTGATCATTTCTCTGTCGTTGAATTGGTCAGTTTCTATATCGTTCGTTCTAACTGTTAACGTTTTCAAAACATCTTGTGTCGTCTCAAATTGCTTATCGAGTTTTGTTTCAACAATCAATATTGTTTCGTTCAGTATGTCCAAAGCTTTACAGTTTGATACAGGTGTTTCAGTAGATGTACCCGCAACACCACTTGTATTAGTTGTAGATGTCTGATTCGCAATTACTGTCTCGATTCTGTCGACCCGTTCTATATGATCTAAGAAACCTTCCTTTTGTAGCTTCATGTCTGTTTCAAGTGCATCCAATCGTATCAGGAGCTCTGCATGTTGATTCGTACTGGTTTGTGGCTCACCTACAAGTTGAGTATTGCATAATTACATGTAGTTAACGGAAAATGTCTATAAATTCGACAATTCTGATTCGCTCCGATAAACCTCATATCGAGGTTTATTTATCATGAGTCTACTGAGTTATATATTATAAAACCATCTACTGATTACTGAGTAACATCCATTGATTACTAAGAATTTGTCGAAAATTAATATTGAACAATGTCTATATTTTGTACAGTATGTCTTTTTAAATAGATATTTTCACATAGGAAATAATTCAATGATGTAAAGATAATCGACGTGGTCATAAGTTCTTAAATCATTTGAGACAATATCGAGATAAAACCTTAACGAAGTGATAAATATTTAACGTCGCATAATTGTTCTTACCAGTCATTTGCCTCAATGAGCCTATTTCCTTTTCCTGTAATGCAAATTGTAAATAATAAATATTGTTTGGTTGGTTTTAATGAAAGACCATCCGTAGACACATTGCAAAATCATAGACACAAGATCTGTAGCTCTTTGAAAGATAAACATTATATTTATGAACATCCAAATACACTCCATTCTAACAGTCCATACACATGATAAAGTGTGCTTGTTGCTTTATTTGCAATTCTTTTTAAAATATCAATTAAAACATTTCAATCATTTGACCGTGATGACCGATACTGTAGCTTTCATTTTATTAATAAGTAAAATGCTCATACTTTTTTCGTTAGAGCACGTGATCATTGCTGAACGAGTATAGTTAGCTTAATCATAACTTTAAATTATGAAGAAATAACATAACAATGTCTGTTCACACAAAGATGGCGTGCGATGGCCGCGTAAGCGTATCCCTGCGGCTGATATATTTGCTTTGAGAAAATTCATTGGAAAAAATACCAAGTCAATTTAAAGTATTTATGAATTTAGATTGTCTTACGTGATCATTGACGTAGACGCCAAGAGTTGATGCAGCTACGATACTAAATAGCACATGACCTACAAACAATCCCGTCAGAATCTTGAACAAGCGTCTTTGAGCCTCCAGTTTATTCTCTAGCGATTCTTTTGTCGACGTGGTCATTCCAGTCACTGGTGTTTCCGTTATTTTATTTGTTCGTGTCATCATGTCAATCAAGCAGTCACTGAAAGTGTTTGTTGTTTTTTTTTTCTAAAATGTGAGCAATTGAATGTTTTATCTGACATTGATTCTATAGTTTATCATGGTTAATGAAACATAACACATTTTTGACTAAACAAGACCTGGGCTCAAAAGACAATGACTAACAACTTGGAATCACTTAAATGTCGAGCAAGACCACTGCAATCTGACGCAAAAGGGAGTCATCATTTAAACCACGATGAACTAATTGACAGGCGACAACGATTCGTCAAAACCAACTTAATTTATTATCTTTATTCAGTTTACAACATGTTTTTAGTATCACTGCCTTATTGTTAATTTATTTTTTCAAACCTCGGTTTTTGGATTGGGAATTTCTGTCTGATTGCGCCATTTCCTTCTCATTGCATACTTTGACTTTTATATCAGGTAACACCCATATCACCGGTGCCTAATTGTTCATTTATTTTTCCCACCTCGGTTTTTGGATTAGGAATTTCTGTCTGATTGCGCCATTTCCTGATCATTGCATACTTTGATTTATATGTCAGGTAACACCGGCGTGCTATCAAACCGTGTGGCTACATCAGCATCATTGAGTAGGTCTATAACTGTATATGTGTTCATTGTTTATTTATTTATTTATCTATTTATTTATTTATTTATTTATTTTTTTTTTATTTATTTACAAACATTGCCGCGAAACACCAAGGAATACCACTGAGAAATTTTGGTATATTTTTTTTTATCCTACATGTATTTCTCCTTTTCTTGCTTGTGGAGGAAAGCAAAGTATGTTTGATTCTATGTCTTCAAAAGCGCTGTCTGCAGAGTAAAAATATGCAATGATCAGGAAATGGCACAATCAGAAAGAAATTCCCTCTCCAAATCCGACGTTGAGAAAAACTTAATATCACTCAGGTACTAATACTGAGAAAAACTATCATAAGTCGAGTGAGCGGCTATTCCCCAAACGCTCGAATGATATCAGTTTGAATGACTTAATGTAAAGAATCAGTGAAACCACAACAATAACCAAGCTGTCAAGAGGAGCACACTTATCAATGTTCGATCTTTCAATCCAATTTAATTTTTGATGAAAACTTACCGAGTATCGTTCACATCGTACTGTGTTAAAATTATTCCGTTTCTAAGTTCATAAACATCTCCCTTCCAACAAGAGTTAGTGTCTAAACAACCGATGCTTAGTGGATAGAATGATTATAAGATAAGTAAACAATAAGACGTACGAATTAATATCGAAATTAATATGTATTTATGTTTTGTTACATATAGGGTCATTCAGCTATGAAAAGATTACGGCAAATATACACATCATATTTCAATATTTTATGTAATATATTTTCAGAAAAAGTCGACTCAAAGAACAAGATAATTAAAACCTCATGATAAATCTCGAAAACGGACAGTATAAGTTTGTTACTGAAGGTCTGGGATGTTATATTATCACTATATAGACAGCTGCGTGCACTTTCACCTCTAACATTTATATATTTTCATAAAACACGATATTAACATGTTCATTGAATAAAAATATGATTGGTTTAGATTAATTTTCTAACAAAAGTTTAATATTTTCGGCCCTATTTTAATTTTACTAACCTTCGTATTGACTACCCTTTTGAATGATTCAGACTGACAGTACATGTAAGTATTTTTGGCTCCATGTTACCAGATATATACGTCACTGAAGAGGCTTAGGAGCCGAAACCGCGGTATGGCCCATCCCCTTTCTTATTAATATTTTCACTGCTTTTAAAGGATCAGTTTTATTTCCTCCCGTCGTCAAACCTTTGTTTTAAAATCAGGAAAACAGGTCTGTGAGATAATATATATTCGTACATTTTTATTATTTCTTAATTGTTTTTTGCTCCAAAACATAGATTGTGCCTGGATACTCTGCTAAGCGGCTATAACGTGTATCCACAATTGATGTTCTGAGCAAATATTAAATGTTCAAACTGAAAAATTTAAATTTTACAGCTCAAATAGAGATATTGCATTTGCGTGTTTTAATGATAAACGTGTACATTCTAGATTCCTGAACTATTCTGAAGGCTATGTTTGGTCATGTTCTGAGACGTTTATTTCGTGTATCCACAACTGATGTTCTTAGCAAAAATACGAACATATTTTTTTTTTCAACTGAAAAATATTAACTTTTACAGCTCAAATATTGCATGTATGTGTTTAATTAACAAACATGTACATTCTAGATTCCTGAAACATTCTGGAGGTTATGTTTGGTCATGTTCTGAGACGGTTATTTCGTGTATCCACAACTTATGTTCTGAGCAAAACTACGAAAATATAAAATTTTTCAACTTAAAAAAATAAAGTTTTACAGCTCAAATATTGCATGTGTGTGTTTAAATAAAAAAAAGCGTACATTCTAGATTCCTGAAGTATTCTAGAGGTTATGTTTGGCCATGTTCTGAGACGGTTATTTCGTGTGTCCACAACCGATATTCTGAGCCAAACAAAGAAAATATTAAATTGTTCAACTGAAAAAAAAAAAACTTTTACAGTTCATATATAGATATTGCATGCGCGTGTTTTAATGATAAATTCGTACATTCTAGATTCCTGAAACATTTTGGAGGCTATGTTTGGTCATGTTCTGAGACGGTTATTTCGTGTATCCACAACTGATGTTTTGTGCAAAACTATGACAATATTAATTTTTTCAACTGAAAAAAAAAACTTTTACAGCTCAAATATAAATATTGCATGTCTGTGTATATGTAAATAACAAACTTGTACATTATAGATTCCTGAAATATTTTGTTTGAGTTCTGAGACGTAACTTACTGATACAATGCAAATGTGGAGGTTATAGAATAAAGTATTATAAGGTTATATTCTACATAGAATGGGAGCAAGTCTGTGTCTATGTCCAGAGTCGTAATCACCCTTTTACCACACGTTGATACACTGTGCAATCGGCAAATATGCCAAAGCATCAGTTTTAAAAATTGAATAACTTTTGTTTCATTAAAGATTTTGCTTTCAAAGTTTGTGTCACAAGCAGTTGTGACATTTGGTATAAATTTGATATATTTTATGGTAACAGATATTTAGAGAGTATTGGAAATTTTATCCAGGTAAATTCTATTGAATTGAAACTGGTCATTGTAAAAGATTAGTGAGCTTTGTACATATTATTTTGCTGAGGGTAAAATATGCTGGATTAACTATTAACTGTGAGATTATTTTATTGAAAAAGGCACATTTTGACTTTGTGATTCAAAGAGAAATGATGTGTTATACATAGAGAATGTGAATGATTGGAATTATTTTAATGTGGAGAGAAGTACTAGAACTGTGGTCTTTACGGTATCGGGTGAAAGAAGATGATCCAAAATCCTAGATGATACTGCTAGAGGAATAGAAACTATATCAATCTTCATCCAGATTAGCATTACAAGACTTGAATGTTTATTGTGTGAAATCATTTGACTTATGCCATAAATGGATTTTATGATGGATAACGGACTAGCTATGAAATTGATGAGAGTTATTTCATATTGAAGCTATGAATATGAAAGAAGGATTTCATAGTAATATACTGAGCAGCATTAAAAATGAACTAATATGATGATAATTATTTTGATGAGTATATATTGAGAAGAAAAACGACTTGAAGTTTTGAGGTTGTGGTAGGCACTATGGGTACGCTGAATGGATATATCGAGACAGTTATAAACTTGGTTTGAGGAGTATTAGATTAGGTTTGAATGACATAATACGGAATCATCTATGATTGAACATATACTATTGAATGGAATCAATATAGCAGAATTACTGTTACATCATCGTGGGGTTGTATGTAAAGCAGTCTTGATGACATTTAGTAGATTCGGGCTATAGACTTTGTGCTTTGTGGAAGATGAGATAGACTTTGTGCAGTGCTTTGTGGATACAAGTAGCTTAGTGGGCATTGAACTATAGAAACTTGAGTGAATTTTGTGGTAGTAAATTGAGAATCTACGCTGAGACTATAAACTTTATATTTATATAACCTTAGAACTGATTCTGTTATTGAAGTTTGGCTTTAAGCTAAAGTTGAGTGATTTCGATTGAGTTTGACCCAAACCTATATATGCAAATTGGGGCCAGTGTATTTGTAAGTTCGGCTTACGAGAAAGTAGAGTGAACTGTATTGATTATGAGTATCTATTATTTGCCTAGAAATATTGAATAGATTTTTATGGGAAAATTATCTTGTGTGTCTGTTCCTACCTGTTGGCCAGATCTAGTATAATATACAGAAATCTGCACTTGACAAATGGCGATCCCGGCAGGATCTGGCTAAGGGGTTTGGACTATTTTGTTTTGGTGTGTGTGGTTAGATAGATATACTGTATATAAATATTGTATAATAATGGAGGGTCTCACAAAATTACTTGAGGTGGGGAAAGAGTTAGGTCTAAGTTGGAAAGAGTTATTAGATTTTATAGAGAAAAGAGAGAAATCAGCTCAAGAAAGGGAAGAGCAAAAAGAAAAAGAAAAGAAAGAAAGGGAAGAAAGGTTAGAAAAGGATAAGATGGAGCGGGAAGAAAGAATGAAAGATAGAGAGTTCAAACAAAAATCATTAGAAATAGCACATGAGGAAAATGTAACAAAATTAAAACTTCAATTAGCTGAAAGGGAGGTTGAACTGGCTGAGATACAACATAAAAGTTCAAAAGTAATAAAAACATCAGGTCATGACAGTTTGAAGGCAAAGCTTCCCAGGCTTCCTCCATTTTGTGAAGGTAAAGATAACATGGACAGTTACCTGAAACGGTTTGAACGATTTGCTATGAATGCAGGTTGGCATATGGATGAATGAGCTACAAATTTATCAGCATTGTTACAGGGTAAAGCTCTTGATGTTTACTCTAGGTTGTCTTCCGTTGATGCTGTCAATTATGATGCTTTGAAAGATGCTCTTTTGACTAGATATCAATTGACTGAAGAGGGATTTAGAGTTAAGTTTAGAACAAGCAGACAAGAGTCTGGTGAAACAGCAAGTCAATTTGTTGTTAGACTTTCAAACTATCTGTCAAGGTGGATGGAGTTAGGAAAGGTAAGTGAAGATTTTGGTGGATAAAGAGATTTGATGCTAAGAGAGCAGTTTCTTGCTGTGTCAAATAAAAACATTGTAATTTCTTGAAAGAAAGAAAATTAAAATCTGTTCAAGAAATGACAGAATTGGCTGACCAGTATATAGAGGCACATGGATTTAGTGAAGTCATGCCAAAGTCATACATAGGAACAAGACCTGATAGTAAGTTTGAGGGAAATAAAGGGTATATTCAGAGGAACTTAGTTCCAGTAAATAGTAGTCAACCACGTGTTGCAAGAGAAAGGGTATGTTATCACTGCGGCAATAAAGATCATTTCATAAGAGACTGTCCTTTGAGAGGTAAAGCTCAAACGAGTCAAAATGTTAAGGCAGCTGTTTTACAGATAGACCAAGATGAAACCGGTGATGGGGAAGAGAAAGCATGTATTAACAGAGGTGAGTATATTAGTGAAGAAGTAGTAAAGTCTGTAGCTACATGCATTGCCATGTCACCTGTTTCAAGTATCCCTACAGTGGTCCAAAGCGTGTCAAAATGCCATGTTGCTGGATCAAAGAACAGCTTGCCATTGGTTAGTATAACAGATAACCAAGGTACATCATATGAAAGTGTGAAAATGCCGGTTGTACAAGGATATGTTGGTGACAGAAGGGTAAGTGTTTTACGGGATAGTGGATGCAACACTACCATAGTCAAAGAATCTCTTGTTTCTGAAGGTGAGTTTAAAGGCTCTAGTCAAAGATGTAGGCTTGCTGATGGATCAGTTAAATCCTTCCGAGTAGCCGTTATACACATTGACACTCCTTACTTGATTGGAACTGTAGAGGCTTTGTGTATGGAAAATCCAGTGTGCGATTTGGTCTTAGGAAATATTGATGGGGTAAGATCAGTAGAAAATCCTGATTTGCATTGGATACCATTAAAAACAATGTTGGTGTCAGATGAATCAAAAGAAGTATGCAGTGTTGAGACTCGGGCGCAACGTATTAAGAATAGAACAGAAAATCCATTACACATTCCCAATATTAATGATCAGTGTTCAAAAGAAGAAATTATTTCAGAACAGATAAATGATGAGACTTTATTGAGATATAGGTTAAAAGCAGATTCTGGTGAGAAAACCATTAGTAAAAATGGTGCTCACAGTTCGTTTGATAAAGATAGAGGCCTGTTCTACAGAAAGTTCCAAGAAAAATGTGAAGATGGTAAGGTAGTGAAACAGTTATTAGTCCCTAAACCTCAGAGATCAGCTGTTTTAAAGTTAGCACATGATGCTATATTATCTGGGCATATGGGTGTACGAAAAACCAAAGAGAAAATTTTATCTAATTTTTGGTGGCCTTGTGTTGATCGAGATGTCAGAAATTATTGTCGCTCATGTGACGTATGTCAAAAGACAGTTGCAAAGGGTAGGGTAAGTATGCTACCTTTGGGAAAGATGCCTGTCATTGATATTCCATTTTCCAGGGTGGCAATTGATCTGGTTGGACTTATTCACCCTCCTTCAGACAGTGGTAATAGGTTTATTCTTACTGTTGTGGATTATGCCACTAGATATCCAGAGGCAAAACCATTGAAAAACATAGATACAGAGACAGTAGCTGAGGCTCTTGTGGACATATATAGTAGGGTAGGAGTCCCGAGAGAAGTACTCACAGATCAAGGGAAACAATTCACATCTTATTTAATGAAAGAGGTTGGTAGATTATTGTCCGTAAAACAACTGACAACAACACCATACCATCAATCATGTAATGGGTTGGTTGAGCGTTTTAACGGAACTTTGAAGTCCATGTTGCGAAGAGTAGCAGATGAAAAACCTAGACAATGGGACAGATACATCCCTGCTTTGTTATTTGCCTACAGGGATTCAGTACAAGAGAGCACAGGCTTTTCGCCTTTCCAGTTGTTATATGGAAGACAGGTACGTGGTCCTCTTACAATTCTGAAATAGCTTTGGACAAAAGACATTGATGATACTGAAATTAAAACAACATATCAATATATAGTGGATTTACGAGAGCAATTAGAAAACTCATGTGAGATAGCGAGAGATGAACTGGAGAAAAGTGCTAAAAGGTACAAAACATATGCAGATATAAAAAGTAAGGATAGGCAATTTAAGGCAGGAGATAATGTGCTTCTTTTGTTGCCGAACAACTTAAACAAATTACTGATGCAATGGAAGGGGCCATTTAGGATTATAGAAAAAATTAATCCTTATGATTACAGAGTGGATGTAAAAGGTAAGATTAAAACTTACCATGACAACATGTTGAAAAGGTATTATGGGCGTGACACAGATCCTGAGAGTAAGCATGAAATTAGTCGATTGGCATCAACATGTGTTTCAGTGATTGAACATGAAGAGTGGACTGGAGAAGGTGAGATATGTGAAAACATTCGCAATAAGGTAAGCATTCAATTCCCAACTCTTATCTCAAAGGAGACCCTAGAAGATGTGAAAATCAATAATGATATGGACAAAGATCAAGAAGCTGATGTAAAACTGCTCCTCAAAGATTTTATTGATGTGTTCTCTGACATTCCTGGCACAACTGATCTTGTTGAACATGATATTGTCCTAACAAGTACTGAACCCATACGATCTAGGCCATATCCTGTCCCTTACGCCCTGAAAAATGAAATCAGAAAAGAGGTTGACAATATGCTACAAATGGATATAATACAGCCATGTACATCCTCATATGCATCACCAGTGGTGATAGTTAAAAAGGCAGATGGAAGCAATAGGTTTTGCTGTGACTTTCGGAAATTGAATCAAGCAACAGTCTTTGATGCAGAACCAGTGGGAAATCCAGATGAGCTGTTTGCAAGTATGTCCAAAAGTAAGTATTTCACCAAACTTGATCTTTCAAAAGGGTACTGACAGATTAAGGTTAAACCATCATGTCAGCATTTGACGGCCTTTATAACATCTGAAGGTTTATATTCTTTCAAGAAAATGCCATTTGGTCTCGTCAACTCGGGGGCAACGTTCTGTAGGATGATGCGTAAGTTACTGAGAGGATTGGCAGATGTCGACAACTTTGTAGACGACATTATAGTGCACACAGAGACTTGGCATGTTCACTTGCGAACTTTGCGTAGTCTTTTATTGAGGCTCAGAGAGGCAAAATTGACTGCTCGTCCTTCTAAATGTGTTGTAGCAGTGACAAAGGTTGGATTCCTTGGGCATATACTTGGAAATGGTACGATTCAACCTAATCCAGAGAAGGTTATTAGTATTCAGAATTGTAAACGGCCAGTTACTAAGAAACAGGTCAGGTCTTTCATTGGGTTGATTGGCTACTACCGACGATTTATACCCAACTTCAGTAGTATATCTGCACCACTTACAAAGAATGGTATGTCAAACAAGTAAGATGGGAAGAAGCACAGGAAATTGCATTTCAGTCATTGATTGCACTGTTGAGTAAATCTCCCATTCTATGCTTACCAGAGTTCTGCAGAGAATTTATAGTCAGGACTGATGCATCAGATATTGGTATAGGGGCTGTTCTATTACAAGAGTATGGGGGTAGTAAGTTCCCAGTGTTTTATGCTAGTAAGAAACTGTCAGAACGTGAAAGGGCATATTCAGTTATAGAGAAAGAATGTCTGGCACTTGTTTGGGCTGTGCAAAAGTTTCAAAGCTACCTGTATGGGAAGCAATTTGTCCTCGAAACTGATCATGAGCCTCTAGTCTATATCAATAAAGCAAAATGTGCCAATGCTAGGATGATGCGTTTGGCATTGGCTTTACAGCCATTTAACATGAACAGTTGTCGGAATCAAGGGAAACGAGAATGTGGGTGCTGATTTTTTGAGTAGGGTTGTGTAAGTTTTAAAAGGTATTCAATGAGACCACAGTTCTATGGGAATGTAAATAGGTTTACATTTTCTTGAAAAGGGGGATGTGTCACAAGCAGTTGTGACATTTGGTATAGATTTGATATATTTTATGGTAACAAATATTTAGAGAGTATTGGGAATTTTATCCAGGTAAATTCTATTGAATTGAAACTGGTCATTGTAAAAGATTAGTGAGCTTTGTACATATTATTTTGCTGAGGGTGAAATATGCTGGATTAACTGTTAACTGTGAGATTATTTTATTGAAAAAGGCACATTTTGACTTTGTGATTCAAAGAGAAATGATGTGTTATACATAGAGAATGTGAATGATTGGAATTATTTTAATGTGGAGAGAAGTACTAGAACTGTGGTCTTTACGGTATCGGGTGAAAGAAGATGATCCAAAATCCTAGATGATACTGCTAGAGGAATAGAAACTATATCAATCTTCATCCAGATTAGCATTACAAGACTTGAATGTTTATTGTGTGAAATCATTTGACTTATGCCATAAATGGATTTTATGATGGATAACGGACTAGCTATGAAATTGATGAGAGTTATTTCATATTGAAGCTATAAATATGAAAGAAGGATTGCATAGTAATATACTGAGCAGCATTAAAAATAAACTAATGTGATGATAATTATTTTGATGAGTATATATTGAGAAGAAAAACGACTTAGGGTTTTGAGGTTGTGGTAGGCACTATGGGTACGCTGAATGGATATATCGAGACAGTTATAAACTTGGTTTGAGGAGTATTAGATTAGGTTTGAATGACATAATACGGAATCATCTATGACTGAACATATAGTATTGAATGGAATCAATATAGCAGAATTACTGTTACATCATCGTGGGGTTGTATGTAAAGCAGTCTTGATGACATTTAGTAGATTCGGACTATAGACTTTGTGCTTTGTGGAAGATGAGATAGACTTTGTGCAGTGCTTTGTGGATACGAGTAGCTTAGTGGGCATTGAACTATAGAAACGTGAGTGAATTTTGTGGTAGTAAATTGAGAATCTACGCTGAGACTATTAACTTTATATTTATATAACCTTAGAATTGATTCTGTTATTGAAGTTTGGCTTTAAGCTAAAGTTGCGTGATTTCGATTGAGTTTGACCCAAACCTATATATGCAAATTGGGGTCAGTGTATTTGTTAGTTCGGCTTACGAGAAAGTAGAGTGAACTGTATTGATTATGGAAAAAAAAGTACAAGTAGGCAAAGATCAGGAAAAGGCGCAATCAGAAAAAGAATCCCACTCCAAAAACCAAGGTGGGAAAAAACCAAACTAACAATCAGGTACTTATACCATGAAAACATTTCGTAAGCCGAATGAGCAGCTATTTTCCCAACAGGTGGCCACTCAGTTACCTTAACTTAACTAAAAAATATGTAAACATACATAAGGCGCCAACAGTACAAAAATATTTTAAACACCAAGACATAAAACAAAAAGAACCACCACAGAAGTATCGACTTGGAACGATCAGTAACACAAAGTTACTGGCGGGTTTAAATCGATTTTACACGGCCGTAACCTCACCCTCAGCTTCTGCAGTGGTTCATAACATTTAGTTAGTTCTTCGGTCCTCGTGGTGAATATCTAACTAGTAAATGAATCATCAAGAACAAACAAATAAATCATGATAAACATCCTGATGAATCACAAACCAGGACTCACAGATTCAGTAAGCTGCCCGACGATGGAGATCCCTGGGCGCCAAATAACTTACTAACTCCGGAGCTAAAGAAAAACATCAGTTGGACCCCGGTGGGACAAGCAACAGACAAGAAGCTCCGGCCCCAACAAACTAAAATGAATAGCTTTAAGTCGGGGCCATCATAGAGTCTGACGCCCGACCCACCGGCGTGCAATTAAAGAAGGCAGCATAGTTATCAACCGTGATTGGGTTAAAAACTAAGCATGCAGACTGTCGCATAACATTCAAGCTATAACCTATACGTCTGTAACGTGTTATGATTTTTCTAAACTGAAAATAAAAATCATTACTTCCTATAAGTTTCTTAAATTTGTAAACCAAGTCACAATAAAATTCTGGTTCCGAAAGACCCTCACTTAAAAGCGTCTTTAACCCAACATTATATTTGGAAATCAATTCATAGTGTCTACGAAAAAATTTAGAAAAGGTTTTTCGAAGTTTATGATACCGATAGCCCTGTTGGAGAAGTTTGGCCGTTAAAGATTTATTTCGAGCGTTGAAGACTGTAACATGATTGCAGACTCTAGCAAACCTAATAAGTTGCGAAATGTATACACCATAAGAAGCACGACGAGGAACGTCACCATCCAAAAACGGAAAATTTACTATATCAAAATCAAAGTCATCGCGCTTATCATAAATTTTAGAAGAAACAAATCCATTTGCAACAGAAAGATGTAGATCTAAAAAGGGGGCTTCGGTATCCGAGATATTGGCTTTGTTAAACTGTAGTTCAGATGGATAAATTTGATTGACCATACCTTCAAAATAAGGGTTGTCAATGTTCAAAAGGTCATCGAGGTACCTAGAAGTGGAATTAAAAGCCTCGATAACATCAGCTTGATTATCATGGTTAAGAGAATCCATGAAATCTATTTCGTAGCAGTATAAAAATAAATCAGCTACGAGAGGTGCGCAATTTGTACCCATCGGAATTCCAACAATTTGTCTGTATAACTTGGTCCCAAATCTAATATAAATATTATCAAGGAGTTAGGATAAGGCGTCGCACACATTCTGACATGACCAAAGTGTATACCGACTTTGGTCAGAGGATGTGAAAAAAGCCTATCTATTATTTGCCTAGAAATATTGAATAGATTTTTATGGGAAAATTATCTTGTGTGTCTGTTCCTACCTGTCATAAAAAGACCCAGGGGTTATTGCTACCAGCGTCTTTCTATGGTCGTTTATGTCGGATCTGTTCGTACGGTGGCAATGCCTTTGATTATCTGTTTCGGTCAGATGGGCAAAATAACAAGTTAGCTGTAACTAAAATATGTTTAATAAAGAAAGATAGAATTATTCATTTAAACATACATGCAAGATAAAAATCAATTAAACAAACTCACACACTTAATCGTCTAAAATGTTCTGATGGCAGTTTACTTGTTACAAATGTTCGTAAGTCCCACACTGTTGTTCTGCTGATGTTGTTCCCCGTATTATAATGTCAGTTCGTTGTTAGCGTTGTTGTCCAACGTCGTTTTAAGCGCGTCGTTGTTGTCCAACGTCGTTTTACTGCGTATGTCGATTGTTGAATTTGATGCAACAATGAATAACGAATCGTCGTTTCTATGATGACAATGTCCCGTATACTCGATGACAATGTCTTGAATCTTATTGTTGATACTTATAATCTTCTAGCTAATTGCTAGGATGTCTCTTTTATGTGCTTTTGCAATTTAACAAATCGTTGGTACTTAAACGATTGTCCTCTAGTTTAAGAAAACTAGGATTTCACAGCCTATGTAGCACTAACCTTTTATTGTCCCATTTCATCTATTATTCCGATATTTCACTTTCCCTCCTCCAAATTAACGTTTCTCATAACTTCTGAAACTCAACTGCCAATGTCCAAAATTGTCCATATTTATGTTATTCACTCACCCACCCAAACTAACACACCTCATGAGTAAATCTGCCCGCACAATCCATATAAGGCGACATCCTCTGGAACTCTCCCTTTTGCACACCTACTTTACAATGAATAACTCTTGACGTCATACACAAACATCTCTCTCACCCCGGAAATAATAGCTTCCATGTAATATTTCAAGAAAGTACATGCAACCTTAGAGTAAAAGGATTGTTCATTTTTGTTTTTTCTGACATACATGCCCCTCTTTTAAGAAAAAAATATAGTTTTTTTTTTCTAACTAATTTGAAGGAACAAAATATAACAATACATTTCATACAAATATTAAAACACATACTGATTAACATATTATCTTAATATTGCTCTTACTATTTACAAACTTCAAAGTCTACTGAGATAGTCAGCCCCTACGTTTTCAGAACCTTTAATTGCTTCTATTCTGAACCTATAATTCTGTAGAAACAGAGACCAGCGCATCAGTCTAGAATTTTCTACCTTGCACTTTTGAATGTAGGCTAGCGGTCTGTGGTCTGTATGTAAGACAAATTCCTTACCATACAAATACATCTCAAATTTCTTTATTGCGAAAACTAACCCCAAACATTCCCTTTCAATAGTTGAATAGTTTCTCTCCCTTTGCAAAAGCTTTTTGCTTGCATATGCAATAGGAAACATACCATCATCAAATTCTTGTAACAGACAAGCACCCAACCCAGATTCTGAAGCATCAGATTGAACCCAAAATTTCCGTGTAAAATCAGGTAGTCTGAGAATAGGAGACTGAGTCAACATTTCTTTCAATGTTTCAAATGCCTTTTGTTCCTTACTGCCCCAATGGACGTTGTTTGGTAGTCCTCTTTTTGTCAGGTCTGTCAACGGTGTAGCTATTTGTGCATAACCTGGTATGAACCTGCGATAGAAACCAGTGAGACCAAGAAATGATCTTACTTGCTTCTTTGTTTTTGGTTGAGGTGCATTCCGTATTTTGTCAATTTTCTCTTCTTCCATTTCAAGCTTACCATTGCCTACCAAATGCCCTACAAAATCAATTTCTTGAAACCCTATCATGCATTTCGACGGCTTAATTGTCAATCCTGCTGAGCTAACTCTGGAGAATAAGTCCCTCAAAGCCGCTAAATGACCCTCCCATGTCAAGGTATGAGCCATGATGTCATCAACATAATGTTCAATGTCTTTTGCATCAGAAAGTAATTTTCGCATCATTTTGTTAAATGTTGCAGGGGAGTTAACTAAGCCAAACGGGGTTTTCTTAAACTGATATGCACCTTTTGTCGTAGTGAATGCTGTCATGTGTCTACAGTCCTTGGCTACGGGAATTTGCCAAAATCCCTTAGACAAATCTATCTTTGAAAAGTACACATCCTTATCGAATTTTGTGAGGATTTCCTCAATGTTGCCCATAGGTTCTGTGTCAAATTTTGTTACACAATTTAACCTCCTGAAGTCAACACAAAATCCGTTTGTCTGATCTTTCTTACGTACTAACAGCACAGGTGCATTGTATGCTGAGGTAGTTGGCTCTATTATGTCAGCCTTAAGCATCTTACTTACCTCCTCATCTATTGTACTTTGTACAGCGTACGGCACTGGGTACTGCTTCACACGAACAGGCTCATTCGTTGTCGTCTCGATATAGTGCTTCGCCAGGTGTGTAGTTCCTGGGGTCTCCGTAAAGATATGCTGAAATTCTCTTACCAGTGCCTTAGCTTCTTTCTTCTGTCTGTCCGTCAGTAAAGGGTTATACTTCACATCATGGTAGGTTTCATCTCCAGACAAATTACTTATGTCCAGCAACTGCTCATCATCAACCGCACCTTCATCAAGGTGATCTTCTGCCTCAATAACTGCAATACCTACCGTTTGTACTGGTGCAGCCTCTTGTCTTTCTAAGTATAGCTTCAACAGATTTGCATGATAAATCTTAGTCTTACCTGCAATGTTGATCTTGTAGTCCATCTTGTTGATGACTTCTGTAATTTCATATGGGCCCTTCCACTGTAAAGTCAACTTGTTGTGCTCTGTGGGCAAGAGCACAAGAACCTTCTGACCCACAGAAAATTTCCTGTTCCTACCTTTTCTGTCATAATATTGTTTGTACACGCCCTGTGCTTCCTCTAAACTTTTCCTTGCTATCTGACATGTTTCCTCAAGCTTATTTCTCAAGTCGAACACATACTGATACGTAGTTTGAAGCTCCGTCTCTTCGGGCTGTGTCCACAGTTCTTTAAGAACTTGCATTGGACCACGTACTGTCCTTCCGTACAAAAGTTCAAAAGGTGAAAAACCTGTACTTACCTGTGGTACCTCTCTATAAGCAAATAAAACTGCAGGAAGGTACCTATCCCAGTCCTTAGGTCTTTCCTGGCACATTCGTTTCAACATACTCTTCAACGTACCATTCATTTTTTCACACAGGCCGTTACACATGGGATGCCAAGCTGTTGTAAATAGTTGCTTGATACTTACCAACCGGCATACCTCGGCCATCATTTCAGAAGTGAATTGTCCGCCCCTGTCGCTCAGAATCTCCTTAGGAAAACCTACTCGAGAGAAAATCTCAAATAATGCCTCTGCTACCCTTTCAGTCTCAATCTTTGGCAACGCAACAGCCTCAGGGTATCTAGTTCCAAAGTCGACAATTGTCAAAATGTATCTGTTTCCATGCTCAGATACAGGAGCTACTGGTCCGATCAGGTCTACACTTACACGCTTGAATGGTTCATCTATTATAGGCATGTTACCAAGAGGTACTTTTGAAACCTAACCTTTTGGCACTGTCCTTTGACAGACATCACATGATCTGCAAAACCTTGTTACGTCACTTATTATACCTGGCCAATGGAAACTAGAAGTAATACGGTCAGATGTCTTTCTGATCCCCATGTGTCCCCCGACAATTGCTTCATGTGCCAGTTTCATTACCTGGTTCCTATAATCCGTAGGCACAACAATTTGTGTCATTTCAACAGAGTTTGAGCCCCGTGTCTGCTCATAATTTCTATATAAAATGCCATTTCTTACCTCATACCTGTAATTCTGTTTGCCTCTAGTTTTCAGTATTTCTCCACTCTGTGCTAGGTCCCACAATTTACCTAGGCTTGTGTCTTTCCGCTGAGCTTCCTCTAATTTGCTAGCGTTGACAAATGGTACATCAATGTGCGCAACGTTCAATGGTTTAATAGACTCCTCATTACGCTTCGCTTGAGCCCTTGTAACCACTGCACCTATATGATCACTCTGTTTGCCCCAGTTTTGATCTGGTGTTTTTCGTACACCAGGCGCATTGCCTAAAACCAAATCATAAATTGGATTTTCCATCACCATAGCTTCAATCTCACCAGTATAGAATGGGCAGTCTACCCGAATCTTTGCAAGCGAACACTTTTTAATGGTTCCATCCATTAGAACACACCAGGATGACTTACCTGTATATTGTTCCCGTTGTACTAAACTTTCCCTCACCACAGCAGTACTGCACCCAGTGTCCTGAAGAAATCTCACTTTCTCTCCATTTACCAGGCCATTATAGACTGGCATATTATCCTCTGATAATTTTACTTTTCCGTCTGCATTGCATGCTCCACTTATATATGGTATAGCTACGTCATTTGCAAGAGTTAACTTACCTTGATCAATGCAACTCAGTAGAAAGTCTTTGTCTTTTGGCACTATGGTACACAGTCCACCCGTCTTTGGTACCGTTTCATCTTTCTTGTCTTCCTTCTTTTGGCTATTTGTACGCCAATTACTGGCATCAGACCTACCTTGGGCTGCCCCTGCAGTCTGTTTTCTCATATCGCGCTCTCGTATCCGACATTCTGCTATTACATGATTCTTTTTGCCGCAGTAATAACATGTTTTGTCCTTGTTACCTGTATTTTGTTGCACAATAGGAGGTCTTACTGGCGGGATCGCTGGCCGCGGTTGTTTTTCAATGTGCGGTGGCTTCTTTGACATGGTTATGCTACCCCCATGTGCCTCCATGTACTGCTCTGCAAGCCTTGTCATTTCATCTACTGTACCAGGCACTCTTTCTCGAAGGAAAAGCCGCATGCCCTCGCTACATGTACCTATAAACTGCTCTCTGACCAAAAGATCTGACAAACCGTCATAATCTTGAGTGACTTCAGTAAGATCAACCCACCTCTGAAAGTAGCGTTTTAGTCTTGCCACAAACTGAAACACTGTTTCCCCTGACTCTGGTTTCGAAGTCCTAAATTTATTACGAAACCCATCTTCGGTAAGCTGATAACGTTTTAAAAGTGCTGTTTTCAAACTTTTAAAATCATTTGCCTCAGATGCTGGCATACTAGAATACACCTGCAAACCTTTACCTGTCAATAAGGGACTCAAACTTACAGCCCATTGATTTTCAGGCCATGACTGGCTTATCGCAAACCTTTCGAAACGTTCCAAAAATGCGTCCATATCATCTTTATTTTCATCGAATTTTGGAAGTTTTGGTCGTAAAGCCTTAACCCCTAAATCTAATGGAGTTACCGGAGAATCATTGCCAATCTCCCTAATCTGCACTTGCAACCTTAATTTCTCAATCTCCCTTTCCGCAGCCTCCCTTTGCAACATTAACTCCCTTTCTTTTGCTTCCCTTTGTAACATTAATTCTTTTTCCTTAGCCTCATTTTGCAACAATATCTCTTTTTGCTTAATTTCTGCCAATGCCCTTTGGTGATCTAATTCAGCCTGTGCCGCTAAAGCTCTTTTTCGTTCGTGTTCTTCATCTTGCAATTGTGCCCTTCTAACTGCTCTTTCTTCGCGATCGAAGAAATCTTGCTGTTGCTGCTTCACAAAGTCCTGAAGATCAGCACCAGTATAACCTAATCGTTCCCCACGCTCAAGCCATTTATCAAAATTGTCAGACATTTTGACCACAAACTCTTTATTTTGTTTTTCTTTCTCTAAAAATCTATGTTTTAGTGAAAATACTTTAAGATTCTTGCAGCTAGTCTCAGTGATGCTCTTTGTTTTCGAAATTGCCAGACATTTATAGTAAATTTAACCTTGTAGTAAAATTCTTAGACAGGAATGTAAATAAATCATTAAATAAACATGACCTGTTACTCAGAACTCAAGTTTTGATAACATATAACAGATGTTAAACTCATTAATGCTCATTGACTCAGAAAGTGATATTATCTTCAATATCAGACACTCCTACAGTAACTTGCTATAAACACACATCAGCTCGAAACAGAAAGTTTACCGTTTGAACAATTTTTATCCCGGCTGCGAGCCCCCACTTGTCATAAAAAGACCCAGGGGTTATTGCTACCAGCGTCTTCCTATGGTCGTTTATGTCGGATCTGTTCGTACGGTGGCAATGCCTTTGATTATCTGTTTCGGTCAGATGGGCAAAATAACAAGTTAGCTGTAACTAAAATATGTTTAATAAAGAAAGATAGAATTATTCATTTAAACATACATGCAAGATAAAAATCAATTAAACAAACTCACACACTTAATCGTCTAAAATGTTCTGATGGCAGTTTACTTGTTACAAATGTTCGTAAGTCCCACACTGTTGTTCTGCTGATGTTGTTCCCCGTATTATAATGTCAGTTCGTTGTTAGCGTTGTTGTCCAACGTCGTTTTAACCGCGTCGTTGTTGTCCAACGTCGTTTTACTGCGTATGTCGATTGTTGAATTTGATGCAACAATGAATAACGAATCGTCGTTTCTATGATGACAATGTCCCGTATACTCGATGACAATGTCTTGAATCTTATTGTTGATACTTATAATCTTCTAGCTAATTGCTAGGATGTCTCTTTTATGTGCTTTTGCAATTTAACAAATCGTTGGTACTTAAACGATTGTCCTCTAGTTTAAGAAAACTAGGATTTCACAGCCTATGTAGCACTAACCTTTTATTGTCCCATTTCATCTATTATTCCGATATTTCACTTTCCCTCCTCCAAATTAATGTTTCTCATAACTTCTGAAACTCAACTGCCAATGTCCAAAAATTGTCCATATTTATGTTATTCACTCACCCACCCAAACTAACACACCTCATGAGTAAATCTGCCCGCACAATCCATATAAGGCGACATCCTCTGGAACTCTCCCTTTTGCACACCTACTTTACAATGAATAACTCTTGACGTCATACACAAACATCTCTCTCACCCCGGAAATAATAGCTTCCATGTAATATTTCAAGAAAGTACATGCAACCTTAGAGTAAAAGGATTGTTCATTTTTGTTTTTTCTGACACTACCTGTTGGCCATATCTAGTATAATATACAGAAATCTGCACTTGACAGTTTGCATACCATTCCTTGACGAGCATTTGTGCATAATGACTAGATAAATTTGAATAAATTTAATCACGTGACCACGTTATGAAAGGATCATGCAAAAACGGGTTTTGTACCTTTTCTGCATCTGCTGATCGTGGTGATTGTCTTCTGGTATTTTTTGAACGGAATTATACAGCGTGATGATCGTCCAATGGAAGTCACAAAAGATAAATCGCATATCTGTCGAAAAATTTACTAGAGCGGCCGGCTAAGTAGAGAGGGTAGCTCGTTTAGCGAAGATACGCTGATTTCGCTTTTCTACTCTAACAAGTCACATAATATAATGGTACCTCTAAGTTTGGCGTCGACCTTTACTTCTTATGTTGATATTTTCAGTCACTTTTACCTTTATCTGTCGTCCCAAGACGTTGTCTCACTTCACAATAATCCACATACAAGTGGTAAACGTTTTGCTTTAAATCTGCGTTGCTCAGTGGGCTAATTAAAGTAGTGGCCGGGTCAGGTTCTGTCAATGCGAAATCGCTTTATTGCTAGTAAGAGCAAATGGGGTTCGAATATCCACCAAAACGATCGGGATAAATTACAAGGACACTTGTCATTTTCACCGGCGTATCGATTCTGTTGTTTTTATTTTAGCAGCTTTCGATTTTTCGTATGAAGCGTGCGGTTTCCAAAAATCGATTATTTTCGACAGAAATCACCGATTGCGATAAAATGGTTATTTTCATCATGTAGAGAATTTGAAGACTTACATTCGTTTCTTTTTTGAAATATTTAACAAAATATTACAAGGTGCGTTGGGAATTTCGTTGAGTATGTATAAAAAAAACTGCGAACCATGTGTTTTTATATCCGCTTCAAAACATGGATCGTGTATATTTCTGAGATTTGGAACCACACCTCATGACTTAAGCGTAAAAATCGATGTCTTACTGTATTAAAAGTATGTTTACTGAAGGAGCGTGTATCAAAATCATAAAGGCTCCAGTCTCAAACTTTAGTCTAAACTGGGTAATGAAAGAAATTCATATACGTGTCATACATATAAACAGTTGCAGCTTAGACCTGTATCATTCATATTTTTTGTATACCCCCGTTGACCCTACTTTTATATAGTACAACTAGGGTTTCTTTCTGTTGCAAATGGATTTGTTTCTTCTAAAATTTATGATAAGCGCGATGACTTTGATTTTGATATAGTAAATTTTCCGTTTTTGGATGGTGACGTTCCTCGTCGTGCTTCTTATGGTGTATACATTTCGCAACTTATTAGGTTTGCTAGAGTCTGCAATCATGTTACAGACTTCAATGCTCGAAATAAATCTTTAACGGCCAAACTTCTCCAACAGGGCTATCGGTATCATAAACTTCGAAAAACCTTTTCTAAATTTTATCGTAGACACTATGAATTGATTTCCAAATATAATGTTGGGTTAAAGACGCTTTTAAGTGAGGGTCTTTCGGAACCAGAATTTTATGGTGACTTGGTTTACAAATTTAAGAAACTTATAGGAAGTAATGATTTTTCTTTTCAGTTTAGAAAAATCATAACACGTTACAGACGTCTAGGTTATAACTTGAATGTTATGCGACAGTCGGCATGCTTAGTTTTTAACCCAATCACGGTTGATAACTATGCTGCCTTCTTTAATTGCACGCCGGGGTGTCGGGCGTCAGACTCTATGATGGTCCCGACTTAAAGCTATTCATTTTAGTTGGTTGGGGCCGGAGCTTTTTGTCTGTTGCTTGGCCCACCGGGGTCCAACTGATGTTTTTCTTTAGCTCCGGAGATAGTAAGTTATTTGGCGCCCAGGGATCTCCATCGTCGGGTAGCTTACTGAATCTGTGAGTCCTGGTTTTTGATTCATCGGGATGTTTATCATGATTTATTTGTTTGTTCTTGATGATTCATTTACTAGTTAGAGATTCACCACGAGGACCGAAGAACTAACTAAATGTTATGAACCACTGCAGAAGCTGAGGGTGAGGTTACGGCCGTGTAAAATCGATTTAAACCCGCCAGTAACTTTGTGTTACTGATCGTTCCAAGTCGATACTTCTGTGGTGGTTCTTTTTGTTTTATGTCTTGGTGTTTAAAATATTTTTGTGCTGTTGGCGCCTTATGTATGTTTGCATATTTTTAGTTAAGTTGAGGTAACTGAGTGGCCACCTATTGGGAAAATAGCTGCTCATTCGGCTTACGAAATGTTTTCATGGTATAAGTACCTGATTGTTAGTTTGGTTTTTTCCCACCTTGGTTTTTGGAGTGGGGGTCTTTTTCTGATTGCGCCTTTTCCTGATCTTTGCCTACTTGTACTTTTTTACGGGGGTAACCCTAATATACTTATTCAATGTTTTGAGCAAATATATCAAAAATATTAAAATTTATTCCATGAAATTTTCGAATTTTGCTCTGTGTATTGCATGGGCAAGTTTTTACAGCTATATTATATTCTAATCAGTGTTCTTTAATTTTTTTTATGTGAAAAGATTTCACATGCTGCCCAAAATGGACACAGTGGCGAAATCAGCAACCGTAACCACTCGGCAACGGGGATCGCCACTACTTGATGATATTTATTGTTAGATACATGTACAGCTGTATATCTGTTCTGGCTCTACTATTGTACCTTGACACCATAAACAATATTTGTGGATAAATATTCTACTCAACCTTGCAGTTTGAATATAATTACTGGCCCAATCTTAATTTGTATAATTAAAATAATAACCTGCCTTGAAATATGCCCTTTGATATCAAACACAATTATAAACAAGAGGATCATTGGTCCTGTAAACGCTCACCTGAGACAATTTTCCCCATTCAAATGCATGGGAGACCTAAGTTGACCTTGCCGTAAAATAGGTCACGGTCATCCCACGGTCATGATTTATACACCTTTTGTAGACCTCTATCCCTTGATGCTTCATGTCAAGTTTCAAAATCATAGGCCTTCTGGCTCTGAAGAAGATGTTTTAGGATTGTTGTTATTTATAGCCATGATGGCCATCTTGGTCATGTGACCATGACTGTTTATGCAAACTTTCATTCACTTTTCCTGAGGCTGCTCCAAATAAAGTTTGGTTTTGACTGGCCAAGCGGTTTTATTGAAGAAGATGTTTTAATATTTTGGTCATATACATGTATATAGACCCGGGACAGGGGCGGACAACCCCATGGGCCAAAAATATTATCATTAGCATAAATCTTCTGTCCATTTGCTCATTCCTAGCAAGTTTTCTGACATAAAATGACATTTTTCTATTTTTCATTCAAATGCATGGGCGACCGAAATTGACCTTGCCGAAAAATAGGTCAAGGTCATCCCAGGGTCATGTTTTATACAAACTGTGTAATGCTTCATTCACAGATGCTTCATACCAATTTTCAAAATCATAGGCCTTCTGGTTCTGAAGAAGATTTTGTTTTGCTTTTTATAGCCATGGCGGCCATCTTGGTCATGTGACCTTGACCATTTATACACACTTTCATACCCTCTTCCTAAGGATGGACCACATAACGTTTGGTTTTGATTGTCCGAGTGGTTTCAGAGAAGATGTTTGAATATTTTGGTCATCTACATGTATATAGCCCCGGGGCAGGGGTAGACAACACCCTGGGCCCTAAATATTTTCATAAACATATTTTTTTTGTCCTTTGGCTCATTCCTAGCAAGTTTTCTGCCATTTTCCTATTTTTTCCCATTCAAATGCATAGACGACCTAAGTTGACCTTGCCATAAAATAAGTCAAGGTCATCCCAGGGTCATGATTTATACATACTTTGTAGAGCTTTATTGTCAGATGCTTCATGCCAAGTTTCAAAATCAAAGGCCTTCTGGTTTGGAGAAGAAGATTTTTTAAGGTTTTTTTGCTATTTATAGCCCTGCCGGCCATCTTGGTCATCTGACCTGGAACATTTATAAAAACTTTTGTTCCCCCTTCCTAATGATGCTCCACATGAAATTTGAATCTGATTGGCCAAGCGGTTTCAGAGCAGAAGATGGTTGAAAAGTGTGAAAAATGACGACGACAACGACGACAACGACGGACGACGGAGCATGGATATACTATAAGCTCACCTTGTGAGCCTAACGGCTCAGGTGAGCTAAAAAACATTATGGCACTCGTGGCTGAGTAAGTAACTCATCGTGCTTAATCTTTAGACCATCACATCGCTATTGCTGGAGAGGGTTTTAGCCAGTATGGCAACATGTGAGACACGCCAAGTTTTCTTGGCGGGTGTGCCAGCTTTTTTATGATTATTATTATCATTTTTCTCGTTTTTTGTCACAACCAATTGAATCTACTCAAAATACTTTAGTCCAACCTGGCTGTGTGATTACATTTAATGATATTATGGTTAAATGTATCATTTTTGTCTTGACAAACTCACCTAGAAGTCATATACCATGATTCACACGAAACCTTGCTTTATGAGGTCTAGGTTCACAGGGAACAGTTTGACAGTTTGTTTAAAATTTATATCTATATTATCTATATATATACTTTTTCCATTGTGAATGCACCTTGGTATAATATTCCATGAACCATCAGAAAACTTGACTTGTGATGTCGAACGTAGACCAAACTATAATCCCCACCCCCCCCCCCCCAAAAAAAAAAAAAAAAAAAAAAAAAAAATCCTAGTGGGCACTTAAGTATTCTCTAGCCCCTCTTTTTTTTCTTTTTCGAAACTATGAGGCTCAGAGAGTTTGGTGGACACCAAGCTGGCGTCAAAGCTTTCGGGTTCAAATGCACAAGTATCATGTTATCGGGTAATAATATACAGTCCCTTTATCCCTTTATCCAAGGATTAGTCTTCCCAAACTATTACAGTTTCATAGCCTGTCAAAATTATGTCTATACATTTTGTTTCGTTTTGACGGAAACGCTCAGCGAGTCCATTCTAACCATAAACTATGGTTCATAACATAAATAAGACATCTAACTCGTGTTGTTAATTATGATACATTCTAAAAATTCATTGATCAGACTTCTCTGCGATTCCAGAAAAAAAAAAAACAGTGCAAGCCAAAGTGCATTGCACGAGCCTGAATTTCTCACTGGAGATAGACGTCAGGCTGGGCATTTCTAGATAGTCAGAAGCCAAACGCTCTACCTACTGAGCTATCCGGGCGCCTCGGACTTATCTATAAGACATATTAATTGAATATGTCTATAACATCAGGGAAACATGCCCGTGTAATGTATACCCCCTCATACCCCACTTTTATATAGTAAAATTGGGGTATGCAGGGGTGAGGCGGTTCTAACAAGTACCCACACTCTATGTTTTGAGCAAAAATAAGAAAAATATCAAATTTTTTTCCAGTGAAAATGTCCTATTCTTTTTAACCATATTTTTTTTCTGTATATTGCATGGGCAAGTTTTCGTAATGACATTTAATGAATCTCTGTCAGCAGCGTAGACCAAACTAAGAGATTTACCGGTAAAAATAAAATAAATACAACAGTTATTAAAAAAAAAAAAAAACATTTGGTGACTTTCACAGACAAATTTACCTCTGTCATCGATAGACATTTGCCGAACGCACTTCTTTGCATTGCACTGAATATCTGATATCACTTAATGCTTATTTACCTTATGACTACAATCAATGACAATGTAACTTATTGGGAAGTTATTTTCCATACTGTATTGCCACGTGCGATGTTAGGGCAGTTACCCAGGTGATGAAAGTTCTTTCACACCTGTCTGGGGGTAAGGAAAGTGTTTTTCCTTACCTCCAGACAGGTGGTGAAAGTGACTTTCATGACCTCCAGACAGGTGATGAAAGCTCTTTGCACATCAACTTCAATGTAAAAATGCCTTTTCTAAAGCGTGGCCATGTCATTCCGGCTCACACTTCAATCCCAATATCATACACAGCACACGATAATGAGAAATTAGGCAAAAGTTACGCCATCTATATAAATATCGAGTGCTGTGCATTTATCAGACCGGGAAGTTACAAAGAGCTGACAACATGAAAAACGACCAACTGTATCCCTTATATACAGCTGGGCATTTTGTACGCTGGTCCCCTAACTTACCGTGTTGATTTGGGAAGGTTAGATCACATTCGGTTTCAGAAAACCTTGAATTTCAGCCATACGCAAACATTATATACATATCTGAAAATCATTACGAAGTGGTATTATGTTTTTGCATATAAAAGAAGCGATAATTTATATTTGCTCCCACAGTCTGTTAATTGTTTCAATACAAGATAATACTTATTGCCGATTAGAAAATTTGAAAATGAAATGCTAAAAACTACATAAAATATGCTTCAAAATGCTTTAAATACACAAGGGAAAATACTCCACTCTGATCTTTTTTTGACAATAGCGAAGCGGTACAGTTGACGAGCTTCCTCGTTTTGCACGTGCAGAAATAGTTACATTGCGAGAAAAGCCACCTTACCGGTATTGAGTATCGTTGTGTAGGTATTACAAACTAAAATTTCACTCAGTGTGGTCATAAGGTAAGTTAATTACCCGCTTCGGGCTCTCGGTGCATGCTTTTGTCTGGACAGGTCAGGAAAATATCATACCCACCTGTCGCTCAGCGGGTAATTACTACATAATTTTCTTCCGCAAACACATACCATTACTCAAATCACAATGAGCTGTGATAATTCAAGTACTTTGATCGTTAACATTTTGAATAATACTGGTAATTCATTTAGACAATGTTTGCATAATGCGTTATTTTACGTAATTTTATACATTATATACTATTATGACGTCATACCAATCCTCGTGTGAATGTTAAGTACCGCTGATATACAAATGTATGCCATTAATTTTCAAACCCATATTGAATAGCGTGTTTCAGCTTTCAAAAAGTAAGTGGTTTAGGTGAATATGCATTTTCGATAATGTGTCCTCATCGGAAAATGCAAACTATCAAAATAAGTCTGACGTCGTTGCATTACGAAAACTTGTCTATGTAATAAACAAAGATTTTTTCAGCTTTAAAAATTGAAAATTTTCAGCTGAAAAAGTTTGGTATTTTTCTTATTTTTGCTCAAAACATAGATTGTGGGTACATTGTAGAACCGCCTCGGTGAGGCGGTTCTAACGAGTACTCACAATCTATGTTTTGGAGCAAAAATATGAAAAATAGATAAACCCCAGCATACCCCAGTTTTGCTATATAAAAGTGCGATTCAAGGGGTATACATTTCACGGACATGTTTTCCTGATGTAATCCAATATGGGTATCGAACAACGCTTACATAAATGTTTTGAAAATGTTCAACCAATTGTGTTGAACATGCTAGTGGTTTATACACCTAACACTGTATACATTGAATCAGTGAAGATTAATTTGACATAATAGTCCGGCAGAACCTTCAGTGGACCTGGATTTAGAGTACATAGAAAATGTTTTTACATATTTGGAAAGCTGAGGTCTTCTACATTAAGAATCTGGCGGGTGACATCTTGTCACTATTGAGCAATTTGAGAAATTTAAGATGGCGTCCAAGATGGCTGCTTGTATATGAAAAACAGTAGTTTCCATGGAAATAATCATATTTTGAGAGACTTTTAAATATGGGATCACTTGTATTTGAAAGCTGAATCAAATGTACATTGAAATTAGTGCAAGAAAACAGACAATGTACGGAGAGCATCCAAGATGGCTGCCAGAATTAAGGAAATTGCATTATTGAAAAGAGGTGAATTCAAGAATAAATAATTTCTTAAACCAAACAGTTTAACAATATTGGTGGCATTTTGTTAACATTTAAGACTCCGATGGATGTCATCTTATCACCATTGAACACTTTGAGAAATTCAAGATGGCATTCAGGATGGTTGCCCCTATACAGAGAAAAGTAATTGCCATGTAAAAAATAGTGTTTTGACAGATATAAGACCTGAAATTACTCGCATTTAAAGGCTGAACTAGTCTGTATACATTGAAACTAGTTCAAAGGAGATCATCTAAAATGTCCGCCAGAATAAAGGAAAATGCAATATTGAAAAGCGCTGATGCTGAAACTAAAGAATTACTCAAATCAATTAGTAAGGTGGCAGTTTTTGTAAACATCAGTCAAAGAATAAGTCTGAAAAGATAAAAGTATTCTTGAAACCTGTATTGACTTATGGTCATCATGTAGAATATTTAATATGGTAATGACTCCTGCAGATTAAAATACATGTACCAGTAAGACAAACACAGTATCAGTGCTTTATTGCAAATTACTCGCCCTCCATAATTTGAAACTGTTCTGAAAATGTCTGTTTTGGCTCAAAACTATGATATCAAATATGGTTTCCCATTCCCTTTATTGTTTTCAAGACATCGTCCCTCACTAATGAGAAAGATCATCATTATTTCTTGATTAAGGTTCATGTGTGTTGGTGAGCTCTTTGATGGCTGACTAGGCCAATTCTAGCTCTAAACTGTCGGTCGCAAGTAGAGCAAGTCAATGCAAGTTATGGAAGCTGCTGATGGCCCATTGGTCTTGGCTTTGCATTTCTGCGCTTTCTTTCAGCTTCACAGATTCTCTATTTTTTCATAGAGAGCTGCTCCTTTGTTGATGAGACCTCGCCACTTTGATCGCTCCTGTGCAGTCTGATCCCATTGGTATATCGAAATCCTTCAGAGAGGCTTTGAGAGTGTCTTTCTAGCGTTTCTTCTGGCCACTATGAGCGATTTCCCTCCTGTAGTTCTTCATAGAAAACTTTCTTTGGAAGTCAGGCATCCGGCATGCTTATAACATGGCCAGCCCATCTTAGCTGTACTAGCTTTAGGACTGTATTCATGCTTTGCATTCTGCTTTCTTCAGGACCTCCGTGTCTGGAATCTTGTCTTGCCACTTGATATTTGGCAGCTTTCTTAACAGCTTAAGTGGAAATGGTGAAATCTCTTTGCATGACGTTGGTATACTGCCCAGGTCTCACATGCATGCAAGAGAGTTGGCAGTACAACAGCCTTGTGGACTTTCAGCTTGGTGTCAAGCTTGATTCCAGCCTTTACAGTAATATTTAAATGTATACCATTAAGTTGTACATGCAATATTTTCTAGACTAAGGATGCATGAAAGTGTGCATATAGATTGTTTGTCAGTAGAACCTACTGTTCTACAATTAAAACAGATACCCTGTATATACTTCTGAATGAGCTATATTGGTGCCAATGTTTATTCAATTAATGACCCCACTTGTGCAATAGGTGCCAATGATCAATGGACTGCCACAATAAGGCGATTATCTCATCGCTTTATGGGATAATAAACAGGCTCCTACAGAATAATGTGTGTGATACCAATGTGTATTGGTTTTATGGTCCCTTATTACCTGTACAGTAAAACTGCCCCCTCCGCAATCTATATTGAGTTTTCGTTTTGGAACCCTACCTGTATTCAGAGCACTTGTCTGGCCATCAGGTCTTCTAGTATCATGTTCCATATTAGTTATCAGCTAATGACTTTCCATCAATAGGAGTACATGCTTTTACAGTAATCATAGTTTACACATATTTATCTCAAAGACAAAGGGATTGGGCTCCAAGTGCTTACAGCATTAGTTACAGCCTGCCCCCTAAAATCATAATCATAGGTCACTTGGATCTACATTTCCAGACTTTGCTGTCTGTCTTCCAGAATAAAAGATACGTACATGTATATGAGAAAAGATACATGTATCTGTGGGCCTATAGATAATGAGACATTTAACTCCAATTTTTGAACCATAATTTTTAGTCTAGGTCGCTGTGAACTAAATGTCCCTGTATTGCAGTGATTTGTCAACAGAACTTTGACTTTAATACTATGTGAGAGTGGCCACATTACTTGTTTGTTTGTTTGCTTGTGCTGGTGCTTTATGCAGTCAACAGCTATGGCCATGCCAGGACTTCTACCAAATTTTAGGATCACATGACTCTCAATATGTGCTTGAAAATATAACCACCGAAGTTAACAGCTAAGGCTTACTTGTATGGATGGTTTTACTGTAACCACTTTCATTGGGCAGGCTAAGGCCTTCTGTGCTGTAACCCATTAATCAGATGGTCATTCAGAAGATTTTTTTTAAACTTTGCCTGGAGACAAAAGCAGCTAATATATTTCTCTTGATCCGATTCACATTCCCTCTTGACCTCCCTTCTGTAGTATTACGCATGCAGCTCAAAAGGAAATATTACCTGTCATTTTAGGTTGTGAGAGAAATATGGCCTGCTTGTGTTTACAGATAAAACTAACTGACCAGCCTTTTGATAACTGGTCTGAACCTGCCTGAAGAAAGAGGTTTAGACAAATAAAAACAAGACTGAGATCCTAATGTGCATCTATATATTTATATGCATGAATTGTTTAATTAAGTGGTTGTAGTTTGAGTATGTATCAGATGTCATGGCATTATTGGCATCCCAGTGTTGGAAATGGAGGTAATATCCCGGCATGACAATATCGGTTGACTTGGGCGTTAAGCAACAAAACAAACAAACAAACAAATCAAAAATTGTAAAAGTTTCCTTTACTGTGGTGGCTATCTTAGATGCACTCCTAACATGGTATTAATTGCACTGATTTCAGGTGTTAAATATGACAAAACATGAATATTTCCATAATAATTACTTTTGCCATATACGGGAAGCCATCTTAAATGCCATCTTGAATTTCTTAATTTGCTCAAAGGTGACAAGATGCCATTCACTGGATCCAAAAACATTAACAAAATTGCCACCAAGTTGTTTGGTTTGAAAATTTTGAATTTTCGAAGGTACCGCTTTCAAATATTGCATTTTTCCTTAGTTTTGACAGCCATCTTTGATGCCTCCTTTACATAGTATATTTTCTTGGACTCATTTAATGTACAATTAATTCAGCTTTTTAATACAAGTGATTTCAGGTCTAAATGTCTTACAAACATGATCATTTCACAGGAAAATAGCATTTTCTGTATATGGGCAGCCATCTTGGACGCCATCTTGAATTTCTCAAATTGCTCACTGGTGACAAGATGTCACCCATCGAATTCTTAATGCAGAAGACCTCACCTTTCCAAATATGTAAAAACATTTTCTATGTACTTTAAATCCAGGTCCACCTCAAATAGCCAAGATGGCTACAGGACTAAAATTTTAATAATGTATGTGCTGCTGAAACAAACTATTAAAGGTTTAATGTGTGTATGCAGTGTACAGACTACAATCGTCGATCGTTTGGAAGAAAAGCCAACGCATTCACGATAATAACAATAAAATGTCGATATGTAATACACAAAGTACGGTTTTGTAATAACGTTAAAACGCAAACTGAGCTTTATAGTCCGGCACAAAATCAATTTGACCCGGAATTGTGGTATAAATTTTTTTCTTTACAGTTTCTTGTAGGTTAGGCATTGTCATTAAAGATTCTGGATGATGAAAGCCTGTCGTCTTTGTGCGTTTTGAGAAATTAAAGATGGCGTCCAAAATGTAAAAAAAAAACAATGAAAATACATGTACTATTACACAATGTGCACCTTAAAATGAATGAAAATGCTATATTTCCTCACAACTTTAGCAGATATTATTATGTCTGACATAAGTTTTTGTTTTCTGGTTTAAGGATCAAAAATGGCATCAAAGGTGGTCGCCAAAATAAGATTTCTTGGCGAATTTAATTGTCTGTACAATATATGCCTATATAGCTTCTTACGCATACAAATTTTGATCAGTAAGGCTTGAAAATGACCTATTAATTTTTGTTTTCTTTATATATTCATACATTTAAAACCTTGTCTATAGAGAATCCAACTTCTGACACCCTATCATTATTGAACAATTTGAGAAAGTCAGGATGACATCTGAAAATAATATTTCATGCACTGTTTTATAGTTTGTCTCTAACAGAATGAAAAATGCTGTTTTATCCTGCTATTTGGTACATATTGACATATCTAACATAAGTTACCTTTTTAAGGCTTGGACACAATATGGAATCCAAGATGGCTGTCAGAATATTTAAATATTATAGATATTTTCCAAATACATACACTTTTGAAACTTTTGTTGATTCTGATTTTAATGCATCATTGACTAAGTTTTATTCTTCGGAATATTAATGAAAAATGCAACAAGAACTTCGCTGTATAGATAGCGCCCACATAGTATGTTTGGTCAATATCCGTTTTACTGTGCTTTGCTGTTACTGATAATATGCAGCTGATTATTAAGTTGATAGGTTGCGAGCTTACACAGGATGTTGGATTTCAAAAAAAAAAAAAAAAAAAAAGAAGCAGTGATATCCACAAACTAGTTGATTCAGGTAAAAAGCAATTAAAATGCTTAAGTTAAGAAAATGCAAAAATGTGTTTCAATTGAAAGGTGTGACATTAACACACTTATAAGCAGAGATATGATATCCTTGTGTACCAGATGGTCACTGTTGTACGTCATGAAAATCCAAAAGGAGTTTCAATAGTTGTGGACGACACTGATGTACGTTGTTGTTATTTTAATCTCAACACCTCAGAATTCATGGTATTGTTTGAATGCAAGAACTGACAAAGACATAACGCTGACAGACAACATGTAAAACGGTACAAGTAGGCAATGGTCAGGAAATGGCGCAATCACAAAAGAAATTCCCACTCCATAAACCGAGGGTTAGGAAAACACTAAAATGACACTTAAGTACTTATACCATGAAAACATGTCGTAAGCCGAGTGAGCAGCTATTCCCCACTAGCGGCCACTCAGTTACCCGAACTGAACCAAAAATATGAAAACGTACATAAGGCTCGAACAGTACAAAAATTCGACTCCAAAACACAAAACAATATTACTAAAATAGTAAGTATAAAACAATGCTGAACAATCAGCTGATTTAATAAATGCTCAAGCTCTATAAATAAGGATGAGTAACTATTTCACGCTTCCATACTTTGACTTCCTAAATAATTGAAAATGTCAAACATGCCTATTCCTTAAAGTCAGATCTGCCAAATATGTTGCCAGAGTCATTTTGACGGCTTACTAATGATGCGAAATTTTACACCTCCATCTTTAAAAACTGTACCCCTTGATGACCACCAGACCGCCTTCTTAAATCAACTAAATTGCATTTATGAAGTGAAAGAAAGTCATAGCGTCGCATAGAGCTGTGGTTACAACAAAACAAGCTTAGGCTTGTAGAAAAAATCACACACAACTGTGAGATAAATGATTTTGGGCTGTGTCTTTAGCTACATACGTGTGGTCGTATTGCGTCTGCTTGAAGCGCGGGATGATATAGACGTCGTGTCAGATGTTCAGGCACAATTTGCGATTGTTCATGTTCTTTGTGCTAAAATACAGCCATGTCAACATTTTTTGAAGTAGCGGTATGCAAAATACATCAAAATAAAGGTCTTGAAACCAGCTTTTAAACCATGTGCAAGTTTGATATGTCTTGTAACTTGTTACTGAATACACTGCAAATGAATGATCAAAAAACGCTTAAAACGCCTTGTCAGGCGTGTGTTTTTGTATTATAAAAATACTACAGAAATAGTAAACTACTATTTTTAGCTAGACTGCACGAAGAGCATAGAGCTATTGCAGTGATTATGAATGAGTATGACCAGACCTTTACCCCAAATATACTTATAGGTCACTATGACCTTATTTCATGGTTCAGTGATTTTGCCTTATATCTTGACACTCAAGTGGTTTATCAACAAACTTCTTTCACACTATTTTTTTGTATGACAAGACCTTTGATCCTAAAGTAGTCCTAGGTCAATATGACCTAATTTCACGGTTCAGTGATTTTCCCTTATATCTCGGCACTCAATTGGTATATGAACATACTTCTTTCACGATAGGTTTGCGTATGACAAAACCTTTGAACGTATATTATTCATTGGTCACTGTGACCTAATTTCATGGTTCAGTGATTTTGCCTTATATCTCGACACTCAGTTGGTATTTTTTCATACTTTTTTCTGATTAAAAATGAGTATGACCAGACCTTTAACCCACAAATACTTAAAGGTCACTATGACCTAATTTCGTGGTCCAGTGATTTTGCTTTACAGCTTCGTTTCATAAGTTTAGTACATACCGATTTGTTTCATAAGTAATGGCATAGCAGTACCCGTACTTGAAGCTTGGCCAAATTTGAATGGGTGTTTGCAGATTTGAACGGATTTCGCTAAGTCAATCCTAATACATAGAATTATTCACTGATTGTAACAATTTAGATTTTGATCGATTTATAAATAGAAAATAACACATTAAATATGATAGACGAAATAACATAACCTCTGTGACACAAATATCAATGTTAACATTGATTTCTCACATTACAGGTCAGTTTGATATTCCAATAAAAAACAGAGCGTCCAAGAGACTATACCTTACATAATAGTTGGTCTACTCTATGTACAATCGATGCTACTGACGCTTGGAATCTTGCATCCTACTGGACTGGCTTACCTTGATTGGACTGTCGTTTCGCCATTTTGTGTCCCAGTACCTTTTCGAGCGGCTTTCTTTTGATCAAAAATGTATATTCAACTGTTTGACCAGTGTTATTTGTAAAAACAAACGGTTGTCTGTGTAATTATGTATCAAACGCTGACTGATTGTATAATTTGGTGTACCGCGGCTATTTGGATGCAATATTTCAAACTTCAATAAACTTGAATATACACAGGGTAGACCAAATATTATGCTAGGTGTAGTATGCCGTGTGATATGCCAATTTTAAGATATATTCTGTTTTTGGTTATAATTTTCTTGAAGTGTATGAAATCAAAGTAAAAGTTGATATTTGTATCTGTCATAGGCTAACTCCTATATGGCTATTCCCATATCCTATAAAACGTCCCATCTATGCCAAGTGAATGTCCCTTGTGAAAGACCCAGTAGGTAGACGTAGCTTTAGCTACGGATAGGTACTGGTTTTTATACAAGTTTCCCATCATTCATTCACTCTGTTTACATCGCCATTGTATTGTACATCGGCATTTATTTTGTAAACCTTACATTTTGGCATTTATCATCAGTAAATATATTGTTCTAATATATTGTTACAGGTATGTTGTTGTTAATATTCCTTTGTCATTTTGAGACAGAAATTGTAACCATTGAATGAAAATAAATGTGTATTTTTTGCAATTTATGTATTTTCACCCACCGGTAAAGGCTGCAAGGTATACACATATGTCAATACATAGTTTTATTGGTAAACACGATCATTCATTCACTCTGTTTACATCGCCATTGTATTGTACATCGGCATTTATTTTGTGAACCTTACATTTTGGCATTTATCATCATTAAATATATTGTTCTAATATATTGTTACAGGCTCTCTATCCCATCCCTGTTACAGAACTCACGTTTTCGCCAAAAGCCCAGCTGGAGGTTAGTAGCCACTGGGCCTAGCGACCACACTCTGTGACAATGGTGGCCAGTGTGGGGGAGAATGTCACAGGGTATAGGTATATAGCACACTTGTACTGCCTTGCGGTACAAGCCGGCTTTTACAGCGACGTGGTAGAGTGTTCGCTTAGCACGCGGGAGAACCTGGTTCGATCCCCGACAGGGAAGAAAGAATTTTTCTTCGCCTGTTACATTTGGCGCCCAAAGTGAATTAATCCTATGATCCGTGCAGTAATTCCCCGAGTTTGTTTCTTCGATAAACTCTATGGCCTGGGACTTCGGGGACGAAGCCAAATTTGGTGGGGGAGAATGTCACAGGGTATAGGTATATAGCATAGGAAAGAGCGTAGGAAAGTAGTCCGTAATGGACGTATAAATTTTACAGTGTTGTGATTATTTGTGAAAGTGTGATTTTATGATGGATTAAAAAAGCCCTACAATTCCTAAAAGTGCTGAGGTTTTACGTGGGTATCGGATATATCAAAAAGTGTGAATGTTTGAGGAAGTAAGGCGCTCAATTCGGAGGGCAAGGCAAAGTTCGTCAGACTCTGAACCGAGTACACCGCTGAAAGTACAAAAAACAATGTCGTCCACAGACTCGAACACAGTTCTCGGTCAAAAGACCATTGATGACATATACAGCATGCTCGAGAAAATGAATGAAAGTAACAAAGAGACTCGAGCGAGCATGGAGAGGAGGCTGGATAAATTTGAAAATGATATGAAACGGCATATCGACAGCTCGGTCTCATCACTGCGTACCGACATGAATACAGAGTTCACACGTGTTGACAATCAAATCAAGCAAATGCAAGAACAAATTCGATTGTTAGAAAGTGTCCCTCCCCCCCCCTGCCCCTAATATTAACACTCCACGATCTGAGCTAGATACGAGCTGTAATCTATGTTTCAAAAATATCACAGAAGATGATCAAGGGGATAGTGTCGAAAACTTGAAAAGGCATGTTGAAAATATTTTGGACTCATTGAACAATAATTCGGATATCATATGTGTTAAGCGCATTGGCGATTTACCAGAGTGACCGTTAGTTGGCCCATTCAGACAAGTGCGCCCGAGGCCAGCTATTGTCACGTTTTATTCAGCTGGACAGAAGGCATCCGTATTGAAGTCAAAACGTAATTTACGGAACATTGAACAATACAAACATATCTATATCGAACCTGACAAAACGCGTCAAGAACGGATTATGGAGGCAAATACCCGTAAAATTGTACAGCAGATAGCGGGACTTAAAATACGAGGCGGTCGAGTGATCAACAATGCCTAGGACAGTAGCCAGTCGAGGCGGCTCATTGACTTATCTGTCGCGTCATGGAATGTTAACGGATTTTATCTGTCACGATCATCAAAATCGAGCTATGAACTTCGAACGTCAAAATGTAATTGATTGTTTGAACTCTGACTTAATTTCAATATGTGAAACACATCTTAAAGGTAATGAAGTTATATCGCAACCGGGATATCAATGGATAGGACATAACCGTTTGAATTTAAACCCAAATGCTATTCGAGGGAGTGGGGGAGTGGGCTTTTTAGTAAAGCTTAGTTTGTTGGAAAAATATGACATTGTGATATTGGATAAAACGTTTGAGGATTTACTATGGATAAAACTTACCGAGAAAACAGACTCGAGCAATGGCGCATATTTTTGTTCATGTTATCTCCCACCCTCAGGGTCGAGTCGCGGTGATACTTCTCAACAGTTCTATAATAAATTGACTTCGGATATATATCAGTACCAAAATGAATTGCCGCTATTTGTTATGGGGGATTTTAATGGTCGCATTGGCGAGTCGATGGATTTTAATGACTCTATTGATTCCATACCGAATCGTATTCCGCTGGACAAAGTAAGAAACCAGCAAGGGGACTCATTGATTGATTTTTTAAAGGACACAAGAATGTGCATAGTCAATGGTAGAGGTGAACCAACAATGGACAATTTCACCAGCGTGTCCCCACGGGGGCAGGCGGTTGTAGACTATATAATAACGCCATACGATTGCCTGCGAAATGTATCGGATTTCAAAGTTTCACTTGTTCAAGACTGCTTAAAACGATTCAAGATTATTCCAAATACAGCAAAGATTCCGGATCACTCTATATTAAGCTTACTAAACTTCTTTAATATAGACTTGAGTGGAACTATATCAGCAAAGAATCTCGTTGATATGGAAAAACGACGACTTATGAATATCCGTGAACGTCAGTGGACTGAATCTGTTTTGCAGTCAGCAAAACTCAGGACTTACCGTATTTTTAAATCATCGATAGGCAAAGAGGATTACCTTGACCGATTTCTGTCTATTCAACAGCGATCGGCATTAGCTAGATTCCGTTGTGGTTCCTTCCCCCTAGCTGTTGAGCTTGGACGCTATAGACGACCAGTTATTCCCCTTGAACAACGAACTTGCCGTTTGTGCAATAGTGGACATATTGAAAATGAGGAACACTTTTTAATTCAGTGTTCCGAATACAACGATATTCGATCTAACTTGTTTGGCCCACTTAACATTAATGACGTTACAGATGAGTTTAAACGTATTATGAAACATTCAGATCCAAAGATCATATCAAACTATATTATCTCAGCGTATGAACGAAGGAATGTTAAACTTGCAAACACTTGATGGGCGACAATGTGCATAATCTATTGACTCTTTCTCATACTATAATGATGGCTGAAATACACGTGCTAAAATAGATATCATAATCTTGGTCAGTCTGGATCTGCACTGCTTGTTTGGGTATAGAACATGTATTTAGCGTAACTGGCAAAATTGACGCCGAGTCGACGCGGTAAATGTCGAATCTCCGCCAATTTTGACATTGTTAAGCTGTATGTCACATTTTCGCTTTGTGTCACATAAAGAAGCGGACTGAAAATTGATTACGAGAACTTATCTTTGACAAATATCGTATATATTTTGATAGTGCATCAAGAGCCTCTGAAGGCTGGCTGTTTACCATGTATGTTATTTTGTACAAATGTTAACAGGTTGCACTTTAAATAAATTAATAAACCTAAACCTATAGCACACTTGTACTGCCTTGCGGTACAAGCCGGCTTTTACAGCGACGTGGTAGAGTGTTCGCTTAGCACGCGGGAGAACCTGGTTCGATCCCCGCCAGGGAAGAAAGAATTTTTCTTCGCCTGTTACATATCCCTGAAGTTATGATACATTGCTTGTCATTTTAATGTGTTAGTATTGATAAATCAATTGATTAGAATTAAAAATGTTACAATCAGTGAATGAATTTATGTATTAAATTTGACATAACGACATCCGTTTAAATCTGCAATCACCAAATAACATTTGGTTAAGCTTCAAGTACGGGTACTGCTATGCCATTATTTATGAAACAAATCGGTATATACTAAACATATGAAACGGAGCTGTATATCTCAACACTGTATTAGTATATGATCATATTTCTTTCACATTATGAGTAAGTATCACTAGACCTTTGTCCCTGAAATACTTACAGGTCAGTGTGACCATATTTCATGGTTCAGTGATTTTGCCTTGTATCTTGGCACTCAGTTGGTATATGAACACACTTCTTTCACAATATGAGTGAGACCTTTAAATGTTAGGTAGTTATAGTTTTAACTTTCATGGTTCAGTGATTTTGCCTTATTGCATCAAGGCAAAAAGATGTATGAGCATTATGCTTTGGATTACTGGTCAGGTTTGGCCTTATGTTTGACAAAGGTCAGAAGCAGTCAAGCATGCTGTCCTGCGACAGCTTTTATCTATATGAATGTTTAGTTAAGTAAATGTGCATTCACGCTATATGAAAATAAATACGATTCAGAAATTGAAAATAATTAAAACATAAAGTTTTCCGGATCTTAAAAATGAAACGCTATCGATATTTTAGATAAAAATCCATACGTCGTTTGTTCCGTATCATAATTTTAATGTCAGAATACATCCTTTTAGGTTTAGGTTTGCATAACGTTTAAGTTCATTAACCAGTCTTTCATGTGATATTTATAAAATGATTCTGCGTTCACTATAAACAAAACTGTGTTGATTTTCCGTGAACTTAAAAAGTGTAACATTTGGACGTTTTAGTCGATATTACGTTACGTTACGTGGTGTTCACGGGACCAGCCCGCATATTTGGACAAGGTATCTAGCGAGGTGTTTACTCACAGTCTGGTGTTACTATACTGACGCGTACTTAAATGCTCATGGCTGTCGCCGGGGTCCAACTGGTGTTTTTCTTTTGCTCCGGAGTTAGTAGGTTATTTGGCGCCCAGGGATCTCCATCGTCGGGCAGCTTACTCAATCTGTGAATCCTTGTTTTTGATTCATCAGGATGTTTATCATGATTTATTTGTTTGTTCTTGATGATTCATTGACTAGTGAGAGATTCACCACGAGGACCGAAGAACTTACTAAATGTTATGAACCACTGCAGAAGCTGAGGGTTAGGTTAGGATCCTGTAAAACCGGTTTAAGCCCGCCAGTAACTTTGTGTTACTGATCGTTCCAAGGCGATACTTCTGTGGTGGTTCTTTTTGTTTTATGTCTTGGTGTTTATTTTTTTTTTGTGCTGTTGGCGCCTTATGTATGTTTTCATATTTTTAATTAAGTTAAGGTAACTGAGTGGCCACCTATTGGGAAAATAGCTGCTCATTCGGCTTACAATATGTTTCATGGTATAAGTGCCTGATTGTTAGTTTGGTTTTTTTCCCACCTCGTTTTTTGGAGTGGGAATCTCTTTCTGATTGCGCCTTTTTCTGATCTTTGCCTACTTGTACCTTTCGATACATATATATATATAGTAGAAATAAAGATATACTAAATGGCGAAGGTAGGTTTCGAACCCGCAGACTTCGGCTTCGGCACCGACTGCGCTACTACGCTCCTTAAAAAGTAGTTATCATAGCTCAGCTTTAGAAGCGATTTCCCTGCATAACCTTCTGATAGGTTACTAGTTTATACATGGAATAACTGGATCCTGTGGATGCCGAAGCTTAGAAATAATATCTTCATTAGCACGGCGCATCGGCACCGGGCTTTAAGTTGTCACTGTTCGGTATCGATATTCGAAATATCCTTCCGGTTTCTTTGCGGCATTATTTCAAATCTCTATCGATATATTGAAGATAGTTTTGTTTTTTCTTCAAGTAAAATTCAATCAAATAAAGTAAAGCTCTGGTGAAAGCGACACAGTGTTTGGACGTAATTCCATACAGTTGTAACTTGATTTATTTTTTTCCGGATTTGAAATGACTACCCGCCTTTCGGCTACTTATGTGTGGCTCCCGGCTTTAGGAATAAAAACCGGTACTAACACGTGGGACCGCAATTTTGCATCAAAACGATTATCTTTGAAGAGGGTTTGATAACGAGATCAAGATGGAACAACAAACTGAAGTTGAATTTTTCTTCTAAAATGTTTCTTCTTAAATGCAAATTACTTTTTTTTCATGGCATCATACCAAAGAGCCGATGATGAAAATGACTCTTTGAACTTATTAGTTAGCGTGCCTTAGCATATTTCATATTAAAGTAACTTATAAAATGTGATGCCTTGATTGTTATGGAGTAAGACATAAACAAAAACACCAGTTTCTTTGAAGCCCTATACTATTTTTTCATGCCTCGGATTGTTACATGAGTAAAGATTTTCAATAAATGCTATTGTAAGTATTCTTTGTTCCACTACCCTGTAATGCAACCGCATATAACAGTCGAGTAACGAGAAAACAAACATTTTGCATATGTGAAAACGAAGGCACAGATCAGCTGTACAATAACTGCACAGCTGATCAGCTGATTAGTAAGTTCTTCGGTCCTCGTGGTGAATCTCTAACTAGTCAATGAATCATCAAGAACAAACAAATAAATCATGATAAACATCCAGATGAATCAAAAACAAGGACTCACAGATAGAGTAAGCTTCCCAACGATGGAGATCCCTGGGCGCCGAATAACCCTACTAACTCCGGAGCAAAAGAAAAACACCAGTTGGACCCCGGTGGGCCAAGCAACAGACAAGAAGCTCCGGCCCCAACCAACTAAAATGAATAGCTTTAAGTCGGGGCCATCATAGAGTTTGACGCCCGACCCACCGGCGTGCAATTAAAGAATGCAGCTTAGTTATCAACCATGATTGGGTTAAAAACTAAGCATGCAGACTGTCGCATAACATTCAAGTTAAAACCTATACGTCTGTAACGTGTTATGATTTTTCTGAACTGAAAAGAAAAATCATTAATTCCTATAAGTTTCTTAAATTTGTAAACTAAGTCACCATATAATTCAGGTTCCGAAAGGCCCTCACTTAAAAGCGTCTTTAACCCAACATTATATTTGGAAATCAATTCATAGTGTCTACGATAAAATTTAGAAAAGGTTTTTCGAAGTTTATGATACAGATAACCCTGTTGGAGAAGTTTTGCCGTTAAACATTTATTTCGAGCGTTGAAGTCTGTAACATGATTGCAGACTCTAGCAAACCTAATAAGTTGCGAAATGTAAACAGCATAAGAAGCACGACGAGGAACGTCACCATCCAAAAAAGGAAAACTTACTATATCAAAATCAAAGTCATCGCGCTTATCATAAATTTTAGAAGAAACAAATCCATTTGCAACAGAAAGATGTAGATCTAAAAAGGGGGCTTCGGTATCTGAGATATAGGCTTTGTTCAACTGAAGTTCAGGTGGATAAATTTGATTGACCATACCTTCAAAATAAGTTTGTATAAATCATAACCCTGAGATGACCTTGACCTATTTTATGAAAATGTCAATATAGGTCGCCCATGCAGTTTGAATGGGGAAATTAGTTATAAAATGTAATTAAATGGGGGGAAACTTGCTTGGAGTAAGCAAATGGGCAGAAGATTTATGAGTTTGAAAATATTTTGTCCAAAGGGAGTTGTCTGCCACTGCCCCGGGGCTATGACCATATTATTCAAACATCTTCTTCTCTGAAACCACTTCAAAGTCAGCCTTTATTTGGAGCATCGTTAGGAACGAAGAATGAAAGTTTGTAAAAAGGTCAAGGTCATATGACCAAGATGGTCGCCATGGCTATAAATAGCAAAAACCGTTAAAAGTCTTTTTCTCAACAGCCAGAAGGCCTATGATTTTGAAACTTGGCATGAAGGCCGGATTAGAAAATGGAGCTCTACAAAGTTTGGATAAATCATGACCCTGGGATGACCTTGACCTATTTTACTGCAAGGTCAAGTTAGATCATCAATGCATTTGAATGGGGCAAAAATAGACAAATGTAATTAACTGGGGGAAGCGTGCTGGGAGTATGCAAATAGACAGAATATTTATGTTTATGAAATAATTTCGTTCCCTGGAGGTTGTCTGCCCCTGACCGGAGGCTATATACATATAATAGTCCATAATAATCAAACATCTTCTCTGAAAACGCTTGGCCAATCAAAGCCAAACTTTATGTGGAGGATTGTTAGGAAGGGGTATGAAAGTGTGTATAAATGGTCAAGGTCACATGACCAAGATGGCCGCCATGGCTAAAAATAGCATAAACATTTAAAATAATCGTCTTTTTTTCAGAATCGGAGGGCCTATGATTTTGAAACTTGGCATGAAGCATCTGAGACGGAGCTCTACAACGTTTGTATAAATCATGACCCTGGTATGACCTTGACCTATGTCATGACAAGGTCAACTTAGGTCCCATAGCCCAGATCTCAGGTGAGAGTTTACAGGACCATTGGTCCTCTAGCCTGTATTTGAAAACCATGAAGACGGTTTTCTTGCGAGAAGGCTCATTATATACATGTATATATACTTTGTACATTTCCTTACATTCTAACATCCTGTCGCATATTTCACTATTGCTACTTATTTTCACATAAACTCTACACATCCATTCGACATTCAAAACATTTTTGTTTTCGCCGTGCATCATTATTTTGCTGCATTTTGCAGGAAACCTGTACTTGTATCATATATATACAAGCTTCAACAGCTATTCCTGCCAAGATCATTTCTGATACATCGGAAAAATTATAAAGTAAAAATAAAGATGTACTATAGTGGCGAAGGTATGTTTCGAACCCGCAGACTTCGGCTTCGGCGCCTAGCTATACAGGGCCATCGCTTTCACCGACTGTGCTACTACGCTCCTTAAAAAAAGGAGTTATCATAGCTCAGATTTAGACGCAATTTCCCTGCAAAACCCGTCTGAAAGGTTACTAGTTTTCTTTGTGCAAACGCACTCGTCTATATACATGGAATAACTGGATCCTGTGGATGCCGAAGCTTGAAAAAAGGTATAAGTATGCAAAGATCAGGAAAAGGAAATCAGAAAAAGATTCCCACTCCAAAAACCGAGGTGTGAAAAAACAAATTAACAATCAAGTCCTTATACCATTAAAACATATCGTAAGCCGAATGAGCAGCTATTTTCCCAATAGGTGGCCACTCAGTTACCTAAACTTATCTAAAAATATGAAAACATACATAAGGCGCCAACAGCACAAACAAGTAGTCCAAAGGCAACGATCGCTCACCTGAGAGTCAACAAGTACAGTCACTGTATAAAGTAATTGGGGTTTTTACCATATATGGGTATGGTGGCCAACTTGGTCATTTGACATTGAAAGCCTACTTACATCAGCACAATAGCTCTTGTATGGATTGTGTCTTCCAGTTTGGTTCACTTGAAAAAATCATCTAACAAGGTCATGGTCCTATAATGACCCCCGTGGTGGGGCCATATTTGACCCCAGGGGCATGATTGGCAGGATTTATGTAGAGCTTAACATGACATTGTTGTATATCAAATATACAAGCTTTGTGTCATGCTGTTGCAGAGAAGATTTGTTCATGTATTTCCATTATAAGTCTATGGTAGATAATGACATGCCTAGGGTGTGGCCTGTATGGGCCTCAGGGGCACCGTTGGCAGTATTTTTAAAGGAGAGTATTATACATTAGTCCGCACAACATATGAAAGCTCTGGGCCATAAGATTTTTTTATGTTTTACCAATTGTAAGTCTAAGGGAGCTATTGACCCCCGGGATGGGGCCATTTCTGACTCTAGGGGGATGTTTGGCAGGATTTATGTAAAGCTCTACATAACAATGCTGCATACCAAATATAGAAGCTTTGACCGTTGTGGTTTCAGAGAAGATTTTTTCATGTATTTTCCATTGTATGTCTACATGTATGGCAGATAATGATCCCCCAGGGCGGGGCCTGTATGGACCGCAGGGCCACGGTTAGCAGGATGTATAAAGAGGACCACTATACATTGCTACACACAAAATATGAAAGCTCTAGGTCTTGTGGTTTCGGAGAAGAAGATTTTCTAATGTTTTTCCTATGACGCCCCACGGGGCGGGGCCCGTATGGACCCCAGGGGCACGGTTGGCAACATTTATAAAAGGGATCATTATACATTGCTACACACAAAATATAAAAGCACTGGGCCTTGTGGTTTCGGAGAAGAAGATTTTTATGTGTTTCCTATTGTAAGTCTTTGGGAGCTATTTGTTGCCATGGAATTCACAGTTCTAATCCGACTTATCATGCAGACTGTCGCATAACATTCAAGTTATAACCTATTTCTCTGTAACGTGTTATGATTTTTCTGAATTGGAAAGAAATATCATTAATTCCTATAAGTTTCTTAAATTTGTAAACAAAGTGACCATAAAATTCAGGTGGTTCCGAAAGGCCCTCACTTAAAATCGTCTTTAACCCAACATTATATTTGGAAATCAATTCATAGTGTCTACGACAAAATTTAGAAAAGTTTTTTCGAAGTTTATGATACCGATAGCCCTGTTTAGTTAGAGAAGTTTGGCCGTTGATCATTTATTTCGAGCTTTGAAGTCTGTAACAAGATTGCAGACTCTAGCAAACCTAATAAGCTGCGAAATGTATACACCATAAGAAGCACGACGAGGAACGTCACCATTCAAAAACGGAAAACTTACTACATAAAAATCGAAGTCATCGCGCTTATCATAAATTTTAGAAGAAACAAATCCATTTGAAACAGAAAGATGTAGATATAAAAAGGGTGCTTCGGTATCTGAGATATTGGCTTTGTTCAACTGTAGTTCGGGTGGATAAATTTGATTGACCATACCTTCAAAATAAGGGTTGTCAATGTTCAAAAGGTCATCGAGGTACCTAGAAGTGGTATTAAAAGCCTCGATGACATCAGCTTGATTATCATGGTTAAGAGAATCCTTGTAATCTGTTTCGTAGCAGTATAAGATAAATCAGCTACGAGAGGTGCGGCAGTATTAGCAGTTGTCTTTTCAGGATGAGTCAAATATTGGCATGTGTTAATTGAACCTGATTTACTGGTAACTTTCCCCATTCAAAGGTATAGGCGACCTATGCTGACCTTGTCGTAAAATAGGTCAAGGTCACCACAGGGTCATGATTTATATACACATTGTAGGACTTAAGCATAGGGGCCATCATAGAGTCTGACGACCGACCCACCGGCGTGCCATTAAAGAAGGCAGCATAGTTATCAACCATGATTTGGTTAAAAACTATGCATGCAGACTGTCCCATAGCATTTAAGTTAAGTGTGTAACGTATAATTTAAAACTGAAAAGAAAATTCCTTCCTTCCTTTAAGCTTCTTAAAGTCAACCAAGTCACCGTATTTTTTGTTCCAAAAGGCCCTCACGTAAAATCGTCTTAAACCAAACATTTAATTTGGAAACCAATTCATAGTGTCTACGATAAAATTAAGAAAGTATTTTTTGAATTTTATGATTCCGATATCCCTGCTGGAGAAATTGGGCCGATAAACATGTGTTTCGCGGCAAGAATCGTCACCATACAAAAACTGAACATTTACTAAATCAAAATCAAAGTCATCGCGCTTATCATAAATTTTAGAAGACGCAAATCCATTTGCAATAGAAAGATGTGAATATAAACAGGGGGGCTTCGGTATCTGTGGTGTTTGCTTTATTCAACTGTAGTTCAGATGTATAAATTTGATTGACCTATGCCTACAAAATAAGGATTGTCAATGTTCAAACGGTCCTCGAGGTACCTGGTAAATTATCATTCATGTAAGGTATAGCTCGATTTTTACCTCAGTCGCGTCAAACGATCGACGAGTCCATGACGATGCACGTGAAAGGTTAATTAGTACGAACTGCCTCAAGTTGTCCGTTACACTTCGATTGCACACACAGTAATATTATAAGTATTTGTAATGTTACAATCTGTATATCCTTTCACGCACTATTAAGTAGACTCGTCGATCTTTTGACGCGTCTGTGGTCAAAATCGATCTTCAATATATATGTTGTTTACATTGTATTGCTTTGTGTACTGTTTATGAAACACTGCAAACAAATATTCACTCATTTTAAATCATTATAAGCCGACGACTTAAACTGAAAGAAATTTTATCTCATTCTTAACAGAATGCAAAACTTTTTTTTTTTACTTTTTGGGGCAGCTGTTTGTTAGCAATATCCACGACAGGTCTCTTCATGTCATAGAAAGAGACAAGCTTGTCGGATGGGTGAGAAAAATATCTGCTACATTTATTACCCAATATTACTAACGATTCAAAATAAAACAAGATAGAAACGACCAACAATTTTGGTTTTAATCAGCTTTGAGTAAGAACCCGGTAAAAGACGTCCAGCTGTCAATGCTGTTAACATTATTACAGTCACCAACATCGATCTTGTCCCCACGACTGAGATGGGTTATAGTCGACGCAGAACTTTCATATTCACCCGCTTTGGTGGTCTCTGACGGAACATCTGCAATAACAAGGTTGGAGCCGTTTTTCCGAATGTGACAATAAACTTTGCTATGTTGACTTATCTTATATAGATTTAAAGAAAATACATATAGTCCCGGGTACACACAGGTGAACTGTCCTGTTGCCGTGTTATAGTGGTTTCCGATGTTTAATTGAACACCTGTAAATTGGACGGCCGAGGTTGATGGGTCGACTGAATGTGGATACTCTCCATAGATTACAAACGCTGACATATTATCTGGGGAGAAAAAATATCTTACAGACGAGGTTAAAAAACAAACAGCGCTACAACATAATTTTGTAGTTTTCTTGAAAACTGGACGGTGAAACTTTCGCAAACACATTTACAATGACTGTCTTATAAAAGCATACAAAATACAAAACATTTTGCGCATCCCATACACACTGTCCACACATCACAGACTGGATTAAATCTATGCATGTGCTACTTGAAAACAAACCCTTTTTTTTGCTTAAATGACAGGACAATGAAAAAGACGTAGCTTTACGTTCAAAATAGGTAAGCTTAACATTTCCACGCCTGACACAACGTATTAGGGTGTCAGGTACATGAACAAATTGGTCACGTCCTCCTGCACCACGTCTACCTATCGTGAGGCAGGATAACGTTTTTATCCGCCAACGTCATCTTTGTGATACGTTTCTGTTAGCTGGATAAAAACAATGGCGGCCAAGGGTCTCGTTTCAATGTTATCAGAACTGTTCGGATGTTTTTAAAGATGTGTTGTTACTGTCATCTTTGTGATATGTTTCTGTAAGCTGAATTAAAAATTCATTTTGATATTGCTAACCGAGATGTGACTATAAGTCAGTGCGCCAATATAAAGTTTCACGTGCACTACGAGACTACGGGCTGCAGACCCTACCCTGGCGAGTGGCAACCAATAACGTCATCTATGAACCAGTGATCATATACAGGATCTTTTGAATGATTGCAAACAGTTGATAATGAATTATTCTGTTCTAGAAATCCAAATTCCAGGGATTTTAATGTTTTATTTTTATTAGATAATGCTGAATATAAAATGACCAATGGTGTAGCGTTTTTTTTTTTTTAATCTCGCCAGCATATATAGCAGGAAATCTATTAACAAACAATACATTGCTCGGATTACAATATTCACATAGAATAAGCCTGACAGTGATTCCGTATCAAGCACTGTTCAGGCTACCAGTTTACAAAAATTCAGCCGTAGGCCACTAGGGTGCAATTTGTCTGTCATTTTGCAAGATATGCGATTTCGGTTGCCCAACTATGTATAGATCATATTAATGTCACCACTATGAAACATTCTAACTCGCCTCGCCTATAAAGCCAATGGTTAAAAACTTGTTATATTGTGCAACAATTCACTGGTCGCGCCATTTCCTGATCATTGCCTACTTTTATTTCTATTTCTTAATTATAAACCATCGTATTTACAAACTGTCCTTACCTGTACAATTCTCTGTGTTGCACGGTTCAATCTCAGTGTCTGTCCTGGGTAGCCAGTCTTCTCTGAGTGAGTTTGTGTTCTGACAGCTCCGTGTACGATATTTGATACCTCCCCCACAGGAACGTGTACAGGTTGAGAATTCAGTCCAGTCACTCCATGTACAGTTAAAGGCATCTAAAGCAGCATATATTCATACAGCAAACATCCAACGTTAAGTTTAAGGCATTAAGTCGGAACATCTAACAATATCTCAAACGTTATGAGTTGACGTTAATGTTTCTACGTCGATAATGTGCGAGCGATGAAGCCATTATGTGAGCAAGGCATTGCTAGTACTTGAACCTGATTTGAACCAAAGTAAATACTCACAAGACTTTACCATTTTATCAGCTTCTTGTCTACGTTGTATCGTGCTTAATTTATGATTTCAAACACAAAAATTAATATACGTGATACATATAAAAGTTGTGACAATATACGCCTAACTCCTGAATGAAATCAATATATCAATGTACATGTTGTTTGGTTTAAAACAGGGCAGTTAAATGCTGACATATATTGAAATTTTGATGTAGTTGTAACCTCAGAATGTTCAGCACGTGCCCCGGAAAGGGTCATTGTGTTTGATTCATCGGTTAAAGGAATGTTTTCAGCGCTGTGTTATGGAAATCTGAACTTATATAAAACCAAAGACTACGAACTCAAATCTCAACCCACGTTTGCTGATTATACTACTCAAAACACCGAAGTATGAAATCATTTGAAAACATGCAAATTTTATGATTTTTTTTTTTTTTTTTTTTTTTTTTTTTTTTTTTTTTTTTCAGATGAAAAAATTATCTGCACACTATATGGGCAAGTTTTCGTAATGTGAAATCATTTGTAACTCACCCGTTATATCTGCTAAAACTATAGAATGATTATGAAGAAGTTGTCCGTTTAGACGGGTTTTATTCTCAAGTGCCGACAATCTATTTATTTGTATGCTGATCGTTACTTCGTCCAATGACTGTCTGTTGTCTAAGTCCTGCGTATAAACGACCACAGTTTTGCAAAGTAAATACTTATGGGTATGAGTTTATCAATCGGTTTACATGGTTACTGATTGACATATATGAACCTACATTTATTCTACGGTTTCTTTTGTGGACGGATAAATACTAGATGTGTTCCATTATTTTCGCCTGAAATATAAATTCATCATAGTGCCAGTGGGATTTAAACTCATTGCATCTCAAAAAATCTTGACTTTAACAATAGCACATGTATTTGTTTTTTTTTAAAAAATGCTAATTTTGAAACGATTAAGATTTTTGACTAAAACTTGAAAATAAGGTCTCTGTGCCGCATTTTTTTTTAAATAAAACTGAATCGTTCAGTTTTGATACTGTATAGCGATATTTAAAATACATTCAAGCCATTTCTATTTCAAAATTCTGAGGTGTTAACATTATATTATTATATTTTTACTTTCATTTTCTACTGTTTAACTGATTTCTGTAAGGCATTCATCTCAAAAATGTTTAATTTTATATGAACTTTTATTTACACTTTACCTTTAGTGTTTCAACTGTCTGATTGTAGTTGTTTATCGTGTCTTGGATTGATGTAAGTTTTGATTCCATTTCACTGTTTCGCTGCAGTTGGTCGTTAGAAAATAACATGACAGAAGTAATGTTTTCCTCCAGTACGTTTATCTTGATTTTGTTATCTTTGAGGTCAGACTGGGTTTTGTTTATATCTGATTCAAGATGGATAAGTTTGTCTTCAAGCTCTGCGCTTAATGTTTGGCTATCAATGACAGTTTCAAGGCGTAATACCCTTAATGTGCTGTTCTTGATCATTTCTCTGTCGTTGAATTGGTCAGTTTCTATATCGTTCGTTCTAACTGTTAACGTTTTCAAAACATCTTGTGTCGTCTCAAATTGCTTATCGAGTTTTGTTTCAACAATCAACATAATTTCGTTCAGTATGTCCAAAGCTTTGCAGTTTGATACAGGTGTTTCAGTAGATGTACCCGAAACACCACTTGTATTAGTTGTAGATGTCTCATTCCCAATTACTGTCTCGATCTTGTCGACCCGTTCTATATAATCTGAGAAACCTTCCTTTTGTAGCTTCATGTCTGTTTCAAGTGCATCTAATCGTATCAGGAGCTCTGCATGTTGGTTCGTACAGATTTGTGGCTCCCCTACAAGTTGAGTAGTGCATAATTACATGTAGTTAACGGAAAACATTTATAAATTCGACAATGCTGATTCGCTCCGATAAACCTCATATCGTGGTTTATTTATCATGAGTCTATTGAGTTATACATTATGAACCCATCTACTGATTACTGAGTAACATCCATTGATTACTAAGAATTTGTCGAAAATTAATATTGAACAATGTATCTATTTTGTACAGTATGTCTTTTTAAATAGATACATAGGAAACAATTCAATGATGTAAAAGATAATCGACGTGGTCATAAGTTCTTAAATCATTTGAGACAATATCGAGATAAAACCTTAACGAAGTGATAGATATTTAACGTCGCATAATTGTTCTTACCAGTCATTTGCCTCAATGAGCCTATTTCCTTTTCCTGTAATGCAAATTGTAAATCATAAATATTGTTTGGTTAGTTTTAATGAAAGACCATCCGTAGACACATTGCAAAATCATAGACACAAGATCTGTAGCTCTTTGAAAGATAGGCATTATATTTATGGACATCCAAATACACTCCATTCTAACAGTCCATACACATGATAAAATGTGTTTGTTCCTTTATTTGCAATTTTTTTTAAAATATCAATTAAAACATTTCAGTCATATGACCGTGATGACCGATACTGTAGCTTTCATTTTATTAATAAGTAAAATGCTCATGCTTTTCTCGGTAGAGCACGTGATCATTGCTGAACGAGTATAGTTAGCTTAATCATAACTTTAAATTATTAAGAAATAACATAGCAATATCTGTTCACACAAAGATGGCGTGCGATGGCCGCGTAAGCGTATCCCTGCGGCTGATATATTTGCTTTGAGAAAATTCATCGGAAAAAATCCCAAGTCAATTTAAATTACTTATGAATTTAGATTGTCTTACGTGATCATTGACGTACACGCCAAGAGTTGATGCAGCTACGATACTAAATAACACATGACCTACAAACAATCCTGTCAGAATCTTGAACAAGCGTCTTTGAGCCTCCAGTTTATTCTCTAGCGATTCTTTTGTCGACGTGGTCATTCCAGTCACTGGTGTTTCCGTTATTTTATTTGTTCGTGTCATCATGTCAATCAAGCAGTCACTGAAAGCTTTTTTTTTTTCTAAATGTGAGTAAGTTAATGTTTTATTGATTCTATATTTGACATTGATTCTATAGTTTATCATAGTTAATGAATCATAATACATTTTTGACTAAACAAGACCTGGGCTCAAAAGACAATGTCTAACAACAGGGATTCACTTAAATGTCACGCAAGACCACTGCAATCTGACGCAAAATGGAGTCATCATTTAATCCACGATGAACTAACTGACAGGCGACAACGATCCATCAAAACCAGCTAAATTTATAACCTTTATTCAGCTTACAGTATGTTTCCCGCCTCGGTTTTTGGAGTGGAAAGTTCTGTCTGATTGCGCCATTTCCTGATCATTGCATACTTTGACTTGTATGTCAGGTATCACCCATATCATCGGTTCGTTATCAAATCGTGTGGCTTCATCAACATCATTGAGTAGGTCGATAACTGTACATGTATTCATTATTTATTTATTTATTTATTTATTTATTTATTTATTTATTTATTTATTTATTTATTTATTTATTTATCTATAAATATTGACGCAAAACACCAGGGAATACTACAGAGAAATTTTGGCATATTTTTTTTTATCCTACATGTATTTCATCTTTTCTTGCTTGCGGAGAAAAGCGAAATATGTTTGATTCTATGTCTTCACAAGCGCTGTCTGCAGAGTAAAAGTATGCAATGATCAGGAAATGGCACAGAAAGAAATTCCCTCTCCAAATCCGACGTTGGGAAAAACTTAATAATACTCAGTTACTTATACTGAGAAAACCTATCATAAGCCAAATGAGCGGCTATTTCCCAAACGCTCGAATGATATCAGTTTGAATGACTCGAGGTTAAGAATCAGTTAACCATAACAATTACAAAGCTGTCTGTCAATTTTCGTACTTTCAATCCAATTTAAACTTTGATGAAAACTTACCGAGAATCGTTCACATCGTACTGTGTTAAAATAATTCCGTTTCTAAGTTCATAAACACCTCCCTTCAACAAGAGTTAGTGACTAAAACAACCGATGCTTAGCGGATAGAATGAAATCGAATATAAGTAAACAATAAGACGTACGAATTAATATCGAAATTAATATATATTTATGTTTTGTTACATATAGGGTCATTCAGCTATGAAAAGATTACGGCAAATATACACGTCATATTTCAATATTTTATGTAATATATTTTCAGAAAAAGTCGACTCAAAGAACAAGATAATTAAAACCTCATGATAAATCTCCAAAACGGACAGTATAAGTTTGTTACTGAAGGTCTGGGATGTTATATTACCACTATACAGACAGCTGCGTGCACTTTCACCTCTGACATTTATATATTTTCATAAAACACGATAACATGTTCAATGTATAAAAAATATGATTGGTTTAGATTTTCTAACAAAAGTTTAATATTTTCGGCCCCATTTCGATTTTACTATTCTTTTACCGACTACCCTTTTGAAAGATTCAAAATTACAGTACATGTCAATCTCTTTGGCTCCATGTTACAAAATATATACGTCACTGAAGAGGCTCCTTTCACTGTTCTTAAAGGAATTGATCTGTTTTATTTCCTCCCTACGTGAAACCTTTGTTTTAAAATCAGGAAAATAGATCCGTAAAATAATATATATTCGTACATTTTTATTTATGTTTTTTGTGCTCCAAAACATATATTGTGGGTACTCTGCGAGGCGGTTATTATGTGTATCCACAATTGATGTTCTGAGCAAAATACGTGAAATATTAAATGTTTTAAATTGAAAAAATTAAATTTTACAGCTCAAATATAGATATTGCATGTGCGTGTTTTAATGATAAACGTGTATATTACAGATTCCTGAAATATTCTGAAGGTTATGTTTGGTCATGTTCTGATAGGGATCTTTCCTGTTTCCGAAACTTATGTTCTGAGCAAAACACAAGAAATATCAAATGTTTTAAACTGAAAAATTTAAATTTTACAGCTCAAATATAGATATTGCATTTGCGTGTTTTAATGATAAACATGTACATAACAGATTCCTGAAATATTCTGGAGGCTATGTTTGGTCATGTTCTGATAGGGTTATTTCGTGTAAACACAACTTATGTTCTGAGCAAAACACAAGAAATATCAAATGTTTTAAACTGAAAAATTTAAATTTTGAATTTCACAGCTCAAATATAGATATTGCATTTGCGTGTTTTAATGATAAACGTGTATATTACAGATTCCTGAAATATTCTGAAGGTTATGTTTGGTCATGTTCTGATAGGGTTATTTCGTGTATCCACAACTTATGTTCTGAGCAAAACACAAGAAATATCAAATGTTTTAAACTGAAAAATTTAAATTTCACAGCTCAAATATAGATATATTTGGTCATGTTCTGATAGGGTTATTTCGTGTATTCTGAGCAAAAATACGAAAATATTATTTTTTTTTTTCAACAGACAAAATTTAAACCTTTAAAACTCAAACATAAATATTAAACATCAGTTAAACATGTCCGTGAAATGTATACCCCCTCATACCCCACTTTTATACAATAAAACTGGGGTATGCAGGGGTATACCTATTTTTCATATTTTTGTTCTAAAACATAGATTGTGGGTACTCGTTAGAACCGCCTCGTCGGGGCGGTTCTAACGTGTACCCACAATCTATGTTTTGAGCAAAAATAAGAAAAAAATATCAACAAATTTCTGCTGAAAATTTTCAATTTTTACAGCTAAAGAACTCTGTATGTTGCATGGACATGTTGTCGTATCCACAACTTATGTTCTGAGCAAAAAACGAGAAATATTAAATGTTTTAAACTGAAAATTTAATTTTTACAGCTCAAATATACATATTGCATGTGCGTGTTTTAATGATAAACGTGTATATTACAGATTCCTGACATATTCTGGAGGTTATGTTTGGTCATGTTTTGAGACGGTTATTTCGTGTATCCACAACTGATGTTCTGAGCAAAAATACGAACATATTATTTTTTTTTTCAACTGAAAAAAAAAAAAATAAAAAAAAAAAAAAAAATAAATAAAAAAAAAAAAAAAAAAAAAAAAATAAATAAATAAATAAAAAACACTTTTAAAGCTGAAATATAAATATTGCATGTGTGTGTTTAAATAACAAACTTGTACATTACAGATTCCTTAAATATTCTGAAGGTTTTCCTTTACTAAGTTCAGAGACGTAACTTACTGAAACAAAGCAAATGTGGATATTATAGATTATGATATTATAAGGTTATATTCAACATAGAAAGGGAGCCAGTCTATGTCCAGAGTCGTAAACACCCTTTTACCACACGTTGATACACTGTACACTTGGCAAAAATACCATGATACCGTCAGTTTTAAAAATTGAATAACTTTCGTTTCATTAAAGATTTTGCTTTCAAAGTTTGCATACTATTCCTTGACCAGAATTTGTGCATAATGACTAGATAAATTTGAATAAATTCAATCACGTGACCACGTTATAAAGGATCGTGCAAAAACAGGTTTTCTTCATCTGTTGATCGTGTTGACTGTCTTCTGGTATTTTTAAATAGAATTAGACAGCTTGATTTTCGTCCGATGGAAGTCACAAAAGAGAATTCGCCCATCCGTCGAAAAGTTTGCTAGATCGGCCGGCTAAGTAGAGAGGGTAGCTCGTTTAGCGTAGATACGTTGAAAATACGTTTACATTCAATGGAACAATGGCGTTTTATTTTCGCCTTTCTTCTCTAAATAGTCACATGGTAACATGGTACCTCTAAGTTTGGCGTCGATCGTTACTTCTTATGTTCATATTTTCAGTCACTTTTACCTCTATCTGTCGTCCCAAGACGTTGTCTCACTTCCCAATAATTCACTACACGTGGTAAACGTTTGGCTTCAAATCTGCGTTGCTCAGTGGGCTAATTAAAGTTGTGACCGGGTCACGTTTTGTTAATGCGAAATCGCTTTTAGTGCTAGTAAAAGCAAATGGGGTTCGAGTACCCGGTACCGGCTGTCGGAGATAAAACGATCTGAATTAATAACACTTTTTTGAGACACTTTTATATACAAAACTGACTTTCATGGCAATGGGTGTTGTGTACTTTTTACTCAAATTCAATAAAATTCTTGAACAGATCGTGATTTTGGACTTAATTTGTCATTTTTACCGGCGTATCGATTCTTTTGTTTTTTTGTTTTAGCAGCTTTCGATTTTTCGTATGAAGCGTACGGTTTCCAAAAATTCTATTATTTTCGACAGAAATCACCGATTGCAATAAAATGGTTATTTTCATCATGTAGAGAATAAGAAGACTTACAGTCGTTCCGTTTTTGAAATATTTAACAAAATATTACAAGGTGCGTTGGGACTTTCGTTGAGTATGTATAAAAACACTGCGAACCATGTGTTTTTATATCCGCTTCAAAACATAGATCGTGTATATTTCTGAGATTTGGATCCACACCCCATGACTTAAGCGTAAAATTCGATGTCTTACTGTATTAAAAGTATGTTTACTGAAGGAGCGTGTATCAAAATCTTAAATGCTCCAGTGTAAAACTTAAGTCTAAACTGGGTAATGAAACAAATTCATATACGTGCATACATATAAACAGTTGCAGATTGGGTCTCAGCTTAGACCAGAATAATTCATATTTTTGTATACCCCCGTTAACCCTACTTTTATATAGTACAACTGGGGTTTACAGGGGTAACCCTATTATTCTTATTCAATGTTTAAAATATTAAAATTTATTCCATGAAATTTTCGAATTTTGCTTCTGAAAAAAATCTCTGTATATTGCATGGGCAAGTTTTCGTAATGGTGAGCGATTCCAATACGTTTTGAAACCGAATCAAGTAGTTTACAGCTATATTATATTCTAATCAGTGTTCTTTAACTTTTTTGTATGTGTAAAGATTTCACTCGGTGAGGCGGTTCTAACGAGTACTCACAATCTATGTTTTGGAGCAAAAATAAGAAAAATAGATAAACCCCTGCATACCCCAGTTTTGCTATATAAAAGTGCGGTTCAAGGGGTATACATTTCACGGACATGTTTTCCTGATATGGGTATCGAACAACGCTTACATAATTTTTTTGAAAATGTTCAACCAATTTTATTGAACATGCTAGTGGTTTATACACCTAACACTGTATACCAAACAAAATTTGAATCATTGAAGATTAATTTGACATAAATTTTAATAATGTATGTGCTGCTGAAACAAACTATTAAAGGTTGAATGTATGTATGCAGTTTACATACTATTGGAAGAAAAGCAAACGCACTCACGATAATAAGAATAAAATGTCGATATGTAATATACAAAGTACGGTTTTTTAATAACTGTAAAACGCAAATTGAGCTATATAGTCCGGCACAAAATCAATTTGACCCGGAATTGTGGTATAAAGTTTTATTCTTTACAGTTTCTTGTAGGTTAGACATTGTCATTAAAGATTCTGGATGGTGACAGCCTGTCGTCATTGAGCGTTTTGAGAAATTAAAGATGACGTCCAAAATGTCAGAAAATAATGAAAATACATGTACTTTTACACAATGTGCACCTTAAAATGAATGGAAATGCTATGTTTCCTCACAACTTTAGCAGATATTATTATGTCTGACATAAGTTTTTGTTTTCTGGTTTAAGGATCAAAAATGGCATCAAAGGTGGTCGCCAAAATAAGATTTCTTGACGAATTTAATTGTCTGTACAATACATGCATATATAGCTTTTTATGCATGCAAAATTTGATCATTGAGGCTTGAAAATGACCTATTAATTTTTGTTTTCTTTATATATTCATACATTTAAAACCTTATCTATAGAGAATCCAACTTCTGACACCCTATCATAATTGAACAATTTGAGGAAGTCAGGATGACATCTGAAAATAATTTTTTTATGCACTGTTTTATAGTTTGTCTCTAACAGAATGAAAATATATATGCTTTTTGGTACATATAAACATATCTAACATAAGTTACCTTTTTAAGGCTTGAGCACAATATGGAATCCAAGATGGCTGTCACAACTTTTAAATATTATAGATATTTTCCAAATACATACACTTTTGAAACGTTTGTTGATTCTGAATTTGAATAAGTTTAATTCCTCGGAATATTAATGTAAAATGTAACAAGAACTTCGCTGTAAAAAGATAGCGCTCATATAGTATGCTTGGTCAATATCCATTTTACTGTGCTTTGCTGTTACTGATAATTTGCATCTGATTATTAAGTTGATAGGTTGCGAGCTTACACAGGATGTTGGATTTCAAAAAAAGAAGCAGTGATATCCACAAAGTAGTTGATACAGGTAAAAAGCAAATAAAATGCTTAAGTTAAGAAAATGCAAAACTGTGTTTCAGTTGAAAGGTGTGACATTAACACACGTATAAACAGACATATGATATCCTTGTGTACCAGAGAGTCACTGTTGTACGTCATGAAAATCCAAAAGGAGTTTCAATAGTTGTGGACGACACTGATGAACGTTGTTGTTATTTTAATCTCAACGACTCAGAATTCCTTGTATTGTTTGAATGCAAGAACTGACAAAGACATAACGCTGACAGACTACATGTAAAAAGGTTCAAGTAGGCAATGAACAGGAAATGGCGCAATCAGAAAGAAATTCCCACTCCATAAACCGAGGGGTAGGAAAACACTAAACTGACACTTAAGTACTTATACCATGAAAGCATGTCGTAAGCCGAGTGAGCAGCTTTTCCCCACTAGGCGGCCACTCAGTTACCCGAAGTGAACCAAAAATATGAAAACGTACATAATGCTCAAACAATACAAAAAACTCCAAAACACAAAACAATATTACTAAAATAGTAAGTATAAAAGAATGCTGAACAAACAGCTGATTTAATAAATGCTAATGCTCTATAAGGATGAGTAACTATTGCATGCTTCTATACTTTGACTTCCTAAATAATTGAAAATGTCAAACATGCCTATTCCTTCAAGTCAGATCTGCCAAATATGTTGCCAGAGTCATTTTGATGGCTTACTAATGATGCAAAATTTTACACCTCTATCTTTAACAACTGTACCCCTTGATGACAACCAGGCCGCCTTCTTAAATCAGATGAATTGCATTTCTGAAGTGAAAGAAAGCCATAGCGTCGCATAGAGCTGTGGTTACAACAAAACAAGCTTAGGCTTGTAGAAAAAAATCACATAAAACTGAGATAAATGATTTTAGGCTGTGTCTTTAGCTACATACGTGTGGTCTTATTGCGTCTGCTTAAAGAGCAGGATGCAGGATGATATAGAAGTCGCGTCAGATGTTCAGGCACAATTTGCGATTGTTCATGTTCTTTGTGCTAAAATACTGCCATGCCAACATTTTTTGAAAAAAAAAGGTACAAGTAGGCAAAGATCAGGAAAAGGCGCAATCAGAAAAAGATTCCCACTCCAAAAACCGAGGTGGGAAAAAACCAAACTAACAATCAGGTACTTATACCATGAAACATATCGTAAGCCGAATGAGCAGCTATTTTCCCAATAGGTGGCCACTCAGTTACCTTAACTTAAGTAAAAATATGAAAACATACATAAGGCACCAACAGCCCCAAAAAAATTTAAACACCAGGACATAAAAGAAAAATAACCACCACAGAAGTATCGACTTGGAACGATCAGTAACACAAAGTTACTGGCGGGCTTAAACCGGTTTTACGGGTACCTAACCTCACCCTCAGCTTCTGCAGTGGTTCATAACATTTAGCTAGTTATTCGCTTTTGAAGTAGTTTTAAACAATGTGTAAATTTGATATCTTGTGGCCTTTAACTGAATACACTGCCAATGAATGATCAAAAAACGATAAAAACGTCTTGTCAGGCGTTACAAAATTTACCGTTATTTCGACGAAAACAATAATACAATCGCGATCTTCAGTATTTTTGCACCGAAATGACACATATTTGCAGTGACTACGTTAATAGAATGCCCGACAAAAGCTGAAGTCAGAAGACGAAATATTAGTGATACAACCGCATCTTTTTCGAGAGGTCCGAAAATGTCAAGTTTAGTGCAAAAAGTTAAAGGTAGTGTGTTTTTGTATTATAAAAATACTACAGAAATAGTAAACTACTTTTTTTAGCTCGACTGCACGAAGAGCATAGAGCTATTGCAGTCACTCCGGTCGTCCACGTTCCCGTTCCCGTCCGCGTGCGCGTTCCCGTGCTCGTCACACTTGCGTTAAAGTTTTCTAGAAGTCTATATCTTGACAACGACTCATCAGAAAGCATTCATACTTGGCCCATAGATATCCTGTAGGGTAAGCTTTCATTCCATGACATCGAGCCCCTGGGTCCAGGCCAGTGGGTGGGGCTGGAGGTTAAAATGTAGAACACCTTAAAAAATGGCAATATTTGTGTTTAAGATTTCTAGAAGTCCATATCTTGATCACCACTCATCAGAAAGCATTGATACTTGGACCATTGACACCCTGTAGGGTCGGCTTTTATTCCATGACATCAGATTCCTTGGTCCGTGCCAGGGGGTGGGGCTAGAAGTTAAAATCTAGAACACTATTAATAATAATGGCTTTTCTGTGATATAGTATTCTAGAAGTCTATATCTTGAAAACCTTTTATCAGAGGGCTTTCATGCTCGGACCATAGGTACCCTGTAGCTTGAGTTTCATTTTATGGCATCGGATTTCTGGGCCCATGCCTGGGGGTGGGGCTAGAGGTTAAAAACCCGAACACTGTAAAAACAAATGTACTGTTGTGTAGCTTTTACAAGGAGTCAATATCTTGACAACAACATATCATAAAGCATTTATACTTCATACACTTTAGGTTCCTTGACATCGGACCTCTGGGTCGGAGTCAGGGGGGCGGGGCTAGAGGTCAAAATCTAGAACTCCCTGATTTTTGTCTTTTTATTTCTTAATTAAAACAACTTAGGAAGATGGCTGTTCATTCATCTTTTGACTTTGTGACTCTGACTTTTGTGTATTGACGGTAAGGGTCGTTTGACCTACTTTCCATGGTTCAGTGATTTTGCCTTTTATCTTGACATCCAAATAGTATATTTTCTTATTTCTTTCAGATTATGAGTGAGCACGACCAGGTCTTTGACCTCAATATACTTATAGGTCACTGTGACCTAATTTCACGGTTCAGTGATTTTGCCTTATATCTCGACACTAAATTAGTATATTTTCATACTTTTTTCAGATTATGAGTGAGTATGACCAGACCTTTATCCCCAATATACTTAAAGGTCACTGTGGCCTAATTTCACGGTTCAGCGACTTTGCCTTATATCTTGGCACTCAAATGGTTTATGAACAAACTTCTTGCAAATTATGTTTGCGTATGACAAGACCTTTGACCCTGAAGTAGTCCTAGGTCATTATGACCATATTTCACGATTGAGTGAGTTTGCCTTATATCTCGGCACTCAATTGGTATATGAACATACTGTTTCCACGATATATTTGTGTGTGACAAGACCGTTGACCCTGAAGTATTCCTAGGTCACTGTGACCTAATTTCACGGTTCTGTGATTTTGCCTTGTATCTTGGCACTCAGTTGGTATTTTTCCTACTTCAGATTATGAATGAATATGACCAGACCTTTATCCCAAACATACTGATAGGTCACTATGACCTTATTTCATGGTTCAGTGATGTAGCTTTATATCGTGGCACTGAAGTGGTTTATGAATAAACTTCTTTCACACTATGTTTGCGTATGACAAGACCTTTGACCCTAAAGTAGTCCTAGGTCAATATGACCTAATTCCACGGTTCAGTGATTTTCCCTTATATCTCGGCACTCAATTAGTATATGAACATACTTCTTTCACGATATCTTTGCGTATGAAGACCTTTGACTGTAAATTATTCCTTGGTCACTGTGACCTAATTTCATGGTTCAGTGATTTTGCCTTATATCTCGACACTCAGTTGGTATTTTTCATACTTCTTTCTAATTAAAAATGAGTATGACCAGACCTTTAACCCTAACATACTTAAAGGTCACTTTGACCTAATTTCAAGGTCCATTGATTTTGCTGTATATCTCAACACTGAATGAGTATATGATCATATTTCTTTCACATTATGAGTAAGTATTACTAGACCTTTGACCCTGAAATATTTATTGGTCAGTGTAACCATATTTCATGGTTCAGTGATTTTGCCTTGTATCTTGGCACTCAGTTGGTATATTAATACACTTCTTTCACAATATGAGTGAGACCTTTAAATGTTAGGTAGTTATAGTTTTAACTTTCATGGTTCAGTGATTTTGCCTTATTGCATCAAGGCAAAAAGATGTATGAGCATTATGCTTTGGATTACTGGTCAGCTTTGGCCTTTTGTTTGACAAAGGTCAGAAGCAGTCGAGCATGCTGTCCTGCGACAGCTCTTAATTATATGAATGTTTAGTTCAGTAAATGTGCATTCACGCTATATGAAAATAAATACGATTCAGAAATTGAAAATAATTAAAACATAAAGTTTTCCGGATCTTAAAAAATGTAACGCTATCGATATTTTAGATAAAAATCCATACGTCGTTTGTTCCGTATCATAATTTTCATGTCAGAATACATCTTTTTAGGGTTAGGTTTGCATAACGTTAAAGTTCATTAACCAATCTTTATGTGATATTTATAAAATGATTCTACGTTCACTATAAACAAAACTGAGTTGATTTTCCGTGAACTTAAAAAGTGTAACATTTTGACGTTTTAGTCGATATTACGTTATGTGGTGTTCACGGGACCAGCCCGCATATTTGGACAAGGCATCTAGCGAGGTGTTTACTCACAGTCTGGCATAATCATACGTGTCTGGTGTTACTATACTGACGCGTACTTAAATGCTCATGGCTGTCGCCAAAAATTGAAATTAAAGCGCATGTAAAAACACGAATTAGACCGCACTTTAGCCGCGATGCTATGATACCGGCTTCAATCTTTTCTTGTAACGTTATTGGCAATAACGCGCGAACATCTGACGCGACGTCATAAGGAGGCAACAAGGCTAGATATACTTTCAAGTATGAATATTGACCAGGTATCTTTGATCTGTTTTGTATGTTGCATTTACTTAAACAATGGTTTGCCAAACTACGTATTAATGTGTGTTTATCCGTAACCTGGCTGTAATTGTTTTTTTATTTTTTTATTCAGTTTTACGTCCCTTTCAAGCTTTTTCACTCATATCGAGACGAATCAATCGGTAGGTGGGGCGAAAACCGGAGTACCCGGGGAAAAACCACCTGACACACACGCAAGCAGAACGTGGCTTGTCTCACATATGAATTCGTGCCCAGACTGTAATTGTGAAAACTTGCTTATTTTAACTAGTATTTGTCCTTCATCTTCATGTATTTTTCAAGCACACACCTTCAGCTAGTGCTCTTGACATATATTTCATGCTGCTCTGACTCTGACCAAATTAACGTCAAATTACTTAGCTGGCTGAAAATGTAAAATGTCTTTGAATATTATTATGCACGCTCTTTGACTTGGAACCCTTGATGTATTATTTCATGCCGCGCCTTCGACATTGGAATTAGAAATGTCGAGGCTAACACATGGATTGTGTAACCATGCATGTTGTCATTGATATACTTTTAAAGCATGTACCTTATGACCGGGTACTCTTGGTCTGAATTCCTTGCTCTTACTCATACGGCTTGCACTAAGGTGTGTAATTTTGCACCTTTATTAGATAGATTGGTGTGAATCTATGAATAGTAATTACCCCGGGACATTAGTCTATATTGTATGCTTCTTAAAATTCAACAAAATTTACTTAGATTTTCACACTTAAATGTGTTTCCTCTGACACCGATATCTGTAAATATAGATCCTTAATTATGAATAGTATTTTGCACATCCTTCGGGTGAAGCACCATTACCCCTGGTACACATTACCTACACTATGTTATTTGCAGTTGCAAAATCGACAGCGTTCTTGTCATCAATGTTGTTGATTTTTGACAGGATATATCTTCTATATCTCTGAGCCATGTCCATTTGTTCTGAACTATATTAATATATATTTACGTATTTTCAGTAAAAGTAGCTTAGTTAGAGTATAAAACAAGTCATACCCGACACGACTTATAAACAAGAAAAAAAGTACAAAAGTCTGCACTGTGTACTTAATATATGTAAACTAGTTTCTAAGCGTTCTTTGTGTGGAGGGCATGCATTCTATTCTATATGTTGATATTCATTTCAAGCGAAAATATCTTCATTTATACTAATCTTATAAATGTCAGTTTGATGATTGTATAATGCTGCTGTTGAATCTATATGAATGAATGGTTATGTTATTTTTATTATCTTTTTACACTGTGACCATTTACAACCACGCAGATAGCAGCTTAGCAATCCAGGTGTTTCAAGCATCTCTTAACTAGTAGTCAAAAAGATGAAATTGACATTTCCTGTCCAATATTTGCATCAACCTTGAAATGTACATCATCACCTTATATATCTCTGATATCGGCCACAGTAAGATGGATTGACAGATGTTGATTTCTCTTTTCAGAAATTTTATTGGTTGTTCGAAAATAATGAAACAGATCAAGGTGATTGTTTGACAGCTTTTGACTGTTTTTAAAAAAAACGAACAACTTTTTTTCTATTTTTGGATTGCACCTGAATGGGTAGTTTGGACTGTCAATTTTTGTCTTTTAAAACTGATTTTGAGATGTCTGAAACTTGTGAATTGTTAAGCGGGTGTTTGCGCGGTTGTATCATAGGTCATATTCATAATATGTGTAAAAATAATAGAATAACAACTCTGTTCATTGTGCACTTTATATAGCTTCAAAGATATCTCAAAGCTATGAATTCTTTAAAATATATACAAAGCATTTGTTTAGATGAACCGTGTGATATATTTGTGTCTATTTTACACAAGAGAAATACATTTTTTTCTGGTTGCCATTTTGGATGTCATCTTAAATATTTTAATGTTACAGCTTTCAAACACATACAAAGTCATATATAAGCTTCACCAGTCCTCTAACTTCCCTTCAAGATTTGATCAAAATGCAAACAAACATTCACTTTCGGATCAGTGAATATAACTAACTCTATAGTTGGAAATCTGTATCTAGTAAACATTTTTATGCCATCTTGATTTCTGTCAATGCTCAATGATGTCACGACTTCATCATTTTGATTATATAATATTGGTGTCAAATCCAGACGAAGCTCAAATATGTATACCGCATACATATATGGTAAAACATTTAAAATCTTTAAAAAACTTATTTTGGCAGTCATCTTGGATGCCATCCTTGATTTTTGCCATCCTTGATTTTTAAAGCAAGAAAGCATTAAAAAATAGTTGAGTTAATACCTGATGAAGTTGTAAGGCAACATTGCATTTTTATTCATTTTATGGACAAACGGTATAGTAGACTATATGTATATGTGTGATTTCAGACATCTTGGACGCCATCTTGAATTTATCGAAATGTTCAATGATGAAGGGCTGTCATCATCCAGAATCTTAAATTGCGATGTCTTACCTACAATAATCCATCAAGAAAAAAAATATACCCATCTTCCAGGTCCATCGAAAATATGCCATATTCGTGCCGGACTAATATCATGAGAAAACCAACAATGTCGTTTTGAACAGGTTTGACACAAACCGAGCAGTGCAAGAACAAGAGACGGATAGGGATTCAGAAAGCAAAAGCATTGTACTTAAATATCCGTCTAGCGAACAAAAAGGCGCTGATTAGCTTCGCAGTTACTAGGAAGCTGATCTGCTACTTTGTATTCGCATATGCAAAATGTTGCTTTGTTATTGACGCCGCTTAATTAATGATGTCATTTCATGGTAATCACACGTTTCGCATTCATTTCAGACCGTCTAATTACACAAATCATAGTAGAAAGTTGTAACGAAACTATCTAGGATGCAAACGTGATTTTAATCAGCTTTCAGCAGGAATCCTGTGAATGAAGTGAACCAATGAATGCCATCAGCATTGTAACAACTACCTACATTCACTGTATCACCACGATTTAAGTGGAGAATAGTTGAGGCAGAACTTTCATAAATACCAATCTCGCTCTCGCTAGGAACTTCAGCAAGGGCAACATCACTGCCGTTCTTACGAATATAACAGTATACTCTACTTGCTCCTGATCTCTTGTATAAGTTCAGTGAGAACACGTATACACCTGGATAATAACAAGTAAACTTCCCTGTGGAAGTACTATAGTGATTACCGATATTCAGTCTCAGACTGGTACTTGGGAACACGGCAACTCTGGATGACGAGTTGTAGGTAGGAGAGTAGCCATAAATTGCAAATGCTGACGTAGGATCTGAAACAAAAATCAGTAAAATAGTATGCATATATTCCTGTCTGCCACACGGTCTCAGGCCTGAGGTAAGTGTAAGACCCATGTTTGTATATGTAGTTCGTGTCTTTGCAGTCGCGTTTGTCATAAAATGAGTTTGCGGTACTTTTTTTGCAGGGAGGAAGTGGTTGATTTTCATAACATTTCCGACCAAATGACGTCACGTTTGTGTTCGTCATGCAAGGGTACCCGTTAAGTAAAAATCCACGCAAGGAATATGCAATGAGCATTTCCCATATTTTGTTTTCATATACAGACTTCCTAGCACCGTACATGATTTGCAAAAAAAAATGTTATTTTATCAAATTCGCATTGCTGTTTGGCACCAAGGAGACACATTTGCATGTCCCCAATGTCAACATACCCTCCTTACGTTTTTACTGAAATCATTATGAAAATGGTATCCCAAAGTGGCCAAACCGACATGGTTATGTCATTTTTGTGAAAATACGTCGAACTGTCGATCAAAACCACTTACGACAGTAGTAAGCTTACCCAGGGACAAGAAGGAAGTATGAAAAGTCAATTGCATACAGTCAATGAAAAGGAAAGCACTATCATTCTGAGCCAAAAATGAAAAATTTTAAAAGGCTGTAGAACTTTACAACTTGCAAAATAACGAAATGGCTGTATATCATATAAAGGTAAAAGAAGACAATGATCAGGACATGGAACAATCAGAAAGTAATTCCTACTCCAAAAATGAGGAAGGAAAAGATAGATTAACACGTAGGTAGCAAACAAATCTTTAAAGAAAATAATGGGGTTCGATATTATTTTTGACAGACAAACCTCTCATTTTTGAATATCTTGGAACACATTGACAGGGTAATACATGTCAAATAAGACAATGTATGGTACTTTGTCCAGTTTCAACGATAGGCCCAGTTTTCGTGGTATACATGTATTTCAGATGAATTTTTTTCACAAGCTGTCAAGTTAACTGGTTTCTTCAAATTTGTGCAACAAAAATAACAAAGATAGTCCTAATGAGGGTTTTTTCAATGTTTTGTTATTGATCTGAATCTGAATATGTGACTTATGCTTGATTCAAAATGAGTAGATGTCTTTAAAATGCTTCTAGTATCACATCTGGCGGTGAATTATTTTCAAAATTTCTTTTGTCAGTACAAAAGGTGTAATAAAATAATGAAATATTAATATATAACAAGATTTGTTTGACGCATAGAAATTGACAGTCACTTTTTGAATGACCCACGAATTCTGTTACATTACTTTTGATGACGTAAAAGATCAATACGTCATTCAAAGTGACGTCTGTTTTCAGCAATAAACAGAATTGCCATGAAAAGGTACGCTGGACATAAAATGCCTAGGATTTTATACATAATTCCATATCTATTTAAGATCTGACCTGTTTCTATCATCCTGGAGTTGCCAAAAAATTATTAGTACCACGAAAACTGGACCAACCATCATATAAATAGAGAGGTCTTCTCACACTTTTACAGCTGCTTTTAGCATTTTTCTGTTCCCTCTGACACCTCATAAGGAGGCCTTCACGTCAGTTAACCCCGGCAATTCCAAACCCGAAAAACATACTGTACAACCGGCTTTTTTGATGGCGGATGACTAATATTGATGGCGGAGGGACAATTTAAAATCGTAAGAGGGGTGGGTTATAATTTTCCGATTGCAAAAACAAAAGGGCAGAGTTCTGTTGTTCTGAGACGGATGTTTAATTTGTATTTATTTAGAGATTTTATAGATACAGGCTGAATAAATATCGACCGCAAATAACGCTTAACATGGTCATTTCAGAGATTTCACAAGAAAGGTCGCGAAATTTAGTTTTTTGGTCGGACCTTTTCTACATACCCCTTAAATGACCATGAATTTCAACAAAGTCTACAATGTTATGGCTTCACATATGGGATAAGTTGTTGGCATTGCCCCATGAATAAAACGTTATTGGATATTGTCTATTTTTGACAATGGCAAAACATTAAGGTGACGATCAGAAATTGATCGACTCAGTATCAGAAGACAGATAAGTCTAAACTCAGATTTACCGCAAGACATATGAATGAAATAAAAGAGTACATAATTCATTAGATTCGACAAAATACAGTAAGCTGTTTATAACGGTAAGAATATGGTGGTGCTCTACGATTAAGATATTCCCTTATTGCCGCCTGCTACCTGAATCAGAATACTTAGGCCTTTTAGAAGTAGAAGTTAACATTAACTATATAATGTTCCATTATTAATTTCTGAAGTCAATTGAATCAAACAAGCATGTTTTATATATTCCATTCTATTTGTTTGCTTCGTTAATGAAATACTTATGATTGATTTCTTAAATAAGGTTATATACATTTACTGTTGGCACAACACCAATCACTCAAATAACAACAATTCTTCATGTTGAACTCCGAATAGTTGTTTTTTTCTATTCGCAATAAGACGCATTAAATCGATCCATTACCAGCTGACATACAAAAAGGTACCAGCTGACATACACCATCATTCTATTGTTTACAGTATGAATTTGTAAAAACGGTTGTTGTGTTTTGTTAATGCAGTTTATCTTTATTACGCCGCTATATGTTGCGCAATTTACGTTTTGTTATCATAGTAGTATTTGTTCGAATGCAAATGCCACTGGCACAATTCTCACCAGGGCAAGCTACCACCTGACATGTCATCTGCTCTGTGTTGGAGCCCGGACAGATCTGACCTCCATTTACAGGACTCGGGTTGGAACATGATCGCTGTCTTGTCTGTTGTCCGGACCCACAGGTTACACTGCAGCTCGACCAAAAAGACCAATCTGCCCAATGGCCGTTAACTAAAAGTGGATTTGAAAAGTGAATTTAGTGAGAGATTCACCACGAGGACCGAACAAATAACTAAATTTTGTGAACCACTGCAGAAGATGAGGGTGTATTTAGGCGCCTGTAAAACCGGTTTATATTACCGGTCGTTCAAAGGCGATACTTCTATTGTGGTTCTATTTGTTTTATGTTTTGGAGTCGAATTTTGTGCTGTTTGAACCTTATGTTTGTTTTCATATTTTTATTTAAGTTCGGGTAACTGAGTTGCCGCCTATTGAGAAATAGCTGCTCTTTCTGTTTACAATATGTTTTCAAAGTATAAGAACCTAATTGTCAATTAAATTTTCCCACCTCGGTCTTTGGAGTGGGAATTTCTTTCTGATTGCGCCTTTTCTTGATCACTGCCTACTTGTACCTTTTAGGCTGTTAAATTCTGACTGATTTTCTGATGAAAATAGGTTCGCAAAAGGTACCTTTAGACGTAAATCTTTGCTCATTGGCGTCTATTGCCGAAAGCAAAGTATGTCTGTCAAACTCAACGGCTGAAATCCTTGAATCCTGAAAGAAAGCGACAATTTTCCAGTTTTGACTGGAATTAGTTCAAACTATGTTTTAAAAACTTACGAACGTTGAGCAATACAGGTATGTTTTCGAACGAAACTGTATTCTAACCAAGTCAAAGATGCACGAAACCATACAGTAGCCAGCGGGTTGAAAACAGGAACCAACCGTATGCATTATTCAGGAGCTTTACCAAGCTGGAGAAGTGGGACAGGGTACATGGTAAAAGGCACATGAAACCAGTGATTTCCATGATCAGCAGATGCCAAGTTGTTATTCGACAGAGGGAATGAAACACGCAATTATAACCGGAAGTGGTCGGGTTTTCTGTGGTGCCATTTTTCAGCATATTCTGAAATTGGATGCTCTAAACTAAATTTAAAAAAAAATATTCACTGTCTTGGACTTTTCTGAAAAGAAGTTGTGCTTTGGCCTCCGGAATCTTTGTATTGATTTTTTTTTACATTTTTATGGGAAATGTTCTTTGTGCAGTTACAGTCCTTTGCTATCTTGTGCATTGATTATATTTTTTCATTGTTTTGCTGTTAAATTGTTTTGTAAATATTTATAACAAATGATTGAAATGTTTCAAAAGATATTATTCTTAGCGTTCCAAAATGCCAAGTGAATTTCACAAATGGAGTATGCTTAACTTTATGCCAATAGTATATATGTGTGATGAATAAATGATTGAAACAAATAGAGACAGTCAAATTCATAACGACACATCTGTCACATGAGTCTAAGATAAAAACAGTCTATGGGATCGTTTAAATTTCACAGTGTTTTGCCAATATTACAACATACGTTGAAACCATTACTTTATCAAATAATATTATGTATGCTGACACTGAAGAAATTATGCCAATGTTCACAAGTGGTGAATTGTTTACATTGTTCACTGCTCAAAATATTCAAAGGAACACCTCTATTTTGATATATTGCAAAATATAAAGTGTTCACAAATTTGATTTCCTGATCATTGCCTACTTGTACCTTTTGTCCCACATTTAAAAGCGTGTCCAAAAGATACCTGTTTTCAGCTTGTTTCGCACGTTTTAAATAGTGCATCTTAGTTTCTTATTATAATACATTTAATACAGGTAGATCTACTATCCTGTCAAGTATAGTCTGAAATAATGACAAAGTCTGATTCAATGTTATTTGCAACAGCCATCTTTGACATCATTTTGAAGAACAAATTACCATTTCAGCAGCATTGAAATTTGAAAATAAACAGGACATATTTTCTATCAATTGTCCAAAAGAATGTTGCCTCGAGTCAACGCAGTAAACAGTTGAAAGTTAGCGAGATCATGCTAGAGCTAGAGCTTATTTATGAAAAAATGCAAAAGCCCATTTTTTCCCAAAAAACAAATTCTCCTCGAACTCACACAATTATATTTGTCCAATACAATTCCTATTGAAATTTACAACGTATAACTATCCAAATGATGAAACAAAAACGGGCACGCTAGATCTACGGGGGCTTCGTGTAGCTTGGTGGTCATATTGCAGTGTTCGTCTAAACATTTATAGCAGTGTAATTCAAAATGTATGCTATGTTACATAACAACCCACGGTCATTTTTATTCTAACTTACCAGCTTGTTGATTAATACGCCGATCGTTACAGAACAGATAATTACAATTGTAAAGAGCACGCCACATATCATCTGCAGCTGCCTTACTGCCGATATATGCTTGACACAGCTCAATCTTGAAACGCTTTGATTGTTATCCTCGACTTGTTTGTTTGTATCAGTATCGCTGACAATGTTTGAGCCTGCTGCAGGTCCGTCACCTGTGTTGATTCGAAGGTTTTCATATCGTCCTTCATCTGTGGACGCTAGCGGAATTTCATAAGCATTCTCGGAATCGTCATTGGCCGTGCCTCCCACAATGTCATGTAACTCCACTGGTTCACCCATGACCAGGGAATCGACACTGGTACTACGGATGTTGTGAGCTTAAGGAAATACCAATGGTATAATGCTAGCTTAAAAACATATGCCTTCAACTAAAATATTATATCGCTCAAAAATCGTTTTTTTTTTTTTATAGTCAAATAGTCAACGAGACATTTTAGTTTTCAAAAAAAGAAAATACAATTTATGTACAAAATACAGTCGATTCATTGATGCATGGTTACATATTTAAGGCTATGCCATTTTACGGACAATTGATAAATAACGATAAACAGCTGTAATCAATACCGATGCATTCTAGCACCTTTGAGAGCAATTGTATGTTAAGGCCGAAAAAATAGCTGTGTTTCCGCTAACCCGAACGACCCTGATTTGTTGTGCCGACCCTGCAGTTTTATTGCCATTTCGATAGAAAATGAAAAGATCTTCGTCCCTAATGACCCTTATAATATTCAGGCAAATGGAAATATGACTTAAAATATGTCAAGACTGCAACAATAACATTTAAAATCACTTTATTTAAGGGGATGCCAATTGTCAAAAACTAATACTAGTTTAATCTGTACCTGTATAAAGAAAAATGACATTTATTAAGGAGACTGGATATTCTTGAACCAATCTTGTATGAGTCATTCAAACATCGAATAGAGATTATTTTATGCCCAAAAACTCAGCTGTAGAGGACCTAGCAACACGCTTCTCAGCATTGTTCAAGTTAATTCCCGGTTTGAATCCGTCTACATGTATCTGGCATGCTGGATAAAGTTTACTAAAAACTACCATCATAAACATGATCTCCAAACGCCAGACAACAATCTACGAAAGTTTGTCCAATTAAGTAGTTTTAAGTCGGGGCCATCAAAGAGTCTGACGCCCGACCCACCGGCGTGCAATTAAAGAAGGCAGCATAGTTATCAACCATGATTGGGTTAAGGTTGTAGTGGCCGATCGGGTATTGTCTCCCGAAGTCAACTGACAGCATTTGCCAGGCTGTTTCTACAATTTTTGACAGTTTTACGGGTTCCTGCTTATTGTCGGTAGTGGAAATTTGGCATTGGGAGCATCTTGTTATTTCGTCTTCTACCAAGATGTTACATTTAAGAGATGGGAACCAGTGCTTTGCTCTTAGGATGTGGCTGGTTTCTGTCATACCGAAATGGCCTATAATGTGCATTGCTGTTATAACTTGTTTCTGTACTTTTTTTCTGGTATAACTATATGCCTGCAACGTAAGATCAAACCTTTTGACCGGGGAAGTTCGTGTCTTTCCAAGTAGTAGGGTTTTAGTTCTGGTATGTTCTTGTGCTGCTCCCAAGGGCTTTGTTTCCTTGTGATTCGAACGTCTGCAGAATTTCGTTTTTGGCCGTTCCTTCCTTTTATACTTCTTAGAACATTCAGTATTGACTATATTGACTATAGAATATTCTAAGAGATCAGACATTTATTATCGGTTTAGATACATTTTCTAACCGATATTGAATATATTTGGTCCCAATTGGATAAAGTCTTTTATGGACTATTATGCTAAATGCTTAAAAATTACAGTATTCTGTTTAGCTCCATGTTGTCAGATCAAAAGGGTCACTGACGAGGCTTACGTAGCCGAAACCGCGGTATGGCGCATCAACGTTCTCATTAATATGTTCACTGCTCTTAAAAGATCTCAGGTTTTATTTATTTACATGTATATCTTAAATACATGTACCTTATTACAGTATGCAAATCCTGCTGAACCACAAATCAAAACGTCGTTGTTCCGTTCATTCCATGACACTTTGACAAAATTTGACTGGGAGAAAATCGTCGTGAGGACGCTCACCTGAGGTTTGGTCTTTAAAACTGACCTTTGGCTAAAGTGGCCTCGGCCATGAATACTCACATAACCTTAGTGACTCGGTATTAAATTGTCTGTATTTATATATACAATTTTTATGGTCACAGGCTAAGGAATGGTCAGAAAAATTCATTGTTTACCCTTTTCCCTATTGAAATGCAAAGTGTTTAAATTTGACTTTGCAGGTAAGTAGATAAAGGTCAACTCGAGGCAATGATTTATTCAAACTATAATGGACATATGTCCCCGATGTTTCATACTAAATTTCATTTAAATCAGTCCACATGTTTCTTAGAAGACGATATGTTAAGTGTTTTTACCATATATGGACATTGCGGCCATTTTTGCTTGGTTGCCTTGTTCATTTTTTTAAATTTCTTTCATCCTTCCTATGGAGGCTCTGCATAAAACTCAGCTTCGATTGGTCGAAAGCCTTTCAGAATATTAAGTTTAAATTAAGTTTGTGAATAACCTTACATCAAGTTCAAGAAATTACATTGTCCTTGAACACTCGATTCATTTACTTAATAAGGCGTCTGCATTTATCAACTTTCAGATCAGGGGCTACAAACTTTCTTACTAGCCAATATATATTTTTTTCTCATTTAAATGAGTATGTTACCATTTTACATTTGCCCCGAATATATGTCAAGGTCAATCCAATACCATGATTTGGTGGTGGTCCTTTCGTTGTATGTCTTGGTGTTTGAAAATGTTTGTGCTGTTTGCGCCTTATGTGTGTTTTCATATTTTTAGTTAAGTTTAGGTCACTAGTTCAACACCTATTGGGAAAATAGCTGCCCTTTCGGCTGACGGTGTGTTTTCATGATGCGGGTGCCTGATTTAGTTAATTTAGTTTTTTCACATCTCGGTTTTCGGAGTGGGAATCTGTTTCTGATTGCGCCTTTTCCTGATCTTTGCCTACTAGTACCTGTTTGTACAAATGATGATAAGTCAGAGTCTCCGATGCGACAAACCAAATTTTGTTGAAATCGGTTCGCTCCTTGTTGACTGACCAAGTGGTTTCAGACGAGAAGATCTTTGAGAATGGTAGATGACGACGGACGAACGACGGACGGGTAAACGAACGACCGTTTGCTATTCTACTAACACCCCTTATGAGGTAAAAGCAACATTTAAAACGTGAAAATCCCTTTAAAAGCACCTCATTAACTTCTGGATGACTATTTTAGCTTATACACGGCTGCCCATACTTCTTAATGCATTTTAGTTATCACATAATTCAAAGCTTCACAATTAGCTTGCAATATATACTAAACACAAACAATTTTGCAATGTTTGGTGTTTCATTTACTTTTTGCTCATCTTAGGGCAAAAGTGGTATTTTTGTTTTTCACTTAAATGGCGATAAAGTGTCTCAGACACATGATGCGACGGATCTCCAAACGTCATCCTTTACCAAGGCTTTTGGAACAATCTCTTGTTTATCAAAGGTTTTGATTATGTGACAAATGATATCAGGCTTTTGCGCTAAAAAGACTTTACCCGCCATAAATGACGTCAACGTCCCGTCATGTGTTCGTAATTGTCATGATTTCTGGTAGATGGTATCCACGGATTATCACAGAATAAAACAAGTCAAAACAAAACATGACGTAGCCAATACAATGGCGAGTAAAACTTATAACTTACTGACGCATAGGGTGTCAGGCTAGTTAGACAACGCTGATGTTAGACTCATTATTCAAGCTCATGTTTCGAGTTCGCTAAAGGTACTTTTGCAAAACTGAGTGGTCGCCAATTGGGGGAATAGCTGCTCAATCGGCTTACAATATGTTTTCTTTGTATAAGTACCTAAGTGTCATTTTAATTTTCTTTACCACCCCTCGGTTTATGGAGTGGGAATCGTTCTCTGATTGCGCCATTTCCTGATTGTTGCCCACTTCTACCCGTTTTGTCTTAACATATTGGTATACACCAGGCATTTACATTCGGGGCCGTATGTTCGGGAAATCCTACTTAGAAACGTAACTGTAAGGCCATAACGGACGAGCCAGAGAAACACTTCAAATTCTTAAACTGGATCTATATTTCTCCACCATTAAACGATCTGTTTCAACCGTTGTTTGCCTTTTATTTGTTTTAGTGACTTAACAGTTGAGGAAGCATGATATTGTTATCCCACGAAAAATATGCCTGTCATTTGTGATATTTTTCTCTTTAATTGTGACGTCACGTCACCATCTTCGAAATGTTTATTTGTTCGTAATTTTTCGCATGCACGTTCTTGTCGAAAGGTCGCAATTTACCTTTATATTCAAAAACATATTTTTATGCATTGTGTGCAGAAACTTGCAGATATAAATTACATTGCTAAATTTATTATGCATATTATAATTTATGGATTCTGAAAGCGAGTGTGTATGAAAAATTATATTCATGTATTTTTTTTTTTAAACAACGACAGCATTCCATACAAAATGCATTGTATATTATACAGTGATTCCATATCAAGCACTGTTCAGGCTACTAGTCTACAAAAAATTAGCCGTAGGCCAATAGGATGCGATTTGTCATTTTGCAAGAAATGCGATTTCGGTTGCCCAACTAGGTATAGATCATATTAATGTCATCACTATGAAACATTCTAACTCGCCTCGGCTATAAAGCCAATGGTTAAAATGTGTTATATTGTGCAACAATTCACTGGTCGCGCCATTTCCTGATCATTGCCTTCTTTTACTTTTATAAATCATCGTATTTACAAACTGTACTTACCTGTACAAGTCTCATTGTTGCAAATTCAGTATCTGTCCTGGACAACCATTCTTCTCTGAGTGAGTTTGTGTTCTGACAGTTCCGTGTACGATATTTGATACCTCCCCCACAGGAATGTGTACAGGTTGAGAATTCAGTCCAAGCACTCCATGTACAGATAAAGGCATCTAAAGCAGCATATATTCATACAGCAAGCATCCAAATTTAAGTTTAAGGCATTTTGTTAAGATATAACAATATCTCAAACGTTATGAGTTCAGGTTAACGTTTGTACATGTATGTCGATGATGTGCGAGCGATGAAGCCATTATGTGAACAAGGCATCGCTAGTACCTGAACCTGAATTAAACCGAAGATAGTACTCACAAGACTTGACCATTTGATCAGCTTCTTGCCTAGGCTGCAGCATGCTTAATTTGATAATTTTAAACACAAATATACATTTTAAATTTGTTACAATGTACGTCTTACTCCTGAAGGAAATCTTACAAATATATCAATGTATGGCGTGTTGTTTGATTTAAAACAGGACAATTTAATGCTGACATATATTGAATTTTAGATGTAGTTTTGACGAAAGGGTCCTTGTGTTTAATTCATCGCTGTGCTGAATATCATATATGATAGTTAAAGGAATGTATTCAGCGCTGTGGTATGGAAATCTGAACTTATATCAAACAAAAGACTACGACCTCAAATCTCAACCCACTTATGCTTATTATACTACTCAAAACATCGAAGTATGAACTCATTTGAAAACATGTCGGTGGAACGTGTACGTACTTAAACCGCACTTTTATACAGTAAAACACAGGGGTATACCTATTTTGTCTTATTTTTGATCCAAAACATAGATTGTGGGTACTCGTTAGAACCGCCTCGATCTATGTTTTGAGAAACAATATAAATATATCAAATTTTATAATTTTTAATTTCAGATGAACAAATTCTCTGTACACTACATGGGCAAGTTATCGTTATGTGAAATCATTTGTAACTCACCCGTTATATCTGCTAAAACTATAGAATGATTTTGAAGAAGTTGTCCGTTTAGACTTGTTTCATTTTCAAGTGCCGACAATCTGTTTATTTGTACACTGAGCGTTACTTCGTCCAATGACTGTCTGTATTCTAAGTCCTGTGTGTAAACGACCACAGTTTTTCAAAGTAGATAATTATGGGTATGCGTTTATCAATCAGTTTACATGGTTGCTGAATGACATATATGAACCTACATTTATTCTACGGTTTCTTTTGTGGACAGATAAATCCTAGATGTGTTCCATTATTTTTGCATGAAATATAATTTCATCATAGTGCCAGTGAGATTTAAGCTCATTGCCTCTCAATAAATCTGGACTTTAACAAAATCACATGTATTTGTTTTGAAAATGTGCTAGTTTTAAAACGATTAAGAGTTTTGACTAAAATTCGAAAATAGGGTCTCTGTGCTGCATTCGTTTTTAAAGAATAAAACTGAATCGTTCAGTTTTGATACTGTACAGCGATATTTAAAACACATTGAATTCCAAGCCATTTCTATTTCAAAATGTTGATGTGTTAACATTATATTTTTACTTTCATTTTCTACTGTTTTACTGATTTCTGTAAGGCATTCATCCCAAAAATATTTTTGTTTATATGAACTATTATTTACACTTTACCTTTAGTGTTTCAACTGTCTCATTGTTGTTGTTTATCGTGTTTTGGATTGATGTAAATTTTGATTCGATTTCATTGTTTCGCTGAAGTTGGTCGTTAGAAAATGCCATGACAGAAGTAATGTTTTCCTCCAGTACGTTTATCTTGACCTTGTCATCTTTGATGTCAGATTGGGTTTTGTTTATATCTGATTCAAGATTGATAAACTTGTCGTCAAGCTCTGCGCTTAATGTTTGGCTATCAATGACAGTTTCAAGGCGTAATACCCTTAATGAGTTGTTCTTGATTATTTCTCTGTCGTTGAATTGGTCAGTTTCTATATCGTTCGTTCTAACTGTTAACGTTTTCAAAACATCTTGTGTCGTCTCAAATTGCTTATCGAGTTTTGTGTCAACAATCAATATTGTTTCGTTCAGTGTCTCCAAAGCTTTACCAGTCACTTGCCTTATTGAGCCTATTTCCTTTTCCTGTAATGCAAATTGTAAATCATCAATATTGTTTGGTTGGTTTGAATGAAAGAGCATCCGCAGACACATCGCATAAATATAGACACAAGATCTGTAGCTCTTTGAAAGATAGACATTATATTTATTGTCGTGCAAAACACGAGTCTTTTTCTGGAGTGGGAATCTTTTTCTGATTGCGCCTTTTCCTGATCTTTGCCTACTTGTACCTTTTCATTCTTACAGTCCATACACATGATAAAATGTGTTTGTTCCTTTATTTGCACTTCTTTTTGAAATATCAGTTAAAACATTTCAGTCATATGACCGTGATGACTGATACTGCAGCTTTCATTTTATCAATAAGTAAAATGCTCATACGTTTCTCGGTAGAGAACATGATCATTGCTCGAACGAGTATAGTTAGCTTAATCATAACTTTAAATTATGAAGAAATAACATAACAATGTCTGTTCACACAAAGATGGCGTGCGATGGCCGCGTAAGCGTATCCCTGCGGCTGATATATTTGCTTTGAGAAAATTCATCGGAAAAATTCCCAAGTAAATTTAAATAACTTATGAATTTACATTGTCTTACGTGATCATAGACGTAGACGCCAAGAGTTGATGCAGCTACGATACTAAATAACACATGACCTACAAACAATCCCGTCAGAATCCTGAACAAGCGTCTTTGAGCCTCCAGTTTATTCTTTAGCGATTTTTTTGTCGACGTGGTCATTCCAGTCACTGGTGTTTCCGTTATTTTATTTGTTCTTGTCATCGTGTCAATTAAGCAGTCACTGAAAGTATTTTTTTCTAAATGTGAGCAATTTAATGTTTTATTGATTCTATATTTGACATTTATTCTATAATTTATTTTCTAGCGATTCTTTTGTCGACGTGGTCATTCCAGTCACTGGTGTTTCCGTTATTGTATTTGTTCGTGTCATCATGTCAATCAAGCAGGCACTGAAAGTTTGTTTTTTTGTCTAGATGTGAGCAATTGAATGTTTTATCTTTGACATTGATTCTATAGTTTATCATGGTTAATGAATCATAATACATTTTTGACTAAACAAGACCTGGGCTCAAAAGACAATGTGTAACAAATGGGAATCACTTAAATGTCTCGCAAGACCATTGCAATCTGACGCAAAATGGAGTCATCATTTAATCCACGATGAACTAACTGACAGGCGACAACGGTCCGTCAAAGCCAGTTAAATTTACAACCTTTATTCAGCTAACAATATGTTTCCCGGCTCGGTTTTTTGGGTGGGAATTTCTGTCTGATTGCGCCATTTCCTGATCATTGCATACTTTGACTTGTATGTCAGGTATCACCCATATCACCGGTGCGCTATCAAATCGTGTTGCTACATCAGCATCATTGAGTAGATCGATTACTGTACATGTGTTCATTTTTATTTATTTATTTATTTATTTATTTATTTATTTGTAAACATTGCCGCGAAACACCAATGAATACCACAGAGAAATTTTGATATATGTTTTTTATCCTACATGTATTTCACCTTTGTCTTGTATCCGGAGGAAAGCAAAATATGTTTGAGTCTATGTCTTCACAAGCACTGTCTGCAGAGTAAAAATATGCAATGATCAGGAAATGGCACAATCAGAAAGAAATTATCTTACCAAAAGCCGAGGTAGGGAAAAACTTAATACATGTAACACTCAGGTACTAATCCTGAGAAAACCTATCATAAGCCGAGTGAGCGGCTATTCCCTAAACGCTCGAATGATATCAGTTTGACTGACTCGAGGTTAAGCATCAATGAAACAACAACAATTACAAAGCTGTCTGTCAATTTTCGTACTTACAATCCAATTTTAACGTTAATGAATACTTACCGGGGATCGTTTGCATCGTACTGTGTTAAAATTATTCCGTTTCTAAGTTCATTTCCCTTCCAAACAAGAGTTAGTGTCTAAACAACCGATGCTTAGTGAATAGAATGGAATCGAATATAAAATAAGTAAACAATAAGACGTACGAATTAATATCGAAATTAATAATTATTTATGTTTTGTTACATAAGGTCATTCAGCTATGAAAAGATAACGGCAAATATACACATCATATTAAAATATTTTATGTAATATATTTTCAGAAAAAGTCGACTCAAAGAGCACGATAATTAAAACCTCATGATAAATCTCCAAAACGGACAGTATAAGTTTGTTACTGAAGGTCTGGGATGTTATATTACCTCTTTTATAGACAGCTGCGTGCACTTTCACCTCTTATATTTAAATATTTTCATAAAACACGATAGCATGTTCATTATACAAAAATATATGGTTTAGATTAATTTTCTAACAAAAGTTTAATATTTCCGGCCCCATTTCGATTTTTCTATTCTTTGCACCGACTACCCTTTTGAAAGATTCAAAATAACAGTACATGTAAATCTCTTTGGCTCCATGTTACCAAATATATACGCAACAAATATATATAAGAGGCTCCTTTCACTGTTTTTAAAGGATCTGTTTTACTTCTCCCCGTCGTCAAACCTTTGTTTTGAAATCAGGAAAACAGGTCTTTGAAAAAAATATATATTCGAACATTTTTATTTACTATATTTTCTTGTGCTCCAAAACATAGATTGTGGGTACACTGTGAGGCGGTGTATCCACAATTGATGTTCTGAGAAAAATACAAGAAATGTCAAATGTTTTAAACTGAAAAATTTAAATTTTACAGTTCAAATATACATATTATATGTGCGTGTTTAAATGATAAACGTGTGCATTCTAGATGCCTGAAATTTTCTGAAGGCTATGTTTGGTCATGTTCTGATCGGGTTCTTTCGTGTATCCACAACTTATGTTTTGATCAAAACACAAGAAATATCAAATGTTTTTAACTGAAAAAAATAAATTTCACAGCTCAAATATAGATATTGCATGTGTGTGTTTAAATAACAAACGTGTACATTACAGATTCCTGAAATATTCTGAAGGTTATGTTTGGTCATGTTCTGATACGGTTATTTCGTGTATCTACAACTGATGTTCTGAGCAAAAATACGAACATATTAAATTTTTCAACTGAAAAAAAAAAAAAACTTTTACAGCTCAAACATAATTACTATATAACTGTAAATAGACAGTATTTCAGACAATGCTTTCAGTCCATTGCATATTTTGTCATATTCTATGACCTGGGTTTTTTCCCATTGAATATATGTAACTAAATTTAGAACTCTCTCTGTCATTGGAAATGTACATTGATTACTGTCAAGCAGTAATGCCGATGAAGTACAAATGATGTTTATTACTGTTTAGTTTATTTGAATTTAGACTTAATTTCCCAATGAACATTTTTTCAGTCATGCTGGGACTATATGTAAACTATATGTATACACAAATTCATTTATAGATAAAAATAGTCATTTTAAAATTATAATGTTCTGAGACGTAACTTACTGATACAAAGCAAATGTGGAGGTTATAGAATATGATATTATAAGGTTATATTCAACATAGAATGGGAGCAAGTCTATGTCACCATTTTACTAGACGTTGATACACTGTTCACTTGGCAAAAATGCCAAAGCATCAGTTTAAAAAAAATCAATAACTTTCGTTTCATTAAAGATTTTGCTTTCAAACTTTGCATACTATTCCTTGACGAACATTTGTGCATAATGACTAGATAAATTTGAATAAATTTAATCACGTGACCACGTTTTAAAAGAATCATGCAAAAACAGGGTTTGTACCGTTTCTGCATCTGCTTATCGTGGTGATTGTCTTCTGGTAATTTTTGAATGGAATTAGGCAGCGTAATGATCGTCCAATGGAAGTCACAAAGGATAATTCGCCTCTCTGTCGAAAAATTTGCTAGAGCGGCCGGCTAAGTAGAGAGGGTAGCTCGTTTGGCGTAGATACGTTGAAAATACATTTACAAGCAATGGAAAAAGGGCGTTTTAATTTTGCCTTTATACTCTTACAAGTCACATGATATCATGGTACCTCTAAGTTTGGCGTCGACCTTTACTTCTTATGTTGATATTTTCAGTCACTTTTACCTCTATCTGTCGTCCCAAGACGTTGTCTCACTTCACAATGATCCACATACAAGTGGTAAACGTTTGGCTTTAAATCTGTGTTGCTCAGTGGGCTAAGTAAAGTAGTAGCCGGGTCAGGTTCTGTCAATGCGAAATCGCTTTTATTGCTAGTAAGAGCAAATGGGGTTCGAATATCCATCAGGTACTGGAGATAAAACGATCGGGATTAATTACAAGGACACTTTTTCCGATACATAACTGACTTTTATGGCAATTGGTGCTGTGTTCTTTTTACTCAAATTCAATAACATTCTTGAAAAGATCGTGATTTAGGACTTAATTTGTCATTTTCACCGGCGTATCGATTCTGTTGTTTTTATTTTAGCAGCTTTCGATTTTTCGTATGAAACGTGCGGTTTCCAAAAACTCGATTATTTTCGACAGAAATCACCTACTGCAATAAAATGGTTATTTTTATCATATAGAGAATTTGAAGACTTACAGTCGTTTCGTTTTTGAAATATTTAACAAAATATTAGTAGGTACGTTGGAAATTTCGTTGAGTATGTATAAAAACACTGTGTACCATGTGTTTTTATTTCCGCCTTACTATACTAAGAAAGACAACAACAACAATCTAGTTTTGCATTAAGCGAGAGCTTTAATGAGCTGAGGCGGCAATATCCGGAGACATACACAATTTGGCAAAAAGCAAACATTTAACATAGTATCAACATATAAAATTCTAACTACAAAAATTATATTTTTGAAGATGAAAATTTGACGTGTCCGTTCGTTAAGAAGAACACGCTAGGACTGTAGCATGGACCACCGCACATGCGACACTTTTACATTAGATACATATGTCAATTTCTTATTGGTCAATTCGAAACACGTGGCCACGTGAAAAACAAGTCGATGTTGTCGTATTTTGTAATACTGCGTTTACACTATGTTCCCGGTGGTCACGGCGGCCACGTTTCAGACAACCGTGATCAAAACGGGATAACCGTGAGGCGACGCAGGGGAACGGGATTGGCAAACGTAGCACGCCGGGATAACCGTGGACACCGTGACAAATTTTTGACAGTTTAAAGATCTGCCACGGCAGTCACGGCGGAAATGAGAAACGTAATGGGCCGTGACAAAACGGGCTGAACGTAACACACCGTGACAGAACGTAACAGTACGTAGCGAAACGTGGAGGCGGTCCGTAGTGCAACGGGAAGCTAGTGAAAAGCCCGGCAAGCTACGGATCTTCCACGTTCTGTTGCGTTTGATCACGGTCGTCTCAGGTCTCGTCCCGTTTCCTACGGAATACTCAACACGTTTGTTGCGTTAAGTTACGGTGCGTTACGGTTTTTGACGGTGTTCACCCCGTTCTACTACGTGTGTCACGTTCTGTTACGGTTATCACGGCGCGTGAAGTTCATAGATATTGAATGGCATATCATGGGGACAAGTGCAGTCACTATAGTGAACAATACAGACCATACGCTGCACTATGCAATTGAAGAAGAATTACAATCCCGAACTTTCTTAATCAACTCTGCAGTCGGTTGTTGAGGAGCGCGATTGTTATTATTATTTCAAATGAATTATTCGTATACAAAAGGAAAAAATGTGCTTTATAATGTATGGTGTCTACGTTTCGTCCGTAGCTGACCCTGACAGCCCGAAAAATCGTGTCACGCCTGGGTCAAAACGCAACTGACCACAACAGAACGTAACAGGCCGTAATAGAACGTGCTAATAACCGTGATAGATCGTGGATAACCGTAACGTACCTTAGCGCCTCCGTGACACACCGGCTTATCACTACCACGGCTTGTTACGGATATCGTAATACAACGTAAGAAAACGTAACAAAACGTAATAGATCTTGAAAATCAGAGACATGTATTATACTGCGTTTACACTATGTTCCCGGCGGTCACGGCGGCCACGTTTCAGACAACCGTGAGCAAAACGGGATAACCGTGAGGCAACGCAGGGGAACGGGATAGGCAAACGTAGCACGCCGGGATAACCGTGGACACCGTGACAGATTTTTGACAGTTTAAAAATCTGCCACGGCAGTCACGGCGGAAATGAGAAACGTAATGGACCGTGATAAAACGGGTTGAACGTAACACACCGTGACAGAACGTAACAGGACGTAGCGAAACGTGGAGGCGGTCCGTAGTGCAACGGGAAGCTTGTGAATAGTCCGGCATGCTACGGTTCTTCCACGTTCTGTTGCGTTTGGTCACGGTCGTCTCACGTCTCGTCCCGTTTCCTACGGAATAGTCAACACGTTTTGTTGCGTTAAGTTACGGTGCGTTACGGTCTTTGACGGTGCTCACCCCGTTCTACTACGTATGCCACGTTCTGTTACGGTTATCACGGCGCATGAAGTTTATAGATATAAAAAAGCATAACATGGGGACAATTTCCTTCATATTGGAGCAGTCGCTCTAGTGAACAATACAGACCATACGCTGCACTATGCAATTGAAGAATAATTACAATCCCGAACTTTCTTAATCAACTCTGCAGTCGGTTGTTGATGAGCGCGGTTGTTATTATTTTAAATGACTTATTCTTATACAAAAGGAAAAAAAAAATCTTTATATTGTATGGTGTCTACGTTTCGACCGTAGCTGACCTTGACAGACCGAAAAAACGTGTAACGCCTTGGTCAAAACGCAACTGACCGCAACAGAACGTAACAGGCCGTAATAGAACGTGCTAATAACCGTGATAGATCGTGGATAACCGTAACGTACCGTAGCGCCTCCGTGACACACCGGCTTATCACTACCACGGCTTGTTACGGATATCGTAATACAACGTAAGAAAACTTAACAAAACGTGACGGATCTTGAAAATCAGAGAAATATATTACCAAAACTCCACGGCACGCTACGTTTCTAGCAAACGGGGCTGCCGGGGCCGCCGGGAACATAATGTAAACGCAGTATTACCAAAACTTCACGGCACGCTACGTTTCTAGCAAACGGGGCTGCCGGGGCCGCCGGGAACATAGTGTAAACGCAGTATAACGTATAAGACAATAATTTTCCTCTATTCTTCGAAACGCGGAAAATTATTATTCAAAACATAGATCGTGTATATTTCTGAGATTTGGAACCATCCCCATGACTTAAGCGTAACAATCGATGTCTTACTGTATTAAAAGTATGTTTACTGAAAGAGCGTGTATCAAAATCATAAATGCTCCAGTTTCAAACTTTAGTCTAAACTGGGTAATGAAACAAATACATATACGTACCATACATATAAACAGTTGCAAATTGGGTCTCAGCTTAGACCAGTATAATTCATATTTTTGTATAACCCCGTTAACCCTACTTTTATATAGTACAACTGGGGTTTACAGGGGTAACCCTATTATTCTTATTCAATGATTTGAGCAAATATATTAAAAAATATTAAAATTTATTCCATGAAATTTTCGAATTTTGCTCTGTATATTGCATGGGCAAGTTTTCGTAATGGTGGGCGATTCCAATACGTTTTGAGACTGAATCAAGTAGTTTACAGCTATATTATATTCTAATCAGCGTTCTTTAACTTGTTATATGAGTAAAGATTTCATATGCTGCCCAAAATGGACACAGTGTCGAAATCAGCAATCGTAACCACTCGGCCACGGGGATCGCCACTACTTGATAATATTTATTGTTAGATACATGTACAGCTGTATATCTGTTTTGGCTTTACAATTGAACCTTGACACCATCAACAATATTCGTAGATAAATATTCTGCTCAACCTTGCAGTTTGAATATAATTACTGGCCCAATCTTAATTTGTATAAATAAAATAATAACCTGCCTTGAAATTTGCACCTTGATATCAAAATCAACTATAAACAAGTAGCCCAAGGACAACGATCGCTCACCTGAGAGTCAACAAGTACAGTCACTGAACAAAGTGGGGGCGCTAGAGTGGCCACAACACAAAATAATGATTTTCAAACACTCAAGGGCAGCTAACTGCACACTCAGAGGTCGGATCTGGTTGAAATATGCATCCGTTTGAGATACAATAGTTTTCCTTGTTACCTGTTAGAATGAAGAAGATCCAAAGAAAAATAAAGGTGCTAGAGTGGCCACAACATTTTCCCATTATAAGTCTATGGGGATTTTTCCAGTCGCTCAAGGGCAGCTAACTCCGCAATCTGAGGTCGCACCTGGCCGAAATTCGAACTCATCCGAGATGTTATAATTGTCCTTGTAATTCCCAAGAATGAAGAAGATCCAATAAAAAATGAAATTGCTAGAGTGGCAACAATATTTTCCCAATTTTAACTCAATGGGAGCTATCTGTTGCCATGGAAACCAGAGTTCTGATCCGACCTGACCCAAAACCGCATGCAACCTTTCCCCTTCATCAGTGATGCTTTAGATAAAATTTGATCATGATTGGCTGTGTTGTCTTAGAAATATTCATGATTAAAAGTGATTACGGACGGACGGATATCAAGCGAAATGGCAGAAATTGCAATTTTCCGCTTTTCGTCTTATAATTCAATGGAAACGCATGTTAAGTTTCAGCTTCATCCTCCTTACAGCCTTTTAGAAGATTTTTAAATAGTTTTTATAAATTCGCTCTTACGTAGCTATAGCAACCAAAATAATTACGCAATTATGACAAACTTTGCCAAAATTGTGGAGGACTAGTCAACAAACAAAACTCAAATATTTCAAGCGAAATGGCAGAAATTGCAATTTTCTGCTTTTCGTCTTATAAGTCAATGGAAACTTTAAGTTGCCGAAGCAACCAAAGGAGTGGGACAAGGACAATAAAAACACAAAGTTTGTAGAGACTAATATCATAAGCATGTATGCAAAGTTTCAGCTTCATCCGCCTTACAGCTTCTGAAAAGAAAGAATGTTTTGGAATATTTTTTCGAAAATTTACCCTTTACGTTGCTATAGCAACCAAACGAATAAAGCGATTTTGATAAAAGATGCCTAAAACGGGGAGGACTACTCAGTAAACATTTATGTAAAAACAAAATTTCAATATCCTCAATGAAACGGCAGAAATTGCAAATTTCCATTTTTTGCCTTATAAGTCAATGGAAACTTCAAGTTACCATAGCAACCAAAGTAGTTGGACAAAGACAATAAAAAACGCAAACTTTGTTTAGGCTAATGTCTTAAAAATGTATGCTAAATTTCAGCTTCATCCCCCGTACGGCTTCTGAGAAGAAGATTTTTGATTTTTTTTTCGAAAATTTACCATATCTGTTCCTATAGCAACCAAACGAATAAAGTGATTTTTACAAAAGTTGCCTTAAACGTGAAGAACTACTCAATAAACATTTATGTAAAAACAAAATTCAAATATCCCCAGCCTGACAACGGAAAATGCCAATTTCCACTTTTCTCCATACAAGTCAATGGAAACTTCAAGTTGCCATAGTAACCAGAGTTCTTACCTGATCGAAATAAAAACACAAATATTCGCCCCCCCCCCCCCTGTAGTAGATGCTATATGTGAAATATGAAAAAAATCGGCCTGGCAGCTTCAGAGGAGAAGTCGTTTGAAAATGTTGACGACGGACGACGGACGAGGCACGGACGCCGGCTCGACTACCATAATATAAGCTCACCTTGTGAGCCTTCGGCCTTCATTATGCCAACGTGGCCAGTGATTTCCTTATCGTGCTTAATCTTTAGCCGTCGCATCGCTATGACTGGAGTGGGTTTGAGCCAGTGTAGCAACATGTGAGACACGCCAAGTTGTCTTTGGGGGTCGCCATTTTTTATGATTATTATTATTTTTCTCGTTTTTTTGTCACAACCAATTGGATCTACTCAAAATACTTTAGTCCAACTTGGCTGAGTGTGTGATAACATTTTATGATATTATGGTTAAATGTATTATTTTTGTCTTGACAAATGCACCTAGAAGTCATATACCATGAACCACAAGAAACCTTGTTTTATGAGGGCTAGGTTCACAGGGAACAGTTTGACAGTTTGTTTAAAATTTATATCTACATATATCACTTCTTCCATTGTGAATGCACCTTGGTATCATATTCAATGAACCATCAGAAAACTTGACTTGCTATGTCATCTTCTTTCCTTGGTATCATATTTCATGAACCATCAGAAAACTTGACTTGCTATGTCGAACGCAGACCCAACATAAAAAAAAAAAAAAAAAAAAAAAAAAAAAAAAAAAAAAAAAAAAAAAAAAAAAAACCTAGTGGCCCTTAAGGATTCTCAAGCCCCGTCATCTTCTTTTTCGAAACTATGGGGCTCAGAGAGTTTGGTGGACATCAAGCTGGCGTCAAAGCTTTCGGGTTCAAATGCACAAGTATCATGTTATCAGGTAATAATATACAGTCCCATTATCCAAAGATTTGTCGTCCCAAACCATTACAGTTTCAAAGTCAGACAAATCTGTTTCTATACAATTTTGTTTCGTTTAGTTGGAAACGCTCAGCGAGGCCATTCTAACCATTTACTATTGTTTATAGCAGAAATAAGACATCTAACTCGTGTTGATAATTACGATCACTACTACAAATTTATTGATCAGAATCAAGGCACCCAAAAAGCATTGCAGGAACCTGCATTTCTCATTGGAGATAAACGTCAAGCTAGGCATTTCTAGCTAGTCAGAAGCCAATCGCGCTACCAACTGAACTATCCGGGCGTCCCGGATATATCTTTAAGATATAGTTAGCAAATATGTCTATAAGATTTAATGAATCTCTGTCAGCAGCGTAGACCATACTAAGAGATTTACTGGTATAAAATATATTAACATAAATACAAAAGTAAATCGTTTGATGACTTTCACCGGGCAAATTTACCTCTGCTATTGCTAAGCATTGTCGACCGCACTTCTTTAAATACATAAGAAGCATTGTGATTTTGGGTACAGGTTACCATCGTTTGTCAATGAAAGATGTGGCAACATATTAACGATAATAAAGATAAAAAGCCTAATATGTAATATACAAAGGACTGTCTTTTATAGTGGCTTTAAATCGAAAGTCAAGTCAAGTCATGAATAAATGACGCAAACCGAGCTGTACATGCAGAAGATGGGCTTGAGGCTGGAATTTTTTTATTTAGATAGTAGAGAAATTGTACTATCCGTCTATCAAAATCAAAGGTACTTGTCAGCTTCGCAGTTACTTGGAAACTGATCTGTGCCTTTGATTTCACATATGTAAGTTTGTTCATGACGCGTCTTTATTAAATAATTTTGTCATTTCATTTTATATCTAAACGGTAATCACATATTTCCCATTCATTTCAGACCATCTAATTACACAAATGTTACCAGAAAAATTGTAATTGTAATATCTAGGAATCAAGTTCGATTTTAATCAGCTTTTAGCAGGAATCCTGTGAATAAAGTGTAATGATTAATGTCATCAGGATTGTGACAATCACCAACATCCACCGTATCACCACGGTTTAAGTGGAAAATTGTTGAGGCAGAACCGTCATAATAACCGCTCGTGCCATCGCCAGGAACATCAGCAAGAACGTACACAGAGCCGTTCTTACGAATATAACAGTATACTCTACTTGCTCCATATCTCTTGTGTAAGTTCAATGAGAACACGTATACACCTGGATAATAACATGTGTATTGTCCAGTGACAGTACTGTAATGATTGCCGATGTTCAGTTTGGTAATTGGGAACACGGCAACTCTGGATGACGAGTTGTAGGTAGATGTTGTAAACGCAATAGCAAATGCTGACATAGGATCTGAAACAAACAGCATCAAAGATTACAAATCGCAATCATGAATGTTTTATATGCCCGTGATATTTTTAATATATGTAAGCATGTCATTGTTCAGTCTTCGACAAATTTTACACTAACAATATGTTATCAAAAAAGGGTCATATTTTCAAAAATGATGAAAATGTCGAATGTCCAATGCGCTTATATAATAATTGATTTTGTACATCACATTTTAGAAACAAAAATCTAAGAAAATTTTCCAGTGAATGAAATTAAATTAATTTGTGTGTTTTTTTTTTTCTGATTTACTGGTCCACAGTGATCATACTCAAAGCAAAAGTTTGTTTAATTTTTCTCTCAATTGTGATTTTCGGGGAAAATGTTGATACCACAAGTTTTCTCCTAAAACATTTCACCGTTTTAAATCGCAACGAAACTAAATTGTGAAACGCTTGTTATATGAATGGCAAATGCTTAAAATCATAGAATTTGAAAATATTTTTTTTTTTTTTATTTTCACGAAAAAAAAAAATGAAAATGAAAACTGTTCGTTCCTTTTTGTACTCAGTAAAAATAATTAAATATAAATATGAAACAACTAAGTAGCTAAAGCTAAAAAGTCCCTTTAGAAAAACGGGTTTCGCTCTGAACACAAATTAGCGACTTCATTTTTTTTATCAGTTTCAGTAATGTTTGTCACTGTAGTCGACATTTCATGATAATCATTACAGGCATGCTTAAGTTTCAAAGGCGTTAAACGTACAGTCTTCAATGGATAGGTGTCATTCTTTTGACGCTCTAATATAAAAATTGTTTGTTGTCTCAATTCAAAATAATGTTGAACAAAGAGATTAATGAACGTACTTTGACAGGGACTTTCATTGCAGTTAGACATTTCGTCGGAATTCCCGACGCAGCTTCTTCCCATTCCTACAGTAGTGGGATTTGAACATGTTCTGTGCCTTTCTTTCTGTCCCGTGTTACAAGTCTTAGTACAGGTACTCCAGGTCGACCACGAAGACCAGCCACCATTCACTGCAATTCACACTAGATATTTAAAGCAAGCTCGCCCCAAGCGGCGAAGCCGCTTTAAAAGAGCAAGCTCTATGACAGGACAGAACGCACGTAATTTTATTACTGTTGAGAACCAAAAATACACCGTTGGTCACGCCGAGCCATGCGCTTGTGCAACTTGTTGTTGTCTGGAAACAAAATCCAGCGTCATTTTTGTTAGACCTTGCTGTGCCGGTGACCAGCAGAGAGCAAAGTCTATTAACGTATATTCAGAACATTACAAAGCTGTTTGTATTAACACCTATCATTCGAAACCCAACAAAACAAACCTGGCAATTGAATTTACAGAGTGTCTAGACAAAGACAATGACCTGGCCCTGGCACCCTACTTTAGGCGCACTCGGGCATCACATGACTCACAATACACAAAACATTTTGCCTATAGTGATACCCCGTACCTATAATACAATTATGACAAAAGTGCAATTCTACTTACTATCATATAAGCCGCGCCATGGGTAGGTAAAAAGGCAATGGTAAGGAAATGCCACAATCAGAAAGACAAACCCACTCCAAAAACCGAGGTGGGGAAAGCTCTATAAACATTCTGAGAAAATATAGCGCAATCCGAGTGAGTAATATTTTCCCGATCGGTGGCCACTCAAGTACCCAAACTTAAATAAAAATACCAAAACGTACATAAGGTGCTAACAGCACAAAAATCAACACCAAGACATAAACAAGATTATAGCATATGCCAATACAAAGGCGCAGCTGGTCAGTGTCCTTGTTGTCGCTACGCATACAGTACAATCCCCTTTAATCTTAGATTTCAAGGCTAGTCTTTTTCAGTAACTTTACAGGCTGGGTTGTGTCAAACCTGGTCGGAAATCTTGAAGACAGTTTGTTTGCATCGCAGCTCAAATGCCGCAGACATACCTGGGCAGACAGTTAGCCGACAAGATTTTTGTTCAGAGTTAGACCCAGTGCACGTTTTCCCCCCGTTTAAAGGTTTTGGATTTAGACACAACCTTTGTCTCGACATCTTGCCTGTCCCGCAAGTAGCACTACATCCGGACCACTGTAACCAGCCTGTCCATTGACCATCAACTGTAACACAAATACATGTACGTTAATATAATAAAATGAAAAATACTTAGGCTTACGAATTAACCAGAATTAAGAAATAATTTCAGGACAATTTATGTATTCTTGTATAGGAAATATACAGGACAACAATATTTTTATCGATATATTAGAATGCTAGCTGCATTTTAAACGCAATATTGTAAACATTTTGTAAAAAAAAGTGATAGGCCCCGAAAATCAATTCCATGGTGCTTAAGACCTGTTTTTGGCCTCAGATTTTGCAAAAAATGTGACATGACACATTTATTTCTATTTGGAATACGAATATTATTATAATAATAACACTTATTCTGTTGTCATTCCGAAACTTTTTTCAATTAAATCTTCTTAGAAAGTATATCAGCATTCAATGAGCTGTTGAGAAAATGATCAATGGTCTAGGCCTGCTCCTTTTGATATAGAATTTAGGTTATATTACAGCATTGGCTCAATTCAGAAAATAAGATGATTTTAAATGCAACAAAAAACATCTTTAAAAAAGATAATTGTCGAAGATTAATATCTGTTCTGCAATAGGGTACAGGCTGCAGAAGAGAGAGAGAGAGAGAGAGAGAGAGAGAGAGAGAGAGAGAGACAGACAGAGAGACAGACAGACAGAGTATGACTCTTGCAGAGCCAACTCCAGACATGACTGAGAGGAACTGCTTTTCGAATGTCCTTACGGCGATAGTCCTAAAGAGCCGCTGGACCGAAATGACTCGTTCTGTTGAGCAGAGCCTTTGATCCGAACACGCCTATATTTAATGGAGAAATTCCGAACGCATCTTGTCTACGATGGCCTGCATGGATCATAAAATTTCAAAATCCACAGATTTTAGATTTTAATTTTTCTTTGCAAAAGCTTTCGTCACACAAAAAGCGATTAAAATGAATAACAATAAGGACCAATGATGGCTTGTATAGAAAAAAACTTCATCTTAAAGTACTTTTTAAAGAGATGCAGTTTGTTGCCTTTTTCATCTTCCATATGGGAAAACCCCGGATGCAGGTCAAAAATGATCTGAGATGTCTTCGACAAAAAACTGAAAATCAGATTAGAAACTATAAGAAAATAAAGCATGTTCTAAAATTTCATTTTAGCCACTTGTCAATTATACTAAAGTTCCCTTCAAGTGGCCCCCTCAAGGCAGAGACCAATGGCCCCATAATCACTTAGATAAAATAAGCCTTTCATGTGCACTATGCCTCCTGGACTGTTTATTAGGGGTCATTGGACCAGGTCACCCCAGGTAAAGAAGCAGCAAACTGTGTCTTTCAGTATATTATCTTTATAATGTTCTATTATTAATTACTGAAGTCAATTGAATGAAACAAGCATGTTATATATCTATTTCTTTTTATTTGTTTTGTTAATGAAATAATTATGTTTCTTTTTTTCTTTAATAACGTTATATTCCGCTTCCTGGTAACACAACGCCCACCTGTCGAATAACAACAATTTTTAATGTTGAGCTCCAAATAGTTGCCTTTACTATTTGCAATCAGACGCCATTAATCGACCCATTACCAGCTGGCACACAACATCATTCCATTATATGTGTTTGTAAAAACGGTTGTAGTGTTTTTTTTTGTTTTTTTTTTGTTTTTTTTTTTGTTTTTTTTTTTTTTTTTTTTTTTTGTGTGTGTGTTTGTTTTTTTTTTATAATTTGTACAACATAGATTAATGCAGTTAATCTTTTTTACGCCGCGAAATGTTGTGCACTTTGCGTTTTGTTATCACAATAGTATTTTGTTAGAACGTAAATAGCACTGTTACAATTCTTACCAGGGCAAGCTACCGCATGACATGCCATCTGCTCTGTGTTGGAGCCCGCACAGATCTGACCTCCATTTACAGGACTCGGGTTGGAACATGATCGCTGTCTTGTCTGTTGTCCGGATCCGCAGGTTACACTGCAGCTGGACCAAAAAGACCAATCTGCCCAATGGCCGTTAAAGGAATGGATTCGGAACCGAATAAGACGCCGTATGTATACGTAAAATACCATCATAAATTCATTCCTGGTACAAGAGAATGCATATCGGGTTTGTTACGCAAAATATTCGTGTTCAAAGTTGGGAAACCTTCGTTTTTTCCTGCATCTGAGTGAATCGCCATCTTTATCGGGTATGGTTACCGGTTTATCGATAATTTCACGGTGAACGCGGTAACCAGTATATATGGTGTACCAGAAGGGTCAAAACCACCGGTAGCAGTCCACTGGTAAATTTTTACCAGTGCACTGTTAAATTTTACCAGTGCACTGCTATATTTTACCAGTGCACTGCCAAATTTTACCAGTCCACTGATAAATTTACCAGTGCACTGATAAAATTTAGCAGTGCACTGGTAAATTTACCAGTCCACTGATAAAATTTAGCAGTGCACTGGTAAATTTACCGGTCCACTGATAAAATTTAGCAGTGCACTGGTAAAATCGGTGACTTTGTATTTTACCAGTGCACTGCCATCTAAGGGTATGTTCTTCAGCCAATCAAAATACAGCTTCTATCTCGTTATCGGTATCGATTTACCTGTGCATATTTGACAGTTGTAATCATGGTGTGTAACCGCACACAGTCGCATATACGAGTAGGCCTACAGGAATTACGAGTTACTATGCCTTCGACCTTTTTATTTATTTATTTATTTATTTATTTATTTATTTATTTATTTATTTATTAATTTATTCATTCTTTTATTTAATTCTCAAATATACACATTCGCTGTGTAGTATGGATGCATCATGTTTCTTGTCCGTATGATAAAACACACATTTACAAATTTATATTCATAGGAAACTTCTCAAGGCTGATTTACGTTATATCTACCGTAGCTTCGTCTGTTTTTGTCTTTATTTGGAATCCAAATCCAAATTTTGGATATACACTCGTATGCGATTTGTAGATTTGTTTGCTGATTTAACGCAGAGAAAGTGACATTTCTAATGATCGCTTTTATGTGTTAAACTCTACAAATTATGTGCAAAGTGAACAGTATAAAGGGAGCGGCATGTCTAGAGGCTTTTTACCATTAAATAGAGACAAAATATGCGTAAAATCCAATTTTGTCAATTTAAGATAAAATGTTAATATTGTTTCTTTTAAAAATATACGTTATCTTTGTAGAGTCAGTAATGGGTATATTATCTAAAGTGTCATAAGGCAATACACGAGCGTGCCACCTATCGTGATAATCCACACCTAAGTGTAGTAAAAGACGCTAAGTCATCGCACTTGGCAATTTCTGATCTGGTCTTTGAATTTTTCAGCAAAAAATGGGGTCCCTTCTCGTGCGACAGGTTTGCTGACAATACAAACGCGAAGTTAAAAAATTTCAATTCAAAATATTGGTGTCCAAATACTTGCGGTGTAGATGCTTTTGCATTTAATTGGAGTTTGGACAACAACTGGTTGGTTCCACCGGTTTATCTGGTGCCCAGGGTACTGTCACAGTTGGCATTGTTTAGTGCTAAAGGGGTTTTGGTCGTACCAAAATGGGAAAGTAGTTTCTTTTGGCCTTTGCTTGTCGATAACAAGACTGGGAGTTTCAGGAAGTTTGTGTTAGAAGCAGTGGAATATTCAAGTCCCTCTAATTTTTTCAAGCCGGGTTCGGATCAGAATAGTATTTTTGCATGTAACCCATTCCCGTCAAACGTGCTTGTAGCAAAGCTAGATGGCCATTTGATGTAAAAACAAGTGGATGCAGTTTGGAATTATGAAGATATTTACATTGTGTATACTGAAAAGAATTGTCATGCCGGCCTGGGTCGGAGGTTTTTTATGTACGACAGTGTGGTGTTAGTATTGAGTTTTGACTGGGGTCAAAAAAAAAAGAAAAAAAAAAAGAAAAGAATGCCCGGGCATGTACAGAGCTGTTGTGTTTATATAACTAAGTTTCAGTTACAGTTTTAAAAAGTCGCTGTGTTGAAAATTTCAAATGTATCTTGATATGTTGAAGTTCTTCAACATTTTTTGAAAGTAATTTTATTCAATCGGTGACGATATGTTTGCTACTGTAAAGTTTTTGTAAAGTTAAAATGTTTAGATTGTGTGATGATAAAATATTTTTTATCATTTGTTAACAACTTTAAGTATTTGCATTGTAAGAAAATTTCTATTTAGATCGTGACTTGACAGAATAAAATTAGTATGACGCTGTTCCGTGATTGAAAGTTTACAGAGTGACTTATGGGCGGAGCTTGATTAATTCTTCCAATGGCAATTCATGTCTTGTGTTATACCTATGAGACGCATTTATCAGAACATTGTAAATTGACCGGTATTGATCAAAAGATTAAGTGTCCATAGGTCGTTTGCCAAATATTTAACTGTTAAAATTAGGCTTAAAATTATGGTCAGAAAAATGATTAAGAATATCGTTATTTTATAGTGCGGTTCAGATTAAGATTTAAAATCAATAATTTTGTGAAGTTTGTTTCATATATTTATATTTATTATTGTTCTTTCTATTATAGTCGCCTTTCGAAACTTATAAATGGGATGGTATAAACCGGCGTCAAGTTGGATGAAAATTTCATCCGGTGAAAATTTCATCTAGCAGAAGAAAAAAAAAGTTGGATGAAAATTTCATCTGGACCTGCCCAGTAAAAGTGGTTCATGTCAAAACAACTCCTGTTCCCGTACTAGCTCTTGTTTAGGCAAGCAGTTTATACTGCAATATAGATACATGTTGTATGAAGGTTTGTGGTAAGTCTCAGTAGTCAGGGCGCCAAAAGTCAGAGGGGGGGGGGTCAAAAATGCTTCTTTCCATATTTCTCGAGATTCTGTTCCGAATCCAGCTCTTGTGCCAGCAAGCCGCTTATACTGCGATATAGATAAATGTTCTATGAAGGTTTGTGGCAAGTTTCATCAGGATTGAAAGAGGATCCGAAGGGTAGTCAGGGCGCCAAAAGTCAGATGGGGTGTCTAAAATGCGGTTTTTTTATATTCCTCGGTCTCCTGCTCCCAAACCAGCTCTTGTGCCAGCAAGCCGCTTATGCTTGAATATAGATATATGTCCTATAAAGTTTTGTGTCAAGTCTCATCAGGATTGAAAGAGGATGAGATGGGTAGCCAGGGCCCCAAATGTCATGGGGGGTGTCAAAAAATTCCATTTTCGATAGTTTTTGGTCTACTGCTCCCAAACTAGCTCTTGTGCCAGAAAGCCGATAGTGCTACGACATAGATGCATAGTATATACAAATATGTGGCAAGTCTCATCAGGATTGAAAGAGGATGAGATGGGTAGCCAGGGACCCCAATGTCATGGGGGGTGACAAAAAATCCATTTTCGAGAGTTTTCGGTCTCCTGCTCCCAAACTAGCTCTTGTGCCAGGAAGCCGCTAGTACTACGACATAGATGTATAGTATATACAAGTATGTGGCAAGTCTCATCAGGATTGAAAGAGGATGAGATGGGTAGCCAGGGCCCCCAATGTCATGGGGGGGTGTCAAAAAATTCCATTTTCGATAGTTTTCCGTCTCCTGCTCCCAAACTAGCTCTTGTGCCAGGAAGCCGCTAGTACTACTACATAGATGTATAGTATATACAAGTATGTGGCAAGTCTCATCAGGATTGAAAGAGGATGAGATGGGTAGCCAGGGCCCCCAATGTCATGGGGGTGTCAAAAAATTCCATTTTCGATAGTTTTCGGTCTCCTGCTCCCAAACTAGCTCTTGTGCCAGGAAGCAGCTAGTACTACGACATAGATGTATAGTATATACAAGTATGTGGCAAGTCTCATCAGGATTGAAAGAGGATGAGATGGGTAGCCAGGGCCCCCAATGTCATGGGGGTGTCAAAAATTCCATTTTCGAGAGTTTTCGGTTTCCTGCTCCCAAACTAGCTCTTGTGCCAGGAAGCCGCTAGTACTACGACATAGATGTATAGTATATACAAGTATGTGGCAAGTCTCATCAGGATTGAAAGAGGATGAGATGGGTAGCCAGGGCCCCAAATGTCATGGGGGGTGTCAAAAAATTCCATTTTCGATAGTTTTCGGTCTCCTGCTCCCAAACTAGCTCTTGTGCCAGGAAGCCGCTAGTACTACGACATAGATGTATAGTATATACAAGTATGTGGCAAGTCTCATTAGGATTGAAAGAGGATGAGATGGGTAGCCAGGGCCCCAAATGTCATGGCGGGTGTCAAAAAATTCCATTTTCGATAGTTTTCGGTCTCCTGCTCCCAAACTAGCTCTTGTGCCAGGAAGCCGCTAGTACTGCGACATAGATGTATAGTATATACAAGTATGTGGCAAGTCTCTTCAGGATTGAAAGAGGATGAGATGGGAAGCCAGGGCCCCCAATGTCATGGGGGTGTCAAAAATTCCATTTTCGAGAGTTTTCGGTTTCCTGCTCCCAAACTAGCTCTTGTGCCAGGAAGCCGCTAGTACTACGACATAGATGTATAGTATATACAAGTATGTGGCAAGTCTCATCAGGATTGAAAGAGGATGAGACGGGTAGCCAGGGCCCCAAATGTCATGGGGGGTGTCAAAAAATTCCATTTTCGATAGTTTTCGGTCTCCTGCTCCCAAACTAGCTCTTGTGCCAGGAAGCCGCTAGTACTACGACATAGATGTATAGTATATACAAGTATGTGGCAAGTCTCATCAGGATTGAAAGAGGATGAGATGGGTAGCCAGGGCCCCCAATGTCATGGGGGTGTCAAAAAATTCCATTTTCGATAGTTTTCGGTCTCCTGCTCCCAAACTAGCTCTTGTGCCAGGAAGCCGCTAGTACTACGACATAGATGTATAGTATATACAAGTATGTGGCAAGTCTCATCAGGATTGAAAGAGTATGAGATGGGTAGCCAGGGCCCCCAATGTCATGGGGGTGTCAAAAAATTCCATTTTCGATAGTTTTCCGTCTCCTGCTCCCAAACTAGCTCTTGTGCCAGGAAGCCGCTAGTACTACGACATAGATGTATAGTATATACAAGTATGTGGCAAGTCTCATCAGGATTGAAAGAGGATGAGATGGGTAGACAGGGCCCCCAATGTCATGGGGGTGTCAAAAAAAAAATTCCATTTTCGATAGTTTTCCGTCTCCTGCTCCCAAACTAGCTCTTGTGCCAGGAAGCCGCTAGTACTACGACATAGATGTATAGTATATACAAGTATGTGGCAAGTCTCATCAGGATTGAAAGAGGATGAGATGGGTAGACAGGGCCCCCAATGTCATGGGGGGTGTGTCAAAAATTCCATTTTCGAGAGTTTTTGGTTTTCTGCTCCCAAACTAGCTCTTGTGCCAGAAAGCCGCTAGTACTACGACATAGATGTATAGTATATACAAGTATGTGGCAAGTCTCATCAGGATTGAAAGAGGATGAGATGGGTAGCCAGGGCCCCCAATGTCATGGTGGGTGTCAAAAAATTCCATTTTCGATAGTTTTCGGTCTCCTGCTCCCAAACTAGCTCTTGTGCCAGGAAGCAGCTAGTACTACGACATAGATGTATAGTATATACAAGTATGTGGCAAGTCTCATCAGGATTGAAAGAGGATGAGATGGGTAGCCAGGGCCCCCAATGTCATGGGGGGTGTCAAAAATTCCATTTTCGAGAGTTTTCGGTTTCCTGCTCCCAAACTAGCTCTTGTGCCAGGAAGCCGCTAGTACTACGACATAGATGTATAGTATATACAAGTATGTGGCAAGTCTCATTAGGATTGAAAGAGGATGAGATTGGTGGCCAGACCCCCCACTATGTCAGAGGGGGGTGCAAAAAAAAATATTTTCGATATGTCTCGGTATCTTGCTCCCAAACTAGCTCTTGTGCCAGAAAGCCGCTTATACTGCAATAAAGGTATATGATATATGAATGTATGTGTCAAGTCTCATTAGGATTGAAAGAGGATGAGGAGGGAAGCCAGGCCCCCAACGCCTCTAGGGTCATATTTTCCTGTACAGAATTGGCTATTTTCGACACTTCTATGTCTACTGCTCCGAAACTAGCTCTTGTGCCAGGAAGCCGCTAGTACTGTGATAAATGTATGTGTTATATACAAGTATGTGGCAAGTCTCATCAGGATTGAAAGAGGATGAGATGGGTAGCCCGGGCTCCCAATGTCATGGGGGGTGTCAAAAATTCCATTTTCGAGAGTTTTTGGTTTCCTGCTCCCAAACTAGCTCTTGTGCCAGGAAGCCGCTAGTACTACGACATAGATGTATAGTATATACAAGTATGTGGCAAGTCTCATCAGGATTGAAAGAGGATGAGATGGGTAGCCAGGGCCCCAAATGTCATGGGGGGTGTCAAAAAATTCCATTTTCGATAGTTTTCGGTCTCCTGCTCCCAAACTAGCTCTTGTGCCAGGAAGCCGCTAGTACTACGACATAGATGTATAGTATATACAAGTATGTGGCAAGTCTCATCAGGATTGAAAGAGGATGAGATGGGTAGCCAGGGCCCCCAATGTCATGGGGGTGTCAAAAAATTCCATTTTCGATAGTTTTCGGTCTCCTGCTCCCAAACTAGCTCTTGTGCCAGGAAGCCGCTAGTACTACGACATAGATGTATAGTAAATACAAGTATGTGGCAAGTCTCATCAGGATTGAAAGAGGATGAGATGGGTAGCCAGGGCCCCAAATGTCATGGGGGTGTCAAAAAAAAAATTCCATTTTCGATAGTTTTCCGTCTCCTGCTCCCAAACTAGCTCTTGTGCCAGGAAGCCGCTAGTACTACGACATAGATGTATAGTATATACAAGTATGTGGCAAGTCTCATCAGGATTGAAAGAGGATGAGATGGGTAGACAGGGCCCCCAATGTCATGGGGGGTGTGTCAAAAATTCCATTTTCGAGAGTTTTTGGTTTTCTGCTCCCAAACTAGCTCTTGTGCCAGAAAGCCGCTAGTACTACGACATAGATGTATAGTATATACAAGTATGTGGCAAGTCTCATCAGGATTGAAAGAGGATGAGATGGGTAGCCAGGGCCCCCAATGTCATGGTGGGTGTCAAAAAATTCCATTTTCGATAGTTTTCGGTCTCCTGCTCCCAAACTAGCTCTTGTGCCAGGAAGCAGCTAGTACTACGACATAGATGTATAGTATATACAAGTATGTGGCAAGTCTCATCAGGATTGAAAGAGGATGAGATGGGTAGCCAGGGCCCCCAATGTCATGGGGGGTGTCAAAAATTCCATTTTCGAGAGTTTTCGGTTTCCTGCTCCCAAACTAGCTCTTGTGCCAGGAAGCCGCTAGTACTACGACATAGATGTATAGTATATACAAGTATGTGGCAAGTCTCATTAGGATTGAAAGAGGATGAGATTGGTGGCCAGACCCCCCACTATGTCAGAGGGGGGTGCAAAAAAAAATATTTTCGATATGTCTCGGTATCTTGCTCCCAAACTAGCTCTTGTGCCAGAAAGCCGCTTATACTGCAATAAAGGTATATGATATATGAATGTATGTGTCAAGTCTCATTAGGATTGAAAGAGGATGAGGAGGGAAGCCAGGCCCCCAACGCCTCTAGGGTCATATTTTCCTGTACAGAATTGGCTATTTTCGACACTTCTATGTCTACTGCTCCGAAACTAGCTCTTGTGCCAGGAAGCCGCTAGTACTGTGATAAATGTATGTGTTATATACAAGTATGTGGCAAGTCTCATCAGGATTGAAAGAGGATGAGATGGGTAGCCCGGGCTCCCAATGTCATGGGGGGTGTCAAAAATTCCATTTTCGAGAGTTTTTGGTTTCCTGCTCCCAAACTAGCTCTTGTGCCAGGAAGCCGCTAGTACTACGACATAGATGTATAGTATATACAAGTATGTGGCAAGTCTCATCAGGATTGAAAGAGGATGAGATGGGTAGCCAGGGCCCCAAATGTCATGGGGGGTGTCAAAAAATTCCATTTTCGATAGTTTTCGGTCTCCTGCTCCCAAACTAGCTCTTGTGCCAGGAAGCCGCTAGTACTACGACATAGATGTATAGTATATACAAGTATGTGGCAAGTCTCATCAGGATTGAAAGAGGATGAGATGGGTAGCCAGGGCCCCCAATGTCATGGGGGTGTCAAAAAATTCCATTTTCGATAGTTTTCGGTCTCCTGCTCCCAAACTAGCTCTTGTGCCAGGAAGCCGCTAGTACTACGACATAGATGTATAGTAAATACAAGTATGTGGCAAGTCTCATCAGGATTGAAAGAGGATGAGATGGGTAGCCAGGGCCCCCAATGTCATGGGGGTGTCAAAAAATTCCATTTTCGATAGTTTTCGGTCTCCTGCTCCCAAACTAGCTCTTGTGCCAGGAAGCCGCTAGTACTACGACATAGATGTATAGTATATACAAGTATGTGGCAAGTCTCATCAGGATTGAAAGAGGATGAGATGGGTAGCCAGGGCCCCCAATGTCATGGGGGTGTCAAAAAAATTCCATTTTCGATAGTTTTCGGTCTCCTGCTCCCAAACTAGCTCTTGTGCCAGGAAGCCGCTAGTACTACGACATAGATGTATAGTATATACAAGTATGTGGCAAGTCTCATCAGGATTGAAAGAGGATGAGATGGGTAGCCAGGGCCCCCAATGTCATGGGGGTGTCAAAAATTCCATTTTCGATAGTTTTCGGTCTCCTGCTCCCAAACTAGCTCTTGTGCCAGAAAGCCGCTAGTACTACGACATAGATGTATAGTAAATACAAGTATGTGGCAAGTCTCATCAGGATTGAAAGAGGATGAGATGGGTAGCCAGGGCCCCCAATGTCATGGGGGTGTCAAAAAATTCCATTTTCGATAGTTTTCGGTCTCCTGCTCCCAAACTAGCTCTTGTGCCAGGAAGCCGCTAGTACTACGACATAGATGTATAGTATATACAAGCATGTGGCAAGTCTCATCAGGATTGAAAGAGGATGAGATGGGTAGCCAGGGCCCCCAATGTCATGGGGGTGTCAAAAAATTCCATTTTCGATAGTTTTCCGTCTCCTGCTCCCAAACTAGCTCTTGTGCCAGGAAGCCGCTAGTACTACGACATAGATGTATAGTATATACAAGTATGTGGCAAGTCTCATCAGGATTGAAAGAGGATGAGATGGGTAGCCAGGGCCCCCAATGTCATGGGGGGTGTCAAAAATTCCATTTTCGAGAGTTTTCGGTTTCCTGCTCCCAAACTAGCTCTTGTGCCAGGAAGCCGCTAGTACTACGACATAGATGTATAGTATATAAAAGTATGTGGCAAGTCTCATCAGGATTGAAAGAGGATGAGATGGGTAGCCAGGGCCCCCAATGTCATCGGGGGTGTCAAAAAATTCCATTTTCGATAGTTTTCCGTCTCCTGCTCCCAAACTAGCTCTTGTGCCAGGAAGCCGCTAGTACTACGACATAGATGTATAGTAAATACAAGTATGTGGCAAGTCTCATCAGGATTGAAAGAGGATGAGATGGGTAGCCAGGGCCCCCAATGTCATGGGGGTGTCAAAAAATTCCATTTTCGATAGTTTTCCGTCTCCTGCTCCCAAACTAGCTCTTGTGCCAGGAAGCCGCTAGTACTACGACATAGATGTATAGTATATACAAATATGTGGCAAGTCTCATCAGGATTGAAAGAGGATGAGATGGGTAGCCAGGGCCCACAATGTCATGGGGGGTGTCAAATAATTCCATTTTCGATAGTTTTCGGTCTCCTGCTCCCAAACTAGCTCTTATGCCAGGAAGCAGCTAGTACTACGACATAGATGTATAGTATATACAAGTATGTTGCAAGTCTCATCAGGATTGAAAGAGGATGAGATGGGTAGCCAGGGCCCCCAATGTCATGGGGGGTGTCAAAAATTCCATTTTCGAGAGTTTTCGGTTTCCTGCTCCCAAACTAGCTCTTGTGCCAGGAAGCCGCTAGTACTACGACATAGATGTATAGTATATACAAGTATGTGGCAAGTGTCATCAGGATTGAAAGAGGATGAGATGGGTAGCCAGACCCCCCACTATGTCAGAGGGGGGTGCAAAAAATATATTTTCGATATTTCTCGGTATCTTGATCCCAAACTAGCTCTTGTGCCAGAAAGCCGCTTATACTGCAATAAAGGTATATGATATATGAATGTATGTGTCAAGTCTCATCAGGATTGAAAGAGGATGAGGAGGGTAGCCAGGCCCCCCAACGGCTCTAGGGTCATATTTTCCTGTACAGAATTGGCTATTTTCGACACTTCTAGGTCTACTGATCCGAAACTAGCTCTTGTGCCAGGAAGCCGCTAGTACTGTGATAAATGTATATGTTATATACAAGTATGTGGCAAGTCTCATCAGGATTGAAAGAGGATGAGATGGGTAGCTTGGGCTCCCAATGTCATGGGGGTGTCAAAAATTCCATTTTCGAGAGTTTTTGGTTTCCTGCTCCCAAACTAGCTCTTGTGCCAGGAAGCCGCTAGTACTACGACATAGATGTATAGTATATACAAGTATGTGGCAAGTCTCATCAGGATTGAAAGAGGATGAGATGGATAGCTAGGGCCCCAAATGTCATGGGGTGTTAAAAAATTCCATTTTCGATAGTTTTCTGTCTCCTGCCCCCAAACTAGCTCTTGTGCCAGGAAGCCGCTAGTGCTATGACATAGATGTATAGTATATACAAGTATGTGGCAAGTCTCATCAGGATTGAAAGAGGATGAGATGGGTAGCCAGGGCCCCCAATGTCATGGGGGTGTCAAAAAATTCCATTTTCGATAGTTTTCGGTCTCCTGCTCCCAAACTAGCTCTTGTGCCAGGAAGCCGCTAGTACTACGACATAGATGTATAGTAAATACAAGTATGTGGCAAGTCTCATCAGGATTGAAAGAGGATGAGATGGGTAGCCAGGACCCCCAATGTCATGGGGGTGTCAAAAAATTCCATTTTCGATAGTTTTCCGTCTCCTGCTCCCAAACTAGCTCTTGTGCCAGGAAGCCGCTAGTACTACGACATAGATGTATAGTATATACAAGTATGTGGCAAGTCTCATCAGGATTGAAAGAGGATGAGATGGGTAGCCAGGGCCCCCAATGTCATGGGGGTGTCAAAAAAATCCATTTTCGATAGTTTTCGGTCTCCTGCTCCCAAACTAGCTCTTGTGCCAGGAAGCAGCTAGTACTACGACATAGATGTATAGTATATACAAGTATGTGGCAAGTCTCATCAGGATTGAAAGAGGATGAGATGGGTAGCCAGGGCCCCCAATGTCATTGGGGTGTCAAAAATTCCATTTTCGAGAGTTTTCGGTTTCCTGCTCCCAAACTAGCTCTTGTGCCAGGAAGCCGCTAGTACTACGACATAGATGTATAGTATATACAAGTATGTGGCAAGTGTCATCAGGATTGAAAGAGAATGAGATGGGTAGCCAGACCCCCCACTATGTCAGAGGGGGGTGCAAAAAATATTTTCGATATTTCTCGGTATCTTGATCCCAAACTAGCTCTTGTGCCAGAAAGCCGCTGATACTGCAATAAAGGTATATGATATATGAATGTATGTGTCAAGTCTCATTATGATTGAAAGAGGATGAGGAGGGTAGCCAGGCCCCCCAACGGCTCTAGGGTCATATTTTCCTGTACAGAATTGGCTATTTTCGACACTTCTAGGTCTACTGATCCGACACTAGCTCTTGTGCCAGGAAGCCGCTAGTACTGTGATAAATGTATATGTTATATACAAGTATGTGGCAAGTCTCATCAGGATTGAAAGAGGATGAGATGGGTAGCCCGGGCTCCCAATGTCATGGGGGGTGTCAAAAATTCCATTTTCGAGAGTTTTTGGTTTCCTGCTCCCAAACTAGCTTTTGTGCTAGGAAGCCTCTAGTACTACGACATAGATGTATAGTATATACAAGTATGTGGCAAGTCTCATCAGGATTGAAAGAGGATCAGATGGGTAGCCAGGGCCCCCAATGTCATGGGTGGGGGTCAAAAAATTCCATTTTCGATAGTTTTCCGTCTCCTGCTCCCAAACTAGCTCTTGTGCCAGGAAGCCGCTAGTACTACGACATAGATGTATAGTATATACAAGTATGTGGCAAGTCTCATCAGGATTGAAAGAGGATGAGATGGGTAGCCAGGGCCCCCAATGTCATGGGGGTGTCAAAAATTCCATTTTCGAGAGTTTTCGGTTTCCTGCTCCCAAACTAGCTCTTGTGCCAGGAAGCCGCTAGTACTACGACATAGATGTATAGTATATACAAGTATGTGGCAAGTCTCATTAGGATTGAAAGAGGATGAGATGGGTAGCCAGGGCCCCAAATGTCATGGGGGGTGTCAAAAAATTCCATTTTCGATAGTTTTCGGTCTCCTGCTCCCAAACTAGCTCTTGTGCCAGGAAGCAGCTAGTACTACGACATAGATGTATAGTATATACAAGTATGTGGCAAGTCTCATCAGGATTGAAAGAGGATGAGATGGGTAGCCAGGGCCCCCAATGTCATGGGGGTGTCAAAAATTCCATTTTCGAGAGTTTTCGGTCTCCTGCTCCCAAACTAGCTCTTGTGCCAGGAAGCCGCTAGTACTACGACATAGATGTATAGTATATACAAGTATGTGGCAAGTCTCATCAGGATTGAAAGAGGATGAGATGGGTAGCCAGGGCCCCAAATGTCATGGGGGTGTCAAAAAATTCCATTTTCGATAGTTTTCGGTCTCCTGCTCCCAAACTAGCTCTTGTGCCAGGAAGCCGCTAGTACTACGACATAGATGTATAGTATATACAAGTATGTGGCAAGTCTCATCAGGATTGAAAGAGGATGAGATGGGTAGCCAGGGCCCCCAATGTCATGGGGGTGTCAAAAAATTCCATTTTCGATAGTTTTCGGTCTCCTGCTCCCAAACTAGCTCTTGTGCCAGGAAGCCGCTAGTACTACGACATAGATGTATAGTATATACAAGTATGTGGCAACTCTCATCAGGATTGAAAGAGGATGAGATGGGTAGCCAGGGCTCCCAATGTCATGGGGGTGTCAAAAAATTCCATTTTCGATAGTTTTCGGTCTCCTGCTCCCAAACTAGCTCTTGTGCCAGGAAGCCGCTAGTACTACGACATAGATGTATAGTATATACAAGTATGTGGCAAGTCTCATCAGGATTGAAAGAGGATGAGATGGGTAGCCAGGGCCCCCAATGTCATGGGGGTGTCAAAAAATTCCATTTTCGATAGTTTTCCGTCTCCTGCTCCCAAACTAGCTCTTGTGCCAGGAAGCCGCTAGTACTACGACATAGATGTATAGTAAATACAAGTATGTGGCAAGTCTCATCAGGATTGAAAGAGGATGAGATGGGTAGCCAGGGCCCCCAATGTCATGGGGGTGTCAAAAAATCCATTTTCGATAGTTTTCGGTCTCCTGCTCCCAAACTAGCTCTTGTGCCAGGAAGCCGCTAGTACTACGACATAGATGTATAGTATATACAAGTATGTGGCAAGTCTCATCAGGATTGAAAGAGGATGAGATGGGTAGCCAGGGCCCCCAATGTCATGGGGGTGTCAAAAAATTCCATTTTCGATAGTTTTCCGTCTCCTGCTCCCAAACTAGCTCTTGTGCCAGGAAGCCGCTAGTACTACGACATAGATGTATAGTATATACAAGTATGTGGCAAGTCTCATCAGGATTGAAAGAGGATGAGATGGGTAGCCAGGGCCCCCAATGTCATGGGGGGTGTCAAAAATTCCATTTTCGAGAGTTTTCGGTTTCCTGCTCCCAAACTAGCTCTTGTGCCAGGAAGCCGCTAGTACTACGACATAGATGTATAGTATATAAAAGTATGTGGCAAGTCTCATCAGGATTGAAAGAGGATGAGATGGGTAGCCAGGGCCCCCAATGTCATCGGGGGTGTCAAAAAATTCCATTTTCGATAGTTTTCCGTCTCCTGCTCCCAAACTAGCTCTTGTGCCAGGAAGCCGCTAGTACTACGACATAGATGTATAGTATATACAAGTATGTGGCAAGTCTCATCAGGATTGAAAGAGGATGAGATGGGTAGCCAGGGCCCCCAATGTCATGGGGGTGTCAAAAATTCCATTTTCGAGAGTTTTCGGTCTCCTGCTCCCAAACTAGCTCTTGTGCCAGGAAGCCGCTAGTACTACGACATAGATGTATAGTATATACAAGTATGTGGCAAGTCTCATCAGGATTGAAAGAGGATGAGATGGGTAGCCAGGGCCCCAAATGTCATGGGGGTGTCAAAAAATTCCATTTTCGATAGTTTTCGGTCTCCTGCTCCCAAACTAGCTCTTGTGCCAGGAAGCCGCTAGTACTACGACATAGATGTATAGTATATACAAGTATGTGGCAAGTCTCATCAGGATTGAAAGAGGATGAGATGGGTAGCCAGGGCCCCCAATGTCATGGGGGTGTCAAAAAATTCCATTTTCGATAGTTTTCGGTCTCCTGCTCCCAAACTAGCTCTTGTGCCAGGAAGCCGCTAGTACTACGACATAGATGTATAGTATATACAAGTATGTGGCAACTCTCATCAGGATTGAAAGAGGATGAGATGGGTAGCCAGGGCTCCCAATGTCATGGGGGTGTCAAAAAATTCCATTTTCGATAGTTTTCGGTCTCCTGCTCCCAAACTAGCTCTTGTGCCAGGAAGCCGCTAGTACTACGACATAGATGTATAGTATATACAAGTATGTGGCAAGTCTCATCAGGATTGAAAGAGGATGAGATGGGTAGCCAGGGCCCCCAATGTCATGGGGGTGTCAAAAAATTCCATTTTCGATAGTTTTCCGTCTCCTGCTCCCAAACTAGCTCTTGTGCCAGGAAGCCGCTAGTACTACGACATAGATGTATAGTATATACAAGTATGTGGCAAGTCTCATCAGGATTGAAAGAGGATGAGATGGGTAGCCAGGGCCCCCAATGTCATGGGGGTGTCAAAAAATTCCATTTTCGATAGTTTTCCGTCTCCTGCTCCCAAACTAGCTCTTGTGCCAGGAAGCCGCTAGTACTACGACATAGATGTATAGTATATACAAGTATGTGGCAAGTCTCATCAGGATTGAAAGAGGATGAGATGGGTAGCCAGGGCCCCCAATGTCATGGGGGGTGTCAAAAATTCCATTTTCGAGAGTTTTCGGTTTCCTGCTCCCAAACTAGCTCTTGTGCCAGGAAGCCGCTAGTACTACGACATAGATGTATAGTATATAAAAGTATGTGGCAAGTCTCATCAGGATTGAAAGAGGATGAGATGGGTAGCCAGGGCCCCCAATGTCATCGGGGGTGTCAAAAAATTCCATTTTCGATAGTTTTCCGTCTCCTGCTCCCAAACTAGCTCTTGTGCCAGGAAGCCGCTAGTACTACGACATAGATGTATAGTAAATACAAGTATGTGGCAAGTCTCATCAGGATTGAAAGAGAATGAGATGGGTAGCCAGGGCCCCTAATGTCAATGGGGGTGTCAAAAAATTCCATTTTCGATAGTTTTCCGTCTCCTGCTCCCAAACTAGCTCTTGTGCCAGGAAGCCGCTAGTACTACGACATAGATGTATAGTATATACAAATATGTGGCAAGTCTCATTAGGATTGAAAGAGGATGAGATGGGTAGCCAGGGCCCACAATGTCATGGGGGGTGTCAAATAATTCCATTTTCGATAGTTTTCGGTCTCCTGCTCCCAAACTAGCTCTTATGCCAGGAAGCAGCTAGTACTACGACATAGATGTATAGTATATACAAGTATGTGGCAAGTCTCATCAGGATTGAAAGAGGATGAGATGGGTAGCCAGGGCCCCCAATGTCATGGGGGGTGTCAAAAATTCCATTTTCGAGAGTTTTCGGTTTCCTGCTCCCAAACTAGCTCTTGTGCCAGGAAGCCGCTAGTACTACGACATAGATGTATAGTATATACAAGTATGTGGCAAGTGTCATCAGGATTGAAAGAGGATGAGATGGGTAGCCAGACCCCCCACTATGTCAGAGGGGGGTGCAAAAAAATAGTTTCGATATTTCTCGGTATCTTGATCCCAAACTAGCTCTTGTGCCAGAAAGCCGCTTATACTGCAATAAAGGTATATGATATATGAATGTATGTGTCAAGTCTCATCAGGATTGAAAGAGGATGAGGAGGGTAGCCAGGCCCCCAAACGGCTCTAGGGTCATATTTTCCTGTACAGAATTGGCTATTTTCGACACTTCTAGGTCTACTGATCCGAAACTAGCTCTTGTGCCAGGAAGCCGCTAGTACTGTGATAAATGTATATGTTATATACAAGTATGTGACAAGTCTCATCAGGATTGAAAGAGGATGAGATGGGTAGCTTGGGCTCCCAATGTCATGGGGGGTGTCAAAAATTCCATTTTCGAGAGTTTTTGGTTTCCTGCTCCCAAACTAGCTCTTGTGCCAGGAAGCCGCTAGTACTACGACATAGATGTATAGTATATGCAAGTATGTGGCAAGTCTCATCAGGATTGAAAGAGGATGAGATGGGTAGCTAGGGCCCCAAATGTCATGGGGTGTTAAAAAATTCCATTTTCGATAGTTTTCTGTCTCCTGCCCCCAAACTAGCTCTTGTGCCAGGAAGCCGCTAGTACTACGACATAGATGTATAGTATATACAAGTATGTGGCAAGTCTCATCAGGATTGAAAGAGGATGAGATGGGTAGCCAGGGCCCCCAATGTCATGGGGGTGTCAAAAAATTCCATTTTCGATAGTTTTCGGTCTCCTGCTCCCAAACTAGCTCTTGTGCCAGGAAGCCGCTAGTACTACGACATAGATGTATAGTAAATACAAGTATGTGGCAAGTCTCATCAGGATTGAAAGAGGATGAGATGGGTAGCCAGGACCCCCAATGTCATGGGGGTGTCAAAAAATTCCATTTTCGATAGTTTTCCGTCTCCTGCTCCCAAACTAGCTCTTGTGCCAGGAAGCCGCTAGTACTACGACATAGATGTGTAGTATATACAAGTATGTGGCAAGTCTCATCAGGATTGAAAGAGGATGAGATGGGTAGCCAGGGCCCCCAATGTCATGGGGGGTGTCAAAAAAATCCATTTTCGATAGTTTTCGGTCTCCTGCTCCCAAACTAGCTCTTGTGCCAGGAAGCAGCTAGTACTACGACATAGATGTATAGTATATACAAGTATGTGGCAAGTCTCATCAGGATTGAAAGAGGATGAGATGGGTAGCCAGGGCCCCCAATGTCATGGGGGTGTCAAAAATTCCATTTTCGAGAGTTTTCGGTTTCCTGCTCCCAAACTAGCTCTTGTGCCAGGAAGCCGCTAGTACTACGACATAGATGTATAGTATATACAAGTATGTGGCAAGTCTCATTAGGATTGAAAGAGGATGAGATGGGTAGCCAGGGCCCCAAATGTCATGGGGGGTGTCAAAAAATTCCATTTTCGATAGTTTTCGGTCTCCTGCTCCCAAACTAGCTCTTGTGCCAGGAAGCCGCTAGTACTACGACATAGATGTATAGTATATACAAGTATGTGGCAAGTCTCATCAGGATTGAAAGAGGATGAGATGGGTAGCCAGGGCCCCCAATGTCATGGGGGGTGTCAAAAATTCCATTTTCGAGAGTTTTCGGTTTCCTGCTCCCAAACTAGCTCTTGTGCCAGGAAGCCGCTAGTACTACGACATGGATGTATAGTATATACAAGTATGTGGCAAGTGTCATCAGGATTGAAAGAGGATGAGATGGGTAGCCAGACCCCCCACTATGTCAGAGGGGGGTGCAAAAAATATTTTCGATATTTCTCGGTATCTTGATCCCAAACTAGCTCTTGTGCCAGAAAGCCGCTGATACTGCAATAAAGGTATATGATATATGAATGTATGTGTCAAGTCTCATTATGATTGAAAGAGGATGAGGAGGGTAGCCAGGCCCCCATACGGCTCTAGGGTCATATTTTCCTGTACAGAATTGGCTATTTTCGACACTTCTAGGTCTACTGATCCGACACTAGCTCTTGTGCCAGGAAGCCGCTAGTACTGTGATAAATGTATATGTTATATACAAGTATGTGGCAAGTCTCATCAGGATTGAAAGAGGATGAGATGGGTAGCCCGGGCTCCCAATGTCATGGGGGGTGTCAAAAATTCCATTTTCGAGAGTTTTTGGTTTCCTGCTCCCAAACTAGCTCTTGTGCTAGGAAGCCTCTAGTACTACGACATAGATGTATAGTATATACAAGTATGTGGCAAGTCTCATCAGGATTGAAAGAGGATCAGATGGGTAGCCAGGGCCCCCAATGTCATGGGTGGGGGTCAAAAAATTCCATTTTCGATAGTTTTCCGTCTCCTGCTCCCAAACTAGCTCTTGTGCCAGGAAGCCGCTAGTACTACGACATAGATGTATAGTATATACAAGTATGTGGCAAGTCTCATCAGGATTGAAAGAGGATGAGATGGGTAGCCAGGGCCCCCAATGTCATGGGGGTGTCAAAAATTCCATTTTCGAGAGTTTTCGGTTTCCTGCTCCCAAACTAGCTCTTGTGCCAGGAAGCCGCTAGTACTACGACATAGATGTATAGTATATACAAGTATGTGGCAAGTCTCATCAGGATTGAAAGAGGATGAGATGGGTAGCCAGGGCCCCAAATGTCATGGGGGGTGTCAAAAAATTCCATTTTCGATAGTTTTCGGTCTCCTGCTCCCAAACTAGCTCTTGTGCCAGGAAGCAGCTAGTACTACGACATAGATGTATAGTATATACAAGTATGTGGCAAGTCTCATCAGGATTGAAAGAGGATGAGATGGGTAGCCAGGGCCCCCAATGTCATGGGGGTGTCAAAAATTCCATTTTCGAGAGTTTTCGGTCTCCTGCTCCCAAACTAGCTCTTGTGCCAGGAAGCCGCTAGTACTACGACATAGATGTATAGTATATACAAGTATGTGGCAAGTCTCATCAGGATTGAAAGAGGATGAGATGGGTAGCCAGGGCCCCAAATGTCATGGGGGTGTCAAAAAATTCCATTTTCGATAGTTTTCGGTCTCCTGCTCCCAAACTAGCTCTTATGCCAGGAAGCCGCTAGTACTACGACATAGATGTATAGTATATACAAGTATGTGGCAAGTCTCATCAGGATTGAAAGAGGATGAGATGGGTAGCCAGGGCCCCCAATGTCATGGGGGTGTCAAAAAATTCCATTTTCGATAGTTTTCGGTCTCCTGCTCCCAAACTAGCTCTTGTGCCAGGAAGCCGCTAGTACTACGACATAGATGTATAGTATATACAAGTATGTGGCAACTCTCATCAGGATTGAAAGAGGATGAGATGGGTAGCCAGGGCTCCCAATGTCATGGGGGTGTCAAAAAATTCCATTTTCGATAGTTTTCGGTCTCCTGCTCCCAAACTAGCTCTTGTGCCAGGAAGCCGCTAGTACTACGACATAGATGTATAGTATATACAAGTATGTGGCAAGTCTCATCAGGATTGAAAGAGGATGAGATGGGTAGCCAGGGCCCCCAATGTCATGGGGGTGTCAAAAAATTCCATTTTCGATAGTTTTCCGTCTCCTGCTCCCAAACTAGCTCTTGTGCCAGGAAGCCGCTAGTACTACGACATAGATGTATAGTATATACAAGTATGTGGCAAGTCTCATCAGGATTGAAAGAGGATGAGATGGGTAGCCAGGGCCCCCAATGTCATGGGGGTGTCAAAAATTCCATTTTCGAGAGTTTTCGGTTTTCTGCTCCCAAACTAGCTCTTGTGCCAGGAAGCCGCTAGTACTAGGACATAGACGTATAGTATATACAAGTATGTGGCAAGTCTCATCAGGATTGAAAGAGGATGAGATGGGTAGCCAGGGCCCCCAATGTCATGGGGGGTGTCAAAACATTACATTTTCGATAGTTTTCGGTCTCCTGCTCCCAAACTAGCTCTTGTGCCAGGAAGCAGCTAGTACTACGACATAGATGTATAGTATATACAAGTATGTGGCAAGTCTCATCAGGATTGAAAGAGGATGAGATGGGTAGCCAGGGCCCCCAATGTCATGGGGGGTGTCAAAAATTCCATTTTCGAGAGTTTTCGGTTTCCTGCTCACAAACTAGCTCTTGTGCCAGGAAGCCGCTAGTACTACGACATAGATGTATAGTATATACAAGTATGTGGCAAGTCTCATCAGGATTGAAAGAGGATGAGATGGGTAGCCAGACCCCCCACTATGTCAGAGGGGGGTGCAAAAAAAATATTTTCGATATTTCTCGGTATCTTGCTCCCAAACTAGCTCTTGTGCCAGAAAGCCGCTTATACTGCAATAAAGGTATATGATATATGAATGTATGTGTCAAGTCTCATTAGGATTGAAAGAGGATGAGGAGGGAAGCCAGGCCCCCCAACGCCTCTAGGGTCATATTTTCCTGTACAGAATTGGCTATTTTCGACACATCTAGGTCTACTGCTCCGAAACTAGCTCTTGTGCCAGGAAGCCGCTAGTACTGTGATAAATGTATATGTTATATACAAGTATGTGGCAAGTCTCATCAGGATTGAAAGAGGATGAGATGGGTAGCCCGGGCTCCCAATGTCATGGGGGTGTCAAAAATTCCATTTTCGAGAGTTTTTGGTTTCCTGCTCCCAAACTAGCTCTTGTGCCAGGAAGCCGCTAGTACTACGACATAGATGTATAGGATATACAAGTATGTGGCAAGTCTCATCAGGATTGAAAGAGGATGAGATAGGTAGCCAGGGCCCCCAATGTCATGGGGGTGTCAAAAAATTCCATTTTCGATAGTTTTCGGTCTCCTGCTCCCAAACTAGCTCTTGTGCCAGGAAGCCGCTAGTACTACGACATAGATGTATAGTATATACAAGTATGTGGCAAGTCTCATCAGGATTGAAAGAGGATGAGATGGGTAGCCAGGGCCCCCAATGTCATGGGGGTGTCAAAAAATTCCATTTTCGATAGTTTTCGGTCTCCTGTTCCCAAACTAGCTCTTGTGCCAGGAAGCCGCTAGTACTACGACATAGATGTATAGTATATACAAGTATGTGGCAAATCTCATCAGGATTGAAAGAGGATGAGATGGGTAGCCAGGGCCCCCAATGTCATGGGGGTGTCAAAAAATTCCATTTTCGATAGTTTTCGGTCTCCTGCTCCCAAACTAGCTCTTGTGCCAGGAAGCCGCTAGTACTACGACATAGATGTATAGTAAATACAAGTATGTGGCAAGTCTCATCAGGATTGAAAGAGGATGAGATGGGTAGCCAGGGCCCCCAATGTCATGGGGGTGTCAAAAAATTCCATTTTCGATAGTTTTCGGTCTCCTGCTGCCAAACTAGCTCTTGTGCCAGGAAGCCGCTAGTACTATGACATAGATGTATAGTATATACAAGTATGTGGCAAGTCTCATCAGGATTGAAAGAGGATGAGATGGGTAGCCAGGGCCCCCAATGTCATGGGGGTGTCAAAAAATTCCATTTTCGATAGTTTTCCGTCTCCTGCTCCCAAACTAGCTCTTGTGCCAGGAAGCCGCTAGTACTACGACATAGATGTATAGTATATACAAGTATGTGGCAAGTCTCATCAGGATTGAAAGAGGATGAGATGGGTAGCCAGGGCCCCCAATGTCATGGGGGTGTCAAAAATTCCATTTTCGAGAGTTTTCGGTTTCCTGCTCCCAAACTAGCTCTTGTGCCAGGAAGCCGCTAGTACTACGACATAGATGTATAGTAAATACAAGTATGTGGCAAGTCTCATCAGGATTGAAAGAGGATGAGATGGGTAGCCAGGGCCCCCAATGTCATCGGGGGTGTCAAAAAATTCCATTTTCGATAGTTTTCCGTCTCCTGCTCCCAAACTAGCTCTTGTGCCAGGAAGCCGCTAGTACTACGACATAGATGTATAGTAAATACAAGTATGTGGCAAGTCTCATCAGGATTGAAAGAGGATGAGATGGGTAGCCAGGGCCCCCAATGTCATGGGGGTGTCAAAAAATTCCATTTTCGATAGTTTTCCGTCTCCTGCTCCCAAACTAGCTCTTGTGCCAGGAAGCCGCTAGTACTACGACATAGATGTATAGTATATACAAGTATGTGGCAAGTCTCATCAGGATTGAAAGAGGATGAGATGGGTAGCCAGGGCCCACAATGTCATGGGGGGTGTCAAATAATTCCATTTTCGATAGTGTTCGGTCTCCTGCTCCCAAACTAGCTCTTATGCCAGGAAGCAGCTAGTACTACGACATAGATGTATAGTATATACAAGTATGTGGCAAGTCTCATCAGGATTGAAAGATGATGAGATGGGTAGCCAGGGCCCCCAATGTCATGGGGGGTGTCAAAAATTCCATTTTCGAGAGTTTTCGGTTTCCTGCTCCCAAACTAGCTCTTGTGCCAGGAAGCCGCTAGTACTACGACATAGATGTATAGTATATACAAGTATGTGGCAAGTGTCATCAGGATTGAAAGAGGATGAGATGGGTAGCCAGACCCCCCACTATGTCAGAGGGGGGTGCAAAAAAAATAGTTTCGATATTTCTCGGTATCTTGATCCCAAACTAGCTCTTGTGCCAGAAAGCCGCTTATACTGCAATAAAGGTATATGATATATGAATGTATGTGTCAAGTCTCATCAGGATTAAAAGAGGATGAGGAGGGTAGCCAGGCCCCCCAACGGCTCTAGGGTCATATTTTCCTGTACAGAATTGGCTATTTTCGACACTTCTAGGTCTACTGATCCGAAACTAGCTCTTGTGCCAGGAAGCCGCTAGTACTGTGATAAATGTATATGTTATATACAAGTATGTGGCAAGTCTCATCAGGATTGAAAGAGGATGAGATGGGTAGCTTGGGCTCCCAATGTCATGGGGGGTGTCAAAAATTCCATTTTCGAGAGTTTTTGGTTTCCTGCTCCCAAACTAGCTCTTGTGCCAGGAAGCCGCTAGTACTACGACATAGATGTATAGTATATACAAGTATGTGACAAGTCTCATCAGGATTGAAAGAGGATGAGATGGGTAGCTAGGGCCCCAAATGTCATGGGGTGTTAAAAAATTCCATTTTCGATAGTTTTCGGTTTCCTGCTCCCAAACTAGCTCTTGTGCCAGGAAGCCGCTAGTACTACGACATAGATGTATAGTATATACAAGTATGTGGCAAGTGTCATCAGGATTGAAAGAGGATGAGATGGGTAGCCAGACCCCCCACTATGTCAGAGGGGGGTGCAAAAAAAATACTTTCGATATTTCTCGGTATCTTGATCCCAAACTAGCTCTTGTGCCAGAAAGCCGCTTATACTGCAATAAAGGTATATGATATATGAATGTATGTGTCAAGTCTCATCAGGATTGAAAGAGGATGAGGAGGGTAGCCAGGCCCCCCAACGGCTCTAGGGTCATATTTTCCTGTACAGAATTGGCTATTTTCGACACTTCTAGGTCTACTGATCCGAAACTAGCTCTTGTGCCAGGAAGCCGCTAGTACTGTGATAAATGTATATGTTATATACAAGTATGTGGCAAGTCTCATCAGGATTGAAAGAGGATGAGATGGGTAGCTTGGGCTCCCAATGTCATGGGGGGTGTCAAAAATTCCATTTTCGAGAGTTTTTGGTTTCCTGCTCCCAAACTAGCTCTTGTGCCAGGAAGCCGCTAGTACTACGACATAGATGTATAGTATATACAAGTATGTGACAAGTCTCATCAGGATTGAAAGAGGATGAGATGGGTAGCTAGGGCCCCAAATGTCATGGGGTGTTAAAAAATTCCATTTTCGATAGTTTTCTGTCTCCTGCTCCCAAACTAGCTCTTGTGCCAGGAAGCCGATAGTACTACGACATAGATGTATAGTATATACAAGTATGTGGCAAGTCTCATCAGGATTGAAAGAGGATGAGATGGGTAGCCAGGGCCCCCAATGTCATGGGGGTGTCAAAAAATTCCATTTTCGATAGTTTTCGGTCTCCTGCTCCCAAACTAGCTCTTGTGCCAGGAAGCCGCTAGTACTACGACATAGATGTATAGTAAATACAAGTATGTGGCAAGTCTCATCAGGATTGAAAGAGGATGAGATGGGTAGCCAGGACCCCCAATGTCATTGGGGTGTCAAAAAATTCCATTTTCGATAGTTTTCCGTCTCCTGCTCCCAAACTAGCTCTTGTGCCAGGAAGCCGCTAGTACTACGACATAGATGTATAGTATATACAAGTATGTGGCAAGTCTCATCAGGATTGAAAGAGGATGAGATGGGTAGCCAGGGCCCCCAATGTCATGGGGGGTGTCAAAAAATTCCATTTTCGATAGTTTTCGGTCTCCTGCTCCCAAACTAGCTCTTGTGCCAGGAAGCAGCTAGTACTACGACATAGATGTATAGTATATACAAGTATGTGGCAAGTCTCATCAGCATTGAAAGAGGATGAGATGGGTAGCCAGGGCCCCCAATGTCATGGGGGTGTCAAAAATTCCATTTTCGAGAGTTTTCGGTTTCCTGCTCCCAAACTAGCTCTTGTGCCAGGAAGCCGCTAGTACTACGACATGGATGTATAGTATATACAAGTATGTGGCAAGTGTCATCAGGATTGAAAGAGGATGAGATGGGTAGCCAGACCCCCCACTATGTCAGCGGGGGGTGCAAAAAATATTTTCGATATTTCTCGGTATCTTGATCCCAAACTAGCTCTTGTGCCAGAAAGCCGCTGATACTGCAATAAAGGTATATGATATATGAATGTATGTGTCAAGTCTCATTATGATTGAAAGAGGATGAGGAGGGTAGCCAGGCCCCCCAACGGCTCTAGGGTCATATTTTCCTGTACAGAATTGGCTATTTTCGACACTTCTAGGTCTACTGATCCGAAACTAGCTCTTGTGCCAGGAAGCCGCTAGTACTGTGATAAATGTATATGTTATATACAAGTATGTGGCAAGTCTCATCAGGATTGAAAGAGGATGAGATGGGTAGCCCGGGCTCCCAATGTCATGGGGGTGTCAAAAATTCCATTTTCGAGAGTTTTTGGTTTCCTGCTCCCAAACTAGCTCTTGTGCTAGGAAGCCTCTAGTACTACGACATAGATGTATAGAATATACAAGTATGTGGCAAGTCTCATCAGGATTGAAAGAGGATCAGATGGGTAGCCAGGGCCCCCAATGTCATGGGGGGGGGTCAAAAAATTCCATTTTCGATAGTTTTCCGTCTCCTGCTCCCAAACTAGCTCTTGTGCCAGGAAGCCGCTAGTACTACGACATAGATGTATAGTATATACAAGTATGTGGCAAGTCTCATCAGGATTGAAAGAGGATGAGATGGGTAGCCAGGGCCCCCAATGTCATGGGGGTGTCAAAAATTCCATTTTCGAGAGTTTTCGGTTTCCTGCTCCCAAACTAGCTCTTGTGCCAGGAAGCCGCTAGTACTACGACATAGATGTATAGTATATACAAGTATGTGGCAAGTCTCATCAGGATTGAAAGAGGATGAGATGGGTAGCCAGGGCCCCAAATGTCATGGGGGGTGTCAAAAAATTCGATTTTCGATAGTTTTTGGTCTCCTGCTCCCAAACTAGCTCTTGTGCCAGGAAGCAGCTAGTACTACGACATAGATGTATAGTATATACAAGTATGTGGCAAGTCTCATCAGGATTGAAAGAGGATGAGATGGGTAGCCAGGGCCCCCAATCTCATGGGGGTGTCAAAAATTCCATTTTCGAGAGTTTTCGGTTTCCTGCTCCCAAACTAGCTCTTGTGCCAGGAAGCCGCTAGTACTACGACATAGATGTATAGTATATACAAGTATGTGGCAAGTCTCATCAGGATTGAAAGAGGATGAGATGGGTAGCCAGGGCCCCCAATGTCATGGGGGTGTCAAAAAATTCCATTTTCGATAGTTTTCGGTCTCCTGCTCCCAAACTAGCTCTTGTGCCAGGAAGCCGCTAGTACTACGACATAGATGTATAGTATATACAAGTATGTGGCAAGTCTCATCAGGATTGAAAGAGGATGAGATGGGTAGCCAGGGCCCCCAATGTCATGGGGGTGTCAAAAAATTCCATTTTCGATAGTTTTCGGTCTCCTGCTCCCAAACTAGCTCTTGTGCCAGGAAGCCGCTAGTACTATACAAGTATGTGGCAAGTCTCATCAGGATTGAAAGAGGATGAGATGGGTAGCCAGGGCCTCCAATGTCATGGGGGTGTCAAAAATTCCATTTTCGAGAGTTTTCGGTTTCCTGCTCCCAAACTAGCTCTTGTGCCAGGAAGCCGCTAGTACTACGACATAGACGTATAGTATATACAAGTATGTGGCAAGTCTCATCAGGATTGAAAGAGGATGAGATGGGTAGCCAGGGCCCCCAATGTCATGGGGGGTGTCAAAAAATTCCATTTTCGATAGTTTTCGGTCTCCTGCTCCCAAACTAGCTCTTGTGCCAGGAAGCAGCTAGTACTACGACATAGATGTATAGTATATACAAGTATGTGGCAAGTCTCATCAGGATTGAAAGAGGATGAGATGGGTAGCCAGGGCCCCCAATGTCATGGGGGGTGTCAAAAATTCCATTTTCGAGGGTTTTCGGTTTCCTGCTCCCAAACTAGCTCTTGTGCCAGGAAGCCGCTAGTACGACATAGATGTATAGTATATACAAGTATGTGGCAAGTCTCATCAGGATTGAAAGAGGATGAGATGGGTAGCCAGACCCCCCACTATGTCAGAGGGGGGTGCAAAAAAAATATTTTCGATATTTCTCGGTATCTTGCTCCCAAACTAGCTCTTGTGCCAGAAAGCCGCTTATACTGCAATAAAGGTATATGATATATGAATGTATGTGTCAAGTCTCATTAGGATTGAAAGAGGATGAGGAGGGAAGCCAGGCCCCCCAACGCCTCTAGGGTCATATTTTCCTGTACAGAATTGGCTATTTTCGACACTTCTAGGTCTACTGCTCCGAAACTAGCTCTTGTGCCAGGAAGCCGCTAGTACTGTGATAAATGTATATGTTATATACAAGTATGTGGCAAGTCTCATCAGGATTGAAAGAGGATGAGATGGGTAGCCCGGGCTCCCAATGTCATGGGGGTGTCAAAAATTCCATTTTCGAGAGTTTTTGGTTTCCTGCTCCCAAACTAGCTCTTGTGCCAGGAAGCCGCTAGTACTACGACATAGATGTATAGTATATACAAGTATGTGGCAAGTCTCATCAGGATTGAAAGAGGATGAGATGGGGAGCCAGGGCCCCAAATGTCATGGGGGGTGTCAAAAATTCCATTTTCGATAGTTTTCCGTCTCCTGCTCCCAAACTAGCTCTTGTGCCAGGAAGCCGCTAGTACTACGACATAGATGTATAGTATATACAAGTATGTGGCAAGTCTCATCAGGATTGAAAGAGGATGAGATGGGTAGCCAGGGCCCCCAATGTCATGGGGGTGTCAAAAAATTCCATTTTCGATAGTTTTCGGTCTCCTGCTCCCAAACTAGCTCTTGTGCCAGGAAGCCGCTAGTACTACGACATAGATGTACAGTATATACAAGTATGTGGCAAGTCTCATCAGGATTGAAAGAGGATGAGATGGGTAGCCAGGGCCCCCAATGTCATGGGGGTGTCAAAAAATTCCATTTTCGATAGTTTTCCGTCTCCTGCTCCCAAACTAGCTCTTGTGCCAGGAAGCCGCTAGTACTACGACATAGATGTATAGTATATACAAGTATGTGGCAAGTCTCATCAGGATTGAAAGAGGATGAGATGGGGAGCCAGGGCCCCCAATGTCATGGGGGTGTCAAAAATTCCATTTTCGAGAGTTTTCGGTTTCCTGCTCCCAAACTAGCTCTTGTGCCAGGAAGCCGCTAGTACTACGACATAGACGTATAGTATATACAAGTATGTGGCAAGTCTCATCAGGATTGAAAGAGGATGAGATGGGTAGCCAGGGCCCCCAATGTCATGGGGGGTGTCAAAAAATTCCATTTTCGATAGTTTTCGGTCTCCTGCTCCCAAACTAGCTCTTGTGCCAGGAAGCAGCTAGTACTACGACATAGATGTATAGTATATACAAGTATGTGGCAAGTCTCATCAGGATTGAAAGAGGATGAGATGGGTAGCCAGGGCCTCCAATGTCATGGGGGTGTCAAAAATTCCATTTTCGAGAGTTTTCGGTTTCCTGCTCCCAAACTAGCTCTTGTGCCAGGAAGCCGCTAGTACTACGACATAGATGTATAGTATATACAAGTATGTGGCAAGTCTCATCAGGATTGAAAGAGGATGAGATGGGTAGCCAGGGCCCCCAATGTCATGGGGTGTCAAAAATTCCATTTTCGAGAGTTTTCGGTTTCCTGCTCCCAAACTAGCTCTTGTGTCAGGAAGCCGCTAGTACTACGACATAGACGTATAGTATATACAAGTATGTGGCAAGTCTCATCAGGATTGAAAGAGGATGAGATGGGTAGCCAGGGCCCCCAATGTCATGGGGGGTGTCAAAAAATTCCATTTTCGATAGTTTTCGGTCTCCTGCTCCCAAACTAGCTCTTGTGCCAGGAAGACTTAAAATGATTTTTGTGGAGTATATGAGCTTCTTTTGTAAGACAAATTTCGGCTTCATGTACATGCGTTATGTATTCAGATAGGCATAAAGCTTCACCAGATCTGAGAGATTAAACAAAATTTTTACCCTCATACTTAACAGAACATATAATCAAAATCCTTCAGATTTCCATTTCTTGTCAATGCCATTTGATAAAAAACAAAAGGTTGTCAATTTATTTCTAAATACTGTACAGATATATTTATACATTAACCCAGTTGTATTGTCCTTGTTTATTGTAGTAAATGTTTTATACATGATCGATGTCTGTATTAAACATCAATAGCTATTCACTGTTGCTTATTTAATATGAATCCAGAGGTCAAAAGACTTAGCTAACCAAACCCAAAGGCCATAAACAATATCCGCAAGTCTGCTCAAAATTCTTTTCATGAGTTTGTGAGGCTTGCTCACCAAAATTGGAATCATCATTGTTTTTTACCCTATTCAAGTGCAGTCACACACTATGATCAGCGTTTATGACAATAGCGGGGAGTTTGAACAAGCTCAGCAAGCTTTAAAGTCTCCACTTAATCATGCCCATGTAATATATACCCTTTAATGCTCCACAAACACAGCTCCGGGCCGTATAGTAGAATGTGAGTATACATTGGAATGCCTACAGCTGTACTTAACTAACTATTAACTCAAACTGTAGGTAGTTTAGGACACCACTCTGAAAACTTTCGCAAACAACATTTAACACGCCCCTCTGCTCGTAGTACAAGCGGCTTCCTGGCCAAACAGCCCGTTTGTGAGCAGGGAAAGGAAAATTGTAGAAAACAGAATTTTTTACCACTACCTCTGACATTTCGGGCCTGCCTACACACTGGTATAGGCAAACGCATCGGCTAAAGCACAAACGTATAGGCTAAAGAATTTTAAACGTACAGGCTAAAGAAGAAAATGGCGGAAAAGACAGAACATACGCAGGTAGTGACCTTTTTTGTATTTTTCTCATGTACCATCCTGATAACTGCTGCTGGCAATAGCGCAAGGGACCGCTCGAATTAGTCAACTATTCACCTTCGATGCTGAATTTACTTACTGCACATGCCCTAGAGGAAACATTCGTATACCGTGGACTTGCCCTGCCACGACATCTAATTTTTTTTTGTATTAAATATTGAATTTCTTCGATAACATGCGCTTTTTAGCTGTTAAGAGACATGATAATGCGATTTATGAAAAAAATGAAAGCCTCTCAGTGCGAAACCTGTTTTTAATACAATGCTAGTGGCTAAAGAACTGGATACAACGCAAATGCTAAGACTCATATGTTTTGTGTCGGAAGATTTGATCATCTGCTCGCACCACTTGTAAATGTCCAATAGGTTTTACGGTCTATGAAATGAGTCATGCATAGTTTATAGCTTCATTTATGACATTTAAAAATCTTTTTAATGCGAGCCTAGTCGGTTTAAAAGCTCATAAGAGCTTATGTTGTACTCTTATGATACTTTTACCGACTCAAAATAAATCTTATCTTATCATAGCCTTTAACGCGTGCTTATAGTGTATGGGACGTAACATAAACATACGACAAAGTCCTCAGAAAGAAAATCAATGGTTCTAAACCTATAACCACATCGTCCCTAGATCAAGCTATTGTAGTCTCACCATTCATGATAAACTCACGTTTTTGCAGATATTTAAGTTGCATCTTAAATTAATTCATTTTCAGTTTGCAAACATGATTTAGGTTTGAAAAGCGTATCTGAAAATATATTTTTCAATTTTCTATGTAAAGCCAGTTTTGCTGTGATTTGATGAAATTTTGCACATAATTTCATTGTTATGATATTACCTTATTGTACCTGAATGGGGTGTGGCTTGATGACAGTTGGTGACAATTGTAAGGTTCGCTGAACTGAAACTCAAAATGTATATACTAGCATCATAAATACATATCAAACTGTTTACCTGATCACATTTTTCAGAAAGAAACCTATGCAGAGTATGTCAGGAGCAAAAGGCACACACACATTATAATAAATATAGACCGTTCCACCATATGCTAAATAAAAAGAAGTGAAAACAATTTGATAATCTCCTGGGGGAAATTACCGGTTCTTAGTGCAGACTTCTTTCATTACTAACTGACAAAAATAATAAAGAATCAGCAGGAGATGATAAACTTCAGAATAAAGAAATTAGGGTTACAAATTTCACGGAACAAATGTGCCGGACAAGAAGATTGGTCGATTTTGTACGAAATGCCAGTGATATCCACTTAAACTGGATATCTGTTTGCTTGTATTGAGGTTCTAATGTCATAGTCAATATTTTTTTCAGGCAAATCAGGATGAACCCACTGTTTCCTAAGTATTGGCCACATTTTGGGAGTTTATGTGTCTTGCTCAAGAACACAACACGGTGCCCCGAGCAGGAATAGAACACAGGACTCTGATGTTTCTTCACCAGACCACCGCGCTCCCCTTAAACTGGGGGAGAATTCTGTATTAACCAGGGGAGCCGAGTTAAAACTATGTGTACACCCACTCTGATAAACCTCGAAAGCCTTTTTATGACCCCCTTTTATATATACTGATGGATAAACAAAACAAAAGCAAAATGGTTGGCGGTTCTGTCAACAATTTTTCAGTGACGTTGGAATTGCGTAAGTTCGTTTCCTTGTTGTAGCCATTTCTGAAAACCTAGGGTGTTTTGCTGAAGGTCACAACACAACGGATGTAGGTTTCGAGCCCAAGAGCTCTATCTTCGGAGTTTTGTACTCTGCCAGTAGGTTAACCTGCTAGTCTAGGACATATATTAAAAATAATGTCCAAAGAACAGAAAAGCATGTGAGAAGTGTTCTCACTACATGATCAGTATGGTATATAAAGGCAAGAAATTGAACAAAATTTGTTCAGCCAGCTGGATAGGTTATCTTGGTTCTTAATCTCTATCAAAACATATCTCTGCAGCATTGCAGGGTCATGTTTATATGTGCTCTTGGACAGTTCCAAAGTAACATAAACATTGTATACTAGTATACTAGAAGCTAAGCCTCTCTATGTTGAAGTTCAAAGTGTATGTGTGACTACTTTTAATATTTAGAACCTGCACATTTCACTTGAATTATACATTGGTTGTGACACATAAAAAGGTCTTAGCATTACTGAGAAACATCCAATTTGTTGAATTTGATGGGTATACCCTATGACACATGAAGATGCCATTATGTTAGCTTTAACTCTTTATCAGTTTTGGCCAATTTTGTCAGTTAGTATAAATGATCTTTCACTTGAAATGCCTTGTCAGGAAAATGTTTGGCAATACAGATACAGTTAGAAAAATAATCACATAAAGTGGTCGTTTTTGAGCAAATTTTCTGAAATCGGACTTATATTCCTCACTGTGATAGAGTTTTTTTTTCTATAAATGCATGGACTTATAAGTTGTTATTGACTAGTTACCTGTAATTTGCGCCTGTAGTTACTACACTGAACTAAATTATTAAGTTAGCATTTCTTTCGGCTGATCCTAAGTTGTTACAGGCCTTATTATGGCTGTGTTGCAAGCATAAAATTATTTGAGTCATCTCATATGCCAACTGCTTTTTTGCCAAAGAATTTATCGAGTAGCTTCCTAAGTGCATATGTAATTACTCTACTTTGTAATTAAACTTTACAAGGGTTTCTTTTGATTTTCAGTATAGAACTGTGTGCAGTCAGCCAATAAAGGTATTTACACCATGGATGCATTGATTATATTAACTAATGGGCACAGTAAGGGTAATTGTGAAGTGAAAAAAACTAAGTTATTTATTTTTTCAAGATACTGCAGCTGTTAGTGAAGTAAATTTTGTAATGAAAAAAATTCTATTAGTTGCGCTTTTGTTATTTATATTCATATCCAAAATTTCTACGATAAATATTTATCCATTTCCAACTGAGAGCAAAAAACGTGAGTTTATCATGAATGGTGATCCCACAGTAGTCGAATTCCCAAACAAGTACAAACCGTATAGCTGTGTATTATCCTCACTAATTGCTGACCTGCGTGGTGCAGTTTGTGTCCAGTTGAAGTGATTGTGGCGCAGATTGTATATGTTCGGTTAGGATAACTGACTATCCCGACATAACCTCAGCTATTTACCGTGAACGTAAAGAAATGATATGCATACAGTTCAGCAGTTGATCATTTATGATTTGTCTTGCCGCGTTCAACCTGAATGATTTCTACCGTCAGATTTTGTTTGACCTTTGAAAAATCTAAAACTATACGAGTCCAAGGTAAATAATATATCGCTAGTATCCTAACTGTAAGTCTATGGATATTCAAAATAATTAAAGCTCGATTTTGACTTAAGATGCGTCAGAAGATCGACGATCTACTTAGCAGCAAGAGAAAGGATATTCAGATTGTAACAGTACAAATACATGTAACCGAAGCGTAACGGGAAACTTGAAGCATTTCTTTCACGTACCAAGTAATGGATTCGTCGATCTTTTGACGCACCTGAGGTCAAAATTGAACTATATAGCGGTCTGATTTACCTTCCACGTGCTACTGAGTTGACTCGTTTGATCTTTGATTCTTGTATATACCATATATCTATGTCGTAGTACTAGCAGCTTCCTGGCATAAGAGCTATTTTGGGAGCAGGGGACCAAAAAAAACGAAAATGGAATTTTTGCACCCCCACAGTGACATTGGGGGTCCTGGCTACCCATCTCATCCTCTTTCAATCCTGATGGCATTTGCCACATACTTGTATATACCATATATCTATGTCTTAGTATTAGCGGCTTTCTGGCACAAGAGTTAGTTTGGGAGCAGGAGACCGAAAAAAACCGAAAATGGAATTTTTGACACCCCCTCCGTGACATGGGGGACCTGGCTACCCATCTCATCCTCTTTCAATCCTAATGACACTTGCCACATACTTGTATATACCATGAATCTATGTCGTAGTACTAGCGGCTTCCTGGCACAAGAGCTTGTTTGGGAGCAGGAGACCGAAAGATACTGAAAATGGAAGTTTTGACACCCCCTCCGTGACATGGTGGACCTGGCTACCCATGTCATCCTCTTTCAATCCTAATGAGACTGGCCACATACTTGTATATACCATATGTCTATGTCGTAGTACTAGCGGCTTCCTGGCACAAATGCTAGTTTGGGAGCAGGAGAGCGAAAAATACCAAATGAATTTTTGACACCCCCCGTGACATTGGGTTCCTGGCTACCCATCTCATCCTCTTTCAGTCCTAATGAGACTTGCCACATACTTGTATATACCATGTATCTATCGGCTTCCTGGCACAAGAGCTAGTTTGGGAGCCGGAGACCGAAAAATACCGAAAATGGAATTTTTGACACCCCCTCCGTGACATGGGGGGGGGGGGCTCGCTTCCCATCTCATCCTCTTTCAATTCTGATGGCATTTGCCACATACTTGTATATACCATGTATCTATATCGTAGTACTATCGGCTTCCTGGCACAAGAGCTAGTTTGGAAGGAAGAGACCGAAAAATACCGAAAATGGAATTTTTGACACCCCCCTTGACATTGGGGGGCCTGGCTACCCAACTTATCTTCTTTCAATCCTGATGAGACTTGCCACATACTTGTATATACCATGTATCTATGTCGTAGTACTATCGGCTTTTTTGATACCCCCCGTGACATTGGGAGACCTTGCTTCCCATCTCATCCTCTTTCAATCCTGATGGCATTTGCCACATACTTGTATATACCAAGTATCTATGTCGTAGTACTATCGGCGTCCTGGCACAAGAGCTAGTTTGGGAGCAGGAGACCGAAAAATACCGAAAATGGAATTTTTGATACCCCCCTGACATTGGGGGTCCTGGCTACCCATCTCATCCTCTTTCAATCCTGATGTCATTTGCCACATACTTGTATATACCATATATCTATGTCGTAGTACTAGCGGCTTCCTGGCACAAGAGCTAGTTTGGGAGCAGGAGGGCGCAAAATACAAAAAATGGAATTTTTGACACCCCCCTGACATTCGGGGGCCTGGCTACCCATCTCATCCTCTTTCAATCCTGATGAGACTTGCCACATACTTGTATATACCATATATCTATGTCGTAGTACGAGGCGTGGCCCGGTAAATCGTGTACTTTGTTGATATTTTCATTATTTGACGTCCTATTGCCATTAAACTTTTCAAATACCTTCTGCAACTCAAATTCAGTAAAAAGAGGTGCATAAAAGTATGAGTTGATGCACAACTTGTAAAATGTGCATGGTTGATTAGGTCAGTGTATGCGAACCCGGCGTAACCCAAACAAACATTTTTAAATAATTTTCTGTGTGTTCAATAAAGTAGTATTTTTCAGCCATTTCAGTATTCAGCGCCAAAACGAGGTGTCTGCTCATAGCAACATTCTTATAACATTACCAGAGAAAATTTCGAAAGTTACATATTATCTGTTTGAAAATGACACACATTTAAATGCTGTCTGTTATACTTAAAACCTAATGAAAATGGCGACGCTACAGGAAGAGAAAGCGCGACGAACAGCAATCCAGTACTATGTGCAGACCGTTATGACCTCAAATGATTCATTCAAGCATATGAAAAGCACAAACATATACAGTGGTATTTCGAGGAGCCTTGTTTTAAATGGCATGGTCGATTTAGACATGAGTGAACAGAAAAAAACACAGCATGGACGGAAACCATTCATGAATGTCCGTAACGTACTTTCCGCAGATGAAATCGCATCTTTAGTGTAAACGTTTTCAGGGCAAACAGAAGTTTATGTAAGCGATTCAACAGGTACATGTAGTTACATAGTCTATGGTTCAGTGACATGTTTCAAAAGTTGGTACAAACATCGCTTGTGTATCGTACACAACGGAGCGTACCGCTATAAAGAGTAAAGTAGTACATGTACATGAAGTTGACGCATAACAGTAGACGACGTCGTCAGCGTGCGCCGAGTCTGCATGACTTGTAGTTTTGTATTGTGTACTAAGATTTTATTCTTAGGTGTATTTTTCTGAAATTTTGTATGCACACCCAGAACATATGTAAGTAATATACTTGTAAATTGGAAGCCTGTGCATTGAATAGTTTTTATACGGCAAGCACAGTCCACGATTTACTGGGCAACCCTTCGTACTAGCGGCTTCCTGGCACAAGAGCTAGTTTGGGAGCAGGAGACCAAAAACTATCGAAAATGGAATTTTTGACACCCCTCGTGACATTGGGGGCCTGGCTACCCATCTCATCCTCTTTCAATCCTGATGACACTTGCCACATACTTGTATATACCATATATCTATGTTGTAGTACTAGCGGCTTCCTGGCACAAGAGCTAGTTTAGGAGCAGGAGACTGAAAAATACCGAAAATGGAATTTTTGACACCCCGTCCGTGACATGGAGGGACCTGGCTACCCATCTCATCCTCTTTCAATCCTGATGAGACTTGTCACATACTTGTATATAACATATACATTTATCACAGTACTAGCGGCTTCCTGGCACAAGAGCTAGTTTCGGAGCAGTAGACCTAGAAGTGTCGAAAATAGCCAATTCTGTACAGGAAAATATGACCCTAGAGGCGTTGGGGGGCCTGGCTTCCCTCCTCATCCTCTTTCAATCCTAATGAGACTTGACACATACATTCATATACACTGAAACAGAGTTATAAAGAGGCCACTTTTCAAACTCATTTTTTGTTTCTAAGCCAAGTTCAAAATTGCACAATGTTTTTACCAAAAGACGTGTCTTTCAAGTAAGTAAAGTTCCAAAGTGTTAAGAAATAATTTTCTTTTACTAGAGGCGTTTTTGGAGTAAAAATGCAAAAATCAATGTTTTTAAATAAAAAATTGGATACAGCACACCATTTATTGAAATTAGGAACGGGTGTCATCAAAGGGGTCGTTACGGCTCGGAAAAACATCAAACATTCGAATTTTCTTTACTGGTAGAATTTTTATGCATTTTTAAAAATCGCCAATTTTGAGATTTTTTAAAAAATTCATAAATGTGCCTCTTAAACATGTTGACCCCTGTTAAATTCACTTGATGAGGCCTGGAAATGAGAGATATAATTCGACTGAACTGTTTTTGACCATTTTCGAGGACCAACATGTCAAGGCTGCCGCACACTTCCGGTTTCAATGCCAATTTTTAACGAACAAAATAACAAAATTTGTGGACGATTTTTTTAATTTTCAAAGTATATCAGAGTCTAGTATTTGACCTAAATAATCGCTGAAAATTTCAATGCCGTGCTGCTGATAATAACGCAACTGGAGAAGAACAAAGTTGGTATGCAAATTGCATACAAAAGCTGAATTCCTGTTATTCAGGTTGTTGTCTTCTTGCATGTGCAAAACAGAAACGAAGATTCTTATTGCAGCAACACTTTTGACTTAATTTTATCTTGCATCATGGCAGTCAGTAGCACTTTCAAATAAATTAAAATGTAAAAACAAAACGTCATAATATGACATTTAATTTGATGTTAATAAAGTGTGACTTTTTGAAATAGGGTACCTTTACACATGCTTCGTCTGTGTCAGAAGTATCACGCATTTTGGAATGCAGAAACTCACAGAGCCACTGTTAGACATTGGTTTATTCATATGATCATGAATTTTAATTGATCGTATTTTACTTTCTGAACTAGAAGACAAAATATGAGGTGGCCTCTTATAACTTTGTTTCAGTGTAATACCTTTATTGCAGTATAAGCGGCTTTCTGGCACAAGAGCTAGTTTGGGAGCAAGATACCGAGACATATCGAAAATATTTTTTTTGCACCCCCCTCTGACATAGTGGGGGGTCTGGCCACCCATCTCATCCTCTTTCAATCCTGATGAGACTTGCCACATACTTGTATATACTATACATCTATGTCGTAGTACTAGCGGCTTCCTGGCACAAGAGCTAGTTTGGGAGCAGGAAACCGAAAACTCTCGAAAATGGAATTTTTGACACCCCGCCATGACATTGGGGGCCCTGGCTACCCATCTCATCCTCTTTCAATCCTGATGAGGCTTGCCACATACTTGTATATACTATACATCTATGTCGTAGTACTAGCTGCTTCCTGGCACAAGAGCTAGTTTGGGAGCAGGAGACCGAAAACTATCGAAAATGGAATATTTTGACACCCGCCATGACATTGGGGGCCCTGGCTACCCATCTCATCCTCTTTCAATCCTGATGAGACTTGCCACATACTTGTATATACTATACATCTATGTCGTAGTACTAGCGGCTTCCTGGCACAAGAGCTAGTTTGGGAGCAGGAAACAGAAAACTCTCAAAAATGGAATTTTTGACACCCCCCATGACATTGGGGGCCCTGGCTACCCATCTCATCCTCTTTCAATCCTGATGAGACTTGCCACATACTTGTATATACTATACATCTATGTCGTAGTACTAGCGGCTTCCTGGCACAAGAGCTAGTTTGGGAGCAGGAGACGGAAAACTATCGAAAATGGAATTTTTTGACACCCCCATGACATTGGGGGCCCTGGCTACCCATCTCATCCTCTTTCAATCCTGATGAGACTTGCCACATACTTATATATACTATACATCTATGTCGTAGTACTAGCGGCTTCCTGGCACAAGAGCTAGTTTGGGAGCAGGAGACCGAAAACTATCGAAAATGGAATTTTTTGACACCCCCATGACATTGGGGGCCCTGGCTACCCATCTCATCCTCTTTCAATCCTGATGAGACTTGCCACATACTTGTATTTACTATACATCTATGTCGTAGTACTAGCGGCTTCCTGGCACAAGAGCTAGTTTGGGAGCAGGAGACCGAAAACTATCGAAAATGGAATTTTTTGACACCCACATGACATTGGGGGCCCTGGCTACCCATCTCATCCTCTTTCAATCCTGATGAGACTTGCCACATACTTGTATTTACTATACATCTATGTCGTAGTACTAGCGGCTTCCTGGCACAAGAGCTAGTTTGGGAGCAGGAGATCGAAAACTATCGAAAATGGAATTTTTTGACACCCCCATGACATTGGGGGCCCTGGCTACCCATCTCATCCTCTTTCAATCCTGATGAGACTTGCCACATACTTGTATTTACTATACATCTATGTCGTAGTACTAGCGGCTTCCTGGCACAAGAGCTAGTTTGGGAGCAGGAGACCGAAAACTATCGAAAATGGAATTTTTTGACACCCCCCATGACATTTGGGGCCCTGGCTACCCATCTCATCCTCTTTCAATCCTGATGAGACTTGCCACATACTTGTATATACTATACATCTATGTCGTAGTACTAGCGGCTTCCTGGCACAAGAGCTAGTTTGGGAGCAGGAAACCAAAAACTCTCGAAAATGGAATTTTTGACACCCCCCATGACATTGGGGGCCCTGGCTACCCATCTCATCCTCTTTCAATCCTGATGAGACTTGCCACATACTTGTATATACTATACATCTATGTCGTAGTACTAGCGGCTTCCTGGCACAAGAGCTAGTTTGGGAGCAAGAAACCGAAAACTCTCGAAAATGGAATTTTTGACACCCCCACCATGACATTGGGGGCCCTGGCTACCCATCTCATCCTCTTTCAATCCTGATGAGACTTGCCACATACTTGTATATACTATACATCTATGTCGTAGTACTAGCGGCTTCCTGGCACAAGAGCTAGTTTGGGAGCAGGAGACGGAAAACTATCGAAAATGGAAATTTTTGACACCCCCATGACACTGGGGGCCCTGGCTACCCATCTCACCCTCTTTCAATCCTGATGAGACTTGCCACATACTTATATATACTGTACATCTATGTCGTAGTACTAGCGGCTTCCTGGCACAAGAGCTAGTTTGGGAGCAGGAGACCGAAAACTATCGAAAATGGAATTTTTTAACACCCCCATGACATTGGGGGCCCTGGCTACCCATCTCATCCTCTTTCAATCCTGATGAGACTGGCCACATACTTGTATTTACTATACATCTATGTCGTAGTACTAGCGGCTTTCTGGCACAAGAGCTAGTTTGGGAGCAGGAGATCGAAAACTATCGAAAATGGAATTTTTTGACACCCCCATGACATTGGGGGCCCTGGCTACCCATCTCATCCTCTTTCAATCCTGATGAGACTTGCCACATACTTGTATATACTATACATCTATGTCGTAGTACTAGCGGCTTCCTGGCACAAGAGCTAGTTTGGGAGCAGGAGACCGAAAACTATCGAAAATGGAATTTTTTGACACCCCCCATGACATTTGGGGCCCTGGCTACCCATCTCATCCTCTTTCAATCCTGATGAGACTTGCCACATACTTGTATATACTATACATCTATGTCGTAGTACTAGCGGCTTCCTGGCACAAGAGCTAGTTTGGGAGCAGGAACCCAAAAACACTCGAAAATGGAATTTTTGACACCCCCATGACATTGGGAGCCCGGGCTACCCATCTTATCCTCTTTCAATCCTGATGAGACTTGTCACATACTTGTATATAACATATACATTTATCACAGTACTAGCGGCTTCCTGGCACAAGAGCTAGTTTCGGAGCAGTAGACCTAGAAGTGTCGAAAATAGCCAATTCTGTACAGGAAAATATGACCCTAGAGGCGTTGGGGGGCCTGGCTTCCCTCCTCATCCTCTTTCAATCCTAATGAGACTTGACACATACATTCATATATCATATACCTTTATTGCAGTATAAGCGGCTTTCTGGCACAAGAGCTAGTTTGGGAGCAAGATACCGAGACATATCGAAAATATTTTTTTGCACCCCCCTCTGACATAGTGGGGGGTCTGGCCACCCATCTCATCCTCTTTCAATCCTGATGAGACTTGCCACATACTTGTATATACTATACATCTATGTCGTAGTACTAGCGGCTTCCTGGCACAAGAGCTAGTTTGGGAGCAGGAAACCGAAAACTCTCGAAAATGGAATTTTTGACACCCCCCCATGACATTTGAGGCCCTGGCTACCCATCTCATCCTCTTTCAATCCTGATGAGACTTGCCACATACTTGTATATACTATACATCTATGTCGTAGTACTAGCTGCTTCCTGGCACAAGAGCTAGTTTGGGAGCAGGAGACCGAAAACTATCGAAAATGGAATTTTTTGACACCCGCCATGACATTGGGGGCCCTGGCTACCCATCTCATCCTCTTTCAATCCTGATGAGACTTGCCACATACTTGTATATACTATACATCTATGTCGTAGTACTAGCGGCTTCCTGGCACAAGAGCTAGTTTGGGAGCAGGAAACCGAAAACTCTCAAAAATGGAATTTTTGACACCCCCCATGACATTGGGGGCCCTGGCTACCCATCTCATCCTCTTTCAATCCTGATGAGACTTGCCACATACTTGTATATACTATACATCTATGTCGTAGTACTAGCGGCTTCCTGGCACAAGAGCTAGTTTGGGAGCAGGAGACGGAAAACTATCGAAAATGGAATTTTTTGACACCCCCATGACATTGGGGGCCCTGGCTACCCATCTCATCCTCTTTCAATCCTGATGAGACTTGCCACATACTTGTATATACTATACATCTATGTCGTAGTACTAGCGGCTTCCTGGCACAAGAGCTAGTTTGGGAGCAGGTGACCGAAAACTATCGAAAATGGAATTTTTGACACCCCCATGACATTGGGGGCCCTGGCTACCCATCTCATCCTCTTTCAATCCTGATGAGACTTGCCACATACTTGTATATACTATACATCTATGTCGTAGTACTAGCGGCTTCCTGGCACAAGAGCTAGTTTGGGAGCAGGAGACCGAAAACTATCGAAAATGGAATTTTTTGACACCCCCCATGACATTTGGGGCCCTGGCTACCCATCTCATCCTCTTTCAATCCTGATGAGACTTGCCACATACTTGTATATACTATACATCTATGTCGTAGTACTAGCGGCTTCCTGGCACAAGAGCTAGTTTGGGAGCAGGAAACCGAAAACTCTCGAAAATGGAATTTTTGACACCCCCATGACATTGGGGGCCCTGGCTACCCATCTCATCCTCTTTCAATCCTGATGAGACTTGCCACATACTTGTATATACTATACATTTATGTCGTAGTACTAGCTGCTTCCTGGCACAAGAGCTAGTTTGGGAGCAGGAGACCGAAAACTATCGAAAATGGAATTTTTTGACACCCCCCATGACATTGGGGGCCCTGGCTACCCATCTCATCCTCTTTCAATCCTGATGAGACTTGCCACATACTTGTATATACTATACATCTATGTCGTAGTACTAGCGGCTTCCTGGCACAAGAGCTAGTTTGGGAGAAGGAGACGGAAAACTATCGAAAATGGAATTTTTTGACACCCCCCATGACATTGGGGGCCCTGGCTACCCATCTGATCCTCTTTCAATCCTGATGAGACTTGCCACATACTTGTATATACTATACATCTATGTCGTAGTACTAGCGGCTTCCTGGCACAAGAGCTAGTTTGGGAGCAGGAGACCGCAAACTATCGAAAATGGAATAAATGGAATTTTTGACACCCCCATGACATTGGGGGCCCTGGCTACCCATCTCATCCTCTTTCAATCCTGATGAGACTTGCCACATACTTGTATATACTATACATCTATGTCGTAGTACTAGCGGCTTCCTGGCACAAGAGCTAGTTTGGGAGCAGGAGACCGAAAACTATCGAAAATGGAATTTTTTGACACCCCCATGACATTTGGGGCCCTGGCTACCCATCTTATCCTCTTTCAATCCTGATGAGACTTGCCACATACTTGTATATACTATACATCTATGTCGTAGTACTAGCGGCTTCCTGGCACAAGAGCTAGTTTGGGAGCAGGAAACCAAAAACTTTCGAAAATGGAATTTTTGACACCCCCATGACATTGGGAGCCCGGGCTACCCATCTCATCCTCTTTCAATCCTGATGAGACTTGCCACATACTTGTATATAACATATACATTTATCACAGTACTAGCGGCTTCCTGGCACAAGAGCTAGTTTCGGAGCAGTAGACCTAGAAGTGTCGAAAATAGCCAATTCTGTACAGGAAAATATGACCATAGAGGCGTTGGGGGGCCTGGCTACCCTCCTCATCCTCTTTCAATCCTAATGAGACTTGACACATACATTCATATATCATATACCTTTATTGCAGTATAAGCGGCTTTCTGGCACAAGAGCTAGTTTGGGAACAAGATACCGAGAAATATCGAAAATATTTTTTTTACACCCCCCTCTGACATAGTGGGGGGTCTGGCTACCCATCTCATCCTCTTTCAATCCTGATGAGACTTGCCACATACTTGTATATACTATACATCTATGTCGTAGTACTAGCGGCTTCCTGGCACAAGAGCTAGTTTGGGAGCAGGAAACCGAAAACTCTCGAAAATGGAATTTTTGACACCCCCCCATGACATTGGGGGCCCTGGCTACCCATCTCATCCTCTTTCAATCCTGATGAGACTTGCCACATACTTGTATATACTATACATCTATGTCGTAGTACTAGCTGCTTCCTGGCACAAGAGCTAGTTTGGGAGCAGGAGACCGAAAACTATCGAAAAAGGAATTTTTTGACACCCGCCATGACATTGGGGGCCCTGGCTACCCATCTCATCCTCTTTCAATCCTGATGAGACTTGCCACATACTTGTATATACTATACATCTATGTCGTAGTACTAGCGGCTTCCTGGCACAAGAGCTAGTTTGGGAGCAGGAAACCGAAAACTCTCAAAAATGGAATTTTTGACACCCCCCATGACATTGGTGGCCCTGGCTACCCATCTCATCCTCTTTCAATCCTGATGAGACTTGCCACATACTTGTATATACTATACATCTATGTCGTAGTACTAGCGGCTTCCTGGCACAAGAGCTAGTTTGGGAGCAGGAGACGGAAAACTATCGAAAATGAAATTTTTTGACACCCCCATGACATTGGGGGCCCTGGCTACCCATCTCATCCTCTTTCAATCCTGATGAGACTTGCCACATACTTGTATATACTATACATCTATGTCGTAGTACTAGCGGCTTCCTGGCACAAGAGCTAGTTTGGGAGCAGGAGACCGAAAACTATCGAAAATGGAATTTTTTGACACCCACATGACATTGGGGGCCCTGGCTCTCCATCTCATCCTCTTTCAACCCTGATGAGACTTGCCACATACTTGTATATACTATACATCTATGTCGTAGTACTAGCGGCTTCCTGGCACAAGAGCTAGTTTAGGAGCAGGAGACCGAAAACTATCGAAAATGGAATTTTTGACACCCCCCATGACATTTGGGGCCCTGGCTACCCATCTCATCCTCTTTCAATCCTGATGAGACTTGCCACATACTTGTATATACTATACATCTATGTCGTAGTACTAGCTGCTTCCTGGCACAAGAGCTAGTTTGGGAGCAGGAGACCGAAAACTATCGAAAATGGAATTTTTTGACACCCCCATGACATTGGGGGCCCTGGCTACCCATCTTATCCTCTTTCAATCCTGATGAGACTTGCCACATACTTGTATATACCATACATCTATGTCGTAGTACTAGCGGCTTCCTGGCACAAGAGCTAGTTTGGGAGCAGGAGACGGAAAACTATCGAAAATGGAATTTTTTGACACCCCCCATGACATTGGGGGCCCTGGCTACCCATCTGATCCTCTTTCAATCCTGATGAGACTTGCCACATACTTGTATATACTATACATCTATGTCGTAGTACTAGCGGCTTCCTGGCACAAGAGCTAGTTTGGGAGCAGGAGACCGCAAACTATCGAAAATGGAATTTTTGACACCCCCATGACATTGTGGGCCCTGGCTACCCATCTCATCCTCTTTCAATCCTGATGAGACTTGCCACATACTTGTATATACTATACATCTATGTCGTAGTACTAGCGGCTTCCTGGCACAAGAGCTAGTTTGGGAGCAGGAGACCGAAAACTATCGAAAATGGAATTTTTTGACACCCCCCATGACATTTGGGGCCCTGGCTACCCATCTCATCCTCTTTCAATCCTGATGAGACTTGCCACATACTTGTATATACTATACATCTATGTCGTAGTACTAGCGGCTTCCTGGCACAAGAGCTAGTTTGGGAGCAGGAAACCAAAAACTCTCGAAAATGGAATTTTTGACACCCCCATGACATTTGGAGCCCGGTCTACCCATCTCATCCTCTTTCAATCCTGATGAGACTTGCCACATACTTGTATATAACATATACATTTATCACAGTACTAGCGGCTTCCTGGCACAAGAGCTAGTTTCGGAGCAGTAGACCTAGAAGTGTCGAAAATAGCCAATTCTGTACAGGAAAATATGACCATAGAGGCGTTGGGGGGCCTGGCTTCCCTCCTCATCCTCTTTCAATCCTAATGAGACTTGACACATACATTCATATATCATATACCTTTATTGCAGTATAAGCGGCTTTCTGGCACAAGAGCTAGTTTGGGAGCAAGATACCGAGAAATAGCGAAAATATTTTTTTTGCACCCCCCTCTGACATAGTGGGGGGGTCTGGCTACCCATCTCATCCTCTTTTAATCCTGATGAGACTTGCCACATACTTGTATATACTATACATCTATGTCGTAGTACTAGCGGCTTCCTGGCACAAGAGCTAGTTTGGGAGCAAGAAACCGAAAACTCTCGAAAATGGAATTTTTGACACCCCCATGACATTGGGGGCCCTGGCTACCCATCTCATCCTCTTTCAATCCTGATGAGACTTGCCACATACTTGTATATACTATACATCTATGTCGTAGTACTAGCTGCTTCCTGGCACAAGAGCTAGTTTGGGAGCAGGAGACCGAAAACTATCGAAAATGGAATTTTTTGACACCCCCCATGACATTGGGGGCCCTGGCTACCCATCTCATCCTCTTTCAATCCTGATGAGACTTGCCACATACTTGTATATACTATACATCTATGTCGTAGTACTAGCGGCTTCCTGGCACAAGAGCTAGTTTGGGAGCAGGAGACCGAAAACTATCGAAAATGGAATTTTTGACACCCCCATGACATTGGGGGCCCTGGCTACCAATCTCATCCTCTTTCAATCCTGATGAGACTTGCCACATACTTGTATATACTATACATCTATGTCGTAGTACTAGCGGCTTCCTGGCACAAGAGCTAGTTTGGGAGCAGGAGACCGAAAACTCTCGAAAATGGATTTTTTGTCACCCCCCATGACATTGGGGTCCCTGGCTACCCATCTCATCCTCTTTCAATCCTGATGAGACTTGCCACATACTTGTATATACTATGCATCTATGTCGTAGCACTATCGGCTTCCTGGCACAAGAGCTAGTTTGGGAGCAGTAGACCAAAAACTATCGAAAATGGAATTTTTTGACACCCCCATGACATTTGGGACCCTGGCTACCCATCTCATCCTCTTTCAATCCTGATGAGACTTGACACAAAACTTCAAAGGACATATATCTATATTCAAGCATAAGCGGCTTGCTGGCACAAGAGCTGGTTTGGGAGCAGGAGACCGAGGAATATAAAAAACCGCATTTTAGACACCCCCTCTGAATTTTGGCGCCCTGACTACCCTTCGGATCCTCTTTCAATCCTGATGAAACTTGCCACAAACCTTCATAGAACATTTATCTATATCGCAGTATAAGCGGCTTGCTGGCACAAGAGCTGGATTCGGAACAAAATCTCGAGAAATATGGAAAGAAGCATTTTTGACCCCCCCCCCTCTGACTTTTGGCGCCCTGACTACTGAGACTTACCACAAACCTTCATACAACATGTATCTATATTGCAGTATAAGCTGCTTGCCTAAACAAGAGCTAGTACGGGAACAGGAGTTGTTTTGACATGAACCACTTTTACTGGGCAGGTCCAGATGAAATTTTCATCCAACTTTTTTTTTCTTCTGCTAGATGAAATTTTCACCGGATGAAATTTTCATCCAACTTGACGCCGGTATGGTATAAGAGGACTATTTGGTCATCCGACCTTAGGAGCTGCGGCGATGAGGATTCCGGACATAGCCCAAAATTCTAGAGCTACATCCACAGTTAAAAAGTATGATGGATATTTTCAAAAGTTCATGGATTGGTGTAAGTTTTATGGCTTTGTTTCTTTGCCAGCAAACGCGAACACTGTATGTGTGTTTTTAAGTCATCTTGTTGGACAAAAAGTCAGCGTTGCTGTGTTAGACTCTTATTACTATGCGATAAACTGGAAACATACGTTGACGTTATTGATCAATCCATGTGAAGATAAACTTTGTAAAATGATTTTGGAAGGCTCTAAAAGAATTTTGGCAGCCCCAGTTAAGAAAAAGGAGCCTGTGAATGTTGACATGTTGAGAAAAATTGTTAACTTGTATAATGTGAATTCAAATTTGAAATCAGTTAGGTTATGTACTTTGTTCATATTGGGGTTTTCAGGCTTTCTAAGATATAGTGAGATAGCAGATATTCGTATGAGAGATTTAAAATTGTTTGAAGATCACATTCAATTAAACATAAAATCTAGTAAGACTGATCAATATAGACAAGGCCAAATATGGTGGCTTGTTAGTGCCATTTCGTCTTTTCGTTATTTCGCAGCGAAATAACGCCATGCGAAAAGACGAAAAGACGAAGTAACGCCGCGCGAAAAGACGAAAAGACGAAATAACGCCGCGCGAAAAGACGAAAAGACGAAATAACGCCGCGCGAAAACACGAAAAAACGAAATAACGCCACGCGAAAAGTCGAAATAAAGAAATTACTGCACAAAAAGACGAAATAACGCCATGCGAAAGAACGCAATTTTATAGCCATCATAATGGCGTCTTTTCCAGTGCCTGTTTTCGTTATTTCGTCTTTTCGTGTTGCGTCTTTTCGTTATTTCGTCCTTTCGTTATTTCGACTTTTCGTTATTTCGTCTTTTCACGTGGCGTCTTTTCGTTATTTCGTCTTTTCGTTATTTCGTCTTTTCGCGTGGCGTCTTTTCGCGTGGCGTCTTTTCGTTATTTCGTTATTTCGCGTGGCGTCTTTTCGTTATTTCGTATTTTCGTTATTTCGTCATTTCGCGTGGCGTCTTTTCGTTATTTCGTCCTTTCGTTATTTCGTCTTTTCGCGTGGCGTCTTTTCGTTATTTCGTCTTTTCGCGTGGCGTCTTTTCGTTATTTCGTTATTTCGTCATTTCGCGTGGCGTCTTTTCGTTATTTCGTCCTTTCGTCTTTTCGCGTGGCGTCTTTTCGTTATTTCGTCTTTTCGCGTGGCGTCTTTTCGCGTGGCGTCTTTTCGTTATTTCGTCTTTTCGTTATTTCGTCTTTTCGCGTTTAAAAATAGATATACATTTTTTGTGCTGTTCGCACCTTATGTGTGTTTTCATATATTTTTAGTTAAGTTTGGGTAACTGAGTGGCCACCTATTGGGAAAATAGCTGCTCAGTCGGCTTACGATATGTTTTCATGATATAAGTACCTGATTATTCATTTAGTTTTTTCCCACCTTGGTTTTTGGAGTGGGAGTCTCTTTCTGATTGCGCATTTTCCTGATCTTTGCCTACTTGTACCTTTTAACTTAGTTATGATAACGTATTTTTACGACCATCTAATTTTATTGCTATAGCTCCATTTTGACCTCTGGTGCGCCATCTCAAAATAATATCAAAATGACATAATTGTAGTACCAATTACTACAAAATTAAATCAATATGATACGTTGGCAAAAGGAAGTTAATCACCGGAACATATTCTGTCATACTTTCTTAATAGATGACAATTTTACCATGTTTGCTTTGAAACCGATGGTGATTATTTAGGTTAGAAACTATCAAAGACATGTAAACATTTGTCGTGCTAACCGGGCTGCATGAATTCAAAACATACGTTTGGTGCATGTCCCTTGATTTTCCTGTACCCGCTGTTCACCATGTAGAGTGCTTTATGCTATAAGTGCAACAACAACATCTTTTAGAATATGTTCCAGAACTGACTACACAAACCATTCGACTTGTAAGATTTATGGCGTTTGATATATCAATGATAATTTCTTTAAAATGCAGAAAATGCATCGGTAGAAGTTGACAATTATTTCAAAATCTGAAAGTGTATATGAGCCTTTAACAACTGGCCATGAATTGTTTTGCAGCTCTTTCTCTTTATTTTGTGCAGTCGTTGGAAAGTTTTCTGCATTGATTTTCCCTTCTCTTAATATGAGCTGCTATCCTTGAAACTAGGTATTTGCTCAGAAATGTGTATTTACTTGTTTTCAAGTTTCAACTCTACCTGATGATGCCTTTATAATTTAAATATCTTTCATGATTTAAATGTAAATGAATGAACTGCGATGACATGCCATAAACTGCTGCATTTTTTATTTATTTTTTACATTACATAATTTGTTTCAAGATGATGTTTATCTTAACTCTCACATAGTATCATAATTTTAGGGATAATATAATTATATGTATTTATAAATTTCTGAGATGTTGTATATAGTTACTTGTTCTAATTTGTACATGCACTGTGATAGTGTTGTTATTTTGCATATGTTTGTCGAAGTAAAAGCCCTACAGGGTTCATAATATTCGACAAAAATAATTCTTCTATGCCTATGTCTATGTCTAACAAATCTTGATACACTTTAAAGGATATTGACTATGCAAACATCAGTTTATCTCTCATTGCATTCAAAATTAGATAAAGTTTTTCTTAGTTACGACGTAAAAGCTTTACGCCTATTGGCTATTTCGGGGACAATTTAATACCCTGTTCATCAGAGGAAATATCGCCTATTTTTGTGGAAATATGTTCCTAAAAATCTTGAATTATTTGAGCAGTTATAATACGTCTACATAGTTTGTATTCTTCTTTAGCGTACACGGCAACCAGTTTAGTTTATTGCGGGCGTTCACGAACGCCCGCATATATATACGTTGATGCAAACACACATCAATCCGGAAATAGCCGCTCAGCTGAAATTCAAACAGGCCCTAAATCGTAAATAAAATTACCTCATCGTTCGGAAGGATAAATTTGGTCTCAAATTAAAGATAATTGATTGTTCTTTCAGAATCCGGTTGTCGTAGTGTCAAAAAAGTGTAGCGTCATATCAGAAAAAGGGGAGATAACTCGGTATTCATTTAAATTAAGAAAACCCCATTGGGATCCAAAAACGTCAAAATATTTTCTTTCGGTTTCGGTTTCGGGCCTTTGATTATTTTTTCGTGTTGTTCAGTAATTTGTCGACTAAATGTAGTTGATTTGAAATTTTTGTTACTTTTTACTGACGCTTTAACGGCCGGTAACGTATGTAACCTTGTAAAAATTCTGATTCTGACGCCTTGCGTTTTTTACACAAACTACAGTATTTTATACATACCAATTATTTTCTATCTATGTAAGGCTCAGTCAGTGGGAAGCATGTGGATGTTCTCATATTTTCGCTATAACATCTCCAAAACGTGTCAGTACGTTTTAAAGAGACCCACCCGTTCTTGAAAAATGTCGTTTTACGAAGTTAAATCCCTTATTAAGTAGTGAAAAACTAACGGATAAACATGAAGATATTTTAATTTGCCAACAGTAATGGACATACTCGCTCTAATTACGTTCTTTTTTATATGTTTGAGAGGAATAAATGATAAAATAGGCTTCTTAATGTATGTGGTCACGTTGACTACATGTATGCAGACAGAAGACAAAATGTTAAAATTTCGGCCGGCCATAGATAGGCCCTTAACTGAACCTGATTTTGATACGAAACAATACCTCATTGCCCGGAAAGATAAACTTGGTCTCAATTTAAAGACATTTGGTTGTTGTTTCAAAAACCGGTTGTCATTTGGTCAAACAAGTGATCGAAGCGCTAAACACGGACAGGGCAGATAAATAACTTTTTATTTGGTTAAATCCACAATGACACTTAGGAATATTGGAACGTTAAAAAGTTATTTATTATTTTCAATTTTTTGAACATTGTGTTAAATTTGCTTTCTTATACAATGATTTTCTCCAAATTGTAATTGTATTATATTTTAAAAATGTTCGCTACTGACATAACGATGCGTAACGTACGTAACATCTTTAGAACTATACATTGAATGGGCACCTTGCGATTTCTCTATACGGTATTTAATATTTTTATAGCGTAATTAAAACGTACATGAAGTTGACATGATTGATGTTAATAAACCTTTACATAGTATATTCCAGGACTTTACCGATGTTCTCTTTTTTTTTATAGTGTTATTCCTTGTTAATTTCACCTACCACATGCTTGAATTATACCGCTTTCTGTGTAAGAACGGATACTTGGCCACCATAGAGAGATATTAAATAAACATGTTGGCCTTTACCTGATCAGAGAATTTGCATCAACGTCTGCGACGGGGGAGAAAAAAATGCTAAAGTGTAAAGTACAAACTGGTCTTCTTCAACTGGTCACGTAAACTACATGCATTTACAAAACGGTTACATGTAAGCATCGTATAAAGTTTAATTTCAGGATCAAAGTAAGTTTGAAATCCGTTCGATCATTTAATGTAGTTTTCCAAAATATACTTCTTTGATTCAAATGCGCCCAGGCGTTGTTGCTGTTGTCGTCGTCGTTTATTTTTCCCCTAAATTATTCTGTGTAATAAAAGTGGGTTGAAGAATAGAAGATTAGACCTAAATAAGAGTACGTATGTCTATGAAATCTATATTTTACTACGTTATTTCTTAATTTTATACGTTTTCCTTTGTAATTTGGTTCTATTGTGGTGTTAAATGAAGCTGATATGTCCTGATGTAAGGAAGCATAAATTTCATTTGTGTTACATATGTTACATACAGAACACTAATAATTTATAAAATGCTTTTTATTTACTTTTTTCATTTTGTGGAGACAAACTGGTATATATTTCACTGCAAATGTTCAGAATAAATTGTCTGCGTGTGCCCTTTCCAAACATATGATATATTTGTTTCTATCTTAGGTGATTACAGTATTATGGATTACTGAGTGCAGTTATTATTCCGTTTTTACTAAGAATGATATCAACCGTTTATTGCACGCTGTTAATTCGCACTGGCATAAAAGTCTAGAGATACGAATGTGGTCATAGTTTGATATTTTACTTATCTGAATCTAAGCCCACGCTGTTACTGTAGGGAAAACATTTCAAAAGCGTATATCAAAGAGATGTTCACTTAGTATAATATATTACTATGTGTATCGTAGATAACACTGTACTGTTAATTGTTCACACAAAATGTAGAGTATCGATAGGACCTTAAGCGTGACTACAAAATAAGAGAACCACTTAGGGAATGGACGCTTTCAATTCCACTGACGTTGACCTGTTAATAGCTTTGATTTTTAGTCCATTTAATGTAGATAAAGTGACGGTAACGAACAATTATTTTATGAAATAATCAGTATTGCAATCATATCAGCGGTATCACGAGTAAAACTTGTTATAAAGTATTGGCATGAAATTGTCGTCTATGTGTAATAATTGCCTCTTTTACATTAAATATGCTTCTTACGTTCTCGGCATGATTAAGCAAACTTGTATATTGAATTGTATTAACAATTTGCTGAATTGTGTCACGTATGTTACATAATGATAATACAAAAGCTTAATACTTAAAATGGTGCTCTTGAATAAGGATTCATATTTTGGAGACTTTAATGAATTTAATGAAATGGAGCACGTATTTTATCTTTGTTTTCATATTGTTTTATAATTTTAAGTATAGATGCAATGTTATAGAAATGCATTGGAGTGCGGGGATAGAAATATCAGGAAAATATCTAAACAATAAGATAGAGTTGTACGTGTTGTGAGTCTTTCTTTCCATACAAAATTATTAAATCTCTCCTTATCACTTACAAATAAAGGGATACTTAATTATTTAATTTCCAGAAATTTAAACGAATATGGTATAAATTGCTCTTAATGAAGCAGAATTTTGTAATTTTGGTACATAACATATGTAAAACATTTATAGCCAAATACCTGTTGGTAAAATTGCTGGTAACAAATCATCTTTGTGAAAAAAAATACAAACAGGAATTCTTTCAACTATTTATTCTCACATGATACATAGAAACTTTCATGATTCCCGAGTTTTAAGTAAGCAAAGAAGGAAATTCGTTCCCTTCATAAGTATTATCTAGTCTAGTATTATATGTCTTGGTTAAGGATCGCAAATTTAGAAAACTTTATTGATTAAAGTGTTATTATATCAATCAAATTACTATATTGATATAAAATGACTATAGCACATGTAGTAACGGCTTTGGTCCAATACATAAGGAATCTTCTAACTGCTCTAAAGTGTTTAAAGAAAAAAATATAGTGACACAAATATGCAATTCTAACATATGCGTTATATACGTTACATTTTGAATTTCAAAGAAACTAAGATAAAGATTGTAACTTCAATTGTTTTATACTTAAGATAAATTCATTCTGCAGAACAGAATGAGGTTATGGGGGTAATATTTGAATGTTGGTTACAATACTTCAGTTGTATCAGTGGAAGAGTGTTAAATTTGGTAGGGGTATGGATATTCAATGATAAAAAACATTTAACTCAATGACTTCATAAGACGTGAATATCATATTTTTAAAACATTTGTACGCAAATAATTGGTAGTGTCTATAAAATGGTAGCATTAGCCATTTCTAACTTAATATAGGAACCTATGTATCTTTGATATCTATTTTGTATTCAAAATAACAAATTTGCACCCATAAGCAATTATCTTGGGGTGCAAAATAGATCTAAATAGCACCCATGGTATATTGTTTGTGTGTACAATTTACCATTAAATAAAATTCAAAACATGGTTTTACTTTTTTTCTTACATACATTCTTTTTCTTTCTTTCTTTCATTCTTTCTTTCTTTCTTTCTTTCATTTTTTGTTGTTTATTTCATGTCATGATTTGGCATTGAACTTTACGGCGTTACGCATGTTACATTTTTTTCAGAAGTAAGTATAAAATGCCGATGAATTGATAATTATTTTGATTTATTAAGTGAAATGCATGCTGTCAGTAAGTCATTATTCCAAAAACGTTATATCATATATCTCCAACCGATATCTTTGCAAGCAACATATTCTTGAATTATTCGCATGTGTGTATGATGTAAGCAAGGATGACGCCGTTTACTGATCCTGCTTAAATCGCATTCAGTGATACATATCGATTTACTCGTTAAAATACTAAACTTTCCAGATACAAATTTATATGATATATTTAGTAACAGTTTAATTCTCTTAATGAGTAGACGCATCCAATCAGATACTGTACATTAAATACATGCATTGATGTTCAAATTAAGAAATGTTACATATGTTACATTGCGTAGCTCTTACTGAAATACGAAATTCCTTTAGGAAAGCACTTTTTTGAAACAACTTAAACATGGTAAGAGAACTGCCACACTTTTACGAAGATGATAGAGGTTTAAGACAGCTCTTACTGGGGCAAAATGCTTAAAGGACGACTTTAAATTTCAAGCTTTGGAATAGGAATCGACGTGTTCAAGACATATTATGAAATATGTATTAAAGAAAGAGTCGTAGTATTCTGTTTGCAGTATTTCCATTAAAACTATCATGTAGCCGATGCAACTGTATTTTGATGTAAATAACATGAATTCTAAAAATAAAAAAAAACGTGAATTGTAAAAACTGTATTTTATCGGCTGACCCAAGACTTTTTTTATAAAGTAACGTATGTAACATCTCAGAATGCACATTGAAGCTCTATAAATATATTGTGTATGGCTATGTAAATATTGTGACGAAATATTTCCAGAAGAATTGGAAAGAAAAGCCAACTTACGAATTGATTTCAAATTGGTTTGTTACCGTGCACCAACAATTTAAATACGCTTGAGAAAGAAATATGTGCCCATATTTGTCAAATTACACTACAGTTTTTGGGGAGAAAAACAACCAAATATTCGAGCCAACGTCCATTATCTTTCAATTTAGAATAAAATTCCTCTTTCGGACGATAAGGTTATGTTTGCCTATATAGGAAATGCCGAATTTATATTGTATGAATGGTACATTGTATTTGTATTTGCCTTCATGCACGTAATCTACGTGACCATATACATGAAGAAGCCTATTTTATCATTTATCTCTCTTTAAAAGTGGAAAATAATACAAATCTGGCAAGTGTATCAATTTTCTTATGGTAATTCAAAAATATTCACGGGAATCTGTAAGTTATTCTCTATCGATTGGGCGATTTAATGTAAAAAAACGGTACTTTTTAAGAGCGGGTTGTTTTTTAAAAGCGTACTGACAACACGAAGAGATATGATAGCGAAAAAATGAAAACATCTACACACTTCCCATTGACTGAACGTTACATAGATAGAAAATTGTTGGTATATCTCAAATACTGTACTTCGTATAAAAAACGCAAGGCGTCAAAATCAAAATTTATACCGTGTTACGTACGTTACCGGCCGTTAAAGCGTGTGTGAAAAGTCACAAAAAATTCAAATCAACTACATTGTGCCGACACATCAATGTACAATACGAAAATATAATCGAAGGCTCAAAATAGAAATCGTAAAAAAATATTTTGACATTTTTCCATCCCCAAGGGCAATTCTTAATTTTACTAAATATGGAGTTATCTCCCCTTTTTCTGATATGACGCTACACTTTTTTGACACTACGACAACCGGATTTTGAAAGTACAATCAATTGTCTTTAATTTGAGACCAAATTCATCCTTCCGAACGATGAGGTAATTTTATATTCCAAAATCAGTTTCAGCTGAGCGACTAAAATGACGGCAATTAGACCGATCCCACTGTTGCTCCCGCATCATCATAAGTCAGTACCTGGCGAAAAACGAGTAGGGAACCAACCATAATGATACATGCTAAGAAAAAAAAAAGATCGTGAACGAATTATTTCGGAATTAGACCGAACCCATCGTTGTTTCCGCGTCTTCATCCACAAGTCCACAGATGGCGAATAATGAGTGGGGAACCAAATCAGCTGTTCCAAAAATTGAACACAATGGCAATTGATTCCATGTGTTAACATTATTATTGTGAAAGATGATAAAAAAATAATCCAAAATTACTGTTTTGATTTAAAAAAGGCCATTTAAAAGTTTTATTTTGAATGGTCAGAAAACCATTGCTATCTTGAAGCCCAATATATTTTGATTAAATGATACTTATTTATTTGGAGTTTTTCTGATGATATTAAAAGCGAAGCATAGTAAGGTCTATCTATGCTGCGAAGATGAAGTTAGCGGAAGCGGGTCAACTCGGCCTGATACCAACTCGGCTCCTGAGTCAACTCGGTCAAATACCAAATAGGAGCCGCATACTCAAGCTGGGGCATAACCAATGATTTGTATGCAACTTCTTTAGTATGCCGAGATGACAAGACCAAATTGCGTCGGAGAAAGCCCAATGTCTTAGTTGCTTTACATGAAATTTCAGAAACATGTTGACCCCATTCAAGATTATCTGCAATTGTTAAACCAAGGTATTTGGCAGACTGAACTGTGATTCTTTATGTTGTATGTTTGGTATGTCGACTTCTGTTGTATACGCTTAATTTGTTTTTAGTTGAAGCAAGCCGGATGGCTACCTTCCTGGGAAAGAGCTAGTCATCTTGCTCTTCGTGTGTATTGTCACATTTTCATGTTCAGGCATCCTGAACCTTCTTTTGAACTATTATGTTTGCCCTTGTTAAGTCTACATCTTTCCCGCTTGGTGTCTGGGTTGGGATTTTAAATTTAATTGCGTCCATTCCTGTGCTCTCTTTTTTACTTGTTCTAATATTTGACTATCCATTTTTTTTCTGCACACCAGGAACCAGGAATTAAAGCACATATGTTGAATAGGGTCAGCTTTCATCCTATAACTAGGGCTAAACGCCCGCAAGCTTTTTGAAAAAGCTAATACTTGTGTCGATACTGTTGTTGTCATTTATCCTAACCACATTTTCCTGAACAAGAATCAGCCGTGTTCATATGCAACATTTGCACCTGTCGTGAGTGTATTTTGCACTCCGGGTGCAAATTTGCACTCTGTGTGAATTTTATGTCATGTAAACGGTTTTTTAATCACCCTGGTGCAAATTTGCCCCTTCTTTCGAGGTGGAAGAAATTGAAATTGCACCCGGGTGTATTTTATGCATATGAACGCATATGGTTATCACTATATGCATTTTGTATTGGAGTTTTATAACTGACAGATTTTATTTATGTGCCTTTGCTAAGAACATAATACCAACAATAAATATGCAACCACCTCGGCGAGGCGGTTGTAAAGTGTACACAAACAGATATATATATATAATATATATATATATATATATATATATATATATATATATATATATATATATATATATATATATATATATATATATATATATATATATATATATATATATATATATATATATATATTCGTTTTTTAAAGCTGAAGAAGTATTTGTTTAGCCTCAGTCCCACTGCATCGTACGATTGCAGAAACGCAAGATAGTCTTAAGATTCGGGGGTATTACGACAATCTTTAGAAATTTTCATGATCTTAAGACCGATCCTTTAGGATTGTAACATACGATTTTGCTAAATATATTCGATTAATGTAGTCTCGTTTAAACGTCAGATTAGTTTAGAAAACAAACGGTTTTTATGTAATTCACATGAATGGACGTGTTCACTCAGATTTAACGGTACATCTCTGGCATATCACGCCCATTTTAGTCATATGACCTGCTTACGATTGTTTTCAGAATTTTGATCATGTCAAAAACCGCTTGCGACGGATTTTAATCCTATGATTGCTCAAGAAAGCTAGGAACGGTCGTAGGATGATCTCAGATACTTAAGATTATCTTTTTCAAGATTATACTACAAAGCATCATTTTCTCATAAAAACTATTTCAGCAACATCCGTACTTCTTAAATTACTGCATCCGATATTTTGGAATGGTCGTGGGTCCTTAAATCGATCCCTAAAACTGATTATTTCAGAGGACCGCCCCAAATTTCTTCAGATCGGTCGTGCGAGCCACTGAGTTTACCTGTGATTATCTCAGAAATGTGATCCTAAACTGGTCGTAATAGACATTTTTCACTTTTGAACGTAAATGCTGCTGGCGCTTGCGGTTATGACTTTCCGTGTGATGGGGGACGACTCGTGAGGGCATATTTGAGACGAAGACGAGGGACGATATGAAGAATTACATAGTCAAAACTATCAATAGCCCGACGAAGACGAATTAAATAAGAGAGTCAAAAATTGAAATAGTCTAGGACGTGTAGCTGTGTAGCTCAGTAGGTAGCCTGCTTGGAATTGAAAGTGAAAGGTCCTGGGTTCGAGTCCTGGACGGATCACTTTTTTCTTTTCTTGTGACAAAAAAAATCTTTGGAAATAAAACATATATTATCAGCTGATTATCTTTTTTTGGCAAATGCAAGAATCATGAAATGCCCTACTACATTAAATTCTTAAATCGTAAAGGAATTGAAGTTTGAGACGGTAGCCCACATGTATGTTTTCTCTTGTATTGGGAGCTCGATCGTATTTTTTTTATCCAGTTTAACGTCCCTTTCAAGATTATTTCAGCTCATATGAGACGGGCCAATTAGTAGGTGGGGCGAAAACGGGAGAACCCCGAGAAAAACCACCTGACATACCCGCAAGCAGAACTTGGCTTGTCTCACATGTGCCCAGAGCGGGGCTCGCACCCACACCAGACACAGCGGTGAGATGATCGAATGGTTAAGTGCGAAAAGATCGTATTTTGGGTATAAGAGCTGATCTATCCTCACGCCAATATTTCTTTCTGGGAGACATGAAAATATGAATATACTGAAGGCTTGTACAGGCATAATGTGGCTAGGATAAGTTAGCCATCCTGAACGACTTAAAATGTTTTCCGCGGCTCAAATAGTACACAGTATAGTGTACATGTAAAGATATATGTATATTTATTAGGTGTAAGACCTACGGTTCCACGTGCTGTCTCGTGGGAGAACATAATTTATTTTGGCATGTTTATACATGTATTTCAAACAGATACTCGAAATCGTGATGTTATTTATTTGGTTGATGTTTCGTTTTGAGTCCATTAGACAATCATTTGCAAGTCATAAGTGCGATATCCTAGCTACATTTTGCAAAGCCATACAAATAAGTTGAGGTTTTGTAGACCTTCCACAGTATTTCAGCAGTTTGAATGCGATAATTACGATTTTTGGCCCGATGTTTTTTCCAAGTCAAAGGCTTTCTTTCTAATCCTCATTTATGCTCTTGAATTATGCGTGATGTTTATCTGTTTGAATTCAAATAAATATAATTAAACTTCAAACTAAAACAATATTACTTTCAAGAAAATGAATGTTTATAGACTGAGAAACATACAGTTCTTTTTTTTTTTTTTTTTTTTTTTTCATAACGTGCCGCGTACCTTGCTTAACCCTAAAACAGGTGACACTATTCTTTAATATTCTTTACGCGAGCACACACACACACACACACACACACACACACACACACACATGTTCCGTAGATGACTTCATGTCGCAGTGGTTAAGTCAGTCGTTTCGTAAAATCACATGTCGAGAATAAATACGTACAGGTAGTTGATATAAGACTGGTACAAAATTATTTTAGGGAGCGCGGTGGCGTAGTGGTAGGACGTCTGACTCCGAATCGAAAGGTCCTGGGTTCGATCCCCACAGGCGCCACCGTGTTGTGTCCTTGAGCAAGACACATTAACTCCTTACTAACTGGTTAAACCCAGGAAGCGTTGGCTCCGTCCCGACATGACTGAAAAAATGTTGACTGGGATATAAAGCCTTAATGAAAATGATTTTGATAAGAGCGCTCAGGAGGTTGAGCGCGAGTAGGAAACGCCTATTTTTATTGGAATTTATTATTTTTATTATTTTTTTTCGCATCTTTGACAATATTCTTGCGTAGAAAAAAAAATAAATAAAAACTTAAAACCTATATGCATTGGTAAAATGCAAAAATAAAGAAATCCAGACAGCAATTAAACATATAAATCGTAAACAAACAATGTTATCATATGCAATGGTAACAATGATTATTGTTGAGCTTCCAGTGCAGAATGTTATTTTTAGACACTCGTGTGTATAACTAGGGATCGCTAGTTCAATTCTGAGCTGCCCATGGCTTTATGGTGACACTATAAACCGAGATCCCGTCTGCATATGACGATAACTGTTGGTGGGAAAGCAACTATCAACTATTTGTTATCGCCATGTGACTTTTAACATACTGGTGCATGTATATACGTACATTGGTTATGTTAAGCTACATTTCACGTGTTTTTCGTGAACACACAGTATTTTTTTTTACATGTAAACATGGCAAGATTTACGATTTGAAACATTTATACTGTACATGTATATGAATATGTGTATTCGGGTATTGTCTATCAGTGTCAGCACCATCGTATATGCTTGCGATACAATCAAAGTCCTTACAACAAAGATTGATGCAACATCACACAACATCACACAACATCTGATAAAATGGATTAAAACAACCTTCAGCGCAACAATATCGTTTTGGCAACTACCAACACCAAGACAATGAACTCTTCGCCGTAGGTTGCTGCCCTATTGATCAGTCTTACAATCACGGGTGACATAAACCAAGTTCTGCTTTTGGGTGTGCAAGTTCGTTTTCTCAGGGTTCTCCCCTTTTCCCCCTGTTACTGATTTACCCGTCTCATATGAACTAAAATAATCTTGAACGGGCCGAAAATTGTATAAAAAAAACAAATCATCATGATCAGAAATGAGCACAATCAGACCCTTATCTGTAATCAAGTAACAATCAAGTAACAATAAAATGACCAAGAATCTATACAATTAAATTTCCCATCCTAACATAGAGACCAGGCGGGAGAGACATGACGGTGCAACACATCACAAGCAATTTAACAACACGCATAAAAAACAAAATTACTAGCTCTTTCCAAACAAGACCAGCGTCCATTCTGTTAAAAGGGACAATACATGAGGCAATAATCTTAAGAAAACACATGTGTCAATGTGAAGACTGTATACACCATTATATGTGAAACAATTTGTGCACTTTGTAGTGTCCAAAATTGCTTCTACGTGAAAATGGCGAACATCAAAAGTAAACTGCGGCGAAGTGACGCGCGACCCGCTTTACGGGGCGACTGAAACACTAAGCGTCCTCTACGGAAACACTTTAGAAACTCATGAAAATAATATAATTGAGTTAGTTTGATTTTAATTTATTTATTTGAATTCAACCAGGTGAAACAGCACTATCACACAGAATAAATGAGGATCAGAACGAAAGCTTATGTCTTGCCAAATTAATTTTCTACATCGTAACCATCGCACTCGATATGGCAGTCTACAATAAACAAAAACAGTTGTGTGGCTAGGCATATTGTAGCTACATGTAGGGTATTGCCCCCATCGCTCTTCCTACTGTCGAATGGACTCAAAACTAGACATCGACAAAATAAACATCGTTCGCTCAAGAGATAGCACGTGAAACTGTAGTTTTACATGTAATAATACACATATATCTGAACATGTACACTATACTTTTTGATTTGGTGTCTTGTGTATTTGTTAAAATTCAGTTTCACGTCCCTTTCAAGATTATTTCAGCTCATATGAAAAGCACCAAACAGTAGGTGGGGCGAAAACGGGAGTACCCCGAGAGAAACCGCCTGGCACACCCGCAAGCAGAACTTGGTCTGTCTCACATGTGGCCATTGTGGGTCTCGAACTCACACCAGACACAACGGTGAGATGATTAAGTGATTATGAAATAGCGCTCTTAACTGCTCGGCCACGTGGGACGCTTGCGTATTTTTTTAGTCATTAGAGGCGGTCAGCTTATCCTATCCACATTATCTGTACCAGCCAGTCAGGAAATAAATGTTGACGTTAGGATCGATCGCTGATCCGTTCTTCTGCCGAAAATGACGATCGAGTTCTCGGCTTCAATGGGTGAAAAATCAAGACCTATAAAAAAGCCTATACATGCGGTCTGCCTTCTCACTAGACAGTTTAATCCAGAAACTTACGATTTAATGCAGCAGTGAATTTTGTGATTCTTGCATTTGCCAATAGATAAAATAATATTTTTTCTTTTTTTCTTTTTTTTTTTTCATTTCTTTTTAATTTTCTAAGCTTTATTGTCACAGGTGCGAAAAAAGGAAGAAACAAAGAAAAGGAAAAATAATTTTTGTCCTACCCGGACTCGAACCCAGGACCTTTCGATTCTATGTCTTACACTCTACCTACTGAACTATTCAGCTAGGCGTCCTCGACAATTTCGTTTTTTGCTTATCTCATTTAATACACCTCCGGTGGGCTGTTAGTAGTTTTGACTAAGTTAATTCTTCATATCGCCCCTCGCCTTCGTCTCAAATATGCCCTCACGAGTCGTCGCCCATCACACACAAAGTCGTAACCGCAAGCGCCAGCAAAATTTACGTTCAAAAGTGAAAAATGTCTAATACGGCGATCTTAAGCGATCGTAAGCGCAGTGGGACTGAGGCTTATCTTACATGGGCAACAACACATTTTCGTAATGGTATGCAACATATACAAACACAAAAGACACATGCGCCAAAGAATTTTAATATCTTCGTACTTTCATGTACCGTAGATCCGTAGTGTGTATATCACCGGGTCCCTTTTTTCGAGGTACATGTATATTAATTTGGTAGGTTTAATGGCACATCCGTACCAGAATTACCTCGAGTTACCCCTCCCACCCCTCGAGGAAAATGATGACGTTTTACAGAAAAGGGCGATTTTTCTGTATAAAGTGGGCGCTTCAAATTTTTTTCACTGAAAAAGGGGTAATCTAATTTGGAGTGGACTACGCAAAAAGGGCATTTATCGCGCTACATACACATACTGTCTCAATAGTCAGTACTATTGAGACAGTATATTCAATTAGCCCCCCGGAGTGGTACTCCCATAATTATGATAATTATGGGAGTACCATCCCATCGGGGCTAATTGGATATACCCTGGTCCACAAAGAAGTTTGAATTTGAAGTTTTGTATCACCCCCACATACACCTTAAATGGTTTTCAAACGAATATAATATGGCAACCTGGCTGCTGCTGGTGTAAGTAGCTGTGACCCTCTAGTGAAAAGCGACCTAACTCCTTTCAGTCTAGGAAATTGCCTGAATCCATGCCTGCTGACAGAAGTCAACTCAGTGCTGTCACAAATATATCAGTACTGTCACGACCGTTATAGTACTGACTGTAGTAGTACTGTGTTTCGCACATAAATTTAATTCTAATGACTTACAACAGAATGCAGAATAAAACTTTGCACGTCTATTCTAACTGGTCCTAAGCTGAAATTCAGTCATGGTCTTAAATTGTATGTGATATTTGCAAGAAGCGACAAAATGCGCGTGATAGTACCGATGGTTGTAAAATTCCCACGCCGATTTTGACATGTCTTTATGGTATATGAACAGAGTAAAGCGATTTGCTCCAACGTTTTTTACCGTTACTTATTCAGCTTGGTGGTGTATACAAAATGTTATTGTTTTGATCATAACTCTGGTCAAAATCGATTTTTAATAACTGTGACAGCACTAATACGTTCTCCAGGGACATCACTATATATGTGTGTGTGCCGCCGCTCTTAAATAGCACTTTATAAATCACATTGTTTTTGAATTTGACCTAAGTAACATAATATGCATTGGATGGTAACAGAAAATGTGATTATTAGCAAGCTTCTTTTGCAATGAAAACAATAAAATAGCACTTTGTGCATCACTTGTGGAAACGTGAAATCTGGTGTGGTTCTTGTAAAGCGCGGCGGATAATAATATTAAAGAAAGAGAATGCAAACCACCTACATAGCGCTTGCGAGAAAATCATCAGGGACAAGGATTGCTCCATTTTTTATAATGACCCATACATGTATATACATGTAGTGAAAACGTGGTGCTTAAAAAACAAGCGAATGAGTTTGGATGGCTATTCCTGTAAATTCCACATAATACTGAGTATAACAGTCTGATGAGTCCAGGCAGTGCCGAGGATGTGCCGGGGGTAATTTCCCATCAATGCACGGTCACATTATTTCAAATTAGATATCAATTGTAATGTTAACATTTGATTACTTTTATGGTCCTTATTTAATTTGCAAAAATGTACCTGTACTTTTTACACGCATGAGTTCAAGATCCTCTTTCATATTTCAGTTTAATCAGAACAGCTCCCAGCTATTGTTCCACATTATGGTCAGCCTCCGAGGAGCTGGGGCTTTTAGCAGGGATTTTACCACAACTCTGGCCCCGCGGTGCCGGGCTTTCAGCTGGGCTTTAAAAATTGGAAAGTTAAAAGTACCGCTATTCCCCGACCCTAGGGGAGCCGGGGATACAAATGACTGGTGCATAAGGGTATATCCCAAAATAGGGTTTGTGAATGGCCCCATAGAATCTAAACCGCCTTTACGGCAAATGGCGTTCTAACAGTTTTATCCGATCAAGAAAAGACACTGGTAAACTAGTCACAGAATAATTGTTTTTATGAAGTAACAGTCTCCAGAATAATGTTAGGGTGATGCTTAACTTATGTCTGACTGTATATATGACATTATCTATCAAATTATAGGATAATAAGGACTTTAATAAGTAATAAAATAAAACTTTCAAAAGTTGATGACATTTGACATGGCATGCAGCATAACAGTTACTGTTTTGGCTTTGTTAAATAAGATTATTTTCACTTTATTATGGTTAAGTATGACCTTGTATATCAGTTAACACTTCTATTCTTTTTATTGTAGCCAACATTTTGAACAACAGTATTCGCCACCTTCAGAAAACTCCATTCTTGACATTATGTCGCACTACTGTACATCAGAAAAACATGTCCATGAAATGTATACCCCCTTATATCCCACTTTTACACAATGTATATAGCAAAACTGGGGTACGCAGGGGTATACTATATTTTTTCTTATTTTTGATTCAAAACAAACATTGTGGGTACTTGTTAGAACCGCCTCACCGAGGCCGTTATAACGTGTACCCACAATGTATGTTTTGAGCAAAAATATTAAAAACTTCAAACATTTTCCAATGTTATTTTCACTTTTTACAGCTGAAAAAAAATCTCTGTATGTTGCATGGGCAAGTTTTCGTAATGCGTTGCCAAATACAATTTGTATTTAATTTGTATTTTGTATAATATTTGCATATGCGAAACCAAAGGCGCTGATCAGCGCCTTTGTTTTCGCTACATGGATAGTACAATTTCTCGACTTTCTAAATCCAAAATTTCCAGTCTCTATCCATCTTCTGTGACTGTACAGGCCGGTTTGTGTCGGACCTGTTCGGAAACCACATTGTTGGTTTTCCCACCAGGCGGCTCAATTCTATTATTGTTCGGTCATAAATGAGACACGAAGCGAGAAAACCGGTCTTTGGGTTTCCGAACCGGTCCGACACACATCGGACTGTGCAATCTCAAAAGAAGGCTAGAAGCTTAAAATTCCTGATTATTGTACTATCCGATTAGCGAAAACATGGCACTGATCAAGCTGAGAAAATAACTGCACAGCTGATCTGCGTCTTTTTTTCATACAGGAAAACGTCCGGTTTTCTTATGACGCGGCTCAAATGAAATTGAATGAACCATTCATTTATTTTGTAAAGGTCCGTGTTTAAAATACTACAATGGTTTCGATTTAACATAAAGACAAGATGACAAATTTATTATAATAAAGGTCACCAAAGGTATAGATTATTATCATCTATCTATTTTTAAACGCGAAAAGACGCCACGCGAAAAGACGAAATAACGAAAAGACGAAATAACGAAAAGACGAAATAACGAAAAGACGCCACGCGAAAAGACGAAATAACGAAAAGACGCCACGCGAAAAGACGAAAGGACGAAATAACGAAAAGACGCCACGCGAAATGACGAAATAACGAAATAACGAAAAGACGCCACGCGAAAAGACGAAATAACGAAAAGACGCCACGCGAAAAGACGAAATAACGAAAGGACGAAATAACGAAAAGACGCCACGCGAAATGACGAAATAACGAAAATACGAAATAACGAAAAGACGCCACGCGAAATAACGAAATAACGAAAAGACGCCACGCGAAAAGACGCCACGCGAAAAGACGAAATAACGAAAAGACGAAATAACGAAAAGACGCCACGCGAAAAGACGAAATAACGAAAAGTCGAAATAACGAAAGGACGAAATAACGAAAAGACGCAACACGAAAAGACGAAATAACGAAAACAGGCACTGGAAAAGACGCCATTATGATGGCTATAAAAATGCGTTCTTTCGCATGGCGTTATTTCGTCTTTTTGTGCAGTAATTTCGTTATTTCGACTTTTCGCGTGGCGTTATTTCGTTTTTTCGTCTTTTCGCGCCGCGTTATTTCGTCTTTTCGTCTTTTCGCGCGGCGTTATTTCGTCTTTTCGTCTTTTCGCGCGGCGTTATTTCGTCTTTTCGTCTTTTCGCATGGCGTTATTTCGCTGCGAAATAACGAAAAGACGAAATGGCACTAACAAGCCACCATAGCCAAACGATAGTTATTGGAAAGACAGGTTCAGATTTATGTCCGGTTTTCTGGTTAAACAAATATATCGCCGCAGCCCATTTGATATCAGAATCCGATCAATACTTGTTTAGCAAAGTTAGGTACATAAGGTCTGCCGATTCATATATTTTGACAGGGGATAAATTATCCTATACAAGGGCCAGGGAAATTTTTCTTGAAGCAATAGAAGCCATAGGAGAAGATGAAAATAAGTTTTGTTTACATAGTCTGCGCTCTGGCGGCTGTACAGCAGCTTCCAATGCAAATGTTGATGAGAGATTGGTGATGGCTCATGGTAGATGGAAGAGAGCTTCCTCAAAGGATGGTTATGTCAGAAATGATTTTTCCAAACGTATTTCCGTTTCAAAAAATTTAGGTATTTGATTTCCCTTCAAGATAAAAAAATTATAAGTTGCAGTATTATTTCATTCAGTTCATAATTTTCATGGATATATGGGGCACTAAGATTTTCAGAGATACGATTAATACTTTTCCACTTCTTTGTTTGGGTCGAAAAATCTGAAGCAACAGCGGCATTTCAAAATTGTGTTTTGTCTTTTATTCTCTATATGATTTCCTTCATGCAGATTTGGTTATAAGAGCGTTTAGAAAAGACAATATTTATTTGCGGACGAACAAAGTGAGGGAGAAAATAAATCTATTTCTTTTCGGTCGGTCTTTTAGTTGAACATAAGGACAGTAGTTCACAGAGTACCATTAGGACTTCAATTTTCATGCTTATTTGATGGTAATTTTCTATATCAAGTATCATCAGGTGTGTTGTATAGCTGCGTACATGTCAGTGGTCACTATAAAAGCTTAATACGAGTTTCGGTTTTCAGTCGACGCTTTTGCTTCAGTGATTATAGAGGTACTGTATTTCAGATTTTGTACGTCAAATCTAACGATCATATGAAAGAGGTCGTTTGTAGGATTCTGATATATAAAAATAAAATGAAAACATAGATCTGATTCAGTTTATGGATTATGACACGGTTTTTATGAAGTTCAAAGTTGTGTATAACTTGGATAATTGTAAATGCTGTGAAGTGGTCACTAAGCGGGTTCTGATTTATAGTTTGATTTTGTTTTAGCAATTTGATATCTAATAAACAAGTAGATCCGATTCTGATTACAGATTTTAGCACAGATTTTGAGATTCTCTTAGTTTTATTATGACTCGGATATTTCTAAAATTCTGTGTACTGGTCAGTAAGCGGGTTCCGAATTATAGTTTATTAGATTATGGTTGAAATAAAAAATGTTAGTTTTCATTTTGTGATATATACAAAATAAGTTAGAGTGTTTAGGAATGTGCTTTAAGTAAAAACAAATTTTTGAAAGATAGTTATACAGTGTCTTTAAAGTGTTTTCTAAGTTTCAGGCTGGATGCTTCAGATTCATATGTGATACTGTACGAATGTTGATAGACAGTTATATACTGCCATGGAGATTATTCTTTCGTCGGCGTGGTTCTTCAAAGACAGTTTTAGACTGCTGTGACTACAACATATGGATTTACATTTAGACAGTTGTTTACTACAAGGGATTATAAGGATATTCTGTTAATATCAGAGACAGTTTTAAACTGCATTGTGGCCCTTTATAATTTAAAATTGAATTGAAATATGATATAATTCGTTTTTCCAGTCGAAAAATCTGAAGCAACAGCGGCATTTCAAAATTGTGTTTTGTCTTTTATTCTCTATATGATTTCCTTCATGCAGATTTTGTTATAAGAGCGTTTAGAAAAGACAATATTTATTTGCGGACGAACAAAGTGAGGGAGAAAATAAAGAATATGTATTTGAATACGCGAGTGTCAGCCAGTTTTCAAGTTACTGACATCCATGTGAAATCGACCATTTATCGATTGTAATTAATTTGACATGCGTCTATTGTCGATCGCACCTACAGGAGGATGAACCTTTGCGTTCTTTTGGGAAGGAATGAAGGTATGAATATAGTATATGATCTGGTAGGGAAAAGAGCTGGTTATCTTGCTCTTCGTACTTGTACATTAATGACAATTTTGTCAAATTTCTAGCCTGTTGTCTGGGCTATGTAATATAGTCACCGCTGTTTCCGATGTTGGTGCGATCCATACACGAGCCACATTTGAGACGAGACATGTTTTACTTGCGAGTACGCCAGGTTATTTTTCTCGGGGACAGACTAAAATGCTGAATTTTCTGCTGAATTCAGCAACTGACTGATCAGCAGAAATATACTAAAACGCTGAAATACTGAACTGCTGATTTTTTGTTCGTTGTCAATTTTAAACTTTATTTTGCATATCATACCCTAATTTTGATACAAAATATTAATTATACATTAAATAAAAATGAATGACTATCACGATTACGATGGTATAGTGACAACAGAATGTAAATAACAAAGTTGTCATAGGACAATATATACGCACGGGCCAATCTACACCTACCGTGATAATTCACACCTACCAATTAAAGGTACTCTATCATCGCACCATCGCACTTTTGTCGGCATAAAAATATTTCATTATTTTATACATGTTTTCGGAGCATTCTGCTACCATCGTTAGTGCGGCTCCTTTCTCGGTAGAACATATGTATATTGTTGAAATAATAGGGCATTGTTGTAAATCAGAAGCATTATGAAAACAGCTATCGGATGATGGATATTTCTCACAATAATAATTTTAGAGCCTTCATTTATGTTATTTCATAACAAACATTTATAATGCAGAATGCGCAATCATACCACTTAGTTTGCTGGTGTGCTGATTTTCGTGATCAGTTATTATAGTTTGTAATACATAAGAAGTATTCAGAATGTTGTGTTTTGGTAATGATCTTGCAATTCATACACAATTCATACATGTGTACTTGTGGACAGAGTTTAATATGCTATCGCGCAGTCTGGTCTTACTAATTTTTTGCATTCGCTGATAAGTAATCAAAACTTTCGACAATCTCCGTGAAAGCATGGGCTGTGTTGAGTTCTACTTCAACAGAAATCTAACAAGAGGGAGCGCGATGGCGTAGTGGTAGAGCGTCGGACTCCGAATCTTGAGGTCCTGGGTTCGAACCCCACAAGCGTCACCGTGTTGTGTCCTTGAGCAAGGCACATCTACTCCCTACAGTACTGGTTAAACCCAGGAAGCGTTGGCTCCGTCCCGACATGACTGAAAAATTGTTGACTGGGACGTTAAGCCTCAACACAAACAAACAAGAAAACAAGAAAAAATGGACATAATGATTAAGTTTATCTTCGATGTGTGAACATGTGTATTTGTTTTCTTAACGGCGGTTTGAACACCTGTTTTTATTTTCTTAAATGACTCTCATTAAACAAAAGGTGTCAGCTCAATCAACCTCTCAGGTACATTGTTATTACTGTACATTCTAATAACGAAATTAAAGAAGCCTAACTAAGTAACCCGTGAGATAAATTGCTACTTAAACCCTACTAAATCCGAATCGCTTCTATTAGACATTTCTTGCCTATCCTGAGATGTACTCCGAGATGTAAATACACCATATTTTGATAAAAAGTCAGGGATTATCTCAAGTTGTTTCATTGCATCGATGCACTTTTGGAACACTTTCGTTTATCCTACTGTTCATTTGTAAATTAAATGTTTGTCCTTGCATTCGTTTGTTCGTTCGTTTTTTTGTTTGTTTGTTTTCTCGCTTTACGACCACGACGTACAGCCAAGATCATGTCGGAACTGTCAGTTATCCGTACCATGAAACCCCTGTCACACCAGGGCGACGCACTCACGGTGTAATAGAAAAATACAGAACGCCGAGGTGAGCGCGGTACGAACGCCGTTGGAAATCATAGAACGAAAACTATGTACGATTAGACAAGAAATGTCATGAGATAACCTGCTATTTCCGTCAGTGCACAGATCAGCATTTTGATCGCTTGGCCGATTAGCGCACATACTTTTATTAGAAAGCACTTCCTGGACTAGCTACAATGTATCAACCTGTGACTATGCAGCTCCTGGTAAGCGTCGGCCTGATCAACAACTAAAACGCATGCACATGTATAGAAGATTGGAATTTTATTTTGAGACATCCCCATTAAAAAGACGTTTGTATTTCAGTGTATGGTGTACAACTCTATCTCGGGTTAGGCAAGAAATGTCTATTATACGCTTTCATAGGTGCCATAGGTACAACAGACACGTGCCTAATGACAATCGATTAATAATTCTCTCTCACTCTCGATTAGTTTCAAGCCAGGTACATGTATTGCGACACACGCCACACTGATTTTTGGTTGATACTGAATCTTGGTGGTCTAAATGGCGCTTATGTTGTCTGACAAAATATTCATACATCCTCTGTTTTCCTGTTGGCATGTTAGCATTTTGAAAACATAAGCTTCAGAATATTTTGCATGTACAACAGTTTATTGTTCCAAATATTTTCCCCTTGACTGAATTCTAAATTTAGCCACCCACCCAACACCTGGGGTGATGATAAGAAATTGATCGACTCAGTACCAGAAGATATATAAAAGTGGTCCACAAAGAAGTATGTATACTCATCGACAAAAAAATGAAACCCGAAACTAATTTGTAGGTGCGACACGCGTGTACATGTATATTGCTTCAAAATGACACCTATGTAATTACCAAATGTTTTGATAGTACGAAGTGTGATGGTCTTGAGCACCTTGAATTTTCACGGTAGCCATTGAATGGCACGCGTGTACATGTATATTGCTTCAAGATGACACCTATGTAATTACCAAATGTTTTGATAGTACGAAGGCAGAGCACCTTTAATCTGTAGGTGTAAATTTTCACGGTAACCATTGAATGGCACGCGTATACATGTATATTGCTTGACTATGACACCAATGTTATTTAGCTAATAGTGTCCTTCACTAAAGTTAATTCAATTAAAATATCTGGAGGTGTATGGAGGTCTCTGCTTCATAGGCGACTACTGTAGGCCATAAAATAAAAGTCTGCCATACATGTAACTGATTGCACTAAACAGCTACCTAATTGCGATAAGCGACTACCTTAGGGGCCATAAACGATTGCAATGAACAGTTAAAGTCTATGGCAATCTACTATGTTTCCAAAGAAAAAGGGAAAACGTAGAATTAAGCAGAAAAGAACTTCCCACTCCATTCATTCATTTGAAAAAGAAAGCGCTACATTTTTTATATGTTTGAAACAATTGGAAACAATCGTATTCATTCATTCATTCATTCATTCATTCATTCATTCATTCATTCATTCATTCATTCATTCTTTCTTTCTTTCTTTCTTTCTTTCTTTCTTTCTTTCTTTCTTTCTGCAGCATGCATGAGTATACAGCTGTAATCATATTAATTTCATTAATAGTCAATGATTTGCCATAATCATCGTTGGTGTTATGAATGATATCATTTATGAAACATATGAACAGCACCGGGGAGAGCGGGTCCCCTTGCTTTATCCCTGTGTCAGTGTTGAAAATTTTTAAAAAAAATATGACATTCATGCCTTTTTGCAACTAAACACATTAGTGTGGTAATCGATTAATGATCAACACGCGTCACATTAATTAAGTTACCAGTGAATTCATGCGGAAGGTCAAAATGACACTTTGGTTGATCGAGTAAGATTGAGTGATAACAAATAGGTGTGTTCACACCTCGTGTTCAAACAAATACGTATGTTCACACCTCGAAGATTAGGTTAATAACACTACCATTTTACAAGTAGAAACCTTTACTCAGAGAGAAGTACATGTACTTGCACGAACTATCAAGTCCTAGAATGCTAGAACATTTTGTTTGACAATTCTGCAGCTTTCAAACCCACACAGAAACTGATATATCTTTTCAGCTTTATCTGAATTTTTGCCATCATATGAAACTGTCCGCTTTTACCAGCAAAAGCAAAAATATTCAAGAAGCAATGAACAATGTTTAATAATGCCGTCAAATATGGACAAACTAAAATTTCTGGTGGGAAATATGGGTCCGCGCAAATTCATTGATAGGCTGCTAAACTGACTGACCATATTCTGATTACGGGTATTTACTAAACCAACCAGAATCGGAACCTGCCCAGGAAAAGTGGTTCAGGCCAATCCATCTATACATATTCATGTAAGCACCAGTTGTGTACTCAGGTCTTTATAGTTTCAAGCGCATTTTGATTGCCATGACATTCTTATAGTGAGTAAAAGTTCCATACAACTGAGGTACCATTCCCACACGGCCGTAGCTGTTGACTAGGACGCTTAACCACAAATCAATCAAACAAACACCCGCACCCATTTCTTGTTTCTATGTTTAAACGTGTTTTTAGAACTGACATATCCGGAAGGCCCGTCTTGCACTATTTTTCAATTTCTTCAATTGATAAATGTTACATGCATTTCTAATCGAACCCAGACCGGACTGCTCATTCTACGATAAACACTTTTCTGTGAGAATTCTGACCAATTCTGATAGTGTATCAAACTGTCCACATGCATGTATAAATGAAACTGCAGGAACTATACTGAAAACATAACGGCTTGAATACTTTTGGTGTATTTAAATACATCATAGCTAATTTAATTCAAATCAGCACATCAGCAAACGACTGTCAAGTTTCTAAATGGTATGGTCGCACACGGGCAAAGACACTGCTTAAACACTGAAAAATGTTATCAAATACATAAAATCAACATTAGCATTTGCTTAACAACGATCAAAACTGGTGTACAAAAAAAAAATCAGCAATTCAGCATTTCAGCGTTTTAGTATATTTCCGCTGATCAGTCAGTTGCTGAATTCAGCAGAAAATTCAGCGTTTTAGTCTGTCCCTTTTTCTCGGGGCGTCCCGTTTTCGCCAGATACGCTGATTGACCCGTCCTATATCTTGAAAAGGACGTATAATATTTGCATGTATTCCTGGACATTCGATTTTTACTTTACATGAATGCTAATTTGTTACCAATTGAACATTAGGCTTGAAATATATCATTCAGCGTTTTTAACTAGATAACATACACGCACATGCCCTTATTTGTGTCGATAAAAGATGACAAATAATATAATATACGAAGCATTTGACATTTTTGCTGTTACGTCAGCAGACAGATACATGTTTTTGTTTTTCTCTCTCTTTTTGTGACTTAAATTTTGTGCATGTATGCATATATTTGTCACAGTTTAAATACGCAACTTTTCGTTCCGTGGCAAATTTGCTTGAAGCGCTCACTGATCAAATCAGTCCGTGTAGACATCAACGAAATATCTTGCTCAACTGGCTTAGGTCGCTCTTCATTCTGTAATATTGCCGTTGTGGGGTTGGGGTGCACGTTGGACAAAACAATCGTTTTCCTCCAAAGAACCAAATGATTCGCCTCTATCCTGGTGAAATATCTTGAAATAGAAATGCCCGATAAACTAAACTAACTACTGTTACTTCATGTAACTGACTAACCAACTAAGAGAGCGATCATTTTATTTTATGGGGGTGGGGCTGGAAAATGTTGACCATGTGCGACCCCCGGGTGCGACCATGCCATTTAGAAACTTGACAGTCGTTTTTGCTGATGTGCCGATTTGAATAAAATTAGCTATGATGTATTGAAATGCATCAAAAGTATTCAAACTGTTAATTTTGCGATATAGTTCCTGCAGTTTCATATATGTATGCATGTGGACAGTTTGATACGTTATCGCGCAGTCTGATCACATCACCGTAATTCGAGATATTCGCGTACTAACGGTAAGAAATCAAAACTTTCCACAATGGCTATGGTTTCATATGATGTGTTGTGCTCTACTTGGTCAGAATTCTCACAGAAAAGTGTTTATCGTAGAATGTGCAGTCCGGTCTGGGTTCGATTGGAAATGCATGTAACATTTTCCAGTTGAAGAAATTGAAAAATAGTGCAAGACGGGCCTTCCGGATATGTCAGTTCAAAAAAAAACAAAAAACGTATAAACATAGAAACAAGAAATGGTTGCGGGTGTTTGTTTGATGGATTTGTGGTTCAGCGTCTCAGTCAACAGCTATGGCCATGTGGGATTGTGGAACTTTTACTCTCTATAAGAATGGCATGGCAATCATAATGTGCTTGAAACTATAACGACCCGAGTACACAGCTGATGCGTACATGTATATGTTTAGATGGATTGGCCTGAACCACTTTTCTTGGGCAGGCTCAGACTTCTGGACGGTTAACCCGTAATCAGATGGTTAGTCAGTTGGCGCGGGCCCTTATTTCCACCAGAAATTTTAGTTTGTCCATATGTGACGGCATTATTAAACATTATTCATTGCTTCTTGAATGTTTTTGCTTTTGCTGTTAAAAGCGAAGAGTTTCATATACATGTATATTGCCCCGGGGTGGGGGCAGACCAACCCCTGTGGTCCGTTTTTTTTTTTTCAGAATTACCTACCTTCAGTCCATTTGCCCATTTCCTGCAAGTTTTGCCTTTCAAATAACATTTTAACAATTTTCCCCATTCAAATGCATGGGCGACCTATGTTGACCTTGCCGTAAAATAGGTCAAGGTCATCCAAAGGTCATAATTTATAAACACATTGTAGTACTCCAGTCCCCGATGCTTCATGCCAAGTTTCGTTGAAATCGGTCCAGTGGTTCCGGAGAAGAAGAATTTTGAAGGGTTTTTACCATATATGGGCATGGCGGCCATCTTGGTCATGTGACCTGGATTATTTATGAGCACATTGGTTCCCCCTTCCCATAGATGCTTCCTATAAAATTTGGCTTTAATTGGCCAAGCGGTTTCAGAGAAGAAGATCTTTGAAAATGGTGGACAACGACGGACGGACGACGACGACGGACGCCGGATCATGCCCATCCTATAAGCTCACCTTGTGAGCCTAACGGCTCAGGTGAGCTAAAAATGGACGTAATAATTTCAAAAGTTAATCTTGAGGTGTGAACACGCGTATTTGTTTTCTTAACGGCGGTGTGAACGCATGTTTCTTTTTTCTTAAACTTCTCGGGTACTTGGTTTTTACGGCTACATTCTAAAAACGAAATTAAAGAAGCCTAATTAAGTAGCCCATGAGGTAAATTGCTACTGAAACCCTACTAAATATAGCGAATCGCTTCTGACAGACGCTTTCATAGTTGACAATCGATGAATAATCGATTAGTTTCAAGCCAGGTACATGTATCGCGACACACGCCACATTGAATTTTAATTAATACTGAATCTTGGTGGTCTAAATGGCACTTATTTTAATTACATGTTTTCGTACATCCTCCATTTTCCTTGTTTGCATTTTAGCATTTTGATAACATAAGCTTCAGAATAGTTTGCATGTTTAACAGTTTAAAAGTGGTCTATAAAAAGTATGTATACTCACCGACAAAAGATGAAACCCGAAACTAATTTGTACGTGTGAATTTTCACGGTAGCCATTGGCACGCTTGCACCTTTTTGTAGGTTTTGAACTTTCACGGTAGCCATTGAATGGCACGCGCGTACATGTACATGTATATTGCTTCAAGATGACACCTATGTAATTACCAAATGTTTTGATAGTAAGAAGTGTGATGGTCTTGAGCACCTTTAATTTGTAGGTTTTGAATTTTCACGGTAGCCATTGAATGGCACGCGCATACATGTATATTGCTTCAAGATGATGTCCTTACATAAAGCTAATTCAATTTAGATATCCATTTAAGACCACATGGAGGTATCTGCTTGACACCTTTATAATGAGGGGCCATAAAACAAAAGCGTGTCATAACTGAAAAAGAGAAGAAAGAAAAAAAAGCTATCTTTTTTTTCTAAGAAATTAAAATCTATGGCAATCTTATATATGTTTCCGAAAAAATGAGAGGAAAAAGTAGAATTAAGAAGAAAAGAACTTTCCACTCCATTCAATATTCATTTGAAAAGAAAGTGCTACATGTTTGTATTCATTCATTCATTCATTCATTCATTCATTCATTTATTCAATTATTCATTCATTCATTCATTCATTCATTCGTCGCTATCCTTGCTATGCACATGTTTAATGGTTACTTGACATACTTAAATGAAGTCTGGGGTGTCTTCTTTCCAGCTTTTCAACAAACGGTAGCTGTTTATGGCACACTTATCGAATAAGGTAGCTGTCTATTGCTTGCATTAATGACGCACGTGTATGGTTCAATAAAAGTGCGTCATTAATGCATGCAATAGACAGCTACCTTATTCGATAAGCGACTAAAAAAATGTAAAAAAAAGTGACAAAAATTAATCTGAGGAGTATATCCCAACCACATGCATATCTTCAAAGCATGGTCACAATGTCTGTAAAGTTTCAAGAGAATCGGAATAAAACTGTAGGACGAGTTGCACACACAAGGTACCCACTATCTATTCACTTTATCAAGAATTAAAAAGGGAAAATAACTCTCACAGAATGGGCCCTAGCCCCTTGAATTTACCTGAAAGAAAAAATACGGGTCCTCTTAATTTTCATATACAAACTACATACCAAATTTCAAGATCCTAGCTCTAACGGTTCCTGACCGAGTGCTAAGCATTACTCACGCATCACAGAGTCACAGACTGCACACCACTGCACACCACACCACTGCACTGCACGGACAGACCCAAACCAATATGCCCCCCTCAACTTCTTCCGAAATTGGGTGCATAAAAAAAGAAGAAGCAGAAGAAATCTTCACACTTTTACATTAAATTAGAAAAGTTATCATAATATGAAACTTAGTGCTCCGAAACAGAGATTTTAAGTACTCGTTAGAACCGCCTCGCCGAGGCGGTCCTAACGTGTACCCACAATCTATGTTTTGAGCAAAAATAAGAAAAATATCAAAATTTGTACACTGGGAATTTTCATTTTACAACAACAAAAAAAAAATTCTCTGTATATTGCATGGGCAAGTTTTCGTAACGGTATGAGAAATTATCACCATAACGAAAACATGCCCATGCAATATACAGATTTTTTCTAAGTTGTATAAAGTGAAAATTTTCAGTAGAAACCAACAATTTGGGTTTCCAACCAGGTCCGACACAAACCAGGCTGTACAAGAAAGCAATGACCAGGATATAGTATCCAATGGGGACAAGCTCCTTTGATTTCGCCTATGCGGATTTTTGCTTTTTTCCCACGCGGCGGCTCAACTACGCTGCGTTCTTTTCTCGCATACACAATACATAGATTTCCCGTGACGCGTCCAAATTTTTAAAGTTACATGAATTAAATTAACAACCGACTCATTAATTTTTAGACAACATTAGCTAAAATAATATATGAAAGATTGTAATAAGTATCACTTTGATTAATGCGCGATGCTCAATTCCTTTTGGATTTGCTCCATATATAAAATTGTTAAAAAGGTAATATTTTTGCTTAATTTTTTTCAAAAATATTTCAAACAAACATTGATATTATAAATATTTCCAAAAATGTCAAGTCTGTATGATATATACAACTTTGATACTAACTACTGCCTCTTTTCCCATCATTTTGCCTCTTTTCGCATCTTTTTGCAAAAAGAGCCTCTTTTCGCTATCTAGTCCCACCCGTCATTTTGACCTTCCGCATGAATTCACTGGTAACGACGCGCGTTGATCATTAATCAATTACCACACTTCTGTCGATAGCTGATTTCGTTAATGTGTGTAGTTGCGAAAAGGTGTGAATGTAATAATTTTTCAAACTTTTTCAACACTGACACGGGGGTAAAGCAAGGGGACCCGCTCTCCCCGGTGCTGTTCATATGTTTCATCTCGAAGCAATATGTATGTGATCTTCCTTCGAAGTTTCATAAATGATATCATTCATAACACCAACGATGATTATGGCGAACCATTGACCATCAATGAAATTAATATGTCTACATCTGTATACTCATGTATGCATACATGTATTATGCTGAAAGAAAGAAAGAAAGAAAGAATTAATGAGCGAATACGATTGTTTCCGATTGTTTGAAACATACACACATGTAGCGCTTTCTTTTCAAAGAATGAATGAAGTTATTTTCTTCTTAATTCTACGTTTTCCTTTTTATTTTTATTTTTTTTTAAATCCGGGAAACACATATAAGATTGTCATAGACTTTAATTTCTTCGAAAAAAGGAAGCTGTTCATTGCAATCATTTATGGCCCCTAAGGTAGTCGCTTATTGCAATTAGGTAGCTGTTTAGTGCAATCGGTTGCATGTAAGAAACACATTTATTTTATGGCCTACAGTAGTCGCCTATGGTAAAGGTATGAAGCAGAGACCTCCATGCACCTCCAGATATTTTAATTGAATTAACTTTATGTAAGGACAATATTAGCTAAATAACTTTGATGTCATACATGCAAACGCGTAACATTCAATGGCTACCGTGAAAATTTAACACCTCAGCTCTGCCTTCGTACTATCAAAACCTCTGGTATACATATGCACGCGTGCCATTCAATGGCTACTGTGAAAATTCAAAAACTACAAATTAAAGGTGCTCAAGACCATCATACTTCGTAGTATCAAAACATTTGGTAATTAAATAGGTGTCATCTTGAAGCAATATACATGTACATGTTCACGCGTGCCATCAATGGCTACCGTGAAAATTTACACCTACAGATCAAAGGTGCTCTGCCTTCGTACTATCAAAACATTTGGTAATTACATAGGTGTCATCTTTTCGTAGGTGAAGCAATACAATACAATACATATAATTTTATTCAGCATTAAACATAATCATATGTTTATAGCCTACATCAGCAATATAGTTCAGTGATAAACAGTATACAATGAACAAAACTTTCGATCCTGCAGGAGGTAGATCTATGTATGTTGCACCAATATAAACATCTTGGTCAAAAGTAAAAAATTCGTTTAAAGGTTTTAATCCATACAATTCCAGCTTGTTTTTTTGTTGCTGTTTTTTCTACCACTTTAATTTTACCACTGAAACAGTTTTTGTAATATACAGAAATTCCGCCGCTATATCGTCCTTTCAATGGCTACCGTGAAAACCTACAAATTAAAGGTGCTCAAGACCATCACACTTCGTACTATCAAAACATTTTTTGAGGAAGAGTATATTTTGATTTTCGGTATTGGGAATTTTGTATACACATGGAAAAATGTTAGGGAACATTTTTAGCTCATGGGGAAAAATCCTTTGCCTTTTTCAAGTTCTGGCGATTTTGAAATTTGCATCACAAATATTTCATATCGGGTCCGGGCCTTGGCATAGCTACATGGCATGTTATGGACGTCCATAACAGTTTGTATTTGTGCTACGGAGGATGCATATAAAATACGAGTTGCCTTAACTCATTTTTTGAAAGCGAAACAAGAATAGAACGTTGACTCTGATTGTTGTTCACTTGATGAGAAAACGACTTCCGTGTTTTATTTCAACTAAACCATACGAAATCTGCAGTTTGCATTGATTTCTATGGAAAGCAAAGTTCTTGGATATATATATGTTTTCATTTTTTTTTTTTTTCAAATAAAGCCGTAAAAGAATACTTCCGCTATGACCAGAACGTGCATATTCTAATCAGTCCTAACGGGTCATATCTGGCCCAACATTTACAACCTGCAAAATGTATAGCCAAAGAACAAACCGTAAAGAAACCTACCCCCGGAAATGGATGGATCTACCGCCGACAGTGACCGTCGGGGTAACCGGAGCGACACCGGGATTCGGGCGCGCGCCAGGTCTTCTCCGGAGCATCCTCCATGATGAACCGGGGCCTTCCAGCTTTGAAGGTTTGACCAGTGGAATAACAACGGGCTTGTAGCATTGCCATTTTAACATTTTAAGTCCCAAGGCCAACACACGGACAAATATGTACAGACTGCAAATACACAAAAGTGTCAGTTGTATTCAATACACAAGAGCAGAGACGGATAAAGATTCTGAAAGTCTCTTACATAAAGAAAATCCCTTGAATCAAGAAAATTAGACGAATTCAAAACTTGAAAATAGCTCGATAGGATGGAATGGACACGTGCGTGCCGTTGAAGTTTAACTACAAGCGTATTCGCTGAGAAGCCGAGTGGTTGCGGGTTCGATACCCGGCTGGTACATGCCTGTCTAGTCGTGTTGGTGACAAATGTTTATCCAGGCGTTGTATAGGCAATGCACCACTATGGATATTCATCAAACGCAAAGATAGCCAAAACGTTCGTTAAATAACAAAGACGTCGTCCAAATAAACCTTTTTGTCCTTCAAAAGACCGCCGAATAAATAAATAAATAAATAAATAAATAAAGAATTTGTCTATAATTGAATGAATGGAAGGAGTCACTAAGCAGTACATGAACGCATGTAAATAGTCCAGTAAAATATCGATCCATTTTTTTTTTTATTTTTACAACAATTTTCAAAATGAAAACCTTTCCAAGTGCGAAAATAAATAAATAAATAAATAAATAAATAAATAGATAAATAAATAAATAAAGAAATAAAGAAATAAAGAAAGAAATCAGGCAATATACCGACTTTATAATATAACTATTAGTATTACGGAATTTGTTTGTGCGTTTACACAGCATCAATTTTACCTGTATCGATTAGGATGAAATATACCTGTATCGATTGAGATGTAAGCCGATTTTTGATTGGATAATGAGATATCGTAAATGCCAGTGCACTGGTATATCGAAAGGGTCATAACTAATACCAGTCCACTGCTAAATTTTACCAGTGCACTGCTAAATTTTATCAGTCCACTGCTAATTTCTACCAGTGCACTGCTAAATGTTATCAGTGGACTGGTAAATTTATCAGTGGACTGGTAAAATTTGGCAGTGCACTGGTAAAATATAGCAGTGCACTGGTAAAATTTAGCAGTGCACTGGTAAAAATTTACCAGTGGACTGCTACCGGTGGTTTTGACCCTTCTGGTACACCATAAGTATAAAGCTGTGACGTCACTCACTCACTTTCTCTTTAAGCCGCTCATTTCAATTGCAAGACGTTCAAATATTCTCGCGATAATTTCGATATTTTATTTTGTATTTGTGGATATTTTCTGCGTAAAACTTGATAGAAGTATTTATGTGATAATACCGGAGAATAATATTTACCGAAGATGCCTCAGTGCCAGGCGATTAACTGTAAAAACAAGCCACAGAAAGGATGTAATAGTTTTTTTTCCAGATACCTGTCGTCGGCTGTTCGCTTCAAAATCGTAGGTGTCGACATTTTCACTATTTCTTATTAATGATCCAGTATGAACGGAATGGAATTACTGTTACATGTATCTACGCACGGTAGTTTTTATTCCGAATTTTGGCATTTCACATACAATTCGTCAAAGAATCGCGCACAATAGAAAAAAATAGGAATTCGCAAGTTTTTCATCCATTTTTTTCCAAGACGGAATCGGTATACACTCCAGGGGTCATTTTTTTTTTTTTTTTTTTTTTTAACATAATTTGATTAATTTGCTTCAGTTATCTATTTTATTAAATCTATAATCGGAGATGAACCGCCCAACACTAATTGATTTTTAATGCGCTTACATTTCTAATTTGTTTGCCACCAATCCAGAAAAGATTTTCATTCATGGGGATAATTATTTTTAGCATGTGACACGGTAAACACGCCTCAAACGGTCGGCTGACCTGTCAACAATGACCAATGACTGCAATTAAAGTTGTTAACATAAAGTTACGCGCCATCAAAAGATGCGACCGCTTTTCTTTAAATCGTTTGTTCGCCCTTATAAGTTGTTTACATAAGGAAACGCGCCATCAAAAGATGCGACCGCCATTCTTTAAATCGTTTGATCGCCATTATATGTATGAAACATTATCGACTACCTAACTATCGTTACATAATTTTGATTGGATTTTCATCTTAAAGGTGCGAAATACACTCGGATGGATGTCTCTAAGATGCTTTTTTGGTTCATAGACAACAAAACAAAGGTAAATATTGGGACGTATCGCGACAAAAACAACTTGCGCCCCGGGAATCACCACTGAGGTGATTGTCAATTTAGTTTTTCCCACTTCGGTTTTTGGAGTGGATATTTCTTTCTGACTGCGCCTTTTCCTGATCATTGCCTACTTGTACCTTTTTATGGAATCATATTCGCCCTCTTGGTAACTTATTTCTTCCTTCAGATGGAGCCAACGTTCAATTTCTTAAACATAAGACTTTACACATTCAAATACGTAGTGCAAACATCTTAGAAATCATTTTGTACATACCACTTAAATGACCATGGACTTCAGTAAATTCTACAATGTTATAGCTTCACATTATGGGTTAATGTGTGTGCGTTACATCATGAATACGTTTCTATCATAACATTGTGTGCATCTTAATTATTTGTGCAATTTATTGTCAAGTTAACGCAGCTGTATGGTACGTTATTTACATTAGGTTTGTATTGTACTTTCGTAGCACCTGTTACTGTGATAGTGCTTACCAGGACAAGCTACCGCCTGACATGTCATCTGCTCTGTGCTTGTCTAGAAACGAAAATACAACTTTAAAGGAGATAATTTTGAAGCTGGAAACAGATCGAGAAAACCTACAAACAACACTCCTACGATACTGTAACGCTGATCTAAAACAGTCATTTAGCGAAGAAATATACAAGTTAAAGGAAAGAATTCAAAAGTTGGAGCATATGAACAATTATGTGACATTCCTGGCTCCGAGAAAATGGATTTCAGAATCTGCTTTTATCTTCTTTCTGTACCCTCTCCAGTGCCTCCGCCAACTGATAGTTTGTTTATTGAAACAGTTTTACCTTTCCTATAAGCTCTCTCAGTTTCTAGCACTGCATGAAAAAGTCGATTTAGGCACCATAGTAAAAGTGTTGCAAACATACTGAAATGCCGGAATTTACTAAGGCTTGCTTCATATTTGACTTCATTTGAAGTTCATGCGCATTACATTTGCCTATGGAAAATGTCTGTGTTTACACAAGTATACGGATGGTGGCGCACATTTAGCTTGCCGCATTTACTTAATTGTGTGCGACCTGTGCATATGTTAAATGCATTATAAGATTCAAACCATTATCGTGCAGTACGTAAATATTTTGTCAAATTTTATTGTTTACTTTAAACGTTTTACCAAATATTTGCATAGCATGTTATTTCCCGTTCATGTTAACCTTTACTACGTATGTGAATATTAATCTGCATGTAGCAATTTACCGACTAATGCAAATAAAAACGTGAGCAGTCAATTTGAATACGCTATGCAAATGTAAATCAAATAAAAAATTTGCCATGCAAATGCAATCCTTTTAAATGACGTGTTTAATGTAATTCAAATTGTACAGTAAATTGATTTCAAATATCTATTTTTCAACATGAATGGTACATGCAGCAAATATAAGAAAAATATAAGTATGCCAATCGCAATTCAGAATCATGTTAACATGCGCGCATATTATTCTTGAATTAGATTTGCATATCTATGTAAAGGCTGCAGAAATGAGATATTTTTATCTTTCAAACATATGCAAACATGTGGAAAATACAAAAATGAGACCACGTTTGCAGGTTTCAAATATAAATATAATATTCATGTTTGCTAACGTATGTGCAGACTACATACAAATATATTTACGTAGTATATTTGCTGTTGTATGATAGGGTAATATCTGCAATATATTTGCATAGGTTGGTATGCATATCGGGGTTATTATGATTTGATCTGGTAGTGGGGTATGCTTTCTGGTAGGTTTGGTTGTTTGATCGTGGTTTAACGTCCCACCAACAGCTAAGGTCATATGGAGACGGGACCTCGGTTTATAGTTCCATCCGACGGACTGGAGAAGCCATGGGTCGAACCTGCGATTGATTTTGGTCAAATTACATCTTTTCTTTCCCTAGATCCATTAACTGTCATGATTGTCGATCCAGTGCTTCAAACCGCAGAACACATTGTCGCCACCAATGACCTTGACTAGTTAATATCCTTTTGGTGTACGGTTAATTAAATATGCACGATATAATATGTGAATCATTGAGTTAGCAAAACAATATGTAGCCTCTTCAAGCCATAAATTAGAAATGGTATTTTTTACGCAAATCCTTATCAATAGATGCATTTCGGTTTATTGAGGAAACTCGTTCCTGTGCGCTTTATTTTGTTGAAATATTTGAACTTACAGCTCTCGAATTTCATATGTAACTGACTAATAGTTAGGAAATTATTATTTTAAATAAAAAGGGAGCTTATTCGAGTGCAATTGCCCACATATTAACTTGAAATATTACACGTAGTCGCAATTAAACTAAAGTGTATTTCGATAGCATGTTGGATATAAATTTTAGAAAATTGCGAGTTTTGTGGAGAATAAAATGTAACAAAAATCATTGAAGAATCGTACATATATAATGTCAATAACTATCCTGTCGACGCAAAATTTTGCTAGACATTTATGTTAAATATTAAATAACGCTTTTGTTTCATATCCCAGCTAACTGATCGTTAAACAGACAACACTTTGAAAACGAAAACGTGTTACACTTAAAAGATGCTCGACAGTTTGAACTAAACGATGGTTAAATTTTGTTCTCTATTGTCAATGTCATTACCCCGAGATGCAGAGTCATAATGTTAATTCTACATAATAATGAATAAATGTTCCACAACGAATTTAGCACCGATGTTACAATAGTTTTTTTTTTTTTTTTTTTTTTTTTTTTTTTTTTTTTTTTTGTTGTTGTTATTTTTTTAGACACGCATATGATGCTTCAACGCTACGAATAACGAATATTTCCCGAAAACTTGCAGTTTGTTATAAATGATTTCTAAGAAATGTTGTCAATCCTTTCTGAAGCTACTCAAATCCTTTTATGAATAGCATACGATAAGATAAGAGGCGGGCGTGTTTACGCACATGTGTTCCGCGCACATCAAAAGAATGATTCCAGACGCATAGGTTATTGCATAGCTAATTGGTTAATTAGCGCCTACATCAATCAAATGAAACTGGAATGTATTTTATCTTAAACTGAGACGGTCTTTTGAGACGCTATACATACAATCCTCTTAAATAAATCTATTTATTTATTAGAAAAATGGACAATTCCATAACATTATCGGATTGAATACCCACATCTTGATACGCCTTAAATTTTGTTTTATTAGATGCTAATGTTTATATTCTCCTTCAGATAGCATCAAAAACCTAATCTTTAGTATCCTTTTACGATCAGGTACCATCAGGGTCAGGACACGACGATTAAGTCGAATCTGTAATACTCGCACGCGCGCGCGAGCACACATCATGTACATGTCGTGTACAGCATCACTACAAAGTAAGATGCGGAAACGTTCTATATAATTCTGCACAGACTCAAGCCATCCTACTGAAAACATATATCTGATCTTCCGTCCAGGTCCAACAAAAGCATTTCATGAAACATGATGTACATGGAGCCTTGTTATCACTGCCCCGGTTTAACTGCCTGGTTTATCCCGGTTTAATTGTTTGTTTATATTGAGGTTTAACGTCTCAGTCAACATTTTTTCAGTCATGTCGGGACGGAGCCATTGCTCCCTAGGTATTTACCAGTACTGTAGGGAGTTAAACGAAACTCTCTTAGCTGTTATTCCGCATATCCGTCACATTTACTGGTAAAGTGAAAGCCGCGTCCGGCACAATATATGGTGGGAATATGGCCGCCGCCCTTTGAGGCCTAAAGAAATAGATGGGCTGTTTGTGTCTTCAGTGAAAGCATATACATGTACGCTACTGACTGACCATCGGATTACTGGTTAACTGCTCAGGCGGAGCTTGCTCAAGTTTATCCGTACATATATTCTTACTGGCTTGTTAATTTAGTTTTTCCCCCACCTCGGTTTTTGGAGTGGAAATCTTTTTTTCTGATTGCGCCTTTTCCTGATCGTTGTCTACTTGTACCTTTTACTGTGGGTGGTTAGATTGAAGCACTTTTTGTACATTCTAATTTTGTGGATAGGAGTCCCATAAAATGAAGACCACGTCCCTACATGATCATAGCTGTTGACTGGGATGTCTAGCATTAATTCAAACAAACAAACATTTAATGCTAAACTGTCACGAGAAGAAAACGCAAAAGTTGTAATTCAAATGTTTTTCATATCTATAAAAATTCGATTTAATCAATTTTGACACAATATAAGCATTCGTTTGTTTGCAAACTATGTTATGAATTTCGTATCAAAATAATTTGTAATGTAACTTAACAGTCCTAGATATAGCAATTCCACTAAAATCCAAAACTGCAAATAATATCGAGCACGACAACAATTTGCCCCTTGCCATGCACAAAAAAAAACATTGCTATCTCATTGAAAACATAAGTTTTTTCCAGTTGCACTGATTGTCTGGCAATGATGCTAGCTTGTCTGAATGGTCATAGTCGACGTAATCGACCTAATATAGCGTACTTACGTCGAATCTGTAGAGACATTAATGCATTGGTGTGCAAAGTTTGGTTTATCAGACCGGTGTCAACATAGCCTGGGAGAGACTGCAGCAGTGCGTATAGTTATAAGATGGCAAATCTGAGGTCACGTGACGTCACATATACGTCATCAAGTTTGTAAAAATCCAATTGTGCCGGATAATTCATTTTCAAAGAACAATTGGCACTTATTCATTAATAGGTCATAAGACACATCAAACCTGCACATGGTCTAAAAGCTGCATGGTTTCAAGGTCTTTATTTTGATATATTTTGCATACCGCTACTTCAAAAAAAAATGAAATGGCAGCATTTTACATGTAGCACCAAGAGCCGTGAAAAATCGCAAGTTGTGCCTGAACATCTGACGCGACGTCTGTATGTGACGCATTGAATTCTTCATGGGCTGTGCGAATTCTGTACCAATACTTTACATTGTAGCGACAAGCGGCCTTTAAAACAAAGTTCCTAACCGAAAACTTGAATTTTCTAGGTCATTATTTGCTCAAGTGCCTGTCCCACTGCGCTTAAGATATCAACAATTTAGATCTTTCACTGATCAGAATGTGTAGATATATAAACTGGTCATTATATTCATTAGATTCTGGTATGTGTATCTTCTGTCCCATTCATAGAATACTATTTCTAGTGACTGATAAGTATCATCTCTGGAACTTGCTATCTGCCATTACTTATGTTTCTACTTTCTCCAGTCTATAATGAATCATAATTTATGCAAGCTCCAAGAAACAGCTTTTGAATTATATGGCCACATGTGGTCCACGCCAAAGAAAGGAACTTATTCCTAACAGTCAACAGTATTAATAAGCACCTATTTGTTATCATTATCACCAAAAATGCGTTCTTTGGGGTTTAAGATTGATTTACGATTGTGGGGGTCATTTCTTTGGACCCGATGTGCAGATGAAGAAAGCATAAACACGTTGGAAAACATTCTACATAATTTGCATGCGCAGTCTTACCACAAAACTGGTGATTTAATAATCGTACGATTGCTTACGATTCCGTGGGACCGGTACTTTAAGTTCCAGTCCCACTGCGCTTACGATCGCAATACGATGGAAAACATTTTATAAATGCATTCGCAGTCTTATCAATAATCTTATGATTAGACAATCGTACGATTGCTTACGATTCAGTGGGACCGGTACTTTAGAAGAAAAAAAAAGTGTCTTTTGTGTTAATTAAAGCCAAATAAAATGCATTCAGAATTGTTCGATATTCAATGCCGTAAACAATGTACCGTTTATGCAAGACAGCACAGCACATTTGACCACGGTCCGCTGCAAACAGATTTATTCCGTAATTCGTTCACTTTAAACTAAGGAAAATTAATATTCTAACTCTTGGAAATGTACTTTCTGCAAAAAAAGATCAGGCATAGTCGAAAAATATTCGGTTAGCAATATTCAATGAAAAATAGGGGCGTGCTTATAACTTTTGAGTTTAATAACTGTAAAGTTTTGTTTTAAAATTTGTTGTTGCCGTTGTTTAGTATTTAGGATTGTTATAGGTAGATTTAATAAGATGCAGTTATATTTAATTTGAAAGCAATCTGTTCTTATATATTATTTTTGATGTTTCTTTGGCGAAAATAAAAAACGATAATTATATAAAATGCAACATTGTAACATTGTTTTGTTTTCGAAATTTTTACGCAATCAAGTTACCAAGTAGCTCACCAAGACTGCATAGAGTGTAATCTTTGCTACAATGAAGACATTTGTAAGCAAAATGCATGTTAGGTATTTGTTTGACAGGACTCTTTGAAACTGTATTTATTCGTGTTGCCAAAAAGTTGATTTATGTAAATTGTGTTTGCTTGTATATCAATAAATTATGACTGAGACGTCATACATGTAGCTTATCATTCCCCTGCACCTTTGATTAATTATCTGACCGAACCCCATATGTTGTCTGCAAATCTGTTTAATTAAACGTGGAGGGAAAACGAATGTTTCGTTTTGATCCTTATCGTGAGAAAAACTGTCATCATCAGGCGGTTCTGGTCACACAACAGGCTCGAAAGTGTATAATAATTTGTCGAACAGAATATCATATGATTAAATATGGTCTAATCACAAAACTAATAATTATGATTAGACTATCATTACATATACAACTCTATCACCGTCCAATGCCAACACTGAACATGAAACCTGAATTTAAATACCACGGGCGATGCCAGAAATGAATATTCATCAAATAATTCGAAAAATCTGTTATATTTTGCATAAGGTATGCAAAAGATTTGCTAATGTCAGTTTTTGAACATGTACAACAGCGCAACCAAACGAAACAAACATTAATGTTTGCGGAAGATACGTAAATCAGCCATCAAATATTGACATAGCTAGATGTATACATGCCATTTTAAATGCGGCAAGCTAAAGGCATGCATAAGGTATGCAAAATGATATGAAATGCCAGTCTTTTAATATGTACAACAACGCGATCAAAAGAAACAAAGATTTACGTTTACGGAAGATACGTAAATAAGTAATCAAATATTGGCATAGCCAATTTTATACATACCATTGTAAATGCGGCAAACTAAAGGCATACATAAGGTATGCAAAATGATTGCAAATGCCAGTCTTTGAACATGTACAAAAACGCAACCAAACGAAACAAATATTTACGTTTACAGAAGATACGTTAATCAGCTATCAAATTTAGGCATAGCCAATAGTATACATACCATTGCAAATGCGGCAAGCTAAAGGCACACATAGGGTATGCAAAATGATTGCTAATGCCAGTCTTTGAACATATACAACAACGCAATCAAAAGCAACAAAGATTAACGTTTACGGAAGATACGTAAATAAGTAATCAAATATTGGCATGGCCAAAAAATACATACCATTGTAAATGCGGCAAGCTAAAGGCACACATAAGATATGTAAAATGATTGCAAATGCCAGACTTTGAACATGTACAAAAACGCAACCAAACGAAACAAATATTTACGTTTACAGAAGATACGTAAATCAACTATCAAACTTAGGCATAGCCAATAGTATACATACCATTGTAAATGCGGCAAGCTAAAGGCACACATAGGGTATGCAAAATGATTGCTAATGCCAGTCTTTGGACATGTAAACAACGTTATCAAAAGAGACAAACATTCGCATTTACGGAAGATACGTAAATCAGATATCAAATATTGACATTTCAATGATATACATGCCTTGGTAACTGCGGCAAGCTAAAGCACACATAGGATATGTAAAATAATTGCAAATGTCAATGTTTACACATGCAAAACAACGCAAGAAAATAAAAGTCAAATTCATCGCAACATTTACCTGTCATGTAAATTCCCAGCAAATTTCGACTCAACATTTGCCAAGTATTTTATTAATATGCAAGTACCAGTAAATTTTTGATACATTTACTTTTATGAAGAAACCATTGTAAATGATTAGCGCATGTAATTCCATAAATTTACCAAATATTTGCATATGTTTGTAAATTCGCGTAAATCGAGGTTTTCATGCAGTGTAGAAATGAACATTCGTCTTTCTCTTCCTGAGTATGTTGAAATTTCAACCATGATTTCTGAATGTGTTCAATCACACTTACAGATTGACTGCCGTTTTCATTTTTAACCTTCATATCAACTCCAATCTTCTGTGTCATTTTATGTACGAAATTCATACAGTAATTGAGGCATCCATGAGAAAATGTGTTTTGCAGATACATGTACCAAGCTTAAAGTACAGATCAGCTGTGTGGCTGCATAGACATTTTGCTTCCTCTGTGTTTTTAAACCCCGATTTGTGAAGTATTTTGCTATGTTCTTTGGCTACATAACTTGGGTTTATGTTCTAGCTGTTTCGAAACTAATGCCAGATCTATTTTCTCGTGACTTTGTTCAACACTTGTAATTGTTAGGAATGATTTACAGGTAACTCCCAAAATAATTTATGAAAATAATGTCGCTTATTAAGCATCAAACTTTTGAGATGAATTTTAGGGTGTCTAAGACCCTTGACACTGACCTACATGATTAAAAATTACAACAATGGATGAAATGAATACACCATTGCAACAAAAAAATATTTTATTCCAATTTATATTTTCAAATTTTTGACCCCTACCTCCGCTTCGCTAGCCATTTCTACAGTATGTGGAGGAATGCTTCATACATTATAGCATTTATCCGTTCTTAAGACATCATACTATCTTTCTCATGGCAAAGTTGTAGTAGAAATTGCTATAAAACGGAGTTTTGGGCTTTCGAAAACAAGGCATATTTTACAGGAAAGGGTCAATGGTCCTTTTGTGAACCACTGCAGAAGATGAGGGTGTATTTAGGCGCCTGTAAATTCGGTTTTAGCCCCCCCCCAGTATTTTTATATTACTGATCGTTCAAAGGCGATACTTCTATTGTCGTTCCATTTGTTTTATGTTTTGGAGTCGAATTTTGTGCTGTTTGAACCTTATGTGAGCTTTCATATTTTATTAAAGTTCGAGTGACTGAGTGGCACCCTATTGAGAAATAGCTGCTCATTCGGTTTATGATATGTTTTCTAAGTATAAGTACCTAATTGTCAATTTAATTTTTCCCACCTCGGTATTTGGAGTGGGAATTTCTTTCTAATTGCGCCTTATCTTGATCATTGACTACTTTTAGGTGTTTTAAATGCTGACTGATTATCCCCATAATAATAATTGCGTTTTTAGAATCGCAAACTGATAGTCTTTGGCTGCCAGTAGCTCAAAAACGAATGCGATAAATACCAATAGTTTTGTTTGCTATACCTCAGCATCGTAATTCTGCTTTATCTTCAACTTCAGTCGTATTTTTATCAAAGCACAGTTACCCTACAAGGTCGTGATCATACAAAAAACACAATTAACTAGTCGTATGTAAAACATTTCAAACCCATTCGTTTCATGATAACACGCGCGTGATAGTTATCTTTCGGTTAAAATCTCTACACCACAGAACGTGCAACGTGTCGTTTCGGTACAATGGCTCTTATCTCCTATCACTCTCCTCTAATACATATGGGCAGCGTTTCTTCCCGGTTATGCTTTTGTTTGCAACTTTGAGAGTCTGTGTACGAGCCATACACTTCGAAAAGTCTATCTCTCTCTCTCTCTCTCTCTCTCTCTCTCTCTCTCTCTCGTTGGTTAGAGCAGGATGCTCAACCAGTTAAGCAGTTAACTGTTGTCAGAGAGCATTTAGGTTTTAAACAAATGAGCTCGGTAGAGACATGTATATTTCAGATGAAAGTAGATTCGCGAAAGGTACCTTTAGACGTGAATCTTTTCTCATTTGATTCTATTGCCAAAAGCAAAGTATGTCTGTCAAACTCAACGGCTGACATCCTTGAATCCTGAAAGAAGTGCGATATTTTTTTCAGTTTCGACAGGGATTATTTCAAACTTAGTTCAAACGGACGTTGAGCAGTATAGATGTGTTTTCGAACGAAACTGTATTCTACGTTTCATCATACAGTCAAGTCACACATTTAGCGTTAAAAATGTGATATGAATAAATGATTGAAACAAATCGAAACAGACAGTTATATTCGTAACGACACTCTGTCACGTAACTACGATAAAAACACTTTATGGTATCGTTTAAATTGCACAGTGTTTTGCCAATATTACAAAGTGTGTCCAAAAGATACCTGTTTGCAGCTTGTTTCGCACATTTTGAATAGTGCATCTTAGTTTCTTATTACAATACATTTAATGCAGGTAGATCAACTATTTTGTCAAGTTTAGTCTGAAATAATGACAGTGTCTGATTCAATGTTATTTGCAACGGCCATTTTTGACATCATTTTGAAGAACAAATTACCATTCCAGCAGCATTGAAATTTGAAAATAAATCGCTCCATGGACTTTAGCAGGACATTCTTTCAATTGTCCAAATGAATGTTGCCTCGAGTCAACGCAGTAAACGATAAAAAAAATAGCGAGATCATGCTAGAGCTATGCCTTATTCATTTAAAAATGCAAACGCCCAATTGTTTCCCCCCCCCCCCAAAAAAAAAAAATACTCCTCAAACTTACAAAATTATATTTGCCCAATAAAATTCATATGTTGCATAACAACCCACGGTCATTTTTTATTCTAACTTACCAGCTTGTTGATTAATACGCCGATCGTTACAGAACAGATAATTATAATGGTAAAGAGCACGGCACATATCATCTGCAGTTGCCTTATTGCCGATATATGCTTGACACAGTTCGATCTTGAAACGCTATCATTGTTATCCTCGACTTTATAGTTTGTATCAGTATCGCTGACAATGACTGAGCCTGCTGCAGGTCCGTCACCTGTGTTGAGTTGAAGGTTTTCATATCGTCCTTCATCTGTGGACGCTTGTGGAATTTCATAAGCATTCTCGGAATCGTCATTGGCCGTGCCTCCCACAATGTCATGCAACTCCACTGGTTCACCCATCACCACAGAATCGACACTGGTCTTAAATGAAATTTCAAAAGTATAATACAAGCTTAAAAACGAATTAATGAATGTCATGTACCAACACCATCATATCGCTAAAAATCGTTCTTTCATAGTGAACAAGACATTTTAGTTTTCAAAAAGCAAGATCTCTGAAATATACTACTCAAACTTTGATAAGCATCAAAACTTAATTTTTGATTACAGGATCTACACGTAATCTAACACCCAAAATGTTGCTATAGATATATACCAGAATCAGCATCGTGCAAACATTCCATCTTTTTTTCGCATTGCCTGCGAACGCTTCTTTCGGACTTGCAGAAACGATGGAACCCCCCCCCCCCTCCCATGAAATTGAAGTTGTCACTGTTTCCTACCCTATCCAAAGGTACAAGTAGGCAAAGATCAGGAAATGGCGCAATCAGAAAAAGATTCCCACTCCAAAAACCGAGGTGGGAAAAAACCAAACTAACAATCAGGTACTTATACCATGAAACATATCGTAAGCCGAATGAGCAGCTATTTTCCCAATAGGTGGCCACTCAGTTACCTTAACTTAACTAAAAATATGAAAACATACATAAGGCGCCAACAGCACAAAAATTGTTTATACACCAAGACATAAAACAAAAAGAACCACCACAGAAGTATCGACTTGGAACGATCAGTAACACAAAGTTACTGGCGGGCTTAAACCGGTTTTACATGGCCATAACCTCACCCTCAGCTTCTGCGGTGGTTCATAACATTTAGTTAGTTATTCGGTCCTCGTGGTGAATCTCTAACTAGTTAATTAATCATAAAGAACAAACAAATAAATCATGATAAACATCCTGATGAATCAAAAACCAGGACTCACAGACTGAGTAAGCTGCCCGACGATGGCGATCCCTGGGCGTCGAATAACCTACTAACTCCGGAGCAAAAGAAAAAAACACCAGTTGGACCCCGGTGGGCCAAGCAACAGACAAGAAGCTCCGGCCCCAACCAACTAAAATGAATAGCTTTATTTCGGGGCCATCATAGAGTCTGACGCCCGACCCACCGGCGTGCAATTAAAGAAGGCAGCATAGCTATCAACCATGATTGGGTTAAAAACTAAGCATGCAGACTGTCGCATAACATTCAAGTTATAACCTATACGTCTGTAACGTGTTATGATTTTTCTGAACTGAACAGAAAAATCATTAATTCCTTTAAGTTTCTTAAATTTGTAAACCAAGTCACCATAAAATTCAGGTTCCGAAAGGCCCTCACTTAAAAGCGTCTTTAACCCAACATTATATTTGGAAATCAATTCATAGTGTCTACGATAAAATTTAGAAAATGTTTTTCGAAGTTTATGATACCGATAGCCCTGTTGGAGAAGTTTTGCCGTTAAACATTTATTTCGAGCGTTGAAGTCTGTAACATGATTGCAGACTCTAGCAAACCTAATAAGTTGCGAAATGTATACACCATAAGAAGCACGACGAGGAACGTCACCATCCAAAAAAGGAAAATTTACTATATCAAAATCAAAGTCATCGCGCCTATCATAAATTTTAGAAGAAACAAATCCATTTGCAACAGAAAGATGTAGATCTAAAAAGGGGGCTTCAGTATCTGTGATATTGGCTTTGTTCAACTGAAGTTCAGGTGGATAAATTTGATTGACCATACCTTCAAAATAAGGGTTGTCAATGTTCAAAAGGTCATCGAGGTACCTAGATGTGGAATTAAAAGCCTCAATAACATCAGCTTGATTATTATGGTTAAGAGAATCCATGAAATCTCTTTCGTAGCAGTATAAAAATAAATCAGCTACGAGAGGTGCGCAATTTGTACCCATCGGAATTCCAACAATTTGTCTGTATAACTTGGTCCCAAATCTAATATAAATATTATCAAGGAGATAGGATAAGGCGTCGCATACATTCTGACATGACCAAAGTGTATACCGACTTTGGTCAGAGGAAGTGAAAAAAGCCTTTTTGTCATTACATGCCAAATAAAGTGAACCATAGTTTTTTAATGCCCTTTTGAAGGTCCACTCTATCAAATCCAGAAGTTTTTCTTTTATTAGATTATGTGGTAATGTTGTATACAGAGTAGAAAAATCATAAGTGGACAAGCTTGTCGCACGGAACCCTCTACACTTCAATTTACTGAGCACCTCACCAGAATTTTTAATTGACCAAAACCAATTTTTATTTGAAGTTTCATACACTGTCTCACAGTATCTTATAACATGAGATTTGATAGCAGTAAGACAGGAAGTCAATAATTTAGAAAGTTCAGTGGTAGTACAAGAGCTAGAATTTGCAATCCTGTCGTTCATCTCCTGTTAATGGTTCATTCAATTGTAAAACTGATTTAATTATCGCAATGTGTCTAAAATGCACTGTTGGAAAATTTCAGAAATCTGTGATTTTTGTTAAATTACAATTTAAAAAAAAAAAACAGAAATGTCGCTTAAAGTGTTGTCCTTTGCACGGTGAGCAAGAAACTGAAAACCGTTTTTGATTATGCACTGTGGCCAGTGTTTTATGTGTTATCAAATTGTTTAATCACGGTGTAATGCAAATTTTCATTAAGAAAATGTCAGTCTAATGACAAATGTTTTAAAACGCTGTAAATCTAAACCAATGCCCATAGCTCAAATCGGTTTTCTGTTCCAAACTCGCAGCCTAAAGGACAACGTTTTAAACGAAAAATATTTTTTTTGTTAAAAAAAATTGTGTTTTTACGCAAAAATCACAGATTTCTGAACTTTTCCTAATTTCCAATTGAAACACAGAAGTATCTCAAGTGAATCTCGCGAGATGTGACGTGGTTTGTCCAGTCAGTCTTGTCGCAACCACTGACCAGTACAGATCGTAGCTTGTCAACTTTAATAAAATACCTGTGTGCGAGGCGCCACGTGGCCGGGAAAATGTATGTGTATGATGAAATTTGAATTTAATTTCGTTCATTTGTGTAACGCTTATTTAGATTTTAAGCTTTTAATTTTGGTGTACAGTCAGGAGGTACGGCCGGAGACTGTATTTTTATTTAAATTTATAAATGTGTTCGATAGGTCGAACATGAGTTTTTGTGTGTAGTCAGGAGGTTTGGCCGGAGTCTGTATTTTTGTTTAAAATTATATTTGCTGTGATTGAAACTGTGTTCGATAGTTCGAACACGAGTTTGAAGAGTTTTGTTTATGTTTGCAGTCAGGAGGTTGGGCCGGAGACTGTATTTTTATTAAAATTTATAAAAAACGAACTTTGTCAGTTGTGGTTGAAACTGTGTTTGATAGGTCGAACACGAGTTTGAAGAGTTTTCATTTTTGTGTGCAGTCAGGAGGTTCGGCCGGAGACTGTATTTTTATTTAAATTTATAAAAACGATCTTTGTCAGCTTTAAGTTCGTTGTGGTTGAATATGTGTTTGATAGGTCGAACACGAGTTTGAAGAGTTTTCATTTTTGTGTGCAGTCAGGAGGTTCGGCCGGGGACTGTATTTTTTTCGTTTCACTTTTAAAACGAACTTGGTGTTTCGTTGACGAGCTATGTGTTTGTTGTGATTAAAATTGTGTTGGACATGTTTGATAGGCCAAAGCTTTTGGTGAACAGTCAGAAGGTACGCCTGAGAAATATTAAACGACACTTGGTGTTCGTAGAGCCGAAATTATGTTGGCTAGGTCGAAAAAGAGTTTTTAAAACGGTAGCCTTTTTTTGTAAAGTATGCTCTCAATTTTGTAGTTTTGTTTTGATATATTAGTTGTTTTTGTGTAGCGTTTTGTGGCGTTGGCATTTTTAAGTTGTATGCCGAAGGCCATTTTTACTGTTACGTCGGGCTGGATATGCCGCACATGTACATGTATATTCAATGGATATTGTGTACATAGAATGACCCCTGGTTTATGTAAGGGTCAGTTGTATTAAGTATTGGGGATGTTTTTGTTACACAGCACATGTGACACATGTGCTAGCTTTGTTGACACCGTGGTGATTCATGTTTCACGTGATTCATGTTTCACGTGAGACTTTTGTCATAACATTTGAAGCGCGGACGCTGTAGAGAGCATTTTCGAGGAATACAAAGTGAAAGTAGATCTGTGTATATGACGAGTTCAACAAATTATGCTGGTTGTTTCATAAAATTTTCTAATCCCTTTTAGTGAAACAGTGTTGGGTATTGGCTAAGATGTTGAAACCAAGACACTCTCTGATGGGGAAGAATCTGAAAACCAAAACAAAGGCGGCTGTCGAGGATGGGTTAGAGCTCGAGAGGCTGACAAATTGAATATCCGCTTGAACATTACTCGCTGTCTGAGTAGAGGATGGAATTTGAGAGACTATCAGGTAAATAGTATTGGCTATGTTGTGAACAGGCAATGTGTGATTAAGGTTCTTCAGAGAGCTAAGTTTAGTGATTTTATGAGCGGCTGACGGCGTAATGGTAGAGCAACAGGCCTCGAATCGAGAGGTTCTTGGTTCAATCCTTTTAAAAACAGTGTTACATGGTTTTGGAAAAGATACATTAACCCTCCAGAGTAATGGTTAATACACAAGATACGGTGACTCCGTCCCAGCATGACTTAAAACTCGTTAACTGGGATGGGGACGTTAAACCTTATTCAAAAAACAAATGAGGTGATGTAAAAAAAGAACAGTAAATAAATAAATAAATAAATAAAAAGTGGTACAGGGGCGCACAGATACCTAGTTTGACGTCTCCAGTAAGGTAGACTCATAGAGTCTGACTCGATTATTATTATCACAATTTGTAAACTTTTAACATGTTGTATTGACAATATGGTTGATAACTGTCTATTGTCTAAATAGGGGAACCAGTGAGTCAAAGATATCATCCCATGGACAGGGAGGGAAAATAATATTGAAGGTGTGCGCATCTGAAGTATCATGTAGAACAACATCTGCAATTTATGGTGGCGCCTAATTCTCCCGGTCTACTTCAGGTAAAAACTATTTCCTTTAATTGTTTATATTTTAGAATAGTGTTGCGAGGCCATGACTTTTAAACGTAAGTCCTATCAAGCGGAGGAAACATAGGTGTTGGTTGGACAAATGAGCGTCAATTTTAAAAGTTATTCTGTACGTTTGGAATTTGTTACAGACTTATAATGTCATGTAATATATTTTCTCATGGGTTGAGACCTTTTGGAAAAGATCTTATTCAGTAATTAGGGAGAAAAACATCTCTGGTAGCAAGTATTACGTTAATTCAATGCTAATGTTTTCTGTCAATGGTCTGAGTATAGAGTTGATTTCTTGTATGTTCTGTTTAGGTACAGAGTCACCTTCTGTGGAAGCTGGTGCGGCTACCTCTGATACAGCGACACAGTAATAGACCATGAGATGGATCTAGATGGAAGGTGCATATGTGATAAAGCTTTAGCTACTGTAAGGGCCTTTGATATTAAGTGGAAATATCCACTGGAGCAAACTATAAAGATTATTTGAATACAAAACATTCTTCCGTTAATGGGCTGAATGGGCTAAGTCTAGAAGTATAAGACTGAGGAATTAAAAGTAAGGATAAAGTGAATGTTAATCAGGATCAAGTTCAATCAGGTTATGCTATGCCGAATATGGGTTTTCCACCAATAGATGCAGCCTTGGTCAGCCATTTCAAGTCCCTTTTGGTTAGCCTCATATGCTGTTTCGAGGACCTCAGTTCCAACTGATAGTTAATGGATTGCCTTAAACAAAGGTTTTGTTGTTTTAGTGAATATATTTCATGTTAATAGTTCTCACTTTTGCTTCTTTGAGGATGATTAATGCTGTACAAGTTGAAGCACAAGTTTTGATGATATTTTAAGGGTTGTAAACCGATATTTGGTGGTACATGTATCGTCATTTAAAGGGTATAGCCTACATTGGGTATCAGTTAAGGTGTGGATATTTCCTGGTCTTTACGTTGACTGATCTAATTTTACGTAGGATTTGCTATATAAAATAAATAAAATAATTGAATCCAGGGCACATTTTGCTTTTCATATGTATTTGTTTGCAGCTTGATGCCTTTGTCCTTACCCAGGAGATCTAATCTCCCAGTGGATTTATTCACGTGGGTGGGGACTGGGTGTCTCTCTGTGGTATTTTACTTCTATGTCCTTTTCAGGACACATTTAATATAATTCTACAAAAATGATTTTTTGTCCAGATACATGTATCTCCTCTTAGGAAAGAGGTTCGGATTTTGACTCAAGTGTGATGGTACAAGTTACAGAAGAACATTGGGTCAATTCACATGGAGAGACAACCCAGCCTCCCACTCACATGATCTCTGCAGACCGTGATGAAGTTTATCAATGAACAATGTTGAGTTTGATAAATGAACATTTATGGACTTGCAAAAGTTATTGTAAGAAATTTGCACATACGTTTCAAACAATGGAGAAAGTTAGATCACCCTGATTATGATTTGCCTTTGATTTTGTACCTATGTTAAAACATTTCGTGGGAATTGAAAGGGTAAGAGTGACACTTCGCAGAAAGTACCTCGTACTGTAGATAGGTACGTTTCAGACTAGAACCACCACTGCATGAAAAGGTAATTTTACCGAAATTTGTTGGCGTACGTAAATATGTGATAAATTCTGAAGCTATATGAAATACCATTTTACATACCGCATAATTAGATAGCGCATATCGCATGTGTTTAATGACTTTTATACGATTAATAAATCTCTGGTAAATGTGTCTTCAATATTTATCGTGTTGGTAAACAGGTATGCATATTGTATTGAAATTTCCTGTATCTCACATAGTTGGGTAAACATTGTTTCATATAAGCATTTAGCTGAACATTTACCCAGGATCAGTAAATAACGTGGATACCGTATTTATATATCTGAATTAATATGCTCTAAACATGGTGAAATGTTGGCCAAATATTTAACAGACAGTGGCAACTTACGGCTACATATGCGCATATAGCTCATTTATGCATGCCTGTTTACTGAGGCTAAACCATGACAGAAAATGCTAAAATTTACTTGATCATTTACATAGATTGTTTTTATACATCAAAATCTTGGTTTGGGGATCTAGATAAAAAGTGTATGCACATAGTCAAATGTTTGTGCCTGTTTTGTTTCAATGAAAACACCTCTGTAAAACTGTATGCATGTCATGCTGATATTTATACAGCTATGCAGACGTAGTGAAAAACGTAATGCATGTGTGTAATGATCATGCAGGCGTTCAAGATACTCTACGGACGTGCTCAAAAAGTAAAACAAGATTTATTATTATTGTCTTTGAGTGTCTGTATTTCATACTATTTTCGTAAATAGGCTAGAACGTATGCAAGTTATAAGAATTAAAATAAAGGCCTGTATTAATTTGATGTCATGAAATCTTAAAAAGCATTAATGCGACATCGTAGTCAAATGGTCATTCATTTTAGCCGCATTGTCTTGGTCGCTTGTTGTGATAGTGGTAGTGACACTACAAAGACTTACGACTCAACAATGACAGACGAGCGCACATGGTTTCTGTCGATAGGAAAAGCTCATATCAATAGATACCCCTTCAAAACAGAGACTCGTATAAAGTAAATGTTCCTCAGGAATCAATGATAGGCAAAATCAAACAAAGACCAGCCATGACATGTTTTAGATGTTTTATTCCAAGCCTTGTAAAAACTCACGACCACATACATGCACATTTAAAGCCTCATTTTCAGTTGAATATCTGTGATTTTTCAAGGTCGATCTCACTGTATCTTGATGTATTAAACTGCAGTCTCGCCTGTTTCAGTTTATCGTTGATAATTTTAAGCGAGTAGTGTTGAGGAACACTTCTAATTAGCACAGCTGGTGTCTGGTTGGAACATTATCTCTGAATGCGGAGCCGTAACGGCTGTTTATAATTTATGCAACATGTTGTACAATGCATTAGGTAAAAGGCGGGAAATTACATCGAGTTAGATTAAGATTTTCTAACGTTTTTGCGAAATTTAAAATTATAGTCTATTTTAGTCAAAAATGCTCATAAGCAAACCAAGGATTTAATCGATTCTCTTTATGGCCAAGAAAACTACATACATTATTTTTGCTTCATTGAATACACCAACAGAAGGTTTCCGTTGAGGTTGCCAATAAACAGAACGTCGTTCCAGAATTAGTGAGAGATTGACTTCGCAAATTTAATGACGGGGAACATCTAAGGCAAGCGGCTGGGATTATAGAAACCGGGCTGGTCAATGTTACTGACTAAACTTTTTCCCCTGAATATACATGCTATTTTACGATAAATGCACTCTGGCACCCATCGGGATGACCAATCCCAAAAAATACCTCAAGACTGGTAAAGTGCGCAAGGGCTATAATCAGTTGAATCGCGTTAAACATTTGCGGTTCAACAGTGGCTTTTTATTCTGGCTTGGGTCCGTCATAGCAAATCAAATTTAATGACGTCACCTGGATTTTGAAATAAAAACAAAAAATAGGATAATTTATGAATTTATTTGAGATTTTTATATACATGTATATGATCATCAATAATTGAACGGAAGAGACAAACACATAATGAGCAAAACAACAACATAACAACTTTTACGGAGTGTCTATTGATGGACGTCTGTCAATAGCAAATATTCGGTAAATGTGCTATTGACAGACGTCAGGCAATAGCAAAACCGCATATTTGCTAATAAAAGTTAATTAATACCACTGTCATCTGAATAACATTTTAATTTTTAATATCCATGCCGAATGTTATTTTGTCGGAAGGTTATTCAGTTAAACATCATTGTTTTTTCCAAACGTTGTCGTTTCAAGTTGAAATGACATGTTATTCCTTCGATGATAAACACTGGGATGGAGCTGTTCAGAGAGTTACGATACATGCAAAATACATGTCATCTCGGTGAATCCGGAAGACATGATCAGAACAAGTTGCTTCAAATGCAAAATTAATACAATTTGGGGATGGCCGAAAAGGTCCAACAAATTTTTTGTGGTCATTCACAAAAATATGAATATGAATCTGTGATAAATCTAGTCTGTGTAGTTCAATTAAGATAACAATTGCACAAATGAAAACTTAGTTTACATGTATCTGAAAAGAATAATTCTTTCTCATATTAGTCTAACACAAAGATTGGAACCCCATGATTCGGACTTGTCGACGAGTTATCTGTAAGTCACATAAAAGCATAGGTATGCACATTTTCCGACAGAAACTTTCATTTTTCAACTCCATGGCAACCCGGAGGTCCCATAAATGTTACGTTTTATGTGAATATCGCTACCATGGTGAAATGTTTCATTCAAAGGTAAAACTAAAGAAAATTTTGTTATTGCCTGGCGTCTGTCATTAGCAAATTTACCGAAAATTTGCTAAAACCAGATGTCTGTCAATAGCAGATTTACCGAAAATTATAGCAGATTTACAGAAAATTTGCTATTGCCAGACGTTTGTCAATAGACTCTTCCTAAATTTTAACACTCCTTAAAAAGTATTTTAAGGCCTCGTCACACACTAAGCGAAATTCTCTCGACGTAGACTTGCGTTTATTTGAAAAAACTAGCTTTTGTTCGTTTGATGTATTGCCTAATCTCCCATACAACAGCTATGATCATGCCGGAACGTTTACGGCTGAAAGGTGCGTAAAGCAATAAATCAAACAAACAAGAAATAATTCTTGCAATAAAACGCAAGCCTATGCAAGTCTGTGTCGATGGATTCTATTTTCGCTTATGTGTGACGAGGCCTTAAATCCATTTACATGTAATTTTGTCCCCGACTTTGGTGAACTCTCACTTGCTCTATATACAAGTATGGTACAATGTAGATAAATTGAAAGATAGTTTGATATGCTAAATTAATGTACATGAGTGCATAACGCGAACTCAATGCCGTCTATGCAACGGTTCGTGGCGTTTAAAGCGCTTTTTAAAGTGTCTATCGAAAATACCAAAAACGCGAACAAAATATTTTCATATTCTTTTTGTAACATTTACTGTGAAATTGTCTTGCATAACGGGGTTCAGCTCAATGACGACATTTTTATTTTCCTAGTTCCTTAGCAATGAAAGGCTGCTTTCCGAGAGGTCATAGCTGCTCATTCGGCTTACGATATGTTTCATGGTATAAGTACCTGATTGTTAGTTTGGATTTTTCCCACCTCGGTTTTTGGAGTGGGAATCTTTTTCTGATTGCGCCTTTTCCTGATCTTTGCCTACTTGTACCTTCCTATGACTTTACGCAGCGCTCGTGAACGTTTTTTGTGAAATACCGTTGCATGCATCGTAAATAGTTACAAAGCGCTCAATAACTGCGTTTGCCTTATGCAATTCGCGCCTGAATTATGGAATGGTTGTTGGGTTCAGGTATACTGTATATTACGAAAACATGCCCATGCAATATACAGAGATATTTTGAGCATTAAAATTGAATATTTTCATCTGAAAATTTTGATATATATTTCTTATTATTGCTCAAAACATAGATTGTGGGTACACGTTAGAACCGCCTCAGGTGGTTCTAACGTGTACCCACAATTTATGTTTTGGAGCAAAAATAAGGAAAATAAGTATACTCCTACACACACCAGTTTTGCTATATAAAAGTGGGGTATAGGTGTTTTTTTGTCTCACGGACATGTTTTCCTGATGTGAACCCGTCGAAGCTCCTTTTCAATATTACACAGACTTTTATCGTGATGCAAAAACTTTTGTTGACTATATATGATATGAAGAAATGTGGACATAATATTTTTGAATAGTCCCGAACTTTGTCAAACTGGAGAATTTGCTATAGCGACCGTTTACAAATTTTGTTTCGTGTTATCTATAAGGGATATAATGCCATTTGTAAACATGTCGTGGCAAAGGTCATATTGGTTCCGTGTTCCGTAAACTAAACAGTAAAAACGGGATTCAGTCGGTCACAGGGAGGTGACAATAAACAATGAAAGGATCATACAATTCGTCGACAGCTCAAAGTAATTTTTGTAGGCTATTCCAGTGATGTGTACACAGATTAAGCATCACCTTCCAATTTTAAAATAGCTTTATAAGTGCATGTTGCCTGAATATTTTCTTGAACTAACGGAATCCCATTAGACGCTACACATGAACGAAACATAATTGGAACAGGAATCAGTAGATATATTTTCAAAAGAAACGTTGTGACCAAACAAACTCAGATGCGCCAAATATGTGAATGTCAGTGTGCCAAACGAAACAAAAGTCTCCTCTGTAGCTCAGTGTATAGCATCAGGATAACATGCTTTTAATCTATATAATTATAGCGGGTTGTGTACGTGTACAATAGAAGCCCTACTGTGAGACGATCCTTACAATTTATGTTATCGTTATCATGGTGGTCTTCATTATGGTCACTAAAACTCTAGTACAGACTCGTGCCCTAACTGGCCATATATTTTAAACGAATAAATGGGCATGCCCAGGAAAAGTGGTTTAGCCAGCAAAACCATGCAAACGCACAAGCCATGGTAGGTTATTTGCGTGGTAATATTAATTTTTCGCTTGTTGTGACTTTGATAAATACTGTAGAAGTCCCATATTGTAGAAGTCCCATATATGGAGACAACGTCCAGATATGACCGTAGCTGTTGACTGAGACGAGGTGGCTCATAGATTTATCTTTTCCTAAGCCGTTGTATAAAATACATGTTAACGTTCAGCATTCCTGAAAAGTTTTAGCAATACGTAACAACGCATATGATTTTTTTAAATACTTTGACTAAATAATTTTGCTGCTTGCTTCTCGCCATTCGTATGTAGCTGTTCTGAAGGAACATAAACAGATCAAGTGATAGAAATATCCAATCTCGGCATTTTAAAATCACTATTATCAATCAAAAACATTATGTACGCTAACTGTTTAAATCATTGCCAGCTTGAATGCTGGATGCCGAATGATATGATTAGATAAACAAAATAAACATGTAAATGTGCATCTTAAAAGGAATAAGTAGGCATAAGTGACAGTTGACAACTGTCTTATTTCAAAAACTTTTTAGCAAGTGTCAGATTCCAACAGAATGTAGTTTTCAATCTGCTTCCTTCATGTCCTTGTAACCATGTCACATATAGTCAATTTTTACCAAGTAAGCGTTTAATGCATAAAGCCTAGGTTACATTTGCCCCGATCATCGTACGATTTTTCGGTCTGCGATTTTCTCTACGATTTTTAGACATCGTAGGAGATCGTGGGCTACGACGTATGTGTAAACAATTCATACGGGCATCGTGCGATTTTTTGATTTGCCATTTGTCGACGTTCTCATACAAAAACGCAAGGCGATCGTACGGCAGTCGTATGTCTCCGCAGATAGTACGTAGATATCGTACGGATCCCGTGCGTTGTCCTTACGGAGTCCCTATACGTTCTGATACAAAACGCAAGGAGGCCGCACGGTAGTCGTAGGGTCTCCGCAGACTGTTAGTGGATATCGTACGGAGTCCCTTGGACTTCTGACTGATGCCTTGGTTACATTTGGCCTACGATTAGCTTGCAATGATCGTACGATGCCATTTTTTGCATTTTCGTGCGGCCTCCGCAGGGTGACCTTACGATGTCCCTACGATTCTACGACTTGTCTACGGGCTACGGTCTTACGATTTTTAAAATTTGTAAAAGTGCAGACTACTACAAAATCGTAGATGCTACGGAGATCGTAGGAAGCCGTAGGAAGTCGTAGGAAGCCGTAGAAGCCGTAGAATCGTAGGGGCATCGTATGGTCACCCTGCGGAGACCGCACGAAAATGCAAAAAATGGCATCGTACGATCATCGCAAGTTAATCGTAGGGCAAATGTAACCTAGGCTTAAGCGACATTTTACGTATTTTCATTATTCAGCCTAATTTTCTTACAGAGAAAAATAATGATGCATTTTTATGTCTTGAAAACATACTGCGTACATTCTCTTATCTCAATTACCGCACTTTATCACCATTTTCCAATGTTTTGGGGGTAAAGTGCGGTATCCACTTATGCTGTAATACCTGCTGTGAGCATATGCAGCTTATCAGTATTGAGCTGCCTCTACTGGGTAATTATGCAAGTAATGGTCAGATTAACTGTAACTGGATACCTAGAATTCCAGGTATTTTACAGTACAAGCCAAATCACAAAATGCATTTTTGTTAAAATTTCATCAAAATCCAATTAAATCAAAATAATTAAATTTGTCATGAAAAGTTAAGCGACATTGAATTTTCAATGGTCTAAATCGGTCATGATTTAAGGATTTGAATGGTCATTATTTGTACATGCTGATCAGACCAGATGTTCCTTACCTGGGATTTCTTATCAGAGGCTGCTGAACTGAAATCATCCCTGCTATTTGGCTTTACTCACTTTTGCACCATAGGTGGCTAATAACCAAAGTGGATTTTTGGTAATGTACACACTATGATAACGCCGCACAGCGCACTGCGATATTTCGCGTCATGTAACATTTTTTTTTTCTGTCAGTGACAAAGATATATCCCAACATTGATAAATCCTACAAACAGGCCGGATAGCATTGAGGTAAATGCTCGTGTGAGCAAGAAGTTTCTGGCCATAGTTTCAGAAATAGCTCCATGTCGTTTTGACAGACGCATGTGTTGAGAAATTGCACACTTATTGTTATCAATATGTCGGTATTTAGCTCTTATGTCACATTTTCTTTTATCCAGTCGTTGTTAGACAAATTGCATTACGCAGGAAAAAATCTATGGAAATTTTAAGATTTTAAGTCCAAGTTGTAACAGAAATAGTGTCACCATTGTATTTTGTTTAACAGCAGTCACACATTGGCGTATAAGCAAAACGCGCGCCGGGCGTGTTGACGAAAATGTAAAATTCAACATACGCCAGGAGCAAGTCGGAAACACGTTAGAAGCGCGTTACATGTGCATTTTGTACGCTTTGTGTACGTTTGGTGCACTTAGATGTACGTCGCTGTAAGTCTCTCCAGGCGTGTTTCGGCTCAAACGAAAAATGAAAATGCTAAAACTTTTGTAGAAGCTCGGCGTTTCCCGGGCGTGTGTCTTATACGTTTCGAATAAGTTCCACGCGCGTTCCAGGCGTGTTGAATACGCTTCGAACGCGTTCGTTGCATGTCTGAGGCACGCCAGTGTACGCTACATGCGCGTTCCGATATTATTAGATAATGCTTCAGTAGCGTGCCCCATGCGTGTGTGAGACGCGCGCTGAAAGTTTGCTGCGCGCCTGTAGCGCGTGCATAGCGTATTTGGGACGTAACACAAACGTACCTTAAAACTTTGAAATTTTTTATTCGTCCGGCACACGCCTCAGTCACGCGCTACTGTCTGACTGCTAAAGCGAGTAAAGGGAAAACATTAACTCTATACGTCCAAAATCTTCAGCGTGTTGAGATTTTCCATACGCCCGGCGCGCGTTTGGGTTATACGCTACAGTGTGACTGCTGTTAAACCTTTCACATTTAAATGCCAAAATGCCACTTTTCTCTTTTTTTTTCATAGATAGACAAAATTTATAGAATTCATGCACGGCTATGGTTAAAGTTTAAAAGTGAATCAATTTTATTCTTAATTTTACAGTTGAACTACAGTACAGTCAGCGTGATGTTTATATCCTTCGCGCTCACGCACGAAAGAAAAAAGGATTAAGTTCCACGCAAAACCCACGCAAAACCCACGCTCATTCCTCGCAAAATCCACGCTTGTTCCACGCTATGTCCACGTTCATTCCTCGCAAGAAGCGTGTGAGTTGCGTGAGATATAAGCAGTTCCACGCTTGCTCACGCTTTCCACGTTCATTAAGGAAAAGAAGCGTGGAAAGGATTAAGAGACATGCGAGAAAAGGATTATCGTTTCGTCTTGTTCAAAAGGGTAAAATTGTTAAAGTTTTGTGACCAAATTAAATATGTTATATGTATTTATTTATTAATCTTTAGTACAAGGACGGCAATTAAGTAACTATGATGACGGTAAACCTGTACAAAAACATACACTTGTACGACGAAGCGCATGTACGTAAATACATACGCATGTTTTGACGAGTTGCAGTCTGAGCAATACGTTATTCAGTGTTGATTCAATTATCATCAACGTAGATTAAGTGATGACAAAATTTGCACGTTTAAATATTATTTGGCAGCGTGATGCATTTTTGACTGCCGCGGTTTTAGATGCAGAACATTGTACATTTATATCTGATACTTTTGCCATGAGAGAAGATGAGCACCCCGGCTTGTTGTTTTTCAGAACATCTCAAATAAATGCGTCTTTCGTATTCTCTAAGATGCCCAACGTCAATTAAAGCTCAACCTACATGTAATACGGTTCAAGCACCTTGCTACATGTAAATGCATCATTTAATAATAAATTACGATGTACGTTGCAATTAAATTTACATGCAATTAATTCATCTTAATTTCATTTTAAGAGTCGGTACAATGCCCTGCGAGAATTCTGATGCCCTTTAACCTGTTCTTTTATCTTTCAAGCATTTACCAAAGTCAACAAAATCAAGGTATTCTTTATTCTTGTATCGGCAAAATTATTGTACACAGGATTAATAAGCGACATAGCCTCTAAGTTATAAATAACACTTTGGTGCATAAAGTTATAAATTATCCTAATCAAACAAACACACAATTCAGTTTGTGTGATAAGTGATCAAAATGCAAGCATATCTTTGAGATTTGAAACTTTAGAAAAACAAAAAAGAAAAATAAGTTAAAAAACGAAAACAAAAGAAAGTATAGAAAATACAAACAAAAACTACGTTTGCGCGTGTCTTCTTTGTTTCTTTGTGACACACCATACAGATTACTACATGTACATGTCCGTACACGGCAAAATTCCAGACTTTCAGCGGCGGAAATGACTTCACTGCTTTTATTTTGGTTGACAAGAGACATGTACATATATATAAAAAGTGACAATAATCACTTTCTTCATGTCCCTTTTTCCTGAGCGTGAAACGAACGTGGAAAGCGTGAGCGAGCGTGGGACTGTAGATATCTCACGCAACTCTCCTAATCCTTTCCACGCTACAGTTAAGCAGTTCCACGTTTCATGTCCAAGCTCCACGCAAAACTCACGCTACTTCCTCGCAAAACTCACGCAAAATCCACGCTAATTCCACGCAAAATCCACGGAAAAAAGTCACGTGACATGCGAGATTCCACGTTCGTAAGCGTGAGGGATATAAACATCACGCTGACTGTACTGTATTCAACTTTCTAGTAAACAATATTATTTTCATATTGTATCTCGTTTGATTATTTGATTATTGGTGTATTGTTTACAACACTGTAAATACGACAAAATGACTTGTGATTATGCTAATTGTCTATATGGCTAGGCCATATTTTCGAAAGCTTTGATCTATCTGCTGGTACCAAATGTGTTAATCAAATTACCAATATGCTAAGAATTATGTTTGCAACATACACTCATTGGGTCATTCAGAGAAATACATTGGAACGTGGAGATTCGAATGATATTGCATATATTAGAAATATTTCAAAGATTTCGGGGACGGATATTAAATACGCTGAATAAATTAAATATGTGTGCGCGAAAAATATAAAAGGGAAAAAATAACAATGCAGATTTCATTTTGTATTTGAAATATATATTTGCTTTTTGTTGAATGACACATCAACTTCTGTCTCTATCGAAAGTAATTAAATCGGATGCACCGTGTTTAAAACGACAACAGAAATATCTGAAACGCCATGAATTCGAAAACCGATGCAAAGGAATACAATGGATTTTTTTTTTCAGTATTAACATCCGCTCTCTACGCATACGCGTATTCATCAATGCAAAGAATTAAGTTTTTATTGAGAAATTATATTTTATCAATTTAAACCCAGTTTTATCCCGTATTTATTGCATGTAATTGTTTTAAATGCGGAGAGGGGATGGAGGTCTATTTGAAAAAGACGGATTTTGAACGAAACCGCGCATGTCTCAAACAAGTCAAAAGTGAATTAATACAAAACGCCGGGAAAGACAATTTCGAATTGAAGAAAAAACGCGGGAAATCCGAGAAAGGGAACCGACGACGAACTACACGTCATGGTATTACTGTACACAATTGTGTGCAAATGTTCGTTTGTTCAAGCGAACCTCCAACAAACAAAAAGAACCATTGTCCTAAATATGCCCACTAATATCGCCCCTAAAGAAGCCCATGTAAATATGTACGCATATGTCATTTATATAGTATACACCATATAGACAAACACACATGCATATCAATGTTTGACCACATTTAACAATGACGCAGCAGCATGCGCATATATCATTTATCAACATTTGATAACCAAGAAGCATACGGCCAAACAGATATGCGGCCTACTATGTAAACCCGCTCGAATTCCATGTTTATACTCATTTCATCTACGTTACCTGCCACGTTAAATATATACATACTAACATATTTACTAATGTATCACCGAGTGCATGCATTCTATGATTTGTCAAATATTTCTACGGCTATGTATACAACATTTGCAGTCCAAATTTACATGCATCGTTAAAAATGGACGCATATCATGTTTAATTTCAGTTTATGCAAGTTATCAAACATCTGTCTTTCTTACAATGCATGCGTCCAATAAACCAGGTGTGCATTTTGATCTTTACCATAACCTTTCGTATGTCTATAAATGCCGCGTGCCTACAACTGTTTACGAAGCTATATAAACATGAAGTGTACCATTCATGTATACATATTGTAAATTTCCGTATATAGTAAAATGAGAATACCTCTGGAAATGGTGCAATGCCTTTTTTATTTAAATACCCGAAGTTTAGATAAATAATTTTATTAGTTGAACATGGACTAAGAGGTAGGTTCATAGGGTTGTAAATACGGTATCCACGGCATGAACATACCTGGTTTTGAAAAGGTAAATATCAAATTTTCGGATCTGCAAATGATGGTCAAAGATAAGGCAAACGATCACAACCGAATGGTAAACATGTATAAATTTAGGCATCCACACATATTTACATAGGGTTTACCTAGATGTATAAATCGAACTTTTCATCCAGTGCACATTCTTGGTGAAGATTCTAGGAAATATTATGGTATTCCGTTTGCAGGGTGGTTTATGGTGTTTTAACATAATCAGTTTCGAATTTCAAAGCTAATGCTTTCATCTATCATTCTACAGGACTACAGTAGTGCCAATGAGTTATTGTAGAGTGTTTAGTGTTCCTTGCCTGATGTACATTGATTTTAGATTTCTTAATGAATGGCGTGAAATGTCTAAAATGCCTCAGGCCTGATCAGGAATTTTGGCTTGTTTCAAAAATTTATGCCCGTATTCCATGTGCTAGTCCGACTAGGTTATTTTGAATCTGGATAAGAGCATCTTTCAACTTACCTAGTGTCTGAAAATGTTGAACATGTTCTGTATTCTAAAAATAGAGGTGACGAATTTGTCGATCAGTTATTAACACTACTTTACTCTCAGGCAAACAAAATGCGCATTCACCTTGATTTGGTATATTGTTCAAAAGAAGTCAAAACCATACATGGTTTTAGTTTTTAAGCTAGATCCAGGTTTGGGAAAATATTTGTTTTATGTAATTCCTTTCGTATTGATTTGGTTTTGACTTCATTTTATCAATAATGAGATATATAATATAAAGTGACAGAAAACTTCCAATCAGGTGTTTCTAATTTAATAAATATGAGTAGTTGGTGAGTATTGGTGGGGAAGTATTTTTCACTCTTTTCCCCCATTACTTATACAAACTTGAATCACATCGAGTGTAGAATTACTTGAGATAATGTTATATCTCAAGTGAATCTCGCGAGATGTGACGTGGTTTGTCCAGTCAGTCTTGTCGCAACCAACAGATCACAATAGAAAGTAGTGCTCAGTAACTTTATGTTCCTCGGGTGGGAATATGGGCCCCGTACATTTGGACCAAAAGAAATAAATGGACTGTTTGCGTCTCCGTGCAAATCTTACACGCTACCGGCTGATCATCTGATTACTGGTTGGCCTTTCGGATTTAGTCTGCCCAGGAAGTGGTTCAAGTGAAACCATCCAACCTTGGTGGCTTGTTTGGATGATTGTGTTTTTCAAGCATTCAAGTTTTTCGTGCCACCCTAATTTGGGTAGAGGTCCCATAAAATAGAGGCAACTTCCCGACATGACAATGACTGTTGGCTGGCACGTGAGACTTCGGCTTGGGCAGGCAAAATCATTGTGTTTTATGGTAGAAAAAAAGAAAGAAAAAAACGTAGTTTGCACTTGTTCACTCTTTTCCCCATTACTTATACAAACTTGAATCACATCGAGTGTAAAATTACTTGAGATAATGTTATATCCATATTCGATTATCAAAACAGTTTTGCAATTGAATGAACCAGGAAGAAGGGATGAATGGCAGAATTTTGTAGGGTAGGCAAACGGTAGTCAAAAGTGACAAATTTCAGGGGTTTTCCATCGTTTCTGCAAGTCTGCGAGAAGCGCTCGCAGGCAACTCGAAAAAAGATGGAATGTTTGCACAGATGTGGTTCTGCTACATATCTATAAAAGCAAAATTTTGGGTGTTAGATCACAAGTATGTCCTGTTAACAAAAATACAGTTTGATGCTTATCAAACTTTAAGTAGTATATTTATATAAATAATAATAACAATATTATGTAATTAGACGAAGCTGTTTATTTATCGCTCAGTATTGTGGCGTATGAAGCACAAAACTTGTACTGGTAAGTCGTTAAATCAAATTATTAGAACTTTTTGTACGAACCGAAAGTACACAAAAAGGATTTTACTTTAGTTTAGACAATTTATAAAACCAGTCATATCCATGCGTTTATGTTACCAATCGAGCTTAGATGTCAGGTTATTTGGATAAGCGGACTTCTATCAATAATACATATTAAATACGACAGATTACCACATTCATTATTAATCCGAATTTCACAAATTTTAATAATGCTTGTGTGCACCTTGTAATTCGTTAAAAGATTGAAAGAAATCAATATGTTATGTCATTTGTTACTCATGATACCACCCTGTATACCTTTGATGCAACTGAATTTGTTACGGCACAGATTGATGCAACATTTCGCGAAGGTAGGGGGTGGGGGGAGAACGGCAAGTTAACGATTATGTCACTTTTACAGGCATTAATGCGAGGATGTCTGGGTCGTGAATTTGGGGGAAAACAAAGTAAGGATGCCTTCAGTTTTTGGAATAAGTAGTTTGTTACAAATTTTTACCTTGTGTTAGAAATTTCATTGAAGGAATATGCCACCAGAAACACGAAAATAAATTACGTTTGCTAATTATACGAATCCTTCACTATCGTTTGTAAATATCAAAGTTTCAGTATATAACAGAATCATCGCTTGTTTCATACTAACAAAAGACAATCCTGAACTCAAGCAAACGTTTGCACAATATGGTGTTGACATACCTATGTTGGATCGTTTGGGAAGCAACGTACGTCAACGAGTTCATTGCCTTGATACAACGTACAAGCAAGATGTTGTTTTAAACATGATGCCACCTACGGCGGATCTTTTGGCAAACAATGCTATTCCTTACGGCGAACATTTTTGCAGAATGGGAAATCCTGTGACCGTTAAAGCTTTTTTGAGCGGGGCTATGTGATTTTTGCACATTTTTGGATGTGTTTCTTGTATACATCTTCCACACGCTTCTGAAACTTGTTGCATTTGGCACCCCTATCAACATTTTAGTCATTACGGACAAAACCAACGTTTCCTAGTTGCTTATCGGCACTGCGGGGCACTTTAGTGTTTTTCTAAAGCAATCTACACGGTGATGGTAGATATCAAATCCAGGACCCCTCGCTCTGGTGCCCTATTCTACCATTACGCCATCACGCTCCCCACTTTCCCAGAAAAAAAGGCAACTAGATTTTCCATCAAATGGTTGTCTGTTAGCTCTTATAATGCAGTCGCCGGAAATGTTGACATTATAAGCTTGAAACGGTTTACACGACAAATATGACGTATGTGTTATCTGCAATGATAAATGGTTTCACTGTCGGCATCAGCATCTGATCAACTGGCGTTTAATGTGTGTGTGTGTGTGTGTGTGTGTGTGTGTGTGTGCTCGCTTGTCATTGTCTCTCCATGCCATAAGGTTGCGTATCTTAGTGCTACTCGGTACTCATTAAAATGTCTCGATACGCTTTTTTCTTGATAACCTATGTAAATGTACGTCTGAAATAGGTTAACGTATTTTGTTCTTGCTCAAAGTGAACTAGCAGACGATGTAAAGACTACAGAAGGTCCATGTAGATGAGAGTAATGGACTCCCCCTGCTATTGCTTACCACATGTCCCTAATAAGTATTTTATATGCTCAATACTCCCCACACCACCTATAAAGTGCTTGCTCCGTAACTCCCTATGCACAAATAATCTTTAATGCACCTTCTAGCTCATGAACTAGCCATTGTCTCCGCCCCCCCTTTCCCCAAATACCTGGTAGGGACTCAACTATGCTTGTTGCAATATTGCTAAAGCATACGAGTATCTTTTCTGAAACGTAAGGGGGGTAACAAACTGCAGTGTGCAGGACCACTAGCATCGGTCATATTCCGGAAAAGATTTCCAGATCAAAAGCAAGGTGAAACAGCATTCACATTGTGCAACAGATCGCCCATAACAACTTGCAAGAATAACAGAAACTTTACTTGCTACATTATGGAGAATAGGTATAGGATTATACACTTTTCACCATATTTGCATACACATGTAGATTAAATTAAAAACTCAAATACACGTATGTTTATCTTAATTGATACTTAAGCTGTCAATTCACAGCACAAAATGTTATAATTCAACATCATTTTCTATCTGCGAAAGTGTCCGCCGTAAGAAAAATAATCATTGGCCTAAAGATCCGCCGTAGTTAGCATCATGTTTCAAAAACACCTCTTGGACGTAGGTAGCATCCAGGTAATGAACTCATTGACGTGCGTTGCTTCCCGAACGATCCATCCTAGTTGTGCTTACACCATATTGTGCAAAAGTTGGCTCGAATACATGATTGCTGTTTGGTGTTATGAAACAAGGAATGATTCCGGTATAAATTGAAACTTTGATAATGACAAACGGTGATAAAGGATTTGAGCAATTAACAAACATGATCAATTTTTGTGTTTCTGGTGGCATATTTCTCCAATAAAATTTATAATTCCTGTCATAAGGTAAGGTTTTTTAACAAACTACTTATGGCAAAAACTGAAAGCCACCTTACTTTGTTTTCCCACAAAGACACGGCCCAAACATCCTAAAATTAATACCTGTAAAATTGAAATGACCGTTTCCCATTCCCCCCTACCTTCGTAAAATGTTGCATCAATCTGTGCCGTATCAAATTTGGTTGCATCAACGGTATACAGGGTGGTAACTAAGGTTGAAACCGTTCGCGCGTGTAACCACTGTTTATATCTTTTGAAATAGCTATACAAATTGTCAAAACATTTATCTTAATCTAACTGCTAAAGTAATAATAGAGAGACCCGGTATCAAATATCCTTACAACAAAGCATAGGATCACTTCCTTGTTCAAATGCTAAAGCGAAGAAAATGTCACGATTTTTTTGTTTTCGTTTGTACACAATGCCAGTATGCTTATTGAATAGTGGATTTTCTTTAGGTAGTGAGACATGGTGCATGGCTTGATGCAAAAATCTTAACCATACATGTATGTTCTTAACATGACTTTTAAAAACGATTCTAGGCCACCTAAAAATAAGGGTAAACATTACTATTGTTTGTGAGCACACTGTTTGCGCAACGTCGTCGTTTAGTATGTGCGTGTTACGCGTAGTTTTTAACGTCGTTTTGTTTTGATTTCTCAATGACGTTGCAAGCTGTAGAATCTTATTCCGTTTGTTTCTGTATAATTAAGACCTAAAGCGGGTATACATATTGTTCATTTTTATTTTAAATGCAGTTCTGTGGCAACTGATATACCAAAATTCGTGTATAAGGTTAATTATATGTGAAAATGTTTATTTCGCTGTTGATGACGCTGTTGATGACGTCGCATAAATGAGTGAGTGCAACGTTTGGCGTTAAAACGAAAAAGGCGGGAATATTGAACGTTTTTTTTCCTATATCTTCCAACGCAATCCGGTGACCCCCACTTTTTTAGCTCACCTGAGCCGTCAGGCTCACAAGGTGAGCTTATAGTATACCCATGCTCCGTCGTCCGTCCGTCCGTCCGTCGTCCGTCGTCCGTCCGTCCGTCTGTCGTCCACAATTTTCAAAGATCTTCTTCTCTGAAACCGCATGGCCAATCAAAGCCAAATTTTACATGAAGCATCTATGGGAAGGGAGAACCAATGTGTATATAAATAATCCAGGTCACATGACCAAGATAGCCGCCATGCCCATATATGGTAAAAAACCCTTCAAAAATCTTCTTCTCCGGAACCACTGGACCGATTTCAACCAAACTTGGCATGAAGCATCGATGACTCAAGCAATACAATGTGTATATAAATCATGACCTTGCGGTGACCTTGACCTATTTTACGGCAAGGTCAACATAGGTCGCCTTTGCATTTGAATGGGAAAAATTGTTAAATTGTCATTTAAAGGAAAAATCTTGCAGAAAATGAGCAGTAGGACTGAATATTTATGATTCTGAAAAAAATTGGGCACCAGGGGCTCATCCGCCCCACCCCGTGGCAATATACATGTATATTATCATAATATTCAAACATCTTCTTCTCTGAAACCGCTTGGCCAATCAAAGCCAAATTTTACATGAAGCATCTATGGGAAGGGGGAACCAATGTATATATAAATAATTCAGGTCACATGACCAAGATGGCCGCCATGCCCATATATGGTAAAAACCCTCTAAAAATCTTCTTCTCCAGAACCGGTGGACCGATTTCAACAAAACTTGGCATGAAGCATTGATGGCTCAAGCACTACAATGTGTATATAAATCATGACCCTGTAATGACCTTGACCTATTTTACGGCAAGGTCAACATAGGTCACCAATGCATTGGAATGGGGAAAACTTTTAAAATGTAATTTAAAGTAAAAGTCTTGCAGGAAATGGGAAGTAGGACTGAATATTAATGATTCTGAAAAAAAATCGGACCCCAGGGGCTCATGTGCCCCCACCCCGCGGCAATATACATGTATATTTCCATAATATTCAAACGTCTTCTCCTCTGAAACCGCTTGGCCAATCAAAGCCAAATTTTTACATGAAGCATCTATAGAATGGGTGAATCAATGTGTATATAAATAATCTAGGTCACATGACAAAGATGGCCGCCATGCCCATATATGGTAAAAACCCATCAAAAACCTTCTTCTCTGAAACCAATAGACTGATTTCAAGGAAACTTGGCATGAAGCATCGATGGCTAAAGTACTTTAATGTATATATAAATCAGGACCCTGTGATGACCTTGACCAAGTTTATGGCAAGGTCAACATGGGTTGCCTATGCATTTGAATTGGGAAAACTGTTAAAATGTCATTTGAAGGGAAAAGCCAGCAGGAAATTGGCAAATGGACAGAATATTGAAGATTCAGAAAAAAAAATGGCCCAAGGGCTTCATCTGCCCCTGCACTGGAATAAAATACCATAATATTCATACATGTTTATTGGTATATGCAGCAGATCTCAGGTGAGCGTTTACAGGACCATTGGTCCTCTGGTATTCAAACTTTTAAACGGTCACCACGTTTCCTATCTGTTGGTATTATTCAATCAAAATCATATGCGTAGTTTAGGAGATATCGCAAAAATACGTTCTTTTTCCGGGTTTGAAAAGATGGCGGGAAAGTTGAGTTTGCATGTATTCTCCTCAGTTTAAGAGCAAGTAGTATCAAAATGTAAGAAAATAACACTCATCGTGTGTTTAAGTTGTTTTTGCAGTAATAACATATATATTAAAACACATGTCCGCTACGAGTGCGGTTTTCTGAAATTCACGAGAAACATCCAAAAACTTCTGATACCATGGAAACAAGGACGGTGACTCCAAAATTTTATTTCGATTTTAGTCAAAGGATACACTTATCTTGAAGCATAGGAAGTTTCATGAAAATCATATGCGGGAATTAAATAGTAATGTTTCCCTTTAAGCGACTTAAGGTAGATGGCCTACAGTCCTATAGGGGCTCTGTCAGGTAAAAGTAAAAGTATGCAATGATGAGGAAATGGCACAGTTAGAAAGAAACCCCTACTCCAAAAGCCGAGACGGGAACAAAACTAAATTAACAATTGTGTACTTATATGTATACTATGAAAACATATCGTGTGTTTTTTGGGCAGCTATTTTTCCAATAAGTGCAGGCCGCTTTGTAATACCGTGGCAAATGTTTGCTAAATGTAAGAAACATGCATTTTCCTGTAGAAAAATAAACTCCAGTTATGAAAAAAAAAATGTTTCCATTTTTTTCATGATGTTTTAACGTCATATTGACCTCACATAAGATGGTACCCCTTTTTGCGTAGTAAAATGCCTATAAATAGAGCTGAATTAACCCATTTATAGTAAATTTTGGACATAACTTGTATATTTTGATCAGTTGTGCTAATGTTATAACGATGACATCATGTTTATATATTACAAATGCAATTTTCAATTATTTGAAAGTAATAATGACGAAAAAATGACGTTAGTATGTGAGATACACGTCGCTGTGCAGTGTTGTTTGCAGTTTTGGGGAAATGTTGCAAACAAGATTATTCTTTTAGAAAATATATATTCCCTATCAGAAAAAAGATGTTTCTTATTTTCCAAATTGTTTTGACGTCAAAGTGACGTTTCGTCATAAAATGACGTGTACACTAACTTTGTCGTATGTCAAAATTATTGATTGAGGGCTAAACTTGATTGAAATAACATTGAATAGTTCGATTATCTGTAAAATTAATGAAGACAGCAAATTTAAACATAAATATGCTGGTTTTGAATATGAATTATTTGTAACAATAACGTCATAATGATGTCAGTGTACGAAAAATGACGTCATACAACTATAAATGGTCGATTATTTTGGAAAAGGTACAAGTAGGCAAAGATCAGAAAAAGGCGCAATCAGAAAAAGATTCCCACTCCAAAAACCGCGGTGGGAGAAAACCAAACTAACAATCAGGTACTTATACCATGAAACATATCGTAAGCCGAATGAGCAGCTATTTTCCCAATAGGTGGCCACTCAGTTACCTTAACTTAACTAAACATATGAAAACATACATAAGGCGCCAACAGCACAAAAAATTTTATACACCAAGACATAAAACAAAAAGAACCACCACAGAAGTATCGACTTGGAACGATCAGTAACACAAAGTTACTGGCGGGCTTAAACCGGTTTTACATGGCCATAACCTCACCCTCAGCTTCCGCAGTGGTTCATAACATTTAGTTAGTTATTTGGTCCTCGTGGTGAATCTCTAACTAGTCAATGAATCATCAAGAACAAACAAATAAATCATGATAAACATCCTGATGAATCAAAAACCAGGACTCACAGACTGAGTAAGCTGCCCGACGATGGAGATCCCTGGGCGCCGAATAACCTACTAAATCCGGAGCAAAAGAAAAACACCAGTTGGACCCCGGTGGGCCAAGCAGCAGACAAGAAGTTCAAATGTCGTATTGTTGGAGGCCATATTTCATTCATAGGTTGTGTCTAAGATTAATAATTCATGTGAAAAATGATATTTGTGCACCTTGTGCCTATGGCCATATATAATGTGCCCTAAATGACCTAAGAATATTTGAAAAATATTTCGTATTAAAGCCTAGTCAAAACGGCCGTACTTCACTTTAAATGAGACAAAACGGCTGTTGCTCGTTAACCATTTTACGTGAAATGTATATTTTTTACTTGACAATTTGCAAAATATTTAGTAAGAATTGGTACTTAAGCTTCACGAGCTTCGACAAACTGATAGTAAGAGTGAGCCTAAATATTTTCACATGATGGATGTCCTGTTAATAATTAAATCAATAACCTCTGTGGATGACTATAGATTGTAACCTGTTGTGTTTCACATTAATGTTGAATATTTTTTAGACCAGAGGACGGTATCATCGTATCCAAAATACCATGTTGTTCTCCTTTTTAGGATCTTCTGTCAACAATATGGGTGTTTTTGTACTCCATTTGCTGATCGGGTTCGATACTTATCATTGCTGTGTAATGACATGGAGCAATGCACTTTCAGCACAAGACAGTACTGGCTAAGTACACTTGAGATTTTGGCCCCGACCAAACATGACTCAAACACTTGGCCATTATGCTATGACCAAACCAACCTGATGGTTTATGTTTAGGGAACGCGCGTATTTAATTCTGAATATTAAGTGTTCGTGTTGGACTATTTCTTTGCCGGCTATTATAAGGTACAAGTAGGCAACGATCAGGAAAAGGCGCAATCAGAAAAAAAAATCCCACTCCAAAAACCGAGGTGGGAAAAAACTAAATTAACAATCAATACCATGAAAACATAGCGTAAGCCGAATGTACAGCTATTTTCCCAATTGGTGGCCAACTACACTAGTACAAGTAAGGACTGGCAACTAACTAAATTAATAAACTAACGGTGGTGGACTCAATTTATACTTTTAATAGCTATTATATCACGAAAGTTTGCTGCACAAGAACAGTTTTGAAGCTCGATCCACTCTGCTAATTCGGACAGTCAAATGAAACATTGACGTCATTTCCACTGTTATGAACTATGTACTTTATCGCATGTTTGGATTTGCTAAAACTGACAGTGTCTTCGTTTTAAATATCTCATGTGTTTAACAATTTCCATGACCTAGTGATTAATGCACTTGACTTCCACCCAGGCAACCTTGGTTCGAGACTCCACTCTGTCATTTTCTTTCTTCTACAGTCAAGGACCAAAAGTATTTCCACAACGTCGGAAACTCCATAGACTTACATGTATTTTCATGTTTATAAGAAAAATTATCCCCCGCCTTCTAGCCAACGTATTTGTATGATTTTGGTATCATTCGAAAGGTAGATAAATAACGCAATATACAAAGGTTATTTGATGAAGTTTCGACATTGCGTTTTCAATACACAACATTTTGAATTTCGATGAAATTTTGAAAAAGCCACTTTCCCATTGACGTCAATGGTGACGTTGCCCAAAAACTGTCAAAATAAATCTAGCTTGTTGTTTAAAATTGATAGCTTTGAAACGCATTCATGAAATTAATTGAAAATAACAAGTTTATTGCTTTATTCATTTACCTTTCAAATGATACCAAAATCATGAAAATATGTTGACCAGGAGAAACGGGAGAATTTTTCTTGTAACCATGAAAATACATGCAAGTCTATGGAATTTCTGACGTTGTAGAAATACTTTTGGTCCTTGACTGTAGCACATCGTTTCGTGAAACGAGTATGTTTAGATCCGCTTCGTCTTATTTTATTTTACATGCTTTCCTTTTTAGCTTGCCTGCACGAAAGTACAGGAAGAGTTACATGTGTTACTATCACCCCGGCGTTGGCGTTGGCGTTTGCGTCGGCGTGGCACAAATGTTAAAGCTTTGGTTTACATGCTGATGGATCACGTTGATACTAGTACTTTGCATGTTGGTGGATATTGGTCTGAAGTGTTAAGCTGTACTATCATGACTCATCTGGATGACCTTGAGATTAAAAAAAACAATTGTGTTGAAGTTTTTGGTTACAGATTTTAATACACTATTTCTCTTCAACATAAAGCTGGATCAAATTGAAACTAGTAGATATTGGTCTGAAGTTTGATGCTGTACCATCATAACCCCCCTGAATGACCTTTCGCTAAAGGTCGCAGACTTAGAAATATGTTTAAGATTTTGATTGTTGTGTTTAGAACTGTATAATGCTTGAACATATGGATGGGTGTAGTTGATACTCTGCCTGCTGTTAAATATTATTAGTTAGTCGCATGCTGTATCATCCCTACCCACCTCATTGACCTGACCTTGAGTTCAAGGTCACGGACATAGAAATTTTATGTTATAGTTTTTGGTTAAAGATATAAACGTCTATTTCTCTTGAATATATAGAAGAATCAAATTGATTCTTTGCATGTCGGTATATGTTGGTGTGACGTTTTATGCTGTACCATCACGACCTGCATGATTGACCTCGAGGTCATGGTCATGGAACTTATATTTTGATTGATATAGTGGCAAAGAACAAGTCAGTCGAGCTACGCTGCCCTGCAGCATCTCTTATTATTTATATGCAATAGACAAAAGACCAAAAGTCTTTCTTTTTCTCCAAACAATAGTCGCACTCTGGTGTGTGAATCCGGCGTGTGCCAGACGTAAAAATGAATGTCAATACGCTGAAAATTTTGAAGTACATTTCTGTTACGTCTCAGAAACGTTAATTAAGTTTTAGCGCACGCCACATGCGTGTATCAGAGGTTAAACGTGCGTCTCATGTATGGTTTGGGCACGTACGTATCAGAAAAGCAGCAAGCGCACAAACCAATATCTCAGAAATTGGGAACGCGCATACCTGTAGCACACACTGACGTGCCTAAAGATTCAATGCGTCTTTAACACGCCTGTACAAGACAAACGTATGGGATACGTCGAGCTTTTCAGTTTTTAAGCATGCTTGTTTTTGGCACACTGAAGCACTCTATTTTCTTAAATTCAGACATGAATATTTTATCCCGGATTTCATTTTATTGCATATAAGAATTTCATGGGATATCAGCTGCACTTTGATTCGTTTCTGTTCAAGCATGATAAACCGTGCTTCATGTATTTTAAGAAATTAAGGGTCAGAAAAATACAATTTAAATTCGGTAGCACGTGTAACAAAAGTCGCCAAAAGAAGTGCATTAAGGTGCAGTTAATATAAGCCCTACGTAAGGTGTTTTCATTTTTAGAGAAGGTGCCGTCAATGACATTACGTTTTCCAGCAAAAGTGTTAATACACGTGTGGTTATAACAGTGTGATTATAACAGTTTCTATTACATGACGTTATCCACTGGGAAACAGCGAAGTCATATGAACAATATATGTAGAAAAATTATGATATTTGGATCGTTACATTATTTAATTACCGCGACCGGTTTCCTTATACTCATCAGGCATATTCAAAATAGTAACATAGCAACATTAGTAACGTTTACACAGAAACACGACGTAAAACGTCGCAACGTTCATAAAAAAATTATAATAGAGAGACAAAAAGATTAATTAGTTTCGATTCCGCAAACTACGGCTCCTGGGCATAGCTATACTCGGCCATCGCTTATACCGACTGCGCTACCACGCTTTGTAAAAAAAGAAGTTATCATAGCTCAATTTTATATACAAATAACCCGCATAACCCGCCTGAATAACTGGATCCTGTGGATGCTGAAGCTTGGAAATAAAATTTTCATATCAAACAAAAAAATCTAAATTCATTTTTGTCAAAATCTCACACCACAATCGGGCGTAGAATATCTTGTGCCTTTAGACTAAAGAAGACTTTTGTTCTATATACGATATCTAAGCCTGAATTCTGTAGACGTTGTTTCATCGACTGGTAGGTAATTTGTGTTCTTCAAAAATTTATGAGACATTGATGTGGCCACATTCGCCTACACAACGAATGCCTGACGTCTAGCGTTTGTGATTTAGTCTGTCCTGTATCACCTGTAAATAACGATCAATTCTCGGTCATCGGTGCGACTGTATCTCTGCCAGCTTAACTTGAACTAAAATTTATACAGGCCCCTGTAGCCTGGTTCTTTTTGTTACGCATGGTCCTAATTATTGACAAAGTACGATAGTTGATTGAGGCGGGCGCCGGACTACACCTGTATTACTTATGGCTTTGGTAACCAAAACGGATAACAAGATCGTTAGGGATTTCACAGGCCAATATCTGTGTCATTTAGTGAATCAGATTTAACAGCAATTAGGCCTGTAGTAAGTTTAAGATTGCTTTCCTTGAAACTATTATTAAGAAGGTAGCATCACGACATATGACACTGTAGGTTAAAAAATACTGTGGTTTAGTACACACATTAGAGCCACCTGATAATGGTTGTTTCAGCATTTTGTTTCTAAACAGCTTAAAACAAGCACCTAAGCTACCAATATAAGTTAAACAGCGTTGCTCGAACTACAAAGAACCGTTTCCTCGTAACGCAACATTTGAGCTTGTTTATGTATAATAAATCTTATGCTACAACAGTAGTATATTATGTTGTAAGGCTTTAATAATTGATATACTGGACAGAAACAGCTAAAAACAAACACCTATGCTACAAATATCAGGTAAACAGCGAACTACGAAAAACCGTTTCCTTATAACGCCACATTTGAGCTTGTTGATTTATAATAAACCTGATGCTAAAACAGTAGTATATTATATTGTAAGGCTTTAATAATTGATATACTGGACAGAAGAGTCTGTTTAAAGACAACAACATATAATCATGAATAAAATGGCAAGGAGAGATGTACGCAATGACGTATATTCCAACACTTATTAATGTGGAAAAAGAAACATAGTACAAATGATAAGAACGATTGCAAATGTTAGGCATTAGTTTCGCTTCTTTTGAATATTTGCTTACAATTAAGGCATTGATGGTGAATAACAATAACAGAGTGTCCAACGCAAACATATCATGGCAAAATTACTAAATGTTTAATTTATTTAGATTTTATATCTGTTTAATTCCTCGTTTTAGTAACAGCTTTTATTCTTTAATTTCTCGGCTTATTATATATTTTTGTTTTAATAGAGTCTACATTATTTTTAAAAAGTGAACTAAGACGTGAATACAATGGAGACATATGCGTCACTAGTAAACAGTGGTGATTTAAACGTTCAGATGAATTCAACAGAGTCAAACACGGATATAGCAAAGCCGTATTTTCCTACTGACAATTCCAGCACAAATGCGAATCATGACGAATTTTTGATAGTAAGGATTGATGCTGTGCTGATTTTCATAGAAAACGGATTTGTAGCGCTGTGTTTATGTAAAGAAAGACGCACATTCACCAAAAAAGAATTTTGGTTGCAGCTTATATCGCTTATTATCAACGACTTGTTTGTTAGCGTGTCACTGTTCCTATGGTCGTTTATTAACCATGAAATTTTCGACAAAAGTTTCATCGGATGTGCAGTTCTCACAGTTTGTGTCATGGTATCACAGATGGCCTTATTGATAAACGTTTTGAGCATCTGCATTTACCGACTTTTATTTCTCGTTTGCACAGACCGGTATCGCTTTGGGTGGAAAGGAAAAACTACGGTCAAGCAAATACTTTTAATTTACATGTTTTCTTTTCTATATATTATATTGCCCATTTTTATTTGGGGGAAATATGAAAATCATATTGAGTACTGTTCACCTGAAAATTTATTTGACACGGGACTACACAACACCTTCATTTTTATTGGAACAGGATTATTAGTGCCCTTAATTGTGCTGAACGCTCTATACGGGCTCACGTTTCATCTTTTGCGACGGCAGTTACGAAAAAGAAATCGTTATGTGCATGTCTGCAGGAATTTTCAGTTGTTTGATCGCTTTACGTCTAGCGAACATTATAAATGCCAAACCGATGACAGTAAGGGAAATAATTATAATGGATGCAACCGAACTGCCGCAAACAGTAGGCGAACATTGACAGGCGATCGCAGAAATGTTCGACGCGATAATCCATCGGGCCGAACCGACTACCAATCCAAGTGTGACAAAAGTCACAGTAGTCATAGACATAGCTTTATCTCAAACGCATTTGACACCAACTTATCTGAGAAACCGTGGAGTAGTGCTGATGATAGCTCTTCTAAATCTTTTAATCAGTGCTACAACAGTGTCGGGTCGGACGTGGGGAAAACATGCGAACAAGATAGCGCTACTTACAAGGAGAAACATTCAAACCACAGTGTTTCTATACCTAAAGATTGTATGTTTAAAACAGAGCCGAGCTCAATCAATGACAATGAGCCTTACTGGTGCAAACAGAGTACGTCCAATAGATCAACAGGGCAACGAACGGAGTCGAGTGATTCAGACAGTTTAAAACAAAGAAACGAGATACAAGATACGTGTCAAGCAGTTGATATACAAACAATGATTGCCAGCCGTCTCAGTTCTAAGAGACAAATGTCTAAAATGTGTCAGAGACAAGCGTCTAACACATTGTTACCAGGTGGTAACTCTTCCAGGGAAATACAAAAACAGAGTTTACTCCTCATAGGATTAATACTTCTATTAATAGACATTACGGTGATTCCATTTATTGTCTACCTTATAACTGAAAAACTTTTGGAACCAATCTTGATTCCAGAAATCGTCAGAGAAATACTGTGTCTTTTGGTAATGAATAATTCCCTGTTGAATCCCTGGATTTATGCTATTCAAAGCAAGGAAGTAAGACGGGCAATAATGCACAATGTTAGAATATTGCTACGCTGTGTTTATTCTTGCAAAGTCAGGGATTAAGTGATGAGAAACGGTTGAAATTCATCTTTTCCATACTAAGGAAACCAACCAAGATACATTAGTGTGTAGGAAAGTTAGTCTAGCAATTACATGCTTTGCAGAATTGAGGATCGTGTTAGCATGTTTAGTTCACTATAGACCTTCAGAAGAAACTTTTCGTCGATATTTATACATTGCATATTAAAGATTTTCGTGGTATAATTGCTTTGCAGTGTTGCATAAATTGCATGCCTGATACGTTCAGTTTCTGTTCTCAGTACTCTTCGTGTATAACAGGTTGGTAAGTTCTAAAAGATATCCACCACATCTGTTGCTTCAACCAGTAATTACTGAAAATTATGAGTTTATTTGTTTCTACAAAACAAAATATTCTCATATTTCGTTCTCTTTTACTTAGTAAAGGAACAAGATTTAGACAAAATTTGAACGTACCTGTACATACGATGAATTTATCCATGAAAGGCTGTGAGAAGCTTATGCTGTCTTAAGGTATCTTGATACTATATTTTTTTATTGATAAATGGACCTCTTAAGAAAATCTTTAAACACAGATTGAAGGCTACAAAACGGCATATACATTTTTGCAAAACTTATTGATTCTAAAATCTGAGAAAATTCATAGCTTGAACTGTTTTTATTTCTTTCTTCATGGAAGAGATCAAAAGTATTTCAAAGGAATTGTTTGACACTGCACATGTATTAACAAAATACAAAAAAAAAATCTAATGAAATATGTGTTTCTGAACAATAAGTGTATACTACAATTCAAACGATATACTTAGTGATTCCGGAAACGGACTGCTTGTCAAATAAGAAACCAGAAAATTTACGGTTATCCTCTTTCACTTTTATTTTGTTGTTTTTAGTATTGGTACTCAGGGAGGCGGTTCTAACGAGTACCCACAAACTGTGTTTTGGAGCAAAAATAAGAAAAATAGGTACACCCCTGCATATCCCAATTTTGCCATATAAACTGGTATACAAGGGGGTATATATTACAAGGACTTGTTATCCTGATGTTCTAATTAGCACACATGCTCAAATAAGCGCACATAGTTGTTGTCTCCGAAGCAAAACACGTGCATAACAAAGATGACTGATCGACAAGCATATTGGTATTTTACACAAGTTTTACACAAAAATACCGTATTAACTGCATTAATTAAACGTAACCTTAAATGGTGAAACACTTAAATTTTGAAAATATTGAAAAACTTAAATGGCATCATCAATGATAATGTGACGAGTTTATTTTATCAGTAAATGTGTTGTTTTGCGTAAAGTGCGCTTGCTAGAACGATATTTTGTTACCTTTAAATTATTTTGAAACATCAAACGTACTGTGCGCTAACAATAACGAATACGGTAATTATTTCTGAAAGCAAACAAGCGTGTTCGATTCCTTTTTTTTTTTTTTTTTTTTTTTTTTTTTTTTTTTTTTTTTTTTGTTTTTCCTGCTTCTTTTGTAAATGAAATATGTTTTTATCCATCAGGAGATATTCTGCTTCCATATGACAGAAATTGCATCTGCCAAATAAACATAGCCCTTTTATTTATAGCTAGGAACAAATGTTTTTGTTTTTTTTTTATTTCTGTTATCAAGACGCCTTTAAGAACAATTTGGAGCAAACCATGTATCATGTATCACACTTTATTATATGAGAGCATAAAGGCATGGTTTTTGTCTTTATTAAAGATGCAAATTGTGAGCAGGTATCCGTGTTTTCTCATTTTCTCATATTTATTACGGCATGATGGTATAATATTTTGCCTATATATAACATTATTCTAGACAGTCACTGAAATAAAATTATGCAAGTATTTCTGCTTTCATGCGTGAGCTTTGATACAAGACCGGAGCAAGAGGTCCTGGATTTAACATCTACCTTCGCCATTTAGTGTAACTGTACTTTAGTAAGTCGCTCAATGTTGTTGACTTTGACGATACATCACCTAAAAATCTGCCTCACTATACATCACTCATCCAGAGCAAAGTTTTCTCTTATCATTGCTTAAAATGTAAATAACAAGAAGGCATTCGCTTTTATAATGACATGTTTTCTCACGATATGGCTCAAATTTGTTTACAAAAATGACAGAAGAATGTCTCTTTAGCATTTTAGCTAGTTTTCATTGTTACAAGAGTTAATTTCCATTTGTGGTTGGTGATTTAGTAGAATCTTGTTGTGATTGAAGGTGAACTTCTTAACCGAATTCGCTTTAAATGTCGGTTCATCTTTAAGGCTGATTTATTTCCAATGTCAAATTTGTCGTTTTTGGTAAGCGATAATCATTTGGTAGATGAAATACTACCTTAACAGGTGATGAAGGTCCTATGCAGGTGTGTTTAAAATGAATGTATGTTTTATAGCCATATAAAGTGATTAACATTTGGCGAGAAAATCGGCGGCCATTTTATAGTATTATTTTGCATGCGGAAGATTGCTCCTTAAGAAAATGAAAACCGGTCAGATCGAACGGTTGTGGTCCACAAGTAAAGAGAAAAATAATGATATCTGGATTTTACCGTATTTAAAATTACGGCGACCGGTTTCCTATATGCTGTACACATCAGTCGTATTTAACTTAGCAGCGTTAATAACGTCCACACAAAAACACGACGAAAAACCGTCGCAACGTTCATGACATCGTAAAGTTGTGTTAAGTTTAGGATTGAATACGTACATTCAAGAAATATTTTTCTTTCGAAAAATAGAATATTTAGATTCAGTAAAACAAAATGAGAGAAATAAACATGTACTAAACTGGCGATGGTAGGTTTCGAACCCGCAGACTACGGCTTCTGCGCCTAGCTATACAGGACCATCGCCTATACCGAGTGCGCCCTAACACTTCTTAAAAAGACGTTATCATAGCTCAGATTTATAGGAGATCTCCCTGAACAACCCGTCTAATAGGTTTCTAGCTTTCGTTGTGCTTGCACGCTCATCTATATGTATGGAATAACTGGATCTTGCGGATGCCGAATCTTGGTAATAATATTTCCATATCAATGATATATACAAACTTAAACAGCTATTCCTGCAAAGATCATTTCTGATAAAAGCACATCGGAAAAATTATAAAGGAGGGAAATAAAGATTACTAAATTGGCTTATACCGAGTGCGCTACTACGTTTCCCAAAAAAGATGTTATCAAATCCTAGCTTTGTAGGCGATTTCCCTGCATAACTCGTCTGATAGAATACCAGTTTTCCTTGTACAAGCACACTCGTCTATATACATGGATTAACCGGATCCTGTGGATGCCGAAGCTTGGAAATAATATTTTCATATCAAAGATATTCAAACTTTAACAGCTATTTTCCTGCCGAGATCATTCCTACTACAAGAACATCGGAAAATTATAAAATAGAGAAATAAGATATACTAAATTGGCGATGGTAGGGTTTGAACCCGCGCGCGCAAGAGAGAGAGAGCAATTTTCTAACAAAAAAATCTAAATTCATTTTTATCAAAATCTCACACCATAATCGGGCGTAAAGTACCTTGAGCCTTTAGGCTAAAGAAGAGTTTTGTGTTCTATATAATCATAATAATGATGTCTAAGCCTGAATTTTGTAGGCTTTGTTTCATCGACTGGGAGGAAATTTGTGTTATTCAAAAGTTTATGAGACATTAAGGTGGCCACATTCGTGTACTTAACGAATGCCTGACGTATATCGTTTGTGATTTAGTCTGCCCTGTATCACCTGTAAATAACGATCAATTCTCGGTCATCGGTGCGACTGTACCTCTGCCAGCTTAACTTGAACTCGAATCTACACAGACTGCTGTAGCCTGGTTCTTATTGTTACGCATGGTCTAGTCCTAATCATTACGAAAACATGTCCGTGTAATGTATACCCTCTTAAACCCCACTTTTATATAGTAAAACTGGGGTACGCAGGGGTATACCTATTTTTCTTATTTTTGCTCCAAAACATAGATTGTGGGTACTCGTTAGAACCGCCTCACCGAGGCGGTTCTAACGTGTACCCACAATCTATGTTTTGAGCAAAAATAAGAAAAATATAAAAAAAATTCTGATGAAATTTTAGATTTTCACAACCAAAAAAATTTCTGTATAGTGCACGGGCGTGTTTTCCTAATGATTGACAAAGGACGATAGTTGATTGACATTACGAAAACATGCCCATGCAATATACAGAGATTTTTTTTAGCTTTAAAAATTGAAAATTTTGTTGGTAAATTTTTGACATTTTTCTAACGAGTACCCACAATCTATGTTTTGGAGCAAAAATAAGAAAACTAGGTATACCCCTGCATACCCCAGCTTTACTATATAAAAGTGGGGTATAAGGGGGTATACATTTCACGGACATGTTTTCCTGATGAGGCGGGTGCCAGACTACACCTGTATTATTTATGGCTTTCGTAACCAAAACGGATAACAAGATCGTTAGGGATTTCACAGGCCAGTATCTGTGTCATTTAGTGAATCTGATTTAACAGCAATTAGGCCTGTAGTAAGTTTAAGATTGCTTTCCTTGAAACTATTAATAAATAGGTAGCATCACGACATATGACATTGTAGGTTAAATACACACTGTGGTTTAGTACACACATGAGAGTCACCTGATAATGGTAGTTTCAGCATTTTGTTTCGAAACAGCTTAAAACAAGCACCTAAGCTACCAATATAAGGTAAACAGCGTTGCTCGAACTACGAAGAACCGTTTCCTCGTAACGCCACATTTGAGCTTGTTGATTTATAAAAATCCTGATGCTAAAACAGTAGTATATTATGTTGTAAGGCTTTAATAATTGATATACTGGACAGAAGAGTCAGTTTAAAGACAACAGCATCTAATTATGAATAAAATGGTAAAGACAGATAAACGCAATGACGTATTTTTCAACACTTATTAATGTGGAAAAAGAAACATAGTACAAATGATAAGAACGCTTTCCAAGTCATCAGGAAAACTTGTCCGTGCAAGGTATGCCCCATTAAACCCCACTTTTATGTAGAAAAAACTGAGGTATGCAGGGGTATACCTATAAACCCAGATCTTCAGAACACATGGTCTTCTTGTGTAATGCAAATGCTCAAACGGTAATCTCGAGTGAAAGGGGGTGTAATAATGTTCGATATTCGTCATTACGATCAATCACTTAGATCAACCAACTGTGTCATTGGAATGGTTTAGTCTATTTTGCCTGCAAACCGAAACCAAATATCATTAACACCGGTGTTGGCCTTATGAATTTTTTTGTGCCAAATAATCATTAAAATTACTCGATTTTTTTGTGTGTTATCAAATCTGCGATTTTAGTGCGCATGCACAGGAACAGATCCCAGGGTACAAAAATGCATTCTCCGTAGCCCGTGGAATTTTGATGTCGCCATACACATGCGTGAATCTGTATGTCTACATGTATTAGAAAGGACACAAGCTAAAAGTGTAGGGATGCGACGTTTACACATCGTCCACAGAAAATGATTTTAAATTAAGGAAGAGGAAATCTACGCGGTTGCAAATGAAATTTACATTAGCGAAATAAAGCATTAATGTCTCGATCGCTATTAGCAATCTAAAGCAGTAATGTTTTGATCGATGTGAGCGAAATAATGCAGTAATGTTTCAACTCCTGTTAGCGAAATAGAGATCGCTGTTGACGAAATAAAGCAGTAATGTTCCATATACATTTTAGTCTGTGTTTACACTGACATCACGCTTAACGTTATAACAATAACATTGATAATAATGATAATAATAATGAGGAGAAGAAGAAGAAGAAGAATAAGAAGAAGAAGAAGAAGAAGAAAAAAAAAAAAACAAGAAGGACAAGTAGGAGAAAAAAAGAAAATCAGTCAAAATATATTGCACTCCGTTATATTTATATTCATACCTTTGGATTGGCCTTAGCGACAGAAAGCAGAGTGATGGCTGCTGTCAAGCACTTCAACGACCACATTTTAATCAAATCTGCTGCTTGCCAGTCGTAGCTTTAACACAGACTGTTCCGAGGGTTTTGTCTAGTAATTATGTAAAATAAGCCGCGACAGGAAACCGGAATCATTGTATGTATCCGAAACATAGTCGTTTATGGGATCAGCTGTTTTTTTTTTTTTTTTTTTTTTACCATTTTTACTGTTTAGCGCCCTTATTTGGTAACTGATATATTGATAATACGTGTACAACTGGGTGGTTTGCGACCTGGTTGGAAACACCAAAACAGCTTTTTTCACGATGAGCGGGAAAAAATTACAAATTGAGCCTGTGCGTGAGAAAACAAACAATTAGTTTTCTGACCAGGTCTGACACAAACTGGCCTGTACAGTCACAGGAGATGGAAAGAGGCTGGAAATTTTGGATTTAGAAAGTAGAGGAATTGTACTATCCGTGTAGTGAAAACAAAGGCGCTGATCAGCTTCGCAGTTACTGCGAAGCTGATCTGCGCCTTTGTTTTCACCTATGCAGATTGTTGGGTTTCCCATGCTGAGGCTCAATTGGTCTTGACATGCGAAAACATGCATTATAAAATTGAAATACAAGGCCATTGCGGATCAGCTTGCTTCAAAATTTCGGAACTGATAGGCAGAGCGTTTGCTGTCATACATGTAGCTTACAGAGCACGCTGATTCTGATAATCATAAAAAGAAGAACTATTAGGAAAACAATTTTTCAAATTAGTCATATCGCGCGCAACATCCCAACATCGATTTGGCTTGGATTGGTTATTGCTTAACGTCCAAGTCAACATTTTAGCTTACCTGAGCCAAAGGCTCACAAGTTGAGCTGCTCCGTCGTCTGTCGTCGTCCGTCGGCGTCGTCCATCCACAATTTTCAAAGATTTTCTTCTCTGAAACCGTTTGTCCGATCAAGGTGAAAATTTATGTGGAGCCTCCTTGGGTAGCGGCAGTGATATCTTTGTCACATGACCAAGATGGCTGCCACGCCCATATAGATGTACATGTATGGTAAAACCCTTCAAAATTTTCTTCTCCAGAACCGGTGGATCGATTTCCAAGACATTGTGGACTCCAGTCCATCATAGTTTGATAAAACGATGACCCTAGGATGACCTTGACCTATTTTACGACAAGGTCAATTTTGGAAACATAGGCTTTTACATGGGATACGGTGAAAACAATTGATATTTTGGAAACTGTTGCAGCCTGAGACTTGAAACGTGCTAGATGCAGACAGCTGATAGAATCAATGGAGGTATATATTGAATAAAGGTCAATGTAATTTCTTGACCTTGACCAAAGGTCATTTAAATATCAAAAGTAAGAGTATGTTTTTCTCAGAAATCGCTTGGACGATCAACTTGAAATTTTATGTGGAGCCTCCTTGGATAGTGACATTGAAATTTTGTCGTGATATCTCGGTCACATGACCAAGATGGCCGCCACGCCCATATATGGTAAAAACCCATCAAAAATCTTCTTCAGAACCGGTGGACCGATTTCTACGAAACTCGATACATGTGTGTAGCATCAAGGACCTCAGCCCATCATAGTTTGATAAAATGATGACCCTGGGATGACCTTGACCTATTTTAGGGCAAGGTCGATTTTAGAAACATAGGCTTTTACATGGAAAAGGTGAAAACAATGGATATTTTTGAAACTGTTGCAGCCTGAGACTTGAAAGTTGCTAGATGCAGACAACTGATAGAGTCGATGGAGGTATATAATTTATCAAGGTGAAGGTCATTTCTTGACCTTGATCCAAGATCATTGAAATATCAAAATTAAGATTATGATTTTCTCAGAAATCGCTAGGCCGATTAAGTTCAAATTTTATTTGGAGCCTCCTTGGGTAATGACATTGAAATTCTGTATGCAATATCTTGGTCACATGGCCAAGATTGCCGCCACGCCCATATATAGTAAAAAACCCTTCAAAAATCTTCTTCTCCAGAACCGTTTGGCCGATTTCCTCAAAACATGGTATGTAGTAGAGGGCTCTCCTGCCCATTATAGTTTGTTCAAATGATAACCCTGGGATGACCTTCACCTATTTAATGGCAAGCCTTTTATAAACAAAGGCTTTACATGGGAAAAGGTGAAAACAATGGATATTTTGGAAACTGTTGCAGCCTGAGACTTGAAAGTTACTAGATGCAGACAGCTATTGGAGTCAATTGAGGTATGTAATTTATTAAGGTCAAGGTCATTTCTTGACCCTTGCCCAATGTTATTTAAATATCCAAATTAAGACTATGGTTTTCTCAGAAAATCATTGGGCCTATGAAAGTGAACTTTTATGTGGAGCCTCCTAGATTAGAGGGAACAAAATTATGTGCATAAAATCTGGGTCGAATGCTCATTATGGCCACCATGCTCACAAATACTCAAAAATGCTAAAGCGTCTTCTTCTCCAGAACCGGTGGTCGGATTTTCACGAAGCTTGGTATGTAGTATCAGGCACCTTAGTACACCATGGTATGAGATTATTCAAGGTCCAGGTCATTTCATGATGACAAAATGCTCTAAAATCAGGCTTCAGGTGAGCGTTCTTAGGACCAATGGTCCTCTGGTTTAGTCATGTCAGTAGGGAGCCACCTCTTCCTTGACGTTAATAAGTATTATGGAGAGCCTCAAGTGTCTTGCTCAATGACGTAGATATCGAGACAATGACCTCTCGTTCCGGAGTCCCGTACTCGAGCACTAGCTCACTGCGTTACTACTAGATCACTGCGTCCTTTCAATATTTAATTTTTAAGTTTTTTTTTTCTCCAAAATACAGCGTTTAAAGCGCTCCACTTGGTACTAGGTCATATCGCCTGGTGATATGCGTTGCGCAAACTAATCCCAGTTGACTGATTTGGAGAAGCCCCTAATATATGTCGGTTGATCAATCCAACATGTGTCACGGCATTTAACAGTTTATTAATTTATATTTGGTATTATTTTCTAAACAAAGTCACAAACATGTCTGTCAGTTATAAAGCACCTATACAAAATGTATTGTGATAACCGTTTTGCGCTCATATGCACAAAAAACTCTCAGGTGTGCAAAAAAACAGTAAGAGCAAATTTAAACCCGGGTGTATTTTTGCACCCGGGTGATCGTCCACGTGATATTTAATACACCTGGGGTGCAAAAATACACCCGGATGTTAATGTTGCACATCAAAATGGCTTAAGCAAAAAGAACACTCAGTCAGTTTGCGCGCATATTTGCTTTAATATTCAAAAAATATCTTGAAGTAAGTATTTTCGTTGGTTATCGCATGTTTGAAATAGCACGATAAGAGGCTTCAAATATAAGCACCCATCTAAGCCATTAAGGCTTATACGTATGGGTGGTTTGACTTGAAATCACGTTTCCTGTGCAGGCTCAGACCTGAGCGAAGATGCTTTGCCTGGAGGCACAAACACGCTGTTTCTTTTGGCCAGAATGGATGGGGGCCCACGCACCATAGTCTAGTGTATAGGATTTTGAAAATTTGAGAAAAAATGAGGTTTTACCTAAAATGTTAGATTCTTCCCATACTTTACTATTGAAGCTTTCCACAAAGTTGGAGTCAGAATCAAAGTTGGAGTTAAGGAGAACTCTGGTAAGGCTAGAAATGTACTTGTAGGAGCTATGGTTTCAAGTCATTTATGCACATGTAGTTGCCACAAAATTTAAGTATAAATAATTAAGGTGATAATTTGTCCTTACATATCCGGGTAAAGGCGTCCGTACATCTGCATATGGGCGATAACGATTTTAATGGCGTTTATTTGAGTGGTTTCATATATCGTAAACGGATCTTGATAAAATTTTAATAATCTACTTCAAATATCAATAAGTTTAAGCATGTAATTATTTGATCTCATTTTAACCCATATAAGCCTAGCGTCCTTTTTATTGGACGTAGGCAAACATTTTTCATCGTACGTTTTACATTTTGATAAGGTAGCAGAAAATTTGAAATGGCCAAAAGAGCATTGGACCTTGCTTCTACAGAGTGTTGTTATTGGTTAAGCTCGAGAAATTTACACTCAGCTTTCACTCACTCAAAGTTCCGATTATGACACAGTTAAAGATCTTATTCTTAAAGATTATGCATTATTACTTGAAACGTTTAGGCAAAAAAAATCAGAAATTGTAGGTAAGAACATAGGTAAGAACATGATCAAACTAATGTAGAATTTGCTAGAGCTAAAGCGCAATTATTTGATAGGTGGTGTTCTTCAAACAACGTAAATCTGATTATGCAAAATTAAGACAGCTTATGCTTGTTGAAGAGTACAAATGGTGCATACCCTCTGATGTCAAAGCGTTTCTTCACGAAAAGAAAGTAGAAATTTTAGATGTAGCAGCTCGTTTAGCTGATGATTATGCTTTGACGCATAAGGCTTCTTATAACGGATGTGAAACGTTAATTTTTGGATGATGATGCCTTTAGTGTTTGTCTTTATTAACACATGTTTCATGAATTTTCCACCAATTATATGCTTTGTAAGTAAACACTGCAATATCTGTCAGAAAACAAACTTGGCATTTTAATCAGCTTTGAGCAGGAATCCTATGAATGAAGTATAGTTATCAATGCCATCAGGATTGCTACAACCACCAACATCCACTGTATCACCACGGTTTAAGTGGAAAATTGTTGAGGCTGAACTTTCATAATAACCGCTCTGGCTCTCGCTAGGAACATCAGCAATAGCATACCCACTGCCGTTCTTACGAATATAACAGTTTACTCTACTTGCTCCTGACACCTTGTATAAGTTCAGTGAGAACACGTATACACCTGGATAGTAACAGATGTATTGTCCAGTGACAGTATTGTAGTGATTGCCGATATTCATTCTGGTACCTGAGAAGAATACGGCAACTTCGGATGACGAGTTGTAGGTAGGATAGTAGCCATAAATTGCAAATGCTGACATAGGATCTGAAAAACAAACAGCATCAAAGATTACAAATCGCAATGAATGTATTATATGCACGTGATTATATAATATTTCTAAGCATGCCAGTGTTCAGTATTCGACACACGTTACAGTCAAAACGACTATTAGACATTTACGAATTCAGACGGTGGCGGATACGGACATCGTGCCTCGGTTAAAATCAAACTAAAAATCAGGGTCGTCTCAAAACCAAACTAACTAAATAGTGAAATGACATTTAATGTGTAGTGTACATGTTTCAATAGAATTCACATTGTTTAACCAATCTTAACATTACTAAATCAATCTGTTTGTTCCTGCACACAAGACCGGCACATATTGTAACAATGGAGGCAACGCCCTAGATAGTCTCATAATAAGGAAAACGGCCATGTTAGCAGTAATTTTTGCTGTAATCAAAAACGGTCATATTAGTAGCAATTTTATTGCAGCGAAACATTGTCACAAAAGCAACAACTTTGGTGCAGCAAAACAAAATGTGAAGTTGACAGCACTTTTATTGTAACGAAAAAAAAACGGTCAATTTAGCAGCAATTTTGCTACAATGAAAAAAACGGTCATTGGCAAGTTAGCAGCAAATTCTCTGCAGCGATATACGGTCATGTTAGCAGCAATCTTGCTACAGCGAACAGCGGTCAAATTTGCAGCAATTTTGTTGCAGCAAGTTAGCTGCAATTTGCTGCAGCGAAAGAAGGTCAAGGTATCAAGTAGCAGTGAATTTGCTGCAGGGAAAAAAGGACAAGTTAGCAGCGAATTTGCTGCAGCATTTTTGTCTCCGATTGTTTTCGGTTTAGTCTGTCTGTGGGAGCTATAGAAAAAGATGATAAATCATCGCGGCCGCAAACAGAACTTTTCTATCCCGTAGAAAAGTGAAAAAGACGATGTTTCTTTTTTTTTTTTTTTTTTTTTTTTTTTTTAGCGTGACTGTGAGCGCTATATAGAGACTGAAGTTTGTTTGTATTTTTATTGTTTGTGGCATTCATCAACATTTTCTATAGCTCTTATAGTCAGACTTAAACGAAAATACATGTCGACAGTTTGTCACTTTTACAGCTGGCAGGAACTTGCGTCACAGGTTGGATAGAAATGCTATGTTGGCGGCATTCATCATCGAGTTCTATATAACGCTTGACAGCTGGACCAAGTATTAGCTTTTCTAAAAAGCTGGTGGGCGTTTAGTTAAATTTCGGTGTACACAGTCTTGCAGTGTTGTGAGTAGATACTTTGTTGAGTTTAACGTTGCTGTCAATATTATCTGTAATATCATGATGGCGCCTGGTTGTGATAGGGAGATCAATGCTCACTTTTACAGTGGCCTCACTGTGTTGTATCAGATCCCAGACACTTTACCTGATATCACGCATAGTCACATTATACTGACACTTTTTTTTGGCCAAACTTAATTCCGATGCCTGGTCTTAACTATATCGTGGATCGATGGGTTCCCCCGGGATTCGTCCCATTAATATCTAAAATACGATAAATGTGGTTTTCACGACCAAACTGTGTGGTGTACCTAAATTGATATACGCTGTTATAGCGACGCCCCTAGCGGAGCGTATATGTTAATGCGTGTGTACGCACATTCTGTTTTATTTTCTTCAGAAACTCTAAATGGCATGTCCTACGTACTCTTCGCCATTTTGATCGCCATTTTCGAATCATGTGACTCCAAGATCCAATCAGAACAAATGCCTCGTCTATCCGGAACACCTCGCCTAAGATTCGGCGTGTTCGTTTAGCGCTTGTGAAAATGTTCCTGGTCAAGTCGTGCCATAGTTTAGATAGTGTAGGTTGTAATTTAGACACCCACCTCACATCTCAGATCTGAATCTGAATGGTTTACTGGTGATACGCCAAATTGACAATACTTCACCAGGGAAATTAGTCCCTAGCTCTCACAAGACATGCGAACTTGGTCAGAAATAGATCAACTTACTTTTGAACATTCTCGAGGGTAGGGTAACGTAGCCCGAAATTTAGGGTATAGGGTAGGGTAGGGTAGGGTATAGGGTAGGGTAGGGTAGGGTAGGGTAGGGTAGGGTAGGGTAGGGTATGGGTAGGGTAAGGTATGGGTAGGGTATGGTAGGGTAGGGGTAGGGTAGGGTAGGGTAGGGTAGGGTAGGGTAGGGTAGGGTAGGATAGGGTAGGGTAGGGTAGGGTAGGGTAGGGTAGGGTAGGGTAGGGTTCAATACTACTAAAAATTACTTTTAATTCACTTTGCCATGCCCGTTCTAGGCAGTGCCTCACTAAGTTCATATGTTTGGTGTGTTTAGAATGCGGTTTGGGGTGGTTTTGATGTGGTTTGGGGCGTTTTAGTGTGTTTCCACGGACCGAAAAACCAAACATAAACTGGTACATTATATGTAAACAAGTAACCAAGCAATAATATATCGTCACCTTTGCTCTTTGACAGTTCCCACTGATGGTCATCTGTTTTTGTTCTTTACCAACTTCCTCATTAAATAAGAAATTTGGATCATTAAACATTTAACAGATCTGTAGAAAAGGTAAATACGAGGTATGGCAGGAAAGTTCGTAGACACCATTAGTATTTTCAACGGGAAAAGAAATTCAGTCAAAATGAATATAGCTGGGTTTGCAAAAATATTTCATGAGCAAATAGACGAAATTTTATGAAAATCTGGCCAACACGACATCTTATACAGCCTTTTATGTGCACCTCCCTAACCGGTAGCGGGGCAAGGGTCAACGTCTCAGTGACGTTACTTGAAGTTTATTGCCGTCAGTGCTTTATATATTTGTAACAAGTTTAACCATGTTTCAGAGTTATTCCACATAGGGTTCTTGGATATCGGTACAATTTTATTATGTGTATCCAGCTGCCAAATGCAGATCTGTGCCAACTGTCCTCAGGTTCTCTGATGACCGATTGAACATATGAAACCATTTTCATTCGCTGAGAATGTAAGACGAGTGCCCTTCCGCCGCCGTTTATTATCTTAGATGATCTATCGAGCATCAAAAAATCAACTCTGCCACTTGTAAACTGGTGACAGACAAGCTGATAGTTTTTATGCTGTTGTTTATATCATTTCCATCGTGTTTGTTGGTCATTTCCATAACAAAAACACACAATTTTATGGTTATCGGCTGTTCTCCGACGTCAAAATTACGCCATTTTTTCAAACAATTTTTTCGGACTGCATCTGAAATTTTATTCACAGATATCAAACTGTACTGCCGCCAAGGCCCAAACATTCAGAAAACGTTGTTGATTGAACATTCTTTAAGGATCAAAATATTTTATCGTTACAGCACACTTCCGTGCCGTTTCACAAGCAAAAACAGAATGTGAAAATCGTCACATTTTATCACGTTTTGACACCTGCCCCGCACGGCCCTACCCGCAAACAGAAAAGTGGCCATACCAAGCGTTTTATTACTTCAAATTGCACAAAATTTCTTAAATATACCCATAAGATATTGCTGCTTGAAATTATGCAAAACGCTTCTTCAACAACACGTTACTTTTTCTGATAGCTGAAGTGTCTACGAACTTTCCTGCCATGCCTCGTATGAGCTCGACGTTGCGTTCCACTGCATCGTTATGTCTCTTACCACCGTATGAGCGGTTTACAATAGCCACAAATAAACGAATTCAAAGTTTTCTTGTGCAAGATGTACCTGTAGATGGCAGTTTTTTTTTCATTGCTTGAGTGTTGCAATTGGTGGGGGACTTGCAGACAGTCAAATGCTTAGAAATGTTATTTGTGGTAATATTTTGCAAAATTGGCGAACACTGGCATCTGGAGTTTCACTGTTCCATTGTAACATAACAACACAACAGCTTTATTCACATAAAATGATAAGTCAAAACGGATGGGCAACTTCTGCTGAAATATCAGTTGCAGCCCGCTTGCTTAAACGTCAAATTAACACATGGTATGAAGTTGGAAACGGATTTTCAATACAAAGTTTTAATCCTGATGGTTAACCAATCAGTGCTTTTGACATTTACTTGAGAAACAGATATTTTCAATTGCTAAAGCCCTTCTGCCATGTACAGTCATCCACTGATATAGGTCCCTCATCTACATGTCATCAATTTTATTCAGTTGAAACTTCTTTTGAAGAAGCACAAAAGAGACAAAAAAACAGCTGGTTTTGCAAATACCTGTGACGCATTCAATGGAAATATCAATTCAAAAATGATAAAGATAATGACCTAGATAATGACATTCAAGTAAATGAACCAGATAAGTCTCCAACTTCTCAAGCAGATTGTATTTTCGTTTCAGATGACAGCACTAGTCCTGAGAAAAACAGACAACATGAACATAATGTTAACCATCATGATCACACATACAGTAGCAACATAAACCATGATAACTATGATTATCACACACATAGAAGTAACATTAATCATGATAACTATGATGATCACACACCAAGAAATAACATAAATCATGATAACTATGATGATCACACACCTAGAAATAACATAAATCATGATAACTATGATGATCACACAAATAAAAGTAACATAAATCATGATAACTATGATGATCAGACACATAGAAGTAACATAAATCATGATAACTATGATGATCACAAACACAGCAGTAACATAAATCATGATAACTATGATGATCACACACATAGAAGTAACATAAATCATGATAACTATGACATTTAATAGTGATCATATCAAGTCGCGTACAAAAAGTATTATTATGTACTAGAAGTCATCATGTTCTTTTACGAAACATCTAGATATTTCTAAAGCGATCCTGCTGCTTCAATACAACACTGATTTCAGTCCAGGAAGGCAGGATATGTAAAATATGTCTATCTATCTTTCTACACTGCCATATGCATGTCGGCTAAATGAGCTAATTCTTAAAATGCAATTTTGGGCGTCGCATCGAAGGCAGTACCTTATTTCATATTACTGATGTGACCCCAACTTGTGGTGCGCTACTAATGACTAGACAGCGGTAAATAGTTGAACCAGTGTAGACCGTGTAGACCGGAAGTAGCAATAATAAAGTATTGAACATACACTCCCAGGTATGGTCAACATTGTGTAAGTGTTCCAGGCACCCACAATAAAGCCATTGTATGTTTCGCTCTTATTGTTTCGGTCCATAACTTGTGACATATGTGGGATAGAAAAGTTATGTTTCAGACATTCGTCTCCTACAACGATCACAGCTAGACTAACTATACTGTGACTGCTAAAAAATCGTAGACATTTTTTGTCGCTTTTACTGCTGGCAGTTAATTTTGGTCTATTATATAAACCGGGTCACAGGTTGTACATTCATTATGTTTTCAGCATTCATCATCGCTTTCTGTAGCGCTCACAGCCCGAACAAACAGCGAAAGAACAGGCCGAAAAACAAGTTGGGTCATAGGATGGATAGAAAAGTTCTGTTTGCACAATTCATCGTCGTTTTAGCGAAGATGCCAGATGGGAAAAAGCCACCAAAAAGCACTTTTGGTGGCCACCTGTTTAGCAAAAAATTCCTTTGTTTAGTTGTTTAGTACTGTCTTTGGGAAGTATGAAAACCAATGTTTTATTTTTTTTCGGTCTTGCAAAAGTACTTTTATTGTGGGTGAAAATGGCGTACCACAGCTTATTCGATCTGTGACTTCTAGGACAGCCAGCATATTCCCAAACCATAAGTATGTTGCCTATTTTCATGTCCACGCAATATTTTTTCATTGCAGCTGCTAGTAATTACATATACATGTAATTGTTAGAGAGACTTGATTTTTCTTTTTAAAAAGAAATAAAGTTACATACGTTACGCTTTAAGGACGAAACTACGCCATTTTTCAGAGATGTATAAAAATTTATTTTGAATTGTTAAATTATTGTCTTTTTGTTGATATGGTTTACTTTGCCTAATTGTTTGGTTCTGCATAAAACTTAAGAAAGTAATAGACTATTTTAAGATAATGGAAAACAGTGTAAATAATTGATCATAGGGTTACATAATATACAGAATAAATCACTGTATTTCCATCATTCTACAGTGACCCGTCAACTTGAAAATTAACTTTAAAAAACCTAAAAGCCAAAATCTACAACAATAAAGCTAGCAAAATATTTTTTACAACATTTATGTGATTGGCTATATATTGGCCTTTTGTGACATGTAACGTATGTAACAGAAGTTAATTTGTCAATAGGTAAGGCTCCAAACAAAGGAATACCTTCACAGTATCATTTTGGTTAGTCATTTTTTCTGGGACAGGTGTTGAGTACAGTCCTTGGACAATATAAAAGCTTTTATCTTAAAGAATTCTGAAGCTTGGTCGAATAGGGGATGTTTGCACTCTGAGCATCGGCGCATAATCATGTAACAGGCTGTTGCATACATTACTGGTAAAATGAAAATATGACATGAGCTACAGAAAAATGACAGCACTTTATCGTTTTACTAAAGTTACTCATAAAATCTGTATGCTACATATTAAAGTTGTTTGAACAAACTTCTGACCTCCGCCGAATGTAATGTGTACATGTTATGTAAATTAAAATATGTAAAGCAGAGAAGATAGCTTCATCTTGAACAAAACAAATTAATAATTTTATCAATTGTAGTAATCCCAAACTAATCTTCATCAAAGGCATCCATGGGCGCAGCACTTTTACCTTAATGTCTAATAAGCAAATCATTTAATTTGAATACTCATGACTACGAAAAAATCTCATAAATGTTTGGAAAATAAGGGATATACCTACAAAATAACAAAGTTCTGTACCTGGGATGTTTATAGACCTAGATTGCTTATAGTGGTATGAAGCAAATGATTAATTCAATGTACTGTTGCCCTCTAGCTTTATAGAAATATAATCTTCGTGATTGTTTTTGAAAATTAAAAATGGAGAAAACACCACAGAACAATTACGCGAATATATCTGCAAAATGACATGGAACTCAAGTACCAAAAACCTTAATGTGCTAAAAATGGTACCAAACAACTACTAGAGCAGTTTTCAATCAGCCTGTCCTGTAATATGCAAGTCTTTTGACTTTAAGTTTTGGATTTCATTAGTATTAATGGGATCTTTAGATACTCAAGAAACATTGTGGAAAAATTAAGTGGGAGTATACCTACTTAACCACTATGGTTATTGGTTACTGTTAGCCATAGGGAGCTGAAATTGGCAGAAAGCATACTTCTAGGGCCCAATATTCTTTAACCATGTAATCTTACGATTAAATCATATGAATCTTTGTTTCATGAATTTTAATAAGAACTTCAGAAATGAGAGAGAAAAAAAATGCGGAAATGCGACGGGGTAAACCAACAAAATCGCTTATTTCTCTGCTGGCAATGATCTTTGAGAGCTTAAATAGCATCAGCTAATTGCTATTAGAATGTTCTATTGGCAAGTTGTCAGATATACCAAAGCATATGAGTAAGCAACCAAAATACAAGTGTTTTTTGTTGATGGACACCCTTTACTAGTCTGTCATTTTCTATCTGTATCAATGTTTTACTTAATTTCAATGAGACCAAATCTCAAAGTATTTATATAAGAGACCACATGGCAATTATACATTGTCCTAGCTACTCTTTGATGTCAGTTTCAGCATTCAGAGGCGATGGACATCCTTAGTTGGTATATCACTTCATTTTTCAAACTTTTCCCCTTACCTCTGAAGTTTTCATTAATATTCATGAGACATTCGATCAGAAAATTAGATTACACAGTTACCGTACATTGTCAAAGCTACCATTTACTACCAATTTCTGGACTCTTATGCTACCAGTAGCGAGGATACAAATCATTTTGAAGGTGTACCTTCTTAACTTTTCTGTTATTTTTATCCATTTTTTTACCTTAACATTAATATTATTGAAAGTGAAAAGCAAATGATTCATATATATGACTTTAAGGCAATATTTCATAGTCTAAGCATTCATTCAATACCACTTTCATTATCTTATGTCAATTTAAATGTCAGATACAAGTGATTTAGTAAGTTTACTCTTTAAGTCTGTAGTTTGTTTTCCAAGTTTTCTTAGGTTTTTTATAAATAATAATCATGAATATGCAAATGAGATGATTCTAATATTATGCCTTTGATACCTGTAAAGTTGCCAAATGGCATCACTGGTGCAATAACAGTGTGTCAGGATGATAGCTTGGGCCTGCAATGAGTTTAATTATGTTTTTCAATGATTTTTGTGATTTAATTGATATGTACCATTAAATATATCCATCATAAATATACAAGGTACTAGTAAATATTTGCATTATTGACAACAAGAAAGACAGCTGTATATCCATGCATTACTTCGGTTTCAATTTTAGTCATTTTAGAACAACTGACTGCTCAGATGTGAGCATTTTTGTAGGTAGGTACCCATCTTTTATATTGTTTGTTACCAAGGACATAAATTTTTCATTAATACTCATGAAAACACAATTGTGATGGTCTTCAAACAAATGTAGCCCTATTGCATTAAAGAAATGGCTCATAACATCAGTCAACTTATGATCCAGAATGATAGGATGGGTCTGAAAATAGTTATAATGGAGTGGGAATCATTGATATACCTAATATTTGATATTTCATGAATATGCATGAATGATGCAAGTGAGTTTATTGTTTTTTATACAACTGAATGAAAGGACAGTATCTAGATTGTAAAATGATAGCATATTCATTGGTCTATGATAAGTATTAGTTGCGATACGAGCTGTTCCGTATGTACACCCCCATCCTCGAATACATGTTTTAGAATGTCATGTTTTGCGTTATACATCCGTTGATTCCAACACTTTTGCAAGACTTAAAATAGACCAAACATTTGTTTTCAAGCTTCCAGTGGGGTCCTCTGTCAGAGGGTATGAATGAAATCTTTGCTATTCTCCGACCACCTATTGCCATTTTTCTGATGGCTGGCACCCTTACTATTTTCTATAGCGCTCACAGCAAAGCTAAAACGAAAAACTTCGACGACAAAAATTTCCGCTGCTGCAAAATTTCTCTACTTTTACGTTTTTCGTTGCAGCTAATGTGCTACTAACGTGTCCGTTTTTCGCTGCAGCAAAAATGCTGCTACAGTTGTAACTTGATCGTTTTTTTTTTGTTTTTTTTTTGTTTTGTTTTTGTTTTTTATGCAGCAAATTTGTTGATAACCATTTTTTGCTGCAGCACAATTGCTGCTAACATGACCGATTATCGCTTCAGAGAATTTGCTGCTAACTTGACCGTTCTTCACTGCTGCAAATGTTCTGCTAACGTGAATGTTTTTCGCTGCAAAACGGCGCTAAGTTGACAGTTTTTTGCTTCAGCAAATGTGCTGCTAACTTGTTTTTCGATGTAGCAAAATTGCTGCTAACTTGATCATTTTCGCTGCAGCAAAATTGCTGTTAACTATTTGTTGCTGCAGTAAACCTGCTGCTGACTTGACAGTTGTTCTCTGCAGCAATATTGTTGCTAATTTGACTGTTCTTCGCTGCAGCGAAATTGCTGCTAAATTGGTCGGTTTTCGCTGCAGCAAACATGCTGTTTACTTGACCTTCTTCAGTGTAGCGAAATGGCTGCTAACTTGACAGTTTTTCGCTGCTGTAAAATTGCTGCTAACTTTACCATAATTCGCTGCAGCAAAATTGCTGCTAACTTGACCGTTTTTCGCTGAAGCAAAATTGCTGCTAACTTGGCTGTTCTTCGCTGCTGCAAATGTTCTGCTAACGGGAATGTTTTTCCCTGCAAAACGGCTCTAATTTTACAGTTATTCGCTTCAGCAAATGTGCTGCTAACGTGACCGTTTCTCGCTGCAGCAACATTGCTGCTAACTTGATTATTTTTCGCTGAAGCAAAATTGCTGATAACCATTTGTTGCTGCAGTGAAGTAGCTGCTGACTTGTTGTTATCTGCAGCAAAACTGCCGCTAATTTGACTGTTCTTCGCTGTAGCAAAATTGCTGCTAAATTGGTCGTTCTTTGCTGCAGCAAAAATGCTACTAACTTGACCTTCTTTGCTGCAGCAAAATGGCTGCTAACTTGACATTTTTTCGCTGCAGAAAAAAATGCTGCTAACTTGACCGTTCTTCGCTGCAGCGAAATTGCTTATTATACCCCCGGCATTTATGCCGACGGGTATATAGTTTTCGCTTTTCCGTTCGTCCGTTCGTATGTTCGTTCGTTAGTTCGTTGTTATTCCGGAACGTTCGTGGAATTTATGTCAAAGTTTTTGTTAAAGTTTCTCTGGTGGTGTATATCTAAAGGATTAATGATCAGAAACCACTCATATTTTAACCATAGGTACCCTATAGGGTTTGCTTTGTTTCTGTGAGTTTGGACCCTGGGTCCATGCCCGGGGGTAGGGCTAGAGGTCAAAATCTAGGTCACCTTTACTTTGGGTCAAAGTTTTGGTTTAAGTTTCTCTGGTGGTGTATATCTCATGAACCATTGATCAAAAACCACTCATATTTTAACCATAGGTACCGTATAGGGTTTGCTTTTTTCTGTCAGTTCGGACCCTGGGTCCATGCCCGGGGGTATGGCTAGAGGTCAAAATCTAGGTCACCTTGAAAATGTGCTATTTACATAGTGTTTTTCATCTCTAAGTTCATATCTTAACAAATTCTTGTAGGAATGTATTCCTGCTTGGATCATATATACCCTTTAGGGTTGAATTAAATTCCATGGCACCAAACACTAGGGGTGGGGCTGGAGGTCAAAATCTAGGACATATAAAATACAATAGTTACCAAGATTAATATTCTGTGTGTCTATATACTGACAACCATTTATAAGAAAGTGTTCATGCTTACAACACAACATAGTTACGACATAAGGGCTAGACCCAAGGATCCATGCATGTGGGTGGGGATGGGACCTGAGGTCAAGATCTAGGACTTTTTTTTAAGAATGACATTCTATTTTCATTTCAATCTAGGACTGAGAACCTGGCCCAAAATGTCCGCGCTTATGTCCTAAATTGGGTATACACGTCAGCTTTGTATACCGCTCTAAAATAGATATGTCATTCTAAAACTACACTTCCTCATGTTTGATATGTAAAACACTTAACACTGCTTATTTCTAAAACATACTTGATGAGGGTACTGTTTTTCGTTGGTGGTGTGAGGTTCAATGTCAGGGGTGAGCATGTGCCGGGTTGTTTAGGTAGGGGGTAGGGAAGGGGGCTTGGTGGTTTCTTAAATGTACTTTAGAAACCATTCATATTTTAACCATAGGTACCCTATAGGGTTTGCTTTGTTTCTGTGAGTTTGGACCCTGCGTCCATGCCCGGGGGTAGGGCTAGAGGTCAAAATCTAGGTCACCTTTACTTTGGGTCAAAGTTTTGGTTGAAGTTTCTCTGGTGGTGTATTTCTCATGAACCAATGATCAAAAACCAATCATATTTTAACCATAGGAACCCTATAGGGTTTGCTTTTTTCTGTCAGTTCGGACCCTGGGTCCATGCCCGGGGTGGGGCTAGAGGTCAAAATCTAGGTCACCTTGAAAATGTGCTATTTACATAGTGTTTTTCATCTCTAAGTTCATATCTTAACAAATACTTGTAGGAATGTATTCTTGCTTGGATCATATATACCCTTTAGGGTTGAATTAAATTCCATGGCACCAAACTCTAGGGGTTGGGCTGGAGGTCACAATCTAGGACATATAAAATACAATAGTTAGCAAGATTAATATTATGTGTGTCTATATATTGACAACCATTTATTAGAAAGTGTTCATGCTTACAACACAACATAGTTACGACATAAGGGCTAGACCCAAGGGTCCATACATGTAGGTGGGGATGGGACCTGAGGTCAAGATCTAGGACTTTTTTTTAAGAATGACATTCTACTTTCATTTCAATCTAGGACTGAGGACCTGACCCGAAATGGCCGCGCTTATGTCCTAGATTGGGTATACACGTCAGCTTTGTATACCGCTCTAAAATAGATATGTCATTCTAAAACTACACTTCCCCATGTTTGTATGCAAAGCACTTTACACTGCTTATTTCTAAAATGTACTTGATGAGGGTACTGTTTTCCGTTGGTGATATGAGGTTCAATGCCAGGGGTGAGCATGTGCCGGGTTGTTTAGGTAGGGGGTAGGGAAGGGGGCTTGGTGGTTTCTTAAATGTACTTGATAAGGGTACTGTTTTTCGTTGGTGATGTGAGGTTCAATGTCAGGGGTGAGCATGTGCCGGGCTGTTTTGGTAGGGGGTAGGGAAGGGGGCTTGGTGGCTACCAGCCGGGGGTATACATGCCTCTCAAGGCACTTTTTCTAGTAACGGACGTTTTTTGCTGGAGCACAATTGCTGCTAACATGACCGGTTTTCCTTGTGGCAAAGTTGCTGCTGATTTGACCGTTTTCACTGCACCAAAATTGCTGCTAACTTGACCGTTTTTCACTGCCGCAAAATTACTGCTAATTTGACCCAGCTGATTCATTACTAGTCTTTATACTGAAAGATTGAAAAATCAACATAGAAAAAAAATAAGGGGATGCCAATTTCAGGAGATGGGTGATTACGAGATTCATTCATTATTGATTATTTATCTACATTAATAAGTTTATTGTTTGGCATATAAAACTGATTTTATTACCTAGTATTTTACTCGAAGTTCGTGCTCTGTCACCGTCACCGTCTTAGTTCGCAAAATTTTAATCTCTATTGTTCGTAATGAAGTTGACCCTTACAAGTGTAAGGTAAAAGCAATAACTGCGACCTCTTTTTATGATTTTTGTTAAGGTATTCCAAGCAATACGTTATCGTTTATCTCCTACATGTTAGTCGCATCTCCTGTAATTATATTTAATCTTAAAAATATCAACTTTGTAAATGTTGTTTGTTTGTTTTTTTTTTTTTTTTTTTTTTTTTTTTTTTTTTTTTTTTGTATTGATGCTTGACGTCCCAGTCAATAGCTATGGCCATGACGGAAAGTTGCCTCCATTTTATGGGACATAACCAAAACTTAGGACGTCATTACATCCGAAAATTGCTTCGAATATAACCATTTAACTAAACCAATTAGGCTTATATGTATCGATCGTTTGACTTGAACAACTTTTTTGCTGAGCAGGCTCGGACGTGAGCAGTTAACCATCAATCAAATGAATAGTTAGTAGCGTAGAAGCTTTGCCTGGAGACACAAACAGCCCATCGTTTCTTTAGTCTCCGATGGGCACGGGACCATATTCTAACCTGACTTAGTTCTGCTTTTTTTGTACAAAACATCATAATTATGACCTTTTTTTCAAATAAACAAAACATTCTATATCATTTTGTTTTGACGAGTTGATCTCGAATAAAGTGTGACGTATGAAACATTTGACTGTGTCGTGTCTGCTGTAGCAGTATGACAGGCCAATTTTTATTTATTAAGTTTGAAATAAAATATAGCTTAAATTGATCATGTTAAAAGGATAATTTAAGTTGTTTAAACACACAGAACACGATAAAAGTGTTCTCTTAAACGGAACTATGCGTGTATAAGACGTACATCCGTATAGAACGGCTATGTCTATTTTACATGCAAAGTAAAATATTACCGTAATGGCAAACTTTAATGAGTTTGAATTTCCTTTACTCATAAAAGCCTGGCGTCCTTTTCTGTGGGTCATAGGGAAACAGTATAGCACCAGATGTGAGAGAATTTATCGAAAGTGAATAAAAAGTCAAATCCCATAAAATGAAAGTTGACTTACCCAAATGACAAGAATGGGAAAGTTCATTCGTCATGAATGGGTTAATTTGTTATGCAATATATGTACTACGATGATTTTTTCATAAACAGTGAACAATAATAATATGATTAGCAGATACGGGCTCGACATGCACGGCAAGGTCAAAGCTTTCATACCTCAATAGAATAAACAATGCGTGATAAATATTTATAATTATAAAACAACAAATGCTATGTGGCAAACATTGATAGAAATAATAAACGCTGCTTTAAACCGGTTTCGCTTTGAACACCGATTCTTGGGACTTCATTCTTTTATCAATTTTAGTACAGCTTTGCGATTATAGTCGACCTTTCTGGATTACAGAAATACTAAACATTTACAAAGGTGTAAAACGTACAACCTTCAATAGATCTGGATCATCATGTTGACACTGCAATATAAAGATTATTTGTCGTCTGAATTCAACATAACTTTAGAAGAAGAGAAAAATGAACATACCAGGACAAGGAATTTCATTACAGTTGGTCATTTCGTGTGTATTCCCGATGCAGCTTCTACCCATTTCTACATGAGCTGGATTGGAGCACGATCTGTTTCTTTCTTTCTGCCCGGTGTTACAAGTTTTAGTACAAGAACTCCAGGTCGACCAAGACGACCAGCTACCATTTACTGAAACAAGATGATGATTATTATTGTTGTAGCGTCACTTTATCTAGCGCATTTTACATGTATATTATAAAATAGTTTGCTTTTTTCGCAAATTTTAACTTGTTAACATTTAAATAAACTCATTCGCTGATACATGTATTATAATGCAATTTTGTATACAAGTTGTGGCAAAGGTCGTTGTGGTTCCTTGCTATGTAAACAGTTGAAACGGGACAATGTTGGTCACGGGGAGGTGACAATCAACAATGGGGCCACTGTAGCTTTCAATCACGTCTCCAGGAGTCGTAAACACAGTATTTAGCGCCCCCCGTGGCCGAGTGTTGAAATTTAAAACCTGTGAATCATTTATGGCAATGTGCTGTATCAGATTGAAAAAAATGACAGCTCTTCACATTCAGAATTCATTCCTGCACACGACTCGTAATGTGCATAATTCCTTTCCTTTTTATTTTCCTTTCAATCCTGTTTCTGCTTCTACTAGACTTATACCATTTTGATTTATTTTTTATAACTAACGCTTACATATATATATATTGTTGAAATGGACCACATCAACAAGCGTAAGCAGTGTTTTAAACAGTAGATGTGAGATGTTAAAATTCCGAGTTTTGTATTTTCGCAAACTGTTTTGTTCAGATAGAGTCCGATTATGGAGAATTTTTGTTTTATACAAGGTAACGTATTCTAGTAGATCTGTGTAAATCTTGATCAAAGGCTCTCTTTTTGATGAGCACTTTATATAATAATTGTCGTCTACCCCCTAAAAACGAAGGTGATTTCGGCAAGCAGCGTGCTCTGAATGGTGATGAAACACGACACTATCGACATTTTCTGCTCATTACATATTTTTCAACCCAATTTGATGTATTTTCGCATATATATTATTGTTCGCCAACGTAAAATAACCACTTGCATATAGATTCTCATAGCAGAGTTATAAAGCGTGTTTTATTACTTTTCGATCGACCCTCGTATGTCGTAAAAAATCTAAGGAAACTGGAAAGTTGACGAGAAAGAACTGACCTAATAGACGTATATGTATATATGATATGTTCTTGTGTGAAATGTTTTTGAAAATTGTCATTAGTATATATGTATGTGTATATGTTGTCATTAAATTTCTAATAAATAAACCTAATAGACGTATGTAATAAAATAAACATTATTTTCTTAATAGTATAGATAAGAACAATTTTCGTTCGCCTTGGAACAAGATACCCAAACAATAAAATATGGCACACTCCTTGTATCGTTTAAAGTAACAGTAATAAAATATGGTTGGACAAAAATAGACACCCATAAAGATTTGATTCTTGTTTCAACAACGCCGGACCGAATCAAAGAGCCTACTATTACAGGTAGTGCTATTTTTGCGATAAAAGTGGTATAATTCTGTAAAATATAATTGCGTTTGTAACAAAATGCAGTTAACCCAAAATCATAGTTTATGTTCTTGCGATCAAAGGGGTCTAAATGTAGAAAATTATTGCCGCTGAACTAATGCCACATGAAGTCCTTGTTCTTTATCGATAGAAGTAGGGGTCAGTAGAATGAAACAAATACTGGTTTAAATAAAGATACGGTAAGTGACTCTAAATAAAGATACGGTAAGTGACTCTGTTGCGACTATTTTATTCTAACGCATATCGTTCATCTACTGAAATAATGGTTTTGATAAGTACCTTTAGACGAAAGTGTCTGTGTATTGGCCTCTGTTTTCTGCTCATTGACTGATATTCTTGAATCCTGAAAAGAAGAAGGACTATGTTTTGGAAGTCGTTTTCGAGAGGGATTCATACATTAGATGCATGTAAAATGGTCTCGCGCGTTAAGCTGTATATTCATAATAATTGTTTCCCTTCCAATATTTGATGGGCATAAGGAATAAAGAAACGCAACAATCTCTTAATGGCAATGTAAGCAGGTTTTGTAATACAAGACTGTGATGTGACTGTTCATGTTATATGAAAGCAGTATTATAGCAGGTTAAGCGCCTATGTCGGTTTATTATGCTTAATGGCGTGTGCCTAAACACATTGATCTACAGTAGCGCTCCTCCGAAGCATGATTGATTAAAAAACAAAGTTTGACCAAAACAAATGTTATTGCTACCAAAACTCCTAAACGTGATTGCAGATATGACCATTGATCAGTTAGTAACATTAGGTTATGATTAAGGACGTTTTAAACGTCACCATCGTCAATGCAAAAAGTGCCTTACACATCGGTAAAATTTTTCATCGGCTTGCCTTTTATTTATTTAAATGAATATTTTTATGAAGTTATGGTACAAGAATATCAGACGTCAACAAAACACGACCATTTTGACATCAATATCAAGTATCCAGGGAAAATTGCTCCTATTTCTTCTACTACAAGAGGTCAGCCAATTTTCAAGTAACAGGCTACAACACTTTCTAAAAACTAATTACATAACATTTTACGAAAAGTAGAATGCCATGGCATAGAAAAATACTTCTGCAGTCTGAGGTCTTGTTGCGGACTTCAACGCGCAGGGTGGATGTTTGGCGGCTGGGCTTCTCCGGTGGGGCTGTGGATGTCGTGGGCTTTGAGCGACGTTTTCTGAGTTTTGTCGCGGACGCTGTGGGATGATTTCCGGGTTTGGTGTCGGGCTAGGGACGCTTTTACATGATAACCTTTCGGAACCAGACTTTTCTGGAGGCTTGGTTTGCGAATGAAGGAGACTTGTGAGAAGGAGTGATTTATATTTTCGGTTCAGAAAAATCATTACACGTTACAGACGTATAGGGTATAACTTAAAAGTAATGCGACAGTCTGCATGCTTTGTTTTTAACCCAATCGTGGTTGATAACTACGCTGCCTTCTTTAATTGCACGCCTGTGGGTCGGACATAAGACTCTATAATGGCCCCGACATTAAGCTATTCATTTTAGTTGGTTGGGGCCGAAACTTCTTGTCTAATGCTTGGCCCACCGCGGTTCAACTGGTGTATTTCTTTTGCTCCGGATTTCAGTAAGTTATTCGGCGCCCAGAGATCTCCATCGTTGGGCAGCTTACTGAGTCTGTGAGTCCTCGTTTTATATTCATCATGGTAGTTATCATGCTGTATTTGTTTGTCCATGTTGATTAATTTACCTGTTAGAGTTCACCACGAGGAGCGAACGAATAACTAAATGTTATGAAACACTGCAGAAGATGAGTGTGAGATTAGGGCCCTGTAAAACCGGTTTAAGCCTCCCCCCAGTAGTGTTACATTATTGATCGTTCCAATGCGATACTTCTGCTGTGGTTCTATTTGTTTAATGTTTTGGAGTCGACTTTCTGTGCTGTTTGATCCTAATGTACGTTTTCATGGTTTTAGTTAAGTTCGGGTAACTGAGAGGCCGCCTATTGGAAAATTGCTGCTCATTCGGCTTACGATATGTTCTATAAGTGTAAGTACCTAATTGTTAATTTGTTTTTCCCACCTCGGTTTTTGGTGTGGGAATTTCTTTCTGATAGCGCCTTTTCTGATCATTGCCCACTTGTACCTTTTTCAGATATGACCACCCAGATAAGCCATGTATGGATGGTTTGACTCGAACCTCTTTTCATGCGCGGGCTCAGAGCTTAGCGGTTAACCAGTATTCAGATGGTCAGTCAGTAGCGTAGAAGGTACAAGTAGGCAAAGATCAGGAAAAGGTGCAGTCAGAAAAAGATTCCCACTCCAAAAACAGAGGTGGGAAAAAACAAACTAACAATCAGGTACTTATACCATGAAAACATATCGTAAGCCGAATGAGCAGCTATTTTCCCAATAGGTGGCCACTCAGTTACCTCAACTGCGCCTTTTCCTGATCTTTGCCTACTTGTACATTTTTAACTACAATTATGAAAACATACATAAGGCGCCAAAAGCACAAAAATTTTAAACACCAAGACATAAAACAAAAGGAACCACCACAGAAGTATCGCCTTGGAACCATCAGTAACACAAAGTTACTGGCGGGCTTAAACCGGTTTTACATGGCCATAACCATGTAAAACCGGAGGCACAAGTAGCCCCTCTATTTCTTTAGCCCACATGAACGGACTGACGTTGAAAAACTTTTAATTTGTTTTACCATATATGTGCATGGCTTGCCATCACGATCATGAGGCCTGGATAACTTATTTTAACTTTCAGTAACCTTTCCCAAAACTATAAACATAACTTTGGCTTTGATTGGCCAAGCAGTTTCTAAGAAAACTTTGTTTTAATATTAATGTGTAAAATTTATATGGCCAAGTTCAAGGTATGAACTTGACGCTGAATACTCATATCACTTCATCAAATCAATAATTTTGCTTTATCTACCAATTTCATGTCACAAATTTTAAGCTTTTCTGAAGAAGTTATTTGACAAAGCTTTACCTTGCCGTAAAATTTACCAAGGTCAACCAAAGGTCATGATTAATACACACTTTGATGGACCAGAGTCCCCTATGCTGCATACCAAGTTTGCATGAAATCGATAAGTTGGTTTTGGAGAAAAAATAATAGATAAAAATAATTGTTAGACCGTTGGAAGCAGGAAAACATTAAAAGCGAGAAGATGGGTCATATTGTATAATTTCGGTTAATGAACCTTCATCAGTGACCCTTTACAAAACTGGCAGCAAAAGCCATACATTTTGCAGCAATTTCAAGAATTTACATTTGTGTCGTCTGAATTCAAGACTCATATTCCCAAAGGGGCCAAATAATCAAAATACTGTTAAGAAGATGATTCTTAACGTACAATATATTTGAAATACTCCAACTATTTTCACTGATCCCAAAGAATCAAAAGAAAAATACTGCACTATGGATGATGTACGGGGCTACTTTTTAGGGCCGCCACACGGCACAACACCAGCTGCAGTAATAGCAAATAAAAATAACTGTTAGACCATTTGGAAGCAGACAAAAACATTCAAAGCGAGAAGATGGGTCATATTGTACAATTTCGTATATAAGTATATTCAAAACATTCAAAGCGAGAAGATGGGTCATATTGTACAATTTCGTATACAAGTATATTTACCACATATGGGCACGGTGGCTATCTTGGTCTTTGGACCTTGATTATTCATTCAATGTTTCATTATTTTTTTTTTTTTGGAAAGATACTCCACATATTTTTTGGCTTTGTCTGGGCAAACTGTTTCTAAGAGATGATGTTTTAATTTTATGTGTATATAACCGGTCAAGGTCAAGCAGTGACCTTGAAATCGAATACTCGTATCACTTCAATAAGATGTCTGTATCGCCATCTTTCAGGTCACAGGCCACATAACCCTTCGAGAGCTTCAAACTTTACACTATACCCTCATTCAATAGCCTATGCAATCAAATTTGACCTTGCCGTGATATGGGACAACGTCAGTCAAAGGTAAAGCTTTATGCACACTATGGTGGGTCAGAGTCTCCGATGCAATATTCCAAGTTTCATATAAATCGATCCACCAGTATTAAATAGGAAGTTTTTTAAAAATTTTTTTTTAAATTACCTTATATAGGCATGGTGGCCAACTTTGTCATGTGACCTGGTCCATTTATACCAACTTTGAATTCCCCTTGCTAAGGATGCATGAAGCTTTGCCAAGCCGTTTTAGAGGAGGATATCTTTGAAAACGGTGGACGACGATGAACAAAGGAGGATGGCAATACATCAGTTCACATTGGAGCCTGGCGGCTCACGTGAGCTAAAGACAACGAAAATGTTTTGAACGCTGACACATGCTAACTGTATACATTGAGGGTTTAGAATATCCACACATACATACAGTTCTGGCTCAGTTTGAATGAAACGTCATAATAACATACAATGGACGCTAAAACACTGCCAAACAAAATTACATAAGCTTGCAAGTATATAAGAATTATGAATCACAATTTACACGAAATATGTTTTCGGACGAACACTTAAACGACACCATTGGTTTTCCAAGTAACTTTTGATTTTGCAGTTTGTGATAAAATCAGAAATCTTTCAACATAGCCCAAAATACATGTATAACGTTGGATAATACACTGAACGGACACGTTTTATACTAATAATGTCTTACGTACCTTTGACAAGACCTTATCATAAATATTGTTGTTTTTGTGGAAATCAACTCCATTAAATGCGATGGGTTATTCTCTGATTACAATTTTTTTTCACATTTGCAAATATAAAGAATCTTTGCAACAATTACCGCAGTAATTTAACATATCGTAGTTGACGATTTTTTAGAAACGATGCTTAAACTTGCAGGTGCGAAGTATTTGCTTTTTTAAACACATGGATGTTTCATTATATAACTTACCAACTTGTAAATGACTACACCGATCGTTATAGAACTGCCAATAACACTTGCCAGGAGCACGGCACACAGAATTTGCAGTTGCCTCACGTCTGATACATTTTTGCAGCATCTTGTATGTTGTGTCGCGGATCCGTCACCTGTGTTGAATGGAAGGTTTAAATAGCGTTTGTTTTCTCCAACTAGTGAGTGTGGAACTTCATAGCCATCTTCACCAGAGTCTCCAACGATACCTTGTAAGTTTATTGGTTGAGCCATCACCAGAGAATCATTCGAAACTGTTCAAAACAAGATATGGGCACTTCGATAGTGGGGAGCTTTAATAAAACAGCAAAGAAAATGCTAGTCTAAAAGCAAATGCATCATACAAGAAAGCATTTATATTGCTCAGATATTGTTCTTACCTAGTCAGCATGGAAATTATTTTAGTGAGTGTGCACAATTTCCTATAACTCGTTACATGTAATGTGCACCTCACGTGCTTAACAAGTGCAGGAATGTGTATACTTTTAATTTCAGAAAGCAGGATACACATACTTTATACTTATACACATATACGAGGGTTTGAGACTGTGTCTCTATCTGTATCATTGCTTTACATACTGGTGTACAGATAACAGATTCCTAAATGCTGTGGAAAATTTTGAGTAGAAACATGTTTACTGTTGGAGATATTGGTCTCCAAGGAAACCGAGTTAGTGCTTCGCGAAACACTTTGGATTTGACGTGTTCAAAATACTGGTGACAACTAAACAAATGAGCACAACTTCAAACTATGACTCTTCGAAGTAGCATCAACTTGCGTGGCGTCACGACATTATCTCTTCAAGTGGCACCATGCAAGTTGTTGCTGCTTTGAACGGGTATCTGTCAGAGTCTGGGGGCAATAGCGCCATAGATGCCATCCTATGGCGTCATCTGAGGGCATTAATGCCCTACGACATTTTAACAGCAGAAAGCGTTGTCCGTTACAACACGATCAATTTTTATTGTAGAAATTATTGGGCTCAATATATATCTTGTTTTTATGTTTGCTACAAAACATAGGCTGTGGTACCAACTCCTAATGTATACTCACAATTTATGCTTTGCAACGAGACTAAGAATAATGTATGCCCCTGTACAACTCACGTTGTAAAGCGGTATGAATTACACGGACATTTCATCCTGATGTTTATCATTCCATGCGAAAAATAAGATACATCATGCAAATTTATTAAATGATAATAATAATAATAATAATACATTTTACACTACTACTTCTGTCACTACTACTACTAAAATGTTACCCCTACAGGCGGTTTGCCTTTTAGCATTAAGTCAGGATGAAATTTTTTTCACCACAACATAGGCATGACGCAAGGCTTGCCTCACATGGCTGTGCGCCTAGCAAGGTAGCCACTGGTTCCATTTTAACATCTTGAGCATGACGCTGCCCGGACTCGAACCCACGATCCCCGCTCCCGAAGCGAACCTTCTACTTCTACTTTTCTTCTATGCTCACCATGTGCACTTTTTCAACAGTACTATGATTAAAATTTTGTTAACATAAATATAATTATAAAACATGATGATGATAATAATAATAATAATAATAATAATAATAATAATAATAATAATAAGGCCATACGTTTAACCAACAATACCGTGATTCACAGTAATTATAATACTAAAGACAACGCTAATGACTTACTAGCTTCTGTCACCGCTCTATAGAGTATAGAAACACAGAGTGAGTTTTCAATTATACAATGTACGTGTTCAAGAGGCTGGCCCATTTGAGCCGTGTTTCTTCATTGTGGACCATAGTCGAAGAGTCGGAATGTTGCGTCCAATTTGGGACTATATGTCTGCTTAGAAGATTTTCAATGAAATTATAAAATAAAGATTAAAATGACTCGTGATATATCTGGCACCCTTAAAAATGAAAGCATTTTCATCCACAAGAAAATGATATGCATTTCAATCTGCTACAAATTGGTGATATAATATTATCTTTATTTAACATCTTCGCGATTCAGTTATCTTAGGAAAACGAAAATCTACCTTATTCATGTTTAATTCAGTTTTACGTCCATTTCAAGATTATTTCAGCTCATGTGGGACGGGCCAATCAGTAGGTGGGCAAAAATCGTAGAAAACCTAAAAAAAAAAAAAAAAAAAAAAAAAAAAAAAAAAAAAAAAAAAAAAAAAAAAAAAAAACACCTGGCACACCCGCAAGCAGAACTTTGCTTGCATCACAAGTGGCCAGTGCGGGGCTCGAACCCACACCAGTCAAAGTGGTGAGATGATCGCTTGGCCAAGGGGCCGCTTTCTTCAATTGTATTCAGTGCGCATCTTAAATGTTTTGTCATTTTTTTTCTTTTAATTGAATTTTAAGTTTAATGCAAGATAGTCTTTTTAGCAATAGTTTTTTTCCGAACCCACACCATGCATAGCGTTGGGCTAATTGAACGATAGCTTTAATCATACTGGATCACCGAACAGTCGATCAAATCGGAAGCTTCACCCACGATATGCAAAAAAATCAATTAGTTGCTTGTCACTGCTTGATTAAAACATGTTTGTAAATATATTTTCAATTGTTGTTTTATGTTGGATACAATTCAGTTATGAGGGTGACACATCTTTCAATATATGGTTCGTTTCAATGCAAGCAAACAAGCGTTTGCGCATAGAAATACGATTTTTGTTTTTGCATCAGCATATCTGCCGCATTACGAAAACACGCACATGCAATATACAGAAAAAAAAATTCGTTGTAAAAATGAAAAAAAAATCACAGGAAAATAATAATATTTTTCTTTATTTTTGCTCAACACATAAATTGTGGTTTTAACGAGTAACCGCAATCTATGTTTTGGGGGGCAAAAATAAGAAAAAAATAGATATACCCCTCCATACCCCAGTTTTCCTATATTAATATGAGGGTATAAGGGGATATATAATGCACGGACATGTTTTCTTGATGGTGAACGACAAATTCTTGCTTGTTACATGTATTATTCCCAAAGCCGATGTAGGTCCCAAATGAAATTAAATGTTATCAGAAAAAGTCTTTTACCTCTCAAATACAATTGAGCGCGGATCTGGTAAAAGGTGTCTCCGGGCTTTCAAGTACATTTTATGCTATTAAAATTTAAAAATCATCTAAATTTTAAATATTTGGCATGTTCTGATATTTATTTCATACAGCTTTAATATTGTAAAACAATCCAAGACACATAATTCTCTTATGTTCAAACGTTATTTGTATCATGTATGTTGCCATGGCAACCATTAAGCCATAAGGACTACCCTCATTTTAAAAACCAGGTACACCCATTGGATTGCATGTTTTATCAAATAGGTTGTGAATTTGTGCCTATTGCATAATCTGTGCAGTAGTATAGATGTTAAACTTCAAGAAACACATAGAATTTCGAGAATTTTAGTCTTACCTTCTTTTAATTGCAGTGATTTAAAGACGTTAACGTCATCAACGTCCAAACAGCATCAACAGTTTTATGACGTCATGTTTAGATTGCATCAACTGCACACATTTCAACGTCCATATCTTTGCTATTTGTAAAGATAATCTCTTCAAATTTTCAGGAAATACTCAAAGAAACTTGGTCTTTCATATTTAATATCTTAATGTTTCATTTTTCGGGCCATAATACCCCTTTTATCAGATCTTGGCCCAATTATATATCTAATGATAAAGCATAAGCATTACGGAAACTTTATCCATGATTACTTGGGATTTTTTTTTTTAATTACATATTATATTTTTATTAACTAAATTTTAATTTTCAAATACTTACCTTGCCTATCATAGAATAACGGTTTATTATATTGATTTTCGTTGGAATTTAGCACTTTTGACTTTTAATTTACATAATTAAATCAATTATTGTTGTTTTTTCTGGACCCCGCCAAACCTCAATTTAACTATATAAGTATAGGTTTGAAGGGGTTAAGATCCACACGGAGATGTTTCCATGATGAGTGAAAAATACTTCCAATTGAATATATACCTGGCTATGCAGCAGCTTACTGATATTACGTACAGTGTGTGCAGCTTCCGATTTGGTCGACTGTACGATGGTTCAGTGTGGTTAATGAAATCAATTGTCTGAACCACTAGCTAACTTTACTTCATTTGTAAAAGTAAGTAGTGACTAGAAAAAAGTATAATCATATACACTGTCTCTCCATCAAAGAAGCCCCAAAAAAGGCAACGATCGCTCACCTGAAAGTTAAAATGGAACGAATCACTAGCAAAGAAGGTTAATTACGAGGTACTGTCGGAAGTTTTCAGCAAATAGCAAGATAACTAGCTTTTCCTAGTTATGTAGCCACCGGCTAGAAACAAAGATGGCGTGGACAAGTGGACAATAGACAGACAGACAGACAGACAGGCAACAAGATAAAGAGTACTCACAGCATTCCCATCTCGGAACTAGACGAGAAAAAGACAAGTAGTTAGTGGCATACCCTTTGGAAACAGATACATACACGGCTTTCGGCATCAGTACCATATAATTGTCTTTTTGTTTGTTACCCATCTGGTTTATAGGGAGGAGTTTTGGCTCTGATTGCCCAAATACCTGATCCTTGCTTAGTTTAATTTTGAAACCGGTTCTCATTCAAAATGAAAGGCTGGTAATATTATGTCATTAAACAAGGTCAACTTATTAATTGTTTATATAGTTTATAAGTGTCTTAAGAGATAATTGAAATAGATAGTTTATCAAGATCCGTCAACGGTGTATAAAACCACTCATTTAACGCCATGAAAGATCGTTATCGTCCATATGTTTTATCGAGATAAAGGACATCTTTACCCGGATATATAAGGACGAATATTAATCACCATTGAAGTTAATACTTAAATAAACGCTTTATCTTAATGAGATTCATGGTGCGGAAGAACGAAGTCAAACAGTACGTCGCGTGTCTGCCCTAATTCGAAACTTTATTAATAGCGACGCCCCTAGCGGAGCGTATATGTTTATGCGTCAGTACGCACATTCTATGTTTTATTTTCTTCAGAAACTTACGATTCTTAATTGCATGACCCACGTAACATTCTAAATGGCATGGTTAACGTACTCTTCGCCATTTTGATCGCCATTTTCGAATCATGTGACTCCAAGATCCAATCAGAACAAAAGCCTCGTCTGCCTAAGATTCGGCGTGTTCGTTTAGCGCTTGTGAAAATGTTCCTGGTCAAGTCGTGCCACAGTTTAGATAATGTAGGTAGTAATTTAGACACCCATCCCACATGTGAGATCTGAATCTGAATGATTTAATGGTGATACGCCAAATTGACAATTATTCACCAGGTAAGTTAGTCCCTATCTCTCACAAGAACTTGATTAGAAATAGATCAACTTACTTTTTGAACATCCTTGAGGGTAGATTAACGTAGCGCGAAATTTTCAACATTTCTCGAGAGTAAGGTATGGTAAAACCGAGGGCGTAGCCAGAGGTTTTTAACACTTCCCGTGGGTGTGGTGTGGTAAAGTAGAGTGAAACCGAGTGCGTAGCCCGAGGTTCTCAAGGGTAGGAAAGGGTAGGGTAGAGTAAGGTACACTTAAACCGAGGGCGTAGCCCGAGGTTTTTAACAATTCTCGTGGGTGTGGTGTGGTAAAGTAGAGTAAAACAGAGGGCGTAGCCCGAGGTTCTCAATGGTAGGGTAGGGTAGGGTATGGTAGGGTAAAACCTAGGGCGTAGCCCGAGGTTTTTAACACTTCTCGTGGGTGTGGTGTGGTAAAGTAGAGTGAAACCGAGGGCGTAGCCCAAGGTACTCTAGGGTAGGGTAGGGTAGGGTAGGGTAGGGTAGGGTAGGGTAGGGTAGGGTAGGGTAGAGTAGGGTAGGGTAGGGTAAGGTAGGGTAGGGTAGGGTAGGGTAAAACCGAGGGCGTAGCGCGAGGTATTTAACCCTTCTCATGGGTGTGGTGTGGTAAAGTAGAGTGATATCGAGGGTGTAGCCCGAGGTTCTCAGGGGTAGGGTAGGGTAGGGTAGGTTAAAACCGAGGGCAAAGCCCCAAGTATTTAACACTTCTCGTGGGTGTGGTGTGGTAAAGTAAAGTGTAACCGAGGGCATAGCTCGAGATTCTCAAGGGTAGGGTAGGGTAGGGTAGGGTAGGGTAGGGTATGGTATGGTAGGGCAGGGCAGGGCAGGGCAGGGCAGGGCAGGGCAGGGCAGGGCAGGGCAGGGCAGGGCAGGGCAGGGCAGGGTAGGGTAGGGTAGGGTAGGGTAAAACCGAGGGCGTAGCCCGAGTTTTTTTTTTTTACACTTCTCGTGGGTGTGGTGTGGTAAAATAGAGTGAAACTGAGGGCGTAGCCCGAGGTTCTCAAGGGTAGGGTATGTTAGGGTAGAGTAGAGTAAGGTACGGTAAAACCGAGGGCGTAGCCAGAGGTTTTAACACTTCTCGTGGGTGTGGTGTGGTAAAGTGGAGTGAAACCGAGGGCGTAGCCCGAGGTTCTCAAAGGTAGGGTAGGGAAGGGTAGGGTAGGGTATAGGGCATAGGGTAGGGTAGGGTAGGGTAGGGGTAGGGGTAGGGGTAGGGGTAGGTGTAGGGTTCAATAATACTAAAAAATTCTTTTAACTCATTCTGCCATGCCCGTTCTAGTCAGTGGCTAAGTTCAACTTCTGCTAAAATAATAGTTGCAGCCTGCTTGCTTAAACGTCAAATTAACACATGGTATGAAGATAGAAACGGATATTCAATACAAAGTTTTAATCCTGATGGTCAACCAATCAATGTTTTTAACATTCGCTTGAGAAACAGCCATTTTCAATTGCTAAAGCCCTTCTGCCATGTACAGTCATCCACTGATATAGGTCCCTCATCTACATGGCATCAGTTTTATTCAGGTGAAACTACTTTTGAAGAAGCACAAAAGAGACAAAAACAGCTCGTTATTTAAATAACTGTAACGCATTCAATGGAAATATCAATTCAAAAAATGATAAAGATAATAACCCAGATAATGACATACAAGTACAGTACAGTCCAGGGGGATTTTCACCAGCCCGCTTAACCCCGCGGACGATTTTTCTGAGCCCCCCGCAATCCCGCTCACCTGTCCGCTTAAATTATTGCCGCAAAATATTTTAATCCCGCCGCAATCCCGCCGCGGATTGTGGAGGATCCGCGGAGGATCCTCCCGTTACCTGTATAATCCCACCGCGGCTTTGCGGAGGATTGCCACACAAAAATATGACGTCAAAATGATTGACAGCTGACCAATTGCCTAGGTTAACGTTGTGCCTGTTATTGTTATATGAAAATACGATTTTATGAGTATTTTCTTATTTTGCGTGGATCTCGATTTGACAGGGGATATAAGCGATATTTTTCATTGCATCTGTACGGACTGATCTGCGATAGCCTTTGTCCCTAGCCCTGTCTTGTGTCTTTATTTTGGTATGATTTTTTTCAAATATGGTCTGGCGCTGCGTCTTACTTAGCCAGTTTTCCATAACATAAGATTCATTAGAACATGCTGTGTAGAGTCAAAATTATGTTTTGCGAATACAAACGTAAGGGCATATGTGTTAACATAGTGTGAACATCTCCATACCTCAAAACTTATTTTCAAAGCTGTCAGTATCGATTAATATTGTCTTGGCGAGATTAACTAAATGGGTTATCGACCAGCTTTGTGCCAAATAGTGAAAACTATCAGCTTCTACGAATTAAGGATGTTCGCTGCCAATGAAAAAGAATTCCAACTTTTTTTCTAACCCCTCTTTTTTGATTCCAAAATTCAACACAAGGCATTTGATAACAAAATAAATATAGGGTAGTGTGCATTTTTTCAAGCTACAGGCCTCTGAATGAGACCTTTGAGCACCATGTTTTAAATTTAGTAAAATTAATTTATTTTTTAATTCTTTGAAGCAAACGTGTCTTGAACAAATATATACTTAGAATGCTTTCAAAAGTCATAGTATTTACGTATCGCAGACTATTTTGGACCAAAAGCAAAGAAAAATTTGCAACTTGAAGTGGATGACAAAATTTTACGATTCCTTTTCCAACCCTACCCCCATACTTGAAAAATCGGAAAATAGCAATATTTTGAAATGTGCCAAACCCATATTTGTTGATTCAAACTTTTTCTTGTATTTTCACACAACATAGAACTTGGTAATATTGTTCGAATAAAAGAAAGAAATATATAGGGTAGTGTGCATATAAGAGAGAACCAACAACTTGAAAATCGCCATTCTCAGCCTTTTTGCGGCTGTTTTGTTTTTTAAAGCCCATTTCATAAAACCACCTAAAATTTTATAACCAGCACACCAAAGATCCAACGACTGACTTAGAAGACCATGTACACATATACTGCAGCTAAAATAAACATCGAACTAGTGCAATTAATTTGAAGATGTGTAACATTCAAGTTTAATCTACCCTACCCCCTAAATTTTACTGACAACTAAAATTTTCTGAAATGTTGCAGAAAATGGGGTGAAAAAATGAAGTTTCTTAGATTGACAATTTTCATGGCTCATTCAATGCATATCTTCAATATGTATCCAAATATAAAATATTAGGAAAATATCTGCAACCGTTTACGAGATATTCAACAAAAGAAAAACCGGAAGTTCCGAAATGTCAAATGTTAGCAGCGAACATCCTTAAATGCAAATCATGATTTAGGGTTCCGTTTTGCTAATGCATGTAAAGAAAACCCCCTTTATACAATGTACAGTGAAAGGACATTATGTGAGCGCGACGTACCGTATTTTTCATGGCATGCTTGTTATTTAATCAATATGATCGTATAACAATAACTTTTACAAATAAAAAATATATTCTGGAAATACATGTAAACCCCGCCTTCTTTCCTTATTCAGTCTCATCCCACCGCGGGTCCGCGGTGGAAATTAAGCGACAAAAATACAGGTATGCAGGGACGATACAATTTATACCTGTCTACCCCGCCGCGGAAACTCCGCGAACCCGCCGCGGAAACTCTGCAAACCCACCGACTAGGGCGTTTCCGCGATGGAAATTAAAATCTTAATCATTTTTGTTGCAGCCCCCTCACCGCGGGGTTGGGCGGGCTGGTGAAAATCCCCCTGGACTGTACTATTAATGAACCAGATAAGTCTCAAGCAGATTGTATTTTTGTTTCAGATGTCAGCACTCGTCCTGAGAAAAACAGACAACATGAACATAATGTTAACCATCATGATCACACACACAGTAGCAACATAAATCATGATAACTATGATGATCACACACATAGAAATCACATAAATCATGATATCTATGATGATCACACACAATACAATATAATTTGAAAATTTCAAACTGAGGCTGTTGTTTATTGTTTTCCACTTAAAGGAATCTAGCTAAATTTATTTTTCTCTGCTTTCTTGCAAGAGCAAAAGTTTGAAACTTTACGGCAAATTCACTACGTCATGATTGCATTGACACTTAAAATATACCGGTTATGTACATATGTAGTAGCTGCAGTATTTCTTCATTTTTAATAATGCTAAATATGTTGATCAGCCTATGCAGGTCTATATATCTTCTGATACTGAGTCGATCAATTTCTGATCATCAATATAGGTGTGGGGTGGGTGGCTAAATTTTGAATTTTAGCTACGTGCGCATGCGCACCCATCCCTATACAGGTTCCCAGTAAAACAAAAATAAAAGAGCCCTCAATTAGTCTGTTGAACATACACTGTTGCCTATCGGCTGGCTGTGTACATTCTCTCATGGATGCTAGGTCATGGAAACAACTAGACTGAATATTTCCATCGGTATTCCGTTAGACCTCTCCATACCGCAGAGCGGAGCGAGGTCACAAAGTGAATCGAAGTGCAGGTTAGCCGTCTGATCTAGGAAACAACATTTTAAACTTTAAGTATACCCGAAATCATTCAATAGTGATCATATCAAGACGTGTACAAAAAAGTATTATTATGTTCTAGAAGTCATCATGTCCTTTTACGAAACATCTAGATATTTCTAAAGCGATACTGCTGCTTCAATACTTGTTGCGAAATCTCACTCCGCTATATTACGCATATGTTCCAGAGTACATTCGTAATGGTGACGAGACGTTTCGCTCCATGGAGAGTGTACACATCAGCTGAGTTGTACGAGTCTACTTCTATACAACACTGATTTCAGTCCAGGAAGGCAGGATATGTAAAACATGCCTATCTATTTTTCTACACTGCCTTGTTGTTGTATATCTATTTATGCTAGTATATTGCTGGCTATAAACTCCATGTGCTTTAAAATTGTTTGGTCTTCTTTGTGCTTATTTTTAAAACTCAGGGTACTTTCACTCATTATGGATGCACACACGTGGGGATTTCATATTTCCAAAAATACAAATGTTTATAAAAGTTTTTCACACATAACATATTCCACACAAAAAGATAAGTTACTGAGTCCTTAAAAATGAATACCATCTTTCAGCTAGATGAATCACTGAGTGTTAATACTATTGGCGTGAAGTTAACCTCTCAAAGAGGTTAACAGGTTAGCATACACTGGACAGTCCCTGACTCCAGCTCCATGACTTCTCTCGCAGTTGTAACACTTTATCTTTCCTTTGCATCCACCTTTATGACTTTCTGAGCACTTTTCACATCTCTCCTCATTCTCACAGCTGCTTGCAATATGTCTATATTCTTGGCATCAGTAGCATCTGATAGGGATATTACTCTTTGACCTGTATGGTACCACCCTGACCTTCTTCTTGGCTATTGTGATGTCCGCTTTAAACAGAGCTGCCAAACCCTCATGTGCTGCACAAGTGACAACTGCTACTGGTAAGGATTTCTTGGAATATGCATATCGGCTAAATGAGCTAATTCTTAAAATGCAATTTTGGGCATCGCATCGAAGGCAGTGCCGTATTTCATATTAGCGACACCCCTAGTGGAGCGTATATGTTAATGCGTCAGTATGCACATTCTGTTTTATTTTCTTCAGAAACTTAACATTCTAAATGGCATGGTTAACGTACTCTTCGCCATTTTGATCGCCATTTTCGAATCATGTGACTCCAAGATCCAATCAGAACAAAAGCCTCGTCTATTCGGAACACCTCGCCTAAGATTCGGCGTGTTCGTTTAGCGCTTGTGAAAATGTTCCTGGTCAAGTCGTGCCACAGTTTAGATAATGTAGGTAGTAATTTAGACACCCACCCCACATCTGAGATCTGAATCTGAATGGTTTACTGGTGATACGCCAAATTGACAATACTTCACCAGGGAAATTAGTCCCTAGCTCTCACAAGACATGAGAACTTGATCAGAAATAGATCAACTTATTCTTTGAACATTCTCGAGGGTAGGGTAATGTAGCCCGAAATTTTCAACATTTCCAGAGAGTAAGGTACGGTAAAACCGAGGGCGTAGCCCAAGGTTTTTAACACTTCCCGTGGGTGAGGTGTAGTAGAGTAGAGTGAAACCGAGTGCGTAGCCCGAGGTTATCAAGGGTAGGGTTGGGTAGAGTAGGGTAGGGTAGGGTAGGGTAGGGTAGGGTAGTGTTTTTAACACTTCTCGTGGGTGGGGTAGGGTAAAACCGAGGGCGTAGCCCGATGTTTTTAACACTTCTCGTGGGTGTAGTGTGGTAAAGAAGAGTGAAAGGTAGAGTGAAACCGAGGGCGTAGCCCGAGGTTCTCAAGGGTAGGGCAGGGTAGGGTAAGGTAGGGTAGGGTAGGGTTGGGTAAAAACGAGGGCGTAGCCCGATGTTTTTAACACTTCTCGTGGGTGGGGTAGGGTAAAACCGAGGGCGTAGCCCGATGTTTTTAACACTTCTCGTGGGTGTGGTGTGGTAAAGTAGTGTGTAACCGATGGCGTAGCCCGAGGTTCTCAAGGGTAGGGTAGGGTAGGGTAGGGTAGGGTAGGGTAGGGTAGGTTTAGGGTAGGGTAGGGTAGGGTAAAAACCGAGGGCGTAGCCCGATATTTTTAACAATTCTCGTGGGTGTGGTAGGGTAAAACCGAGGGCGTAGCCCGATGTTTTTTACACTTCTCGTGGGTGTGGTGTGGTAAAGTAGAGTGAAACCGATGGCGTAGCCCGAGGTTCTCAATGGTAATGTAGGATAGGGTAGGGAAGGGCAGGGTAGGATAGGGTAGGGCAAGGTAGGGCAGGGTAGGGTAGGGTAGGGTAGGGTAGGATAGCGTTTTTAACACTTCTCGTGGGTGGGGTAGGGTAAAACCGAGGGCGTAGCCGGATTTTTTTAACACTTCTCGTGGGTGTGGTGTGGTAAAGTAGAGTGAAAGGTAGAGTGAAACCGAGGGCGTAGCCCGAGGTTCTCAAGGCTAGGGTAGGATAGGGTAGGGTAGAGTAGGGTAAAACCGAGGGCGTAGCCCGATGTTTTTAATACTTCTCGTGGGTGGGGTAGGGTAAAACCGAGGGCGTAGCCCGATGTTTTTAACACTTCTCGTGTGTGTGGTGTGGTAAAGTAGAGTAAAACCGAGGGCGTAGCCCGAGGTTCTCAAGGGTAGGGTAGGTTATGGTAAGGTAGGATAGGGTAGGGTAAAACCGAGGGCGTAGCCCGATGTTTTTAACACTTCTCGTGGGTGGGGTAGGGTAAAACCGAGGGGGTAGTCCGATGTTTTTAACACTTCTCGTGGGTGTGGTGTGGTAAAGTAGAGTGAAACCGAGGTCGTAGCCCGATGTTCTCAAGGGAAGGGTAGGGTAGGGTAGGGTAGGGTAGGGTAGGTTAGGTTAGGTTAGGGTAGGGTAGGGTAGGGTAGGGTAAAACCGAGGGCGTAGCCCGATGTTTTTAACTTCTCGTCGGTGGGGTAGGGTAAAACCAAGGGCGTACCCCGATGTTTTTAACACTTCTCGTGGGTGTGGTGTGGTAAAGTAGAGTGAAACCGATGGCGTAGCCCGAGGTTCTCAATGGTAATGTAGGATAGGGTAGGGAAGGGCAGGGTAGGGTAGGGTAGGGCAAGGTAGGGCAGTGTAGGGTAGGGTAGGGTAGGGTTTTTAACACTTTTCGTGGGTGGGGTAGGGTAAAACCGAGGGCTTAGCCGGATTTTTTAACACTTCTCGTGGGTGTGGTGTGGTAAAGTAGAGTGAAAGGTAGAGTGAAACCGAGGGCGTAGCCCGAGGTTCTCAAGGGTAGGGTAGGATAGGGTAGGGTAGAGTAGGGTAAAACCGAGGGCGTAGCCCGATGTTTTTAATACTTCTCGTGGGTGGGGTAGGGTAAATCGAGGGCGTAGCCCGATGTTTTTAACACTTCTCGTGGGTGTGGTGTGGTAAAGTAGAGTAAAACCGAGGGCGTAGCCCGAGGTTCTCAAGAGTAGGGTAGGGTAGGGTATGGTAAGGTAGGGTAGGGTAGGGTAAAACCGAGGGCGTAGCCCGATGTTTTTAACACTTCTCGTGGGTGGGGTAGGGTAAAACCGAGGGCGTAGCCCGATGTTTTTAACACTTCTCGTGGGTGTGGTGTGGTAAAGTAGAGTGAAACCGAGGTCGTAGCCCGATGTTCTCAAGGGAAGGGTAGGGTAGGGTAGGGTAGGTTAGGTTAGGTTAGCATAGGGTAGGGTAGGGTAGGGTAAAACCGAGGGCGTAGCCCGATGTTTTAAACTTCTCGTGGGTGGGGTAGGGTAAAACCAAGGGCGTACCCCGATGTTTTTAACACTTCTCGTGGGTGTGGTGTGGTAAAGTAGAGTGAAACCGATGGCGTAGCCCGAGGTTCTCAATGGTAATGTAGGATAGGGTAGGGAAGGGCAGGGTAGGGTAGGGTAGGGCAAGGTAGGGCAGGGTAGGGTAGGGTAGGGTTTTTAACAAATCTCGTGGGTGGGGTAGGGTAAAACCGAGGGCGTAGCCGGATTTTTTTAACACTTCTCGTGGGTGTGGTGTGGTAAAGTCGAGTGAAAGGTAGAGTGAAACCGAGGGCGTAGCCCGAGGTTCTCAAGGGTAGGGTAGGATAGGGTAGGGTAGAGTAGGGTAAAACCGAGGGCGTAGCCCGATGTTTTTAATACTTCTCGTGGGTGGGGTAGGGTAAAACCGAGGGCGTAGCCCGATGTTTTTAACACTTCTCGTGGGTGTGGTGTGGTAAAGTAGAGTAAAACCGAGGGCGTAGCCCGAGGTTCTCAAGGGTAGGGTAGGGTAGGGTATGGTAAGGTAGGGTAGGGTAGGGTAAAACCGAGGGCGTAGCCCGATGTTTTTAACACTTCTCGTGGGTGGGGTAGGGTACAACCGAGGGCGTAGCCCGATGTTTTTAACACTTCTCGTGGGTGTGGTGTGGTAAAGTAGAGTGAAACCGAGGTCCTAGCCCGATGTTCTCAAGGGAAGGATAGGGTAGGGTAGGGTAGGGTAGGGTAGGGTAGGGTAGGGTAGGTTAGGTTAGGTTAGGTTAGGTTAGGTTAGGGTAGGGTAGGGTAGGGTAGGGTAAAACCGAGGGCGTAGCCCGATGTTTTTAACTTCTCGTGGGTGGGGTAGGGTAAAACCAAGGGCGTACCCCGATGTTTTTAACACTTCTCGTGGGTGTGGTGTGGTAAAGTAGAGTGAAACCTAGGGCGTAGCCCGAGGTTCTCAAAGGTAGGGTAGGGTAGGGTAGGGTAATGTAGGGTAGATTAGGGTAGGGTAGGGTAGGGTAGGGTAGGGTAGGATAGGGTAGGGTATGGTAGGGTAATTTTCAGTCATGCTGGGACTATATGTAAACACTAATTCATTTACAGTTAAAAAAATGTTATTTTAAAATTATTTTATCATGTTTGTATAAAAAGAGTGTAAAATATATATATTGCACAGAGTTGCCTCTTTACAATTTGAGTAATAATAACAAATTTAATTGGCTTATGTGTAATGAAAATAAGGATATCTGCCAACAGTTAGCATATTTTGCATACGTGTCAGACTTTAAGGTCTGATATTGAGAAAAAAAACTAGTTTTATCCCCATGCTTATCATTGTTCCAATTACAAAGTTTTCATAGGGCTACTTTAGGCCTAGATCAGGCGGTCTAGTGGTTGAGTACGTACCTCCAAGCCTATTGGTCATGGGTTCAATCCCCACTGTGGAAATGTTGTGTGTCCTTAAGCAGGATACATTAATTTCCAAGAGTGCTGGTTATTTACCCAGTAAGTGGTAGTTCTGTCACAACATGAGTGAAATATAAGTGTTGACTGGTTGTAAAAGTCATTAACAAAACTGTTTAATCCAGACTGATATCAGAATAAGCTGTACATGTAAGTGCTATCAGAGGTAATTTTTCATGTCTCTTGGTGTTAAGTAAGTCATTTCTGTCTTGATCTATATTTGTCATGATATGCATATACCTGAAGTATTACTGACAGCATCAATGAGATTGAGCCATGACAGGAGAAAACCGGTTGTTTGGGTTATCAACAAGATTGACACAAACCCTGATTGCACTAAAGTCTTGATGTTATAGGTAGCTGAACCATTGTACTATCAGTAGAACAGAAACAAAGACATTGATCAGTTGTATGGTTCTGTGCATCTGATCTGTGTCTTTGTTTTAGCCTCAGTCAATATTGGTAGTCTCTGTCGGATATAACATCATATTCAATGACTCGACAGTCAATAATTGTATAATACTAGTCTTTGATATTGCTTCTTTGTCAGAGAATGTGATTGATGTACATAAGTATATTTTTTTAAGATAATCATTTTAATGAATGCTAACATGAATTCTTCAAAATGCTGTTCAAATGTTTACTATATTAAATGAATTAAATTATTGACATGTTAAGTACTGTTTTTGTTGAATTATAATATACTCTATGTTACTTTTTTACCTGTTACAAAGTTGTATATATATATATAAATTTAATTTAAAGTTGTGTTACTAGGAGCTTCATCACAAGAAAACATGTCCATGGGGTTTTTACCAGGTTACACACAAATCCACATGTACATGTATAGTCATAGAAGGAGGCTAAAAGCTTGAAACTTTGGCTGTAAGAAAATGAGGTAATGTGCTATCCAGGATACAAAAAAACCTACATGCTGATCAGCTGTGCAATCTGCACCATTGTTTTGTTTTCTTGTGATGTGGCTCATTTTGTCAAATTTACATGTTACTGTCTATATCTGTCCAAAATAAATGTATAAATTGAGCTGTGACACAAGAAAACCGGTCATCGGGGTTTGCTGACCAGGACAAACACAAAACGGCCTGTGGATCTACAGAACATGGTTGGATGCTTGAAATTTTGGGTTTAGGAAGAAGAGGAATTGTACTATCCACGAAGGCACTGAACAGCTTCGAAGTTACTGCGAAGCTTATCGGGGTTTGCTGACCAGGTTAAACACAAAACGGCCTGTGGATCTACAGAAGATGGTTGGAAGCTTGAAATTTTGGATTAAGGAAGAAGAGGAATTGTACTATCCACAAAGGCACTGAACAGCTTCGAAGTTACTGCGAAGCTTATCTGCACCTTTGTTTTTGCAAAGGCAAAAATCCGGTTTTCTCATGACGAGGCTCAATTGTGAATAAGCATTCACAAATAAAACAATTTATTGAATTTAACAATTCTTCCTCTACTTCTCTTTTAAGAAGAACATGCCGATGGATGAAATAACTGTGGGTAACTTAAAGTGAATATTCACCACTTTTTGTCCTATGATTATAATGCTAGTTAAATGCATCAGGAATCAAACAGTCCAAAAGGTTTTTCTCTAACTGGCTTAATTAGCCTATTAATTTATTACTTTCACATGCCACAGCAGGCCGCCATTTATCTCCAGAATAATCTGATAAAATCTTCTTGGGCAGCACATTGGTTTTCCAATATAAAATCAGTTGATCGAAGGAAATAAACAAGAGTTAAAAAGGTACACAAGGACTGGACTGCTCCAATGTATCCATTCAATAACCAATAGCCAGTGTTTTAACAAACACAAACCAGTCTGGCTATGTGAAAGTATGGTTGAATTATTTGCAGTATAGTTGGGGAACCAAGCAGAGATTTTGGCTAACCCTTGCACCCGAAAATAATACGGCTAAATTGTATATCATGGTTGAAAAGGTAATTATATGGAGTATCTGAAACCACTGTATAGAAATCACGATCGACTTGCATAACAACACAGCAGGCGTTTTTCTACGGTAGCCCATTAAGTACTTGTGAAAAATAAGATTGATAAACTATCAAATAACTTCTACCACAATTAAGTAAATTGGCTAAAATTCGTGAAATAAAATGACTAACATTTGTATCAACATTCGTATCAAGGATGGTTCTTTAAATGCAGTGGTTGTCGTTTTATAGACATTTGATTGAGCGAGCCCCGATTTTGCAATTTTACCTTTACAATTATTTGCCTCTGAGTCCATCTAAAATGTATTTATTGCTCGAAAGCGCATTTTATGTTTATTTCTAAACATGTTTGAGTCAGTAATAGCAAAAAGAATTCAGATTGATACGTCTTTGATGTTTTCCCACAAAAATGTTCAAAAAGACACTTTTAAACATATTTTTTGTGTCCTCCAAATTTAATGAGTTTGAACACCGTACATCGCCAGAATAGCGTTTGTGAGTATTATATAAAACAATCACGTTCCTTTTTTAACAAACCTGCGGCATTAATTGAGAGTCAAGTTGTGGAAAAATATCGTGTGTGTATTACACTTTTTATTTTTTGCCGTTACTTTACATGAAAAGTCAGAAAGGAGACAAATACAATTCAGTAAGTTGTATCAATCTCTAAAACATCCTGCTTTATTTTTTTTCCCTATATATACTCAGAGGAAAAAAAGTTAAGTCAGTGGGACCCCGCCCATTGAGGCCTAAACCAATAATGGGCTGCTTTTGCCTCCAGGCAAAGCTTATGTATACTAATGACTGATCATCTGATTACTGGTTAACCGCTCTGGTCTGAGCCTGCCCAGGAAACGCGTTTCAAGTCAAACCTTCCATACGTATAAGCCCTTTGTGTCTTAGTTGGATATTTATATTTCAAACACTTGTTGGATGTAATGCCATTCTCACTTTGACTATAAGTCCCAAAAATGGAGACAACGTCCCAACATGACCTTAGCTGTTGACGGGGACGTAAAGCATCAATTCAAACAAACATACAACACATCCTGCTTTGTTTTTTTTTTCTCTATATACACATATAATTCCTATCAACCGCAAGTGGCGTGACTGCAGTTGATTTAATTCATAATATGGTTCTGAAGAAAATTTTAAAGGTTTATGTTGACATGACGTCTTTCTCGGTTACGTGACCTGGCCACTGTATACAATTTCTGGTTCTCCCTGTCTAAGGATGCTCGACATGAATTTCGTCTTTGATTGACGAAGCAGTTTCAAGGGAGAAATCTTTCACAAGTAGCCCAAGGACAACGACTGTTCACCTGAGAGTTAGAGAGACCGGTCACTGGACAAAAATAGTTGGTTTTTTTTTTTGTGTGTGTGTGTGTGTGTGTGTGTGTGTGTGTGTGTGTGTTTCATTATATAGGCATGGAGGCCATCTTGGGAATGTGACCTTGACTTTATACAAATATTGGTTCCGCTTTCCTATTGATTCTTCCCATGAAATTTGGCTTTGATTGGCCAAGCGCTTTCAGAGGAAATGATGTTTGAATATTATGGTAATATGCATGTATATTGTACCGAGGTGGGGGCAAATGAGTCCCTGTAGTCAAATTTTATGTTCAGAATCATTGATATTCAGTCCTACTGCCCATTTCCTGCAAGATTTTCCCTTTAAATGGCATTTTAACAGTTTTCCCCATTTCAATGCTTATCAGACCGAAATTGACCTCGCCGTAAAATAGGTCAAGGTCATCACAGGGTCATGATTTATATAACATTTAGTACTTGAGTTCTCAGTGCTTCATGCCAAATTTCTTTGAATTCGGCTCATCGGTTTCGCAGAAGATTTTGAAGGGTTTTTGACCATATATGGACATGGCGGCCATCTTGGTCATGTGACCAGGATTATCTATATACAAAATGGTTCCTCTTCCTATAGATGCTTCATATAAAATTTGACGAGTTCATTGACGAGTTAGAGTTTTACCACGAGGACCGAACAATTAACTAAAAGTTGTGAATCACTGCACTGAGGTTAGGATCCTGTAAAACTAGTTTAAGCCAGCCAGATGATCGTTCCAAGGCGACACGTCTATGGTGGTTCTTATTGTGTTATGTCTTGGGTTTGAATTTTTGTGCTTTTAGCACCTTACGTACGTTTTCATTATTTTAGTTAAGTTTGGGTAACTGAGTGGCCGCCTTTTTGGAAACGGCTTACGATATGTTTTCTTAGTGTGAGTACATGATTGTTAATTTTGTTTTTTCCCCATCTCGTTTTTTTTTTCTTTTTGAGTAGTAATCTCTTTGTGTTTGTTTCATTTCCTGATCATTGCCTACTATTTATTTTCATATAAAATATGGCTTTGATTGGTCAAGTGGTTTCGGAGAGAACTTTGTAAATGTCGCCGGACGCACAGACGCACGCCGGCTCGAGCACGTGGGCTCGAGTACCATCCTATAAACTCCACATGAGTCTTCGGCTCAGGTGAGCTAAAGTGATGGACGACGACGGACGGACGACTGATGGTTGATCGAATGTTGGGTATTTGCCTATTCTATAAGCCCAACGTGTGAGCCGGACGGCTCATGTGAGCTATAAACAAAGTTATAGTTATAACATACCTTGAAATAATAGCTCACTAAAGTCTGGATGACAAACGGCTGCCCATACCTTTAAATGCATTTTAATTCTCACAAAGTTCTTAAATGATAAGAGCATTGTGTTAGGTTCAAAATTAGTGTACAATATTATACGCGTTCTAACAAAGCGAGTGTGCATGAAAGATAATTATTAGAGACACATCAACGGCGTTCCATACAAAATGCACTGTCTTATCGAAATGCAATTCGCAGCGTATTTCTATACAGTGGTTCCATATCAAGCACTGTTCAGGGTACCAATATACAAAAATTCAGCCATATCAAAGTCGGGTGCATTTTTTTTTGTCATTTTGCAAGATACGCGATTTCGGTTCCCCAACTAGTAGGCACGAATCAGGTACATGTTTCGCGTACTCATAAAGGTATATGGTAAATAGGCAAAGAGGCTGATCTACACATTTCTTTGACTCATTAAGTATTATTTATTTATTTATTTATTTATTTATTTATTTATTTATTTATTTATTTATTTATTTATTTATTTATTTATCCTTGTTGAAGTTCTCTTTTCCTCTTTTAATGCCCGTCACTTAAACATGTTAAATATATTTGCAGTACTTATCATGTAGAAATTATTCCACAGCCTTATTTAATTTCATGTAAAACAATAATATGTTAAATATTCAATATGATTAGAGGAAATTTACATCCGCTGGTTCAGGCCAGGTCCTAAGAAAACTAAGATGTTAAACCAAGTACGCAATAATGATATTAAAATATCAAAATTAAAATTTCACTTTCAAATCAAAGGCACTGATCAATATATGTAACTGATCTGCACCTTACTACTGCTATGCACAAGTCTTTTCGCATATTTGTATTTGTAAAGAAGGTTTTCTCAGGACACTGAACACTGCACTTTTTATAGTCAGCTAATTGCAATTAATCTCTGGGAGTCACAGTATTCTTCCTCAGTGGCATTCAGCACTATAGTGCTGCCATGCGTTCAGAATCCAGATAGCCAGGGACTTGAAATCCAGCTGTTTCAATCAGTTAGACCATCCAGATCAAAATAATGTCTGCTGTGAGAGATTGCTGATAAGAGCAATAAACAGGACCGTAATTACCTTGGCAGATGATTAAATGAGCTATAGAAATTAAATTAGTACATGTCAAGGTGTTAGATTTTGATATATAGACAATACGAAATGGGAGCCGGAACATCACTTTAAGCCGAACCAAGCAAGGGCTAAACCCCATCGTGCAAAAGCATGCTCATCCACAAAGTGTGGTTTACTGTGCTATATGTGCGACACATACTAACTTCACCAACTACCAAGTTGGAAATTTGCATATCCATTTACATTTTTGTATAAGTTATTATAACACACTGCTACATTATTACTCCCTCCGAGAACAGTCGTCCCGAGTCTTGGCCTGGGAACTCCACCAAGGGAGGCTTACTGTGATTTATATTGACCAACTTCACCCACTACCGGGTTGGAAATTTGCATATCTATTTATAGCAGACCGTTACATGTACGCTAAACACTGCTAATCTGACTCTGAGAGGCCATGGAGGGTTGCCCGGGAACAGTGTGGTTAGTATAACTGACTGTCTAAATAGCGGTAAAACAAAACTAAACAACACAAAAATATGAATGTCATTACATCAAGTCCTCTTAGAATATTGATTGATTGATTGATTGATTGATTGATTGATTGATTGATTGATTGATTGATTGATTGATTGATTGATTGATTGATTGATTGATTGATTGATTGATTGATTGATTGATTGGGGTTTAACGTCCCACCAACAGCTAAGGTCATATGGAGACGGGGAATTTGGCAATATAATTTGAAAATTTCAAACTGAGGCTGTTGTTTATTGTTTTCCACTTAAAGGAATCTAGCTAAATTTATTTTTCTCTGCTTTCTTGCAAGAGCAAAAGTTTGAAACTTTACGGCAAATTCACTACGTCATGATTGCATTGACACTTAAAATATACCGGTTATGTACATATGTAGTAGCTGCAGTATTTCTTCATTTTTAATAATGCTAAATATGTTGATCAGCCTATGCAGGTCTATATATCTTCTGATACTGAGTCGATCAATTTCTGATCATCAATATAGGTGTGGGGTGGGTGGCTAAGTTTTGAATTTTAGCTACGTGCGCATGCGCACCCATCCCTATACAGGTTCGCAGTAAAACAAACATAAAAGAGCCTTCAATTAGTCTGTTGAACATATACTGTTGCCTATCGACTGGCTGTGTGTATTCTCTCATGGATGCTAGCTCATGAAAACAACTAGACTGAATATTTCCATCTGTATTCCGTTAGACCTCTCCATACCGCAGAGAGGAGCGAGGTCACAAAGTGAATCGAAGTGCAGGTTAGCCAGCTGATCTAGGAAACAACATTTTAAACTTTAAGTATACCCGAAATCATTTAATAGTGATCATATCAAGACGTGTACAAAAAAGTATTATTATGTACTAAAAGTCATCATGTCCTTTTACGAAACATGTAGATATTTCTAAGGCGATCCTGCTGCTTCAATACAACACGAAGGCAGGATACACACCGTACAACCGGCGCCTTTGATGGCAGATTATTAACGTTGATGACAAACGAATTGTTTTGGTTCATTAAGTAGGTGGGTGTTGTTTTTTTGATTTTTAAACATTCTCAGAGAAATCTTATGGTGTTCTGTGACTGGTAATTTAACTTGTAGATGTCTAAAGAGTTTACAGACGCATGATGAATATATACCTGTCTTTATTAAGGCCAAACTTGGTCATCGTTACAGCGTTTTCACAAAAAAAGTCACGAAAATTGGTTACCTGCTCAGAGCTGGCGTCTTTTTGTTGTTGTTGTTTTTTTTTTTTTTTTTTTTTTTTTTTTTTTTTTTTTTTTTTTTTTTTTTTTTTTTTTTTTGTTGTTGTTGTTTTTTTTTGCTGAATTTACTTATATACAATAAAACTTCTATCATTTAACTACATTTCTGCCAAATCTGAATCCCCAGTTCGACAATGTAAAAAACTGGATGCCTTCAAAGATGACAGGTACTTGCAAAACGGCTGCCTTTGTCTACAGATGGATATTGACATGGCTGTCTTTGATGACACCAGACAAATTTTAGTGGCTAACGTTGTAGACAGATCGGAATTTTACGAAGATACTTGAAAAAAGCACCCACAACCTCATTTGAAGAATAAACACTCCTTGATGTGTTAACCTTATATCAGCTGGCCAACCTGCACTGCGCTACACTTTGTTTTCTCGTTCACTCTATTGTGACTGAACATCGACAGGAACACCCTGTCGGTACATCAGGATAGCATGTCCGTGAAAATTATACCCCAGTAAACTCTACTTTTATATAGTGAAAATGGGGTTAACATAGTCATATCTATTTTTCTTATTTTTGCTCAAAAACTTAGATTGTGGGTACTCATTAGAACTGCCTCGCCGAGGTGGTTCTACCGTGTAGCCACAACCTATGGTTTGAGCAAAAATAAGAAAATATATCGAAATTTTCAACTGAAAATTTCATATTTTTACAGCTGAAAAAGTTACTATATCGTTATTATAGGCGCGTTTTCGTAATGTAATAACCTTTGAATGATGGATTTTTGTTTGGTGAAAAAGCAAAATACATTGAGGGTTGTGAATGACAACTGGTCAGAATCAGAAAAGTTTACTGGTGAAACGCCAAAGTGACAATACCTCACCAGGGAGTGCGCTTGGGGGAAAATTAGTCCCTCTCTCACAAGAGATTCGACTTTGGACACACAATCATCTGACATTTCAGCAGAGGAAAACAGTGATTCACGGAGGTTATTCCAGTCCCTGATAGTCTGGGGAAAGAAACTATATTTGTAGGCATCTTAACTAACTGGGGGTATCTGAAATGACAAAGAGTGTTGATTTCTGCAACGCCTAGTCTTGTGGATAAGGTCATCCATTGGTATTCTGGCTTTACCTTTCAGACCTTTGTATCACAATATAAGTCTACTGTCCTTCCTCCTTTTCTTAAGAGATTCCCATTTAAGTTGTCCCAAAATGACAGTCATACTCCCGGTTTCAGAAACATAATTTCCAGTCACAAACCTTGCAGCACGGTTTTGAACCTTTTCTAATTCTTCATGGAGACACTGAGTGTGAGAATCCAAAACAGAGCTACCGTATTCCAGTACCGGTCCTTTATAAGCTGCTTCCTTGACACTTAGGGGACATGAATACCGATTTTTTCTCAAGTAAACAAGAGTCCTATTTGCCTTAGTACATACATTGGTGATATGAGTGTTCCATTTCAAATCATTTGTAATAGTTACACCAAGATATTTGATACTTTCCAGGACTGTGCCCTCAAGGGTATAAGTAGCCTTGATTTTACAAACACGCTCATTTGTCAGCTGCATCATTTGCATTTGACAGGTTGAAATCTCATACCACATTTACTTGCACAACTTCATAACCGATCATATCTCTCTGCAGTTTCAATGTATCATCTTCCTTCTTAATTTCACGGTAGCTAACACAGTCATCAGCAAAAAGTCTGATTTCTGACTCTATAATATGAGATGTCATTAATGTACAAGGAAAACAATAACGGACCAATAACGTTGCCGTGAGGGACACCAGACACCACGGGAGCCCAATCTGATCTCACCGTTTACCACTACCCCTTGTTGGAAGATGATTTTGTCCCTCATCTGAGACCAAAAGCTGAAAAAATGTCATTTTCGATGCGTCTTTCTGAACTTCTAATTCTGTCATCAATGTTAGCCACGAAAATTCCCATACCGTCATCAAAGACAGCCACTTAAAAATTTATCTGTAGACAAAGGCAGCCATTTTCTGCCTACCTGTTGTTTTTGAGGGTATGCCATTTCTTTATAATACAGAATTGCAAATTCAGATTTGGCAGAAATGTAGTTAAATGATAGAAGTTTTATTGTATATAAGTAAATTCAGCAAAAAACAACAGAAAGACGCCAGCCCTGAGCAGGTAACCAATTTTCGTGACTTTTCTTGTGAAAACGCTGAAACGATGACCAAGTTTGGCCTTAATAGTGACAGGTATGTATTCATCATGCGTCTGTAAACACTTTAGACATCTACAAGTTAAATTACCAGTCACAGAACACCAGAGGATTTCTCTGAGAATGTTTAAAACTAAAAAAAACATCACCCAACTACTTAATGAAAAAAAAATTCGTCTGTCATCAATGTTAATAATCCGTCATCAAAGGCGCCGGTTGTACGGTGTGGGATATGTAAAAACATGTCTATCTATCTTTCTACACTGCGATATGCATATCGGCTAAATGAGCTAATTATTAAAATGCAATTTTGGGCGTCGCATCGAAGGCAGTGCCTTATTTCAGAAAGCTCCATGGTAAGCAGTAAAACTAAGCATATTATTGTCATTTTGCAAGAAAACTAATATTCCACCAGAACGTAAGAAGTCTTTGTGGGTTCCTTCATGAAGTAAGCGTGTCTCTTAAAACACTGTGGAGTCATCCCTTGCTTTGTTTTGTGCAAGAACATGGGTTGGCATTCCATCAAACAGTTTCATGATTTGTTCCTCCGCACCGAATACCATAGTGGGCTAAAGGACTAGGGCGTTTTACGCCTGATGTTGGCTTCAGATTTTGCAAAAAATAAATTTTGGAATTTAGATGAGAAAACTCATTCCTTAAAACTGCCATATGCCTCCTCTATTGAAAACAAGAACAAGTACTTCATTTATCCTACAAGCGTTGCCATGGCAACGCCCAGAAGAACCATAGATAGAGCAAATTCTGCACTTTTTAGTCTATTTTTGACCATTTCTGAACACATTTTGTTTAATTTTTAAGTGCCAGCCCACACGACGAACAAAATGATACTTAGCATACAATATCTCTGTATGATACTTCATAATTATTTCATGATTTCGTCGCGTGGGCCGGTAGTTGAAAATGATGTTGAATGGTGAAAAATAGACCCAAAATTGCAAAAAAGTGGTATTTCTATGCTTTTCGGAGTGTTGCCATGGCAACATGTGTAATTTGAATGTGACAGTTGTAAGATTTTTTAAGCAGGGACCTTTACCAGCTATTTGCAAGACTTTTCTCCTCAAAATTCCAAAATTCATTTTTTTACCAATACATGTATGAGACCGAATTCAGGCCTTAAATTTCCTAGGATTTTATTGTTAAGCAATGACTCATATCACCTCTTCGTGATATTCCAAACCTCGTCTATAGGGTTTAAAACATGGAAATCTTCCTAGCTGATGTAGAACATACTGATGCTTAGTGGGTAAAATGAAATCGAATAATCAGATAGTCTAACAATGAGACGTATGAATTTAGGTCGAAATCAATATACATTGGTGTTTTGTTACATATAGGGTCATTCAGCTATGAAAGCTTACGGCAAGTATAATATTGTAATAATTAATGTAATTTATTTTTAGAATAGTCGCCTCAAAGAAAAAATAATTTAAACGTCATAATAAATCTCCAACATGGACAGTATACATTTGTTTCTGAAGGTCATGGATGTTATATTACCTGTAACTTAGACTTCTTACAGACATTTACTTACATAAAACACGATAACATAAAGACTTCGTTCAGTCGTCAAACTTTTATTTTAACATCAGGAAAAGAGGTCCGTGAAAAATTTTTACTTTTCTTATTTCGCTCCAAAACATAGATTGCGGGTTCTCTGAGAGGCGGTTATAAAGTGTATCAACGATTGATTTCCTGAGCAACAATACGATAAATATTAAATGTTGTCAACTAACAATTCTACATTTTACAGCACAAATATAGATATTGCCGGTTCCGTACGTGTGTTAGGCGACTAAGTCGGAAATGCGCTTAAGTAGGAAAAAGTAACGACTATCTAGGAAAACATCCGTCGGGCGCTTAAGTGGGAAACGCGACTAAGTGGGAAAACTGACGAATAACTTCGAAAAATAAATATGACTTATAATTGCAACTTGTTAATTGCATGACTACGCCGTGTCTTTAAGGCTTTCAACACTATCCAACACAGACCTGAGTGCACAGCTAGGGAACATGGTCAGGGGTTTCTACTTTATGACTAACGTACTGATCTAATAAATTTTGAAACGTCGCTCAGCTGCGCAATACTTTAATATTTTGTAAATATTTTTAAATATTTTGGAAGGTACATACTCCAAAGGTTACACTCAAAACAATAGAAGAAAACGAAAGGAAATTTCGCAATCTTGTATCTTTGAATCGGCAGAGACTGAAAGGGAAAGTCAAAATGGATGGTAGCTGGATTTATGTGACATTATACATGATAAGCAGTTCTGCTTTTCCGATTATTTACATCAATAAAATATCAGTTTCAATGGTGCAGCTTTAAATTGTAATTGAAACACCGATTATCTGCTAACCACTGGCTTATGTGTAACCAAAAAAAACCTGCATTCGGGGTTTCAGTCTAGTTAATGTTTAACCATTTTGCTCTGTGCATGCTGCAATGGCTTTTCGAATTTTCGACGGTTTCTTTTATACCACACGAGCGAAATGTACAACCTACATAGTTACCACGCTACTCAAGCAGCAAACACATTTAATGTTGCACAACTGATCTTTGTAAAACTGGCTGAACGTAACGCACCGTGACAGTACGCAACAGTACGTAGCGAAACTTGGAGGCGGTCCGCAGTGCAACGGGAAGCTAGTGAATAGCCCGGCAAGCTACGGATCTTCCACGTTCAGCTGCGTTTGATCACGGCCGTCTCACGTCGCGTCTCGTATCCTACGGAATACACAACACGTTTTATTGCGTAAAGTTGCGGTGCGTTACTGTCTTTGACCGTATTGACTCCGTTCTACTACGTATGTCACGTTATGTTACGGTTATTACGGCACATGAATTTTAAAAATATATAAAATGGCATATCATGGGGACAAGTTCCTTCATATTGGGGCAGTCCCTATTGTGAAAAATAGAGACCATTCGCTGCACTATGTCATTGAAGGAGAAATACCTCCCCCCCCCCCCCCCCCACACACACACACATACACACATTCTTAATTGACTCTGCAGCCGGTTGTTGAGGAGCGCGTTTGCTATTATTTGAAAGGTCCTAAGTCCTCCATAGAAATAAGTTATCATGAAAAGAACACAAAGGGTCAGCTTTGGGATGATTACAATTGAAAATAAAAATTAAAGCTGAGATCCTTTAAGAGCAGTGAAAATATTAATGAGAAAGGGGATGGGCCATACCACGGTTTCGACTATTAAAGTCTCGTCAGTGACCCTTTAGATTTGGCAACATGGAGCCAAAGAGAGAATTACTGAAATTATGAAGCTACAACAGGGTAGTCGATACAAAGACTAGTATTATCCAAATGGGACCTAGTATATTAAACATTGGTTAGTAAATGAATCTTGACCGATAATTAGTTTCTGATTTCTCAGAATATCCTCGCTCATCTCAAAGGACCACAAACAAAATATAATCTGCACTATGGATGATGTACGGGGAGACGTTTTAGGGCCGCCACACGACACAACACAAAGTATCTTTGTAATCTTGCGCGTACAAGTTAAGGTGAATGGTCTTGATACCATTACCACAAACAATATAAACAAAACATATACAATGTATGAAAAAAAATCATTATGTTTGGAAATCCATTTTATTTGATATTCTTTCATTATCATGTGATAGTATAATTCTCATGAGCGTTTGATTAAACTTAGTCTTATAAATTGTGGTTAAACTACAATGAATAATTATTAAGTAATAATAAATAAAGATAAAACTGAGATACTTTAAGAGCAGTGAACATATTAATGAAATTTAATTCTTGTATGGTCGTTTACGGTTAAGCTATAGTGAATTATCTCCCATATGCTAGACTAAGAGTTCAAATCATTTTCCGCGCCAACATGTAAGCTATATACAAATATTTGAGGTGGTCGCGACCAAGGAAATCGTCTCCAACGTTCATTTTGAATTTCAATAATTAAACCAACAATCTCATATACGACTTCACTGCTAACGCTGGTGTGTAACGCAGAAGATCCAGAATGAGATTGTAAACAGTATCTTCTTTAGCCTTCTTTAATTGCACGCCGGTGGGTCGGGCGTCAGACTCTATGATGGCCCCGACATAAAGCTATTCATTTTAGTTGGTTGGGGCCGGAGCTTCTTGTCTGTTGCTTGGCCCACCGGGGTCCAACTGGTGTTTTTCTTTTGCTCCGGAGTTAGTAGGTTATTCGGCGCCCAGGGATCTCCATCGTCAGGCAGCTTACTCAGTCTGTGAGTCCTGGTTTTTGATTCATCAGGATGTTTATCATGATTTATTTGTTTGTTCTTGATGATTCATTGACTAGTTAGAGATTCACCACGAGGACCAAATAACTAACTAAATGTTATGAACCACTGCAGAAGCTGAGGGTGAGGTTATGGCCATGTAAAACCGGTTTAAGCCCGCCAGTAACTTTGTGTTACTGATCGTTCCAAGTCGATACTTCTGTGGTGGTTCTTTTTGTTTTATGTCTTGATGTATAACATTTTTTGTGCTGTTGGCGCCTTATGTATGTTTTCATATTTTTAGTTAAGTTAAGGTAACTGAGTGGCCACCTATTGGGAAAATAGCTGCTCATTCGGCTTACGATATGTTTCATGGTATAAGTACCTGATTGTTAGTTTGGTTTTTTCCCACCTCGGTTTTTGGAGTGGGAATCTTTTTCTGATTGCGCCTTTTCCTGATCTTTGCCTACTTGTACCTTTTTCTTCTCAGATTAGCATTATCGTCATCGTGCTTGTCCTTTCGTTGCATAGACAAACACTCCTAACATAGACGCACCTCCATAAGTTCAGGCAATGAGTTAGACTTTTGGTGACTAACGAGTCTTGTTAGTCAAGCAGGGATGTTCTGCGACGTAATCTTGGAAATGGCTTGTGCGTTTCTGGAGATTCAACTGTATTGCGCTTCGAGTCGCGCACAGTTTTAGCCTCTTTAACATCTGTAGTAGCCATGACTCATCAAAACTTATCAAAACTGGTTTATAATGAGCTGCGCAAAGTTTATTGTTATATTGTAGGGAATGTTGTACATGCATATGTCATGTATGTATGTACATGGAGATTGAGTTATATAATAGGCTATACGTATGGCCTATTTACTGGTTATTAAAACTAAAGTTAATACGAAATATTACCATACGTTCCTCCATCCTTGTATACTCCCGTATTTATAACAGCTGTCTGCTAAAATGTTTGTTGATTTCTTTGTCCCCACAAAGTCCACAAATATCATCATTCGGTCGTGTAAAGTGGTTATGCAACTCGCGTGCAACGTGTCAAATTTTCTTATACTGAGTTTTTAGCACAAATGTCATCTCAACTTCACTCCAAATCAGTGTATGGGATAAGGATAACACTACTCTACAATTCCATACGAAATTTGATATCCAGAGCTACAGAAAAAACGAAGAATTCTATTACAAGTTCGCCCGCGATATAAACATCCACCAGTGTATCCTCTTTTTAGTCATCATCTGTAGCTGCACAGGCCAGTTTGCGTAAGACCTTGTAGGAACCCCCCCTCCCCCCCCCCCCCCCAAAAAAAAAAAAAAAAAAAAAAAAAAAAAAAAAAAAAAACAAAAAAAACGGTTTTGTTATATGAGCCTTAGCATGAGAAAACAATTTGCATATGCGAAAACCAAGACGCAGATCAGCTGTTCTGTAACTGCACAGCTGATCAGCGCATTTGTTTTCGCCACACGGATAGTACGTTTCCTCTTAGTACATTTTCTCTTACACATATCAATAGTTTCAAGCGTCTAGCTTTATTCTGTGACTGTACAGCCTGGTTAGTGTCGGACCTGGTCATAATCCCAAATTGTTGGTTTTCTCATGCACAGGCTCATATGCCTTTGAAAATTCTGACACTCGCATGCAAAAAAAAAATAGAAATGTACGTGGAGGTCAATAACGTGAATCTGATTTTAATGACCTGGAACTTTTGAATTCATTTATTTAGTTATTCCACTCGCCCGCTATAACAAATGCGTTATACCACAAATCAAAATTTGCAAAAGAAACGAAATTTCGAAAATTTTTTAAATATTTTGATAAGAATGAAATTTTCTACTCTACATTCTTCCAACATCATGTACATTTTCGCAGCAAGTTATAATCAAAGTATATTACGCCCACTGTTATTGTTTAAATGCTGGGTGGGTATATAACGCAGTTTTTTACGCAGTAGTAATGGTTATACGTCTATAAAAACGCAGCTACAAAGAAAAAGATCAGAAAAAGTATTAAACGCAGAAATTATTGCAACGATATGATATTATGATAAAAATAATCTGTGGCTTGACTTTTTGTGAATAATAACTATGAGTTTGATGTAACCATAAAATAGAATGTAATTTATTTCTTTAATTAATTGGTAACAGGTGTGACTGAAACATTTATAATTCGTGCCTGTCAATTACGTTGATAGTGATCCAGTCTTTATGATTGTACTATACGATGTCATACTAAATCTATACATGCCACAGATTTATAAGAAAGGTTGTACAGACTGGTCGTGGGCTGGTTTTGATTGCAGAAGTGTCACAGTTACTTACTATTATGGGACAGGGATTTGTGGGCTGTGATACTTATCATGAGTAACAAGACCAGAGACCAATGTCCAAAAATATTGATTGCCAGTGAACTTTTTTTCGGCGGACATTTAGTTTGCAGAACCTATGAACAACAAAGGCACAGAGCAGCATAAGTCAGTAGCACGTAGGTCCTGACAGGTAATTAAATCAATATTTGTCCATGCATTTTACCTAAGGGCGATGGATGAAACAGTGATACTAATCCTGTCCCAAAGTCCTGGTGAAATATACAGGTGACCGACAATTTAAAAATTGGCATCCACTAACTAAGTCAATGAAAATATCATCATCGTATCACCTAAATGCGACTCTACTTTAAATTCGATATTAAATGATTTTATGGAAACCCAGAACACCCACGCGACTTCAACAAATACATCTTCGCATCTATGTTAAATGAAAATTATTCGCTTGCGCGGGCTCTTTTCTAGTTTTTTTTTTGTTTTTTTTTTTTTTTTTTTTTTTTTTAAATCTAAGGCGATTCCAAAACGTTTTGAAACTATTTCTAGTAGTTTACAGCTGTATAACAAGTGTTCTTTTACTTTCTTTCATGTGTAAAAATTTCACATATTGTCCTAACTGGACACAGTATCGAAATCAGCAACCATAACCACTCGGCCACGGGGATCGCCACTATTTGATATAATTTATTGTTACATATATCAGTTTTGGCTTTAAAATTGTACATTAACAATATTCGTAGATGAATGTTCTGCTCATCATTGCAGTTTCAATAGAGATAATGGCTCCATCTATAAAAAGTAAAATAATAACCGGCCTTGAAATATACATGGCGGCACCCATGGCTGAATGGTCCGTCATGAACCGACCTGTACGATAGAAATTCCGCATTAAATAGTAGAACTGATCTACCCGTGAAGCGACAAGAAAGGCCCTGGTCTGGTGTACACAGCTGATATGCGTCTTCGGTTTCGCATAGATCAAAATCCGGTGTACTCATGACTCTCTGTCCTCTGTATATAACCCTTGGTTTCAGTGCACAATCTTGAAACATGAGAGAGAAACTTGGCCCTGACCACATCTCTGATTATTTGCAATCGGAACAAACTTTAGTTTGTCCCCTCGTAACATTTAATTTGAAGTTGTAAACTCCTATCATTTTCACAAATAATAAAGCTTAGAGCGACTTCAAAATCCTATTTAGTTTCAGAATACGATGCACAATCTATATAAGACTAAATATGTAAACGAGGCAAGGAAAATCTAGGGCATGTTTTGATATTTTTTTCCAGTTTCATCCGAGACTTTGTCCAGGATTAGACTCGAATAATCTGAAAATGAGCCCGTTTTTTTTTCCTACCATCATTGATCATGTCTTAAACAAGTTGATCCGCCACAAGGAAAAACCAACAATCTGCGAAGGCGAAAACAAAGGAACAGATCAGCTTCGCAGTAAATGTAAAGCTAATCAGCGCCCTTGTTTTCGCTTTACGGATTGTATAATTACTCTACTTTCTAAATAAAAAAATCATCAAACTACTAGCCATCTTCTGTGATTGGGCAGACCTGTCGGACCTCTTCAAAAACATCATATCATGTTTGGTTTTCTCATGACGCGGCTTCTTTGACTTGAACAGGCTTCAAGTGCTGTTCAGGGGTAGCCATTGTGTGTGAAAATAAAACAGTATGCAAATAAACCAGAGCAAAGCTTAAATATATATATATTTTTTTTATTTGCACCCGCATTACAAATTTTTTAAATCAGCGTTTCGTTTTGTGCATGACATATTTACGCAGTTATTTTTATTTATTTATTTATTTTTTCAAAGCAGCAAACTACAGTTACGCTTGAGGACTTCATGAAATTATAGCTCGCAGTTACTTTTGTCTCTGACAATTGACACCGTTAGTTGATCGTTTGAGACTGCATGTACTGTATGGAAAAAAACACCAGTTCAGTCAGCTTTTAGCAGGAAACCTATGAATGAAGTGTAACCAGCAATAACACCAGGACTGCTACAACTACCAACATCCACCGTATCACCACGGTTTAAGTGGAAAATTGTTGAGGCAGAACCTCCCTGGTGATCGTACATTCTCTCGTCAGGAACGTTGGCAATAACAACTCCAATGCCGTTCTTACGAATAAAACAGAGTACACCATCTGATTCTATGTCCATGTATAAGTTCAGTGAGAACACGTAAACACCTGGATAATAACAAGTGTATTGTCCAGTGACAGTACTGTAGTTATTGCCGATGTTCAGTTTGGTACTTGTGAACACGGCAACTCCAGATGACATGTTGTAGGTAGGTTTTGTGTACGTAATAGCAAATGCTGACACAGGATCTGAAGAAAACATTATCAGAGATTACGAATCGCAATGAATGTATAATATGCACGTGATTCTATAATATTTCTAAGCATGACAGCGTTCAGTATTCGATACATGTTACAGTTTCTGTCAAACCGACTATTATTCGTAATCAAGTTGACACTAACAAGTTTTTATTTTAAAGAAATAACTGTGACTTTCTTATCATTTGTGTTATTTCAAGCAATTATTTACACATGTATTATATGCACGTGATTGTATAATATTTCTAAGCATGTCAGTGTTCAGTATTCGATACATGTTACAGTTTCTGTCAAATCGACTATTATTCGTAATCAAGTTGACACTTACAAGTTTTTATTTTAAAGAAATAACTGTGACTTATTTATTATTTGTGTTATTTCAAGCAATACCCTATCGTTTATCTCGTAAGTCGCATCTCCTGTAATTATATTTGATCTTAAAAATTATCAACTTTGTAAATGTTGTTTGTTTGTTTGTTTTTATGCTAATCGTCTCAGTCAATAGCTACGGCCATGTCGGAACAAAAATGGTGAGTAGAGTAGAAGCTTTGCCTGGAGGCACAAAGAGTTCAGCTGTTTCTTTAGGCTCCAATGGGCGCGGGCCCATTATCTAACCTAAGTTTTAATTCTTTGAACAAATAAACAAAAAATAATGTATCATTTTGTTTTGACGAGTTGGTCTCGAATGAATTGTGATGTATGAAACATTTCACTGTGCGGTGTCTGCTGTAGCAGTCTGACAGGCAATTTTCTGTTAACCTGTATAGAGTTTGAAATAAAATACAGCTTAAGGATGTTCGCTGCTAACATTTGGCATTTCGGAACTTCCGTTTTTTTCTTTTCTTGAATATCTCGTAAACGGTTGCAGATATTTTCCTAATATTTTATGTTTGGATACATATTGATAATATGCATCAAATGAGCTATGAAAATTGTCAATCTAAGAAACTTCATTTTTTCACCCCATTTTCTGCAACGTTTCAGAAAATTTTACTTGTCAGTAAAATTTAGGGGGTAGGGTAGATTAAACTTGAATATTACCCATCTTCAAATTAATTGCACTAGTTCGATGTTTATTTAGCAGCAGTGTATGTGTACATGGTCTTCTAAGTCATTATTTGTGTCTTTGGTGTGCTGGTTTAAAAGTTTAAGGTGGTTTTATGAAGTGGGCTTTTAGAAACAAAACAGACGAAAAAAGGCCGAAACTGGCGATTTTCAAGTTGTTGGTTCTCTCTTATATGCTCACTACCCTATATATTTCTTTCTTTAATTCGAACAATATTACCAAGTTCTATGTTGTGTGAAAATACTAGAAAAAGTTTGAATCAACAAATATGGGTTTGGTACATCTTAAAATATAGATTTTTTCCGACTTTTCAAGTATGGGGTAGGGTTAGAAAAGGAATCGTAAAATTTTGTCATCCACTCCAAGTTGCAAATTTGTCTATGCTTTTGGTCCAAAATTGTCTGCGCTACGTAAATATTATGACTTTTGAAAGCATTCTAGGTGTATTTTTGTTCAAGACAGGTATGTTTCAAAGAATTATAAATTAAATTAATTTTACCAAATTTAAAACATGGTGCTCAGAGGTCTCATTCAGAGGCCTGTAGCTTGAAAAAATGCACACTACCCTATATTTATTTTGTTTTCAAATGTCTTGTGTGGTATTTTGGAATCAAAAAAGAGTGGTTAGAAAAAAAGTTTGAATACTTTTTCATTGGCAGCGAACATCCTTAAACTGTTCATGTTAAAAGTATAATTTAATTTGTTGAAACACACAGAACACGACAAAAACGTTCTCCTAATGGAACTATGCATTTATAGCGACGCTCCAGGAGCGTCGCTCTTATCCTAGCGGGCACATGACGTTGATATGACGTAATTATGACGTCATGTCCCCGCTGGGATGGTAAGAAGGTGAAAAAATGTTCTATTCTATTATGTTCTTCTGTACATTGATATTATTTTTTTTCGTCATGCGGAACCGGAATTCGCGGTAGCAGCTAGCAGCACTTATTCACGTTGAAACATACGAAATATTGTTTTCAGAAAATGTCGCCGAATAGGCTTGCCCTAAATAAAACGGATAAAAGAAATAACTTACTCAAAAATATCTTATTTCAATTCTCATTCATTCCTCTGTCATTGATAGATAATATGACGTCACTTGAATATGACGTCACATGGATGTGTTCGATTACGCCATCGATGCAACAGCGAGCGGTGAAGGTCCTTGTTTGGAAAAAATCTCCGTTATTTCAAGGTCGCTCCTTAAAATTGTAGATCTATATTTTGTACGGAAAACAATTTTAAATTGTGCAAAAAAGTGAAGAATTGTATTGCTTATTTCAATGAGTGCCTGAGATCACCAGGATCCATCAGGGTTAGGCCATACCTGTGGGGACTCGATCGGGTCCCTGTGCCCAAAATAAAAAACGAATGGCTTTTTTCCCAAGCTCCGTTCACATATATGCTTTTCCTCAGGTTCCTGATTCCTGCTCCTCCCTAAATCCCCAAAAGCTTATGCTTTCCCAAGATCCTTGAAAATAACCCCTAGTTGCGAAACCTTACTCCACTAGGCCTACGTTCGGAATGCTACGGTGTATACATGGATATTGTAAACAACAGCTGAAGGTCTGAGTCTACCGAACCCCCGGTAGGGCCCCTGGGTGAGGCAGCTATGTAATATGTAGGCTTTTAAAATTATGCAATAGGGGCAGAGCGTCGCGACAAAGGTGGTGCCTTATTTCATACTAAGATGTACAGCTGTGGAACTTCTTTCTTTTATCAATTTTAATAAAGCTGAACACGTTCTGTGCCTCTCGTTTTGCCCAATGCCACTTGTTTTAGTGCTAGTACTCCAGATCGACCATGAAGACCAGTCACCGTTTACTGAACAAAATGGAAGATAATTATTTTCGTATGCAATGATAGTTCGATTTCACCAATACAAAGTAACATTTACTCTCATTTGTTTCAACGAAGTCGTATAAAACGTTGGCGCGTCTTTATTTTTGAATGGAAGAGACTTGTGTTAGTCAGGGAAGGACCGTTTATCTGTGTACACATGTTTCTGTCGTTAAGCAAGTTCTGTTTGCTACTTTCTATTTCAATTAAAATTATCTTCATATCAACTCTGTAAGATTGATAATTTTCGTCACCTAAAATGGAAAGAACGCGACTAACTGACTGTGACGATAGTTTTCTAACATTTTCTTTCTTCTGACATGAACATATCAACAGACAGAAAAGGGACTGAGCAGTCGATTAGGATATGTATATTATCATTGGGATAACGAGTCCTTAAAATTAATACTCCCATATGCACCACTTCTATACAGTAATATTGGGGTAACATTGGTATACAATACGTATTTCTTATTTTTGGTTCAAATGAAATATTGTGGGTACTCGTTAGAACAAGGCGGTTCACACGTGTAGACACAAGCTACATTTTTAGCAAAATAGGTCAAACTGTTTATTTTTTTCTACAGAACATTTTCAAATATTAAAACTGAGGAAAACTGTATATTTCATTCGCTTGTTTTTGAAATGCAGACCCGGTGCGGATATTGTAAAGATTGAGGTAAAACTTTATAAACACATAAACTCGACTCCTCCGCGTTTTAGGGTAGTGCTCGTTGTCTTTCGTGTCGGTTGTAACTAAGCCGGATGGCTACCTTGTTGGAAAAGACTGTGACTAGTCATTCTGCTCTTCGTGCGTGTTGTCGGAAAAATGTAACAGTTATGTTTTATATAGTTTTTTCCCATTTGGTGTCTATGTTGGGACTTGAAATTTAAATGCATCGATAAACAATTTTGAATAATCACGTTTCTAAGTTTGATCGGCCATTATGTGTAGTTATACAGTATACAGACTGACGTTAGCGACGTTGCATAAAAACGACGTTATAACTTTAAAGAGAAATTATAAACATATCACAATATCACATTTTACCTACGTTTTAATGACAAAAACCCTTACAGATCTGGTTAAAAAATTAATAAAATTTAAATAATGATAAAAGTCAAATAGTGATGAAATTTAAATTATGATAGAATTCGAATCATGATGAAATTTAAATTATGATAAAACGTTTATACTATAGATTAAAATAATTAAACTGTTTTAGATTAGTCCAACAGTAATGATATAATGTACTATTTATTAATGGGCTCTTCAAGAGAGTTGTTTCAACAACATAGTCTTTGAATTTAGCAGGTAAACTTCGTGTTCGTTTAGGCAGTTCCCTCCTCTGTGGTTCCTCCCTCTGACGCGCATGTATGCGCAGTAAGTGGTCATTTGCGCCTGGTTCATATTTTCCCAAGTTTGTTCATTGTGTTTAAAATAGGTGTTTCTTCATCTCTCTTGTTTTGAGTCGACGATTGATCTGTTCGGCCCGAGCGCTAGTGTCTTTCCCTCCAGTTGTCGGTCTTAGCGTCGTAGAACAGTTTAAATTTTGAGGGGTCCCTGCTGTCCATCCGATTTTTGTTTTTTAATGTAGTGATGTAGTGATGTAGTATCAATTTCATGATATGTAATTTTTTATTCGTTTTCTTTTCATTCAACAGGACTTTGCCCCCTACTTTAAAATGACGCTTTTTTTCCTTTTGGATGTCTACAATGGTCATCCCATTTGCGCTTGTATGCTTTGTCTTGTTCAGTGATTTCTCTGTCCATGGAGCAACTTTGTCAGAGCAGTGTTTGCAATCGAGTTTCGTACGAACATCTCTTATAATTAATGCTTCATACGGAGTGTGCCCTGTTGCCGGATGCGGTGTTGATCGGTAACCCATGCCTTATATCGCTGAGCAGCTTTGTTTACCATCAGTGTTTCCAATCTGATCGGTTTTGATGAGCACCTGCATGAAGCTTTCCGCCTGTCTATTCGCTATTGGGTGGTCAGGCGTTTTTTTTATGATGCTGAAGTCCCATTTCTTGTGCGAATTCTTTACATTTTACAGACTGAAATGGGGGCACATTGTCAGACTACAGTCTTTCTGGTATTTCATGTGTTGGAAATATTTTAAGAAGTTTGTCACATTTCGTCTGACATAAGGTAGATGTTGTCTGTTCAACAACCGGAAACTGCTTCTTTTATCAGTCAGTACCAGGTTGTAGTGGCCGTCCGGGTATGGTCTCCCGAAGTCAACTGATAGCATTTGCCAGGCTGTTTCTGCAATTTCTGACGGTTTTACGGGTTCCTGCTTATTGTCGGTAGTAGAAATTTGGCATTGTAAGCATCTTGTTATTTCGTTTTCAACCAAGTTGTTACATGTAAGACATGGGAACCAGTGCTTTGTTCTTAGGATATGTTTTGTTTCTGTCATACCGAAATGGCCTATGCTGTGTATCGCTGTTATTACTTGTTCTTGTAGTTTTTCTGGTATTACTATTTGCCTGCAACATAAGATCAAGCCTTTTGATCGGAGTAGTTTGAGTCTTTCCAAGAAGTAGGTTTTTAGTTCTGGTCTGTTCTTGTGCTGCTCCCAAGCCCTTTGTTTCCTTCTGATTCGAATTTCGTTTTTGGCCGTTGCTTCCTTTGATACTTCTTAGAACATTCAGTATTGACTATATTGACTATAGGATATTCTAAGAGATCAGAAATTTATTATCGGTTTAGATACATTTTCTAACCGATATTGAATATATTTGGTCCCAATTGGATAAAGTCGTTTTATCGACTATTATGTTGAATGCTTCAAAATTATAGTATTCTGTTTGGCTCCATGTTGTCAAATCAAAAGGGTCACTGACGAGGCTAAAGTAGCCGAAACCGCGGTATGGCCCATCACCGTTCTCATTAATATGTTCACTGCTCAGTTTTTATATATTTACATGTATATTTTAAATGCCTTATTACAGTATGCAAATCCTGCTGAACCACAAATCAAAACGTCGTTGTTCCGTTCATTCTATGACACGCTGACAAAGTTTGACTAGGATAAAAACGTCGTGAGGACGCTCACCTGAGTCTTTAAAACTGACCTTTGGCCAACGTTGCCTCGGCCATGAATACTCACATAACCTTAGTGACTCGGTAATAAATCGTCTGTATTTATATGTACACATTTTTATGTCACAGGCTACGGAATGGTCAGAAAAATTCATTGTTGACCCTGTTCCCTATTGAAATGCAAATTTGACTTTGCAGGTAAATAGATAAAGGTCAACTCGAGGTAATGATTTATTCAAACTATAATGGACATATGTCCCCATTGTTTAATACTAAATTTCATTTAAATCAGTCCACCGGTTTCGTAGAAGACGATTTGTGAAGTTTTTTTTTTTACCATATATGGGCATTGCGGCCATTTTTGCCTGGTTGCCTTGTTCATTTTTTAATTTCTTTTACCCTTCCTATGGAGGCTCTGCATAAAACGTGGCTAAGATTGGTCGAAAGACTTTCATTATTATCGGTTTAGATTTATATTCTAACCAACGTTCAATATATTTGGCACAATTTTGATTATAGAAGTCTTTGTATCGACTAGCCTGCTGAAAGTTTTAAAATCACTGTTACTATCTTTGGCTTCATGTTGCCAAATTTAAAGGGTCACTGACGGGGCTTGAATAGCCGAAACCGCGGTATGCCCATCACTTTTATCGAAAATATGCTCACTGCTCTTAAAGGATCTCAGTTTTATTTTTATTTCAGAATATTAAGTTTAAAATAATTTTGTGAATGACCTCACATCAAGTTCAAGAAATTACATTGTCCTTGAACACTCGATTCATTAACTTAATAAGGTGTCTGCATTTATCAACTTTCAGGTCAGGGGCTACAAACTTTCTTACTAGCCAATATTTATTTTTTCTCATTTAAATGAGTATGTTACCATTTTTACATTGCACCAAATATACAAATGTATGTCAAGGTCAATCCAATACCATGATTGGTTGGCGTTTCTTTCGTTTTATGTCTTGGTGTTTGAAAATTTGTGTGCTGTTGGCGCCTTATGTTTGTTTTCATATGATTTAGTTAATTTAGTTTTTCCCCATCTCGGTTTTTGGAGTGGGAATCTTTTTCTGATTGCGCCTTTTCCTGATCTTTGCCTACTTGTACCTTTTTGTACAAATGATGATAAGTCAGAGTCTCCGATGCGACAAACCAAATTTTGTTGAAATCGGTTCGCCGTTTTTTGACTGACCAAATGGCTTCAGAGGAGAAGATCTTTGAGAATGGTAGACGACGACGTACGAACGACGGACGGGCAAACGAACGACCATCTGCTATCCTATTAACACCCCTTATGAGCTAAAAGCAACATTTGAAAAATCTTTAAAAGCACCTCCTTAACTTCTGGATGACTATTTTAGCTTATACACGGCTGCCCATACTTCTTAATGCATTTTAGTTATCACATAATTCTAAGGTTCACAATTAGCGTGCAACATATAATATGCACAAACAATTTTGCAATGTTTGGTGTTTCATTTACTTTTTGCTCATCTTAGGGCAAAAGTGGTATTTTTGTTTTTCACTCAAATGGCGATAACAGGGTCTTAGGTACATGATGCGACGGATTTCCAAACGTCATCTTTTTAAATTACCAAGGCTTTTGGAACACTCTCATGTTTAACAAAGGTTTTGATTATGTGACAAATGATATCAGGCTTTTGCGCTAAAAAGACTTTACCCGCCGAAAATGACGTCAACGTCCCGTCATGTGTTCGTAATTGTCATGATTTCTGGTAGATGGTTTCCACGGATTATTACAGAATAAAACAAGGCAAAACAAAACATGACGTAGTCAATACCATGGCGAGTAAAGCTTATAACTTACTGACGCATAGGGTTTTAGGCTAGTTAGACAACGCTGATGTTAGACTCATTATTCAAGCTCGTATTTCGAGTTCGCTAAAGGTTTTTTTTGGCAAAACTAAGTGGCCGCCTATTGGGGAATAGTTGATCACTTGGCTTAAGTTTTTTTTTTTGGTATAAGTACATAACTGTCATTTTAGTTTTTTTCCCCACCCCTCGGTTTATGGAGTGTGAATTTCTTTCTGATTGGGCCATGTCCTGGATATTGCCTACTTGTACCCTTTTTTATCTTAACATATTGGTATACACCAGACATTTATATTCGGGGCCGTTTGTTCGGGAAACCCTACTTATTTCTCCACAATTAAACGCTCGGTTCAAACCGTTGTTTGCCCTTTCTTTGTTTTAGTGACTAAACAGTTGAGTAAGCATGATTTTGTTATCCCACGAACAGTAGACCTGTCAGTTGTGATAATTTGTCTTTAATTGTGACGTCACGCCACCATCTCCGAAACGTGTATTTTCTTCGTAATTTTTCGCGTACAAGTTTGTCATAAGGTCGCCACTTATCTCTATATTCAAAAACATATGGTTATGCATTGTGTGCAGAAACTTGCGGATAAAACGTACATTGCTGAATTTATTGTGCCTAGTATAATTTATGGATTCTGATAGCGAGCGTGTATGCAAAATTATAATCGTGTAAACAACAACAGTGTCCCATACAAAATGCATTGCATTTTATACAGTGATTCCGTATCAAGCACTGTTCAGGCTACCAGTCTACAAAAATTCAGCCGTAGGCCACTAGGGTGCAATTTGTCTGTCATTTTGCAAGATATGCGATTTCGGTTGCCCAACTATGTATAGATCATATTAATGTCATCACTATGAAACATTCTAACTCGCCTCGCTTATATAGCCAATGGTTAAAAACGTGTTATATTGTGCAACAATTCACTGGTCGCGCCATTTCCTGATCATTGCCTACTTTAATTTCTATTTCTTAATCATAAATCATCTTATTTACAAACTGTACTTACATGTACAATTCTCTGTGTTGCACGGCTCAATCTCAGTCTCTGTCCTGGGAAGCCATTCTTCTCTGATTGAGTTTATGTTCTGACAGCTCCGTGTACGATATTTGATACCTCCCCCACAGGAATGTGTACATGTTGAGAATTCAGTCCAGTCACTCCATGTACAGTTAAAGGCATCTAAAGCAGCATATATTCATACAGCAAACATCCAACTTTAAACTTAAGGAATTTGTAAAGATATAACAATATCTCAAACGTTATGAGTTCAGGTTAACGTTTCTATGTCGATGATGTGCGAGCGATGAAGCCATTATGTGAGCAAGGCATCGCTAGTACCTGAACCTGAATTGAACCGAAGAAAGTACTCACAAGACTTGACCATTTGATCAGCTTCTTGCCTACGCTGCAGCATGCTTAATTTGATTATTTTAAACACAAATATACATATTTAATTTGTTACAATGTACGTCTTACTCCTGAAGGAAATTTTACAAATATATCAATGTATGGCGTGTTGTTTGATTTAAAACAGGACAAGTTAATGCTGACATATATTGAAATTTTGATGTTTTTGCGACCTCAGAATGTTCAACACTTGCCCCGGAAAGGATCATTGTGTTTGATTCATCGGTGAAAGGAATGTATTCAGCGCTATGTTATGGAAATCTGAACTTATATCAAACGAAAGACTACGACCTCAAATCTCAACCCACTTATGCTGATTATACTACTCAAAACACCGAAGTATGAAATCATTTGAAAACATGTCGGTGGAACGTGTACGCACTTAAACCGCACTTTTATACAGTAAAACTTGGGTACACAGAGGTATACCTATTTTGTCTTATTTTTTATCCAAAACATAGATTGTGGGTACTTGTTAGAACCGCCTCGATCTGTTTTGAGAAACAATATAAATATATCAAATTTTATGATTTTTAATTTCAGATGAACAAATTCTCTGTACACTACATGGGCAAGTTATCGTTATGTGTAATCATTTGTAACTCACCCGTTATATCTGCTAAAACTATAGAATGATTTTGAAGAAGTTGTCCGTTTAGACTTGTTTCATTCTCAAGTGCCGACAATCTGTTTATTTGTACACTGAGCGTTACTTCGTCCAATGACTGTCTGTATTCTAAGTCCTGTGTGTAAACGACCACAGTTTTTCAAAGTAGATAATTATGGGTATGCGTTTATCAATCAGTTTACATGGTTGCTGAATGACATATATGAACCTACATTTATTCTACGGTTTCTTTTGTAGACAGATAAATCCTAGATGTGTTCCATTATTTTTGCATGAAATATAATTTCATCATAGTGCCAGTGAGATTTAAGCTCATTGCCTCTCAATAAATCTGGACTTTAACAAAATCACATGTATTTGTTTTGAAAAAAGTGCTAATTTTAAAACGATTAAGAGTTGTGACTAAACTTCGAAAATAGGGTGTCTGTGCTGCATTCGTTTTTAAAAAATAAAACTGAATCGTTCAGTTTTGATACTGTACAGCGATATTTAAAACACATTGAATTTCAAGCCATTTCTATTTAAAAAAATGTTGATGTGTTAAGATTATATTTTTACTTTCATTTTCTACTGTTTTACTGATTTCTGTATGGCATTCATCCCAAAAATATTTTTTTGTTTATATGAACTATTATTTACACTTTACCTTAAGTGTTTCAACTGTCTCATTGTAGTTGTTTATCGTGTCTTGGATTGATGTAAATTTTGATTCCATTTCATTGTTTCGCTGAAGTTGGTCGTTAGAAAATGCCATGACAGAAGCAATGTTTTCCTCCAGTACGTTTATCTTGACCTTGTTATCTTTGATGTCAGATTGGGTTTTGTTTATATCTGATTCAAGGTGGATAAGTTTATCGTCAAGCTCTGCGCTTAATGTTTGGCTATCAATGACAGTTTCAAGGCGTAATACACTTAATGTGTTGTTCTTGATTATTTCTCTGTCGTTGAATTGGTCAGTTTCTATATCGTTCGTTCTAACTGTTAACGTTTTCAAAACATCTTGTGTCGTCTCAAATTGCTTATCGAGTTTTGTGTCAACAATCAATATTGTTTCGTTCAGTGTCTCCAAAGCTTTACCAGTCACTTGCCTTATTGAGCCTATTTCCTTTTCCTGTAATGCAAATTGTAAATCATCAATATTGTTTGGTTGGTTTGAATGAAAGAGCATCCGCAGATACTTTGCATAAATATAGACACAAGATCTGTAGCTCTTTGAAAGATAAACATTATATTTCTGGACATGCAAATACACTTCATTCTAACGGTCCATACACATGATAAAACGTGTTTGTTCCTTTATTTGCATTTTTTTAAATATCAGTTAAAACATATTAGTCACATGACAGTGATGACCAATACTGCAGCTTTCATTTTATTGATAAGTAAAATGCTCATACTTTTCTCGGTAGAGCATATGATCATTGCTGGAACGAGTATAGTTAGCTTAATCATAACTATAAAGTTTATTAAGAAATAACATAACAATGTCTGTTCACACAAAGATGGCGTGCGATGGCCGCATAAGCGTATCCCTGCGGCTGATATATTTGCTTTGAGAAAATTCATTGAAAAATTCCCAAGTCAATTTAAAGTACTTATGAATATACATTGTCTTACGTGATCATAGACGTAGACGCCAAGAGTTGATGCAGCTACGATACTAAATAACACATGACCTACGAACAATCCCGTCAGAATCTTAAACAAGCGTCTTTGAGCCTCCAGTTTATTCTCTAGCGATTCTTTTGTCGACGTGGTCATTCCAGACACTTCTGTTTCCGTTATTTTATTTGTTCGTGTCATCATGTCAATCAAGCAGTCACTGAAAGTTAGTTTTTTTTTTTTTCTAAATGTGAGCAATTTAATGTTTTTTGATTCTATATTTGACATTGATTCTATAGTTTATCATGGTTAATGAATCATGATACATTTTTGACTAAACAAGACCTGGGCTCAAAAGTCTAGTATGTCTAACAACAGGGATTCACTTAAATGTCGCGCAAGACCACTGCAATCTGACGCAAAATGGAGTCATCATTTAATCCACGATGAACTAACTGACAGGCGACAACGATCCGTCAAAACCAGCTATATTTATAACCTTTATTCAGCTTACAATATGTTTCCCGCCTCGGTTTTTGGAGTGGGAATTTCTGTCTGATTGCACCATTTCCTGATCATTGCATACTTTGCTTTGCATGTCAAGTAACACCCATATCACCGGTGTGTTATCAAACTGTGTGGCTACATCAACATCATTGAGTAGGTCGATAAGTGTACATGTGTTTATTATTTATTTATTTATTTATTTATTTATTTATTTATTTATTTATAAACATTGCCGCGAAACACCAAGGAATACCACATAGAAATTTTGGTATATGTTTTTTATCCTACATGTATATCACCCAGCAAAATATGGTTGATTCTATGACTTTACAAGCGCTTTCTGCAGAGTAAAAGTATGCAATGATCAGGAAACGGCACACTCACAAAGAAATTCCCTCTCCAAATCCTACGTTGGGAAAAACTTAATATCACTCAGGTACTAATTTTGAGAAAACCTATCATAAGCCGAGTGAGCGGCTATTCCACAAACGCTCGAATGATATCAGTTTGAATGACACGAGGTTAAGAATCAGTGAAACCACAACAATTACAAAGCTGTCTGTCAATTTTCGTACTTTAAATCCAATTTAAAATTTGATGAAAACTTACCGAGAATCGTTCACAGCGTACTGTGTTAAAATTATTCTGTTTCTAAGTTCATAAACATCTCCCTTCCAAACAAGCGTTAGTGTCTAAACAACCGATGCTTATTGGACAGAATGAAATCGAGTATAAGATAAGTAAACAATAAGACGTACGACTTAATATCAACTTTAATATATATTTATGTTTTGTTACAAATAGGGTCATTCAGCTATGAAAAGATTACGGCAAATATACACATGATATTTCAATATTTTATGTAATACTGTATTTTTTCAGAAAAAGTCGACTCAAAGAACACGATAATTAAAACCTCATGATAAATCTCCAAAACGGACAGTATAAGTGTGTTACTGAAGGTCTGGCATGTTATATTACCACTATATAGACAGCTGCGTGCACTTTCTCCTCTTACATTTATATATTTTTATAAAACACGATAACATGTTCATTATATAAAACAATATGATTGGTTTAGATTAATTTTCTAAAAAAAAGTTTAATATTTCCGGCTCCATTTAGATTTTACTATTCTTTGTACCGACTACCCTTTTGAAAGTCTTTTTAGATTCAAAATAACAGTACAGGTAAATCTCTTTGGCTCCATGTTACCAAATATATACGTCACTGAAGAGGCTCCTTTCACTGTTTCTAAAGGATCTGTTTTACTTCTTCCCGTCGTCTAACCTTTGTTTTGAAATCAGGAAAACAGGTCTTTGAAAAAATATATATTCGAACATTTATCTATGTATTTTCTTGTGCTCCAAAACATAGATTGTGGATATTCTGTGAGTCGGTGTATCCACAATTGATGTTCTGAGCAGAATACAAGAAATATCAAATGTTTTAAACTGAAAAATTAAAATTTCACAGTTCAAATATTGATATTGCATTTGCGTGTATCCCCTTTAGGATTATGAGTCTTTGACTTAGACTACACAGATGTAAATTATTGCAATTGCAGCAAAATGTCTGGCTTTTACTGCCAGTTTTGTAAAGGGTCACTGATGAAGGTTCATTACCCGAAATTGTACAATATGGCCCATCTTCGCGCTTTGAATGTTTTACTGCTTCCAAAAAGGTACAAGTAGGCAAAGATCAGGAAAAGGCGCAATCAGAAAAAGATTCCCACTCCAAAAACCGAGGTGGGAAAAAACAAAATTAACAATCACGTACTTATACCATGAAATATATCGCAAGCCGAATGAGCAGCTATTTTCCCAATAGGTGGCCACTCAGTTACCTTAACTTAACTAAAAATATGAAAACATACATAAGGCGCCAACAGCACAAAAAAAATTAAACACCAAGACATAAAATAAAAAGAACCACCACAGAAGTATCGCCTTGGAACGATCAGTAACACAAAGTTACTGGCGGGCTTAAACCGGTTTTACATGGCCATAACCTCACCCTCAGCTTCTGCAGTGGTTCATAACATTTAGTTAGTTCTTTGGACCTCGTGGTGAATCTCTAACTAGTCAATGAATCATCAAGAACAAACAAATAAATCATGATAATCATCCTGATGAATCAAAAATCAGGACTCACAGATTGAGTAAGCTGCCCGACGATGGAGATCCCTGGGCGCCGAATAACCTACTAACTCTGGAGCAAAAGAAAAACACCAGTTGGACCCCGGTGGGCCAAGCAACAGACAAGAAGCTCCGGACCCAACAATCTAACAATTATTTTTATTTGCTATTACTGCAGCTGGTGTTGTGTCGTGTGGCGGCCCTAAAATGTCTCCCCGTACATCATACATAGTGCAGATTATATTTTTCTTTTGATCCTTTGGGATCAGTGAATATATTTGGAGTATTTCAAATATATTGTTCGTTAAGAATCATCTTCTTAACTGTATTTTGATTATTTGGCCCCTTTGGGATTATGAGTTTTTTGATTTAGACTACACAGATAGAAATTATTGCAAATGCAGCAAAACTGTCTGGCTTTCACTGCCAGTTTTGTAAAGGGTCACTGATGAAGGTTCATTACCCGAAATTGTACAATATGGTCCATCTTCTCGCTTTAAAATATTTTACTGCTTCCAAAGGATCTAACAATTATTTTTATTTAATAACAAACTTGTGCATTACAGATTCCTGAAATATTCTGAAGGCTATGTTTGGTCATGTTCTGAGACGGTTATTTCGTGTATCCACGACTGATGTTCTGAGCAAAAACACGAAAATAAAATATGTTTTCAACTGAAAATGTATTTTTAGAGCTCAAATATAAATATTGCATGCGCGTGTACATTTCAGATTCCTGGAATCTTTTGAAGGTTGTGATTGACTATGTTCTGAGTCTATGAAGAGACATAACTGATACAAAGCAAATGTGGAGGTTATAGAGATTACATGATATTATAAGGTAATATTCTACACAGGACAGAAACCAGTCTATGTCCAGAATCGTAAACACCCTTTTACTACACGTTACTTATACTGAGTTTAAGGTACTGCGTACAATGTGTTTTTATTTCCGCTTCAAAACACAGATTGTGTATATACCCGAGATTTGGAACAACAATCCTTTGTTGTTGTTTTTTCTGTTTTTACAGTATGTTTACTGAAGGGGCGTGTATCAAGATCATGAAAGCTCCAGTCTGAATATTTAGTCTGAATTGAATAATCAAACGAATTAAAAAAATACATTTAAACAGCTGCAAATTGAATCTCAGCTTAGACCAGTATAATGCAAAATACTACATGCTATTTCTTTGTTGTTGTTGTTGCTGTTTTTGTCTGTTTGTTGTTAATGTGAGGGCGATTCTCCAATACGTTTTGAAACTACTTCTAATAATTTACAGCTGTATAATATAATTTACAGCTGTCACTAACCACTCGGCCTCAGGGATCGCCACTATTTGATACAATTTATTGTTGCATATATCTTTTTTGGCTTTAAAATTGAAATTGTACCTTGACACCATAATTTGAAGATAAATATTCTGCTCATCCTTGCAGTTTGAATAGAGTTACTGGCTTTATCTAAATTTGAAAAAAAAAAAAAATAGAATAATAACATGCCTTAAAATGTGCATGGCAGCACCCGTGGCCGAATGGTTTAGAGCGCTAGTTTATTATCGTTCTTTATCATTCGATCATTTCATCTGTCTTAAGTGGGTTTAAGCCCGACATTGGTCACATGTGAGACAAGCAAAGTTCTCATTGTGGGTGTTCCATTTTTTTATCATTTTATTTATTTTTTATCTATTTTTCGGGGTTCTTGTGTCATAACCATTTTATTATTTTACTTTTTTTTATTATTTTGTTCTCTCGGGGTTTTTGTGTCATAACAGATTGGAGCTACACACATTACTACAGTCCAACTTGGCTGTGTGAATACATTATACGGTTAAATGTATCGTTTTTGTCTTGACAAATGCACCTTAAAGTTATATATCATTGACCACAAGAAAATATCTGCTTTATGGGGTCTAGTTAAGTTCAATAATTCTCTTCGTAAAAATGGCATTTATTTTCTGCTGCATAAATCAATTTTTAAGTACCACCGAAGATACATAAGCTAATGACAGCTTTACGAATGCACTAGTGTTGATTTTCATAGACAATAATGCAACAGGAATAAAGCTACTATTAAGCTTACTGGGACTTTAAAATGCCATTAAGGGTTGATAGAGTTTTATGCAACAGGGCCCAGCTGAGCAGGGGCGAATGCCGCGTTCTATGTTATCTTGCTTTCAGAGCCTAGGTGGTATAAATACAGAAGATGGCAAGAATTTTTTATTGTGTTTCAGAATCAAGAAAAAGATGGGTTGTGATTTATTAGCTGCATATTGCTGGTAATCGAGTAGCTGTTTCGCGCATTGTTTTTCTCTTCTGTTCAGTTAAACGTCGCTTTCAGTTGGTCGGACGTCAAACTCTATGATGGCCCCACTGAATGCTATTCTTTTTAGTTGGTTTGGACCGGTGCTTTTTGCTTTGCCCACCGGGGTTCAACTTGTGTTTTTCTTTTGCTCGGGAGTTAGTCAGTTATTTTGCGCCCAGGGATCTCCATCGTCGGCCAGCTTACTGAATCTGTGAGTCCGCGTTTTCGATTCATCATGGTGGTTGTCATGATTTATTTGTTTGTCGTTGATGATTCATTGACTAGTTAGAGATTCACGACGAGGACCGAATAACTAACTAAATGTTCTGAACCACCGCTGAAGCTTAGGGTGAGGTTCAGTCCTGTAAAACTGATTTAAGCCCGCCGGTATTTATATTACTATTCGTTCCAAGGCGAAACTTCTATGGTGGTTCTGATTGTTTAAGCCTTGGTGATAAGATGTTTGTGCTGTTTGCACTTTACGTATGTTTTCATATTATTAGTTATCTTTTGGCAACTTAGTGGCCACCTTTGGGAAAATAGCAGCTCATTCGGCTTACGATGTGTTTCATCTTATTGTTAATTTAGTGTGCGTCTCACCTCGGTTTTTAGCGTGGTAATCTCTTTCTGATTGCACCTTTTCCTGATGGTTGCCTACTTGTACTTTTTCAAAATTATTTCCACTCATATGAGACGGGCCAGACAGTAGGTGGGGCGAAAACTAGAGAAACCCGAGAAAAAACTACTTGGCACACCCGCAAGCAGAATTTTTTGCTTGTCTCACATGTTCCCTGTGTGGGGCTTGAACCCACATCAGACACAGTGGTGAGATGATCAAATAATTAAGCGCGGTAATGAAGGTTCAGGTGTTGCACCTTCGTTTCGAAAAAAAAGCGAGTAAAAAAAAAAAAAAAAAAAAAAGAAAAAAAGAAAGCGAAAAAAAAAAAAAAAAAAAAAAAAAAAAAAAAAAAAAAGAAGAAGAAGAAGAAAAAAACATATAATTTTATGTTCCCATTGAAAGCAAACTAGTATATTCAATCATTTTGGAAGTTTGGTTAAAATATCATGTCTACATAATCCTTTCTCCCATTGTGAAAGTACCTTGGTATCATAATATATGAAGCATGAGAAAACTTACCTTGCCTTGTGATGTCGAACTTAGACCCAACTATAATAAACAAACCTAGTGGGCATTTAAGTATTCTCCAACCCCGTTATTTTTATTTCGTTTTCGGGTGAGTTTGGTGGACACAGAGCTGACGACAACGGATGGATATTTTCCAATCTTTGGGTTTCAAATGCACAAGAGTCATGATATCAGGTAATGATAATATCATACAGTTCCTTAATCCAAGGTTTTATCTTCCAAAACTATGGCAGTGCTAATAGCCAGTCATAATTATTTCTATTTTTTGTTTCGTTTTGATCAAAATGTACAAGTAGGAAATGATCAGGAAAAAGCGCAGCTAGAAAAAAAAACATCCACTCCAAAAACCGAGGTTGGAAAAACTAAATTGACAACTAACTGCTCTTTTTTATTCCAAAATATAGAATAAGACATGTGAAAACTGAAAACAAAATAGATATAGGGTAGTGTGCATTTTTCAAGATACAGGCCACTGAAAGAGACCTCTGAGCAACATGTTTGAAATTAGAAAAATTAATTTAATTTTCATTTCTTTCACATATACCTTCCTGGACAAACCATACACCATGAATACTTTCAAGGTTCATTTTGTTTAATTAATGCTGAGTATTTTGGACCTAAAACATACATTAATTTTCATCTTGAAGTGAATGACATTTTTTTCGGCTCAGTTAACAACCCTACCCCCTAATATGAAAAGTGGGAAAATATCAATTTTTATAAATGTGTCAAATTCATATTTGTAGATTCAAACTTGTTCCTATATTTTAACACAACATAGAACTTGCTCATATTTTTCGAATAAAAAATGAAAAATATAGGGTAGTGGGCATATAAGAGAGAACCAACAACATCAAAACGTCATTTTAAGCCTTTATGGCTGTTTTATTTCTTACGCGTCATTTCATAACAAAGTACACTAAGCACCCAAAATTTTAAAACTAGCACACCAAAGAAAGAAATACTGATAAAGAAGACTTTGCACACATGCACTTCTGCTAAAATAAACTACAAATCAGTTCAAATAATTTTAAAATGTGTAATATTCAAGTTTAGTCTGCCCTACCCCCTAATTTTGCTGACACTTAAAATTTAATTTCTTAAAAACTGCAAGAAAGGGGTTGAAAAAATGAAGTTCCTTAGATTGACATTTTTCATGGCTCGTTCAATGCATATCATCAATATGTATTCAAATATAAAATATAAATAAATATCTGCAACCGTTTCCGTGATATTCAACAAAATAAAAACCGGAAGTTCCGAAATGTCAAATGTTAGCAGCGAACTTCCTTTAATAAAAATATGAACACGTACATATCGTTAAAACAGCACAAATATTCGACTCCAAAACATAACACAAAGAGAACCACAACAGAAGTATCGCAATGGAACAATCAGTAATAAAACATTTCTGGGGGGGGGGGGGCTTAAATCGATTTTACGGGCGCTTTATTTCACCCTCATCTTCTTCAGTAGTTCAAAATGCTCAGCGAGGCCATTCTAGCCATTAACTATGGTTTATAGCAGAAATAGAACATCTAACTCGTGCTGTTAATTATGATAACTACTGCAGATTCATTAAAGCAGGCTTCTTTGTGATACAAGAAAACAAGGCAAGTCAAAAAGCATTACAGAAGCCTGGATAGAGATCAAGCTAGTCAGAAGCAAAATGCGCTACCTACTGAGCTATCCGGGCGTCCCGGATATATCTATCAGACATATTAATTGAATGTGTCTATAAGATTTAATGAAAATCTGTCAGCAGCGTAGACCAAACTAAGAGATTTACCGGTATAAAATATATAAACATAAATACAACAGTATATCGGTTGATGACTTTCACCAGGCAAATTTACCTCTGCTTTTGCTAAGCATTGTCGAACGCACTTCTTTAAATACGTAAGAATCATTGTGATGTTGGGTACAGGTTACCATCGTCTGTCAATGAACGACGAGGCAACGTATCAACGATAATAAAAATAAAATGCCTATATGTAATATACAAAAGCTTGTCTTTTCTCTTGGATACCCATGATCAGTAGCATTCGGACAAGAAAACAACAAACACCATATTGCCTTGGAGCGTGTGGATCGAACGCTAGATCTATTAACATCAATCACCACAACCATTACAAACCAGATTATTCACATAACAACAGGTTACTTATGTTATCTCTGTACACCATCACTAAACTTCATCTGCAACACTAGGACATTAACAAACTGTAATTGCAAAGAGAAGCTATCATTGCTCTCTTAGAACTCTTGAAAAAACTTGAAACACTTTAAAATACGGGAGGGAGGGCGGAGAAATTTACGCCACGTATCCGATGTGTCTAGCAATCGATCCACCGCTAGAGTGATTTATCAATATCATTAACTGACCACCTCGGGAGATATACATGTATCACCAAAATACACCATACGAATGCATAGATCGGCCAAGAGAAAATAATTAATTCCTAATTCCTTTCTGTCAACCGAAATTAATTATATTTATAATGACTTAAAATCAAAAGTCAAGTCAAGTCATGAAAAAAGTGACGCAAACCGAGCTGTACATGCAGAAGATGGGCTAGAGGCTGGACATTTTGGATTTAGATAGTAGAGAAATTGTACTATCCGTCTATCAAAATCAAAGGTACTTGTCAGCTTCGCAGTTACTTGGAAACTGATCTGTGCACATGATTTCGCATACATTAGTTTGTTCATGACGCGGCTTAATTAATTATGTCATTTCATTTTTATATCTAAACGGTAATCACATATTTCCCATTCATTCCAGACCATCTAATTACACAAATGTTACCAGAAAAATTGTAATTGTAATATCTAGGAATCAAGTTCGATTTTAATAAGCTTTTAGCAGGAATCCTGTGAATGAAGTGTATTTATGACTAATGTCATCAGGATTGTGACAACTACCAACATCCACTGTTTCACCACGGTTTAAGTGGAGAATTGTTGTACCAGAACTTTCATAATAACCAAACTCGCTCTCGCTATGAAAATAAGCAATAATAACAACACTGTCGTTCTTACGAATATAACAGTATGCTAAGCTTGCTCCTGATTTCTTGTATAAGTTCAGTGAGAACACGTATACACCTGGATAATAACAAGTGTATTGTCCACTGACAGTACTGTAGTGATTGCCGATGTTCAGTTTGGTACTTGGGAACACGACAACTCTGGATGACGAGTTGTAGGTAGGATATACGTACGAAATAGCAAATGCTGACATAGGATCTGAAACAAACAGCATCAAAGATTACAAATCGCAATGAATGCATTATATGCCCGTGATATTTTTAATATATCTAAGCATGTCATTGTTCAGTCTTCGACAAATTTTACACTAACATTATGTTATCAAAAAAGGGTCATATTTTCAAAAATGATGAAAATGTCGAATGTCCAATGCGCTTATATAATAATTGATTTTGTACATCACATTTTAGAAACAAAAATCTATGAACATTTTCCAGTGAATGAAATTCAATTAATTTGTGTTTTTTCTGATTTACTGGTCCACAGTGATCATACTCAAAGCAAAAGTTTGTTTAATTTTTCTCTCAATTGTGGTTTTCGGGGAAAATGTTGATACCACAAGTTTTCTCCTAAAACATTTCACCGTTTTAAATCGCAACGAAACTAAATTGTGAAACGCTTGTTATATGAATGGCAAGTGCTTAAAATCATAGAATTTGAAAATGTTTTTTTTATTTTCACGAAAAAAAATGAAAATGAAAACTGTTCGTTCCTTTTTGTACTCAGTAAAAATAATTAAATATAAATATAAAACAACTAAGTAGCTAACACTGAAAAGTCCCTTTAGAAAAACGGGTTTCGCTCTGAACACAAATTAGCGACTTCATTTTTTATCAGTTTCAGTAATGTTTGTCACTGTAGTCGACATTTCATGATAATCATTACAGGCATGCTTAAGTTTCAAAGGCGTTAAACATACAGTCTTCAATGGATAGGGGTCATTCCTTTGACGCTGTAATATAAAAATTGATTGTTGTCTCAATTCAAAATAATGTTGACTGAAGAGATTAACGAACGTACTTTGACAGGGACTTTCATTGCAGTTAGACATTTCGTCGGAATTCCCGACGCAGCTTCTTCCCATTCCTACAGTAGTGGGATTTGAACATGTTCTGTGCCTTTCTTTCTGTCCCGTGTTACAAGTCTTAGTACAGGTACTCCAGGTCGACCACGAAGACCAGCCACCATTCACTGCAATTTACACTGGATATTTAAAGCAAGCTCGCCCCAAGCGGCGAAGCCGCTTTAAAAGAGCAAGCTCTATGACAGGACAGAACGCACGTAATTTTATTACTGTTGAGAACCAAAAATACACCGTTGGTCACGCCGAGCCATGCGCTTGTGCAACTTGTTGTTGTCTGGAAACAAAATCCAGCGTCGTTTTTATTTGACCTTGCTGTGCCGGTGACCAGCAGAGAGCAAAGTCTATTAACGTATTATTCAGAACATTACAAAGCTGTTTGTATTAACACCTATCATTCGAAACCCAAAAAAACAAACCTGGCAATTGAATTTACAGAGTGTCTAGACAAAGACAATGACCTGGCCATGGCACCCTACTTTAGGCGCACTCGGGCATCACATGACTCACAATACACAAAACAATTTGCCTATAGTGATACCCCGTACCTATAATACAATTATGACAAAAGTGCAATTCTACTTACTATCATATAAGCCGCGCCATGGGTAGGTAAAAAGGCAATGGTAAGGAAATGGCACAATCAGAAAGACAATCCTACTCCAAAAACCGAGGTGGGGAAAACTCTATAAACATTCAGGTACTCATTCTGAGAAAATATAGCGCAATCCGAGTGAGTAGTATTTTCCCAATCGGTGGCCGCTCAAGTACCCAAACTTAATTAAAAATATCAAAACGTACATAAGGTGCTAACAGCACAAAAATCAACACCAAGACATAAACAAGATTATAGCCTATGCCAATACAAAGGCGCAGCTGGTCAGTGTCCTTGTTGTCGCTACGCATACAGTACAATCCCCTTTAATCTCAGATTTTAAAGGTTAGTCTTTTTCAGTAACTTTACAGGCTGGGTTGTGTCAAACCTGGTCGGAAATCTTGAAGACAGATTGTTTGCATCGCAGCTCAAATGCCGCAGACATACCTGGGCAGACAGTTAGCCGACAAGATTTTTGTTCAGAGTTAGACCCAGTGCACGTTTTCCCCCCGTTTAAAGGCTTTGGATTTAGACACAACCTTTGTCTCGACATCTGGCCTGACCCGCAAGTAGCACTACATCCGGACCACTGTAACCAGTCTGTCCATTGACCATCAACTGTAACACAAATACATGTACATTAATAAAATAAAATGAAAAATACTTAGGCTTACGAATTAACCAGAATTATGAAATAATTTCAGGACAATTTATGTATTCTTGTATAGGAAATATACGGGACAACAGCATTTTTATTGATACATTACAATGCTAGCTGCATTTTAAACGCAATATTGTAAACATTTTGTAAAAAAAAAGTGATAGGCCCCGAAAATCAATTCCATGGTGCTTAAGACCTGTTTTTGGCCTCAGATTTTGCAAAAAATGTGACATGACACATTTATTTCTATTTGGAATACGAATATTATTATAATAATAACACTTATTCTGTTGCTATTCCGAAACTGTTTTCAATTAAATCTTCTTAGAAAGTATATCAGCATTCAATGAGCTGTTGAGAAAATGATCAATGGTCTAGGCCTGCTCCTTCTGATATAGAATTTAGGTTATATTACAGCATTGGCTCAATTCAGAAAATAAGATAATTTTAAATGCAACAATTACATCTTTAAAAAAGATAATTGTCGAAGATTAATATCTGTTCTGCAATAGGGTACAGGCTGCAGGAGAGAGAGAGAGAGAGAGAGAGAGAGACAGAGAGAGAGACAGACAGAGAGACAGACAGACAGAGTATGACTCTTGCAGAGCCAACTCCAGACATGACTGAGAGGAACTGCTTTTCAAATGTCCTTACCGCGATAGTCCTAAAGAGCCGCTGGACCGAAATTACTCGTTCTGTTGAGCAGAGCCTTTGATCCGAACACGCCTATATTTAATGGAGAAATTCCGAACGCATCTTATCTACGATGGCCTGCATGGATCATAAAATTTCAAAATCCACAGATTTTAGATTTTAGTTTTTCTTTGCAAAAGCTTTCGTCACACAAAAAGCGATTAAAATGAATAACAATAAGGACCAATGATGGCTTGTATAGTAAAAAACTTCATCTTAAAGTACTTTTTAAAGAGATGCAGTTTGTTGCCTTTTTCATCTTCCATATGGGAAAACCCCGGATGCAGGTCAAAAATGATCTGAGATGTCTTCGACAAAAAACTGAAAATCAGATTAGAAACTATAAGAAAATAAAGCATGTTCTAAAATTTCATTTTAGCCACTTGTCAATTATACTAAAGTTCCCTTCAAGTGGCCCCCTCAAGGCAGAGACCAATGGCCCCATAATCACTTAGATAAAATAAGCCTTTCATGTGCACTATGCCTCCTGGACTGTTTATTAGGGGTCATTGGACCAGGTCACCCCAGGTAAAGAAGCAGCAAACTGTGTCTTTCAGTATATTATCTTTATAATGTTCTATTATTAATTACTGAAGTCAATTGAATGAAACAAGCATGTTATATATCTATTTCTTTCTATTTGTTTTGTTAATGAAATAATTATGTTTCTTTTTTTCTTAAATAACGTTATATTCCGCTTCCTGGTAACACAACGCCCACCTGTCGAATAACAACAATTTTTAATGTTGAGCTCCAAATAGTTGCCTTTACTATTTGCAATCAGACGCCATTAATCGACCCATTACCAGCTGGCACACAACATCATTCCATTATATGTGTTTGTAAAAACGGTTGTAGTGTTGTTTATTTTTGTTTTTTTGTTTTTTTGTGTTTTTGTTTTTTTTAATAATTTGTACAACATAGATTAATGCAGTTAATCTTTTTTACGCCGCGAAATGTTGTGCACTTTGCGTTTTGTTATCACAATACTATTTTGTTAGAACGCAAATAGCACTGTAACAATTCTTACCAGGGCAAGCTACCGCATGACATGCCATCTGCTCTGTGTTGGAGCCCGCACAGATCTGACCTCCATTTACAGGACTCGGGTTGGAACATGATCGCTGTCTTGTCTGTTGTCCGGATCCGCAGGTTACACTGCAGCTGGACCAAAAAGACCAATCTGCCCAATGGCCGTTAAAGGAATGGATTCGGAACCGCATAAGACGCCGTATGTATACGTAAAATACCATCATAAATTCATTCCTGGTACAAGAGAGAATGCATATCGGGTTTGTTACGCAAAATATTCGTGTTCAAAGTTGGGAAACCTTCGTTTTTTCCTGCATCTGAGTGAATCGCCATCTTTATCGGGTATGGTTACCGGTTTATCGATAATTACACGGTGAACGCGGTAACCAGTATAAAGCTGTGACGTCACTCACTCACTTTCTCTTTAAGCCGCTCATTTCATTGCAAGACGTTCAAATATTCTCGCGATAATTTCGTTATTTTATTTTGTATTTGTGGATATTTTCTGCGTAAAACTTGATAGAAGTATTTATGTGATAATACCGGAGAATAATATTTACCGAAGATGCCTCAGTGCCAGGCGATTAACTGTAAAAACAAGCCACAGAAAGGATGTAATAGTTTTTTTTTTTCCAGATACCTGTCGTCGGCTTTTCGCTTCAAAATCGTAGATGTCGACATTTTCACTATTTCTTATTAATAATCCAGTATGAACGGAATGGAATTACTGTTACATGTATCTACGCACGGTAGTTTTTATTCCGAATTTTGGCATTTCACATACAATTCGTCAAAGAATCGCGCACAATAGAAAAAAAATAGGAATTCGCAAGTTTTTCATCCATTTTATTCCAAAACGGAATCGGTATACACTCCAGGGGTCATCTCACTTTTTTTTTTTTTTTTTTTTTTACATAATTTGATTAATGTGCTTCAGTTATCTATTTTATTAAATCTATAATCGGAGATGAACCGCCCATCACTAATTGATTTTTAATGCGCATACATTTCTAATTTGTTTGCCACCAATCCAGAAAAGATTTTCATTCATGCGGATGGATAATTATTTTTAGCATGTGACACGGTAAACACGCCTCAAACGGTCAGCTGACCTGTCAACAATGACCAATGACTGCAATTAAAATTGTTAACATAAAGACACGCGCCATCAAAAGATGCGACCGCTTTTCTTTAAATCGTTTGTTCGCCCTTTTAAGTTGTTTACATAAGGACACGCGCCATCAAAAGATGCGACCGCCATTCTTTAAATCGTTTGATCGCCATTATATGTATGAAACATTATCGACTACCTAACTATCGTTACCTAATTTTGATTGGATTTTCATCTTAAAGGTGCGAAATACACTCGGATGGATGTCTCTAAGATGCTTTTTTGGTTCATAGACAACAAAACAAAGGTAAATATTGGGACGTATCGCGGCAAAAACAACTTGCGCCCCGGGAATCACCACTGAGGTGATTGTCAATTTAGTTTTTCCCACTTCGGTTTTTGGAGTGGATATTTCTTTCTGACTGCGCCTTTTCCTGATCATTGCCTACTTGTACCTTTTTATGGAATCATATTCGCCCTCTTGGTAACTTATTTCTTCCTTCAGATGGAGCCAACGTTCAATTTCTTAAACATAAGACTTTACACATTCAAATACGTAGTGCAAACATCTTAGAAATCATTTTGTACATACCACTTAAATGACCATGGACTTCAGTAAATTCTACAACGTTATAGCTTCACATTATGGGTTAATGTGTGTGCGTTACATCATGAATACGTTTCTATCATAACATTGTGTGCATCTTAATTATTTGTGCAATTTATTGTCAAGTTAACGCAGCTGTATGGTACGTTATTTACATTAGGTTTGTATTGTACTTTCGTAGCACCTGTTACTGTGATAGTTCTTACCAGGACAAGCTACCGCCTGACATGTCATCTGCTCTGTGCTTGTCTAGAAACGAAAATACAACTTTAAAGGAGAGAATTTTGAAGCTGGAAACAGATCGAGAAAACCTACAAACAACACTCCTACGATACTGTAACGCTGATCTAAAACAGTCATTTAGCGAAGAAATATACAAGTTAAAGGAAAGAATTCAAAAGTTGGAGCATATGAACAATTATGTGACATTCCTGGGTCCGAGAAAATGGATTTCAGAATCTGCTTTTGTCTTCTTTCTGTACCCTCTCCAGTGCCTCCGCCAACTGATAGTTTGTTTATTGAAACAGTTTTACCTTTCCTATAAGCTCTCTCAGTTTCTAGAAATGAACATTCGTCTTTCTCTTCCTGAGTATGTTGAAATTTCAACCATGATTTCTGAATGTGTTCAATCACACTTACAGATTGACTGCCGTTTTCATTTTTAACCTTCATATCAACTCCAATCTTCTGATTCCCATTAATTTCACAGTTATTGTTCATATGCTTCAACTTTTGAATTCTTTCCTTTAACTTGTATATTTCTTCGTTTAATGACTGTTTTAGATCAGCGTTACAGTATCGTAGGAGTGTTGTTTGTAGGTTTTCTCGATCAGCTTCAAAATTCTCTCCTTTAAAGTTGTATTTTCGTTTCTAGACCCTTCCAGGTCTGATTTAATCTGACGCAGTTCAATAAGGGTTTGGTGACATTGTTCGTCATTCACTTGTTCTGTTTTATTGTGTTGGGAGAGCGCAGTTTGTACATTGAGACTGTATTGTGCATCATTTTTTTTCACCTTGTCTTAGACTGAGTTCTTCACTATTCACCCTAGATAAATTTGCCTTATTCAATGAAATACAATTAACATTCAGTTGACAAAGACTTCTATGGTGGTGATTTTCCCGTTTGCAGAAAAAACATGTCTTTTCAGTGTAGCACTCGAACGCTATGTGTCCTCTTTTAAGGCAATTATAACAACATCCTAATTTTTTGAGAAGCTGCTTCCTTTGTTCAACTGTGCTAAAAGATGGGCATTCGTCATTCCAATGGTCACCGTTACAAAAATTGCATCTCTGCCTGAATAACTTATGTTGATGTTGATCTGATAATTTAGTTTCCATGAAATTTTCATGTATACAAGGCCCCTAAAAGTCCCGGGTTCCGGCGCCAGATATTGTGGCGAAACACAAGATAAAAATATAAAATAACGCAATTTAATAAGAATGATCTTTCTCAGCCACAATAGAAACAAATTTAGATAAAGTTAGTGGTTATGCCTTCATTTCTACTAATGTTAGTTTGTTACTTCCCTCTGAAATATTAGTCTATAACTCTCCTGCTGTATTTCCTGTGATGTATGATTCCTCTGTTCTGTATTTCCTATGTTCTATGATTCCTAGAAATGTCCTGTAATTTCTGTGCTCTGTTATTCCTATATTTTAGGTCCAAATAATTGTCTACAGTTCTTCCTTGTTGTTTGTTACTCCATTACTTCTTAACTACCCTGACAACGACGTTAACGTCGCGACGTAATGTCAAAACCTAACGTCATTAATAATTATGTAACTTAATTGGTATAAACCATACATATTACATTGCATATTATGCTACTAATTACAGAAACAATCACTAGCATATAAAGCCATGGTAAAGTTGTAATCGTGGAAAATCCACGACAGTGCTGGAGCCCGGACAGATCTGACCTCCATTCACAGGACTCGGGTTGGAACATGATCTCTGTCTTGTCTGTTTTCCGGACCCACAGGTTACACTGCAGCTGGTCCAAAAAGACCAATCCGCCCAATGTCCGTTAACTAAAAGTGGATTTGAAAAGTGGATTCGAGAACCGAGCTAATAACTAAAGGATCTTTGACAGTGGTAATGGGAGTCACAATGTATAGCTGCCCTGTATTTCGAAAAATATAAAAGTTGGTAAAATGCTTCAACCAGCACACATTTGTTCACTGTCAATCCATATTTTAGCATATTGGACTTTGGTCCCCATTTCGAACATGTATAGCTTTACTTTTGGGCTAAAACAGCTACTTTTTGTATTGAACATATAGGAAAACAGAAAACTATTTTTTGAACATTGTTCCCCCCCCCCCCCCCCCCCGAGTACCAACAAATCCATTTGCATGTTGATAGATCATCATAAAATACATATTATATTTGAATGGCTTGTTGGTACTTGGGGGGGGGGGAACAATGTTGCCCAGTCAAAAATGTAACCCGAAAATTATGTACATGTATGTAAAATAGTTATAAGTACTTAATACAGTAAGAATGGTAGAAATTAGGTTCTTGCCTATCAAGTGCAATTAATGGAGACATACATGTACTAGTTTTGTCATCCAATACGTGAAAATAATTGATTTTTTAACCATTTTTCATTTTTGATTCATTCAAAAAATAAAGAAATCACATTTCATGGAAAGAAGGTACAAGTAGGCAAAGATCAGGAAAAGACGCAATCAGAAAAAGATTCCCACTCCAAAAACCGAGGTGGGAAAAAACCAAAGTAACAATCAGGTACATTATACGATAAAACATATCGTAAGCCGAATGAGCAGCTATTTTCCCAATAGGTGGCCACTCAGTTACCTTAACTCAACTAAAATATTAAAACATACATAAGGCGCCAACAGCACAAAAAAATTAAACACCAAGACATAAAACAAAAAGAACCACTACAGAAGTATCGACTTGGAACGATCAGTAACACAAAGTAACTGGCGGGCTTAAACCGGTTTTACAGGTACCTAACCTCACCCTCAGCTTCTGCAGTGGTTCATAACATTTAGTTAGTTATTTGGTCCTTGTGGTGAATCTCTAACTAGTCAATGAATCATCAAGAACAAACAAATAAATCATGATAAACATCCTGATGAATCAAAACCCAGGACTCACAGATTGAGTAAGCTGCCCGACGATGGAGATCCCTGGGCGCCGAATAACCTACTAACTCCGGAGCAAAAGAAAAACACCAGTTGGACCCCGGTGGGCCAAGCAACAGACAAGAAACTCCGGCCCCAACCAACTAAAATGAATAGCTTTAAGTCGGGGCCATCATAGAGTCTCACGCCCGACCCACCGGCGTGCTTTTGCACCAGTCTATACTACAATACAAGTTAAATTATACACACCCCTTAATCTTTCAAAGCACATGCCTGAATTTAATATGTGGAGTGATAAGTCTTGATTAAAAGACAAATAACGGGGCATTTGTCCCTCAATGCACTAAGACTATTTGTCTGTATTAAAATTTTGTAATGGATGATCTCTAAGTACATGTATTTTTATGTTGGCATCATGACAAAAAGATTTTGACTACTTCAGGCATTTGCTTTATTAAACTTCTTAATCCATGATTTACAGGGCATTAAGGTCTGTGCATCTAGTCAAATACACAAGTGGCATCATCTTGGTTTACTCTTGACAGTATGTCTTGACTCATTTAGACCAACATTATTTCACTAATCTATACATTTCATTGATGTGTATTATGAAAGAGATAGCAGGGCGTGTTAAAGACAGGTGCATGTATACCAGGGTGTATATGCCATAGTTTTAACATTGAAAAATATGTGATCACTGTAGGAACATTTTAACAACAGAAAGCATTTAGATTTCATATGCATCTAATTTGAATGGTGGCATGCATGCATTCATTCATTCCAGACTTGCAAATAAATTCTTCTGTGTCATTTTATGTACGAAAATCATACAGTAATTGAGGCATCCATGAGAAAATGTGTTTTGCAGATACATGTACCAAGCTTAAAGTACAGATCAGCTGTGTGGCTGCATGGACATTTTGCTTCCTCTGTGTTTTTAAACCCCGATTTGTGAAGTATTTTGTCATGTTCTTTGGCTACATAACTTGGGTTTATGTTCTAGCTGTTTCGAAACTAATGACATATCTATTTTCTCGTGACTTTGCTCAATACTTGTAATTGTTAGGAATGATATACAGGTAACTCCCAAAATAATTTATGAAAATAATGTCGCTTATTAAGCATCAAACTTTTGAGATGAATTTTAGGGTGTCTAAGACCCTTGACACTGACCTACATGATTAAAAATCACAACAATGGATGAAATGAATACAGACATGCAACAAAAAATGATTTTTATTCCAATTTATATTTTCAAATTTTAGACCCCTACCTCCGCTTCGCTAGCCATTTCTACAGTATGTGGAGGAATGCTTCATACATTATAGCATTAATCCGTTCTTAAGACATCATACTATCTTTCTCATGGCAAAGTTGTAGTAGAAATTGCTATAAAACGGAGTTTTGGGCTTTCGAAAACAAGGCATATTTTACAGGAAAGGGTCAATGGTCCTTTTGTGAACCACTGAAGAAGATGAGGGTGTATTTAGGCGCCTGTAAATTCGGTTTTAGCCCCCCCCCCAGTATTTTTATATTACTGATCGTTCAAAGGCGATACTTCTATTGTGGTTCCATTTGTTTTATGTTTTGGAGTCGAATTTTGTGCTGTTTGAACCTTATGTGAGCTTTCATATTTTATTTAAGTTCGAGTAACTGAGTGGCACCCTATTGAGAAATAGCTGCTCATTCGGTTTATGATATGTTTTCTAAGTATAAGTACCTAATTGTCAATTTAATTTTTCCCACCTCGGTATTTGGAGTGGGAATTTCTTTCTGATTGCGCCTTATCTTGATCATTGACTACTTTTAGGTGTTTTAAATGCTGACTGATTATCCCCATAATAATAATTGCGTTTTTAGAATGGCAAACTGATAGTCTTTGGCTGCCAGTAGCTCAAAAACTAATGCGATAAATACCAATAGTTTTGTTTGCTATACCTCAGCATCGTAATTCTGCTTTATCTTCAACTTCAGTCGTATTTTTATCAAAGCACAGTTACCCTACAAGGTCGTGATCATACAAAAAACACAATTAACTAGTCGTATGTAAAACATTTCAAACCCATTTGTTTCATGATAACACGCGCGTGATAGTTATCTTTCGGTTAAAATCTCTACACCACAGAACGTGCAACGTGTCGCTTCGGTACAATGGCTCTTATCTTCTATCACACGTCTCTAATACATATGGATAGCGTTTCTTCCCGGTCATGCTTTTGTTCGCAACTTTTAGAGTCTGTGTACGAGCCATACACTTCGAAAAGTCTCTCTCTCTCTCTCTCTCTCTCTCTCTCTCTCTCTCTCTCTCTCTCTCGTTGGTTTGAGCAGGATGCTCAACCAGTTAAGCAGTTAACTGTTGCCAGAGAGCATTTAGGTTTTAAACAAATGAGCTCGGTAGAGACATGCATATTTCAGATGAAAGTAGATTCGCGAAAGGTACCTTTAGACGTGAATCTTTTCTCATTTGATTCTATTGTCAAAAGCAGAGTATGTCTGTCAAACTCAACGGCTGACATCCTTGAGTCCTGAAAGAAGAGCGACATTTCTTCAGTTTCGACAGGGATTATTTCAAACTTAGTTCAAACGAACGTTGAGCAGTATAGATGTGTTTTCGAACGAAACTGTATTCTACGTTTCATGATAGAATCAAGCCACGCATTAAGCGTTACAATTGTGTAATGAATAAATGATTGAAACAACTAGAAACAGACAGTCATATTCGTAACGACACATATGTCACATGAGTCTACGATAAAAACAGAATATGGTATTGTTTAAATTAGCCAGTGTTTTGCCAATATTACAACATACTTTGAAACCATTACTTTATCAAATAATAATATGAATGCTGACACTGAAGAAATTATACCAATGTTCACAAGTGTTGAAGTGTTTATATTGTACACTGCTCAAAATATTCAAAGGAACGCTGCCCTATGTTGATATACTGCAATATAAAGTGTTCACATAAATTTGATTTCCTGATCATTGCCTTCTTGTACCTTTTGGCCCTCATTTAAAAGCGTGTCCAAAAGATACCTGTTTTCAGCTTGTTTCGCACGTTTTGAATAGTGCCTCTAAGTTTCTTATAACAAGATATTTAATGCAGGTAGATCAACTATCTTGTCAAGTTTAGTCTGAAATACTGACAGTAACAAATACGTACTAAAACGTAAATTACGACCCGGTGGAACTCTACGTATCAATACGCAGGGACTACGTTTCAATACGTTTTACTACGACTTGCTACGTGTTACCCTACGTTTTGATAGGTTTCAGTAGGTTTCAGCAGGTATTACTAGGTATCGCTTCGTATTGACACGCTCTACTACGATTTAACTAAGTATTACTACGTTTGGTTACGCATACGGGCCTTCATGATTGTGTGTCAACATCGATGTCATTTCATATCTACTTTGCATGTACATGTTCGTCCATAGAAACACGTGTACGCTGGATCAACTACAGCTCATTGGTGCTGATTTTATCTGTAAATAGGAATCGTCTTCAAAACAGACTATTTCTGTATCTGTGAGAACAAGCGGAAGAAGAAGAAGAAATAAGAAGGAGCCAGAGAAAGAGGAGATCTGTTTGGGTGAGACACTGGCGAGTTCGCAGGTCCGAGTTTGGAATCTACGAACAGTTAATGAAGGTGGTTCAGTGACTGGAATAACTTTACAGCCTTTCCCAGAACCAATACCACGACCTCGACCTCTTGCTGATGTACCTGTAGATTCGATTAGCACCTGCAATTATAAGTTAAAAATTCAAAGAATGGAATAGAGGTTAATGCTGATTTCCCAAACATTTTATATGATATGGAACTATGGCGTTTATATGAATATATTGCATACGTCTTAAGAAGGACACAAAAGCATACGATTAAATTTCCAAAAAAAACGATAATCGAACGCTCAAGTTCATGGCCAGTACGCATGGTATTAAGAATTGGGTGCAATTTTGAAACAAATAGTAATATGCACTAAATGCGTACATTTTGGTTGTGATGTTGTTTTTTTTTTTGTTTTTGTTTTTTTTTGTTTTTTTTTTGTTTTTTTTTAAATAAATGCAATAAATCGAGTCACAAAATATAGAGAAAAAAGGTTACCTCTTCTTTGTCACCCCTTGCAGTGCACTTAACAGCCCCGATGCACGCGCAGATTTGCCACCCCTGGAACTTTTCTTTGATCCTCTGTTGGTGGTCATCATGCAACTAATTAATTTTGGTGCGGTAATTCCAACAAAAAATGAACTATCCGGACGCTACGTAGTAATAACCTGATAAAACCTACTGAATCGTAGGAAAACGTATCGGCACGTAGTAAATACGTATCTAAACGTACCAATCCCTAGTGAAACTGTGACCCTAACCGGACAATACGTAGCGATACGGAGTAAAACGTCGCAAAACGTAGCTATAAACGTACTGAAACCTAACAACCTGCAAAACTGGACAAATTTAGGGCGAAACGTGGGACTTGGAAACGTAGTAAAACGTAGGCCTCGAAACGTGACAGTGTGACTGTAGCTTTACCGATCAATTCGTCTCAATACCAGTGAAACAGCTTGGAGGACGCAAAACTGAACAAAACCAACATTTGAAAAAAGGTTTGTCTGAAGTTGACACTGCACACTTGAGTACTTACTGCACGAAGTGCGAAGAGCTATTGTAGTTACCTCAGTCGTCCGCGTCCGCGTTCCCGTCACACAGATGTATATAGCTTTTATAAGCAACAGCTTATCATAGAGGGTCCGAACTTGGACAGGGTTGGCTTTCATTCCATGACATGGACCACTGAGTCCTCCTTAGTCGGTGGTGGGGCTAGGGGTCAAAATCTTGAACACCTTCAAAGTTGGCTTTTCTGTGGTATAGTTTTCTACAAGTCTAGATTTTGGCTACTACTTATCATAGAGGGTCCAAACTTGGAAATAGATACCCAGTTTGACAAGGCTAGATGCAGTCGAGCTACGCTGTCATCAGACAGCTCTTATTTCATTCATATTAGGGCACGCTCATTCGTTTTTGCGAGTATCTGGCCACTTCATGTAAATGTGTAGTGATTTAAAATATAATCACAAAATATAGTGCCTACAGAATGCAATATAGTAAAACTCACCCTCATATAGCGGAGCCAGCCGATATAGACAGAGCCGGCCGATATGGACGGAGCCATTGTTTATTTTTTCTCAATTTATTTTAATTTGATTCAAATTTTGTTTTTCATGATTGGGGAAGGATTAGATAATCATTTCATACATTCGGACGGTCTAAACATTCAGATAAGTAATATTTATACAGAAAGAGCAATAGAAAGCCTGTGGTCATTATAGAAAATGACATTTGTTTACATCGCCGTGGCTCACGACAAAAGTGATTCAGACGAAACCGCGTCCACTTGGAACTCGCAAACAGACAAGGAAGTGAGTTGAAAGTCATGGGCCCCTCATACAATTCCCCTTTTCTCGCTAGTGTTCAGTATAAAGTTAAATTTCGACAATAAATGGAATACTTACGTTTTCGTGTCAACCAAAACAGCCGAGATTGACGGCGCCGCACGTGACCGGAAAAACCCACACAAGATTTCCTTAACAGAGCCAATGGCTCCGTCTATGTAGTTTCCTCACCGTGATATTTATCCAAATGATGAAACAAAAACGGGCACGCTAGATCTACATGGGCTTCGTGTAGCTTGGCGATCATATTGCAGTGTTCGTTTAAACATTTATAGCAGTGTAATTCAAAATGTATGCTATGTTGCATAACAAACAACGGTCATTTTTATTCTAACTTACCAGCTTGTTGATTAATACGCCGATCGTTACAGAACAGATAATTACAATTGTAAGGAGCACGCCACATATGATCTGCAGTTGCCTTACTGCCGATATATGCTTGACACAGTTCAATCTTGAAACGCTATGATTGCTATCCTCGACGTGTTTGTTTGTATCAGTATCGCTGACAATGTATGAGCCTGCTGCAGGTCCATCACCTGTGTTGATTCGAAGGTTTTCATATCGTCCTTCATCTGTGGACGCTTGTGGAATTTCATAAGCATTCTCGGAATCGTCATTGGCCGTGCCTCCCACAATGTCATGCAACTCCACTGGTTCACCCATCACACTGGTACTTAAATTAAATACCAAAAGTATAATGCTAGCATAAAAAACAAATTAATGACTGTCATGTACAAAAACCATCATATCGCTAAAATATCGTTCTTTCATAGTGAACAAGACATTTTAGTTTTCAAAAAGCAAGATACAATTTATACACAAGATACAGTAGAATCACCGTTGCGTGGTAAAATGGCTATGCCATTTTTCGGACAAATTGGCAAATAACGGCAAACAACTGTAATCAGTACTGATGCAGAAATAAACTGTAATAGTTAAAACTTTGTGATAAATATGTCATACCTGCCCACCCTAAAACGCGGATGAGTCGATTTGCTTTGTTTATAATGGTATCCGTAGATCTCTGAAATATACTACTCAAATTTTGATAAGCATCAAAACTTTATTTTTGATTACAGGACATACTGGTAATCTAACACCCAAAATTTTGCATCGTGCAAACATTCCATCTTTTTTTCGCGTTGCCTGCGAACGCTTCTTTCGGACTTGCAGAAACGATGGAACCCCCCCCCCCCTGAAATTGAAGTTGTCACTGTTTCCTACCCTATCCAATCCTGTCGTTCATCTCCTGTTAATGGTTCATTCAATTGTAAAACTGATTTAATAATCGAAATGTCGATACGTTTTTGTCTAAAATGCACTGTTGGAAAATTTCAGAAATCTGTGATTTTTGATTAAATCACAATTTTTAACAAACAAAAAAGTCGCTTAAAATGTTGTCCTTTGCACGGTGAGCAAGAAACTGAAAACCGTTTTTGAATATGCACTGTGGCTGGCTGAAGCCAGCGTTTTATGTGTTGTCAAATGGTTTAATCACGTAATGCAAATTTCCATTAAGAAAATGTTCAGTCTAATGACAAATGTTTTAAAACACTGTAAAATCTAAACCAATGCCCATAGCTCAAATCGGTTTTCTGTTCCAAACTCGCAGCCTAAAGGACAACGTTTTAAGCGAAAAATATTTTTTTTTGTAAAAAATTGTGTTTTTACGCAATAATCACATATTTCTGAACTTTTCCTAATTTCCAATTGAGACACAGAAGTATCGATAATTCGATTGTCAAAACAGTTTTGCAATTGAATGAACCAGGAAGAAGGGATGAATGACAGAATCTTATAGGGTAGGCAAACGGTAGTCAAAAGTGACAAATTTCAGGGGTTTTTCATCGTTTCTGCAAAAAGGATGAAATGTTTGCACAGTTGTGGTTCTGCTACATATCTATAATAGCAAAATTTTGGGTGTTAGATAACAAGTTTGTCCTGTTAACAAAAATACAGTTTTGATGCTTATCAAACTTTGAGTAGATTATTTATATAAATAATGATAACAATATTATGTAGTTATTAGGCGAAGCTGTTTACTTATCGCTCAATATAGTGGCGTATGAAGCACAAAACGTGTACTGGTAAGTCGTTAAATCAAATTATTAGAACTTTTTGTACGAATCGAAAGTACACAAAACGGATTTTACTTTAGTTTAGACAATCCATCAAACCAGTCATACCCATGCGTTTGTGTTACCAATCGAGCTAAGATGTCAGGTTATTTGGATAAGCGGACTTCTATCAATAATTAAATACGGCAAATCGGACAGATTACCACATTCATTAATATGAAATAAATAGGTTTTACCTATTGCCGTGCATCCTAAACACACAACAATGAAAACTTTAAAATAAAATAATATAAATGCTATGCAATAAATGATCTTACACGAGTACTTATTTCACCAACTCACCAAAGTATTCTTAAATAAGTTTCATATGATATGACCATGCGTGTTAGATATCTGAAATACCAAAATACCTTACCATAATAATGTAGAAAAATATTGCACCCTTTAAGTGTTCAACGTCAGAAACCCGGAGATGCACAAGGTGCAGGGTGCTAAAAGTGCAATAAGCAACTTATTATATGGTTTGTCCGTGTGTACGAACGATAACCACTCCCTTAGAGCTTGTGTAGATAAAAAAAAGGCTTTGGTTGGCCAAGGGATTTCAGAGAAGAAGATTTTTGAAAATATGACTGTACGGACGCACGTCGACTCGAGTACCATACTATAAGCTATCTCATGTCAGCTAAAATCGTTGAATTTTGCAACAGAAAATGCAAAATAAATACTGTCTATTGTGAAACTATACAAGGGATAATTTGACTAATTACTCCCTGGTAAGTTTCTGCCAATCCCCACTTTTGCATTTTCGATTTAGTCAAACAAAAATGAAAGTTTCATTCTTTATTAAAATAATCATGTGATAGACATTAAAGAACAATTAATTTTCATATATGAGCCGCCGCATCAGAAAACCAACAATCTGCATATGCGAAACCAAAGGCACAGGTCAGGTGTGCAGTAACTGTACAGCTGATCAGCGCCTTTCTTTTCAGTACAGGAATAGTAAAATCCCTCTTCCTGTTAAATGAAATTTTCAAGCTTCTTAAATCTAGGACTGTACAGACAGATATTTGTCAGGCCTGGTAAGAAACCCAGATTGTTGGTTTTCTCGTGCGAAGGCTCATATACGACATCTGACACCCTGATTATTTGATACAAACATCCAACTATCAAACACAATCACAGATCAGCTTAATCACATACAAAACAAATCAGCCTGATTACTTTTCATTGCATAATTAAATCAAATCAAAGGCCCTGATAGTACATGTATGTGTGAGTGAGAGCTTCCCTGGTATTGACTGACCTGCGTCATCTGAAAAACTGGATTTTTGCATAGCTGTTCAATCCCTATAACGTTTGTTAACCCTAATTTCCAAATCTAGAGCTATTTTCTGTGGTTGTATAATAGCTTTCGGATCTGGTCAAAACACCCAGGACCTGGTCAGAACAACCAAATACCAATTTTCTCATAACACAGCTCGTACATTTATACTTTCTAAGAACAATGTACTGCTCATGATGCATTTACATGTACAGTGTGATAAACTAGATGGTAACGTAACAATTCTCATTTATATTGGGTAGTCATAAAATTTAAAAGAAATAAATAATGAGAGAAAAAAAGACATCAAACTATGACCAAAGCAAACTTTGAAATCGGTCCACCAGTTCTGGAGAAGATTTTTGAAGAGTTTTTACCGTATATGGGCTTGGCGGCCATCTTGGTAATGTGACCTAGATTATTTATATGCACATTGATTCCCCCATTCTATAGATGCGTCACATAAAATTTGGCTTTGATTGGTCAAGCAGTTTCACAGGAGAAGATGTGTGAATATTATGGTAATATACATATACAATACCCCGGGGTGGGGGCAGATGAGGCCCTTGGGTCCAATTTTGTTTTCAGAATCATTAATATTCAGTCCTACTGCCTATTTCCTGCAAGACTTTCACTTTAAATGACTTTTTAAAAGTTTTCTCCATTCAAATGCATTGGGGATCTATGTTGACCTTGCCGTAAAATAGGCCAAGGTCATCCCAGGGTCATGATTCATATATCCTTTGTAGTACTTGAGCCATCGATACTTTAGGCCAGGTTTCATTGAAATCGTTTTATTGGTTCTGGAGAAGAAGATTTTTGAAGGGTTTTTACCATACATGGGCATGGCGGCCATCTTGGTCATGTGACCTGGATTATATTTATATACACATTGGTTACCCCTTCCTGTTGATGCTTCACATAACATTTGGCTTTGTTTGGCCAAGCGGTTTCAGAGGAGATGTTTGAATATTATGGAGATATACATGTATATTGCCACGGGGTGGGGCACATGAGCCTCTGTGGTCCAATTTTTTTTCAGAATCATTAATATTCAGTCCTACTGCCCATTTCCTGCAAGACTTTCACTTTAAATGACATTTTAAAAGTTTTCCTCATTCAAATGCATTGGCGACCTATGTTGACCTTGCCGTAAAATAGGTCAAGGCCATCAATGCTTCATGCCAAGTTTCTTTGAAATCGGTCCACCGGTTCTGGAGAAGATTTTTGAAGGGTTTTTACCATATATGGGCGTAGTGGCCATCTTGGTCATGTGACCTGGATTTCTTATATACACATTGGTTCCCCCTTCCTATAGATGCTTCATGTAAAATTTGGCTTTGATTGGCCAAGTGGTTTCATAGGAGAAGATCTGTGAAATTGTGGACGGACAACGACGACAGGTGACGGACGGACGCCAGAGCATGGCTATCCTTTAAGCTCACCATGTGAGCCTTCGGCTCAGGTGAGCTAAAAAAAGGCAAATAGAACATACTTTGTGGGTATTCATTAAAATCATGAATTTAAACAATTTATTCATCAACCCTCAATACAATCAAAAGTGTGACTACGTGTCAGAAATAGGCAACATTTTGTAACCCTCATTAAAGTCTCTTGTCACCCTCATTAAAGTCTAAAGGTAAACAAAGTCACCAAAATAAAATCAACCAACAATAATTATGATAACAAACATCGATTTTTTGGTCAAAATTGATCATTTTGTTTATATCCAATCAAATTTGTGTGCCTTGATTTTTCATCAAAAATATCATAAACTTAAGAATCTCCTATATCAACAACTGTGGGCTTCAGCAAATATTTAATATCTCAAATAAACATTACAGTTGGCGAAATAAGGCCGTCTCTCACCAAGCACTGCCCTACCAGACTCTGTATCAGACTGCTCAGGCGGAGTGCAGCAATTGTGTTCAGCTAGTTCCAGCTTAGGTTTCATAGGGCACTAGATTTTCCTTTGGAGGATCTAATACAGCAGCTACTCGCTTCTGAATTTCACTTGAAGCAACCTTATACTTCTGTACACTTTTCTCAGATCTATGTCCAGTCCTTTGCATTATTTCTTGCTCATCCACCCCTGCCATGTAGAGTTGTGTCACACACGTTCTTTTACCGCTATGATTGGTATAATTCCCAGGAAGTTCAGCATGTGCCCATATTACTTTTATCATGTTTTTATGTTTATTTACTCCAATGACTTGATTGCCATAGCGTATAGGGAGTCCAGCTAGTGGTCTTCGGTAGAAAGCGCCTCTATTTAACGCCACCAAATATTTCTTAAAAGATCTGCAATTGGTTTCTCATCTGAAAAAAAAAACAACAAAAAAACAGACCATCAAGAAGACATGACCGTGAAATAAATACCCCCTTGAACCCCTATTTTATACAGTAAAACAGGAGTTTACAGGGATGTACCTATCCAAAGCATAGCTTGTGTGTACTCGTTAAAACCGCCTCGCTGAGGCGGTTCTCACGTGTGCCTACAATTAATGTTTTGAGCACATAAAATAAACATATCATAATTTTTCTAATGAGATTTCAATTTTTACAGAGCTGCAATGATCTCAATTTCAATTTTTCGTATAAATGCTAAGAATCGGACTATTTGGTACAATTTAATTCAGACATCAGTTCCACTTGTTTACACAAATTATTTCTATAATATTTACTGTCCAAACATGGGCGGATCCAGAGGGGGGGACAGGGGGTCCGGCCCCCGGCCCCCCACCTGGAATTGCCAGATTATATGTTTTTGACATGTTGAAATTTTCCGTCAGACCCCTTCTGGGAATTTGGACCCCCCCCCCCCCCGGAAAATTTTCTGGATCTGCGCATGCCAAACACGATCTTTCAGAATCTTTTTTTTCAAAATAATTACTTCCCCTGCTAACATTTTCTCAAATTTATTTTCTCCACGGGAAACTCTTGGATTTTTTTTTTATTACAGAGCTGCAATGATCTCAATTTCAATTTTTCGTATAAATGCTAAGAATCGGACTATTTGGTACAATTTAATTCAGCCATCAGTTCCACTTGTTTACACAAATTATTTCTATAATATTTACTGTCCAAACATGGGCGGATCCAGAGGGGGGAACTGGGGGTCCGGCCCCCGGCCCCCCCACCTGGAATTGCCAGATTATATGTTTTTGACATGTTGAAATTTTCCGTCAGACCCCTTCTGGGAATTTGGACCCCCCCCCCGGAAAATTTTCTGGATCTGCGCATGCCAAACACGATCTTTCAGAATCTTTTTTTCAAAATAATTACTTCCCCTGCTAACATTTTCTCAAATTTATTTTCTCCACGGGAAACTCTTGGATTTTTTTTTTATTTCAATACAGGTTTTCATTCTATTTATGTGAAAACTTTTTGAACGTGACAGAATGACAAATTTTCCTTCAGGTGCTCCACAAAAGGGTGAATTTACAAACGCAGTTTCTGAAATACGAGCCATGTTGGCATGACATTCAATGACAAAATATAACAAAAAGATACATACCATTTAGGCTGTAATGTCTTATCCGTTTGTTAGAGAGTTCCAAGTCCTTTTAGCCCCCTTTGTATGTTTTGGAGCTTTGTCTACTGAACTCGACATACTTCCCATGGGCGATAGGGTTCGACTTCTTTCTTCCGTGCTTCCACCACAAATCTGCTCAAATAATGGTTCATCTGCTCCACTGTCATTAACTGTATTTCCAGCACGAATTCAGGTCCAGCAGCATTTCTCCAAGAGGAAAAGACCCCTGCAGCCCAGTTTGTGTTTTTCTTTGTGTTTCTGTTCTTATGGTTCTCTATGAGCTGACGGATCTCATAATCGGATACTGTCGGCACAAATCGGGATGTGGCGGTTTCAGCAACCGTTTCAGTCAGCAACAGTGGCATCGCTAAAACAAAAATATAAATATCAAAGATTTTCGTTTTATCAAAAGGTGTTAACTGAAATTTTAAATTGTTACAGCTTATAAAACCGCTGTTACACCTTGGACCGTATATCTATTTTTCCTTATATTTGGCGGTTGTACCCTAGATCTATGACCATCAGTACTTTATGTGGGCAGAAACAAGAGAACCCCGAGAAAAACCACCTGGCACACCCGCAAGCAGAACTTGGCTTGTCTCACACATGCTAGTGGATAATTTCCTGTCATAAAAAGTGTTATGAACACACATGACATCATTGACATGTATTATCACTTTTATGGGAATATGAGACGTAATTGATGACGTATGTAAAAACAATGTAATATGAATATTACACTCATGGTTATTTCCATATATATCCGTATGAAACTTATTGTTGCTTTGTATAGAGGCGTACAATTTTTCAGTCATGTCAGGATGGACCCAACTCTTCCTGGGTTTAACCAGTACTGTAGGGAGTTAATGTGTCTTGCTCAAGGACACAACAAGGTGACGCATGTGGGGATTGAAACCAGGACCTCTCTATTCGGAGTTCCACACTCTACCCGTGACTACGCCATCACGAAAACATATCCGTGTAATGTATACCCCTTGAACCCCACTTTCATATAGCAAAACTGGGGTATGCAGGGGTATACCTATTTTTCTTATTTTTGCTTCAAATCATAGATTGTGGGTACTCGTTAGAAACGCCTCGCCGAGGCTATTCTAACGTGTAACCATAATCTAAGTTTTGAGCAATAATAAGAAAAATATATCAATTTTTCAGCTGAAAATGTTCAATTTTTAAAGCTCAAAAAATTTGTATATATTGCATCATGGGCAAGTTTTCGTAATGCCATTGTCATGATTGTACTCCCTTTAAAATTTATTAAATTAATGCAAGATGCTGGGGTGGGATTAATGCTTCGTGATCAATGTAATTGTAACATTACTATCACTGAAAAACTTAAATATCTTGCATAACATCAGAAATAACATCAATGATATGTATGCCCCCATAAACCCCACTTCTATATATAGAGAAACTGGAGTTTGCAGGCGGTATACCTATTTTTCTTATTTTTGATACAAAACAGATTGTGGGTGTTAGAAATGCCTATGTTTTGAGAAAAATTATCAATATTTTTCCAATGAAATTTTCAATTTTTACGGCTGAAAAGAATCTAGAGATGTATATTGTATCCATGGTAAAGTTTTCATAATGATGGCTAAAGACCATAGCTGTATGTTTCAATGTTTCATTGCAAGGTTAAAAGGATAGTAAACAAAACTTACCCAAATTACTCTGTAACTGTTTCACCAGTCTAACTACAGTACTTTTAACCTCTGTGAATCACTACAAAATAGAAAAACAAATAGAGAATCTTACACTGGAAAATAACAACATCATATGATAATTCTAACACACCTCACCTATATAACACGTGTTATAATATTGTGCAATAATTTCACTGGGCCAATACGCGTAATTACTTTGCGCCTTCTGTGATATCAGCTATTCCATCAAGCAGCGTTAGACGGGGTAACGTGGTTTTAGAGCATAAAAAACGCAATAAATGTGTAAATACCTGCTTAACAGTCAAATATTTGACGGAGATATCTACAATGCAATTGTGGAAAGCTGAACGATATTGACGTTTTCAGTGACTTATTCCGTTTATTGTGTGTTTACTGTTAGAATCGTAATAGATCAGCTTAAGTACATGTGAATTGTTGAGTAATTATTCAGTTTTTTGGGTCAGATGTAAGAATATGCGCTCGTGATTTGATCCTCTTTACTGATCTCCAAACAGTAAATTATTACTCAACAATTCACTGCTACATGTGCTAGAGCTGATCCAAGAGTGATCAGCATTCAGCAGTCAAACAGCTGGTATTCCACAGCTCCTGAGGTAATGGTCAGAAATTGATTGACTCGGTAAACGGTAATAAGAGCTGTCGCAGGACAGCGTGCTAGACTGCTTCTGACCTTTGTCAAACATAAGGCCAAACCCGACCTGTAACCCAAAGCATTATGTTCATACATCTCTTTGCCTTGATGCAATAAGGCAAAATCACTGAACCATGAAAGTTAACTATAACTACCTAAGATTTAAAGGTCTCACTCATATTGTGAAAGAAGTGTGTTCATATACCAAATGAGAGCCAAGATACAAGGCAAAATCACTGAACTGTGAAATAAGGTCACACTGACCTATAATTACTTCAGGGTCAAAGGTCTAGTCATACTTACTCATAATGTGAAAGAAATATGATCATATACCCATTGAGTGTTGAGATATAAGGCAAAACCACTGAACCATGAAATTAGGTCATAGTGACATATAAGTATGTTTGGAATAAAGGTCTGGTCATACTCTTTCATAATCAGAAAGAAGTATGAAAAAATACCAACTGAGTGTCAAGATATAAGTCAGAGTCACTGAACCATGAAATTAGGTCACAGTGGCCCAGGAATACTTTACGGTCAAAGGTCTTGTCATACGCAAACATATCGTGAAAGAAGTATGTTCATATACCAGTTGAGTGCCGAGATATAAGGGAAAATCACTGAACCGTGAAATTAGGTCATAATGACCTATGACTACTTAAGGGTCAAAGGTCTTGTCATAAGCAAACATAGTGTGAAAGAAGTTTGGTCATAAACCAATTGAGTGCCGAGATATAAGGCAAAATCACTGAACCACGAAATTAGGTCATAGTGACCTTAAGTATGTTTGGGTTAAGGGTCTGGTCATACTCATTCATAATCTGAAAGAAGTAAGAAAAAATACCAACTGAGTGTCGATCTATAAGGCAAAATCACTGAACCATGAAATTAGGTCACAGTGACCTAGGAATACTTCAGGGTCAAAGGTCTGTCATAAGCAAACATATCCTGAAAACAGTATGTTCATATACCAATTGAGTGCCGAGATATAAAGCAAAATCACTGAACCGTGACATTAGGTCATAATGACCTAGGACTACTTTAGGGTCAAAGGTCTTGTCATACGCAAACATAGTGTGAAATAAGTTTGTTCATAAACCACTTGAGTGCCGAGATATAAGGCAAAATCACTGAACCGTGAAATTAGGTCACAGTGACCTATAAGTATATTGGGGTCAAAGGTCTGGTCATACACACTCATAATCTGAAAAAAGAATAAAAATATATTGATTGAGTGTCAAGATATAAGGCAAAATCACTGAACCGTGACATTAGGTCACAGTGACCTATAAGTATATTGGGGTCAAAGGCCTGGTCATACTCACTCATAAACTGAAAGAAGTTAGAAAATATATTAATTGAGTGTCAAGATATAAGGCAAAATCACTGAACCGTGGAAAGTAGGTCAACCAATCCTTACCTTCATGACACACAAGTCAGTGTCGCAAAGTCAAAAGATGAATGAACAACCATTTTCCTAAGTTGTTTCTATTAAGAAATAAAAAGAAAAAAAAATCAGAGAGTTCTAGATTTCGACCTCTAGCCCCACCCCCCTGACTCTGACCCACAGGTCCGACCAATGTCATGGAACCTAAAGTGTATTAAGTATGAACGCTTTTTAAGTTGTTGTCAAGATATGGACTCCTTGTAAAATTTACACAATAGTACATCTATTTTTTACAGTGTTCTAATTTTTAACCTCTAGCCCCACCCCCCAGGCATGGACCCTGAGATCCGACGCCATGAAATGAAACTCAACCCTACAGGGTACCTACGGTCCAAGTATGAAAGCCCCCTGATAAAAGTTTTTCAAGATATAGACTTCTAGAATACTATATCACAGAAAAGCCATTATTATTAATGGTGTTCTAGATTTTAACCTCTAGCCCCACCCCCTGGCATGGACCCAGGAAGCCGATGCCATGGAATGAAAGCCGACCCTACAGGGTGTCAATGGCCCCAGTATCAATGCTTTCTAATGAGTGGTTGTCAAGATATAGACTTCTAGAAAACTTTAACACAAGAATGGACATTTTTGAAGGTGTTCTAGATTTTAACCTCCAGCCCCACCCTCTGGCCTGGACCCAGGGGCCCGATGCCATGGAATGAAAGCTAACCCTACAGGGTATCTATGGTCCAAGTATGAATGCTTTCTGATGAGTGGTTGTCAAGATATGGACTTCTAGAAAACTTTAACGCAAGTGTGACGCGCACGCGCACGTGCACACGCACGGGAACGTGGACAACTGGGGTGACTGCAATAGCTCTATGCACTTCGTGCAGTCGAGCTAAAAAAAGATATATCTGCTTAAGCCCCTATCTCACTGGAATGCGACAACTGGAGACTAGTTCGTGAATAGTTTGCCACTATTTTTCGACAAAATTTAAAGATACAAACACAACATTCATGTTGCAGCCTCGCTGAATGGACGTTTATGAAACAAATTCGGGAGTTTCAATCTAATTTTGAAAATATATCTCGCGACTGTCGCACGACAGTCGCGAGACATTCATGAGAGTGTCTCCCAACTTTCCCACGAATGTAGCTTATTTTCATTTTCATTCGTATAACAGTTGCGTGACATTGGAATGAATGTTGCTTAGTTTTATTTTCTCGCCAGATAGTCGCGAGGTGTTCGCATTTTTTTTCTCAAGACTGTTGCGCGAACTTCATACCACACACGCACGACATTCATACGAGCGTCGCAAAAATTTTGCATTGTAAATTTGCCAAAGTTTTGCGGCGACAAGTTCGCGACACTCCCACGAACGTCCCACGAGTAGCGTGACAGTCTTGCAAAATATTTTGGTGAAAAGACTCGCATAAAATTTTTAAACAAGTTTAAAAATTTCGTGACCAGTTCGCGACACATGAAATACTTGTGACACTCGACACTCGTGCAACACTGACCAGTACGAATGTTGTGTGAAAGTCCGCGACAAAATTCGCAAAACAGTCGCCAGAAATTCGCATGCCAGTGAGATACTAGCTTTAAATATCTGATAGTTTTGTCTTATGTTATGCAATCAGTATTGAAATTTTTGAAACAAAAGAAAGAGTATGCAGGGTATATACAGCAGAAATTAAGGTGGAATATATTGATATACTCAACTATTACGTTGACTTGAGAAGGCGCCCCCCCCCCCTTATAAGTCTGCATGCGGCCACTTTAATTGACCAAAGCCAACATCTAGAAGAGAACAGTAGGGCTAGATCTATTGGTTAAAGATTACCAATGTTAATATAGCGTATGGAAAACTTCTCAACCCCTCAAATTATTATTTAGCTGACAGAATGAGGGACTTCGATTTCAGACCATAGACTAGTCCTGGAAGGTCGAACAATATTTGGTTGGTATATATGGAAGCTAATATGGCGGAGCCCATGGTCAACCGTCTTGTACTTGTTAAAGTTCAAAATAAAGAAGAGAGAATATTTCAGAGGATTGAAAAACATGAGAATATGCATCAAAGAAACAAGAAAAAGTAACAAAATCCCCCCCCCCCCCCCGATCATTGTTTTTCGATTAATCAAATGTATTATTATAAAGGACCAGGAAATATTTTCAACAGTGTCGGTCATACCAGGGAACTGCCAGGTTAACAGTCCCTGGTCATACATGGTCATAAATGACATCAGACAAATAGATGTGTATCAAAGCATAAAGTCTATAGTCTCCGATCGAAGTCGGTCTATAATTGACATCTGCGCACGCAGAGCCAAGGGCGACAATGCGATTAACAGATTATACTTTATTTTTTGTTCTTCTGTCATTCCATTGACATTCTTTATATCGGACTGCAATGCACACGTTTATGAGATGGGAATAGCTTGTACTCAGCGAAATCAATGCAATATTTAGCTGTCTGCTAGAAAGTTTTGTCTTATGTTATGCAATTCAATATTCTGAGGTGATGATCAGAAATTGATCGACTCAGTATCTGAAGAAAGAAAAGAAAGAAACAAGTCTATAATGAAACGAAACATAATCCTCGCGAGAGGGTGCTGCAGTATATATAGAAAGAAGGAAAGAGAGGGCAATTTCATCATGCAGAGTGTTTCTTGTGCTAGAGGTCCCGGGTTCGATCCCCGCCGGCGTCAAGGAAAATTTGTTGGTCCGAACTTGCTTCGCTTCGTGTCATTTGCAGGAATGACATGATACAGTGCGCAGAACTTCGGATCGGGACGTTAACTGGAGGCCCCCTGTGCAGGGACAGTCATCCCCTGTGCAGGTTAAAGATCCCTACACAGGTTCTATCCTCATGCAGGTAGGCTCATCCTGCAAAACACACCGGAGTGTACAATGTACACCTCCCAAGAATAATCAGAAATTGATTGATAGGAGTAACAGGAAAACAAAAAAACAACAAAAAAAAAAAAAAAAATGATTATTACATAAACAAGACGCCACACGTGTCCGCTTTAATTGACCGTAGCCAACATCTAAAACTGTAGCCAAAGGTCCTTGTTGTATGAGTAGGCCTATTATATCCTAGTGTAAGCAATAATCACGCACATAACACTTCCCGGCTCATTTAAAATACAAGCATAGACCAAGCAATTAATTTATCTTTATTCTTACATTCATTCAACTTTAAAAAGCACCTTTTTACATGATATATCTGACTTTGAAAAATCCCAAATAAATATGGCGGCTTGCTGTGTACGTCATCAAAAATCACTCACTTCAAAAATAATTGAATTCATGGGCAGACAAACACACAACAAGTCTAAACTGTATTGCAATTTAAAACCTAGTATTTTGGCTATACAGGAACCAAATTGCAAGTTTGCAACTGCTAAATCTTCTAAGTAACTGGTAATTCAACACGGACATAGTAACTACACAAAGAGAAACCAAGGCTGAGACTCATGAAAATAAATGACTGCTCATTCCATCATTACCGTGAAGTATCTATCTGACTTTAAAGAAAATAATTTGGCGTCAATCGAAAATTACACTTTACAGGAAACTTACCATGCCTGATTTATTGATCATGCCTGTTCCTTGGTAAAAATTAGTTGTGATGAACTCGCTGACAGTGGTCAATGAAAATTATCATTATTTGATTTTACATAAGAAATAAGGTAAGTGTGGATGCCTATACATTCTTAAGTAGGGCGAGTAATCATAAAATGTTGACATGATTTGGTAGCCTGGATGTTAACAAACACAGCAGACCAACTGTCAAAATTTTAGGGTAATTGAAAAAAATATTATTGGCTTGAGTTTCAAAATTTTGGGTATAAGAAAAACATACCAAAAATGACACTTGGTACATGATTTGACCATGAACTTATCGAAACATTTATTAATTTCCACATAATAACCCTGAGCGAAAGTAGAGAACATGTGGTTTCTAAAAATAAATGCGTCATATCATCACGTCAGGAGCGGCTCGAGAACAAAGGTGCGTGATTATTGTGTAGCGTGAAAAAGCATACTCGTTTGGGATCGCACAAATCGGGTTTTGTTGGCAAGACTAAAGATTACGCTGGTCGTGATGCTCAGGTCGGGAGTCGCGCTAACGCGCGACCCCCTCTGTCATCGTTTTGAGTGACAAGTCCGTTCAATTATCAAATAAACACCTGAAAAAGTGCTCTGTCTGTGGCTTTTGAAGCTTCAAAAATGGCGGCGGTAAACAGCTGACAGTCGACCTCTGTCAGTGGGCGGAGCATGCCAATGCGCATTGCGCAGTCGAAAGATTAGCCCGCTTTCCTGGCGAGTTCATTCAAAAGATCATCTTTGATTGGACGATTGGGAGCATGCGCGAGGGTGTTTCCGCGGTCCGTGCGCGCGCGACGCAGTCTCGTGATCTAAACCACACTTTGCACGCAATAGATTATGGGAATTTAGACATGCGATGAGTGGGAAGAAAGCAAAGTACTCCGCATATATTTTCAATATGCCGCGACAGGGTTGCACCCAATTATACAGGGCGCGGCCATTTAATGAATCAGTCCGAGTCCTTCGGTTCTTTTCCTTATCCTTTTGACAGACACTTTCTTGGAGCCTAAGTACAACGTATAACGTGCAACCTAAAGGATGCACGTATGTACATCATCTAAAATGGTCCTGGCTCTATAATGGTCCTGGCATCTATTTTGGTCCCGTGTTTGCCTCTAAATAGGTCCCAAATGGCATCTATAATGGCACGCAAAGTAGCATCTAAAATGATCCCGAGAGCAAAGTAAACAGTGTCATAGGTATTCTGTTAAAATCTGCTTTAATGCATTGAGTTGTTTTTAGTAAGTTTATTAATTGCATTCCTGGGTAGGGAATTGTGACAGGGCCGCGTCATAATAATACCTTTCTGATTAGGCCCGAATCAAACATGCATGTACAAAAAAGGCGCCGATCAAATGCGCTGGTGCCGCCGCGGTAAAATGATCATGCAGAAAACAAGGTTTTCTCATGATAGACATGCATTCTCAATAATTCTAGATAGCGGTGAAGATACGAAAACAATAAATAAATGTTTATCGCAGAATATGTCTTATTATTGTATCTCTTTCACCCTGTCGGTTGTCGGTTTACCTCTGACATAGCGTAATGTCAAAGGTAAACGTGTAAGATAGAAGTTGTAGCAAGACGACTGTATTTTTTTTAGTTGAGTAAGTTAATTAACATAGCCACAGCCTCCCGTTTTTACATTACATGTATGTTCCCGGCGACTACTCCGTATGCCCGAACTCTAGCACTCCGAGAAAATTAAAGCATATAATGCAGCGCTAGGCCACGGCAGAAACGTTTTAAACAATCTTAATCAAAACGGAGTATACGTAAGACAACGCAGTGGATCAGGCCGTGATTACCGTGGTCTCCGGTGCATATTGTTTGACAAGGGTCACGGCAGAAGTGATAAACGTAGTGAGTCGAGATCAAACGGACTGAACGCAACAAGTGACAGTACTACAAGTCCAATGGTTGTTCCTCTTGTGCTTAACCAGCACCAACTGGGCCAATGGTTGTTCTTCTTGTACTCTGCCATCGTCTACTACCCAAATGGTTGCTCCTCTTGTACTCTAACATCATTTACTGGTACAATGCTTGTTCCTCCTATAGTCAAACATCATCTACTGGTCCAAAGGTTGTTCCTCTTGTACTCTTACATCATGTATGACACAATGATTGTGCCTCTTTATACTACTATCATCTACTGGCCCAATGGTTGTTCCGTTTATAGTCTTACATCATTTACTGGTCCAATGGTTCTTCCTCTTATACTATACCATCATCTCCTGGTCCAATGAGTAATCTTCTTGTACTCTTCTATTATCTACTAGATCAACAGTTGTTCTTCTTGCATTCTAACATTATCTACTGGTCCAATGGTTGATCCTCTTGTAGTCTAACGTCATCTACTGGTCCAATGGTTGATCCTCTTGTAGTCTAACGTCATCTACTGGTCCAATGGTTGGTGGTCCTCTTGTAGTCTAACGTCATCTACTGGTCCAATGGTTGATCCTCTTGTAGTCTAACGTCATCTACTGGTCCAATGGTTGATCCTCTTGTAGTCTAACGCTATCTACTGGTCCAATGGTTGATCCTCTTGTAGTCTAACGTCATCTACTGGTCCAATGGTTGGTCCTCTTGTAGTCTAACGTCATCTACTGGTCCAATGGTTGATCCTCTTGTAGTCTAACGTCATCTACTGGTCCAATGGTTGATCCTCTTGTAGTCTAACGTCATCTACTGGTCCAATGGTTGGTCCTCTTGTAGTCTAACATTATCTACTGGTCCAATGGTTGATCCTCTTGTAGTCTAACGTCATCTACTGGTCCAATGGTTGATCCTCTTGTAGTCTAACGCTATCTACTGGTCCAATGGTTGTTCCTGTTGTACTCTACCAACATCTTGTTGTACTCTACCAACATCCAATGATTGTTCTTCTTGTACTATACCATCGTCTACTAGCCCAATGGTTGTTCCTCTTGTACTCTTACATAATCTACTGGTCCTCTTGTACTCTTACATAATCAATGGTTGTTACTTATATAGTCTAACATCATCCACTGATCCAACTGTTGTTCCTCTTTTACTCTACTATCATATACTGGCCAAATGTTGGTTCCTCTTGTAAACTACTATCATATACTTGACCTATGATTGTTCCTCTTGTACTGTACCACCATCTACTGGTCCAATGATTGTTCTTCTTGTACTCTACCATCGTTTACTAGCTCAACGGTTGTTCCTCTTGTAGCATTGTTCCTCGTTTAGTGTAACATCATCTATGGGCACAATGGTTGTTCCTCTTATGGTCTTACATCATCTACTGGTCCAATGTTTGTTCCTCTTATAGTCTAACATCATCCTCTGGTCGAATGGTTGTTCGTCTTGTATTACCATCATCTACTGGTCCAATGGTTGTTCCTCTTGTACGCCACTATCATGTACTGACGTAATGGTTGTTCCTCTTGTACTCTACCGTCATCGTCTGACCTTATGGTTGTTCCCTTTGTACGCTATCATCATCTACTGCTTCTCGAACTGACCCATCAACTATTGACATAATGGTTGTTCCACTTCTACTCTATCATCATCTACTGACGTAATGGTTGTTCTTCTTGTACTCTACCATCATCTTCTGGCGTAACGGTAGTCCCTGTTGTACCCTTACATAATCTTCTGACCTAATGATGGTTCATTTTGTACTCTATGATCATCTACCTTCGTGATGGTTGTTCTTCTTGTACTCTACCACTATCTCCGTGCGTAATGATTGTTCCTAATGTACTCTACCATAATCTTCTGACGTTATGGTTGTGCTGGAAGAGGATAATCACAGGCCTAGCCTACATCTAATCCCTTCACCCATGTATATGTATTATATGATATGCTCATATGTGAAATGTTTTTGAAAATTGTCATTAGTATATTTGTATGTGTATATGTTGTCATTAAATTTCTAAAAAACATAATGGTTCTTCCTCTTGTACTCTGTCATCATCTACTGACGTAATGTGTAGTCCTCGTATAGTCTAACATCATCTAGTGGAACAATGGTTATTCCTTTTATGGTCTTACATCATCTACTGGTTCAATAGTTGTTCCTCTTATAGTCTAACATCATCTTCTGGTCTAATGGCTGTTCCTCTTGTACTCTTACATCATTTTCTGGTCCAATGGTTGATCCTCTTGTACACCACTATCAGGTACGTAATGATTGCTCCTAAAGCACTCTACCAGCATCTTCTGATCTAAAGTTTGTTTCTGTTGTACTCTACAATCATCTTTTAAGTTAACAGTTGTTCCTGTTGTACTCTATCATCATCTACTGGAGTGATGATTGTTCGTCTTGTACCCTTCCATCATCTTTTGGCGTAATGGTTGTTCCTGTTGTACTCTTACATCATCTTCTGGCCTAATGGCTGTACCGAATGTACTCTATCACCATCTACCGGCCTGATGGTTGTTCCTCTGGTATTCTTCCACCATCTTCGTGCGTAATGCTTGTTCCTAATGCACTCTACAAGAATCTTCTGACCTAATGGTAATTCCTCTTCTATTCTATCATCATCTACTGACGTAATGGTTGTTCCTCTTATAGTCTAACATCATCTACTGGTTCAATGGTTGTTTTTCTTATAGTCTAACATCATATTCTTGTCTAATGTCTGTTCCTCTTTTACTTTAACATCATTAACTGGTCCAGTGGTTGATCCTCTTGTACACCACCATCATGCTCTGGCGTAAGGTTTGTTCCTATGGCACTCTAGATACCAGCATCTTCTGATCTAATGGTTGTTCCTCTTGTACTCTACAATCATCTGTTGAGTTAACGGTTGTTTTTGTACTCTATCATCTTCTTCTGGCGTGATGACTGTTCTTCTTGTACTCTTCCATCATCTTCTGGCGTAATGTTTGCTCATGTTGTACTCTTACATCATCTTCTGACCTAATGACTGTTCTGGTTGTACTCTATCTTCATCTACCGGCTTGATGGTTGTTCCTCTGGTATTCTACCAACATGTTCGTGCGTAATGCTTGTTCCTAATGCACTCTACAAGAATCTTCTGACCTAATAGCTTTTCCTCTTTCTAATGACGTAATGGTTGTTCCTCTTATAGTCTAACATCATCTACTGGCAGAATAGCTGTTCCTATTGTACTCTACCATCATCTACTGGTCCAATGGTTGTTCCCCTTGTACTTTACCATCATCTAATGGTCGAATGGTTGATCCTCTTGTACACTATCATCATCTACTGGTCCAATTAGTGTCCCGCTTGTACTCTACCATCATCTTCTGGGCCAATGGTTGTTCTCCTTGTACTTTTCCATCATCTACTGGTCGAATGGTTGTTCCTCTTGTACACCACTAGCATGTTCTGATGTAAAGGTTGTTCCTCTGGTACTCTACCATCATCTTCTGACCTAATGGTTGTTCCTTTTGTACGCAATCGTCATCTACTGACCTAATGGTTGTTCCTCTTGTATTCTACCATCTCATGTTGGCATAATGGTTGCTCCTCTTGTACTCTATCATCATCTGCTGACCTAATGGTTGTTCCTCTTGTATTCTATCATCTCCTGTTGACATACTGGTTATTCCTCTGGTACTCTACCATCATCTTCTGATCTAATAATGGTTCCTTTTGTACGCAATCATCATCTACTGACCTAATGGTTGTTCCTCTCATATTTTACCAACTCCTGTTGACATAATGGTTGTTCCTCTTGTACTCTGTCATCATCTACTGACCTAATGGTTGTTCCTCTTGTATTCTATCATATCCTGTTGACATAATGGTTGTTTTTCTTGTACATTACCATCATCTTCGGTCGTTATGGTTGTTCCTGTTGTACTCTGTTTGACGGTCACTAGTCATACAAAGTTGGCTATAGTATTGACACTAAATTTACAATCATTTAACATGTTTAAATGCTAATTTCAAATGCCATGTAAAAACTTTAAAAGAAAGCGAGATTGTAGAAATTACCATACTATACATAATTATGTTTTCCTTTACTAAAATGAGTGAACTGAACAATTTACATTGTATATTCAGATGTTTCTGTTGATTTGTTTGTTTGTTTGAATTTGATGTTTTACGTCCTAGTCAACAGCTCAGGTCATGTCGGGACGTTGCCTCCACTTTATGGGATTTTTACCCAAAATGAGGATGTCATGACAACCAACAAGTGCTTAAAATATAACCTTTCAACAAAGCCACAAAGGCTTATATGTGTGAACGGTTTGACTTGAAACCACTTTTCCTGGGCAAGCTCAGACCTGAGCGGTTAACCAGTAATCAGATGGTCAGTCAGCAGCGAACAAGCTTTGCCTGGAGGCACAAGCAGCCCATCAATTTCATAAGGCCCCAATGGGCGTGGCTTTAATTTCACTCGTGTACTCATGAAATATAAATATTTTTTTCACTTCACTCGTGAAGTAAAAGCCATATTCAACAGAAACATTTGAATATCCTCTATATACGTAGGCCTATTTCTCTGTTTTCAAGATCTTTAACGTCTTGTTGAGTTTTCTTACGTTTTATTACGATATTCGTAACACGCCGTGGCAGTGATAAGCCGGTGTGCCACGGAGGCCATGCGCGGATCCAGAAAATTTTCTCAGGGGTCTGACGGAAATTTTCAACATGGCAAAAACTAATAATCTGGCAATTCCAGGGGGTCCGGACCCCCTATCCCCCCTCTGGATTCGCTCATGGAGGCGCTAAGGTACTTTGCGGTTATCCACGATCTATATATCACGATTATTAGAACGTTCTATCACGGCCTGTTAAGTTCTGATGTGGTCAGTTGCGTTTTGACCAAATCGTAACACGTTTTTTCTTTCTTTCAAGGTCTGCTACCGCACGGACGAAACGTAGAATCCATGCAATTTAAAGCATTTTTATGTCATTTGTATAAGACTAGTAAGCCCTTTGAAATAATAACAACCGCGCTTCTCAACAACCGGCTGCAGAGTTGATTAAGAATGTGGGGAACTTTATTTCTTCTTCAATGATATAGTGCAGCGTATGGTCAATATTGTTCGCTATAGTGACTGCTCCAACATGACGGAACTTGTCCCCATGATATGCCATTTTATGTTTTTAAACTTCACGCGCCGTGATAACCGTAACATAATGTGACAAATGAAGTAGAACGGAGTCAACAACGTCAAAGGCCGTACCGTACCGTAACTTAACGCAAAAAAAAAACGCGCGATGAATGATCCGTAGGAAAAGGGACGAGATGTGACACGACCGTGATCAAACGCAGATCAACGTGACAGATCTGTAGCTTGCCGGGCTGTTCACTAGGTTTCCGTTGCGCTATAGACCGCCTCCAAGTTTCGCTACGTACTGTCACGTAATGTCACCGTGTGTTACGTTTAGCCCGTTTTATCACGACCCATTAAGTTTCTCATTTCCGCCGTGATTGCCGAGGCAGATTTTTAAACTGTCAAAAAATTTCCACGGTGTCCGTGGTTATCACGGCCAGGTACGTTTGCCAATCCCGTTCCCCTGCGTTGCCTCGCGTTTATCCTGTTGTGATCATGGTGGTCTGAAACGTGGCTGCCGTGACCTCCGGGAACAAAGTGTAAACGCTACATAAGCAACAGAAACAGATTCTGAATCTGTTAAAATACCACCGACTTTATTCGGTACTATATATACATGTTTGTGTTCGTTAATTAAACAGTACAATTATGATGATCATTTATGAAAGACAACCATAATATTTTCAACCCTTAGTACAAAACACGTAAAAACAATACGTTGACTAGATTAATTTACGCGCATTCAATGACAACGTCGCATTATACTTACGTTCACCAAAAGCGTGCATAGGTGTTCGTCTTAGGAGTCTAACCCTTTATTTTCAGAGGAATTTCCACGTTTTACATTAATTGATGTGAAGTTTATCTTTTCGTATTGAGATCATAAGATTCTAATGACGAGTAAATAATTCACATGCTTATTTTCACAGAAGTAGTTTGCCTTTCAGTAAATAACCCATTAAACTAATGCACTGTATGGTTTGCATTGAGTGGTGCAAGACACTGAGGGCGACATGGGAAAAACTGTTGTATGTGTATATGCAGATACATGCACAATACACTGATCATGATGCGTGGCACCAGCGCATATGTTTAGAGCATCTTCGTTGTACATGTCTGTGTTGAACTTGGTAGGAAATCTGAAGGTAGGTTTTATTATGATGTGGCCCTACGCCACAATCCCCCCGAAATCATCCATGCAAGTTCAAAGTGACCTTGTGAACAATCCTCAACACCTTAAAGCAGGTTTTTTACAGAACATCTACAACACTACACTTATGGCTCGGGTTCATTTTAGAGGCTATTTGCGTGCCATTATAGATCCCAATCGGGACCAATTTAGAGGCAAAGTCGGGACCAAAATAGATGCCAGGACCATTATAGAGGCAGGACCATTTTAGATGATGTACATATTAATCCGAATTTCACAAATTTTAATAATGCTTGTGTGCACCTTGTAATTCGTTAAAAGATTGAAAGAAATCAATATGTTATGTCATTTGCTACTCATTTAACCACCCTGTATACCATTGATGCAACTAAATGTGTTACGGCACAGATTGATGCAACATTTCGCGAAGGTAGGGGGGGATGGAGAACGGCTAGTCGACGATTATGTCAATTTTACAGGCATTAAAGCGAGGATATCTGGGTCGTGACTTTGTGGGAAAACAAAGTAAGGATGCCTTCAGTTTTTGGAATAAGTAGTTTGTTACAAAACTTTACCTTGTGTTAGAAATTATATTTTCATTGAAGGAATATGCCACGAGAAACACGAAAATTGATTACGTTTGCTAATTATTCGAATCCTTCACTATCGTTTGTAAAAATCAAAGTTTCAGTATATACCAGAATCATTGCTTGTTTCATACCAACAAAAGACAATCCTGGACTCAAGCAAACGTTTGCACAATATGGTTTTAACACACCTATGTTGGATCGTTTGGGAAGCAACGTACGTCAACGAGTTTATTGCCTTAATACAACGTACGTGCAAGATGTTGTTTTAAAAATGATGCCACCTACGGCGGATCTTTAGGCAAACAATGATATTCCTTACGGTGAACACTTTTGCAGAATGGGAAATCCTGTGACCGTTAAAGCTTGAGTGAGCGGGGCTTTGTGATTTGTGCACATTTTTGAATCTACACGGTGAAGGTAGGTATCAAATCCAGGACCCCTCGCTCTGGTGCCCTTTTCTATCATTACGCCATCGCGCTCCCCACTTTCCCATAAAACCAAGGCAACTAGATATTCCATCAAATGGTTGTCTGTTAGCCCTTATAATGTAGTCGCCGGAAATGTTGACATTATAAGCTTGAAACAGTTTACACGACAAACATGACGTACGTGTTGTGTGCAATGATACATGGTTTCACTGTCGGCATCAGCATCTGAACAACTGGCGTTTAATGTGTGTGTGTGTGTGGTGTGTGTGTGTATGTGTGTACTCGCTTGTCATTGTGTCTCCATGCCATAAGGTTGTGTATCTTAGTGCTAATCGGTACGCATTAAAATTTCTCGTTACGCATTTTTCTTGATAGCACATGTGAATGTACGTCTGAAATAGGTTTACGTATTTTGTTCTTGCTCAAAGTGAACTAGCACAAGATATAAAGACTACAGAAGATCCATGCAGGTGGATTCCCTGCACCTGAAAGTAATGGATTGACTCCCCCTGCTATTGCTTACCACATCTCCCTAATAAGTATTTTACATATGCTCAATACTCCCCACACCACCTATAAAGTGCTTGCTCCGTAACTCTCCATGCACAAATAATCACTAATGCACATTCTAGCTCATGAACTAGCCCCCCCCCCCTTTCCCAAAATACCAGGTAGGGACTAAACTATGTTTGTTGCAATATTGCTAAAGCATACGAGTATCTTTTCTGAAACGTAATGGGAGTAACAAACTGCAGTGTGCAGGCCCACTAGCATCAGTCATATTCCGGAAAAGATTTTCAGATCAAAAGCAAGGTGAAACAACATTCACATTGTGCAACAGATCGCCCATAACAATGGCCAAGAATAACAGAAGCTCTACTTGCTACATTATGGAGAATAGGTATAGGGTTATACACTTTTCACCATATTTGCATACACATGTAGATTAATTTAAAAACTCAAATATTTTTATCTTAATTGATACTAAAGCTGTAAATTCACAGCACAAACTGTTGTAATTCAACATCATTTTCATTCTGCGAAAGTGTCCGCCGTAAGAAAAATAACTTTTGTCCTATAGATCCGCCGTAGTTAGCATCATGTTTCAAAAACACCTCTTGGACGTAGGTAGCATCTAGGTAATGAACTCATTGACGTACGTTGCTTCCCGAACGATCCAACCTAGATGTGCTTACGCCATAATGTGCAAAAGTTGCTTCGAATACATGATTGCTGTTTGGTGGTTTGAATCAAGGAATGATTCCGGTATATATTGAAACTTTGATAATGACAAACGGTGATGAAGGATTTGAGTAATTAGCAAACATGATCAATTTTTGTGTTTCTGGTTGCATATTTCTCCAATAAAATTTATAATTCCTGTCACAAGGTAAGGTTTTTTAACAACTACTTATGGCAAAAACTGAAGGCCACCTTACTTTGTTCTCCCACAAAGACACGGCCCAAACATCCTAAAATTAATACCTGTAAAATTGAAATGACCGTTTCCCATTTCCCCCTACCTTCGTAAAATGTTGCATCAATCTGTGCCGTAACTAATTTGGCTGCATCAACGGTATACAGGGTGGTAACTAAGGTTGAAACCGTTCGCGCGTGTAACCACTGTTTATATCTTTTGAAATAGCTTTACAAATATTTTAAACTGACTGCTAAAGTAATAATAGAGAGACCAGGTATCAAATATCCTTACAACAAAACATAGGATCACTTCCTTGTGCAAATGCTAAAACGAAGAAAATGTCACGATTTGTTTTTGTTTTCTTTTGTACACAATACCAGTATGCTTATTGAATAGTGGATCTGTTTCAGGTAGTAAGGCAATACTTCCCTTCATGGTGCATGGCTTGATGCAAGCATTTTAACCATGTGTTCTTAACATGACGTTTAAAAAGATACAAGATACAAGATACATCATCTTTAATAGAAAATCCATAAAGGACATAATAAATTTGAAAGTGAACAAGAATGAGAGAAAAATGATGAACAGCAAATGAAAATGAACATGAAAACATGCATTTTCCTGTAGAAAAATAAACTCCAGTTATGAAAAAAATGTTTCCATTTTTTTCATGACGTTTTAACGTCATATTGACGTCACATAAGATGGTACCCATAGTAAAATGCCTATAAATATAACTGAATTAATCCATTTATAGTAAATATTGGACATAACTTGTATATTTTGATCAGTTGTGCTAATATTATAAAGATGACATCATGTGTATATATTACAAATGCAATTTTGAATCATCAGGAAAACATGTCCGTGTATTGAATACCCCCTTAAACCCCACTTTTATATAGTAAAACTGGGGTATGCAGGGGTATACCTATTTTTCCTACTTTTGCTCCAAAACATAGATTGTGGGTACTCTTTAGAACCGCCTCGCCGAGGCGGTTCTGACGTGTACCCACAATCTATGTTTTGAGCAAAAATAAGAAAAATATCACTTTTTTTTCTACTGAAAATTTTCATTTTTTCACAACTTTAAAAATCGCTACATATATTGCATGAGCAAGTTTTCGTAATGTATTTTAGAGCAATAATGACGAAAAAAATGACGTTAGTATGTGAAATACACGTCGCTGTGTAGTGTTGTTTGCAGTTTTGGTGAAATGTTGCAAACAAGATTATTCTTTCAGAAAATATATATTCCCTATCAGAAAAAAAGATGTTTCTAATTTTCCAAATTGTTTTGACGACAAAGTGACGTTCCGTCATAAAATGACGTGTACACTAACTTTGTCGTATGTCAAAATTATTGATTGAGGGCTAAACTTGATTGAAATAACATTGAATAGTTCGATTATCTGTAAAATTAATGAAGACAGCAAATTTAAACATAAATATGCTGGTTTTGAATATGAATTATTTGTAACAATAACGTCATAATGATGTCAGTGTACGAAAAATGACGTCATACAAATATAAATGGTCGATTATTATGGAAGTTCAAATGTCGTATTGTTGGAGGCCATATTTCATTCATAGGTTGTGTCTAAGATTAGTAATTCATGTGAAAAAATGATATTTGTGCACCTTGTGCCTATGGCCATATAATGTGCCCTAAATGACCTAAGAATTTTTGAAAAATATTTCGTATTAAACCCTAGTCAAAACGGCCGTACTTCACTTTAAATGAGACAAAAAGGCTGTTGCTCGTTAAATGAGACAAAAAAGGCTGTTGCTCGTTAACCATTTTACGTGAAACATATATTATTTACTTGACAATTTGCAAAATATTTAGTAAGAATTGGTACTTAAGCTTCTCGAGCTTCAACAAACTGATAGTAAGAGTGAGCCTAAATATTACCACATGATGGATGTCCTGTTAATAATTAAATCAATAACCTCTATGGGTGACTTGTCAAATGTGCGATTGTAACCTGTTGTGTTTCACATTAATATTGAATATTTTTTAGACCAGAGGACGGTATCATTGTATCCAAAATACAATGTTGTTCTCCTTTTTAGGATCTTCTGTCAACAATATGGGTGTTTTTGTACTCCATTTGCTGATCGGGTTCGATACGTATCATTGCTGTGTAATGACATGGAGCAATGCACTTTCAGCACAAGACAGTACTGGCTAAGTACACTTGAGATTTTGGCCCCGACCAAACATGACTCAAACACTTGGCCATTATGCTATGGCCAAAAAACCTGATTGTTTATGTTTAGGGAAAGCGCGTCTTTAATTCTACATATTAAGTGTTCGTGTTGGACTATTTCTTTGCCGGCTGTTATAAGGTACAAGTAGGCAACGATCAGGAAAAGGCGCAATCAGAAAAAAATCCCACTCCAAAAATCGAGGTGGGAAAAACTAAATTAACAATCAATACCATGAAAACATAGCGTAAGCCGAATGTACAGCTATTTTCCCAATTGGTGGCCGACTACACTAGTACAAGTAAGGATTGGCAACTAACTATATTAATAAACTAACGGTGGTGGACTCAATTTATACTTTTAATAGCTATTATATCACGAAAATTTGCTGCACAAGAACAGTTTTGAAGCTCGATCCACTCTGCTAATTCGGACAGTCAAATGAAACATTGACGTCATTTCCACTGTTATGAACTATGTACTTTATCGCATGTTTGGATTTGCTAAAACTGACAGTGTCTTCGTTTTAAATATCTCATGTGTTTAACAATTTCCATGACCTAGTGTTTAATGCACTTGACTTCCACCCGGGCAACCTTGGTTCGAGACTCCACTCTGTCATTTTCTTTCTTCTACAGTCAAGGACCAAAAGTATTTCCACAAAGTCGGAAACTCCATAGACTTACATGTATTTTCATGTTTATAAGAAAAATTATCACCCGCCTTCTAGCCAACGCATTTGTATGATGTTGGTATCATTCGAAAGGTAGATAAATAACGCAATATACAAAGGTTATTTGATGAAGTTTCGACATTGCGTTTTCAATACACAACATTTTGAATTTCGATGAAATTTTGAAAAAAGCCACTTTCCCATTGACGTCAATGGTGACGTTGCCCAAAAACTGTCAAAATAAATCTAGCTTGTTGTTTAAAAATTGATAGCTTTGAAACGCATTCATGAAATTAATTGAAAATAACATGTTTATTGCTTTATTCATTTACCTTTCAAATGATACCAAAATCATGAAAATATGTAGACCAGGAGAAACGGGAGAATTTTTCTTGTAACCATGAAAATACATGCAAGTCTATGGAATTTCTGACGTTGTAGAAATACTTTTGGTCCTTGACTGTAGCACATCGTTTCGTGAAACGAGTATGTTTAGATCCGCTTCGTCTTATTTTATTTTACATGCTTTCCTTTTTAGCTTGCCTGCACGAAAGTACAGGAAGAGCTACATGTGTTACTATCACCCCGGCGTTGGCGTTGGCGTTTGCGTCGGCGTGGCACAAATGTTAAAGGTTTTGGTTAAAGATATTTACATGCTGATGGATCACGTTGATACTAGTACTTTGCATGTTGGTGGATATTGGTCTGAAGTGTTAAGCTGTACTATCATGACTCATCTGGATGACCTTGAGATTAAAAAACAATTGTGTTTTTGGTTACAGATTTTAATACACTATTTCTCTTCAACATAAAGCTGGATCAAATTGAAACTAGTAGATATTGGTCTGAAGTTTGATGCTGTACCATCATAACCCCCCTGAATGACCTTTCGCTAAAGGTCGCAGACTTAGAATTATGTTAAAGATTTTGATTGTTGTGTTTAGAACTGTATAATGCTTGAACATATGGATGGGTGTAGTTGATACTTTGCCTGCTGTTAAATATTATTAGTTAGTCGCATGCTGTATCATCCCTACCCACCTCATTGACCTGACCTTGAGTTCAAGGTCACGGACATAGAAATTTTATGTTATAGTTTTTTGGTTAAAGATATAAACGTCTATTTCTCTTGAATATATAGAAGAATCAAATTGATTATTTGCATGTCGGTAGATGTTGGTGTGACGTTTTATGCTGTACCATCACGACCTGCATGAGTGACCTCGATGTCATGGTCATGGAACTTATATTTTGATTGATATAGTGGCAAAGAACAAGTCAGTCGAGCTACGCTGTCCTTCAGCATCTCTTATTATTTATATGCAATAGACAAAAGGCCAAAAGTCTTTCTTTTTCTCAAAACAATAGTCGCACTCTGGTGTGTGAATCCGGCGTGTGCCAGACGTAAAAATGAATGTCAATACGCTGAACATTTTGAAGTACATTTCTGTTACGTCTCAGAAACGTTAAATAAGTTTTAGCGCACGCCACATGCGTGTATCAGAGGTTAAACGTGCGTCTCATGTATGGTTTGGGCACGTACGTATCAGACATTCAGCAAGCGCACAAACCAATATCTCAGAAATTGGGAACGCGCATACCTGTAGCACACACTGACGTGCCTAAAGATTCAATGCGTATTAAATACGCCTGTACAAGACAAACGTATGGGATACGTCGAGCTTTTCAGTTTTTAAGCATGCTTGTTTTTGGCACACTGAAGCACTCTATTTTCTTAAAATCAGACATGAATATTTTACCCCGGATTTCATTGTATTGCATATAAGAATTTCATGGGATATCAGCTGCACTTTGATTCGTTTCTGTTCAAGCATGATAAACCGTGCTTCATGTATTTTAAGAAATTTAGGGTCAGAAAAATACATGTCAAAAAAAGCATCTAGCACGGGGTTGTTTGTTTTATTGAATTGTTTTATTGAATAAAATAAACGGGTCAGTCATCCCAAAGAATGAAATTCTTATGTGTAATGAAAAGTATTGCACTGAAATGACAGCATTGAAGTAAGAATATGGTTATAGCCTTTGCACTTTTCCCCAGTATATTTGCATATTTGGGCTGTGGAAGGGAGTATATTGTGCATCATATTCTAATATCGCCCTCGTTCTTTGCTCGGAACATATATATATATCATATTATCTTTAATTTGTAAAAAATTATGCCTAGTGAAGAAAACAATAATTTTTGTATACCATATAAGAGTAAAGTAACCTGGTTATGTATTGACCTGTCGCGTTTTACAATCAAAATCTGTGTAATTCGTACGGGATGATGCCACTTTCTGCGTCTGCAACAAATGCGACAACATTGTATATACTGAACAAAATTGAAAACGCTACATTTGTTTTGTTTCAAGTCCGGCGTATGAAGGTTTGAAAATCAATGGCATTTTTATAATACACATGTTACGTATGTTTATGTGACGCATACATAAAATACCGAGAAATTTACGCATACCAAATTTTGTTGTGACGGTCTGATTTTCCACGAAGATTGGTGGAACAACCAATAGGACCCCTTATTGTTGAGATGCTTAACACAATTTAACCTAAATTCAAAATATAGGGTCTACCAAACAAAAGATATAACTACATGTTATGGGTGTTTTGTGATGAAAGAAACAAGGGGCAAATACTATGTGTAGCGTCAGTATAGATGGAATCGCGAAAATGATTATAAGATCTACAGTGATTCTCTTTGGCTCCATGTCGTCAAATCTGTAGGGTCAATGAAGAGGCTTAAGTAGCCGAAACCACGGTATGGCCCATCTCCTTTCTCGTTTATATGTTCACTGCTCTTTAAGGATCTCGGTTTTAATTTTATTATATACCAAAATTCTAAACCAGGTAAGATAAAAACTGACAATACTGAATCGCTTTTCAGTTTGGGCCTTTGAATGTGCACCATTATCATTTGGGTGAACCCCCTTAATTTTAATTTTAAATTTTAAGGCGCGAGTTTTTATTTCATTTTCCAACTAAATTTCCCAGCAATTAGGCCTGTAATAAGTTCACGATTACTTTCCTTGAAACTATTATTAAGAAGGTTGCATCACAACATATAAAACATACAGTGGTCTTAGTACACACATGAGAACCACCTGATAATGGTAGTTTCAGCATTTTTGTCGAAACGGCATAAAACAAGCACCTAAGCTACCAATATCAAGTAAACAGCATTGCTCGAACTACGAAGAACCGTTTCCTCGTAACGCCACATTTGAGCTTGTTGATTTATAATACACCTGATGCTAAAACAGTACTTTATTATGTTTTAAGGCTTTGATAATTTATATACTGGACAGAAGAGTCAGTTTAAAGACAAAAACATTTAATTTTGAATAAAATGACAAGGACAGATGGACGCAATGACGTATATTTCAACACTTATTAATGTGGAAAAAGGAACATAGTACAAATGATAAGAACAATTGCAAATGTTAGGCATTAGTTTCGCTTCTTTTGAATATTTGCTTACAATTTAGGCATTGATAGTGAATAACAATAACAGAGTGTCCAACGCAAAGATATCATTTCGAAATTACCAAATGTTTTATTTATTTAGATTTTATATATTTAATTCAACGTTTTTTTTTGTTTTTGTTTTTTTTTTGTAACAGCTTTTATTCTTGAATTTCTCGGCTTAATATATATTTTAGTTTTAATAAAGTCTATACATTATTTTTAAAAAGTGAACAAAGACGTGAATACAATGGAGGCATACGCGTCTTTAGCAAATAGTGGTGATTTAAACGTCAGACTCTATAATGGCCCCGACATAAAGCTATTCATGTAAGTTGGTTGGGGCTGGAGCTTCTTGTCTGTTGCTTGGTCCACCGGGGTTCATCTGGTGTTTTTCTTTTGCTCCGGGCTTCAGTAAGTTATTCGGCGCCCAGGGATCTCCATTGTCGGGCAGCTTACTAAATCTGATGAGTCATCGTTTTTGATTCATCAAGGTGATTATCATGATTTATTCGTTTGTCCTTGATGATTCATTGACTAGTTAGAGATTCACCACGAGGACCGAACAACTAGCTAAATGTTGTGAACAACTGCAGAAGATGAGGGTGAGGTTAGGGCCCTGTAAAACCGGTTTAAGCCCCCCAGTAATATTATATTACTGATCGTTCCAAGGCGATACTTCTGCTATGGTTCTAAATATTTTGTATTTTTGAGTCGAATCTTTGTGTTGTTTGAGCCTTATGTACGTTTTCATATTTTAATTCAGTTCAGGTAACTGAGTGGCTGCCTATTGGAAAATAGCTGCTCACTCGGCTTACTATATGTTTCCATTGTGTCTTTTCAGTTTTTTTCCCAACCTTGTACCCCCTAATGCAATCAGATTGACACATTCAAATCAAAAGTATAGGCATGCAAATATGCAATTTTGTTCAATATATTGATATTTGGGAATAAATGTGCGGGTACAATATTTTTATTTTATTTTATTTTTTATTTTATTTTTATTTTTTATTTTTTTTTATTTTATATATATATATTTTTTTTATATTTTTTTTTTTTTTTTTTTTTGGGGGGGGGGGGGCAATGGAAGGCGCAGTTAATCAGTTAATATAAGCCCTACGTAAGGTGTTTTCATTTTTAGAGAAGGTGCCGTCAATGACATTACGTTTTCCAGCAAAAGTGTTAATACGCGTGTGGTTATAACAGTGTGATTATAACAGTTTCTATTACATGACGTTATCCACTGGGAAACAGCGAAGTCATATGAACAATATATGTAGAAAAATTATGATATTTGGATTGTTACATTATTTAATTACCGCGACCGGTTTCCTTATACTCATCAGGCGTATTCAAAATAGTAACATAACAACATTAGTAACGTTTACACAGAAACACGACGTAAAACATCGCAACGTTCATGAAAAAATTATAATAGAGAGACATAAAGATTAGTAAGTTTCGATTCCGCAAACTACGGCTCCTGGGCATAGCTATACTCGGCCATCGCTTATACCGACTGCGCTACCACGCTTTGTAAAAAAAAAAGAAGTTATCATAGCTCAATTTTATATACAAATTACCCGCATAACCCGCCTGAATAACTGGATCCTGTGGATGCTGAAGCTTGGAAATAATATGTTCATAAAAAAAAATAAATAAATAATTTAAATTCATTTTTATCAAAATCTCACACCACAATCGAGCGTTAAATAACTTGTGCCTTTGGACTAAAGAAGAATTTTGTTCCATATATGATATCAATGCCTGAATTCTGTAGGCGTTGTTTCATCCAATGACACGCATTTGGAGGAAATTTGTATTCTTCAAAAGTTTATGAGACATTGATGTGGCCACATTCGCCTACACAACCAATGTCTGACGTCTATCGTTTGTGATATAGCATTACGAAAACATGCCCATGTAATATGCATATTTTTCTAAGGTTTTAAAAAATTAAAATTTTCATCAGAAAATTTTTGATATTTTTCTTCTTTTTGTTTAAAACATAGATTAACTCGTTACACCGAGGCGGTTCTAACGAGTACCCACAATCTATGTTTTGAGCAAAAATAAGAAAAAATATCACATTTTTTCTCAGGAAATTTTCAATTTTTACAGGTGAAAAAATCTCTGTATATTGCATGGGCAAGTTTTCATAATGTCCTGTAAATAACGATCAATTCTCGGTCAGCGGTGCGACTGTACATCTGCTAGCTTAACTTGAACTAAAATCTACACAGTCAGCTGTAGCCGGGTTCTTTTTGTTAGCATGGTCCTAATTATTGACAAAGTACAACAGTTGATTGAGACGTGCGCCGGACTACACCTGTATTATTTATGGCTTTGGTAAAGCTAGTATCTCACTGGCATGCGAATTTCTCGCGACAGTTTTGCGAATTTTGTCGCGGACTTTCGTACGACATTCGTGCGAGTGTCGCGCGAGTGTCGTGAAAATTTTCTTGTGTCGCGCACTAGTCGCGAACTGGTCGCGAAGTTTTTCAACATGTTGAAAAATTTTATGCGAATTTTTTCTCCAAAATATTTCGCAAGACTGTCGCGCGACTGTCGTGCGATGGTCGCGCGACGTTCGTGCGAGTGTCGCGAACTTGTCGCCGCGAAATTTTGGCGAATTTACATTGCGAAATTTTCGCGACACTCGTACGAATGTCGCGCGAGTGTCGCACGACGGTCGCGCGACAGTCTTGCGAAAACCTCGCGACTATCTGGCGAGAAAATAAAACTAAGCGACATTCGTACGAATGTCGCGCGACACTCGCACGAATGTCGCGCGACTGTCGTACGAATTTAAATGAAAATCAGTAACATTCGCGTGAAAGTCGTGAGACACGCTCACGAATGTCGCGCGACTGTCGTGTGACAGTCGCGCGACTATCGCCCGGCAGTCGCGCGATAGATTTTCAAAATTAGACCGAAAATCGCGAATTTGTCTATTCAATGAGACTGCAACGTGAAAGTTGTGTTTATATCGTTTATCTTTGTCGCGAAATAGTCGCGAACTATTCGCGAACTAGTCTCCAGTTGTCGCATTCCAGTGAGATAGGGGCTTAACCGAAACGGCTAAGAAGATCGTTAGGGATTTCACAGGCCAATATCTGTGTCCTTTAGTGAAACAGATTTAAGGCCTGTAATAAGTTTACGATTACTTTCCTTGAAACTATTATTAAGAAGGTTGCATCACAACATATGACACTGAAGGTTAAAACATACTATGGTTTTAGTACACACATGAGGACCACCTGATAACGGTAGTTTCTTCGAAACAGCTTAAAACAAACACAAAGAACCGTTTCCTTATAACGCCACATTTCAGCTTGTTGATTTATAATAAACCTGATGCTAAAACAGTAGTATATTATGTTGTAAGGCTTTAATAATTGATATACTGGACAGAAGAGTCTGTTTAAAGACAACAACATATAATTATGAATAAAATGGCAAGGAGAGATGTACGCAATGACGTATATTCCAAAACTTATTAATGTGGAAAAAGAAACATAGTACAAATGATAAGAACGATTGCAAATGTTAGGCATTAGTTTCGCTTCTTTTGAATATTTGCTTACAATTAAGGCATTGATGGTGAATAACAATAACAGAGTGTCCAACGCAAACATATCATGGCAAAATTACTAAATGTTTAATTTATTTAGATTTTATATCTGTTTAATTCCACGTTTTAGTAACAGCTTTTATTCTTTAATTTCTGGGCTTATTATATATTTTTGTTTTAATAGAGTCTACATTATTTTTAAAAAGTGAACTAAGACGTGAATACAATGGAGACATATGCATCACTAGTAAACAGTGGTGATTTAAACGTTCAGATGAATTCAACAGAGTCAAACACGGATATAGCAAAGCCGTATTTTCCTACTGACAATTCCAGCACAAATGCGAATCATGACGAATTTTTGATAGTAAGGATTGATGCTTTGCTGATTTTCATAGAAAACGGATTTGTAGCGCTGTGTTTATGTAAAGAAAGACGCAAATTTACCAAAAAGGAATTTTGGTTGCAGCTTATATCGCTTATTATCAACGACTTGTTTGTTAGCGTGTCACTGTTCCTATGGTCGTTTATTAACCATGACATTTTCGACAAAAGTTTCATCGGATGTGCAGTTCTCACAGTTTGTGTCATGGTATCACAGATGGCCTTATTGATAAACGTTTTGAGCATCTGCATTTACCGACTTTTATTTCTCGTTTGCACAGACCGGTATCGCTTTGGATGGAAAGGAAAAACTACGGTTAAGCAAATACTTTTAATTTACATGTTTTCTTTTCTATATATTATATTGCCCATTTTTATTTGGGGGAAATATGAAAATCATATTGAGTACTGTTCATCTGAAAATTTATTTGACACGGGACTACACAACACCTTCATTTTTATTGGAACAGGATTATTAGTGCCCTTAATTGTGCTGAACGCTCTATGCGGGCTCACGTTTCATCTTTTGCGACGGCAGTTACGAAAAAGAAATCGTTATGTGCATGTCTGCAGGAATTTTCAGTTGTTTGATCGCTTTACGTCTAGCCAACATTATAAATGCCAAACCGATGACAGTAAAGGAAATAATTATAATGGATGCAACCGAACTGCCGCAAACAGTAGGCGAACATTGACAGGCGATCGCAGAAATGTTCGACGCGATAATCCATCGGGCCGAACCGACTACCAATCCAAGTGTGACAAAAGTCACAGTAGTCATAGACATAGCTTTATCTCAAACGCATTTGACACCAACTTATCTGAGAAACCGTGGAGTAGTGCTGATGATATAGCTCTTCTAAATCTTTTAATCAGTGCTACAACAGTGTCGGGTCGGACGTGGGGAAAACATGCGAACAAGATAGCGCTACTTACAAGGAGAAACATTCAAGCCGCAGTGTTTCTACACCTAACGATTGTATGTTTAAAACAGAGCCGAGCTCAATCAATGACAATGAGCCTTACTGGTGCAAACAGAGTACGTCCAATAGAGCCACAGTTCAACGAACGGAGTCGAGTGATTCAGACATCTTAACACAAAGAAACGAGAAACAGGATACGTGTCAAGCAGTTGATGTTCAAACAATGCTTGCCAGCCGTCTCGGTTCTAAGAGACGAATGTCTAAAACGCGTCAGAGACAAGTGTCTAACACATTGTTACCAGGTGGTAATTCTTCCAGGGAAATACAAAAACAGAGTTTACTCCTCATAGGATTAATACTTCTATTAATAGACATTACGGTGATTCCATTTATTGTGTACCTTATAACTGAAAAACTTTTGGAACCAATCTTGATTCCAGAAATCGTCAGAGAAATACTGTGTCTGTTGGTAATGAATAATTCCCTGTTGAATCCCTGGATTTATGCTATTCAAAGCAAGGAAGTAAGACGGGCAATAATGCACAATTTTAGAATATCGCAACGCTGTGTTTATTCTTGCAAAGTCCGGGATTAAGTGATGAGAAACGGTTGAAATTCATCTTTTCCATACTAAGGAAACCAACCAAGATACAGGAAAGTTAGTCTACCAATTACATGCTTTGCAGAATTGAGGATCGTGTAAGCATGTTCAGTTCACTAAAGACCTTCAGAAGAAACTTTTCGTCGATATTTATACATTGCATATTAAAGAATTTCGTGGTATTATTGCTTTGCAGTGTTGCATAAATTGCATGTTCATATGCTGATACGTTCAATTTCTGTTCTCAGTACTCTTCGTGTACTGTATAACAGGTTTGTAAGTTCTAAAAGATGTCCACCAAATCTATTGCTTCAACCAGTAATACTGAAAATTATGTGTTTATTTGTTTCTACAAAACAAAATATTCTCATATTTCGTTCTCTTTTACTTAGTAAAGGAACAAGATTTAGACAAAATTTGAACGTACCTGTACGTACGATGAATTTATCCATGAAAGGCTGTGAGAAGCTTATGCTGTCTTAAAGTATCTTGATACTATATTTTTATTGATAAATAGACCTCTTTAGGAAACAGATTGAAGGCTACAAAACGGCATATGCATTTTTGCAAAACTTATTGATTCTAAAATCTGAGAAAATTCATAGCTTGAACTGTTTTATTTCTTTCTTCATTGAAGAGATCAAACGTATTTCAAAGGAATTGTATGAAACTGCACATGTATTTACAAAATACTAAAAAAATCTAATGAAATATGTGCACTCCATGAACAACATAGTTTCTGAAGATAATAATATTCAGTGTTTCTGAACAATTAGTGTACATTACAATTCAAACGATATACTTAGTGATTCCGGAAACGGACTGCTTGTCAAATAAGAAACGAGAAAATTTACGGCTATCCTCTTTCACTTTCATTTTGTTGTTTTTAGTATTGGTTCCACAGCCAACCACTCCAAAATGCATATGCATGCAGAAGCCGAAAACAATCCGAACAGTTTGTGTACGTTTAAAAAGGACCTTGCCACTGTGTTTATACAAAAATGATTAAATTCGGACAAATATTAGATATGTTACAAAGCCTAAGCCTAACGCCCTCTATGCCACTTATCGCGGGAAAATCTTGCAGGACATTTCCAATGAATAATATGTTGATAGGAGCAAACCTTTGTAAAAGCTTAAACTTCGTAATGTGAGGTTACCTCCCTTCTGATGCCAAATGAGAGTCAGAAAATACCTTCCTCAACATGCACACCCTTTCACTCGAGATTGCCGTTTGAGCATTTAGGACAATCAAGTTTTTTGTGTAAAAAAGGTAACGTTTTATTCTTTTTTAGAACTGAAACACAGTCCAAGGTGCCAGGTCTTTTTAAAATCTATCCAGCATTTATACTGAGGTAATGATGTCATTTTGATAAAAACATTGCAATTGTTTGGTTAAGGCACATTTTTATTTCAAAATTCTTTGCACAAAATATACAATGCATACTAAGAACGCACATTTGAAATAGAATAGGGACAAAAGCAGAATTGTATCTATTTTAGCAGTTATCTTTCAGTATGTACATGGCCAAAATTCTACATAGTAATATAAAAATTTCATTCGAGCTTGCAGTTTTAAAGGTCATTTAGTTTGCAACTGTCATTCAAATAAGCAGATCAATCCAGATGTCTTTGTTGACAACATGAAAAGAAACTCATATCTTCAGAACACATGGACTTCTTGTGTAATGCAAATGCTCAAACGGTAATCTCGAGCGAAAGGGGGTGTAATTATGTTCGATATTCGTCATTACGGAACCATATATATGTTATTTACAGATATTTCTAAGGGATTTTTATATTTTTCTTAATAAACTGTTGGCTTCCTTCGTCCCGATATGAAAAGGTTTTGTTTGAATCAATGTTTAAATCAATGTATATCAAAAATGGATAAAAGCGATATTTTCACTGCAGAATTGATATTGATATTTTCACTAGTGATTGATATCAGCCGATATTTTCACTGTAGAGTTTGGATTACTTCTGACGTTTCCATTGACTTGACGTCATTAAATGTGCCTCACTTCAGGAATTCAAATGCCTATAACTCCATTATTTAGGAACGAAAACATAAAGTGTGGGTATTCAATTTCTCAGTGAGAACGTTAGGAACAATGTGGTACCAAAATTATTTGTGTTTTCAAAAATTTTTGTTTTTTGCATTTTCACCGCCTGCTTTGTGAATAGGAAAATGCCCGTGTATTGCCGGTATAAAATAAAAAGAAAATTTTCTTTTTTATCGGTAAATACCAAATATATGTCATCTCGTGACTTGAAAACATCTAAATTTTCACTCGTGCTACGCACTCGTGAAAATTCTGATGTTTTCAACTCACTCGATGACATATATTTGGTATTCACCGATAAAAAGTAAATATCCTCTATGTATGCAGTTTTGTGGTAAGTTTTTGTTTGATTCGTTAAGAAGTGGTATAAATTGTGAAAGTAATGTTATTGCCGACTCTGTTTTGTGGAGATTTGCTCTTTTAACATAGTAGAAAAAAAATCCGGTTCCAAAAAGTCAAACAAAACCTTTTTATATCGGGACCAAGGAAGCACCCAGTGAATATTTTTTTCTCAAAACATAGATTGTGTGTATGCATTATACGAGTACCAACATTCTGTGTTTGGAGCAAAAATAAGACAAATAGGTAAACCCCTGCATACTCCAATTTTGCTATATAAATGTGGTATACAAGGGGATAAATTTAACAAGGTCTTGTTATCCTGGTGTTCTAATTAGCGCACATGCTCAAATAAGCGCACATAGTGGTTGTTTCAGAAGCAGAACACGTGCATAACAAAGATGACTGATCGACAAGCATATTCGTATTTTACACAAATTTTACACAAAAATACCCCATTAACTGCATTAATTAAAACGTAACCTTAAATGGTGAAACACTTTAATTTTGAAAATATTGGAAAACTTAAATGGCATAATCAATGATAATGTGACAAGTTTATTTTATCAGTTAATGTGTTGTTTTGCGTGACGTGCCCTGTAGCAACGATAAGTGTCCATCAACGACTTCTGTTCACCATGAACAAAAGTCGTTGCGGCCGCAACGACTTCTGTCCACTAGACAGTAATCGTTGATTTTTCAACCGTTTCTGTCCATTGTAGACAGAAGTCGTTGCTGTGGTAGATATGATCTGCAGTGTCAACGATAACTGTTCATTTCTGAAAAATCCAGAAACTTGAGTAAGATGCAGTGATTTTGCCTTATATCTTGACACTCAATTAGTATATTTTCATACTTCTTTCAGATTATGAGTATGTATGACCTGACCTTTGACCCCAATAAACTTATAGGTCACTGTGACCTAATTTCACGGTTCAGTGATTTTGCCTTATATCTTGACACTGAATTAGTATATTTTCATACTTCTTTCAGAGTATGAATGAGTATGACCTAACCTTTGACCCCAATAAACTTATAGGTCACTGTGACCTAATTTCACGGTTCAGTGATTTTGCCTTATATTTTGACACTCAATTAGTATATTTTTTATACTTCTTTCAGACTATGAGTGAGTATGGCCAGAGCTTTGACCCCTAATATACTTATAGGTCACTGTGATCTAATCTCACTGTTCAGTGATTTTGCCTTATATTTTGACACTCAATTAGTATATTTTTTATACTTCTTTCAGATTATGAGTGAGTATGGCCAGAGCTTTGACCCCTAATATAATTATAGGCCACTGTGATCTAATCTCACGGTTCAGTGATTTTGCCTTATATCTTGACACTCAATTAGTATATTTTCATACTTCTTTTAGATTATGAGTATGTATGATCTGACCTTTGACCCCAATAAACTTATAGGTCACTGTGACCTTATTTCACGGTTCAGTGATTTTGTCTTATATCTTGACACTCAATTAGTATATTTTCATACTTCTTTCAGATTATGAGTGAGTATGACCTGACCTTTGACCCCAATAAACTTATAGGTCTCTGTGACCTTATTTCACGGTTCAGTGATTTTGCCTTATATTTTGACACTCAATTTGTATATTTTCATACTTCTTTCGGATTATGAGTGAGTATTAGCAGAGCTTTGACCCCAATATACTTATGGGTCACTGTAACCTAATGTCACGGTTCAGTATTTTTACCTGATGTCTTGACACTCAATTAGTATATTTTCGTACTTCTTTCAGATTATGAGTTAGTATGACTAGACCTTTGACCCCATTCTACTTATAGGTCAGTGTGACCTAATTTCACGTTTCAGTGATTTTGCCTTACATTTTGACACTCAATTATGATATTTTCATTCTTCCTTCAGATTATGAGTGAGTATGAACAGACCTTTGACCACAATATACTTATAGGTCACTGTGACCTAATTTCATGGTTCAGTGATTTTGCCTTATATCTTTGCACTCAATTGGTTTATGAACATAATTCTTTCACAATATGTTTGTGTATGACAAAACCTTTGACCCTAAAGTAGTCCTAGGTCATTGTGACCTGATTACATGGTTCAGTGATTTTGCATTTTATCTCGGTTTTCTTTTGGTATATGAACATATTTCTTTCACATTATGTTTGCGTATGACAAGACCTTTGACCCTAAAGTATTTCTGGGTCATTGTGACCTAATTTCATGCTTAAGTGACTTTGCCTTATATCTTGACACTCGGTATATTTTCATACGTCTTTATTATTATGAGTTAGTATGATAAGACCTTTGACCCTAAAGTACTTATAGGTCAGTGTGAGCTTATTTCACGGTTCAGTGATTTTGCCTTGTATCTCGACACTCAGTTGGTGTATTAACATACTTGATTGTCAATATGATTGAGACGTTTAAACCGTCAGTAGTTATAAGTTATAGTAAACTGTCATGGTTGAGTGATTTTGTTCTGTATAACATCAAGGCAAAAAGATGTATGAGCATATTGCTTTGGATTACAGGTCGAGTTTGGCCCTATGTTTGACAAAGGTCAGAGCAGTCGATATTCAGATTATGAGTGAGTATGACCAGACATTTGGCCCTAAATTACTTATAGGTCGTTGTGACCTTTTTTCACGGTTCAGTGATTTTGCCTTGTATCTCGGCACTCAACTGGTATATGATAGAGTACAAGTAGGCAAAGATCAGGAAAAGGCGCAATCAGAAAAAGATTCCCACTCCAAAATCCGAGGTGGGAAAAAACTAAATTAATAATCTGGTACTTATACGATGAAAACATCGTAAGCCGAATAAGCAGCTATACTTCTTTCCTTTCACTATATGTTGGCGTATGACCAGACCTTTGACCTACAAGTAATCCTACGTCACTGTGACTTAATTTCATGATTCAGTGATATTGCCTTATATCACATCACTCAATTAGTACATGGGCATACATCTTTCACAATATGAGTAAGTATGACCCGACATTTGACAACAAACTAGTCTTACGTCCCTGTGACCTAATTTCATGGATAAGTGATTTTGTCTTATATCTTAACATGCTATCAGTAAATGTTCAGACTTCTTTCAGACCATGAATGAGTGTTACCAAACCTTTGAACAAAAAGTACGTAAAGGTCACTATAACCTTATTTCATGTTTCAGTAATTCTGATTTTTATTTTATACATTACAGTGAAAACCAGTGTATATCAAAACTTGATAAAATTGGTATTTTCATTGATATGAAATTTCACTGATATCAAATCTCACTGATATCAAAAGTTACTAGTGACTGGTATTAGCCTATATCTTCACTGTAGAGTTTGGATTACTTCTGACGTTTCCATTTACTTGACGTCATTAAATGTGTTTCACTTCAGAAATTCAATCGCCTATAACTCCGTAATTTATTAACGAAAACAGAAAGTGTGGGTTCTCATTTTCTTAGTTAGAAAGTGAGGAACAATGTGGTACCAAAATTTTTTGTGTTTTCAACAATTTATGGTATTTGCATTTTCACCGCCTGCCTTGTGATTTGGAAAATGCCCGTGTGTTGCATAAAATAAAAAGAAAATTAGCTTTGTGTAACAGGGACTTAAATTGTAAAAGTTTAACGGATTTCATCTGTCAAAAAATGGTATCGTTGACAATTTACGACTTCTGTCTGCTGTCAACAGTTATGGTTGAAAACCGGTTCTGTCCATCATGTACAAAAAACTTTAACTTTGTCTCATATTAGTTGATAAAGAACACGATTACTTGTTTTAAGATAGATTCGTTTATCTAGAACTTTAATATAATTATAAGATTGACTGATTTCTATGATTTCATCTGCCGTAAACAGAAGTCGTTGACAACATAACGACTTCTGTCTGCTATGAACAGTTGTCGTTGAAAGCGCAACCGGTTCTGTCCATCATGTACACAAACCTTTGAACTTGTCTCATATTAGTTCCGAAAGCCACGATTAGTTGTTTTAAGAAAGATTTTTGTATCAGGAACTTTAATTGTTATACGATTGACGGATTTATATGATTTCATCTGTCGTGACCAGAAGTCGTTGACAATGACCAGAAGTCGTTGACAACGTAACGACTTCTGTCTGATGTGAACACTTGTCGTTGAAAACTCAACCGGTTCTGTCCATCATGTACAAAAACCTTTGAACTTGTCTCATACTAGTTTAGAAAGCCACGATTAGTTGTTTTAAGATAGATTTGTGTATCAGGAACTTTAATTGATATTAAATTGACTAACTTATATGATTTCATCTTTCGTGAACAGAAGTCGTTGACAACGTAACGACTTCTGTCTGCTGTGAACAGTTGTCGTTGAAAACTCAACTGGTTCTGTCCATCATGTACAAAAAAGTTTAAATTTATCTCATGTTTGTTCAGAAAGAACACGATTAATTGGTTTAAGATATATTCGTGTATCAAAAATTTTGACACGAATATTCGTGTATCAAAAATTTTGACTAACTTATATGATTTCATCTTTCGTGAACAGAAGTCGTTGACAACGTAACGACTTCTGTCTGCTGTGAACAGTTATCGTTGAAAACTCAACTGGTTCTGTCCATCATGTACAAAAAAATTTAAATTTATCTCATGTTTGTTCAGAAAGAACACGATTACTTGGTTTAAGATATATTCGTGTATCAAAAATTTTCATCGTTATAAGATTGACTGATTTCTATGATTTCATCTGTCGTGAACAGAAGTCGTTGACAACGTAACGACTTCTGTCTGCTGTGAACAGTTGTCGTTGAAAGCTCAACCGGTTCTGTCCATCATGAAAACACATCTTTGAACTTGTCTCATACTAGTTCCGAAAGCCACCATTAGTTGTTTTAAGAAAGATTTTTGTATCAGGAACTTTAATTGTTATACGATTGACGGATTTATATGATTTCATCTGTCGTGAACAGAAGTTGTTGACAACGTAACGACTTCTGTCTGCTGTGAACAGTTGTCTTTGAAAACTCAACCGGTTCTGTCCACCATGAACACAAATCTTTGAACATGTCTCATACTAGTTCAGAAAGCCACGATTTGTTGTTTTTGGATAGATTTGTGTATCAGGAACTTTAATTGTTATTAGATTGACTTACTTATGTGATTTCATCTGTCGTAAACAGAAGTCATTGACAACGTAACGACTTCTGTCTGCTGTGAACAGTTGTCGTTGAAAGCTCAACCGGTTCTGTCCATCATGAAAACAAATCTTTGAACGTGTCTCATACTAGTTCCGAAAGCCACCATTAGTTGTTTTATAAAAGATTTTTGTATCAGGAACTTTAATTGTTATACGATTGACGCATTTATATGATTTCATCTGTCGTGAACAGAAGTCGTTGACAACGTAACGACTTCTGTCTGCTGTGAGCAGTTGTCTTTGAAAACTCAACCGGTTTTGTCCACCATGAACACAAATCTTTGAACATGTCTCATACCAGTTCAGATAGCCACGATTTGTTGTTTTTGGATAGATTTGTGTATTAGGAACTTTAATAGTTATTAGATTGACTTACTTATGTGATTTCATCTGTCGTGAACAGAAGTCGCTGACAACGTTAGGACTTCTGTCTGCTGTGAACAGTTGTCGTTGAAAACTCAACTGTTTCTGTCCATCATGTACAAAAACTTTAAATTTGTCTCATGCTTGTTCAGAAAGAACACGATTACTTGGTTTAAGATATATTCGTGTATCAAGAATTTTCATCGTTATAAGATTGACTGATTTCTTCTGTCGTGAACAGAAGTTGTTGACAACATAACGACTTCTGTCTGCTGTAAAAAGTTGTCGTTGAAAACTCAACTGGTTCTGTCCATCATGTACAAAAACTTTAAATTTGTCTCGAGCTTGTTCAGAAAGAACACTATTACTTGGTTTAAGATATATTCGTGTATCAAGAATTTTCATCGTTATAAGATTGACTGATTTCTATGACTACATCTGTCGTGAAGAGAAGTCGTTGACAACGTAACGACTTCTGTCTGCTGTGGACAGTTGTCGTTGAAAACTCAACCGGTTCTGTCTATCATTTACAAAAACCTTTGAACTTGTCTCTTACTAGTTCCAAAAGCCACGATTAGTTGTTATAAGATAGATTTATGTATCAGGAACTTAAATTGTTATACGATCGACGGATTTATATGATTTCATCTGTCGTGAACAGAACTCGTTGACAGCGTAACGACTTTTGACTGCTGTGAACAGTTGTCGTTGAAAACTCAACCGGTTCTGTCCATCATGTACTAAAAACATTTGAACTTGTCTCATACTAGGTAAGAAAGCCACTATTTGTTGTTTTAAGATAGATTTGTGTATCAGGAACTTTAAATGATATTAGATTGACTTACTTGTATGATTTCATCTTTCGTGAACAGAAGTCGTTGACAACGTAACGACTTCTGTCTGCTGTGAACAGTTGTCGTTGAAAACTCAACCGGTTATGTCGATCATGTACAAAAACCTTTGAACTTATCTCATACTAGTTCAGAAAGCCACGATTTGTTGTTTTTAAATAAATTTGTGTATCAGGAGCTTTAGTTGTTAAAATATTGACTGACTTATGTGATTTCATCTGTCGTGAACAGAAGTCGTTGACAACGTAACGACTTCTGTCTGTTGTGAACAGTTGTCGTTGAAAATTCAACCGGTTCTGTCCATTATGAACACAAATCTTTGAACATGTTTCATACTAGTTCAGAAAGCCACGATTTGTTGTTTTATGATAGATTTGTGTATCAGGAATTTTAATTGTTATTCGATTGGCTTACTTATTTGATTTCATCTGTCGTGAACAGAAGTCGTTGACAACGTAACGACTTCTGTCTGCTGTGAACAGTTGTCGTTGAAAACTCAACCGCTTCTGTCCATCATGAACACAAATCTTTGAACATGTCTCTTACTAGTTCAGAAACCCACGATTTGTTGTTTTTGAGATAGATTTGTGTATCAGGAATTTTAATTGTTATTAGATTGACTTACTTATGTGATTTCATTTGTCGTGAACAGAAGTCGTTGACAACGTAACGACTTCTGTCTGCTGTGAACAGTTGTAGTTGAAAACTCAACCGGTTCTGTCCATCATATACACAAACCTTTGAACTTGTCTCATACTAGTTCAGAAAGCCAAGATTAGTTGTTTTAAGATAGATTTGTGTATCAGGAACTTTAATTGATATTAGATTGACTGACTCATATGATTTCATCTTTCGTGAACAGAAGTCGTTGACAACGTAACGACTTTTGTCTGCTGTGAACAATTGTCGTTGAAAACTCAACCGGTTCTGTCCATCATGTACACAAACCTTTGAACTTGTCTCATACTAGTCCAGAAAGCCACGATTTGTTGTTTTTAGATAGATTTGTGTATCAGGAACTTTAGTTGTTAAAATATTGACTGACTTATGTGATTTCATCTGTCGTGAACAGAAGTCGTTGACAACGTAACGACTTCTGTCTGCTGTGAATAGTTGTCAGTGAAAACTCAACCGGTTCTGTCCATCATGTACACAAACCTTTGAACTTGTCTCATACTAGTCCAGAAAGCCACGATTTGTTGTTTTTAGATAGATTTGTGTATCAGGAACTTTAGTTGTTAAAAGATTGACCGACTAATGTGATTTCATCTGTCGTGGACAAAAGTCGTTGACAACGTTACGACTTCTGTCTGCTGTGAACAGTTGTCGTTGAAAACTCAACCGGTTCTGTCCATCATGAACACAAATCTTTGAACATGTCTCATACTAGTTCAGAAAGCCACGATTTGTTGTTTATAGATAGATTTGTGTATCAGGAACTTTAATTGTTATTAGATTGACTTACTTATGTGATTTCATCTGTCGTGAACAGAAGTCGTTGACAACGTAACGACTTCTGTCTGCTGTGAAGAGTTGTTGTTGAAAACTCAACCGGTTCTGTCCATCATGTACACAAACCTTTGAACTTGTCTCATACTAGGTTAGAAAGCCACGATTATTTGTTTTAAGATAGATTTGTGTATCAGGAACTTTAAATGATATTAGATTGACTTACTTATATGATTTCATTTTTCGTGAACAGAAGTCGTTGACAACGTACCGTTTTCTGTCTGCTGTGAACAGTTGTCGTTGAAAACTCAACTGGTTCTGTCCATCATGTACAAAAAAACTTTAAATTTGTCTCATGCTTGTTCAGAAAAAACACGATTACTTGGTTTAAGATATATTCGTGTATCAAGAATTTTCATCGTTATAAGATTGACTGATTTCTATGATTTCGTCTGTCGTGAACAGAAGTCGTTGACAACGTAACGACTTATGCCTGCTGTGAACAGTTGTTGTTGAAAACTCAACCGGTTCTGTTTATCATGTATACAAATCTTTGAACTTGTTGTTTTTAGATAGATTTGTGTATCAGGATCTTTAATTGTTCAAAGATTGACAGACTAATATGATTTCATCTGACGTGAACAGAAGTCGTTGACAACGTAACGACTTCGTCTACTGTAAACAGTTGTCGTTGAAAACGCAACCGGTTCTGTCCATCATGTATACAAATCTTTGAACTTGTCTCACACTAGTTCAGAAAGCCGCGATTAGTTGTTTTAAGATAGATTTGTGTATCAGGAACTTTAATTGATATAAGATTGACTGACGTATATGATTTCATCTTTCGTGAACAGAAGTCGTTGACAACGTAACGACTTCTGTCTGCTGTGAACAGTTGTCGTTGAAAACTCAACCGGTTTTGTCCATCATGTACTAAAAACTTTTGAACTTGTCTCATACCCGTTAAGAAAGCCACGATTAGTTGTTTTCAGATAGTTGTTTGTATCAGGAACTTTAATTGTTGTTAGATTGGCTGACTTATGTGATTTCATCTGTCGTGAACAGAAGGTGTTGACAACGTAACGACTTCTGTCTGCTGTGAAAAGTTGTCGTTGAAAACTCAACCGGTTCTGTCCATCATGTACACAACGACTTCTGTTCACGAACGATGAAATCATATAAGTCAGTCAATCTAATATCAATTTAAGTTCCTGATACACAAATCTATCTAAAAACAACAAATCGTGGCTTTCTGAACTAGTATGAGATATGTTCAAAGATTTGTGTTCATTATGGACAGAACCGGTTGTCAACGACTTCTGTTCACGACAGATGAAATCACATTAGTCAGTCAATCTTTTAACAATTAAAGTTCCTGATATAGAAATATATCTTAAAACAATGAATCGTGGCGTTCTGAAATGGTATGATGCAAGTTCAAAGGCTTTTGTACATGATGGACAGAACCAGTTGAGGCTTCAATGACAACTGTTCACAGTAGACAGAAGTCGTTACGTTTTCAACGAGTTCTGTTCACGATAGATAAAATCATATAAATCAGTCAATCGTAACACAATAAGAGTTCCTGTTAAAAATCTTATAACAATTAATCGTGGCGTTCGGAACTAGTATGAGAAAAGTTCAAATGTTTTTGTACATGATGGACAGAACCGGTTGAGCTTTCAACGACAACTGTTCATAGCAGTCGTTACGTTGGTCACAGTGACCTATACCTGTAAGTATATTTGGGTCAAATGTCTGGTCATTCTCACTCACAATCTGAAAGAAGTATGAAAGAATACCAATTAAGTGCGGAGATATAAGGCAAAAGCACTGAATCGTGAAATAAGGTCACAGTGACCTATAAGTATATTAGAGTCATAGGTCTGGTCATACTCACTCATCATCTGATGAAAGTATGAAAATATATCAATTGAGTGTCTAGATATACGGAAAAACACTGAAGCCGTGAAATTAGGTCACAGTGATCAATAAGTATATTGGGGTCATACTCACTCATAATCTGAAGGTAATATGAAAATATATCAATTGAGTGTCAAGATATTGGGCAAAATCACTGAACCGTGAAATTAGGTCACACTGACCTATAAGTATATTTTGGGACAAAGGTCTGGTCATTCTTACCCATAATCTGAAAGAAGTAAGAAAATATACTAATTGTGTGTCAAGATGTAAAATCACTGTACCACGGAAAGTAGGTCAACGCAATCTTACCGTCATGACACACAAGCCATATGTCACAATGTTGAAAGATGAATGACCAACCATCTTAGTAAGTTGTTTCTATTTAGATATAAATCGCCAAAAATATTGTACCGAGTTATAGATTTTTACCCCAGAGGTCCGATGTCATGGAACCTAAATTGTATGAAGTAAGATATCTTTCTTCGTACAAGTTAAACAGCAGTACATCCATTTTTACAGTGTTCTAGTTTTTAACCTCTAGTTCCATCCCCCAGGCATGGACCCAGGGATCTAATTCCATGCAATGAAACACAACCCTACAAGGTACCTATGGTTCAAGTATGAAAGCCCACTGATAATAGATTTTAAAGATATAAACTTCTAGAATACTATATCACAGAAAAGCCATCAATAATGGTGTGTTAGATTTTAAAACCTCCAGCCCCCCCCCCCCCCCCCCCTCTCGGGACTGGACCTAGGGACTCGATGCCATGGAATGAAAGCTAACCTTACAGGGTATCAATAACCTAAGTATCAATGCTTTCTGATGAGTTGTTGTCAAGATTCTAGAAACCTAAAACGCAAGTGTAGCGCGCACGCGCACGGGAACGTGGACGACCGCGGTGAATACCACAGCTCTATGCCCTTTGTGTAGTCGAGCTAAAAACAATATTTAGGCAGTCTTAGATTTTGACCTCTAGCCCCGCCCCTGACTCCGACCCAGTGGTCCGATGTCAGGGAACCTAAATGTGTATAAACTATGAATGTTTTATGATAAGTTGTTGTCAAGATATGAACTCTTTGTAAAAAAAAAAAAAAAAAAAAAAAAAAAAAAGAGCTTTCGCAGGACAGCGCGCTCGACTGCTTCTGACCTTTGACAAACATAAGGCCAAACCTGACCTGTAACCCAAAGCATTATGCTCATACATCTCTTTGCCTTGATTCAACAAGGCAATATCACTCAACCATGAAAGTTAACTATAACTACCTAAGATTTAAAGGTCTCACTCATATTGTGAAAGAAGAGTGTTCATATACCAAATGCGTGCCAAGATACAAGGCAAACTCACTGAACTGTGAAAGAAGGTCACAATGACATAAAAGTTCATACTTTCTCATAATGTAAAAAAATATGATCATATACCTATTGAGTGTTGAGATATAATGCAAAATCACTGACCCATGAAATTAGGTATTAGTGACATATAAGTATGTTTGGAATAAAGGTCTGGTCAAACTCATTCATAATCAGAAAGAAGTATGAAAAGATACCAACTGAGTGTCAAGATATAAGGCAAAGTCACTGAACCATGAAATTAGGTCACAGTGGCCCAGGAATACTTAACGGTCAAAGGTCTTGTCATATGCAAACATATCATGAAAGAAGTATGTTCATATACCAATTGAGTGCCGAGATATAAGGGAAAATCACTAACCCGTGAAATTAGGTCATAATGACCTATGGCTACTTTAGGGTCAAAGGTCTTGTCATACACAAACAAAGTGTGAAAGAAGTTGGTCATGAACCAATTGAGTGTCAAGATATAAGGCAAAATCACTGAACCGTGAAATTATGTCACAGTGACCTATAAGTATATTGGGTTCAAAGGCCTGGTCATACTCACTCATAATCTGAAAGAAGTAAGAAAATATATTACTTGAGTGTCAAGATATAAGGCAAAATCATTGAACCATGAAATTAGGTTACAGTGACCTAGGAATACTTCAGTGTCAAAGGTCTTGTCATACGCAAACATATCCTGAAAACAGTATGTTCATATACCAATTGAGTGCCGAGATACAAGGGAAAATCACTGAACCGTGAAATTAGGTCATAATGACCTAGGACTACTTAAGGGTCAAAGGTCTTGTCATACGCAAACATATCATGAAAACAGTATGTTCATAAACCACCTGAGTGCCGAGATATAAGGCAAAATCACTTAACCGTGAAATTAGGTCATAATGACCTATGACTACTTAAGGGTCAAAGGTCTTGTCATACGCAAACATAGTGTGAAAGAAGTTTGTTCATATACCAGTTGAGTGCCGAGATATAAGGCAAAATCACTGAACCGTGAAATAAGGTCACAGTGACCTATAAGTATATTGGGGTCAAAGGTCTGGTCATACACACTCATAATCTGAAAAAAGTATGAAAATATACTGATTGAGTGTCAAGACATAAGGCAAAATCACTGAACCGTGAAATTAGGTCACAGTGACCTATAAGTTTATTGGGTTCAAAAGCCTGGTCATACGCAAACATAGTGTGAAAGAAGTTTGTTAATGTACCAGTTGAGTGCCGAGATATAAGGCAAAATCATTGAACCGTGAAATAAGGTCACAGTGACCTATAAGTATATTGGGGTCAAAGGTCTGGTCATACACACTCATAATCTGAAAAAAAAAGTATGAAAATATACTGATTGAGTGTCAAGATATAAGGCAAAATCACTGAACCGTGAAATTAGGTCACAGTGACCTATAAGTATATTGGGGTCAAAGATTTGGTCATACTTACTCATAATCTGAAAGAAGTAAGAAAATATATTAATTGAGTGTCAAGATATAAGGCAAAATCACTGAACCATGGAAAGTAGGTCAACCGATCCTTACCGTCAAAACACACAAGTCAGTCCATCTGTGAATGTTGTTTGCTAAATGGGTGTCATGGTATGTACTTACAGAACGGTTTTAACAGTAATCAGCATTTTTCGCAGTGCTCTATGAAAATGAACAGTAGTCGTTGAAAATAATTTTTATATCTACATGCTCAACGACTATTGTCCATTTAGCTAGTGGACAGAAGTCGTTGCCGCCGCAACGACTATTGTCCATGGTGAACAGAAGTCGTTGCTGGACACTTATCGTTGCTACAGTGCCCTTGCTTGAACGATATTTTGTTACGTTAAATTATTTTGAAACAGCAAACGTACTGTGTGGTAATAAGCACAAATACAGTAATTATTTCTGAAAGCAAACAAGCGTGTTCGATTCCATTTTTTTTTTTTTTTTTTTTTTTTTTTTTTTTGGCAATGCTTCTTTTGTAAATAAAGTATGTTTTTGTCCATCAGGTGATATTCTGCTTCCAGATGACAAAAATTGCATCCGTCAAATAAACATAGCCCTTCTTGGTATAGCTAGGAACAAATGTCTTTTATTTCTGTTATCAAGACGCCTTTAAAAACAATTTGGAGCAAACCATGTATCATGTATCAGACTTTATAATATACGAGCGCATAAAGGCAAAGTTTATGTCTTTACTAAAGATGCAAATTGTGAGCAGGTATCTGTGTTTTCTCATGTTTATAACGGCATGATGGTATAATGTTTTGCCTATAAATAACATTATTTTAGACAGTCTCTACAAAAACACATTATTTAAGACAGTCTCTGAAGAAACATTATGCAAATATTGCTACTTTTTCAGTGAAATTTGATACAAGACCGGAGAGAGAGGTCCTGGATTTAGCAACTACCTTCGTCATTTAGTGTAGCTCTTCTTTGGTAAGTCGCTCAATACTGTACAAGCACAGAAGATGGCTAGAGGCTGAATGTTTTGGAATTAGAAAGTAGAGGAACGGTACTACCCGCGTAGCGAAAACTAAGGAGCTAGCCAGCCTCGCAGTTACAGTAAGAAATGCTTAGCTTGACGTCTATATTCAGCTAGAGGCTAATCTGCGCCTGTATTTTCGCCTTATAGATGCAAAATGTTTGTTTTCACATGACTCGGGTTTTTTTAATTGCACCAATGCCTTTCTCAGATTCTGAAATATCAAGGTGATAATTATAAAGTCGTTTCTGTCTATGACTATTCAACAGCAGTCTCCAACAGACAAACACTATAATTTATATTATCTCAAAGCATCTCATTTTTTCTGAACATTTAAGATCACTCGTCAGACTGGTTTAAAGACTTATATTCTTGTCTACTGGTGGTCATTAGCTTATTAGAGATAAGGTATAAGACCCTAGAAAATCTGGTGGTCTGACAATGACTCTGAATACAGGTGGGGCCAAAACAGGAAAATAAAATCAGTACGGATTGCAGAGGGAATAGGTTTTATTGTACAGGTGTTCAGGGACAAAAAACGGAACAAAAACAAACAACAGCAACAATAAACAGTGGCACTACAGGTATTATCCTTTAGGGGCCTCTTTAGTACCCCTAAGCAGAGATGTGACAATCAACTTATTATAACAGGTCTTTGATCTAAGGATTATATTGCACCACTGAGTGTCATTAACCGAAGAAACAGTGACACCATTTTAGCTTCTTCCCTCAGAAGATAAGCTTCAATTTCGAACAAATAAAGATGTGTCTATCAGTTTTGGTGATTTGAAGGTACTCGTTCACTGTCATGAAATTACTTACAAAGTGCATACATAAAGAATAGCAGCCAGAAAACAGCATCCGTGATGCATCCAGTATTTGAGGTTTTGCTATGTATTGGTTTTTTGCATTTTCCTTGACGTTATGTAATGCCGTGGCGTGAATAGGCGTCGCATTCAAATGTGCGATGGATGCAATAAAAACAATAATAACAATAAATGAGCCGCCTCATGGGAAAACAAACAATCTGCATAGGCGAAAACAAAGACGCAGAAGCTGATCAGCGCCTTTGTTTTCGCTACTCGGATAGTACAGTTCCTCTTCTACTTAAATCCGAAATTCCAAGCTTCTAGCTCTTTTCTGTGCTTGTGCAGGCCGGTTGTTGTCTGACCTGTTCGAAAACCACATTGTTGGTTTTCCCACGAGGCGGCTCATATCCCTTGTGACAGAGTTTTCATTTTCTGTGTTTTGGTTACATGTAACATTTGCCATAGTCTTAAACTTAGAAAAGCGAAAATTCGTACTAATGACGTTAGTTGTACAACTTTCTCTGGTTAAGAGTGTGCGACGTTAGAGTGACGGTTGTTGTTCCGTCAGTGTCGCACAACAACGTCATACGTAACACTGCATAACACCTGTTTACAACACCGTGGCCTTAAGAATTTCGATATTCGTTAATATTGTGAAAATCTTAATTTCTGAATGTAATTTCAAAAGAACCAAAATGTCTGATAGGGTCATATATTTGACGTTTGGTCCATTGCATACATTAAGGCATCAAGTCTAGGTTAGTGTGTTGTACAGGGAACAGCTAGTCCAAAGCATACAGCGAAAACAATTGTGATGGCAGTCACCTTTAGCTGAAAAATGGTTAAGAAAATGCATTTTGAATGCTGCATGGTGTATGTGTCAAATTTGTCATTTTTTTTCAATTTATTTAGTTTCTGTAATTCATCCTTAGATGAGCGTTTCGTATAGGGTACCTCTCGTCCAGAGTATGCAGTGAAAACAGTGATGCCTGCAGCCACTTTCAGCTGAAAATGATTTAAAAGAACATAATGACTCTGTGCTTTGATGGCTGTGTTAAGTAAAATAAGTATAAAGAATAAGGGTAAAGGTTAAATGTGACATTAGGAAGAGAACAGTTAGCTTTATCACTATTTAGATAAGTTTGTCGTATAGCATACAGCTTGTCCACAGCATACAGTGGAAACAGTTGTGGTGGCAGTGGCCTTCAACTGAAAATATACGAAAATAAAAACATAAAAACAAGTAATTTTTGTTAGAAACTTGTACATGCTTCAGATCTACAAATATGAAAACAATCTGTTCCGCAGTCAATTTGTATCTGTGAGATTCTGCACCGCACACATCTAATATTTGAAATGCAAAAAGATGGAGTCCGAAAGATGCTGTAAGAATATAAGCTTTTCTATACACATGATAATATGTTCAAATTAACTTCATTTAACACCCATCATTCTGTCTTATTGGACGTCTATATATATGCTTGTGTGTATATATCTGGGGCCAGTTGTTCAAAACTCTGTTAGCTTAACGTCATCGTTTAGACCTCGACTCGTTAAGTAAATGCCGACTACATAAGCAAATACACTGTTATTTTTTATTGATGAAATGTGAAAATCCTCTGAAATGCAAAAGACCATCACATTTTATCAACAAAAATAACAGTGTATTTGTAATATTCATGTTTGAAATTTTAACGAATCGTTAACGAACGATGACGTTAAATTTGAACAACTGGGCCCTGGTTGTCTTATCTTGTCATTTATAATTCGCTTCGTAAAACTGTCACGTCAAAGATCATCTTTGTTTCGTGTTCCTTTATAGCGGCCGCAGTGTTAATTGTCGGCTCCCATTGATCAGCAATGTCCCGTTTAACTGTTCAGTTAACGGAACACGGAACGAAAAAGTCCTTTGACACGACATGTTTTACAAAATCGCATTAAAACTAAACAACCATTATATAAAACGGGACAATGTTGGTCACGGGAAAGTGACAATAAACTATGTGGCCACTGTATAGATCCTGAAAGGTTCTATTGAAACCGTTATAAACAAATAAAACCGACTCATCCTCATTTTATGGTTTACTTGTGTGACGTACTTAAAGCTTTTAAATATTGAGAAACGTTATTCAAAATGCTAAAGAGCGACGGTATATACTCATTGCATTTATCAACTGTTTTGTTATGTGTTCGTGCGAAAAATGGTGTAGCCTTATCATCATTCATCTCCCCAGGGGTTGGTAACTCAAAGCCATCTTAAGTACGACCAACTTAACTGTATCTTAGGGATTATGGTGAATAGGACTGAAAATGACCTTAAGTTACGGTGACACCTTAACAGCATCGCAACTTTACGGTCAACTCAAGCCCACATTTAATTTGGCGTCATCTTATCTTATGAAGTGGCACCGTTCATTAAAAAAGTTACAATAGCTTAGAGTAACTGGAATAACAAGGGCGTAATGATAATGGTGGTCATCTTAAGACCAGATCGTAAGTATGTTGTAAGTTGGGGAACTTACGATGCCTTTGAGTTACTAACCCCTATAGGCTGAATTATATGTACATTGTGCGAACAAATAAATTAAGTTTAGAATTCCCTTACCTGACTCCAGAATTGGCTCTGAAATAAAATAAAGAAGTTTCAGGTCCCATGACTGGGTTTCCTTATAAAATGTAGCTAAGTCCCTTTAACGTACATGTCATTTGTTGTTTTTATTTTGTTTGCAATTGCCTACCCACCCACTCATTTTTCTGCTACCCATTTTTGGCTTTTCTGCTATTTTTCATGATACAAAATTTTTCGAATAGAAACAACACGCAATCCATCAATTTTGATTCATTACGATAAAAGGCCAGTGTAGTATTGTATCCCATAAGTTATAATATTTTGCTTGTCATATCTAATGTGTTAAGATTTATATAAATACTGAACAAAACTGAAAACACTACACCCGATTTTTCAGTCAGAAACCTAGATAATGAAAATGTCAGGAAGTCAAATAAGTGATGCTAATTTGCTTGTCATTTCGTACTTGTTAGAGCAAAATTAAAAATGTTTAATGATCAGTGCATATATATATATAGGGAACAGTTTAAAGAAGTTACTGTTAAGAGCTTACTGTCTAGATCTTTCGGAACAAGTGTCATGAAATACATGTTGTAGTCGCGACAAAAGTCTACAATGCGATCCCCAGCGACTGACTTGGTAACCACAGGGTTCATCTTGTCTGAGTTGATTTTAGTGTCGAAAGCCATTGTGGTATTCGTTATCCTCTGTAAAATATAGCGCACATTTAATGTTCTCGTTACATTTTCCCAGTAATGTCATTTTACCTGCCCTTGAGTCAGAAATAGAAAGAAGAACACTCGTTGTTTGAACATATAAACTAAAACGCCTCGTTAGTTTCGGTAAACCATGCCCCAACAAGATTAAAGGTTTTCACCAGAAATTACCTTAATTTGCAGAGTACTATACTGCCTTATAAATAATTGTGGTAACATTTTAAATTACCTTAGCATAAAGACTCTCCTGTGGCTCGTCGACGGGCGCCTTGGCAACAAGACAGATTCCTTTCCTTATGTCTTTAAACGCAACATAATCCTAAAATAGTTCGATAATATTGACAACCGAGGATATTAACGAGTAAATATAGTACTTTGCAGAAGAAGAGAGAAAATTTGTTAAGAAATGTATTGATTAAATTCGACCAACATCGAATATTTCCATCTTCTTGAAAATATTTATATGTATAGGTAAAATAATACAAACAATTTCTCTAAAATTGTAAATCATTACCAGTATAGGGCGTTAAAATAAATAACTTTATCTGAGATTATATTTCACACGTTTAATATGTGGACATACCGTTTCAAAATCGTGGAAATTGAGCGTGCTCACGTGACCAGGATATCTGCTGACGTCACCAACAGCAATCATGACGGTATTTGCGTCATCATCGACACTGATGTCTTGTGGAATTTTGATGTCGCCATACACATGCGTGAATCTGTATGTCTACATGTATTAAAAAGGACACAAGCTAAAAGTGTAGGGATGCGACGTTTACACATCGTCCACAGAAAATGATTTTAAATTAAGGAAGAGGAAATCTACGCGGTTGCAAATGAAATTTACATTAGCGAAATAAAGCATTAATGTCTCGATCGCTATTAGCAATCTAAAGCAGTAATGTTTTGATCGATGTGAGCGAAATAATGCAGTAATGTTTCAACTCCTGTTAGCGAAATAGAGATCGCTGTTGACGAAAAGCAGTAATGTTCCATATACATTTTAGTCTGTGTTTACACTGACATCACGCTTTACGTTATAACAATAACATTGATAATACTGATTATAATAATGAGAGGAAGAAGAAGAAGAAGAAGAAGAAGAAGAAGAAGAAGAAGAAGAAAAAAAAAACAAGAAGGACAAGTAGAAGAAAAAAAGAAAATCAGTTAAAATATATTGCACTCCGTTATATTTATATTCATACCTTTGGATTGGCCTTAGCGACAGAAAGCAGAGTGACGGCTGCTGTCAAGCACTTCATCGACCACATTGTAATCAAATCTGCTGCTTGCCAGTCGTAGCTTTAACACAGACTGTTCCGAGGGTTTTGCCTAGTAATTATGTTAAATGAGCCGCGCTAGGCAACCGGATTGTATGTACCCGAAACAAAGTCGTTTATGGGATCAGCTGTTTTTGTTTTACCGTTTTTACTGTTTAGAGCCCTTATTTCGTATCTGATATATTGATAATACATGTACCTAAATGTCCATGTATATCAGGAGTTCTTAATGATAGATGCCTATACAACTGGGTGGTTTATGACCTGGTTGGAAACACCAAAACAGCTTTTCTCACGATGAGCGGGAAATAATTACAAATTGGTCAGGACATGCGAAAACATGCTTCACGAATTGAAATACAAGGCCAGTGCGGATCAGCTTGCTTCAAATTTTCGGAACTGATAGGCAGAGCGTGTAGCTTACAGAGCACGCTAATTCTGATAATCATAAAAAGAAGAACTATTTGGAAAACAATGTTCAAATTAGTCATATCACACGCAACATCCCAACATCGATTTGGCTTGAATTGGTTATAGCTTTACGTCCAAGTTTTTAGCTCACCTGAGCCAAAGGCTCAGAAGTTGAGCTGCTCCGTCGTCCGTCGGCGTCGTCCATCCACAATTTTCAAAGATTTTCTTCTCTGAAAACGTTTGGTCGATCAAGGTGAAAAATTATGTGGAGCCTCCTTGGGTAGTGGCAGTGATATCTTTGTCACATGACCAAGATGGCAGACACGCCCATATACATGTATGGTAAAACCCTTCAAAATTTTCTTCTCCAGAACCGGTGGACCGATTTCCAAGCAGCTTGGTATGTAGCATTGTGGACTCCATTATAGTTTGATAAAACAATAACCCTAGGATGGACTTGGCCTACTTTACCGCAAGGTCAATTTTGGAAACATAGGCTTTTACATGGGAAACGGTGAAAACAATTGATATTTTGGAAACTGTTGCAGCCTGAGACTTGAAACATGCTGAATGCAGACAGCTGATAGAGTCAATGGGGGTAAAGAATAAAGGTCAATGTAATTTCTTGACCTTGACCCAAGGTCTTTTAAATATCAAATGTAAGATTATGGTTTTCTCAGAAATTGCTTGGACGATCAACTTGAAATTTTATGTGGAGCCTCTTTGGATAGTGACATTGAAATTTTGTTCGTGATATCTTGGCCACATGACCGAGATGGCCGCCACGCCAATATATGGTAAAAACCCATCAAAAACCTTCTGAAGAACCGGTGGGCCGATTTCTACGAAACTCGATACATGTATGTAGCACCAAGGACTCCAGCCCATCATTGTTTGATAAAATGATTACCCTGGGATTACTTGACCTATTTTAGGGCAAGGTCAGTTTTAGAAACATAAACTTTTACATGGGAAAAATGAAAACAATGGATATTTTGACACTGTTGAGCCTGAGACTTGAAAGTTGCTAGATGCAGACAACTGATGGAGTCGATGGAGGTATATAATTTATCAAGGTCAAGCGCATTTCTTAACCTTGATCCAAGATCATTGAAATATCAAAATTAAGATTATGGTTTTCTTAGAAATCGCTTGGCCGATTAAGTTCAAATTTTATGTGGAGCCTCCTTGGGTAATGGCATTGAAATTATGTTTGCAATATCTTGGTCACATGACCGAGATGGCCGCCACGCCCATATATAGTAAAAACCCTTCAACAATCTTCTCCAGAACCGTTCGGCTGATTTCCTCAAAACACGGTATGTAGTAGAAGGGCTCTCCGGCCCATTATAGATTGTTCAAATGATAACCCTGGGATGACCTTCACCTATTTTGGAAACAAAGGCTTTTACATGGAAAAAAGGTGAAAACAATGGATATTTTGGAAACTGTTGCAGCCTGAGACTTGAAAGTTGCTAGATGCAGACAACTATTGGAGTCAATTGAGGTTTGTAAGTTAATAAGGTCAATGTCATTTCTTGACCTTGACCCAATGTTATTTAAATATCAAAGACTATGGTTTTCTCACAAAAATTATTAAGCCTATGAAAGTGGAATTTGATGTGGAGCCTCCAAGATTGTGGGGAACAAAATTGTGTGCACAAAATCTGGGTCGAATGATCAACATGGCCACCATGCTCACAAATACTCAAAAAAAACTAAAAAGGTACAAGTAGGCAAAGATCAGGAAAAGGCGCAATCAGAAAGAGATTCCCACTCCAAAAACCGAGGTGGGAAAAATCCAAACTAACAATCAGGCACTTATACCATGAAACATATCGTAAGCCGAATGAGCAGCTATTTTCCCAATAGGTGGCCACTCAGTTACCTTTACTTAATTAAAAATATGAAAACATACATAAGGCGCCAATTTAAAATTTTTAAACACCAAGACATAAAACAAAAAGAAAAAAGCGTCTTCTTCTCCAGAACCGGTGGTTGGATTTTCACGAAGCTCGGTATGTAGTATCAGGCACCTTAGCACATCATAGTTTATATAAATGATGACCCAAGGATGAACTTGTCCTATTTTATGGCAATTTTGGAAACTGGCTTTTACATGGGAAAAAGTGAAAGCAATGAATGTTTTGGAACCTATTGCAGCCGGAGACCGGACACTTGGCAGCTACAGACAACTATTGAAGTCAATAATGGTATCCCAGCAGGCACATGACGTCAGAATGATGTCAGATCGACTTTGATGCAACGTCACGTCATGACGTAATGTCTTTTTGACGTCATGTGCCCGCTGGGATGAGATTATTCAAGGTCGAGGTCATTTCATGATGACTAAATGATCCAAAATTAGGCTTCAGGTGAGCGTTCTTATGACCAATGGTCCTCTGGTTCAGTCATGTCAGTAGGGAGCCACCTCTTCCTTCACGTTAATAAGTACTATGGAGAGCCTTAAGTGTCTTGCTCAAGGACGTAGATATCGAGACAATGACCTCTCGTTCCGGAGTCCCGTACTCTACCACTAGCTCACCGCGATACCACTAGATCACCGGTCTCTCTCAACATTGATTTTTTTCGTTTCTTCTCCAAAAGACTGCGTTTAAAGCGCTTTAATTGGTACTAGGTTATATTGCCTGGTGCTATGTGTTCCGCAAACAAATTCCAGTCGACTGAGAGTAGCCCCTATATGTGCCGGTTGCTCAATCCGACATGTGTCACGGCATTAATTTTAAGAGTTTCTTAATTTATATTTGGTATTATTTTCTAAACAAAGTCACAGTTTAATATTCAGAAAATATCTTGAAGTAAGTATTTTCGTTGTGGTTATCGCATAGTTAGAAGAGAGGGACCAGGAATCGATGCAATTATATTTAAAGTCCTAACATAGACAGCGGGTGGGAAAGAAAATATATAAAACACAACGAAACATTTTCCGACAAAACACTCGAAGAGCAGAATGACTAGCTCTTTCCCAACAAGGTAGCCATCCGGCTAGGTTTCAACAGGAACGAAAGGGAACGAGTACGACAGAGAGGTAGGCACAATAAACAGTAGTACAATGAAGATAAACCACTTTTCCTGGGACACCGATTATCGTTCCAACAGGGGACAAGTATGATGAAAAAAATCACTCTATCTGTGACACAACTTAACGTTTAAAATAGTATCATAGTACGATAAAAGGCTTGTTATTCATTCAGATACACCATAGATTTTGTTGGAGTTGTGGTTTAGTCAAAACCTATGGTCATATCGGGATAATACTTCCATTATATGGGACTTGTACCCAAAACGTCATGGCATTCATACAGTGTTTCAAATATAAACCCAACGAAGCTAATAAGGCTTATATGTAGAAATGGGTTTGAAACCAATTTTCCTTGACATGCTCGGACTTCATCGGTTAACCAGTAATAAGATGGACAGTCAGTAGCGTAGAACCTTTGTCTGGAGACATAAGCAGCCTATGTTTTTCTTTCGGTCCCAATGGGAGTGGGCCCATGCACCATAGAGTCTAGAGGAAGGTTTGAAATGTAATTGTATGGGGTAAGAATGATTGCAAGTTATTTATGTAGTGGCAACAAAATTTGAGTATAAATAATTAAGGTGATAATTTGTCCTTACATATCCGGGTAAAGGCCAGAAGTGATCTGCATATGGGCGATAACGATTTTAATGGCGTTAATTTGAGTGGTTTCATATACCGTAAACGGATCTTGATAAATCATCTAATTCAAATATCAATAAGTTTAAGCATCAGGAAAACATGTCAGTGCAACGAATACCCCCTTAAACCCCACTTTATATAGAAAAACTGGGGTATGCAGGGATATACGTATCTTTTCGCTCCAAAACATACATTGTTGGCACTCGTTAGAACCGCCTCGGCGAGGCGGTTCTAACGTGTACCCATAATCTATGTTTTGAGCAAAAATAAGAAAAATATCATTTTTTCAACTGAAATCTTTCAATTTTTACAACTTAGGACAAATCTGTATATCACATGGGCATGTTTTCGTAATGGCATGTAATATTTAACCCATATAAGCCTAGCGTCCTTTTTTATAGGACGTAGGCAAATGTTTTACATCGTACGTTTGACATTTTGAGAAGGTAGCAGAAAAATTGAAATGGCCAAACGAGCATTGGATCTTGCTTCTACAGAGTGTTGTTATTGGTTAAGCTCGAGAAATTTACAATCAGCTTTCACTCACTCAAAGTTCCGATTATGACACAGTTAAAGATCTTATTCGTAAAGATCATGCGTTATTACTTGAAACGTTTAGGCAAAAAAAATCAGAAATTGTAGGTAAGAACATGATCAAACCCATGTAGAATTTGCTAGAACTAAAGAGCAATTATTTTTTTTTGATAAGTGGTGTTCTTCAAACAACGTAAAATCTTATCATGCAAAATTAAGACAGCTTATGCTTGTTGAAGAGTACAAATGGTGCATACACTCTGATGTCAAAGCGTTTCTTTACGAAAAGAAAGTAGAAATTTTAGATGTAGCAGCTCGTTTAGCTGATGATTATGCTTTGACGCATAAGGCTTCTTATAACGGATGTGAAACGTTTATTTTTGGATGATGATGCCCTTAGTGTTTGTCTTTATTAAACATGTTTCATTAATTTTCCACCAATTATATGCTTTGTAATTGTACACTTGTGAGAAGCCAGAGTTGATACTGAAATATCTGTCAGAAAACAAACTTGGCATTTTAATCAGCTTTTAGCAGGAATCCTGTGAATGAAGTGTAATAAAGAATGTAATCAGGATTGTAACAACTACCTACATCTACCGTATCTCCACGGTCTAAGTGGAAAATAGTTGAGGTAGAACTTTCATAATAACCAAACTCGCTCTCGCTAGGAACATTAGCTATAGCAACACCACCACGGTTCTTACGAATATAACAGTATAGTTTACTTGCTCCTGATTTCTTGTATAAGTTCAGTGAGAGCACGTATACACCTGGATAATAACAGGTGTATTGTCCAGTGACGGTACTGTAGTGATTGCCGATGTTCAGGTTGGTACTTGGGAACACGGCAACTCCGGATGACGAGTTGTATGTCGGTGTTCTAATTACAATAGCAAATGCTGACATAGGATCTGAAACAAACAGCATCAAATATTACAAATCGCAATGAATGTATTATATGCCCATGATATTTTTAATATATCTAAGCATGTCATTATTCCGTCTTCGACAAATTTTACACTAACAACATGTTATCAAAAAAGGGTCATATTTTCCAAAATTGATGAAAATGTCGAATTTCCAATGCGCTTATATAATAATTGATTTTATACATCACATTTTAGAAACAAAAATCTAAGAAAATTTCCAGTGAATGAAATTCAATTAATTTGTGTTTTTCTGATTTACTGGTCCACAGTGATCATACTCAAAGCAAAAGTTTGTTTATTTTTTCTCTCAATTGTGATTTTCGGGGAAATGTTGATACCACAAGTTTTCTCCTAAAACATTTCACCGTTTTAAATCGCAACGAAACTAAATTGTGAAACGCTTGTTATATGAATGGCAAATGCTTAAAAACATAGATTTTGAAAATATTTTTTTTTTATTTTCACGAAAAAAAAATGAAAATGAAAAAAGTTCGTTCCTTTTTGTACTCAGTAAAAATAATTAAATATAAATATAAAACAACTAAGTAGCTAACACTGAAAAGTCCCTTTAGAAAAACGGGTTTCGCTCTGAACACAAATTAGCGACTTCATTTTTTTATCAGTTTCAGTAATGTTTGTCACTGTAGTCGACATTTCATGATAATCATTACAGGCATGCTTAAGTTACAAAGGCGTTAAACGTACAGTCTTCAATGGATAGTGGTCATTCCTTTGACGCTGTAATATAAAAATTGATTGTTGTCTCAATTCAAAATAATGTTGAACGAAGAGATTAATGAACGTACTTTGACAGGGACTTTCATTGCAGTTAGACATTTCATCGGAATTCCCGACGCAGCTTCTTCCCATTCCTACAGTAGTGGGATTTGAACATGTTCTGTGCCTTTCTTTCTGTCCCGTGTTACAAGTCTTAGTACAGGTACTCCAGGTCGACCACGAAGACCAGCCACCATTCACTGCAATTCACACTGGATATTTAAAGCAAGCTCGCCCCAAGCGGCGAAGCCGCTTTAAAAGAGCAAGCTCTATGACAGGACAGAACGCACGTAATTTTATTACTGTTGAGAACCAAAAATACACCGTTGGTCACGCCGAGCCATGCGCTTGTGCAACTTGTTGTTGTCTGGAAACAAAATCCAGCGTCATTTTTGTTCGACCTTGCTGTGCCGGTGACCAGCAGAGAGCAAAGTCTATTAACGTATATTCAGAACATTACAAAGCTGTTTGTATTAACACCTATCATTCGAAACCCAACAAAACAAAACTGGCAATTGAATTTACAGAGTGTCTAGACAAAGACAATGACCTGGCCCTGGCACCCTACTTTAGGCGCACTCGGGCATCACATGACTCACAATACACAAAACAATTTGCCTATAGTGATACCCCGTACCTATAATACAATTATGACAAAAGTGCAATTCTACTTACTATCACATAAGCCGCGCCATGGGTAGGTAAAAAGGCAATGGTAAGGAAATGCCACAATCAGAAAGACAATCCCACTCCGAAAACCGAGGTGGGGAAAACTCTATAAACATTCTGAGAAAAATATAGCGCAATCCGAGTGAGTAATATTTTCCCGATCGGTGGCCACTCAAGTACCCAAACTTAACTAAAAATACCAAAACGTACATAAGGTGCTAACAGCACAAAAATCAACACCAAGACATAAACAAGATTATAGCCTATGCCAATACAAAGGCGCAGCTGGTCAGTGTCCTTGTTGTCGCTACGCATACAGTACAATCCCCTTTAATCTTAGATTTCAAGGCTAGTCTTTTTCAGTGACTTTACAGGCTGGGTTGTGTCAAACCTGGTCGGAAATCTTGAAGACAGTTTGTTTGCATCGCAGCTCAAATGCCGCAGACATACCTGGGCAGACAGTTAACCGACAAGATTTTTGTTCAGAGTTAGACCCAGTGCACGTTTTCCCCCCGTTTAAAGGCTTTGGATTTAGACACAACCTTTGTCTCGACATCTGGCCTGACCCGCAAGTAGCACTACATCCGGACCACTGTAACCAGTCTGTCCATTGAACATCAACTGTAACACAAATACATGTACATTTATAAAATAAAATGAAAAATACTTAGGCTTACGAATTAACCAGAATTAAGAAATAATTTCAGGACAATTTATGTATTCTTGTATAGGAAATATACAGGACAACAGCATTTTTATTGATACATTAGAATGCTAGCTGGATTTTAAACGCAATATTGTAAACATTTTGTAAAAAAAAAAGTGATAGGCCCCGAAAATCAATTCCATGGTGCTTAAGACCTGTTTTTGGCCTAAGATTTTGCAAAAAATGTGACATGACACATTTATTTCTATTTGGAATACGAATATTATTATAATAATAACAATTATTCTGTTGTTATTCCGAAACTTTTTTTCAATTTAATCTTCTTAGAAAGTATATCAGCATTCAATGAGCTGTTGAGAAAATGATCAATGGTCTAGGCCTGCTCCTTCTGACATAGAATTTAGGTTATATTGCAGCATTGGCTCAATTCAGAAAATAAGATGATTTTAAATGCAACAAGAAACATCTTTAAAAAGATAATTGTCGAAGATTAATATCTGTTCTGCAATAGGGTACAGGCTGCATGAGAGAGAGAGAGAGAGAGAGAGAGAGAGAGACAGACAGACAGACAGACAGACAGAGTATGACTCTTGCAGAGCCAACTCCAGACATGACTGAGAGGAACTGCTTTTCAAATGTCCTTACGGCGAGAGTCCTAAAGAGCCGCTGGACCGAAATGACTCGTTCTGTTGAGCAGAGCCTTTGATCCGAACACGCCTATATTTAATGGAGAAAATCCGAACGCATCTTATCTACGATGGCCTGCATGGATCATAAAATTTCAAAATCCACAGATTTTAGATTTTAATTTTTTCTTTGCAAAAGCTTTCGTCACACAAAAAGCGATTAAAATGAATAACAATAAGGACCAATGATGGCTTGTATAGTAAAAAACTTCATCTTAAAGTACTTTTTAAAGAGATGCAGTTTGTTGCCTTTTTCATCTTCCATATGGGAAAACCCCGGATGCAGGTCAAAAATGATGATCTGAGATATCTTCGACAAAAAACTGAAAATCAGATTAAAAACTATAAGAAAATAAAGCATGTTCTAAAATTTCATTTTAGACACTTCTCAATTATACTAAAGTTCCCTTCAAGTGGCCCCCTCAAGGCAGAGACCAATGGCTCCATAATCACTTAGATAAAATAAGCCTTTCATGTGCGCTATGCCTCCCGTTTATTAGGGGTCATTGGACCAGGTCACCCCAGGTAAAGAAGCAGCAAACTGTGTCTTTAAGTATATTATCTTTATAATGTTCTTTTATTAATTACTGAAGTCAATTGAATGAAACAAGCATGTTATATATTTATTTCATTCTATTTGTTTTGTTAATGAAATAATTATGTTTCTTTTTTCTTAAATAACGTTATATTCCGCTTCCTGATGAAACAACACCCACCTGTCGAATAACAACAATTTTTAATGTTGAGCTCCAAATAGTTGCTTTTACTATTTGCAATCAGACGCCATTAATCGACCCATTACCAGCAGGCACACAACATCATTCCATTATATGTGTTTGTAAAAACGGTTGTAGTGTTTTTTTTGTTTTTCTTTTTGTTTTTTTGTGTTTTTTTTTTTTTTTTTTTTTTTTTTTTTTTTGTGCAACATAGATTAATGCAGTTAATCTTTTTTACGCCGCGAAATGTTGTGCACTCTGCGTTTTGTTATCACAATAGTATTTGTTAGAACGCAAATAGCACTGTTACAATTCTTACCAGGGCATGCTACCGCCTGACATGCCATCTGCTCTGTGTTGGAGCCCGGACACATCTGACCTCCATTTACAGGACTCGGGTTGGAACATGATCGCTGTCTTGTCTGTTGTCCGGACCCACAGGTTACACTGCAGCTGGACCAAAAAGACCAATCTGCCCAATGTCCGTTAACTAAAAGTGGAGTTGAAAAGTGGATTAAGTAAGATATTCACCATGAGGACCAAACTAATACATGTAACTAAATTTGTGAACCACTGCAGAAGATGAGGGTGTATTTAGGCCCCTGTAAATCCGGTTTTAACCCCCAGTATTTTATATTACTGATCGTTCAAATCGATACTTCTATTGTGGTTCCATTTGCTTTATGTTTTGGAGTCGAATTTCTGTGCTGTTTGAACCATATGTATGTTTTCACATTTTTATTAAAGCTCGGTTAACTGAGTGGCCGCCTATCGGGAAATAGCTTCTCATTCGGTTTATGATATGTTTTCTAAGTATAAGTACCTAATTGTCAATTTAATTTTTCCCACCTCGGTATTTGGAGTGGGAATTTCTTTCTGATTGCGCCTTTTCTTGATCATTGCCTACTTGTACGTGTTTATGTGTTTTAAATGCTGACTGATTATCCCTATAATAATAATTGCGTTTTAAAAATGGCAAAAGTCTTGGGCTGCCAGTAGCTCGAAAACTAATGCGATAAGTACAAATAATTTTGTTTGCTATACCTCAGCATCGGAATTCTGCTTTATCTTCAACTTCAGTCATATTTTTATCAGAGCACAGTTGCCCTACATGGTCGTGATCATATAAAAAACACAATAAACTAGACTAAGTGTAAAATATTTCAAACCGATTTGTTTCATGATAACACGCGCGTGATAGTTATCTTTCGTGAAAGTACATTCGCGAAAGGTACCTTTAGACGTAAGTCTTTTCTCATTTGATTCTATTGCCAAAAGCAAAGTATGTCTGTCAAACTCAACGGCTGACATCCTTGAGTCCTGAAAGAAGAGCGACATTTTTCCAGTTTCGACAGGGATTATTTCAAACTTAGTTCAAACGGACGTTGAGCAGTATAGATGTGTTTTCGAACGAAACTGTATTCTATGTTTCATCATAGAGTCAAGTCACACATTTAGCGTTAAAAATGTGATATGAATAAATGATTGAAACAAATCGAAACAGACAGTCATATTCGTAACGACACTCTGTCACGTAACTACGATAAAAACAGTCTATGGTATCGTTTAAATTGCACAGTGTTTTGCCAATATTACAACATACGTTGAAACCATTACTTTATCAAATAATATTATGAATGCTGACACTGAGGAAATCATGCTAGAGCTATGCCTTATTCATTTAAAAACACACACTTTTTCTCAAAAAAACAAATGCTCCTCGAACTTACAAAATTATATTTGTCCAATAAAATTGAAATTTACATCGCATAACTATCCAAATGATGAAACAAAAACGGGCACGCTAGATCTACATGGGCTTCGTGTAGCTTGGCGGTCATATTGCAGTGTTCGTTTAAACATGTATAGCAGTTGGTTGGTTAATTGGGGTTTTACGTCCCACCAACAGCTAAGGTCATATGGAGACGGGACCTCGGTTTATAGTCCCATCCGACGGACTGGAGAAGCCCGGGATCGTTTAAACATTTATAGCAGTGTTATGTCAATATGTATGCTATGTTACATAACAACCCACGGTCATTTTTTTATTCTTACTTACCAGCTTGTTGATTAATACGCCGATCGTTACAGAACAGATAATTATAATTGTAAAGAGCACGGCACATATCATCTGCAGTTGCCTTACTGCCGATATATGCTTGACACAGTTAGATCTTGAAACGCTATGACTGTTATCCACGACTTTTTGGGTTGTATCAGTATCGCTGACAATGTTTGAGCCTGCTGCAGGTCCGTCACCTGTGTTGAGTTGAAGGTTTTCATATCGTCCTTCATCTGTGGACGCTTGTGGAATTTCATAAGCATTCTCGGAATCGTCATTGGCCGTGCCTCCCACAATGTCATGTAACTCCACTGGTTCACCCATCCCCAGAGAATCGACACTGGTACTTAAATGATATACCAAAAGTATAATGCTAGCTTAAAAACAAATTAATGAATGCCATGTACCCATCAAATATCGTTCTTTCATAGTGAACAAGACATTTTAGTTTTCAGAAGGCAAGATACAATTTATACACAAGATACAGTAGAATCATAGTTGCGTGGTAATACGGCCATGCCACTTTCCGGACAAATTGGCAAATAACGGCAAACAACTGTAATCAGTACTTATGCATTCTAGCATCTTGGATAGTATTGCATGTTGAAATAAGCTGTATTATTAAAAATTTTGTGGTAAATACGTCATACCTGTCCACCTTAAACGCGGATGAGTCGATTTTCTTTGTTTATAACGGTTTCCGTAGATCTTTGAAATATACTACTCAAACTTTGATAAGCATCAAAATTTTATTTATGATTACAGGACATACTGGTAATCTAACACCCAAACTTTTTTTCTTAAGATATATACCAAAACCAGCATCGTGCAAACATTCCATCTTTTTTCGCGTTGCCTGCGAACGCTTCGTGTGGACTTACAGAAATTGATGGAACCCCAATGAAATTGAAGTTGTCACTGTTTCCTACCCTATCCAATTCTGTCGTTCATCTTCTCTTACTGGTTCATTCAACCGTAAAACTGATTTAATTATCGAAATGTCGATACTTTTATGTCTAAAATGCACTTTTGGAAAATTTCAGAAATCTGTGATTCTTTTACAAAAAAAAAATCGCTTAAAATGTTGTCCTTTGCACGGTGAGCATGAAACTGAAAACTGTTTTTGAGTACGCACTGTGGTTGGCTGAAGCCAGCGTTTTTTTTGAAGTGTTGTCAAATTGTTAAATCACGTAATGCAAATTTCCATTAAGAAAATAGTCAGTCTGATGACAAATGTTTTAAAATGCTGTAAAGTCTAAACCAATGCCCGTAGCTCAAATCGGTTTTCTGTTCCAAACTCGCAGCCTAAAGGACATTATTTTAAGCGAAAAATATTTTTTGGGGGTAAAAAATTGTGTTTTTACGCAACAATCACAGATTTCTGAAATTTTCCAAAATTCCAAATTAGACACAGACCTATCGATAACTCGATAGGCAAACGGTAGTCAAAAGTGACAACTTCAATTTCAGGGTTTTTCCATCGTTTCTGCAAGTCTGCGAGAAGCGCTCGCAGGCAACTCAAAAAAGATGGGATGTTTGCACAGTTGTGGTTCTGTTACATATCTATAAGAGCAAAATTTTGGGTGTTAGATTACAAGCATGTCCTGTTAACAACAACAACAACAACAACAACAAAAAAAAAAAAAAAAAAAAAAAAAAAAAAAAAACAGTTTGATGCTTATCAAACTTTAAGTAGTATATTTATATAAATAATAATAACAATATTATGTAATTATTAGGCGAAGCTGTTTACTTATTGCTCAATAGTGTGGCGTATGAAGCACAAAATGTGTACTCGAAAGTCGTTAAATCAAAATATTAGAACTTTGTGTACGAACCGAAAGTACACAAAACGGATTTTACTTTAGTTTAGACAATCCATCAAACCAGTCATATCCATGCGTTTGTGTTACCAATCGAGCTAAGATGTCAGGTTATTTGGATAAGCGGACTTCTATCAATAATACTTATTAAATACGGCATATCGGACAGATTACCACATTCATTATTTATCCGAATTTCACAAATTTTAATAATGCTTGTGTGCACCTTGTAATTCGTTAAAAGATTGAAAAAAATCAATATGTTATGTCATTTACTACTCATGTAACCACCCTGTATACCGTTGATGCAACTAAATTTGTTACGGCACAGATTGATCTTTGGGCAAACAATGCTATTCCTTACGGCGGACACTTTTGCAGAATGGGAAATGCTGTGACCGTTAAAGCTTGAGTGAGCGGGGTTATGTGATTTTTGCACATTTTTGGATGTGTTTCTTGTATACATCTTCTACACGCTTCTGAAACTTTTGTTGCATTTGGCAATGACTTCAGACGCCCCAATCAACATTATAGTCATGTCGGACAGAATCAACGATTCCTAGTTGCTTATCGGCACTGCGGGGCACTTTAGTGTTTTTCTAAAGCAATCTACACGGTGATGGTAGGTATCAAATCCAGGACCCCTCGCTCTGGTGCCCTATTCTACCATTACGCCATCACACTCCAAACTTTCAAAAAAAAAACAACAAAAAAACAAGGCAACTAGATTTTCCATCAAATGGTTGTCTGTTATGACGTATGTGTTGTGTGCAATGATACATGGTTTCACTGTCGGCATCAGCATCTGATCAACTGGCGTTTAATGTGTGTGTGTGTGTGTGTGTGTGTGTGTGTGTGTGTGTGTGTGTGTGTGCTCGCTTGTCATTGTCTCTCCATGCCATAAGGTTGCGTATCTTAGTGCTACTCAGTACACATTAAAATTTCTCGTTACGCATTTTTCTTGATAGCACATGTAAATGTAAGTCTGAAATAGGTTTACGTATTTTGTTCTTGCTCAAAGTGAACTAGCACACGATGTAAAGACTACAGAAGGTCTATGCAGATGAAAGTAATGGACTCCCCCTGCTATTGCTTACCACATCTCCCTAATAATTATTTTATATGCTCAATACTCCCCACACCACCTATAAAGTGCTTGCTCCGTAACTCCCCATGCACAAATAATCTTTAATGCACCTTCTAGCTCATGAACTAGCCATTGTCTCCGCCCCCCACCCCCTTTCCCCAAATACCTGGTAGGGACTCAACTATGCTTGTTGCAATATTGCTAAAGCGTACGAGTATCTTTTCTGAAACGTAAGGGGAGTAACAAACTGCAGTGTGCAGGACCACTAGCGTCAGTCATATTCCGGAAAAGATTTCCAGATCAAAAGCAAGGTAGTTGGGGAACCAAGGCGTGAAATGGGCTAACCCTTGCACCCGAAAGCCCTACGACTTTGTTATATATGGTTGAAAAGGTAATTATATGGTGTATCTGAAATCATTGTATAGAAAACATGATCGACTCGCATAACGACGCAGCATGCATTTTTCTACGGTGGCCCATGAAGTACTTGTGAAAAATTAGATTTATAAATTATCGAATAACTTCTATCAGGGTTGAGTAAATCGGCTTAAATTCGTTTGATATAATGGCTGGTATATACTTCAACATGCCTATCAAGAATGGTTCATTGCATGCAGTGGTTGTCGTTTTATAGGCATTTGATTGAGCGAACCCCGATTTTGCAATTTTATCTTAACGTTTATTTGCCTCAGAGTCCATCAAAAATGCATTTCTGGCTCAAAAGTGCATTTTATAATTATTTCTAAATATGTTGAAATCAGTCATTGCAAAAATAAGTCAGGTTGATACGTCTTTGATGGTTTTTCACAAAAATGGTCAAAAACAGATTTTTAACACATTTTTTGTGTGTTTCGAATTTAATGTGTTTGAATACCGTATATCGCTAGAATGACGTTTGTGTGTAAATATAAGTTAATGGCGTTTATTTTTCAAATATTACTGTGGCAAGAATGGAGAGTCAAAATATGGAAAAATGTGGTTAGTGTATTTTTTTGTATTGTTGAGTTTTTTTTCTACATCTTGTCGAGTTAGAAAGTAGCTACAAACAATATAATAAGTTGTACGTATAAATCCATAAAATATCCTGCTATGTTCTTTTTATATACAATTTCTATCAACCTCCAGTGGTTGGATTGCAGTCTATAGCAATTAATAATATATAACACTACGAACTGATTTTCAACATTTGTGTCCTCCATCCCCACCCCACATTTTAGCGCATTGAAATACACAAATACACATAATTTGTTTTTACACCAGAAAGGAAACCATAAACTCTTCACGGAATCTAAAAATAAAACATATTATTTTCATTTCGGCGCCACTGTCGCCGTATGACAGTTTTTGATTTCGGTTATATCTTAAATATCCTATAATAACAGTATGCAAATCTTGCAGGTCAACAGATCAAAACCGTGTTGTTCCGTTCATTCTATGACACATATTGACAAAAAGTGACTTTAATACCTCTGACTTGGAGACTAAACGATTTTTTCTAAACGTTTGAATAAACATAACTTATTTATCAGAGCGAAATTGGTTAATGATTTATGTCCAAAAGGCAAGTATTCTTACAACAGAACTGTTAGGTCTTAGTTTACTACCAAGAAAAACAAATTATACAACAAAAAGACAATTGATCCTGAGGACGCTGACTTAAGATTTGGTCTTAAAAAATTACATTTTACCAAAATGGCATTGGCCATGAATGCTCAAATAAGTTCATTGACTCAGAATTAAATTGTCTGTATCTACATGTACCAACTTTTCAGGTCACAGGCTACGGGATACTCTGAAAAATCCATTGCTTATACTTTTCTCCATTGAAAAGGTTATGTATTTAAATTTAACTTTGCAGGTAAATAGGTAAAGTTCAACCCGATGTAATTATTTATTCAAACTATGATAGGCTGATGTCCCGATGTTACATTCTAAAATTGAAAAATAAGTACGATCAGGAAAAGGCACAATCAGAAAAAGAATCCCTCTCCAAAAACCGAGGTGGGAAAAACTAAATTAACAATCAGGCACTTATACCATGCAAACATATCGTAATCCGAATGAGCAGCTGTTTTACCAATAGGTGGCCACTCAGTTACCTAAACTAAAAAATATGAAAACATACATAAGGCGCAAACAGCACAAAAAGTTTTAAAGACATAAACCACGACATAAACAATAAGTTTTAACACTAAGACATAAAACAATAAATTGGTCAACTTGTTCCATGATAGAAGGTGTGAATGGTTTTTAGCATATATGGGCAAGGTAGCCATTTTTGTCAGGTGACCTGGATTTTTGTAAGTTTCTCCCCATTCATATGAAGGCTCTGATTAAAATTTGGCTTCAAACGGCCAAAGTATATGTAGAAAAATAAATTTTAATTTAAATGTACATGTGAATGATCGTTGATCAAGTTCAAGAAATTGCATTGTCCTTGAATACTCACACATGATAACCTCATAATCTTAATGAGGTGTCTGAATTTACCAACTTTCAGGTCAACGGATAAAAAACTTTCTAAATACCCAGTGTTCGTATTTTTGCATTGAACAAATAATGTTACCCTTTTTTACCTTGCCGTTAAATAGGCCAAAGTCCACCCAAGAGCATGATAAATAAATAACGATGATGGATCAGAGTTCTCGATGCGACATAACAAGGTTTGTTGAAATCGATTCACCCGTTCTGGAGAAGAAAATTTTAAAGGTTTACATTATGACATGTGGCCATCTTCATTATGTGACCTGGACCATTCATACACTTTTCGATCCCCCTTTCTAAGGATACTCCACGTGAAGTTTGACTATGACTGACCAAGTGGTTTCGGAGGAGAAGATCTTTGAAAATGGTGGACGACGACGGTCAGGCCAACGAACGAACACCGGGCACCTGCCTATCCTATTAGCTCACCTTGTGAGCTAAAAGCAACGTTTAAAACGTTAAAAATTCCTTAAAAGAACAGCTCACTTAATTGTAGCGTACAAACAGATCGCCCATAACAACGGGCAAGAATAACAGAAACTTTACTTGCTACATTATGGAGAATAGGTATAGGATTATACACTTTTCACCATATTTGCAAACACATGTAGATTAATTTAAAAACTCAAATACATGTATGTTTATCTTAATTGATACTAAAGCTGCCAATTCACAGCACAAAATGTTATAATTCAACATCATTTTCTATCTGCGAAAATTTCCACCTCTTGGACGTAGGTAGCATCCAGGTAATGAACTCATTGACGTGCGTTGCTTCCCGAACGATCCATCCTAGTTGTGCTTACACCATAATGTGCAAAAGTTCGCTCGAATACATGATTGCTGTTTGGTGTTATGAAACAAGGAATGATTCTCGTATAAATTGAAACTTTGATAATGACAAACGGTGATGAAGGATTTGAGCAATTAACAAACACGATCAATTTTTGTGTTTCTGGTGGAATATTTCTCCAATAAAATTTATAATTCCTGTCACAAGGTAAGGTTTTTAACAAACTACTTATGGCAAAAACTGAAAGCCACCTTACTTTGTTTTCCCACAAAGACACGCCCCAAACATCCTAAAATTAATACCTGTAAAATTGAAATGACCTTTTCCCATTTCGCCCTACCTTCGTAAAATGTTGCATCAATTTGTGCCGTATCAAATTTGGTTGAATCAACGGTATACAGGGTGTTAACTAAGGTTGAAACCGTTCGCGCGTGTAACCACTGTTTATATCTTTTGAAATAGCTATACAAATTGTCAAAACATTTATCTTAATCAAACTGCCAAAGTAATAATAGAGAGACCAGGTATCAAATATCCTTACAACAAAACATAGGATCACTTCCTTGTTCAAATGATAAAACGAAGAAAATGTCACGATTTTTTTTTTGTTTTCTTTTGTACACAATGCCAGTATGCTTATTGAATAGTGTATTTTCTTTTGTTACCTTATGACTGCAATGTTAATCATGGGGAAATATTTTTCATACCTTACTGCACGCGCGGTGTCTAGGACAGTTATGCAGGTAGAGAAAATACTTTCACACCTGTCTGGAGGTAAGGAAAGTACTTTCTTCACCCCCAGACCGGTGGTGAAAGTGATTTTCCTACCTCCGCACAGCTGATGCATAAAAATGCACTAAAGCGTGGCCATGCCATTCCAATGCAGACTTCAATTCCAACATAACTGCTTTTACTGCCTTGCAAAAAATCAATAAGTATTGAAATAAGGAACTGACCATGACCAGTGCACATGAGTATCGATTGCTGTGCACTGATCGGACTGGGCAGTTACACTGAGCTGAGAGTCTTTTTGATTTGGAATTGGTTTCTGGTTCTCATATTCACCCTGTCCAACGTTGACGCCGGTGAAACGGGCCCAACACCGGTTACTACGGTGCTTTCGCTACAAAATTTGATGAATGCGAATAAATTTCATGTTTTGTTCAATGTTATATAAGCGTTTGCGATGAAGTAAAACGCGCATCTAATGGAGAATTAACTTGACTTTTCATTTCTGCTTGAAAGGAAAACTGTTTTTTGTATAATTTTCCCAAACATTCGATTCAAAGTTGGTAAACAAGGTTCGGCCAAGGCCTATTCGGCCGATTTCTACAGAAACTGTTCGTATTTTCCAAAATACGCACAAAATGTGAGCAAACGGGCATTTTGATATGACTTGTAGGCAAGATTGTGGGACGTTTGCATCGTTCTCGATAGATTTTCCTCAAAAAAATGCACAGGAAGAATTTTATGGCAAAAAGTAAACACAACGCCGGTTACTACGGTACCAGAATTACCTGGATTATTAGATAGATGGGCATTCTAGCTTTACAAGATGCGGATTGTGTTACTAATTCGTGCCCAGCTTCTGCATACATACCTCTTTTATGTCGTTTAGGGAACTATACGTTCATTGGCATAGTTGTCAACCCTAGAATGAAGATATTCTTATGAAACAGTTCCGTATTGTTATGAGATAGAAGTGGTTGCAATAGGAAAACCGGGCTTGTCCGTGACTCACCAATTGCACGTAATTATACTTTGAGGTGTATGTACCTTGGTATTATAAGTTTCACCAACCTTTCTGCAACCCTTTTAAATTGTAGTAGATTCTTGCTTGTACTTACTGACTCGCTCATTGACTCTATGATTGACTCAAGCATTCGAAAGTTTAGAGTCAAAACATTACACAATATGTTATAATAATAATAATAATAATAATAATAATAATAATAATGATAATAATAATAATAATAATAGGTTATTGAATGAATGTCGAAAACTATTCTGAACGAGTTCATATTGCGAGGACGCACGAGCTTGCGAGTGAATCTCAGCCATATGAACGAGTTCCAAATTGTTTACGATTTTCATTCAGTAACCTTTTCATTACATGTATATACCCTAAAGTACGCAATGGAAGGTTTGTAAATGCTTATTCCTGGCATCTCCAGTCCTGATAGACATTTCATTTGGCCATATTTCATGTAAAATGGTATCGGTTTTAGCGACTTATCACCATATTGCAACACACGCAGGGCTTCGCCTTAGTGTACGCGAGAACTTTGACGTTGCAGTAAAATTGATGACGTCGACGTGACTCTTTGGCGTCGTTGCGATCGGAAATTTCATGAACAAAGTTAGAAATTCGGAGTACAAACACTTTTGAATCATCGTTCTTCCAAAATTTGAGGTATTTGTCATGAAATGAAGTTTTGTGTAAGTAAAGTAAGTAAGTAATTCCTTTATTTAGAGAGGGTAACACGGTTGGCTAAGTCAATCTTCCCCGAGGCCCTATTTATTCATTTATTTCCCCGAGACCCTATGTATTTATTGTGCGAGGACATCTGTATTTTTCCTAGTTTCGTCGTTCGTTTAGTTGAAATGGAAATGGAAAATGGTTGCCAGATATTTTTTCAATGGGCCATTGGCGACCTACTGTACTATCGAAAGTAGTCCCGCCGGGAACTTGCTTCTATTGAATATGACATAAGTTTCCATCGTGTAGACATTTGCGGTAACGTCAAAAGTTTGGCGGAAGTTCATCAGTGCAATGGTCGAAAATTTATTAAGAAACTGAAGGTTTAAAATGATTTTATTTTGTTTATTGTATGTTAGAATAAAAAAAAGATCAGCTCTAGTTCGTGATTTGTTGAATAACAATTCACTATTTGTCAGTCAGATGTATGCAGATAAATCACTCGCGTTGCTGTATTGTATGCTGTGTTGTGGCAAAAAAAAAAAAGGATTTCAAATGGCACCCCAATCTAGAATAGCAGTCGAAGCCATTTCCAATTTGGCCACAACAGTTACTGTTGACTGGAACGTTAAAGCAAGAACAAATATACAAACAAATAATTTATCTCCCCCTCATTGACATCATACATGCACCTTATGTTAACCGTATATTGCTTCATATGGTTATTTGGAATGCTATACCCGAAATACACTAAATATTGATAGGTATATGTTTACTTATTTTTTGTCAGAAAATCCCAACCAAACAAGAGCTTTTCAATGGGGAGAAGATTATATTTTCAGCAGATACTGGACTTCTTAGTTCACTTGGAGCTCGATCTTCAATGAAAGTCTCTAAGGTTCGCGTTTGAAACGAATGCGGATCTTTGTGATTTTTTTTCTTTGATTTATTTAAAGGTCAATGATGACTCCTTTCGCATTCTCCACTTATATTGTCTTATTCTGCAAGAAACAATACGATACTTTGCCATTTGGATAATACTAGTCTTTGTGTTGACTTCCCTCTTGAATGTTACAAATTTACAGTAATTTTCTTTGTTGCCAAATCTAAAGGGTCACTTGAGAATCCTAAACCGCATCTCATAAATATGTTCATTGCTCTTAAATGATCTGTTTTAATCATTGATTGTCAATAAGCCAGACAAAGAAGTTATTTTACTATATGGCGTATGCATTTTTTAAATACTTTTAAAAACTCTAATTCATGGGAGAAAATCAGGTTGATCAGAGAAACGTTTATTTTCTAGAACAGTAAGATATGTTGTTATTGTTAAGGGTTTTAGTTTGTTAAGAGTTGTTAGAAACATCTTAATCATAATTAGTCAGTTCTGAAGTAAGAAAAAATACGAAGAAGTTTAATAAGAAATGAGTAGTGTCTTATATGGCTTACGGCAACCTTTTCTACAATGAGAAACGATCTATCTTATACGGAACCGTTTCATTAAAAAGAAAAAAAACAAAACAAAAAAAAAAACTATAGACTTGATGTCCATGCCAATGAAAGTAAAGTTCCCGAAACCTACATGAAAGATTATTATTATTATTATTATTATAATTATTATTATTATTATTATTATTATAACATACTGGATAATGTTTCGACTCGAAACTTCCGAATGCGTGAGTCAGTCATAGAGTCATTGAGCCAGTAAGTAAGTAAGTACAAGCAAGAAAGTACTTCAATTTATAAGGGTTGCAGAAAGGTTGGTGTAACTTATAATACCAAGGTACCTCAAAGTATAATTACGTGCAATTGGTGAGTCATGGACAAGGCCTGTTTTCCTATTGGAACCACTTCTATCTCATAACAATACGGAACTGTTTCATTAGAATCTCTTCATTCCAGGGTTGATAACCATGTCGATGAACGTATAGTTCCCTAAACGACATAAAAGAGGTATGTAGGCAGAAGCTGGGCACGAGTTAGTAACACAATCCGCATCTTGTAAAGCTAGAATGCCCATCTATCCAATAATCCAGGTAATTCTGGTACCGTAGTAACCGGCGTTGTGTTTACTTTTTGCCATAAAATTCTTCCTGTGCATTTTTCGGGGGAAAATCTTTCGAGAACGATGCAAACGTCCCACAATCTTGCCTACAAGTCATATCAAAATGCTCGTTTGCTCACATTTTGTGCGTATGTTGGAAAATACGAACAGTTTCTGTAGAAATCGGCCGAATAGGCCTTGGCCGAACCTTGTTTACCAACTTTGAATCGGATGTTTGGAAAAATATATAAAAGCAGTTTTTCGTTCAAGCAGAAATAAAAAGTCAAGTTAATTCTCCATTAGATACGCGTTTTACTTCATCGCAAACGTTTATATAACATTGAACAACACAAGAAATGTATTCGCTTCCATCAAATTTTGTAGCGAAAGCACCGTAGTAACCGGTGTTGGGGCCGTTTCACCGGCGTCAACGTTGGACAGGGTGATATTATTGTTAGTAGATTATTGTTGTTTTAGTGCAAGAACGATGAACCAGAAACCAATTTCACACATTATTACATTGCGAGAATGTTCAAGATAAACGACCAACTGTATCCCTTAAATACAGTTGGGCATTTGTATACTGGTCCCCTAACTTACTATGGGGATTTTAGAAAGTTAGGTCCGTAGGTTTCAAACCCTGCATTACAAACCTATACACGCTATATATACTTATATGAAAATCATTACGAAATGGTATTACGTTTTTGCACACAAAAGAAATGGTAATTGATATTTACTCTCCCAGTTTGTTAACTGTTTCAATAAAAGATAATTTCTATTGTGATTAGACAATTTGATAAAGAAATTGCCATTACAAAATAATAATAAAAAAAAAATAGGTTTTAAAATGTTTTAAATGCACAAGGGAAGAAACTCCATTCTGATCTATTTTTGACAATAGCGACGCGGTACAGTTGACAAGCCTCTTCGCTTTGCACGTGCAGTGTTCGGTCAATAGTTATATCGAGAGAAAAGTCACTTTACCGGTGTGCATTATCGTTGTATAGATCTTAAAACTAAAATTTCACTCAGTGGGGTCATAAGGTAAGTTAATTACCCGCTTCGCGACAGGTGGGCATGATATTTTCCTGACCTGTTCGGGCTCTCGGTGCATGCTTTTGGCTGGACAGGTCAGGAAAATATCATACCCACCTGTCGCTCAGCGGGTAATTACTACGTAGTGAGACAATACTTCCCTTCATGGTGCATGGCTTGATGCAAAAGTTTTAACCATATGTTCTTAACAGACATTTCTTGCCTAACCCGAGATAGAGATGTACACTATACACTGAGATACAAACGTCTTTTTAATGGGGATGTCTCAAAATAAGATACCAAACTTTCATACATTGTGTATCCGTTTTGAGTTGCTGGTCAGGCTGACGCTTACCAGGAGCTGCATAGTCACAGGTTGATAGATGGTCATATATTTTGTGTTGATGAAGTTCTGGTTTAGAATACAATGTATATATACATGTGCGCTAATCGGCTAAGCGATCACGCCAATGCTGATCTGTGCATTGATGGAAAGAGCGGGGTTTCTCATGATATTTCTTGTCTACGCACAGTATTGTATATCGTGTCCTTACCGCGGTGCAAGAAAACTTTCTTTTGTCAGGTTGCATCAAAACTTTAAAAACTTACACGGTCAACAGTTAAGGCCATGAAAGAGGACCGCACTGTTTCCGGGCAAGTCTCCCAGAACCTGACTATTGGTACTCTGTGCACATTTCTTTCTCCATAGGTTAAATACCACGGAAACGGCGGTTCTAACCCGGTATGACTAAACTTGTTGACAGGGATGTTAAACCACAATGAAAAAAATACTAGTTTTCAAATCAGCGAAAGACGGCTTATGAACGAACCGAACGTGGCCATCACTCTTGGGTCTGCATCAATACGAACCAGATATTGGACCGACCGAGCTACCGCACCCGGTTTTGGACTTAAATAATAAGTTGCTTAAACAGCAGTCACACATTAGCGTATAACCCAAATGCGCGCCGGTCGTATGAAAAATGAAAAATCGCAACACGCTGAAGATTTTGGACGTATAAAAATTAATTTTTACCTTTAACTCGCTTTAGCAGTCACACATTAGCGCATGACTAAGCGTATGCAGGACGTAAAAAAACCCTCAAAGTTTTAGAGTACGCTTGTGTTACGTCCCAGACACGCTAAGCACGCGCTATAGACGCGCAGCAAACGTTCAACGCGCGTCTCAACCACGCTTGTGGCACGCTACTGAAGCATTATCTCATAAAATCGGAACGCGCATGAAGCGAACAATGACGTGCCTAAACTGTGCGCCAAACGCATTCGAAGCGTACTCAACGCGCCTGTAACGTGCGCGGAACTTATTCGGAACATATAAGTCACACGTCTGCAACACGCCGAGCTTCTAGAAAATTTTTAAGCATGTTTAAAAAATCTTTTGATCCCAAACGCGCACGAAACGCGCGACGATATTTAGCGACGTGCAGCGACGAGCACCGGATGAACATCAAGCGTACCGTACCCAACGTACTCGTAACGCGTTTTCAACGTGCCTGCGACGTGCGCCTGGCGTATGTGGAATTTTGCATTTTTTTTTCAGTACGCCCGGTGCGCGTTTCACTTATACATTAATGTGCGACTACTGTTTTAACCGCAGTTAGTCAATTGCTTGTTCAAACTGATGTTTAACCTCTTTGTTAACATTTTTCAGTTATGTCGGGAGAGAACCCCACCTGCGTGTTTCATCAGTTATTTTAGTTTTATTATTAGGGAATTGTACGAGAGCGAGGGTTCGAAACCCCAATGCTCTACAACTTATCTACTGAAATCTCCTCACAAAAATATGCAATATCACCAACTATCTTATGGACTTCTTGATTTTTTTCATTGATTTGTCGGAGTTTAAAACAAAAACTATCAGAGATACAAATACTGGCAGATAAAGCAAAGAACACTTACAACTGGTAAACACAAGTTACAAGTGACGCACCTGGGCGTGGCGTACGGCAGCAAACTTTACTGTCAAATGATTCGTTTTCAACTGGCACATATAACAAAGAACTTACATGTAAGCACGGGATGCACAAGGCTTTTGGTAAGGAGGCATTGGATTGAGTCTTTTATGTAAAATATTCGATCATTTTTGTGTGCTTTAGCCGTCTACCGAACGGAATGTTTTGTTGTAGCGTTGAATAATTCTGTCAGTATATATATTTGTATAGTCATCCGTCCCCTTTCGCTGATTCTAAAATTTTATTTATTAGAGGCAGGATAACTGATAGTTCCGATTTGACATTGGCTGTAGGCCGAGGTCGTAAAGCAAGAAAACAAACAAATGAACGAACGAACACACGAACAAACATTTTATTTACAATGGAATAGTTGGATAATTGAACTTGTTCTGAAAGTGCGTCGATGTAGTGAAATATCTTGAGATAATCCCTGACTTTTTGTCAATGTATGGTGTATTTACAACTCAAAATACATCTCAGATTAGGCAAGAAATGTCTATTATGACGTTTAAAAACGATTCTAGGTCACCTAAAATTAAGCCACTTCCAAGATAGCCGCCAAATTAAAGATGCCTACAGTCCTATAGGGGCTCTGTCAGGTAAAGGTTAAAGTATGCAATGATGAGGAAATGGCACAATTAGAAAGAAACCCCTACTCCAAAAACCGATATGGGAACAAAACTAAATTAACAATAAGATACTTATATGTATACTAAGAAAACTTATCGTATGCTTTTTGGACAGCTATTTTTCCAATTAGTGCAGGCCGCTTTGTAAACCCGTGGCAAATTTTTGCTAAAAGTGAGAAACATGCATTTTCCTGTAGAAAAATAAACTCCAGTTATAAAAAAAATGTTTCCATTTTTTTTCATGACGTTTTAACGTCATATTGACGTCACATAAGATGGTACCCATTTTTGCGTAGTAAAATGCCTATAAATAGAGCTGAATTAACCCATTTATAGTAAATATTGGACATAACTTGTATATTTTGATCAGTTGTGCTAATATTATAAAGATGACATCATGTTTATATATTACAAATGCAATTTTGAATTATCTGAGAGTAATAATGATGTACAAATGACGTTAGTATGTGAAATACATGTCACTGTGTAGTGTTGTTTGCAGTTTTGGTAAAATGTTGCAAACAAGACTATTCTTTTAGAAAATATATATTCCCTATCAGAAAAGAAGAGGTTTCTAATTTTCGAAAATTGTTTTGACGTCAAAGTGACGTTCCGTCGTAAAATGACGTGTACACTAACTTTGTCGTATGTCAAAATTATTGATTGAAGGCTAAACGAAAGTACAGGAAGAGCTACATGTGTTACTATCACCCCGGCGTTGGCAATGGCGTTTGCGTCGACGTGGCACAAATGTTAAAGTTTTTGAATAAAAAGATATGTACATGCTGATGGATCACGTTGATACTAGTATTTTGCATGTTGATGGATATTTTTCTGAAGTGTTAAGCTGTACTATCATGACTCATCTGGATGACCTTGAGATCAAGGTCATAGACTTAAAAAATGTGTTGAAGTTTTGGGTTACAGATTTTATAACACTACTTCTCTTGAACATAAAACTGGATCAAATTGAAACTGGTAGATATTCGTCTGAAGTTTGATGCTGTACCATCATGACCCACCTGAATGACCTTTCGCTCAAGGTCGCAGACTTAAAATTATGTTAAATTTTTTGCTTGTTGTGTTTGGAACTGTGTAATGCTTGAACATATGGATGGGTGTAGTTGATACTTTCACAGGGCAAATGTGCAATAATAAGCAGCTATACGCTTGCGTAAATGTAACTTAAAGGTGCCTTAAAAATATATTTAAGCAACTTAAGACTGCTTAAATAGCACTTTTAAGTCACATTTAAGCAGCTACTTAAGAACTTTATGATATACCTTTTTAGTGTTATAAGCAACTGCTTAAAGGTCTTTAAATCTTAATTTTAAGCAAGCTTTCATGCGACTTAATTATACTTAACACAGCACCTTTAAGCATTTTAAGCAAGCACATACAATACTTAAATCTGCTTAAGACAACACATTTAAGCTTCATTAAGCATTGCGAAACGTGTCCTTAAATTTAAGGTTTAAGCATACACGCAAATGCCTTAACTTTGCTTTACATTGCACATTTTAAGCATCATTAAGCACTACAAAATGATACCTTACATTACAGTGCTAGTGAAGGACATATGCGACTGGATTTGCTTAAAATAGCACATTTTAAGCACAACCGTTACTATGCTTTTCATATCAATGCTTAAAAATTGCAATATAGTGTATCTTAAATGGAAATAGTTATGATCGCTTCTTGCAATATTAGGACAAGAAAAGTAATGTAATATATGGCAATGATTAAGGTCAACCCTTAGCAAAGGTGAGGCTTTGCCAGTTCCTGGTACATGCATTTGCTTATTTTTACCTTCATAATGACCGTTGTTCATATAATTACTCTTTTTGTATTGAGTCAAGTTAAACATGACATCTTTACAGATCACCACAGTCCTTTGTTTATGTTTCGGTTTTTCTGTTCCATTAGAAGTATTGGTCAAGTTAAATGCGATATACAATACCACAAAGACGAGTTTCATGACCATTTACTGGCATCATTGCCATTGCATCTTTTAATGTGGAGAAAGTGGTCAAAGTAACTTGGTTTATAAGATGTTACGAAAATAGATGCACTCCGTATGTCTTCTTGTATTCTGTAACTTCAGATTGAAATTATGCCAATGTAGAAAACAAAAACAACAACAAAAAAAAAATCTAAACTCGTCAGGTAAGTCCTTTATACAATGCTACTGATCTTATTCATATATCTATCATCTTGAACATTTATCAAAGTAAAATGAGTCAAGAGGCTTAGGTATATGTTCTTTGGTGTATGGCTATTAATTTTGAAATATTATGATAAGCCAGTGCCAGAGGCAGGATTGGAGGACGTCCTAGAATACATCTGCCATGGAGAAAATATAACAAAGAGCTGTTTATTGTAATCATTTTATTCAAAAGCATTTACATAAAACATAATAGGTTTACACTGCTTCCAAAGGATCAAACTTTTATATTTTATTTTTATTATATATCTATGAAGTGATCTTCATATAGACCACTGGCTCAAACATAACAAAAACATGTTGACAATGTTGAAAATAACTATTGACAATTGAGCCGCATCATGAGAAAAAACAACAATGTGATTTCCAAAACAGAGCTGTACAAGCACAGAAGATGGCTAAAGACTGGAAATTTAGGATTTAAAAAGTAGTGGAATTGTTCTATCCGTGAAGTGAAAACAAGTAGCTAAGTAGCTTATCTGTGGCTTTGTTTTCATGTAGAATGTTGGTTTTCTCATGACGCTGTTCAATGAAACCTCTCTGTGAGGCGATTCAAACGAGTACTTACAATCTATATTTTTGGACTGAGAAAAGGAAAATATGTACCCTTCTTCGTCCCATTTTCTATACATTTACAAATACAATCTTAACTAAATGTTATGAACCACTGCAGAAGCTGAGGGTGAGGTTATGGCCATGTAAAACCGGTTTAAGCCCGCCAGTAAGTTTGTGTTACTGATCGTTCCAAGTCGATACTTCTGTGGTGGTTCTTTTTGTTTTATGTTTTGGTGTATAATAGTTTTTTGTGCTGTTGGCGCCTTATGTATGTTTTCATATTTTTGGTTAAGTTAAGGTAACTGAGTGGCCACCTATTGGGAAAATAGCTGCTCATTCGGCTTACGATATGTTTCATGGTATAAGTACCTGATTGTTAGTTTGGTTTTTTCCCACCTCGGTTTTTGGAGTGGGAATCTTTTTCTGATTGCGCCTTTTCCTGATCTTTGCCTACTTGTACCTTTTTATACATTTCACCTAAAATCCAATATACACCGGACAGGTAACTACAATATATGCATGGTATTTATTGGAAATATGTTGTCTCGGCTATTGTTGTCAAAGGTGAAATTGATAAAGTAACAAACTTTGAGGACAAAAATTACTCATCAGGTTAAATATGATTTCTGAGAAGAAACATAACAGCCAAGCAAATGCTATTAGCTGTCTTTCAATTGCACTAAAACTGTGGTATTTAAGTCACTTTAACATTTATGAAGAAATCTTTAATTTTTGCTTGTAAAATGAAACAAATTCAAAAGTTTTTAAACACAATAAATAGGCGCGGACTTGTGTAAAAATTACCATAACTGCTGGTGCTTTAATTGTATTGTCAATTGACCACAAAAAGCTTGATGCTTGATGTCAGCGAAAAACCCTAGCTCCTTAAATGGCATTGAACGAAATAGTTCGTTTTTAGTTTGCTTTTTTCTTGTGCCTAATCAACAGAGATGGTTTGTTTTCACAAGAAGCATTTTTGAAGCTGTCCTAAGGTTTTCTTTTGAAAAAAAAAAAAATAAATAAAAAAAAAACAATAAATATGTTACATATCAAGAAAACAGTATTAGCAAACAATTTAGCAAACACATCTCTATGAACAGATATTATTGCATAAATACTCGTGTCACACGATTTTAACAGCCGTTTATTAATGAAGAGAAAGCCATGCATTAATATTGCAATTCACGCGCGCACGTGCTGTTAATACATGGCTTTTACTTATGCTCGTTACCGGGCGCCTCGCAAAGCACGTGCTAATAATAAGAAATTAAAGTCTGCCCGGAACAAGCATAAAAACGAAAGCTTTTGCGCGTATGAAAATGCGTTGAGGCTGTAAAGTATAGTGTACCGTTATTTCTATCGTTTCTGCAGATTTTATGCATTAATAGCGATCACAAATGATTATGTCATTCATTAACATTCGCCAGGTCCCTCGGGGAGTGTTGAAAACCTCGGGCGTAGCACCCCTCGGAACCTAGCGAATGTTAATGAATGGAAAATCATGTTTGATCCCTATACTCTTTATCATATTAAGAAACAAAGAAACACACTATTGTGTGTATTTTATACCTCAGATTAATTTTAACCGGTTTTAAGCAAAATGATAACTGATGTATAGTGAGGCATTTTCAAAGTCCTTTAAAATAAGCATCAGATCGTGGATGGATGCTTTGAAGTGTAGAATTTCTGCAGCTAAGAAGCTTTTCCTTATCATTACTTAGCAAAGCCATGGTAAAGCAATACAATCTGTTATGCAATGACCAGATGCAAAAGATCCATCAAATTTGCTAACCTTACAACCTATAAATCAAGGAGACACAACATTTATTGACATTTGCTTTACTGCCATATCCGAGATTTCACATAATGGAAATTCATACATGTGGACAATATTTAACAAATATACTGCATATCATTCCAATAAAAACCAAATACATTCAAATCAAAAATGCTACCAAGAGTTTGTCATGTTTATTGAAAGTTTGATTTAATTCTCTTTCTTCATTTTTTCAATACCTGCATCCGAACACATGCAAAGGCTAAAATTTTCCATGACACAAAACAAAGGCGGTTGGCTAAGGGGTTAACATTTTCCATTACCATTGTTCAAAAAAAACAATTCATCACCAAAAAGTTTCTTTCCATGAAAATGTTAATATCTTAGTGTTAAAATGCCGAAAATTCCTCAAATTTGTGATTGTTTTGTCGAAATGAATCTTTATCTAGTAAATCGCAAAACAATTTTGGATGGAATATAATCTTTATTTAAATCAAGGGTTGCTTAGTGCATACCAATTTCAAATCTGATAACTTGTTAATAAATATTGCCTTTAAAGAAGTTCAGGTATGGGAATTATAAGAAAATATATATATCAAACTTTTAGTAGTATATCAGCAATTAAATTGTTGATAGAAATGGTTCACACCAGGGGAGTACTCTGAACTTTTGCGTATACATAGGGTCTGCCCCAGCATTAGCTTCCTAGCCCCAAATAAATAGCTGGACTGATGGAACACCCCTAAAATATCTATGATTTCTAGCATACCAAACAAATATGCAAAATTTTTGTAAAAACCAAACATTATTCCTACTTTGTTAAATAAGACCAATAAAAATAGCCAAATTTTTAAGTGACACCCCCTCCCCTATCCCCCGAACAAAAATATACATGTACAGTGGTGTTAGGGCGGCTAAAAACCCAAATTAGCCGTTTTAACGGCTAATTTATTTGTTAACGGCTAATTGTAAAATTTCGCGGCGAAATTGTGTGAAAAACAAAAGTCAGCGCAGAATTTCGCCGCGAAATTCCGCCGCGAAATTGAAATTCCGCCGCGAAATTCCGGATTTCGCGGCGAAATTCCGGATTTCGCGGCGAAATTTCGCGGCGGAACACGGAGAAAACTTATACCTGTCATTATGCATACCAATCAATTGATCGGTATTTCGCGGTGTTTCGCGGCGAAAAAGATGACAGTCACAAAAGTTTTTTTTGTTTAAATTTGATTTTAATTTGGATGTTTTTTGTATCATTTCAAGTCGTATCAATGTTTTGTTTGCAATTTTGTATAATTATCGTTTTAGTCCCGACAGTCACAAAGGTTTTATTGTTTAAATTTTATTTTAATTTGTATGCCTTTATTTCTTTTCAATTCGTATAAATATTTGTTTTCTTTTCAACTTTGTCTTTTAAGTTATGCTTGAAGTTTTTGAGACCCTAATAATCGGCTTTGTGTTTATTTTCATGCTTCTTTTTAAGATTAATCAGACTTACCCGATAATATAAAATCCTATTATCTAGCTTAATTAACAGAACAAATGCTTATAGCGGCGTAAGCAATTTTTATTGGATGATTACCCACAGATTTGTTTGTTTGTATTGAGGCTGAACGTCCCAGTCACCAATTTTTAAGTCATGTCTGGACGGAGCTACCGTTTTCGAGTGTAGGACAAAACACCCCACGGACAAAAACACCCCACGTCCATTTTGGTATATGTGGACAAAAACCACCACATGTTTTTGGAAGGCTGACACAACACCCCACGCCCAAAAGTATAACATGGACAAAACATCCCATGCAGATTTTAAAATTAGGACAAACCCCCCCCCCCTCATGTTTTTGCAGTGTAGATAAGCAGACGGAAGCAGACAGAAGCATCCTATTGCAAACAACATGCATTTTCTGGTATTTTGTATTATCACTTCTTTTTCCTTCTTTCAATTCTATGTAGATGAATGGACATTTTCTTTGATGTCATTCCAATTATCACTTACTATATCAAATGCATGTATTTTAATTTTGATAGTTTAAGAAATAATATTGTGCTAATTGAGTGCTATTAAGGTAATTTAATTGTCTAATCATTCAATTAACTCAAACTCCTTTTCAATCTGTCTGTACTAAAATGGTTGTTTTTCCATTGAAGTCAAATTGTTGATTGCTTGTTTGTCTGATTAAAATAATTTGAAATGTGTTATTATTTTTGTAACAGTCCATATACACATTACCACAACCAGATCTGAAACAAGCTTCAATCTAAAATAAGCTTCATCAACTTTGATTAAAAAAATACATAAGATTTGGCCATGGTTTTATGTCCAAGTCATCGATTCTGTTACGTTAAATGGATAGTTAAAACATAAGACATTCTTATTGAAATCAAATTTGGTTATGATTTCTTGTCCAAGTCATCAATTTTCAGTTATGTTATATGGTGAGCTATAAGACATTAAATATAAGCTTTGATAAAGAAAAAGATAAGTTTTGGTTAGGCCATCAATTTTCAGTCATGTCATATGGGGAGCAAAGAAAAACATGAGGGGTGTTTTGTCCTAATTTTGAAATCTGCATGGGGTGTTTTGTCCACGTTATACTATTGGGTGTGGGGTGTTTTGTCAGCCTTCAAAAAAACATGTGGTGGTTTTTGTCCACGTATAACAAAATGGACGTAGGGGGTTATGTCCGTGGGGAGTTTTGTCCGTATACCACCGTTTCCTGGGTATTAATTAGTACTGTGGGTAGTTAATGTGCCTTACTCAAGGAAACAATACGGTGTCGCCAGTGCAGATCGAACTCATGACCTCTCGATTCGGAGTCTGATGCACTACAACTATGCCACAGCGATCCCAACCCACAGATGTATACAAGTCTTTGGATTCAACATGATGAAGCAATTGGCTTCATCTCTTCTTTAGACAATCATTTAATCGCCTGTGGTAATGACACTGCTAAAAGCATCAGTGAATTTTCGATTACGTCAGGTGGACGCCGTTACGTTGAAATCGATTTAGTCGAAACGACATTTGGTCGCATACGACCTTCACCGGGTCGATACGATATTCGGTCGAATACGAGCAGTATATCAACGTACATATACAAAACTGTGTCGAATTTGTCAATAATTGTCGGGGTTCTTTTGCTAACCGTTTTGAGTTAAAAAGGTGTTGTGTTCCTTCTAAAATCTACATGTACTGTTGGCTTGGAACATGTACACGCATGTCGAATGTCAAAACCTCATTGTATACAAGGCACAATACACTAGAAAAAAGGAGGATACTGTGTTTAAAACAAAGTATTGTAGTTCATACTTGTACACTAATTTTGTGTAAGAAATGGGTCATATAAAGTTTTTAGTTTATTTCGGTACACACATATACAGTAAGGGCCACGAGTACGCACCGTGGCAATATGAGCGCTTGCCGCATAAATCGATGGTGAATAGATTAATTAGAACAAAGTTGTTCGCAGAAGCCTAGTGGTGGATTGTATGAATTGACCGGAAACAAAATATCCTGTGTTCGATTCCTATTTTCGTTGGATTTTATACTTGAGCAAACCCGGTTAACATGTATTACCCTGAAAGTGTTGTCGCCATGGGACTCAAACATTGTTGACTGTTAAACTGAACTCAGGATGATCTTCGCTAGTTGTACTTCTACAAGGCAAGTTCAATGTATAAATCGATATGATTGCGATTAGTCTTGTACTGGCATACATAGAGGACGATCAGAGTGGTAACCAGCAAGCCCAAATGTCAATATGTCTTTTTATGTTTTGTCGTTTTTACATGGTTGATCTCAAAATAAGTTATCGTAGTTCAAACCTTAAACGCTATAAAGTGAAGAAATTGAGGAAAATGTTAAAAAAGAAAGCAAGGAATCTAACTGTTAATTGAGCAATACCCTTTAGACAATGTTTGTGCTACAAAACAAGGCACAAAGTTAGATTGCCCCTGCCCATTGGGACCTAAAGAAAAATATGGGCTGATTGTGCCTCCAGGCAAAGCTTATACGCTATTGACTGATCACCTGATTACTGGTTTACCGTTCATATCTGTACCTGCCACGTCCCATAAAATGGAGGCAGCATCCAAACATGACCATAGCTGTTGATCGGGATGTAAAGCGTCTATTCAAACAAACAAAGTTAGATTCAACGAGCTGGTTCATTACGTTATAAATATTTTCGTATATCCATGATTTCGCTATCATACCATGTAATACTAATGGAAAAGTCGCGTTATGCACGTTTTTCATTTTTATACATGCATAATTGTACATACTGTTAATGTGGACGTAAATAACGATCTATACTAGGAACAGATGAATCATAGTGTGGTCATTAAATTAAAAATAAATAATTTTATGTTAACATTTACAGGTATTTCGCCGTGTTTCGCGGCGAAATAGGAAATTTAAACTTACCTGTTGTAAACGTTAAAATACGAATTTCGCCGCGAAACACGGCGAAATTTCACCGCGAAAATCGGATTTTCGCGGCGAAAAAAATAACCGATTAAACGTTTAAATTTACCTTTGGCCGGTGAAATTTCGCGTTGGTTTCGCCGCAAAAAAATCACAAGTGATCAGCGCGAACAGTGCAAAAATGGGTTTTTAGCCATAACACCACTGTATATATCCCCCAAAAAACTTAACCGAAACAAATATTTATATTTCATGACCCCCCCCCCCCCTCTCCCCCCAAAAAAATTGAAATTCAAAATGTTGACCAAAAAATCAGCCTCACCTATGTAGCCAGAGTACCCCCACACACAACTGGGTGGTTCACACTCTCTGAAAGCAGCTACAACAAATTGGCATATCCTCAAGTTTACACTGCAAGGGGCAGTCGAAACAAAAATCAATATGACTGGGTAAAATTATTTTTACATGCATATGTTGCCCATTTTCTCATTATAATAGTTTGTTCTATTTTTAAAATCACTAGTTTTCCTCGTGTGTTGAAATAGCCCTGCCAAATGCTAAATAAAATTTCTATCTATCAAACTACTACACTAAACATTTACACATAATATAATATTACAGAGCAATAATAATTGAGCCTGTGCATGAGAAAACTAAGAATTTGCATATGCGAAAAAAAAAGACGCAAATCAGCTGTGCAGTCAGCGCCTTCGTTTTTGCTACACGGATAGTACAATCTTCTTCTTAAATCCGAAATTTCAAGCTTCTAACCATATTCTTTGCTTGTACAGCTTGGTTTGTATCAGACCTGGTGGGAACCGAAAATTGTTGGTTTTCTCACGCACAGGCTCAATTATGTAATAAAACACGGAGCTGTCAAAAGAGATCTTTGAACAAAAGAAATTTGCCTGCTGTTAAATATTATTAGTTAGTTTCATGCTGTACCATCCCTACCCACCTCACTGACCTTGAGTTCAAGGTCACGGACTTAGAAATTTTATGTTATAGTTTTATGGTTAAAGATATAAACGTCTATATCTCTTGAATATATAAATGAATCAAATTGATTCTTTGCATGTCGGTAGATGTTGGTGTGACGTTTTATGCTGTACCATCACGACCTGCATGAGTGACCTCGAGGTCATGGTCATGGAACTTAGATTTTGATTGATATAGTGGCAAGGAACAAGTCAGGTGAGCTACGCTGTCCTGCGGCATCTCTTATTATTCATATGGCATATGCAATAGACAAAAGTCTTTCTTTTCCTTAAAACAACAAACACACTCTGGTGTGTGAATCAGGCGTGTGACGGACGTAAAAATGAATGTCAATACGCTGACATTCAAGTAAATTTCTGTTACGTCTCAGAAACGTTAGCGCACGCTACATGCGTGTATTAGAAATTAAACGTGCGTCTCATGTATGGTTTGGGCATGTACGTATCTTACGAATATGAAAATTCGTAACTAAGAAGTGATGCATAGCTTGAAAAAATCACACGTCCCTGATGGGATTCGAACCCGGACCGCCGGGGTAGAAATCAAATGCTCTAACCACTGAGCCAAAACGTCGACTCCCTGACGCAGTATGTCAGAGATTGTACTTATATGATACATTGTATCGAATAACTGTGCTATTTATAGAAGCTACGCATCATAGATAATCTCGAATGAATGAGCGGTGCAATGGGACATAACACACCCCAATTTCGAGGAAGTAATCATTTATGATTACGAGAATGTCATTATAATGACTAAATGACTCAAATGGTCCATTTCCGACGAGCCCCCATCTTTCGAATATGAAAATTCGTAACAAAGAAATGATACATAGCTTAAAAAAAATTCCACGTCCCAGATGGGATTCGAACCCGGACCGCCGGGGTAGAAATCCAATGCTCTGACCACTGAGCCAAAGAGTCGACTCCCTGACGCAGTATGTCAGAGATTGTACTTATATGATACATTGTGTCGAATAGCTGTGCTATTTATAGAAGCTACGCACCATAGATAATCTCGAACGAATGAGTGGTACAATGGGACATAACACGTATCAGAAGCATTCAGCAAGCGCTCAAACCAATATCTCAGACATTGGGAACGCGCATACCTGTAGCACACACTGACGTGCCTAAAGATTCAATGCGTCTTTAACACGCCTATACAAGACAAACGTATGGGATACGTCGAGCTTTTCAGTTTTAAGCATGCTTGTATTTGGCACACTGAAGCACTCTATTTTCTTAAATTCAGACATGAATATTTTACCCCGGATTTCATTTTATTGCATATAAGAATTTCATGGGATATCAGCTGCACTTTGATTCGTTTCTGTTCAAGCATGATAAACCGTGCTTCATGTATTTTAAGAAATTAAGGGTCAGAAAAAAACAATGTCGATTCGGTAGCATGTGTACCAAAAGTCGCCAAAATAAGTGCATTAAATCGGCTGTGGTTGGCTCCATGCAATATCTGTCTATGTTGAGCGTTAAATTTGTCAAGTTTGTTTATACGATCTATAGAAACGACGTGGTTACTTTTCTTACCATTTACACCTCAAAAAAGCATCTAGCACGGGGTTGTTTGTTTTATTGAAAAAAATAAACAGTTAAGTTATCCCAAAGAATGAAGTTCTTATGTGTAATGAAAAGTATTTCACTGATTATGAAATGAGAGACAGCATTGAAGTAAGAATATGGTTGTAGCCTTTTCACTTTTCCCCAGTATATTTGCATATTATGGCTGTGGATGGGAGTATATTGTGCATAATATTCTTATATCGCCCTCGTGTTTGCTCGGAACATATATATCTTATCTTTAATTTGTAATAAATTGTGCCTAGTGAAGATAAACAATATTTTTTATACAGCTGTATACCATATGGGCCACAACGTGAGAAAATGTACCCCCGGGGGGGGGGCACTCCCTGGTAAGCAGTGTACCGATGCGTGATCAAAAAAACGATGAGAAAGGGTACTTTTTTTCAAGAAGGGCAGTGCGCAGCGCTGACATCATTTAGGGTAGGCAAAATGTCGTTTTTGTGGAAAAAGGGTATGTTTTTTACAATTCTGCTAAAACGCTGTGAAAAGGGGTGGACCGAGGCGTCCTTGGCCGATATGTTTTGGGCCGAAATGACTAAAATGTCTAAAACCTAAGGGACAAGATATGATTTTCCCTTTCTGTTCAACAATGTGTGTTGCTTCAATAGAAATTATTGTTTCTGCTAATTGAGTAGTTCATACAAATAAAAATGGTTTGTATTAAATCTTGTCTTTTGTACCCTGCTCTCCATAATGCTTGCTATATGTAAGTGCTTGGTATTTATCTACTATATCAAGATTAATTTCAAGTATGTATAGAAGCCTAGTGGTGTAGTGGGAAAGCTGCTTGCCTTGTAAACCAGGGGTCAATTCCAGGCTTCTCCAGTTTTTCGTACAAGACTTAAACTAATTTCCTATCGCCATATTACCTTAGCTGTTTAGTGGGACAAAACACAAAATTAACCAACCAACCATTATTTCATATATATTTGTGTCAATTTTCTGTGTACATTTGAACAAATTCAGATGCTGAGGGCAAAGCTTGAAAGCCCTGAAACAATTTAAACCCCCAATACTTTATTGCTGACAGTTCCAAGGCGATACTTCCTCTGTGGTTAGTCTGTTTCTCGTTTCAGTGATGACAATTTCTTTTGTATGTGCATTTTAAGGTTTACCATCTTTTCTTATTGTTCCTGTATGTTGCCTATTTGTAACTTTAGCTATTTCATGTGTTGATTGCATGACCAAATGTTTGTTTATGATCATATCAGTTCCACATTTTTAAGCATTTTAACCCAACAGAGCCAAAGTCTCAAAGGTGATCTTATAGGATAGGCAGGTACCTGGCATCCATCTTCCGTTACTGTAGTCTGTCTATATTTTAAAATTACTTCTCTGAAGCCATCAGGCAGATTGTTTGCATATTACACATATAGCATCTTCACGTGGTTATAAAAGAATTATTGCATTCCAGTGTTTTAGTTGACTACAGTGGAAAGGGGTTCTTTTTGACGGGACACAGTGGAAAGGGTCACATTTTAAAGCAAACACAGTGAAAAGGGGGGTCAAATTCTAAATGTCGATCACACTGTTTAGGGTATGTTCAACAATCCTTTGATCACGCATCGGTACACTGCTTACCAGGGAGTGCCCCCCCCCCCCCCCCCCGGGAATGTACCTTAAGACAATTATTTGAGTATTAGACAAACAAAATTACGCTGACTATATGATGTTTCTAGAATCTGTTAATCTTTATTCGACCAAATTATTTCATTTATTTTGTGAGTTATGACCAATTTACTATTTAAACCCTACAGACGTCATTGTCCTGAAAAATGACGTCAAAGTTGCGGTATGCATTTCTGCATGTTAGCAGAGCTTACTAAACTCGATGCATTGGCTTAAAACTGTTTAAGCACTGGTCAGAACCTATTGCTAAGATAGAAGCATACAAACATTACAGGTAATCTGTCGTAATTATTTTGTCTATTTTATGATGATGCGGTTGCTATGGTTATCGTTTAAGGATACATATAGGAAAATTATGTGTAGTATGGACTAAAACAAGGGCAGATAACTCAAAATTTTGACAATAAATATGTTTTAAAACTCATTCATTTGGTAGCCCAGTGTTCAAAGATTACAAATGCAGCGTTATTTCCATAACGCATATTACATATTTTTTTCGCTTTTTGCTGCTTTCTACTAGTAATGTCAGAATGTCCGATGGTACATTTTGTCGCGTTGAGGTTCATATAAGAGTAAAGTAACCTGGTCCGTTTTTCTTTTTTATTATTTTTTATCAGCTTATGTATTGATCTGTCGCGTTTTACAAATAAAATCTGTGTAATTCGTACGGGATGATGCCACTTTCTCCGTCTGCAACAAATGCGACATACATTGTATATACTGAACAAAATTGAAAACGCCACATTTCTTTTGTTTCAAGTCCGGCGTGTGGAGGTTTGAAAATCAATGGCATTTTTATAATACACCTGTTACATATGTTTATGTGACGCATACGTAAAAAGTCGAGAACATTACGCTTAACAAATTTTGTTGTGACGGTCTGATTTTCCACAAAGATTGGTGGAACAACCAATAGGACCTCTTATTGTTTAGATGCTTAACACAATTAAACCTTAATTCAAAATATAGGGTCTACCAAACAAAAGAAATTACCACATGTTATGGATGTTTTACGATGAAAGAAACAAGGGGCAAATACTATGTGTAGCGTTTTCACATTTGTTCAGTATTATAGATGAAATCGCGAAAATGATTATAAGATCTGCAGTGATTCTCTTTGGCTTCATGTCGCCAAATCTGTAGGGTCAATGAAGAGGCTTAAGTAGCCGAAATCACGGTATAGCCCATCTCCTTTCTCATTAATATGTTCACTGCTCTTTAAGGATCTCGGATTTAATTTTATTATATACCAAAATTCTAAAACAGGTAAGATGAAAACTGACAATACTGAATCGCTTTTCAGTCTGGGCCTTTGAATGTGCATCATTATCATTTGGGTGAACCCCCCTTAATTTTAATTTTAAATTTTAAGGCGCGAGTTTTTATTTCATTTTCCAACTAAATTCCGTTTAGAAAAGAGATTGAATCACGTGTCTGAGTGATTAACAAAAATAAATAAATATTAGTCTACCATTGGGATTGAACCCATAACCTGAGAATTGTGAAGCGAGTGTGCTTACCATTACACTAAGGAGATTGTTTCCTATGTCAAAATAACTTAAGACAAATACATAAAGGCCCTGTATCATTTATGGCTTTGTAACCCAAGCGGATAACAAGATCGTCAGGGATTTCGCAGGCCAGGGATTTCGTATGAGTACTTGTTGTATGAGCAGATAAGCCTGGCGTCCTGTTTATGGGACATAGGCAAACAGCATAGCCCAAGATGTGACGCCGCAGAAGGCGGCGTCCCATCTGGGGCTATTCTGTTTGCACAGAGAAATTTTATCCAAAAATAAGATTTAAAAAAAAATGAAAATCACTCCTAACACCCCTAAAAATGAAAGTGGACTCACCCAATTGATAACGATGGGAGAATCCATTCTTCAAATATGGGTTAAATTACCTTAGCATAAAGACTCTCCTGTGGCTCATCGACTGGTGGCTTGGCAACAAGACAGATTCCTTTCCTTATGTCTTTAAACGCAACATAATACTAAAATAGTTCGACAACATTGATTACTGAGGATATTAACGAGTAAATATTGTACTTTGCAGAAGAAGAGAGAAAATTTGTTAAGAATTACATTGATTAAATTCGACCAACATCGAATGGATTCACCTTGAAGTTCATGAAAATATTAACAAGTATGGGTAAAATGATACGGACATTTGCGCTGCAGTTGTAAATCAGAGCCAGATTTACGATCATCACGATTACATGTGGAAAAAATAAAACAAACAGCTGTCTGAATAATTTCATTTCTGAATTTCCTCTTTTCCCTGATATATATTGCTCATGGCCCCGAAATCCTCAACTCCCTAAATTGTGTTTGCTTCCGACAAGGTGAATGTAAAACTAAGCAATTATCAAATAGCAGCTAAATAAGAACGAAATTTGCACTCGAAAAACTAAGTTGGAAAATATTTAAATTGACAAATAGTAACCATGGCTACTAAAACCATAGTACCTAAATGTGCAATCAGCATAAAAATTCAACATCAAAACATGAAACAATAAGAACCAAAACAGAAATAGACACGGTAGGTCATCAAAATAAATAACTTTATAATAGTAGATATTTCCAATGTTTATAATGTGGTACATACCGTATCAAAATCGTGGAAATTGAGCGTGCTCACGTGACCAGGATATCTGCTGACGTCACCAACAGCAATCATGACGATATTGGCGTCATCATCGACACTGATGTCTTGTGGAATAATGACGTCGCCATACACATGCGTGAATCTGTATGTCTATATGTATAAGAAATGACACAAGCTCAAAAGTGTAGAAATACAACGTTTACACATTGTCCACAGAAAATGATTTCATAGTAAGGAATTGAAGTCTTACTAGATTGTTCTGTCAAACAAAGTTACAAATGTAATTAACAGTTTCTTGTTTCGCCGCTGGCTTTGCTGTTAGCGAAACAAAGCAGTAATGTTAGCGAAGTAAAGAACTAATATATTTCGATCGCTGTGGACGAAATAAAGCAGTAATGTTTCGATCGCTGTTAGCGACATACGAGTAAAGCAGAAATATTTCAAATACATTTTAGTTTGTGTTTACACTGACATAACGCATTACATTATAACAACAACAATAATAATAATGATAATAATAACGTGAAGAAGAAGAAGAATAAGAAGCAGATGATGAAGAAGAAGAAGAATTAGAAGAAGAAGAAAAAAAAGAAGAAGAAGAAGAAGAAGAAGAAGAAGAAGAAGAAGAAGAAGAAGAAGAAGAAGAAGAAGAAGAAGAAGAAAAAAAGCAAGAAGGAAAACTCAAATTGCACATCTGTCCAAATATATTGCAGTCCGTTATATTCATACCTTTGGATTGGCCTTAGCGACAGAAAGCAGAGTGACGGCTGCTGTCAAGCACTTCAACGACCACATTGTAATCAACTCTACTGCTTGCCAGTCGTAGCTTTAACACAGACTGTTCCGAGGGTTTTGCCTAGTAATTATGTAAAATGAGCCGCGCTAGGAAACCGGAATCATTGTATGTACCCGAAACAAAGTCGTTTATGGGATCAGCTGTTTTTTCTTTACCAATTTTACTGTTTAGCGCCCTTATTTCGTATCTGATATATTGACATACATGTACTACCTAAATGTCCATGTATATCAGGAGTTCTTAATGATAGAGTTGTTTTTATTTATGCCTATACAACTGGGTCGTTTATGACCTGGTTGGAAACACCAAAACAGCTTTTCTCACGATGAGCGGGAAATAATTACAAATTGAGCCTGTGCGTGAGAAAACCAACAATTAGTTTTCTGACCAGGTCTGACACAAACTGGCCTGTACAGTCACAGGAGATGGAAAGAGGCTGGAAATTTTGGATTTAGAAAGTAAAGGAATTGTACTATCCGTGTAGTGAAAACAAAGGCGCTGATCAGCTTCGCAGTTACTGCGAAGCTGATCTGCGCCTTTGTTTTCACCTATGCAGATTGTTGGGTTTCCCATGCTGAGGCTCAATTGGTCTTGACATGCGAAAACATGCATTATAAAATTGAAATACAAGGCCAGTGCGGATCAGCTTGCTTCAAAATTTCGGAACTGATAGACAGAGCGTGTAGCTTACAGAGCACGCTGATTCTGATAATCATAAAAAGAAGAACTATTAGGAAAACAATTTTTCAAATTAGTCATATCGCGTGCAACATCCCAACATCGATTTGGCTTGAATTGGTTATTGCTTAACGCCCAAGTCAACATTCTAGCTCACCTGAGCCAAAGGCTCACAAGTTGAGCTGCTCCGTCGTCCGTCGGCGTCGTCCATCCTCAGTCTTCAAAGATTTTCTTCTCTGAAACCGTTTGGCCGATCAAGGTGAAAATTTATGTGGAGCCTCCTTGGGTAGCGGCAGTGATATCTTTGTCACATGACCAAGATGGCTGACACGCCCATATACATATATGGTAAATCCCTTCAAAATTTTCTTCTCCAGAACCGGTGGACCGATTTCCAAGAAGATTGGTATGTAGCATTGTAGACTCCATTATAGTTTGATAAAACGATAACCCTAGGATGACCTTGGCCTACTTTACGGCAAGGTCAATTTTGGAAACATAGGCTTTTACATGGGAAACGGTGAAAACAATTGATATTTTGGAAACTGTTGCAGCCTGAGACTTGAAACATGCTAGATGCAGACAGCTGATAGAGGTAAAGAATAAAGGTCAATGTAATTTCTTGACCTTGACCCAAGGTCTTTTAAATATCAAATGTAAGATTATGGTTTTCTCAGAAATGGCTTGGACGATCAACTTGAAATTTTATGTGGAGCCTCTTTGGATAGTGACATTGAAATTTTGTTCGTGATATCTTGGTCATATGGCCAAAATGGCCGCCACGCCAATAACGCCAATATATGGTAAAAACCCATCAAAAACCTTCTTCAGAACCGGTGGGCCGATTTCTACGAAACTCGATACATGTATGTAGCACCAAGGACTCCAGCCCATCATTGTTTGATAAAATGATTACCCTGGGATGACTTGACCTATTTTACGGCAAGGTCAATTTTAGAAACATAGGCTTTTACATGGGAAAAGTGAAAACAATGGATATTTTTGACACTGTTGAGCCTGAGACTTGAAAGTTGCTAGATGAAGACAACTGATGGAGTCGATGGAGGTATATAATTTATCAAGGTCAAGGTCATTTCTTATCCTTGATCCAAGATCATTGAAATATCAAAATTAAGATTATGGTTTTCTCAGAAATCTCTGGCCGATTAAGTTCAAATTTTACGTGGAGCCTCCTTGGGTAATGGCATTGAAATTCTGTTTGCAATATCTTGGTCACATGACCGAAATGGCCGCCACGCCCATATATAGTAAAAACCCTTCAAATATCTTCTCCAGAACCGTTTGGCCGATTTCCTCAAAACATGGTATGTAGTAGAGGGCTCTCCGGCCCATTATAGTTTTTTTAAATGATACCCCTGGGATGACCTTCACATATTTAAAGGCAAGCCTTTTGGAAACAAAGGCTTTTACATGGAAAAAGGTGAAAACAATGGATATTTTGGAAACTGTTGCAGCCTGAGACTTGAAAGTTGCTAGATGCAGACAACTATTGGAGTCAATTGAGGTTTGTAAGTTATTAAGGTCAATGTCATTTCTTGACCTTGACCCATGTTATTTAAATATCAAAGACTATGTTTTTTTTTTCACAAAATCTTTGGGCCTATGAAAGTGGAATTTTATGTGGAGCCTCCAAGATTAGGGGGAACAAAATTGTGTGCACAAAATCTGGGTCGAATGCTCAACATGGCCACCATGCTCACAAATACTCAAAAATGCTAAAGCGTCTTCTTTCTCAGAACCGGTGGTTGGATTTTCACGAAGCTTGGTATGTAGTATCAGGCACCTTAGCACATCATAGTTTATACAAATGATGACCCAAGGATGAACTTGACCTATTTTATGGCAATTTTGGAAACTGGCTTTTACATGGGAAAAAGTGAAAGCAATGAATGTTTTGGAACATATTGCAGCCGGAGACCGGAAACTTGGCAGCTACAGACAACTATTGAAGTCAATAATGGTATCCCAGCAGGCACATGACGTCAGAATGACGTCAGATCGACGTCGATGTGACGTCACGTCATGACGTCACATCGGCGTTGATATGACGTCTTTTTGACGTCATGTGCCCGCTGAGATGAGATTATTCAAGGTCGAGGGCATTTCATGATGACTAGATGCTCAAAAAATAGGCTTCAGGTGAGCGTTCTTATCACCAATGGTCCTCTGGTTTAGTCATGTCAGTAGGGAGCCACCTCTTCCTTCACGTTAATAAGTACTATGGAGAGCCTTAAGTGTCTTGCTCAAGGACGTAGATATCGAGACAATGACCTCTCGTTCCTGAGTCCCGTACTCTACCACTAGCTCACCGCGATACCACTAGATCACCGCTCTCTCGCAACATTTTTTTTTTTTTTTTTTTTTTTTTTTTTTTTTTTTTTCGTTTTCTGTCCAAAAGACTGCGCTTAAAGCGCTTCAATTGGTACTAGGTTATATTGCCTGGTGCTATGTGTTGCGCAAACAAATCCCAGCCGACTGATTGGGAGTAGCCCCTATATGTGCCGGTTGCTCAATCCGACATGTGTCACGGTATTTAAGAGTTTCTAAATTTATATTTGGTATTATTTTCTAAACAAAGTCACAAACATGTCGGTCAGTTATAAAACACCTATACAAAATGCATAGTATTAACCGTTTTGCGCTCATATGCACAGAAACCTCTCAGGTGTGCAAAAAACAGTAAGAGCAAATTTAAACCCGGGTGTGTTTTTGCACCCGGGTGATCGTTCATGTGATATTTAATACACCTGGGATGCAAAAATACACCCGGGTGTTAATGTTGCGTATCAACATGGCTTTAGAAAAAAAAGATTACTCAGTCAGTTTGCGCGCATGCTTGCTTTATTATTCAAAAACTATCTTGAAGTAGGTATTTTCGTTGTGGTTATCGCATAGTTAGAAGGAAGGGACCAGGAATCGATGCAATTATATTTAAAGTCCCAACATAGACAGCGGGTGGGAAAGAAAATATATAAAACACAACGAAACATTTTCCGACAAAACACTCGATGAGCACAATGACTAGCTCTTTCCCAACAAAGTAGCCATCCGGCTAGGTTTCAACAGGAACGAAAGGGAACGAGTACGACAGAGAGGTAGGCACAATAAACAGTAGTATAATAAAGATAAACCACTTTTCCTGGGACACCGATTATCGTTCCAACAGGGGACAAGTATGATGAAAACAAATCACTCTATCTGGGACACAACTTAACGTTTAAAATAGTATCATAGTACGATAAAAGGCTTGTTATTCATTCAGACACACCATAGATTTTGTTGGAGTTGTGGTTTACAGGGTGTTAAGAAAGTTCGAAGACATTATTCAAAAGGACACTGAATGTTAGATAAAGCATTTAGATATAATTATATACTCTTATTTTAATCTTGAAAATATGTCATACAAGATATTATGGACAAAACTTTGTTTTATAGCAAACTGATAAGCAAAATATACGTGGAAATAAGTGACCCCTCTTCTGAATTGAGGGTCATAAAATGCAAAATGTGGGTTTAACCAGTGCTTGTCCAAGAAACAGTTTAAATTTCGAATACCAGTGGATTCACATTGAATACATTGATTACAAATATTGTCAAGAATGTTTTATGCTAATTTGAGTAATCATTTTCTGTTGTCTAGTAAACTAGATGGAATTGCTCAGCAAAGTCTTAGGGTACCCCCATTCTTGAAATAGGCCACAAATAGTAGGGGGTATAGGTAAATATTTTATGACCATTTGAAACTGCGTGGTTATTGTCATTTCTTTTTCTAATATAATGTTATTAGATATGTTGTTGCATAACGGAAAATCATTTTTGATGACGCTGCTTCCTTATCTTTGAACAAAACTCCATGAAAAACATGTTATACCTTAGCCTGTCCCTCACTTTCGTCAACATGAAATTTTGCATTAAAACGTCATTATTTTGAATATAACATACACATACAGTAGTTTATTCAGAATTGTGTGGTAATATTTGATACAGGGGTGTGTATTATTGTGGTTTACGGTACCCATGCCGGTAAAAATGTTATATTGTTAACAAAATTCTCAATTTTTCGTCATTTTACTCTATTTTTGCAACTTTTTGGGGTCAACCTTAATGTTTGATGAATTTTAACCTTATAAGCTAGAAAATGAACATTTTTAACAATTCTGTTAACTATCCGGACACTTCATACGGATATTATTTGCATCATTTTTTGTTTCCGTTTAGTCTTGATTACCCCTACCCCCTATCAAAACACCAACAGTTTTTCTGATCGAAAATCATGTGTTTTCATCTGATGAAAAATTATGTGTTCTGAACTATCTTAAAAAACTTTTATGTTCATCGTGATCTTTAGGACAGTGACTATCACGTAAAGATATTTTATGCTCCCTGATATAAATTGTGAATATTTTAAATTTTGTTTAATATGCCACACCCTTTTACGCAAATTTCATAGAATGTGCGGAAAGCTGTGGCACCCTGACTTAGAAATTGTAATATAAATCAGTCAAAACAGAAGCTGTAGAAGTTCTATTATACTGTGCAAACTGATATTGAAATGGGTTTTAACTGTATTGCTTTTTGAGATTGTGTTATTATTCATTATGAAGTTATAAAGAATATTTCAATGTCTTCGAACTTTCTTAACACCCTGTAGTCAAAACCTATTGTCATATCGGGATAATACCTCCATTATATGGGACATGTACCCAAAACGTCATGGCATTTATACAGTGTTTCAAATATAAACCCAACGAAGCTAATAAGGCTTATATGTAGAAATGGGTTTGAAACCAATTTTCCTTGACATGCTCGGACTTCATTGGTTAACCAGTAATAAGATGGACAGTCAGTAGCGTAGAACCTTTGTCTGGAGACATAAGCAGCCTATGTTTTTCTTTAGGTCCCAATGGGAGTGGGCCCACGCACCATAGAGTCTAGAGGAAGGTTTGAAATGTAATTGTATGGGGTAAGAATGATTGCAAGTTATTTATGTAGTGGCAACAAAATTTGAGTATAAATAATTAAGGTGATAATTTGTACTTACATATCCGGGTAAAGGCCAGAAGAGATCTGCATATGGGCGATAACGATTTTAATGGCGTTAATTTGTCATGAGTGGTTTCATATACCGTAAACGGATCTTGATAAATCATCTAATTCAAATATCAATAAGTTTAAGCATCAGGAAAACATGTAAATGCAATGAATACCCCCTTAAACCCCACTTTATATAGAAAAACTGGGGTATGCAGGGATATACCTATTTTTCTTATTTTTGTTCCAAAACATACATTGTGGGTACTTTTTAGAACCGCCTCGGCGAGGCGGTTCTAACGTGTACCCATAATCTATGTTTTGAGCAAAAGTAAGAAAAATATCTTCTTTTTTTTCAATTGAAATCTTTCAATTTTTACAACTTAGGACAAATCTGTATATCACATGGGCATGTTTTCGTAATGGCATGTAATTTAACCCATATAAGCCTTGCTTCCTTTTTATAGGACGTAGGCAAATGTTTTACATCGAATTTTTTACATTTTGAGAAGGTAGCAGAAAATTTGAAATGGCCAAAAGAGCATTGGACCTTGCTTCTACAGAGTGTTGTTATTGGTTAAGCTCGAGAAATTTACACTCAGCTTTCACTCACTCAAAGTTCCGATTATGACACGGTTAAAGATCTCATTCTTAAAGAGCATGCGTTATTACTTGAAACGTTTAGGCAAAAAAAAAAAATCAGAAATTGTAGGTAAGAACATGATCAAACCCATGTAGAATTTGCTAGAACTAAAGAGCAATTATTTGATAGGTGGTGTTCTTCAAACAACGTAAAATCTGATCATGCAAAATTAAGACAGCTTATGCTTGTTGAAGAGTACAAATAGTGCATACACTCTGATGTCAAAGCGTTTCTTCACGAAATGTAAGTAGAAATTTTAGATGTAGCAGCTCGTTTAGCTGATGATTATGCTTTGACACATAAGGCTTCACATAATGGATGTGAAACGTTATTTTTTGGATGATGATGTTTGTCTTTATTAAATATTTTTCATTAATTTTCCACCAATTATATGCTTTGTAATTATACACTTGTGAGAAGACAGAGTTGTTACTGCTATAACTGTCAGAAAACAAACTTGGCATTTTAATCAGCTTTCAGCAGGAATCCTGTGAATGAAGTGTAACTATGAATGGCATCAGGATTGTAACAACTACCAACATCCACCGTATCACCACGGTTTAAATGGAGAATAGTTGAGGAAGAACTTTCATAAAAATCGATCTGGTTCTCGCTATAAGCAATAACAACAACACTGCCGTTCTTACGAATAAAACAGTATGCTTTACTTGCTCTTGATTTCTTGTATAAGTTCAATGAGAACACGTAAACACCTGGATAATAACAGGTGTATTGTCCAGTGACGGTACTATAGTGATTGCCGATGTTCAGTTTGGTACTTTGGAATACGGCAACTCTGGATGACGAGTTGTAGGTAGGATATACGTGCGAAATAGCAAATGCTGACATAGGATCTGAAACAAACAGCATCAAAGATTACAAATCGCAATGAATGTGTGATATTTTTAATATATCTAAGCATGTCATTGTTCAGTCTTCGACAAATTTTACGCTAACAATATGTTATCAAAAAAGGGTTATATTTTCCAAAAATGATGAAAATGTCGAATTTCCAATGCGCTTATATAATAATTGATTTTGTACATCACATTTTAGAAACAAAAATCTAAGAAATTTTCCAGTGAATGAAAATCAATTAATTTGTTTTTTTTTTTTTTTTTTTGTTTTTTTCTGATTTACTGGTCCACAGTGATCATACTCAAAGCAAAAGTTTGTTTAATTTTTCTCTCAATTGTAATTTTCGGGGAAAATGTTGACACCACAAGTTTTCTCCTAAAACATTTCACCGTTTTAAATCGCAACGCAACTAAATTGTGAAACGCTTGTTATATGAATGGCAAATGCTTAAAATCATAGAATTTGAAAATATTTTTTTTTTATTTTCACGAAAAAAAATGAAAATGAAAACTGTTCGTTCCTTTTTGTACTCAGTAAAAATAATTAAATATAAATATAAAACAACTCATGGTATACGGAAAAGGGGTAATGACAAACGTAAACGGTGCGCTGCATTGAAATTGAACATTTTCCTTAATGATTTAGCTGTTAAACTAAGGATTCACGGTCGACATCCAATGCTGTCTTATCTTAGTTCTCTACCTATTGCTGCATTACGTTCCCTGGACACAGAGGCTAATAGATTTTACGATAGAAATCATCAAATGTATGACGCTGCACTGTTAACAAGATGTTATACTCAGCATGCTCTTCGTCCATTTATCGATTCCGAATCTAATCACATTAGAAGTTTTATTAAAATTCCTTTCATCAACAAAGGAATTGACTTTATTGATTTACCAAGCATATTCCAGGATAAAACAGTGATACAGTCTATACCTACCTACTTCCAAAATTCAGAACCTCCTATTATTTGTTACAAATATAACAAACCAATCAGAAATACTATTTTTAATTTCAATAAACTTGTTTCTGATCTTGATATCCATGCTAATACTCCTAAGTCTTGAGATCGTAAAGATTCAAAATATGTTTATCAACCAGCTGGACATATAGTTACTGGAAATTTAAAAATAATTTCGGATTCTAGAATTCGCAAAATTGTTTCTAAAGGTCCGAAATATAGATTCCCTTCCTACATTAATTTCGACAAATGTAGAGAGGAGATTGCATCTGCATTAAATGATTTCGGTAATCGATGGTGTAAACGAGAGGGTGTTGAGGATAATGCTCTTAAAGAATGGAAAAGAAGTATCTTCACTATCGTGGATAAACGTATTAAGTTTTATTCACAAAGTACTAATCTTTTACCTCCTAAACCCAAATCGTCATTTAGGCATTTGAAGCAGGGTATCCAAGAATTTCATAGAAAGTATGTCTTGGTTCCGGCAGATAAAGCCGCAAACAATGTTGTTGTCGTTTGTAGACTTCACTACGTTAACACCTTAAAACAGGAGCTTGATGGTACCAGGGCTTATCTGGAGACAGATACTGATGAGGTGTCTGTAGTAAATGCCCACTTAAACGATTTACCTGTTAAGTTTTCTGTTTGTGTCAATGAAGGCCAAGACAAACTTCCTACGATGTATTGGTTACCTAAGCTTCACAAAAGACCATACAAAGCTAGATTTATTGCAAATTCTAGCTCTTGTACTACCACTGAACTTTCTAAATTATTAACTTCTTGTCTTACTGCTATCAAATCTCATGTTATAAGATACTGTGAGACAGTGTATGAAACTTCAAATAAAAATTGGTTTTGGTCAATAAAAAATTCTGGTGAGGTGCTCAGTAAATTGAAGTGTAGAGGGTTCCGTGCGACAAGCTTGTCCACATATGATTTTTCTACTCTGTATACAACATTACCACATAATCTAATTAAAGAAAAACTTCTGGATTTGATAGAGTGGACCTTCAAAAGGGCATTAAAAACTATGGTTCACTTTATTTGGCATGTAATGACAGAAAGACTTTTTTCACTTCCTCTGACCAAAGTCGGTATACCCTTTGGTCATGTCAGAATGTGTGCGACGCCTTATCCTATCTCCTTGATAATATTTATATTAGATTTGGGACCAAGTTATACAGACAAATTGTTGGAATTCCGATGGGTACAAATTGCGCACCTCTCGTAGCTGATTTATTTTTATACTGCTACGAAAGAGATTTCATGGATTCTCTTAACCATGATAATCAAGCTGATGTTATCGAGGCTTTTAATTCCATATCTAGGTACCTCGATGACCTTTTGAACATTGACAACCCTTATTTTGAAGGTATGGTCAATCAAATTTATCCACCTGAACTTCAGTTGAACAAAGCTAATATCTCAGATACCGAAGCCCCCTTTTTAGATCTACATCTTTCTGTTGCAAATGGATTTGTTTCTTCTAAAATTTATGATAAGCGCGATGACTTTGATTTTGATATAGTAAATTTTCCTTTTTTGGATGGTGACGTTCCTCGTCGTGCTTCTTATGGTGTATACATTTCGCAACTTATTAGGTTTGCTAGAGTCTGCAATCATGTTACAGACTTCAACGCTCGAAATAAATGTTTAACGGCTAAACTTCTCCAACAGGGCTATCGGTATCATAAACTTCGAAAAACCTTTTCTAAATTTTATCGTAGACACTATGAATTGATTTCCAAATATAATGTTGGGTTAAAGACACTTTTAAGTGAGGGCCTTTCGGAACCTGAATTGTATGGTGACTTGGTTTACAAATTAAAGAAACTTAAAGGAATAAATGATTTTTCTCTTCAGTTCGGAAAAATCATATCACGTTACAGACGTATAGGTTATAACTTGAATGTTATGCGACAGTCTGCATGCTTAGTTTTTAACCCAATCATGGTTGATAACTATGCTGCCTTCTTTAATTGCACGCCGGTGGGTCGGGCGTCAGACTCTATGATGGCCCCGACTTAAAGCTATTCATTTTAGTTGGTTGGGGCCGGAGCTTCTTGTCTGTTGCTTGGCCCACCGGGGTCCAACTGGTGTTTTTCTTTTGCTCCGGAGTTAGTAGGTTACTCGGCGCCAAGGGATCTCCATCGTCGGGCAGCTTACTCAATCTGTGAGTACTGGTTTTTGATTCATCAGGATGTTTATCATGATTTATTTGTTTGTTCTTGATGATTCATTGACTGGTTAGAGATTCACCACGAGGACCGAAGAACTAACTAAATGTTGTGAACCACTGCAGAAGCTGAGGGTGAGGTTAGGTACCTGTAAAACCGGTTTAAGCCCGCCAGTAACTTTGTGTTACTGATCGTTCCAAGTCGATACTTCTGTAGTGGTTCTTTTTGTTTTATGTCTTGGTGTTTAAATTTTTTTGTGCTGTTGGCGCCTTATGTATGTTTTCGTGTTTTTAGTTAAGTTAAGGTAACTGAGTGGCCACCTATTGGGAAAATAGCTGCTCATTCGGCTTACGGTGTGTTTCATGGTATAAGTACCTGATTGTTAGTTTGGTTTTTTCCCACCTCGGTTTTTGGAGTGGGAATCTTTTTTCTGATTGCGCCTTTTCCCGATCTTTGCCTACTTGTACCTTTTTAGTAGCTAACACTGAAAAGTCCCTTTAGAAAAACGGGTTTCGCTCTGAACACAAATTAGCGACTTCATTTTTTTTTATCAGTTTCAGTAATGTTTGTCACTGTAGTCGACATTTCATGATAATCATTACAGGCATGCTTAAGTTAAGGCGTTAAACGTACAGTCTTCAATGGATAGGGGTCATTCCTTTGACGCTGTAATATAAAAATTGATTGTTGTCTCAATTCAAAATAATGTTGAACGAAGAGATTAATGAATGTACGTTGACAGGGACTTTTATTGCAGTTAGACATTTCGTCGGAATTCCCGACGCAGCTTCTTCCCATTCCTACAGTAGTGGGATTTGAACATGTTCTGTGCCTTTCTTTCTGTCCCGTGTTACAAGTCTTAGTACAGGTACTCCAGGTCGACCACGAAGACCAGCCACCATTCACTGCAATTCACACTGGATATTTAAAGCGAATTCGCCCCAAGCGGCTTCGCCGCTTTAAAAGAGCAAGCTCTATGACAGGACAGAACGCACGTAATTTTATCACTGTTGAGAACCAAAAATACACCGTTGGTCACGCCGAGCCATGCGCTTGTGCAACTTGTTGTCTGGAAACAAAATCCAGCGTCATTTTTGTTTGACCTTGCTGTGCCGGTGACCAGCAGAGAGCAAAGTCTATTAACGTATATTCAGAACATTACAAAGCTGTTTGTATTAACACCTATCATTCGAAACCCAACAAAACAAACCTGACAATTGAATTTACAGAGTGTCTAGACAAAGACAATGACCTGGCCCTGGCACCCTACTTTAGGCGCACTCGGGCATCACATGACTCACAATACACAAAACAATTTGCCTATAGTGATACCCCGTACCTATAATACAATTATGACAAAAGTGCAATTCTACTTACTATCATATAAGCCGCGCCATGGGTAGGTAAAAAGGCAATGGTAAGGAAATGCCACAATCAGAAAGACAAACCCACTCCAAAAACCGAGGTGGGGAAAACTCTATAAACATTCTGAGAAAATATAGCGCAATCCGAGTGAGTAATATTTTCCCGATCAATGGCCACTCAAGTACCCAAACTTAACTAAAAATACCAAAACGTACATAAGATGCTAACAGCACAAAAATCAACACCAAGACATAAACAAGATTATAGCCTATGCCAATACAAAGGCGCAGCTGGTCAGTGTCCTTGTTGTCGCTACGCATACAGTACAATCCCCTTTAATCTTAGATTTCAAGGCTAGTCTTTTTCAGTAACTTTACAGGCTGCGTTGTGTCAAACCTGGTCGGAAGACAGTTTGTTTGCATCGCAGCTCAAATGCCGCAGACATACCTGGGCAGACAGTTAGCCGACAAGATTTTTGTTCAGAGTTAGACCCAGTGCACGTTTTCCCCCCGTTTAAAGGCTTTGGATTTAGACACAACCTTTGTCTCGACATCTGGCCTGACCCGCAAGTAGCACTACATCCGGACCACTGTAACCAGTCTGTCCATTGACCATCAACTGTAACACAAATACATGTACATTTATAAAATAAAATGAAAAATACTTAAGCTTACGAATTAATCAGAATTAAGAAATAATTTCCGGACAATTTATGTATTCCTGTATAGGAAATATACGGGACAACAGCATTTTTATTGATACATTACAATGCTAGCTGCATTTTAAACGCAATATTGTAAACATTTTGTAAAAAAAAAAAAGTGATAGGCCTCGAAAATCAATTCCATGGTGCTTAAGACCTGTTTTTGGCCTCAGATTTTGCAAAAAAATGTGACATGACACATTTATTTCTATTTGGAATACGAATATTATTATAATAATAACAATTATTCTGTTGTTATTCCGAAACTTTTTTTCAATTAAATCTTCTTAGAAAGTATATCAGCATTCAATGAGCTGTTGAGAAAATGATCAATGGTCTAGGCCTGCTCCTTCTGACATAGAATTTAGGTTATATTACAGCATTGGCTCAATTCAGAAAATAAGATGATTTTAAATGCAACAAAAACATCTTTAAAAAAGATAATTGTCGAAGATTAATATCTGTTCTGCAATAGGGTACAGGCTGCAGGAGAGAGAGAGACAGAGAGAGAGACAAAGAAAGAGACAGACAGACAGAGTATTACTCTTGCAGAGCCAACTCCAGACATGACTGAGAGGAACTGCTTTTCAAATGTCCTTACGGCGATAGTCCTAAAGAGCCGCTGGACCGAAATGACTCGTTCTGTTGAGCAGAGCCTTTGATCCGAACACGCCTATATTTAATGGAGAAATTCCGAACGCATCTTATCTACGATGGCCTGCATGGATCATAAAATTTCAAAATCTACAGATTTTAGATTTTAATTTTTCTTTGCAAAAGCTTTCGTCACACAAAAAGCGATTAAAATGAATAACAATAAGGACCAATGATGGCTTGTATAGTAAAAAACTTCATCTTAAAGTATTTTTTAAAGAGATGCAGTTTGTTGCCTTTTTCATCTTCCATATGGGAAAACCCCGGATGCAGGTCAAAAATGATCTGAGATGTCTTCGACAAAAAACTGAAAATCAGATTAGAAACTATAAGAAAATAAAGCATTTTCTAAAATTTCATTTTAGACACTTCTCAATTATACTAAAGTTCCCTTCAAGTGGCCCCCTCAAGGCAGAGACCAATGGCCCCATAATCACTTAGATAACATAAGCCTTTCATGTGCACTATGCCTCCTGGACTGTTTATTATGGGTCATTGGACCAGGTCACCCCAGGTAAAGAAGCAGCAAACTGTGTCTTTCAGTATATTATCTTTATAATGTTCTATTATTAATTACTGAAGTCAATTGAATGAAACAAGCATGTTATATATCTATTTCTTTCTATTTGTTTTGTTAATGAAATAATTATGTTTCTTTTTTTCTTAAATAGCGTTATATTCCGCTTCCTGGTGACACAACGCCCACCTGTCGAATAACAACAATTTTTAATGTTGAGCTCCAAATAGTTGCCTTTACTATTTGCAATCAGATGCCATTAATCGACCCATTACCAGCTGGCACACAACAACATTCCATTATATGTGTTTGTTAAAACGGTTGTAGTTTTTTTTTTTTTTTTTTTTTTTTTTTTTTTTTTTTTTTTTTTTTTTTTTTTTTAATAATTTGTACAACATAGATTAATGCAGTTAATCTTTTTTACGCCGCGAAATGTTGTGCACTTTGCGTTTTGTTATCACAATAGTATTTTGTTAGAACGCAAATAGCACTGTTACAATTCTTACCAGGGCAAGCTACCGCATGACATGCCATCTGCTCTGTGTTGGAGCCCGCACAGATCTGACCTCCATTTACAGGACTCGGGTTGGAACATGATCGCTGTCTTGTCTGTTGTCCGGATCCGCAGGTTACACTGCAGCTGGACCAAAAAGACCAATCTGCCCAATGGCCGTTAAAGGAATGGATTCGGAACCGCATAAGACGCCGTATGTATACGTAAAATACCATCATAAATTCATTCCTGGTACAAGAGAATGTACGTCGGGTTTGTTACGCAAAATATTCGTGTTCAAAGTTGGGAAACCTTCGTTTTTTCCTGCATCTGAGTGAATCGCCATCTTTATCGGGTATGGTTACCGGTTTATCGATAATTACACGGTGAACGCGGTAACCAGTATAAAGCTGTGACGTCACTCACTCACTTTCTCTTTAAGCCGCTCATTTCAATTACAAGGCGTTCAAATATTCTCGCGATAATTTCGTTATTTTATTTTGTATTTGTGGATATTTTCTGCGTTAAACTTGATAGAAGTATTTATGTGATAATACCGGAGAATAATATTTACCGAAGATGCCTCAGTGCCAGTCGATTAACTGTAAAAACAAGCCACAGAAAGGATGTAATAGTTTTTTTTCCAGATACCTGTCGTCGGCTTTTCGCTTCAAAATCGTAGGTGTCGACATTTTCACTTTTTCTTATTAATAATCCAGTATGAACGGAATGGAATTACTGTTACATGTATCTAGGCACGGTAGTTTTTATTCCGAATTTTGGCATTTTACATACAATTCGTCAAAGAATCGCGCACAATAAAAAAAATAGGACTTCGCAAGTTTTTCATCCATTTTATTCCAAAACAGAATCGGTATACACACCAGGGGTCATCCCACCAATCCAGAAAAGATTTTCATTCATGCGGATAATTATTTTTAGCATGTGACACAAGTTAAAGGAAAGAATTCAAAAGTTGGAGCATATGAACAATTATGTGACATTCCTGGGTCCGAGAAAATGGATTTCAGAATCTGCTTTTGGCTTCTTTCTGTACCCTCTCCAGTGCCTCCGCCAACTGATAGTTTGTTTGTTGAAACAGTTTTACCTTTCCTATAAGCTCTCTCAGTTTCTAGAAATGAACATTCGTCTTTCTCTTCCTGAGATGTTGAAATTTCAACCATGATTTCTGAATGTGTTCAATCACACTTACAGATTGACTGCCGTTTTCATTTTTAACCTTCATATCAACTCCAATCTTCTGATTCCCATTAATTTCACAGTTATTGTTCATATGCTCCAACTTTTGAATTCTTTCCTTTAACTTGTATATTTCTTCGCTAAATGACTGTTTTAGATCAGCGTTACAGTATCGTAGGAGTGTTGTTTGTAGGTTTTCTCGATCTGTCTCCAGCTTCAAAATTCTCTCCTTTAAAGTTGTATTTTCGTTTCTAGACACGCCCAGGTCTGATTTAATCTGACGCAGTTCAATAAGGGTTTGATGACATTGTTCGTCATTCACTTGTTCTGTTTTATTGTGTTGGGAGAGCGCAGTTTGTACATTGAGACTGTATTGTGCATCATTTTTTCACCTTGTCTTAGACTGAGTTCTTCACTATTCACCCTAGATAAATTTGCCGTATTCAATGAAATACAATTAACATTCAGTTGACAAAGACTTCAGTCTATGGTGGTGATTTTCCCGTTTGCAGAAAAAACATGTCTTTTCGGTGTAGCACTCGAACGCTATGTGTCCTCTTTTAAGGCAATTATAACAACATTCTAATTTTTTGAGAAGCTGCTTCCTTTGTTCAACTGTGCTAAAAGATGGGCATTCGTCATTCCAATGGTCACCGTTACAAAAATTGCATCTCTGCCTGAATAACTTATGTTGATGTTGATCTGATAATTTAGTTCCATGAAATTTTCATGTATACAAGGCCCCTAAAAGTCCCGGGTTCCGGCGCCAGATATTGTGGCGAAACACAAGATAAAAATATAAAATAACGCAATTTAATAAGAATGATCTTTCTCAGCCACAATAGAAACAAATTTAGATAAAGTTAGTGGTTATGCCTTCATTTCTACTAATGTTAGTTTGTTACTTCCCTCTGAAATATTAGTCTATAACTCTCCTGCTGTATTTCCTGTGATGTATGATTCCTCTGTTCTGTATTTCCTATGTTCTATGATTCCTAGAAATGTCCTGTAATTTCTGTGCTCTGTTATTCCTATATTTTAGGTCCAAATAATTGTCTACAGTTCTTCCTTGTTGTTTGTTACTCCATTACTTCTTAACTACCCTGACAACGACGTTAACGTCGCGACGTAATGTCAAAACCTAACGTCATTAATAATTATGTAACTTAATTGGTATAAACCATACATATTACATTGCATATTATGCTACTAATTACAGAAACAATCACTAGCATATAAATCCATGGTAAAGTTGTAATCGTGGAAAATCCACGACAGTGCTGGAGCCCGGACAGATCTGACCTCCATTCACAGGACTCGGGTTGGAACATGATCGCTGTCTTGTCTGTTGTCCGGACCCACAGGTTACACTGCAGCTGGTCCAAAAAGACCAATCCGCCCAATGTCCGTTAACTAAAAGTGGATTTGAAAAGTGGATTCGAGAACCGAGCTAATAACTAAAGGATCTGTGACAGTGGTAATGGGAGTCACAATGTATAGCTGCCCTGTATTTCGAAAAATATAAAAGTTGGTAAAATGCTTCAACCAGCACACATTTGTTCACTGTCAGTCCATATTTTAGCATATTGGACTTTGGTCCCCATTTCGAACATGTATAGCTTTACTTTTGGGCTAAAACAGCTACTTTTTGTATTGAACATATAGGAAAACAGAAAACTATTTTTTGAACATTGTTCCCCCCCGAGTACCAACAAATCCATTTGCATGTTGATAGATCATCATAAAATACATATTATATTTGAATGGCTTGTTGGTACTTGGGGGGGAACAATGTTGCCCAGTCAAAAATGTAACCCGAAAATTATGTACATGTATGTAAAATAGTTATAAGTACTTAATACAGTGAGAATGGTAGAAATTAGGTTCTTGCCTATCAAGTGCAATTAATGGAGACATACATGTACTAGTTTTGTCATCCAATACGTGAAAATAATTGATTTTTTAACCATTTTTCATTTTTGATTCATTCACAAAATAAAGAAATCACATTTCATGGAAAGAAGGTACAAGTAGGCAAAGATCAGGAAAAGACGCAATCAGAAAAAGATTCCCACTCCAAAAACCGAGGTGGGAAAAAACCAAAGTAACAATCAGGTACATTATACGATAAAACATATCGTAAGCCGAATGAGCAGCTATTTTCCCAATAGGTGGCCACTCAGTTACCTTAACTCAACTAAAATATTAAAACATACATAAGGCGCCAACAGCACAAACAATTAAACACCAAGACATAAAACAAAAAGAACCACTACAGAAGTATCGACTTGGAACGATCAGTAACACAAAGTTACTGGCGGGCTTAAACCGGTTTTACAGGTACCTAACCTCACCCTCAGCTTCTGCAGTGGTTCATAACATTTAGTTAGTTATTTGGTCCTTGTGGTGAATCTCTAACTAGTCAATGAATCATCAAGAACAAACAAATAAATCATGATAAACATCCTGATGAATCAAAACCCAGGACTCACAGATTGAGTAAGCTGCCCGACGATGGAGATCCCTGGGCGCCGAATAACCTACTAACTCCGGAGCAAAAGAAAAACACCAGTTGGACCCCGGTGGGCCAAGCAACAGACAAGAAACTCCGGCCCCAACCAACTAAAATGAATAGCTTTAAGTCGGGGCCATCATAGAGTCTGACGCCCGACCCACCGGCGTGCTTTTGCACCAGTCTATACTACAATACAAGTTAAAACATACACACCCCTTAATCTTTCAAAGCACATGCCTGAATTTAATATGTGGAGTGATAAGTCTTGATTAAAGGACAAATAACGGGGCATTTGTCCCTCAATGCACTAATACTATTTGTCTGTATTAAAATTTTGTAATGGATGATCTCTAAGTACATGTATTTTTATGTTGGCATCATGACAAAAAGATTTTGACTACTTCAGGCATTTGCTTTATTAAACTTCTTAATCCATGATTTACAGGGCATTAAGGTCTGTGCATCTAGTCAAATACACAAGTGGCATCATCTTGGTTTACTCTTGACAGTATGTCTTGACTCATTTAGACCAACATTATTTCACTAATCTATACATTTCGTTGATGTGTATTATGAAAGAGATAGCAGGGCGTGTTAAAGACAGGTGCATGTATACCAGGGTGTATATGCCATAGTTTTAACATTGAAAAATATGTGATCACTGTAGGAACATTTTAACAACAGAAAGCATTTAGATTTCATATGCATCTAATTTGAATGGTGGCATGCATGCATTCATTCATTCCAGACTTGCAAATAAATTCTTCTGTGTCATTTTATGTACGAAAATCATACAGTAATTGAGGCATCCATGAGAAAATGTGTTTTGCAGATACATGTACCAAGCTTAAGGGTTCGCCGATGACAAAAAGTGGGTGGGGTACTTGAAAAAAATAAAAGTTTGAATTTGTAAAAATGGCAAAGTTTAATGGGAATACCTAATGGCCATGTAATTTAAGACTATTTCCTAGCCACCTTAAAATGAAAAGCAAGTTAAGAAAACTAGAATTTAAACAAAAAAAGCCAAAATATAGTACCCTCTCAAAACTTTCGTCCAACAATATTTTTTAGTATCAAGATTAGAAAAATAGATGTGTACAAGTCATCATACTGCTTCTGAGTACATGCTCTGAAAGTATTTCTACTGGAAAGTCTGTCTCGGGGATGCTTCCTCCTTCAGAAATCACAAAATCATACCAAAAAAGTTGCAAAAATCCAGCCATTTGACTTTGTTGAAATAGTTCCTTTTACAATTGTATGGTGGCATACACAGGTCATAGTTATATTTTGATTATCTCCCTTTGAATAAAAACAAGAAAAGTGAACATAAAATTCTGAATAACATTCTGAGTGATTTTGTCGTGCGAAGCTATACTTTTTACCTTGTAAAATAAAGCTTTATATTTAAATTGTTCATTTGCATGCCTGAAAGGAAATTATCACAATTCATAACAGAAATAAAAAATCTATAATTTTCTGTTTGGTTTTAGCCTTGACTAAATTTTTTAGTTAACATGTTTGTGACAAAGTCTAGTTTATATTTAGATTTTGACCATCACATCAATATTTTTAGAACAGTAAATCAATTTCACTGGTGAATACAAAGGTTATCTGAATAGAATTTAAACAAAAAGTATCAATAAAAACTAAAGCAATCCTTTGTTTTCTATTTTTCTTGTTCTTTAAAGCCAATGAAGCCATCATTTTATTGTTCCTCATCAACATATATAAAAATAAATGGCAGAACTGTTTGATGCTATGACATTCCAGAAGCTGGTCCTAAAAACTTGATGAGTATAAAAAAATTCATACTCAAAATTGAATAAACAGCAACAGAAAAAAATGCGAAAAGCTATGATTAACACTAATGATACTCACTCTGAGCTGGCTCTTCAAGTCTCCACCAATGCCTGCTGCTGCTCCGATCACCAATCACCCATTTGAATGACCAATCAGTCTCCTACAAGCATCAGGAGGCACAGAGTATCATGTTTAACATATTTGAAGGAACAATCACAATCTTGGGTGTGGTCTTCAAATTATACTGTATATACACCACCACAAAAAGGCAACCTATTCCAAAGTTGTGCTTGTCTCCTCCAAAGCCAATGAAGTTCCGCAGAATTATGTATATTAACCCTGATTCAGACTGGTATGATGAATATTTACAATCTCAGAGGGTTAACTTCACCGGGAACTAGATTCATTATTGTAGAAAACTCCAAGTATTCACAAAGAATAACATTTTTCAGTCACTTGTGAAATATTTGCATTATCAAAATATGTTGTTGTTTTTTTCCTATCTTTCTTGTTCAGATATTGGTTGCTGGTTTCAAGCAGTAGCTGCATATCCAAGAAACATTTGTAAAACACTCAATGTTTCCAGTAGATACAACTAACGCTTTTTGGCGGTCTCAACATCTGATACACGTCAATAAAATTCTTCTTAATATTCTGTGTTCATGTTGGCACTTTAATGAGTCTGCTCTCCACTGAAAAAGACACAAAATATAATAAGTATAAATGCGCTAGTCTGACATGTGTAACCGCGGCTCCCAAACCCCTGGAGACATGTGTATATATATTTTCTCAATTCCTATGGTCTTTCTTAATTTTTCACACTGAAAATATTATTTTTTTTAGGGATATTGTATGAGTTTATAAAATTTCTGTGATGTTGTATATAGTTATTTTGTTCTAATTTGTGCATGCACTGTGATAATTTTGTTATTTTACACATGTTTGTTATATGTTTATAATATTCGACAAAAAATAAATCTTCTATGTCTATGTCTATGTCTATAGACAGGCTGGGGATAGCTTTGGAAATGAGCGGGGCTTTGACCAAAGTTCTACTAGGTCAGTACGGGAGAAATAACAGGGGTTTGGTTTACTAGGTCAGTACGGGAGAAATAACAGGGGTTTGGTTTATAAGCGGGGCTTTGACCAAAGTTCTACTAGGTCAGTATGGGAGAAATAACAGGGGTTTGGTTTATATAGGCATAAAGGGATGTGAAATGAAAAGGACCAGGCTGCAGGGGGAAGACTATTGTATTTATCTACAAGCAGTCCCTTCAGGGTGGCGCTTTTAGCTGGATTTGCTGGACCAAATGTCAAAATCTCCACTATTCCCTGTCTGTGGGTGGTGGGGGGGGGGAGGTGGTGACAAATTACTGTTGCATAAATAAAATCACACAAAAACCTTGTTTCTTATCAATTAAGTCAAAACAGCGATGCCTTATCAAAACACCAATGCCTTATCAAAACACATTGAATTCTTGAAAATGCTGTTGACATGGTCAATACACCATACGTGTTGACATGTCACGAACGGGTGAATTTACTATTCCATTGAACAAAAGTTGTAAATCGCAAATGTAAGATTATCAAATTCATACCGAATATCGACTAGTAAAACATGAAAATAAAACATCTAGGAAAGAGAAGGAAGAAATAATTTAACTGATTCAGCAAGTTAAACGGTTCTGCGTTTGGAAACATACCTCGCCAAAAATTTCCAAAATAAACCACGATGTCAACAGGAAGTGCCTTACAACACCTGAAAACGGAGTTATACGCCACCAGAAAGTAACGCGAAAAAATGTTAAAATCGACATTTTATCGATAAATCATGAAATTTTAGTTGCAAAATGTTTATAATTGTTTACTTTATTAAATTGAAAACACAATTACAATATTTGCGTTAATTTTATTTATTTTTATTTTTTTATTTTATTTTTTTTTTTAAATAGCGGTAGTACTGAAATGCGAAATCGCCTTGGAATTAGGACAACTCGCTCCAAAGACAAAGTCCCAAAGACCACTATGATCCACTATCCCTACAATAAATGCCGCCCAAAGACAAGTCTTTTCGCTTTTAGAAGAAAACTTACCCCGCTTTAAAATGCAAGTCATCCCACTTTAGAGGACAATTCATTAGCCCAAACTTTCTTTTTTTCTTATATTTTACACCATAACATTAGGTCTATTTATCTTTTCATACTGCAGCACCCTGTCACGAGTACTATGTGCAGTTGCGCTGTCATTGCAACAATAAAAGCAAGATAGAGTTTGTTCAGAAGGATGAAGTAGCCTCCATACTTTTAAAGCAACAAACCAGCAATAATTACACACTTACCAGTTACCAGAAGCATTGAGACTGGAAGAAGGCTATCGTCACCCCACTCTTCCAAAAAAAAATAAAATAAAATAAATAAATAAATAAATAAAAAAAAAAGAAAAAGAAAAAAGAAAAGCGACACATGCGATCCTGGCAATTACAGACCCACCTCCATAACTTGCATATTTCTTTCTTCTTTCTCTTTCACTGTATATATTGCACACGCCCTCGTAGGAATTCTAGGCAGTTGCGCTAGTCTGAGCTACAAGGATGTTAAAAGTCAAAGAATAGCTGATAGTACAATATTAAAAGATGATAGCTGTGTAGATGAAAGATGATGGATTATGATAGTTTAGATGAGATTAAAAGCATGTTAAAAACAAGCTACTCTTTGGCTGCATGTTGCCAAATCTATGGGATCACTGAAGAGGCTCAAGTAGCTGAAAGCGCGATATGGCCCAACCCCTTTCTCATCAATATGTGCACTGCTCTGAAAGGATATCAGTTTCATTTTTATTATCTAGAAATTTGCAGCCCGCTAACTGCAACATTGGAAGCTTTGCGATTTGGCAGGCTTGGAACAGATTCATACATGGCGTTTCACTGGACAACTGCAAGTTTTGAAAAAAGAATACTTGTAATAATACCTGGATCCATGTGTGCAGTTGTCGAAATGTCATCGAATGGTAGTATGTGGAGATATGTTGCAAACTGATGGAACAGGTCATTGCGTCAAAACTTAACTTAGCATCTAAACAAACATAATGTACTGTTATGTGACCTAACGAAAGAGGTCCTGCAAAACCAAACTCATCCAAGGCAATAACGAACTAGTAAGATGTCTTTCCATTTTCGAAGTCAACACACTGAACTTATTCTCCTGGATTTTAATAAGGCTTTTTACAAGATCAGTCACACCAAGCTATTTTTCAAGTTCTAACAGCATGGGATAACTCAAAACAATCTAAATCTGAATGGTTTACTGGTGATACGCCAAATTGACAATACTTCACCAGGGGGTGCGCCAGGAGGGAAATTGGTCTCGGCTGTATTAAAGCACTCCTACTCGGACGTACACAGTGAGTGGCCCTTGGAGGGGAAAATCGTCTGAGATTCTGGTCACGTCGGGTGTACCCCAAGGATTGGTCCTTGGGCCAATCCTTTTCCTTGTTAACATAAATGACCTGATTTACAAAATAACGATACAGCTGTATATCTGACAGTAAGCAGCAAAGATGGTTCACATACCCATCAGCAGAACCTCATAAAACTGGAACACTTGGAAAATTATTGAAAAATGCACTTCATTCCTAGCAAGTGCCAAGTCATGCATATCTGTAAATCTCAAGTCCGATCAAAACTCAATATGTTCAAAATGGTTAGGTCCTTGTAAAAATTATAATGTCCTTGAAATTGGTAAATCTAAACTGGAACCATCATATCCAAAATGTGACTACCAAACCAAAATAAGACACTTGACTAAACATTAATGTATAAACACCAAACAGCATATCAAACTCTTGTAAGGTATGTAAAGTGTGTCTTCCCAGTATGGAGCCCTTTTACCAATTAAAACATAAACAAGATTGAAGCTGTCATGAATACTCATCATACGGTAGTGTGACTCAGAGGACCAACACCTTAGGATGGAGTTCATTAAAACAAAGACGTGCATATGTACGCCTCATAGATTTCTATAAAATAGTACACGGTTTAGTCGAGATAACACTACTATCTTGCATCACACCATACCAGTTTATTCATATTCAATAACTGCAAATCACTATACAAAGGTACAAGTAGGCAAAGATCAGGAAAAGGCACAATCAGGAAAAGATTCCCACTCCAAAAACCGAGGTGGGAAAAAACCAAACTAACAATCAGGTACTTATATCATGAAACAATCGTAAGCCGAATGGGCAGCTATTTTCCCAATAGGTGGCCACTCAGTTACCTTAACTTAACTAAAAATATGAAAACATACATAAGGCGCCAACAGCACAAAAACATTTTAAACACCAAGACATAAAACAAAAAGAACCACCACAGAAGTATCGACTTGGAACGATCAGTAACACAAAGTTACTGGCGGGCTTAAACCGGTTTTACATGGCCATAACCTCACCCTCAGCTTCTGCAGTGGTTCATAACATTTAGTTAGTTATTCGGTCCTCGTGGTGAATCTCTAACTAGTCAATGAATCATCAAGAACAAACAAATAAATCATGATAAACATCCTGATGAATCAAAAACCAGGACTCACAGACTGAGTAAGCTGCCCGACGATGGAGATCCCTGGGCGCCGAATAACCTACTAACTCCGGAGCAAAAGAAAAACACCAGTTGGACCCCGGTGGGCCAAGCAACAGACAAGAAGCTCAAGTACTCATTTTCCCATTAGCAATCGTGCAGTGGAACAACCTCCCAACATCGCATGTCCTGTAAAAAGACCTAACTACGTTAACGTCTGCCATTTGCAGCCTTAACCACATTATGCCATAACCCCAAGATATGTTGTGTTTATAAGCTCTTAACTTTTTACTTCTTCTTCATACTAACAATGCCATAGGTTTTAGCCTTATGAAACTCATTATAACTTTCTTCTATCAACCTTTTCTTTGAAAGGCGCACCTGTACACAATATTCGCGAGAGTGTGTTGCAGTGTATATAGAAAGAAAGAACTACTGAAATTAGGTGTTTACATTGAATGTGTTGTTGTACTGCACTGTCGCCGTAGAATGTGTACGTGAGGTTTTCTCGTAGGCTCACAAGCCGTTTGGACTTATGAAATAAACTTATTTATATTTGTGCAAAGCATTGTTTATGAAAAGAATTACCTTTTTTGCATTATCGGCTGGTTCCCAGCTTTAAAAAAAAATCAATATTGGAAATACAGGTAACCAGAACCTCTGAGGGGGTTACTGGCTACCTGTCTTTCCAATATTGATTTTAGTCAGCAGGAAACCAGCCGATAATGCAAAAATGGTGAATTAGAAGAATAAAACATAACTGAATAAAGACCTAATTAAATATACCGATAGCGTAATGGTTAGGGCGTCTGCTTCTGAAGTTGGAGGTAGTGGTTTCGTTTCCAGGCCGCGTCATACCACTCTAAAACTTGCGCCAGGCTAACTTGCTTGGCGTACAGCATTCATAAGGCAAGCACTAAATCCTCTCCTCCCAAAAATAAAAATATATTGGAACACCAACGAATGAAAATTTTCCGATCGATTACGTTATTCAGTAGCCTAAATGATTTCGCAAAAACGAGACGATTTCGCCTTTCCTGACGATTTCGCCTTTCAGTACTACCTGCGCGTATGAATCCAAAATCATGTGAAGCGTCCAAAACAATTATCAATTGTCAAAAATGTTGTTTTAATTGTCAAGTTTTATGAAATCGAAGCAGTGATCGCGTACAAAGCCATTGTACCATCCTTAAGGTATATCTGTTCTTGACAGCAGACATTTGTTTTGTTTCTTATTTCAGTCTAAATATGACTTTCCCTTCGAAATAAAATTTTGACATTTTTCATCAATGAAAAATATGGCTACCTTATCAAGCTGATGAAACGTGGCACATGTTCATTTTGGAATTATATGAAATAAGTATTATTTTGACCTGAATGCTTTAACACATTGCAGTTTAATAGTCCTTTATTAGAATGCCAGCAATGAAATCGTTATTACCCTTTTGTAAATAGGACTTTATATGAAAACGCTGAAGCCTGCATTTTGCTATTTTTCACCAATTTTGGTCCATTTATTCCTATATTTGGAGTTGACGGTATTTTGTACAGCCAAGTTTTGGTATCTCTCACAATACATCTTCATTTGGTTTAAACCAAATTTGGCCAACGCGCCTTTTAACAAAGTAAAAAAAATCACTTTCTACATCCACATTCAACATCGGCGTCCCCTTAAAGTACAGATCAGCTGTGTGGCTGCATGGACATTTTGCTTCGTCTGTGTTTTTAAACCCCGATTTGTGAAGTATTTTGTCATGTTCTTTGGCTACATAACGTATGTAAAACATTTCAAACCCATTCGTTTCATGATAACACGCGCGTGATAGTTATCTTTCGGTTAAAATCTCTACACCACAGAACGTGCAACGTGTCGTTTCGGTACAATGGCTCTTATCTCCTATCACTCTCCTCTAATACATATGGGCAGCGTTTCTTCCCGGTCATGCTTTTGTTTGCAACTTTTAGAGTCTGTGTACGAGCCATACAGTTCGAAAAGTCTGTCTCTCTCTCTCTCTCTCCCTCTCTCTCTCTCGTTGGTAAGAGCAGGATGCTCAACCAGTTAAGCAGTTAACTGTTGTCAGAGAGCATTTAGGTTTTAAACAAATGAGCTCGGTAGAAACATGTATATTTCAGATGAAAGTAGATTCGCGAAAGGTACCTTTAGACGTGAATCTTTTCTCATTTGATTCTATTGCCAAAAGCAAAGTATGTCTGTCAAACTCAACGGCTGACATCCTTGAATCCTGAAAGAAAAGCGACATTTTTTCCAGTTTCGACAGGGATTATTTCAAACTTAGTTCAAACGGACGTTGAGCAGTATAGATGTGTTTTCGAACGAAACTGTATTCTACGTTTCATCATACAGTCAAGTCACACATTTAGCGTTAAAAATGTGATATGAATAAATGATTGAAACAAATCGAAACAGACAGTCATATTCGTAACGACACTCTGTCACGTAACTACGATAAAAACACTCTATGGTACCGTTTAAATTCCACAGTGTTTGCCAATATTACAACATACGTTGAAACCATTACTTTATCAAATAATATAATAAATGCTGACACTGAAGAAATCATGCTAGAGCTATGCCTTATTCATTTAAAAAAAAAAAAACACAATTTTTCTCAAAAAACAAATGCTCCTCGAACTTACAAAATTATATTTGTCCAATAAAATTCATATTGAAATTTACATCGCATAACTTTCCAAATGATGAAACAAAAACGGGCACGCTAGATCTACATGGGCTTCGTGTAGCTTGGCGGTTATATTGCAGTGTTCGTTTAAACATGTATAGCAGTTGATTGGTTAATTGGGGTTTTACGTCCCACCAACAGCTAAGGTCATATGGAGACGGGACCTCGGTTTATAGTCCCATCCGACGGACTGGAGAAGCCCGGGATCGTTTAAACATTTATAGCAGTGTTATGTCAATATGTATGCTATGTTACATAACAACCCACGATCATTTTTCATTCGTACTTACCAGCTTGTTGATTAATACGCCGATCGTTACAGAACAGATAATTATAATTGTAAAGAGCACGGCACATATCATCTGCAGTTGCCTTACTGCCGATATATGCTTGACACAGTTAGATCTTGAAACGCTATGACTGTTATCCACGACGTTTTGGGTTGTATCAGTATCGCTGACAATGTTTGAGCCTGCTGCAGGTCCGTCACCAGTGTTGAGTTGAAGGTTTTCATATCGTCCTTCATCTGTGGACGCTTGTGGAATTTCATAAGCATTCTCGGAATCGTCATTGGCCGTGCCTCCCACAATGTCATGTAACTCCACTGGTTCACCCATCCCCAGAGAATCGACACTGGTACTTCAATGAAATACCAAAAGTATAATGCTAGCTTAAAAACAAATTAATGAATGCCATGTACCCAAACCATCATATCGCTCAAATATCTTTCTTTCATAGTGAGCAAGACATTTTAGTTTTCAGAAAGCAAGATACAATTTATACACAAGATACAGTAGAATCATAGTTGCGTGGTAATACGGCCATGCCCCTTTCCGGACAAATTGGCAAATAACGGCAAACAACTGTAATCAGTACTTATGCATTCTAGCATCTTGGATAGTATTGCATGTTGAAATAAGCTGTAATATTTAAAACTTTGTGGTAAATACGTCATACCTGTCCACCTTATACGCGGATGAGTCGATTTTCTTTGTTTATAACGGTTTCCGTAGATCTCTGAAATATACTGCTCAAACTTTGATAAGCATCAAAACTTTATTTTTGATTACAGGACATACTGGTTATCTAACACCCAAACTTTTTTGCTTAAGATATATACCAGAACCAGCATCGTGCAAACATTCCATCTTTTTTCGCGTTGCCTGCGAACGCTTCTTGCGGACTTACAGAAATTGATGGAACCCCCATGAAGTTGAAGTTGTCACTGTTTCCTACCCTATCCAATTCTGTCGTTCATCTTCTCTTACTGGTTCATTCAACCGTAAAACTAATTTGATTATCGAACTTTTGTGTCTAAATTGCACTTTTGGAAAATTTCAAAAATCTGTGATTTTTTTACAAAAAAGATCGTTTAAAATGTTGTCCTTTGCACGGTGATCATGAAACTGAAAACTGTTTTTGAGTACGCACTGTGGTTGGCTGAAGCCAGCGTTTTTTTAAATGTGTTGTCAAATTGTTAAATCACGTAATGCAAATTTCCATTAAGAAAATAGTCAGTCTAATGACAAATGATTTAAAATGCTGTAAAGTCTAAACCAATGCCCGTAGATCAAATCGGTTTTCTGTTCCAAACTCGCAGCCTAAAGGACAACGTTTTAAGCGAAAAATATTCTTTGGGGGTAAAAAATTGTGTTTTTACGCAACAATCGCAGATTTCTGAAATTTTCCAAAATTCCAAATTAGACACAGACGTATCGATAATTCGATTATCAAAACAGTTTTGCAGTTGAATGAACCAGGAAGAAGGGATGAATGACAGAATCTTATAGGGTAGGCAAACAGTAGTCAAAAGTGACAACTTCAATTTCAGGGTTTTTCCATCGTTTCTGCAAGTCTGCGAGAAGCGCTCGCAGGCAACTCAAAAAAGATGGGATGTTTGCACAGTTGTGGTTCTGCTACATATCTATAAGAGCAAAATTTTGGGTGTTAGATTACAAGCATGTCCTGTTACCAAAAAAAAAAATAAAACATGTTGATGCTTATCAAACTTTAAGTAGTATATTTATATAAATAATAATAACAATATTATGTAATTATTAGGCGAAGCTGTTTACTTATCGCTCAATATTGTGGCGTATGAAGCACAAAATGTGTACTCGAAAGTCGTTAAATCAAGATATTAGAACTTTGTGTACGAACCGAAAGTACACAAAACGGATTTTACTTTAGTTTAGACAATTTATCAACCAGTCATATCCATGCGTTTGTGTTACCAATCGAGCTAAGATGTCAGGTTATTTGGATAAGCGGACTTCTATCAATAATTAAATACGGCGAATCGGACAGATTACCACATTCATTATTAATCCGAATTTCACAAATTTTAATACTGCTTGTGTGCACCTTGTAATTCGTTAAAAGATTGAAAGAAATCAATATGTTATGTCATTTGCTACTCATGTAACCACCCTGTATACCGTTGATGCAACTAAATGTGTTACGGCACAGATTGATACAACATTTCGCGAAGGTAGGGGGGATGGAGAACGGCTAGTTGACGATTATGTCAATTTTACAGGCATTAAAGCGAGGATGTCTGGGTCGTGACTTTGTGGGAAAACAAAGGATGCCTTCAGTTTTTGGAATAAGTAGTTTGTTACAAAACTTTACCTTGTGTTAGAAATTATATTTCCATTGAAGGAATATGCCACGAGAAACACGAAAATTGATTACGTTTGCTAATTATTCGAATCCTTCACTATCGTTTGTAAAAATCAAAGTTTCAGTATATACCAGAATCATTGCTTGTTTCATACCAACAAAAGACAATCCTGGACTCAAGCAAACGTTTGCACAATATGGTTTTAACACACCTATGTTGGATCGTTTGGGAAGCAACGTACGTCAACGAGTTTATTGCCTTGATACAACGTACGTGCAAGATGTTGTTTTAAAAATGATGCCACCTACGGCGGATCTTTGGCCAAACAATGATATTCCTTACGGCGGACACTTTTGTAGAATGGGAAATCCTGTGACCGTTAAAGCTTGAGTGAGCGGGGCTTTGTGATTTGTGCACATTTTTGAATCTACACGGTGAAGGTAGGTATCAAATCCAGGACCCCTCGCTCTGGTGCCCTTTTCTATCATTACGCCATCGCGCTCCCCACTTTCCCATAAACCCAAGGCAACTAGATATTCCATCAAATGGTTGTCTGTTAGCCCTTATAATGCAGTCGCCGGAAATGTTGACATTATAAGCTTGAAACAGTTTACACGACAAACATGACGTACGTGTTGTGTGCAATGATACATGGTTTCACTGTCGGCATCAGCATCTGAACAACTGGCGTTTAATGTGTGTGTGTGTGTGTGTGGTGTGTGTGTGTATGTGTGTACTCGCTTGTCATTGTGTCTCCATGCCATAAGGTTGTGTATCTTAGTGCTAATCGGTACGCATTAAAATTTCTCGTTACGCATTTTTCTTGATAGCACATGTGAATGTACGTCTGAAATAGGTTTACGTATTTTGTTCGTGCTCAAAGTGAACTAGCACACGATATAAAGACTACAGAAGGTCTATGCAGGCGGATTCCCTGCACTTGAAAGTAATGGATTGACTCCCCCTGCTATTGCTTACCACATCTCCCTTATAAGTATTTTACATATGCTCAATACTCCCCACACCACCTATAAAGTGCTTGCTCCGTAACTCTCCATGCACAAATAATCACTAATGCACATTCTAGCTCATGAACTAGCCCCCCTCCCCTTTCCAAAAATACCAGGTAGGGACTCAACTATGTTTGTTGCAATATTGCTAAAGCATACCGTTACGAGTATCTTTTCTGAAACGTAATGGGAGTAACAAACGGCAGTGTGCAGGCCCACTAGCATCAGTCATATTCCGGAAAAGATTTTCAGATCAAAAGCAAGGTGAAACAACATTCACATTGTGCAACAGATCGCCCATAACAATGGCCAAGAATAACAAAAGCTCTACTTGCTACATTATGGAGAATAGGTATAGGGTTACACACTTTTCACCATATTTGCATACACATGTAGATTAATTTAAAAACTCAAATATTTTTATCTTAATTGATACTAAAGCTGTAAATTCACAGCACAAACTGTTGTAATTCAAAATTATTTTCATTCTGCGAAAGTGTCCGCCGTAAGAAAAATAACTTTTGTCCTATAGATCCGCCGTAGTTAGCATCATGTTTCAAAAACACCTCTTGGACGTAGGTAGCATCCAGGTAATGAACTCATTGACGTACGTTGCTTCCCGAACGATCCAACCTAGATGTGCTTACGCCATAATGTGCAAAAGTTGGCTCGAATACATGATTGCTGTTTAATGGTTTGAATCAAGGAATGATTCCGGTATATATTGAAACTTTGATAATGACAAACGGTGATGAAGGATTTGAGTAATTAGCAAACATGATCAATTTTTGTGTTTCTGGTTGCATATTTCTCCAATAAAATTTATAATTCCTGTCACAAGTTAAGGTTTTTTAACAAACTACTTATGGCAAAAACTGAAGGCCACCTTACTTTGTTCTCCCACAAAGACACGGCCCAAACATCCTAAAATTAATACCTGTAAAATTGAAATGACCGTTTCCCATTCCCCCCTACCTTCGTAAAATGTTGCATCAATCTGTGCCGTAACAAATTTGGCTGCATCAACGGTATACAGGGTGGTAACTAAGGTTGAAACCGTTCGCGCGTGTAACCACTGTTTATATCTTTTGAAATAGCTATACAAATATTTTAAACTGACTGCTAAAGTAATAATAGAGAGACCAGGTATCAAATATCCTTACAACAAAACATAGGATCACTTCCTTGTGCAAATGCTAAAACGAAGAAAATGTCACGATTTGTTTTTGTTTTCTTTTGTACGCAATACCAGTAGTGGATCTGTTTCAGGTAGTGAGGCAATACTTCCCTTCATGGTGCATGGCTTGATGCAAGCATTTTAACCATGTGCTCTTAACATGACGTTTAAAAATATACAAGATACAAGATACAACATCTTTATTAGAAAATCCATAAAGGACATAATAAATTTGAAAGTGAACAAGAATGAGAGAAAAATGATGAACAGCAAATGAAAATGAACATGAAAACAAAACTAATGATAAAGAATACTGTTGACTAGAATGTCAAAATACACTTTTTAGTCCATGGGAGACAACCACGGTCCATTCAACTATATCATAATAACAGCACATGACTAGAAGGCAGCTATAAACTATGATCTAAGGGTAAAACACTCGGTAGTAAAACAGGCAATATTTTTACATATGACAGGGTCTGCATTACTCAAAAGCCAGTTAAACGATTCTAGGTCACCTAAAATTAAGCCATTTCCAAGATAGCCGCCAAATCAAAGATGGCCTACAGTCCTATAGGGGCTCTGTCAGGTAAAGGTAAAAGTATGCAATGATGAGGAAATGGCACAGTTAGAAAGAAACCCCTACTCCAAAAACCGAGATGGGAACAAAACTAAATTAACAATTATGTACTTATATGTATACTAAGAAAACATATTGTATGCTTTTTGGGCAGCTATTTTTCCAATTAGTGCAGGCCGCTTTGTAATACCGTGGCAAATGTTTGCTAAAAGTGAGAAACATGCATTTTCCTGTAGAAAAATAAACTCCAGTTATGAAAAAAATGTTTCCATTTTTTTCATGACGTTTTAACGTCATATTGACGTCACATAAGATGGTACCCATAGTAAAATGCCTATAAATATAGCTGAATTAACCCATTTATAGTAAATATTGGACATAACTTGTATATTTTGATCAGTTGTGCTAATATTATAAAGATGACATCATGTGTATATATTACAAATGCAATTTTGATTCATCAGGAAAACATGTCCGTGTATTGAATACCCCCTTAAACCCCACTTTTATATAGTAAAACTGGGGTATGCAGGGGTATACCTATTTTTCCTATTTTTGCTCCAAAACATAGATTGTGGGTACTCTTTAGAACCTCCTCGCCGAGGCGGTTCTGACGTGTACCCACAATCTATGTTTTGAGCAAAAATAAGAAAAATATCACTTTTTATACTGAAAATTTTCATTTTTTCACAACTTTAAAAATCGCTACATATATTGCATGGGCAAGTTTTCGTTATGTATTTGAGAGTAATAATGACGAAAAAAATGACGTTAGTATGTGAAAGACACGTCGCTGTGTAGTGTTGTTTGCAGTTTTGGTGAAATGTTGCAAACAAGATTATTCTTTTAGAAAATATATATTCCCTATCAGAAAAAATATGTTTCTAATTTTCCAAATTGTTTTGACGTCAAAGTGACGTTCCGTCATACAATGACGTGTACACTAACTTTGTCGTATGTCAAAATTATTGATTGAGGACAAAACTTGATTGAAATAACATTGAATAGTTCGATTATCTGTAAAATTAATGAAAACAGCAAATTTAAACATAAATATGCTGGTTTTGAATATGAATTATTTGTAACAATAACGTCATAATGATGTCAGTGTACGAAACATGACGTCATACAAATATAAATGGTCGAAAATAATAGAAGTTCAAATGTCGTATTGTTGGAGACCATATTTCATTCATAGGTTGTGCCTAAGATTAATAATTCATGTGAAAAGTGATATTTGTGCACCTAGTGCCTATGGCCATATATAATGTGCCCTAAATGACCTAAGAATAATTGAAAAATATTTCGTATTAAAGCCTAGTCGAAACGGCCGTACTTCACTTTAAATGAGACAAAAACGGCTGTTGCTCCTTAACCATTTTACATGAAATGTATATTATTTACTTGACAATTTGCAAAACATTTAGTAAGAATTGGTACTTAAGCTTCTGGAGCTTCAACAAACTGATAATAAGAGTGAGCCTAAATATTTCCACATGATGGATGTCCTGTTAATAAAGACACTGACGGTCGTGCCGATGACGCTGCTTATCGGCACGACCGTCGTGCGGATAAGCGGCGTTATCCGCACGACAGAGAAATCGATATCCAAATGTTAAAAATGGATACATTTTGAGTTGATTAATATATTACACTGGCTTCAAAACTGAAACAGAATATTACAAATGCAGGATTTTTTACTTTTTAATTAACAAAATTGTTGTGTTGCTGAAATTGATAGAAATTGGCTTTAATACCTAAGAATTCCCATTGTGGATTTACCTGTAAAAATCAATTATGCGTATGCGTAAATGAGTAATTATCGTAACCTAAATAATACAATCATGTGGTAATAAAAAAAATAAACAGCCTTTGATTTTAACAATGGAGTATGGAAACATTTCAGTAACACAATTTAAAAAACGTGCAATGGTTATATTTTTCTCCGCTTTTAGAAATATACTGTGATTCAGTTTACATCAGCTGGATTAGTTTCTTATTCATAATTAACAAAAATGTTAATTTCGAATGCACTTCAATAGCTAAACACATAATTAATATATTTAATGACAAGTTAATAGTTCAATACATAGTTAGAAAATCTTATACTCCCGTCGTGCCGATAGCCAATACCTGTAGCTTTGCCTATCCGCACGACGGTCGGGCACATAACGCCGCTTATCGGCACGACCGTCGTGTGGATAACGCTGCTTATCGGCACGACCGTCGTGCGGATAGCCTCAGCCGTTAAAAAATCAATAACCTCTATGGATGACTTGTCAAATTTGCGCCTGTAACCTGTTTTATTTCACATTAATAGTGAATATTTTAGACCAGAGGACGGTATCATCGTATCTAAAATACCATGTTGTTCTCCTTTTTAGGATCTTCTGTCAACAATATGGGTGTTTTTGTACTTCATTTGCTGATACTTATCATTGCTGTGTAGTGACATGGAGCAATGCACTTTCAGCTGAAGACAGTACTGGCTAAGTACACAGATTTTGGCCTCGACCAAACATGACTCAAACACTTAGCCATTATGCTATGACCAAACCAACCTGATTGTTTATATTTAGGGAAAACGCGTCTTTAATTCTGAATATTAAGTGTTCATGTTGGACTATTTCTTTGCCGGCTGTTATAAGGTACAAGTAGGCAACGATCAGGAAAATGCGCAATCAGAAAAAAATCCCACTCCAAAAACCGAGGTTTGAAGAAACTAAATTATCAATCAATACCATGAAAACATAGCGTAAGCCGAATGAAAAGCTATTTTCCCAATTGGTGGCCAACTAGACTAGTACAAGTAAGGATTGGCAACTAACTAAATTAATAAACTAACGGTGGTGGACACAATTTATACTTTCAATAGCTATTATATCACGAAAATTTGCTCACAAGAACAGTTTTGAAGCTAGATCCTCACTGCTTAGTCGGGCAGTCACGTGAAACATTGACGTCATTTCCACTGTTATGAACTATGTACTTGATCGCATGTTTGGATTTGCTAAAACTGACAGTGTCTTCGTTTTAAAAAACCTCATGTGTTTAACTATTTCCATGACCTAGTGATTAATGCACTTGTATTCCACCCGGGCTACCTTGGTTCGAGACTCCTCTCTCAGGCTGTCATTTTTTTTTCTTCTAGCACTTTTCTTTTCGTGAAAACGAGGATGTTTAGATCCGCTTCGTCTTATTTTATTCTACATGCCTTCCTTTTGCAGCTCGCCTGTACAAAGGTACAGGAAGAGCTACATGTGTTACTATCACCCCGGCGTTGGCAATGGCGTTTGCGTCGGCGTGGCACAAATGTTAACGTTTTTGGTTAAAGATATTTACATGCTGATGGATCACGTTGATACTAGTATTTTGCATGTTGATGGATACTTTTTGAAGTGTTAAGCTGTACTAGCATGACTCATCTGGATGACCTTGAGATCAAGGTCATAGACTTAAAGAAATTGTGTTGAAGTTTTGGGTTACAGATTTTATAACACTATTTCTCTTGAACATAAAACTGGATCAAATTGAAACTGGTAGATATTGGTCTGAAGTTTGATGCTGTAGCATCATGACCCACCTTAATGACCTTTCGCTCAAGGACTCAGACTTAAAATTATGTTAAAAATTTTGCTTGTTGTGTTTAGAACTGTATAATGCTTGAACATATGGATGGGTGTAGTTGATACTTTCACAGGGCAAATGTGCAAAAATAAGCAGCTATAAGCTTGCGTAAATGTAACTTAAAGGTGCCTTAAAATATATTTAAGCAACTTAAGACTGCTTAAATAGCACTTTTAAGTCACATTTAAGCAGCTACTTAAGAACGTTTTGATATACCTTTTTAGTGTTTTAAGCAACTGCTTATAGGTCTTTAAATCTTAATTTTAAGCAAGCTTTCATGCGACTTAATTATACTTAACACAGCACCTTTTAGCATTTTAAGCAAGCACATACAATACTTAAATCTGCTTAAGACAACACATTTAAGCTTCATTAAGCATTGCGAAACGTGTCCTTAAATTTAAGGTTTAAGCATACACGCAAATACCTTAACTTTGCTTTACATGGCACATTTTAAGCATCATTAAGCACTACAAAATGATACCTTACATTACAGTGCTAGTGAAGTGATGCGACTGGATTTGCTTAAACTAGCACATTTTAAGCACAACCGTTATTATGCTTTCCATATCAATGCTTAAAAATTTCAATATAGAGTATCTTAAATGGAAATAGTTATGATCGCTTCTTGCAATATTAGGACAAGAAAAGTAATGTAATATAAGGCAATGTTTAAGGTCAACCCTTAGCAAAGGTGAGGCTTTGCCAGTTCCTGGTACATGCATTTGCCTACTTTTACCTTCATAATGACCGTTGTTCATATAATCACTCTTTTTGTATTGAGTCAAGTTAAACATGACATCTTTACAGATCACCACAGTTCTTTGGTTATGTTTTCGGTTTTTCTGTTCCATTAGAAGTATTGGTCAAGTTTAATGCGATATACAATACACAAAGACGAGTTTCATGACCATTTACTGGCATCATTGCCATTACATCTTTTAATGTGGAGAAAGTGGTCAAAGTAACTTTTAGGTTGACAGCTGGTTTATAAGATGTTACGAAAATAGATGCACTCCGTATGCCTTCTTGTATTCTGTAACTTCAGATTGAAATTATACCAATGTAGAAAACAAAAACAACAACAAAAAAAAAAAAAATAAATAAAAATAAAAAAAAAAATAAAAAAAAAACAACAACAAAAAAAAACTAAACACGTCAGGTAAGTCCTTTATACAATGCTACTGATCTTATTCATATATCTATCATCTTGAACATTTATCAAAGTAAAATGAGTCAAGAGGCTTAAGTATATGTTCTGTGGTGTATGGCTATTAATTTTGAAATATTATGATAAGCCAGTGCGAGAGGCAGGATTGAATGACGTCCTAGATTACATCTGTCATGGAGAAAATATAACAAAGAGTTGTTTATTGTAATCATTTTATTCAAAAGCATTTACATAAAATATAATAGGTTTACACTGCTTCAAAAGGATCAAACTTTTATTTTTTATTTTTCTTATATATCTATGAAGTGATCTTCATATTGACCACTGGCTCAAACATAACAAAAACATGTTGACAATTTTGAAAATTACTATTGACAATTGAGCCGCATCATGAGAAAAACAACAATGTGGTTTCCAAAACAGAGCTGTACAAGCACAGAAGATGGCTAGAGACTGGAAATTTAGGATTTAAAAAGTAGTGGAATTGTTCTATCCGTGAAGTGAAAACAAGTAGCTAAGAAGCTTATCTGTGGCTTTGTTTTCATGTAGAATGTTGGTTTTCTCATGACGCTGTTCAATGAAACCTCTCTGTGAGGCGATTCAAACGAGTACTTACAATCTATATTTTTGGACTGAGAAAAGGAAAATATGTACCCTTCTACATCCCATTTTCTATACATTTACAAATACAATCTTATACATTTCACCTAAAATCAAATATACACCGGACAGGTAACTACAATATATGCGTGGTATTTATTGGAAATATGTTCTCTCGGCTATTGTTGTCAAAGGTGAAATTGATAAAGTAACAAACTTTGAGGACAAAAAATACTCATCAGGTTAAATATGATTTCTGAGAAGAAACACTAACAGCCAAGCAAATGCTATTAGCTGTCTTTCAATTGCACTAAAACTGTGGTATTTAAGTCATTTTAACATTTATGAAGAAAGCTTTAATTTTTGCTTGTAAAATGAAACAAATTCAAAAGTTTTTAAACACAATAAATAGGCGCGGACTTGTGTAAAAATTACCATAACTGCTGGTGCTGTAATTGTATGTCTGTTGACCACAAAAAGCTTGATGCTTGATGTCAGCGAAAAACCCTAGCTCCTTAAATGGCATTGAACGAAAGAGTTCGTTTTTATTTTGCTTTTTTCTTGTGCCTAATCAACAGAGATGGTTTGTAGCTGTCCTAAGGTTTTCTAGCTGTCCTAAGGTTTTCTTTTGAAAAAAAAAAACAAAACAAAAAACAAAACAATAAATATGTTACATATCAAGAAAACAGTATTAGCAAACAATTTAGCAAACACATCTCTATGAACAGATATTATTGCATAAATACTCGTGTCACACGATTTTAACAGCCGTTTATTAATGAAGAGAAAGCCATGCATTAACATTGCAATTCACGCGCGCACGTGCTGTTAATACATGGCTTTTACTTATGCTCGTTACCGGGCGCCTCGCAAAGCACGTGCTAATAATGAGAAATTAAAGTCTGCCCGGAACAAGCATCAAAACGAAAGCTTTTGCGCGTATGAAAATTTGATGAGGCTGTAAAGTATAGTGCACCGTTATTTCTTTCGTTTCTGCAGATTTTATGCAATAATAGCGATCACAAATGATTATGTCATTAATTAACATTCGCCAGGTCCCTCGGGGAGTGTTGAAAACCTCCGGCGTAGCACCCCTCGGAACTTAGCGAATGTGAATGAATGGAAAATCATGTTTGATCCTTATACTCTTTATCATATTAAGAAACAAAGAAACACACTATTGTGTGTATTTTATACCTCAGATTAATTTTAACCGGTTTTAAGCAAAATGATAACTGATGTATAGTGAGGCATTTTCAAAGTCCTTTAGTATAAGCATCAGATCGTGGATGGATGCTTAGAAATGTAGAATTTCTGCAGCTAAGAAGCTTTTCCTTATTATTACTTAGCAAAGCCATGGCAAAGCAATACAATCTGTTATGCAATGACCAGATGCAAAACATCCATCAAATTTGCTAACCTTGCAGTCTATAAATCAAGGAGACACAACATTTATTGACATTTGCTTTACTGCCATATCCGAGATTTCACATAATGGAAATTCATACATGTGGACAATATTTAACAAATAACTGCATATCGTTGCAATTAAAACAAATACATTCAAATCAAAAATGCTACCAGGAAATTGTCATGTTTATTGAAAGTTTGATTTAATTCTCTTTAATTTAATTTTTTCAATACCTGCATCCGAACACATGCAAAGGCTAAAATTTTCCATGACACAAAACAAAGGCGGTGGGCTAAGGGGTTAACATTTTCCATTACCATTGTTTAAAAAAACAATTTATCACCAAAAAGTTTCTTTGCATGAAAAGGTTAATATCTTAGTGTTAAAATGCCGAAAATTCCTCAAATTTGTTATTGTTTTGTCAAAATGAATCTTTATCTAGAAAATCGCAAAACAATTTTGGATTGAATATAATCTTTATTTAAATCAAGGGTTGCTTAGTGCATACCAATTTCAAATCTGACAACTTGTTAATAAATATTGCCTTTAAAGAAATTCAGGTATGTGAATTATAAAAAACTATATCAAACTTCTAGTAGTATATCAGAAATTAAATTGTTGATAGAAATGGTTCACACCAGGGTAGAAATGGTTCACACCAGGGGAGTACTCTGAACTTTTGCGTATACATAGGGTCTGCCCCAGCATTAGCTCCCTAGCCCCAAATAAAAAGCTGGACTGATGGCCCAAAAAATATCTATGATTTCTAGCATACCAAACAAATATGCAACATTTTTGTAAAAACCAAACATTATTCCTACTTTGTTAAATAAGACCAATAAAAATAGCCAAATTTTTAAGTTTTAAGTGACACCCCCTCCCCTATCCCCCAAACAAAAATATAAATGTATATGTATATATCCCAAAAAACTTAACCGAAACAAATATTTATATTTCCTGACCCCCCCCCCCTCTCCCCCCAAAAAAATTGAAATTCAAAATGTTGACAAAAAATCAGCCTCACCTATGTAGCCAGAACATTTCAGAGTGCCCCCACTCACAACTGGGTGGTTCACACTCTCTGAAAGCAGCTACAACAAATTGGCATATCCTCAAGTTTACACTGCAAGGGGCAGTCGAAACAAAAATCAATATGACTGGGTAAAATTATTTTTACATGCATATGTTGCCCATTTTCTCATTATAATAGTTTGTTCTATTTAATTACTAGTTTTCCTCGTGTGTTGAAATAGCCCTGCCAAATAGCCCTGCCAAATGCTAAATAAAATTTTTATCTATCAAACTACTACACTAAACATTTACACATAATATAATATTACAGAGCAATAATAATTGAGCCTGTGCATGAGAAAGCCAACAATTTGCATATGCGAAAACAAAGACGCAGATCAGCTGTGCAGTCAGCGCCTTCGTTTTTGCTACACGGATAGTACAATCCCTCTTCTTCTTAAATCCGAAATTTCAAGCTTCTAACCATCTTCTTTGCTTGTACAGCTCGGTTTGTATCCGACCTGGTGGGAACCCCAAATTGTCGGTTTTCTCACGCACAGGCTCAATTATGTAATAAAACACGGATTTGTCAAAAGAGATCTTTGAACAAAAGAAATTTGCCTGCTGTTAAATATTATTAGTTAGTTTCATGCTGTACCATCCCTAACCACCTCACTGACCTTGAGTTCAAGGTCACGGACTTAGAAATTTTATGTTATAGTTTTATGGTTAAAGATATAAACGTCTATATCTCTTGAATATATAGATGAATCAAATTGATTCTTTGCATGTCGGTAGATGTTGGTGTGACGTTTTATGTTGTACCATCACGACATGCATGAGTGACCTCGAGGTCATGGTCACTTAGATTTTGATTGATATAGTGGCAAAGAACAAGTCAGGTGAGCTACGCTGTCCTGCGGCATCTCTTATTATTTATATGCAATAGACAAAAGACCAAAAGTCTTTCTTTTCCTTAAAACAACAAACGCACTCTGGTGTGTGAATCAGGCGTGTGACGGACGTAAAAATGAATGTCAATACGCTGACATTCAAGTTCATTTCTGTTACGTCTTAGAAACGTTAGCGCACGCTACATGCGTGTATTAGAAATTAAACGTGCGTCTCATGTATGGTTTGGGCATGTACGTATCTTACGAATATGAAAATTCGTAACTAAGAAGTGATGCATAGCTTGAAAAAATCACACGTCCCTGATGGGATTCGAACCCGGACCGCCGGGGTAGAAATCCAATGCTCTAACCACTGAGCCAAAAAGTCGACTCCCTGACGCAGTATGTCAGAGATTGTACTTATATGATACATTGTATCGAATAACTGTGCTATTTATAGAAGCTACGCATCATAGATAATCTCGAATGAATGAGTGGTGCAATGGGACATAACTAAATGACTCAAATGGTCCATTTCCGACGAGTCCCCATCTTACGAATATGAAAATTTGTACCTAAGAAATGATACATAGCTTGAAAAAAATTCCACGTCCCAGATGGGAATCGAACCCGGACCGCCGGGGTAGAAATCCAATGCTCTAACCACTGAGCCAAAGAGTCGACTCCCTGACGCAGTATGTCAGAGATTGTACTTATATGATAGATTGTGTCGAATAGCTGTGCTATTTATAGAAGCTACGCACCATAGATAAGCTCGAACGTATGAGTGGTGCAATGGGACATAACACGTATCAGAAGCATTCAGCAAGCGCTCAAACCAATATCTCAGACATTGGGAACGCGCATACCTGTAGCACACACTGACGTGCCTAAAGATTCAATGCGTCTTTAACACGCCTGTACAAGACAAACGTATGGGATACGTCGAGCTTTTCAGTTTTTAAGCATGCTTGTTTGTGGCACACTGAAGCATTCTATTTTCTTAAATTTAGACATGAATATTTTATCCCGAATTTCATTTTATTGCATATAAATATCAGAATTTCATGGGATATCAGCTGCACTTTGATTCGTTTCTGTTCAAGCATGATAAACCGTGATTCATGTATTTTAAGAAATTAAGGGTCAGAAAAATACAATTTCAATTCGGTAGCACGTGTAACAAAAGTCGCCAAAAGAAGTGCATTAAGGCGCAGTTAATATAAGCCCTACGTAAGGTGTTTTCATTTTTAGAGAAGGTGCCGTCAATGACATTACGTTTTCCAGCAAAAGTGTTAATACACGTGTGGTTATAACTGTGATTATAACAGTTTCTATTACATGACGTTATCCACTGGGAAACAGCAAAGTCATATGAACAATATATGTAGAAAAATTATGATATTTGGATCGTTACATTATTTAATTACCGCGACCGGTTTCCTTATACTCATCAGGCATATTCAAAATAGTAACATAGCAACAAAAAAAAAACAAACATAGCAACATTAGTAACGTTTACACAGAAACACGACGTAAAACGTCGCAACGTTCATAAAAAATTATAATAGAGAGACAAAAAGATTAATTAGTTTCGATTCCGCAAACTACGGCTCCTGGGCATAGCTATACTCGGCCATCGCTTATACCGACTGCGCTACCACGCTTTGTAAAAAAAGAAGTTATCATAGCTCAATTTTATATACATATTACCCGCATAACCCGCCTGAATAACTGGATCCTGTGGATGCTGAAGCTTGGAAATAAAATTTTCATATCAAACAAAAAAATCTAAATTCATTTTAATTTGTCAAAATCTCACACAACAATCGGGCGTAGAATATCTTGTGCCTTTAGACTAAAGAAGACTTTTGTTCTATATATGATATCTAAGCCTGAATTCTGTAGGCGTTGTTTCGTCGACTTGGAGGTAATTTGTATTCTTCAAAAATTTATGAGACATTGAGGTGGCCACATTCGCCTACACAACGAATGCCTGACGTCTATCGTTTGTGATTTAGTCTGTCCTGTATCACCTGTAAATAACGATCAATTCTCGGTCATCGGTGCGACTGTACCTCTGCCAGCTTAACTTGAACTAAAATCTATACAGGCTGCTGTAGCCTGGTTCTTTTTGTTACGCATGGTCCTAATTATTGACAAAGTACGATAGTTGATTGAGGCGGGCGCCGGACTACACCTGTATTACTTATGGCTTTGGTAACCAAAACGGATAACAAGATCGTTAGGGATTTCACAGGCCAGTATCTGTGTCATTTAGTGAATCAGATTTAACAGCAATTAGGCCTGTAGTAAGTTTAAGATTGCTTTCCTTGTTACTATTATTAAGTAGGTGGCATCACGACATATGACACTGTAGGTTAAAAATACTGTGGTTTAGTACACACATTAGAGCCACCTGATAATGGTAGTTTCAGCATTTTGTTTCGAAACAGCTTAAAACAAGCACCTAAGCTACAAATATCAGGTAAACAGCGTTGCTCGAACAATGAAGAACCGTTTCCTTATAACGCCACATTTGAGCTTGTTGATTTATAATAAACCTGATGCTACAACTGTAGTATATTATGTTGTAAGGCTTTAATAATTGATATACTGGACAGAAGAGTCAGTTTAAAGACAACAACATCTAATTATGAATAACATGGCAAAAACAGATGTACGCAATGACGTATATTTAAACACTTATTAATGTGGAAAAAGAAACATAGTACAAATGATAAGAACCATTGTAAAATGTTAGGCATTAGTCTCGCTTCTTTTGAATATTTGCTTACAATTAAAGCATTGATAGTGAATAACAATAGCAGAGTATCCAAAGCAAACATATCATTTCGAAATTACTAAATGTTTTATTTATTTAGATTTTATATATTTAATTCAACGTTTTTTTTTTTTTTTTTTTTTTTTTTTTTTTTTTTTTTGTAACAGCTTTTATTCTTGAATTTCTCGGCTTAATATATATTTTAGTTTTAATAGAGTCTACATTATTTTTAAAAAGTGAACAAAGACGTGAATACAATGGAGGCATATGCGTCTTTAGCAAATAGTGGTGATTTAAACGTCAGACTCTATGATGGCCCCGACATAAAGCTATTCATGTTAGTTGGTTGGGGCTGGAGCTTCTTGTCTGTTGCTTGGTCCACCGGGGTTCGACTGGTGTTTTTCTTTTGCTCCGGGCTTCAGAAGGTTATTCGGCGCCCAGTGATTTCCATTGTCGGGCAGCTTACTAAATCTGATGAGTCAGCGTTTTTGATTCATCAAGGTGATTATCGTGATTTATTCGTCTGTCCTTGATGATTCATTGACTAGTTAGAGATTCACCACGAGGACCGAACAACTAGCTAAATGTTGTGAACAACTGCAGAAGATGAGGGTGAGGCTAGGGCCCTGTAAAACCGGTTTAAGCCCCCCAGTAATATTATATTACTGATCGTTCCAAGGCGATACTTCTGCTATGGTTCTAAATATTTTGTGTTATGGAGTCGAATTTTTGTGTTGTTGGAGCCTTATGTACGTTTTCATATTTTAATTCAGTTCAGGTAACTGAGTGGCTGCCTATTGGAAAATAGCTGCTCACTCGGCTTACTATATGTTTTCCTTGTGTCTTTTTAGTTTTCTTCCCACCCTTGTACCTCCTAATGCAATCAGATTGACACATTCAAATCAAACGTATAGGCATGCAGAAATGCATTTTTGTTCAATATATTGATATTTGGGAATAAATGTGCGGGTATAATGTTTTTATTTTATTTTTATTTTTTATTTATTTATTTTTTTTTTTTTTTGGCAATGGAAGGCGCAGTTAATATAAGCCCTACATAAGGTGCTTTCATTTTTAGAGAAGATGCCGTCAATGACATAACGTTTTCCAGCAAAAGTGTTAATACACGTGTGGTTATAACAGTGTGGTTATAACAGTTTCTATTACATGACGTTATCCACTGGGAAACAGCGACGTCATATGAACAATATATGTAGAAAAATTATGATATTTGGATTGTTACATTATTTAATTACCGCGACCGGTTTCCTTATACTCATCAGGCGTATTCAAAATAGTAACATAGCAACATTAGTAACGTTTACACAGAAACACGACGTAAAACATCGCAACGTTCATGAAAAAATTATAATAGAGAGACATAAAGATTAGTAAGTTTCGATTCCGCAAACTACGGCTCCTGGGCATAGCTATACTCGGCCATCGCTTATACCGACTGCGCTACCACGCTTTGTAAAAAAAAAAGAAGTTATCATAGCTCAATTTTATATACAAATTACCCGCATAACCCGCCTGAATAACTGGATCCTGTGGATGCTGAAGCTTGGAAATAATATTTTCATAAAAAAAAAATAAATAAATAATTTAAATTCATTTTTATCAAAATCTCACACCACAATCGAGCGTTAAATAACTTGTGCCTTTGGACTAAAGAAGAATTTTGTTCCATATATGATATCAATGCCTGAATTCTGTAGGCGTTGTTTCATCCAATGACACGCATTTGGAGGAAATTTGTATTCTTCAAAAGTTTATGAGACATTGATGTGGCCACATTCGCCTACACAACCAATGTCTGACGTCTATCGTTTGTGATATAGCATTACGAAAACATGCCCATGTAATATGCATATTTTTCTAAGGTTTTAAAAATTTAAAATTTTCATCAGAAAATTTTTGATATTTTTCTTCTTTTTGTTTAAAACATAGATTAACTCGTTACACGAGGCGGTTCTAACGAGTACCCACAATCTATGTTTTGAGCAAAAATAAGAAAAAATATCACATTTTTTCTCAGGAAATTTTCAATTTTTACAGGTGAAAAAATCTCTGTATATTGCATGGGCAAGTTTTCATAATGTCCTGTAAATAACGATCAATTCTCGGTCAGCGGTGCGACTGTACATCTGCTAGCTTAACTTGAACTAAAATCTACACAGTCAGCTGTAGCCGGGTTCTTTTTGTTAGCATGGTCCTAATTATTGACAAAGTACAACAGTTGATTGGGACGTGCGCCGGACTACACCTGTATTATTTATGGCTTTGGTAAAGCTAGTATCTCACTGGCATGCGAATTTCTCGCGACAGTTTTGCGAATTTTGTCGCGGACTTTCGTACGACATTCGTGCGAGTGTCGCGCGAGTGTCGTGAAAATTTTCTTGTGTCGCGCACTAGTCGCGAACTGGTCGCGAAGTTTTTCAACATGTTGAAAAATTTTATGCGAATTTTTTCTCCAAAATATTTCGCAAGACTGTCGCGCGACTGTCGTGCGATGGTCGCGCGACGTTCGTGCGAGTGTCGCGAACTTGTCGCCGCGAAATTTTGGCGAATTTACATTGCGAAATTTTCGCGACACTCGTACGAATGTCGCGCGAGTGTCGCACGACGGTCGCGCGACAGTCTTGCGAAAACCTCGCGACTATCTGGCGAGAAAATAAAACTAAGCGACATTCGTACGAATGTCGCGCGACACTCGCACGAATGTCGCGCGACTGTCGTACGAATTTAAATGAAAATCAGTAACATTCGCGTGAAAGTCGTGAGACACGCTCACGAATGTCGCGCGACTGTCGTGTGACAGTCGCGCGACTATCGCCCGGCAGTCGCGCGATAGATTTTCAAAATTAGACCGAAAATCGCGAATTTGTCTATTCAATGAGACTGCAACGTGAAAGTTGTGTTTATATCGTTTATCTTTGTCGCGAAATAGTCGCGAACTATTCGCGAACTAGTCTCCAGTTGTCGCATTCCAGTGAGATAGGGGCTTAACCGAAACGGCTAAGAAGATCGTTAGGGATTTCACAGGCCAATATCTGTGTCATTTAGTGAAACAGATTTAAGGCCTGTAATAAGTTTACGATTACTTTCCTTGAAACTATTATTAAGAAGGTTGCATCACAACATATGACACTGAAGGTTAAAACATACTATGGTTTTAGTACACACATGAGGACCACCTGATAACGGTAGTTTCTTCGAAACAGCTTAAAACAAACACATAGAACCGTTTCCTTATAACGCCACATTTGAGCTTGTTGATTTATAATAAACCTGATGCTAAAACAGTAGTATATTATGTTGTAAGGCTTTAATAATTGATATACTGGACAGAAGAGTCTGTTTAAAGACAACAACATATAATTATGAATAAAATGGCAAGGAGAGATGTACGCAATGACGTATATTCCAACACTTATTAATGTGGAAAAAGAAACATAGTACAAATGATAAGAACGATTGCAAATGTTAGGCATTAGTTTCACTTCTTTTGAATATTTGCTTACAATTAAGGCATTGATGGTGAATAACAATAACAGAGTGTCCAACGCAAACATATCATGGCAAAATTACTAAATGTTTAATTTATTTAGATTTTATATCTGTTTAATTCCACGTTTTAGTAACAGCTTTTATTCTTTAATTTCTCGGCTTATTATATATTTTTGTTATAATAGAGTCTACATTATTTTTAAAAAGTGGCCTAAGACGTGAATACAATGGAGACATATGCGTCACTAGTAAACAGTGGTGATTTAAACGTTCAGATGAATTCAACAGAGTCAAACACGGATATAGCAAAGCCGTATTTTCCTACTGACAATTCCAGCACAAATGCGAATCATGACGAATTTTTGATAGTAAGGATTGATGCTTTGCTGATTTTCATAGAAAACGGATTTGTAGCGCTGTGTTTATGTAAAGAAAGACGCAAATTCACCAAAAAGGAATTTTGGTTGCAGCTTATATCGCTTATTATCAACGACTTGTTTGTTAGCGTGTCACTGTTCCTATGGTCGTTTATTAACCATGACATTTTCGACAAAAGTTTCATCGGATGTGCAGTTCTCACAGTTTGTGTCATGGTATCACAGATGGCCTTATTGATAAACGTTTTGAGCATCTGCATTTACCGACTTTTATTTCTCGTTTGCACAGACCGGTATCGCTTTGGATGGAAGGGAAAAACTACGGTCAAGCAAATACTTTTAATTTACATGTTTTCTTTTCTATATATTATATTGCCCATTTTTATCTTGGGGAAATATGAAAATCATATTGAGTACTGTTCACCTGAAAATTTATTTGACACGGGACTACACAACACCTTCATTTTTATTGGAACAGGATTATTAGTGCCCTTAATTGTGCTGAACGCTCTATACGGGCTCACGTTTCATCTTTTGCGACGGCAGTTACGAAAAAGAAATCGTTATGTGCATGTCTGCAGGAATTTTCAGTTGTTGGATCGCTTTACGTCTAGCCAACATTATAAATGCCAAACCGATGACAGTAAGGGAAATAATTATAATGGATGCAACCGAACTGCCGCAAACAGTAGGCGAACATTGACAGGCGATCGCAGAAATGTTCGACGCGATAATCCATCGGGCCGAACCGACTACCAATCCAAGTGTGACAAAAGTCACATTAGTCATAGACATAGCTTTATCTCAAACGCATTTGACACCAACTTATCTGAGAAACCGTGGAGTAGTGCTGATGATAGCTCTTCTAAATCTTTTAATCAGTGCTACAACAGTGTCGGGTCGGACGTGGGGAAAACATGCGAACAAGATAGCGCTACTTACAAGGAGAAACATTCAAACCACAGTGTTTCTATACCTAAAGATTGTATGTTTAAAACAGAGCCGAGCTCAATCAAGGTCAACGAGCCTTACTGGTGCAAACAGAGTACGTCCAATAGAGCCACAGTTCAACGAACGGGGTCGAGTGATTCAGACATCTTAACACAAAGAAACGAGAAACAAGATACGTGTCAAGCAGTTGATATTCAAACAATCCTTGCCAGCCGTCTCGGTTCTAAGAGACGAATGTCTAAAACGCGTCAGAGACAAGTGTCTAACACATTGTTACCAGGTGGTAATTCTTCCAGGGAAATACAAAAACAGAGTTTACTCCTCATAGGATTAATACTTCTATTAGTAGACATTACGGTGATTCCATTTATTGTGTACCTTATAACTGAAAAACTTTTGGAACCAATCTTGATTCCAGAAATCGTCAGAGAAATACTGTGTCTGTTGGTAATGAATAATTCCCTGTTGAATCCCTGGATTTATGCTATTCAAAGCAAGGAAGTAAGACGGGCAATAATGCACAGTTTTAGAATATCGCTACGCTGTGTTTATTCTTGCAAAGTACGGAAATACGTGATGAGAAACGGTTGAAATTCATCTTTTCCATACTAAGGAAACCAACCAAGATACAGGAAAGTTAGTCTAGCAATTACATGCTTTGCAGAATTGAGGATCGTGTTAGCATGTTCAGTTCACTACAGACCTTCAGAAGAAACTTTTCGTCGATATTTATACATTGCATATTAAAGATTTTCGTGGTATTATTGCTTTGCAGTGTTGCATAAATTGCATGCTCATATGCTGATACGTTCAATTTCTGTTCTCATTACTCTTCGTGTATAACAGGTTTGTAAGTTCTAAAAGATATCCACCACATCTGTTGCTTCAACCAGTAATACTGAAAATTATGAGTTTATTTGTTTCTACAAAACAGAATGTTCTCATATTTCGTTCTCTTTTACTTGTAAAGGAACAAGATTTAGACTAAATTTGAACGTACCTGTACGTACGATGAATTTATCCATGAAAGGCTGTGAGAAGCTTATGCTGTCTTAAGGTATCTTGATACTATATTTTTTATTGATAAATAGACCTCTTTAGGAAACAGATTGAAAGCTACAAAACGGCATATACATTTTTGCAAAACTTATTGATTCTAAAATCTGAGAAAATTCATAGCTTGAACTGTTTTATTTCTTTCTTCATGGAAGAGATCAAAAGTATTTCAAAGGAATTGTTTGAAACTGCACATGTATTTACAAAATACTAAAAAAATCTAATGAAATATGTGCACTCCATGGACAACATAGATTCTGAAGATAATAATATTCAGTGTTTCTGAACAATAAGTGTATATTACAATTCAAATGATATACTTAGTGATTCCGGAAACGGACTGCTTGTCAAATAAGAAACGAGAAAATTTACGGCTATCCTCTTTCACTTTTATTTTGTTGTTTTTAGTATTGGTGCCACAGCCAACCACTCCAAAAATGCATATGCATGCAGAAGCCGAAAAGAAAATCCGAACAGGCTATGTACGTTTAAATTGGACCTTGCCACTGTGTTTAATATACAAAAATTATTAAATTCGGGCAAATATTAGATATGTTACAAAGCCTAAGCCTAACGCCCTCTATGCCACTTATCGCGGGAATATCTTGCAGGACATTTCCAATGAATAATATGTTGTTAGGAGCAAACCTTTGTAAAAGCTTAAACTTCGTAATGTGAGGTTACTTTCCTTCTGATGCCAAATGAGAGTCAGAAAATACCTTCCTCAACATGCACGCCCTTTTACTCGAGATTGCCGTTTGAGCATTTAGGACAATCAAGATTTGTGTAAATCAGGTAACGTTTTATTCTTATTTAGAACTGAAACATTGTCCAAGGTGCCAGGTCTTCTTAAAATCTATTCAGCATTTATTGAGGTAATGATGTCATCTCTTCTGATAAAAACATTGTAATTGTTTGGTTAAGGCACATTTTTATTTCAAAGTTCTTTGCACAACATATACAGTGCATACTAAGAACACACATTTGAAATAGAATAGGGACAAAAGCAGAATTGTATCTATTTTTAGCAGTTATCTTTCAGTATCTACATGGCCAAAATTCTACATAGTAAGATAAAAAAAAATCATTCGAGCTTGCCGTTTTAAAGGTCATTTAGTTTGCAACTGTCACTCAAATAAGCAGATCAATCCAGATGTCTTTGTTGACAACATGAAAAGAAACCCAGATCTTCAGAACACATGGTTTTCTTGTGTAATGCAAATGCTCAAACGGTAAACTCGAGCATAATTATGTTCGATATGTGTCATTACGGAACCATGTACATGTTATTTACAGATATTTCTTAAGTTTTGATAAGGAATTTTTATATTTTTCTTAATATTTTTTTTTCTCAAAACATAGATTGTGGGTACACATTACACGAGTACCAACATTCTGTGTTTTGGAGAAAAAATAAGAAAAATAGGTATACCCCTGCTAACCCCAATTTTGTTATATAAATGTGGTACACAAGGGGGTATATATTATAATGTTTGTTTATACTGATGTTCTAATTAGCGCACACGCTGCAATAAGCGCACATAGTGGTTATTTCCGGAACAAAACACGTGCTTTAGCAAAGATGACTAATAGACAAGCAAATTGGTATTTTACACAATATTTACACAAAAATACCGTATTAAGTGCATTAAAACTTAACCTTAAATGGTGAAACACTATAATGTTGAAAATATTGGAACACTTAAATGTCGTCATCAATGATAAATGTGACATGTTTGTTTTATCAGATAATGTGTTGTTGTTGGTTCGTAGAGTGCGCTTGTTAGAACGATATTTTGCTACTTTTACTTTCAATTATTTTGAAGTGTTTAACGTTAAGTGCGGTAATAAGAACAAATAAGGCATTTATTTCTGCAAGCAAAGCAGCATTCCCTTTCATGTTTTTTTTTTTTTTTTTTTTTTTTTTTTTTTTTTTTTTTTTTTTTTTTTGCTTTTTTATGACATTTTGACAATGAAATATTCTTTTTGTCCATCAAGTGACATTCTGCGTCCAGATGACACGAATCACATACGTCACATAAACCTTATACATGTAGTTATAGCTAGACAAAATTGTCTTTTATTTTGTGATATCACGACGCCTTATCCAACAGCAACAACAGCAACAACAACAACAAAACGTGTATTGTTCTCGGCCGATCGTAGTAGACTTTCGTCTCAAGTTTACTGTTATACATATGAATGAAATGAATGTATTTAACCAATAGGGACAAGCGTGGCATTCATGTTTATGACGAAAGTCTACTACGATCGGCCGGGAACTATATCCTGCATCACAATTTATAATTTACGAGTGCATAAAGGCATGGTTTATGTCTTTAACAAAGATGCAAATTGTAAACAGATATCCTTGTTTTCTCATAATTATTATTTATTACCAGATGATTGTATAAAGTTTTGCCTATAAATAACATTATTTTAGACAGTCACTGAAACAAAATTATGCAAGTATAGCTGCTTTCATGTGTGAACTTTGATACAAGACCGGAGCGAGAGGTCCAGGATTTAACATCTACCTACGCCATTTAGTGAAACTGTACTTTGGTAAGTCGCTCAATATTGTTGATTTGATGATACATTACCTCAAAATCTGCCTCACTATGCATCACTGATCCAGAACAAAGTTTTCTCTTATCATCGCTTAAAGTGCAAATAACGAGAAGGCATCCGCTTTTATATTGAAACGTTTTGTACAAGTCTTAAGTTATTTTAATATTATATAAATGACAAACACCTTAGACAGCGGATAGAGAGCCGTGACATGAGAAAACCAACAATGCGGTTTTCGAACAGGTCTGACACAAACCGAGCTGTACAAGCACAGAAGATGGCTAGATGCTGAATATTTTGGGATAAGAAAGTAGAGAAATTGTACTATCCACGTAGCGAATACAAAGCCGCTAGCCAGCTTCGCAGTTACAGTTAGAAATGCCTAGCTTGACGTCTATATTCAGTTAGAAGCTGATCTGCGCCTGTATTTTCGCCCATGCAAAATGTTTGTTTTCACATGACTCGGCTTTTTAATAGCATTTATACATTTTCTCATATTCTGAAATATCAAGATGATAATAATAAAGGCATTTCTATCTATGATTGTTCAACAGCAGTCTCCAGTAGACACTAATTATTACAGTCTCCAACAGACAAACACTATATCTCACAGCATCACATTTTTCTGAACATTTAAGATCACTCGTCAGACTTGTTTAAAGACTTATATTCTTGTCGACTGGCTGTCATTAGCTCATTAGAGATTCACCAATTTTGCATTATCGGCTGGTTTCCAGCTTACAAATAATCGATTCTGGAAAAACAGGTGACCAAAACCATCCTGACCTTGAGGTCACTGTGGTTTTGGTTACTTGTATTTCTGATACTGATTTTGGTGAGCTGGAAACTAGTAGGTAATGCAAAAATTGTGAATAAGGGACAATATACTAGAAAACCCGGTGGTCTGACAAAGACCCTGAATACAGGTAGGGGCCAAAACAGGAAAATAAAATCAATACGGATTGCAAAGGGAGTCGGTTTTATTGCACATGTTATCAGGGACAAAAACAGAACAAAAACAAACAACAGCAACAGTGGCACTGCAGGTATTATCCTTTAGGGGCCTCTTCAGTACCCCCCCCCCCCCTGCAGAGATGTGACAATCAATTTATTATAACAGTCCTTTGATCTAAGGATTACATTGCACCACTGAGGGTCATTAACCGAATAAACAGTGACACCAATTTAGCCCCTTCCCTCAGAAGATACGTAAGTCTTCAATTTCGAACGAATATGTCCACCCAAACAGTTCGAAATGTTATCATTGTTCAAACAGACGCCATTGTCATTCGTAATCATGTAGGTCGTTGCCAGAGTTTCGGTGATTTGAAGGTACTCGTTCACTGTCATGAAATTGCTTACAAAATGCATACATAAAGAATAGCAGACAGAAAACAGCATCCGTGATACATCCAGTATTTGAGGTTTTGCTATGTATTTGTTTTTGGCATTTTCCTTGACGTTATGTAATGCCGTGGCGCAAACGGGCGTCGCATTCAAATGTGCGATGGATATCGATGCAATAAATTAATAATAGCAATAAATGAGCCGCCTCATGGGAAAACCAACAATTTTCATAGGCGAAAACAAAGACCCGGATAGCACAATTCCTCTTCTACTTAAATCCAAAACTCCAAGCTTCTAGCTCTTTTTTATGTGCTTGTACAGGCCGGTTTGTGTCTGACCTGTTCGGAAACCATATTGTTGGTTTTCCCATGAGGCGGCTCATATCTCTTGTGACAGAATTTTCATTTTCTGTGTTTTGGTTAACATTTGCCATAGTCTTAAACTGAGAAAAGCGAAAATTCATACTAATGACGTTAATTGTACATCTTTCTCTGGTTAAGAGTGTGCGACGTCAGAGTGACGGCTGTTGTTCCGTCAGTGTCGCACAGCAACGTCATACGTAACACTGCATTACACCTGTTTACAACACCGTGACCTTAAAGGGGCACATTTGATGCCACCTGGCGAGCGTTTTATTACCTGGGATTTACCTGTTGAGATTTTAGTGGGTGTTGCATAACTACTGGCCCAAGAATTATAAGCTAATTGGAATACCTGTAATATTAAATCTGCTGATAAGAGCTGTCAATAATTCTACAGGTAACTGAAGCTGAAGCAATATTCAATCAGAATTGATTATTGCTAGTGTTGTATATTGGAGAGCTCAGAGAGATATTGACAGGTTGGTGCTTAAACAAAAACTGAGATAAGACCCCTAATTCAGGCTTTCATAGTCCAGGTACCCTTTAAAAATTTCGCTATTCGTTAATTTTGTGAAAATCTTTATTTCTGAACGTAATGTCACAAGAACCAAAATGTCTGATAGTGTCATATATTTGACGTTTGGTCCATTGCATACATTAAGGCATCAAAACTAGTCTAGGTTAGTGTGTCGTAGAAGGAACAGCTAGTCCAAAGCATACAGCGAAAACAATTGTGATGACAATCACCTTTCACTGAAAAATGGTCAAGAAAATGCATTTTGAATGCTGCCTGGTGTATGTGTCAAATTTGTCATTTTTTTTTTCAATTTATTTAGATTCTGTAATTCATCTTCCTTAGATGAGCGTTTCGTATAGGGTACCTCTTGTCCAGAGTATGCAGTGAAAACAGTGGTGCCTGCAGCCACTTTCAGCTGAAAAACGGTTTAAAAGAACATAATGACTTTGTGCTTTGGTGGCTGTTAAGTAAAATAAGTATAGAGTATAATAGTTAAGGTTAAATGTGACATTAGGAAGAGTGCAGTTAGGCTTATCACTATTTAGATAAGCTTGTCGTATAGCATACACCTTGTCCACAGCATACAGTGGAAACAGTTGTGGTGGCAGTGGCCTTCAACTGAAAATATACGAAAATAAAAACATAAAAATAAGTAATTTTTGTTAGAAACTTGTACATGGTTCAGATGTACAAGTATGAAAACAATCTATTCCGCAGTCAATTTGTGTCTGTGAGATTCTGCACCGCACACATCAAATATTTGAAATGCAAAAAGATGGAGTCCGAAAGTTGATGTAAGAATATACGCTTTTCTAGGCATCCGGACAAAATCCTCCCCGGACAGAATCCCCCCACTCTTTTTTGTTGACGAGGACAGAATCCCCCCCCCAGTATATCTTGTAAATAGGACAGAATCCGTCCCCCCCTCTTCCTAGACAGAATCTACTTCTACAATTGAGAATTGAGCAATCTTTGATTTACATAATATTTAGTTGACTATAATAAGTGGTGATTAGAGAAAATTGTCATTTTCGATACCTTTTACTGTAACTTAGTTAATTACTTTATTATAGAAGTTTGTTTCACCTCATTAACGCTATTAGCAGTAATTATGGCATATTAAGATGCAGCTTTCTTTATAAAATAAAAAAATAAACCAAATAATTATCCGGTCATTAGCAAGCAATGAATAAAGATACCCTTATTTGATGCAAAAATAGTTGAATATAATAGTTGACATATAGTTGTAAGTATTACAATATATGATTATGGAGATTCTGTCTGGGAGGGGGAATTCTGTCCTATTTCACTATTTGCAAGATATACTGGGGGGATTCTGTCGTTGTCAACGAAAAAGAGTGGGGGGGATTCTGTCCGGGGGGATTTTGTCCTACACTCGCTTTTCTATACACATGATAATATGTTCAAATTAACTTCATATAACACCAATAATTTTGTCTTAGTGAACGTCTTTATATATGCTTGTATGTACATTGTATATATCTGGGGCCAGTTGTTCAAAACTTTGTTAGCATAACGTCATCGTTTAGACCTCGACTCTTTAAGAAAATGCTGACTGCATAAGCAAATACACTGTTGTTTTTTGTTTCTAAAATGTGAGAATCCTCTGAAATGCAAAAGATTATCACATTTTATCAACAAAAAATAACAGTGTAATTTGTAATATTCATGTTTGAAATTTTAACGATTCGTTAACTAACGATGTCGTTAATTTTGAACAACTGGGCCCTGGTTGTCTTATCTTGTCATTTATAATTCGCTTCGTAAAACTGTCATGTCAACGATCATCTTTGTTTCGTGTTCCTTTATAGTGGCCGCAGTGTTAATTGTCGGCTTCCATTGATCAGCAATGCCCCGTTGAACTGTTTAGTTAACGGAACACGGAACAAACTAGAGGACCATTGGTCCTGTAGCTCACCTGAGAGATTATCACATTGTAAGCTCATGAGATTTAAATTAATTGAGAATCCACCAATGAAAGTCTATGCATGGACACTGTTGACCCCCGGGGCATGGCCAAATTTGACCCAGGGGCATGACTGGCACAATTTATAATGGGGACTACCAAACATTGCTACATACAAAATATAGAAGCTCTGGGCCTTTTGGTTTCAGAGAAGAAGTTTTTTTTTAGTTTTTCCCATTGTAAGTCTATGGAGACTATCTACCCCCGGGGCGTGGCCAAATTTGACCCCAGTGGCATGGCTGGCACAATTTATGTAGAGGACCATTAGCCATTGCCACATACAAAATATCAAAGCTGTGTGCCCTGTGGTTTCAGAGAAGAAGATTTTTGAATTTTTTTCCCATAGTAAGTCTATGGAGACTATCAACCTCCGGGACCTGGCCAAATTTGACCCCAGGGACATGAATGGCACAATTTATGTAGAGGACCATTAGCCATTGCTACATACCAAATATCAAAGCTGTGGGCCTAGTGGTTTCAGAGAAGAAGATTTTTTTAGTTTTTCCTATTGTAGGTCTATGGAGACTATCAACCCCCGGGGCGTGGCCAAATTTGACCCCAGGGGCATGATTGGCACAATTTATGTAGAGGACCATTAGCCATTGCCACATACAAAATATCAAAACTGTGGGCCCTGTGGTTTCAGAGAAGAAGATTTTTATTTTTTTTTCCAATAGTAAGTCTATGGAGACTATCAACCCCCGGGGCGTGGCCAAATTTGACCCCAGGGGCATGAATGGCACAATTTATGTAGAGGACCATTAGCCATTGCTACATACCAAATATCAAAGCTGTTGGCCTAGTGGTTTCAGAGAAGAAGATTTTTTAAATTTTTTTCCTATTGTAGGTCTATAGAGTCTATCGACCCCCGAGGCGTGGCCAAATTTGACCCCAGGGGCATGATTGGCACAATTTATGTAGAGGACCATTAGCCATTGCCACGTACAAAATATCAAAGCTGTGGGCCCTGTGGTTTCAGAGAAGAAGATTTTTGAATTTTTTTCCCATAGTAAGTCTATGGAGACTATCAACCCCCGGGGCGTGGCCAAATTTGACCCCAGGGGCATGAATGGCACAATTTATGTAGAGGACCATTAGCCATTGCTACATACCAAATATCAAAGCTGTTGGCCTAGTGGCTTCAAAGAAGAAGATTTTTTAAATTTTTTTCCTATTGTAGGTCTATGGAGTCTATCGACCCCCGGGGTGTGGCCAAATTTGACCCCAGGGGCATGATTGGCACAATTTATGTAGAGGACCATAAGCCATTGCCACGTACAAAATATCAAAGCTGTGGGCCCTGTGGTTTCAGAAAAGAAGATTTTTTAATTTTTTTCCCATAGTAAGTCTATGGAGACTATCAACCCCCGGGGCGTGGCCAAATTTGACCCCAGGGGCATGAATGGCACAATTTATGTAGAGGACCATTAGCCATTGCTACATACCAAATATCAAAGCTGTGGGCCTAGTGGTTTCAGAGAAAGATTTTTTTAGTTTTTCCAATTGTAAGTCTATGGAGACTATCGACCCCCGGGGCGTGGCCAAATTTGACCCCAGGGGCATGGCTGGCACAATTTATGTAGAGGACCATTAGCCATTGCCACATACCAAATATCAAAGCTGTGGGCCATGTGGTTTCAGAGAAGAAGATTTTTTATTTTTTCCCCATAGTAAGTCTATGGAGACTATCGACCCCCCGGGGCGTGGCCAAATTTGACCCCAGGGGCATGAATGGCACAATTTATGTAGAGGACCATGAGCCATTGCTACATACCAAATATCAAAGCTGTTGGCCTAGTGGTTTCAGAGAAGAATTTTTTTTTTCCTATTGTAGGTCTATGGAGTCTATCGACCCCCGGGGCGTGGCCAAATTTGACCCCAGGGGCATGATTGGCACAATTTATGTAGGGGACCATTAGCCATTGCCACGTACAAAATATCAAAGCTGTGGGCCCTGTGGTTTCAGAGAAGAAGATTTTTGAATTTTTTTCCCATAGTAAGTCTATGGAGACTATCAACCCCCGGGGCGTGGCCAAATTTGACCCCAGGGGCATGAATGGCACAATTTATGTAGAGGACCATTAGCCATTGCCACGTACAAAATATCAAAGCTGTGGGCCCTGTGGTTTCAGAGAAGAAGATTTTTGATTTTTTTTTCCCATAGTAAGTCTATGGAGATTATCAACCCCCGGGGCGTGGCCAAATTTGACCCCAGGGGCATGATTGGCACAATTTATGTAGAGGACCATTAGCCATTGCCACGTACAAAATATCAAAGCTGTGGGCCCTGTGGTTTCAGAGAAGAAGATTTTTGAATTTTTTTCCCATAGTAAGTCTATGGAGACTATCAACCCCCGGGGCGTGGCCAAATTTGACCCCAGGGGCATGAATGGCACAATTTATGTAGAGGACCATTAGCCATTGCCACGTACAAAATATCAAAGCTGTGGGCCTAGTGGTTTCAGAGAAGAAGATTTTTTTAGTTTTTCCTATTGTAAGTCTATGGAAACTATCCAACCCCGGGGCGTGGCCAAATTTGACCCCAGGGGCATGGCTGGCACAATTTATGTAGAGGACCATTAGCCATTGCCACATACCAAATATCAAAGCTGTGGGCCCTGTGGTTTCAGAGAAGAAGATTTTTTAATTTTTTTCCCATAGTAAGTCTATGGAGACAATCGACACCCGGGGCGTGGCCAAATTTGACCCCAGGGGCACGAATGTCACAATTTATGTAGAGGACCATTAGCCATTGCATCATACCAAATATCAAAGCTGTGGGCCTAGTGGTTTCAGAGAAGAAGATTTTTTTAGTTTTTCCCATTGTAAGTCTATGGGACCTATCTGTTGCCATGGAAACCACAATTTTGATAGAATCTGCTCCAAAACCTAATGCCATCAATCCCCCAACCCAATTATGGTTCACATTAAATTTGATCAAGATCGGCCTACTAGCTTCAGAAATATTCTTCTTTGAAATTGTGGACGGACGACGGACGACGGACGACGACGGACGACGGATGCCTGCCTATCCTATAAGCTCACCTGTGAGCCTTCGGCTCAGGTGAGCTAAAAAGTCCTTTAACACGACATATTTTACAAAATCGCATTAAAACTAAACAACTATTATATAAAACGGAACAATGTTGGTCACGGGAAGGTGACAATAAACTATATGGCCACTGTATAGATCCTGAAAGGTTTTATGGAAACCGTTATTAACAAATAAAATCGACTCATCCTCATTTTATGGTGTACTGATGTGACGTAGATATTTAGAAACGTTATTCAAAATGCTAAAGAGCGACGGTATGTGCTCATTACATTTACTGTTTTGTTACCTGTTCTATTTAAACAAAAACTAATTTATTTAATATTTTATATGTGTCTTTCACATTCGGATCCTGATAGCTCTCTTAATTTATTTTTCAACAGTTTAATTACTACTGCGCAAATATTTTCAAAGGGGAACAACACATTTATTCTCCATTTAAGGTTACAAACAACTAATAAAGTCTCTTAAAAATGCAGCTTCTTATTAAATCATCTTGAAAATGCAAAGGCGTGCCCGCGTCTGCAAGATAAGTGATTTTGTTTACGTTGGTTCTCTGTCAGTTATATCCTATATAAAATCATCTGAAGTGACATGGTGAGTAGCAGATGAATACCCCCGGTCCCTGCGTCATGCATTTAGTCTTTTACCATGTCAACTTCGCTTAATTAAAATCAAGTTTTCACGCAGAGAAAGCTGTCAAAATAAAACGATGAAATCTTTAATCCCTTGATTTACATCGATAAGACAACTGCCCCCAGGCAACACTGACATTACCTGGACAGATTAGCCAAATGATGATCGAATATCGCCGGCCAATATCGGATATTATCGGAAAGTCTCCGTAAATTTACCTGAGCGCTAGTAAAATCGATTGCTTGCTTATGTGCCTATGTTGAAATACGACTATTGTCCGGGTTGTCGTGCGAAAAATGGTGTAGCCTTATCATCATTCATCTCCCCAGGGGTTGGTAACTCAAAGCCATCTTAAGCTTAAGATCAACTTACGACCAACTTAACTATATCTTAGGGACTATGGTGAAAAGGACTGAAAAGGACCTTAAGTTACGGTGACACCACTTTACGGTCAACTCAAGCCCACATTAGCGTCATCTTATCTTATGAAGTGGCACCGTTCATTTAAAAAAAATACAATTGCTTAGAGTAACTGGAATGACAAGGGCGTAATGATTATGGTGGTCATCTTAAGACCATCGTAAGTATGTCGTAAGTTGGGGAACTTACGATAGCTTCGAGTTACTAACCCCTATAGGCTGAATTATACATGTATGTACATTGTGCGAACAAATAAATTAAGTTTATAATTCCCTTACCTGACTCCAGAATTGGCTCTGAAAGAAAATAAAGAAGTGTCAGGTCCCATGACTGGGTTTCCTTATAAAATGTAGCTAAGTCCCCTTAACGTACATGCCATTTGTTGTTTTTATTTTGTTTGCAATTTTCCTACCCACCCACTCATTTTTCTGCCTACCGATTTTTGGCTTTTCTGCTATTTTTCATGATACAAAATATTTCGAATAGAAACAACACGCAATCCATCAATTGTGATTCATTACGATAAAAGGCCAGTGTAGTATTGTATCCCATAAGTTATAATATTTTGCTTGTCATATCTAATGTGTTAAGATTTATATAAATACTGAACAAAACTGAAAACACTACACCCGATTTTTCAGTCAGAAACCTAGATAATGAAAATGTCAGGAAGTCAAATAAGTGATGCTAATTTGCTTGTCATTTCGTACTTGTTAGAGCAAAATTAAAAATGTTTAATGATCAGTGCATATATATATATATATAGGGAACAGTTTAAAGAAGTTACTGTTAAGAGCTTACTGTCTAGGTCTTTCGGAACAAGTGTCATGAAATACATGTTGTAGTCGCAACAAAAGTCTACAATGCGATCCCCAGCGACTGACTTGGCAACCACAGGGTTCATCTTGTCTGAGTTGATTTTAGTGTCGAAAGCCATTGTGGTATTCGTTATCCTCTGTAAAATATAGCGCACATTTAATGTTCTCGTTACATTTTCCCAGTAATGTCATTTTACCTGCCCTTGAGTCAGAAATAGAAAGAAGAACACTCGTTGTTTGAACATATAAACTAAAACGCCTCGTTAGTTTCGGTAAACCATGCCCTAACAAGATTAAAGGTTTTCACCAGAAATTACCTTAATTTGCAGAGTACTATACTGCCTTATAAATAATTGTGGTAACATTTTAAATTACCTTAGCATAAAGACTCTCCTGTGGCTCGTCGACGGGCGCCTTGGCAACAAGACAGATTCCTTTCCTTATGTCTTTAAACGCAACATAATCCTAAAATAGTTCGATAATATTGACAACCGAGGATATTAACGAGTAAATATAGTACTTTGCAGAAGAAGAGAGAAAATTTGTTAAGAATTGTATTGATTAAATTCGACCAACATCGAATATTTCCATCTTCTTGAAAATAGTTATACAAACAATTTCTCTAAAATTGTAAATCATTACCAGTATAGGGCGTTAAAATAAATAACTTTATCTGAGATTATATTTCACACGTTTAAAATGTGGACATACCGTATCAAAATCGTGGAAATTGAGCGTGCTCACGTGACCAGGATATCTGCTGACGTCACCAACAGCAATCATGACGGTATTTGCGTCATCATCGACACTGATGTCTTGTGGAATTTTGATGTCGCCATACACATGCGTGAATCTGTATGTCTACATGTATTAGAAAGGACACAAGCTAAAAGTGTAGGGATGCGACGTTTACACATCGTCCATAGAAAATGATTTTGAATTAAGGAAGAGGAAATCTACGCGGTTGCAAATGAAATTTACATTAGCGAAATAAAGCATTAATGTCTCGATCGCTATTAGCAATCTAAAGCAGTAATGTTTTGATCGATGTGAGCGAAATAATGCAGTAATGTTTCAACTCCTGTTAGCGAAATAGAGATCGCTGTTGACGAAATAAAGCAGTAATGTTTCATATACATTTTAGTCTGTGTTTACACTGACATCACGCTTTACGTTATAACAATAACATTGATAATAATGATAATAATAATGTGAAGAAGAAGAAGAAGAAGAAGAAGAAGAAGAAGAAGAAGAAGAAGAAGAAGAAGAAGAAGAAAACAAGAAGGACAAGTAGAAGAAAAAAAGAAAATCAGTCAAAATATATTGCACTCCGTTATATTTATATTCATACCTTTGGATTGGCCTTAGCGACAGAAAGCAGAGTGATGGCTGCTGTCAAGCACTTCAACGACCACATTGTAATCAAATCTACTGCTTGCCAGTCGTAGCTTTAACACAGACTGTTCCGAGGGTTTTGCCTAGTAATTATGTAAAATGAGTCGCGCTTGGAAACCGGAATCATTGTATGTATCCGAAACAAAGTCGATTATGAGATCAGCTTTGCTGTTCGCGCCTTTATTTAGTATATGATACATGTACATTGATAATATATACATGTACCCTAAATGTTCGTGTACATCAGGAGCTCTGAAATGATATGAGCCGCATCGTGAGAAAACCGGATTTTTCCCTAGGCGAAAACAAAGGCGCAGATCAGCTTCGCGGTAACCGCGAAGCTGATCAGCGCCTTTGTTTTCGCTACTCGGATAGTACAATTCCTCTTCTACTTAAATCCGAAATTTCAAGCTTCTAGCTCTTTTCTGAGCTTGTACAGGCCGGTTTGTGTCGGACCTGGTCGGAAATCCCGAAGACCGGTTTCCTCGCGTCGCGGCTCATATAATCTTTATATATGCCTATACAGCTGGGCGGTGTATGACCTCTTTGGAAACACCAAAGTAGCTTTTCTCACGGTGAGAGAGGAAATAATTACAATTCGGTCTCTGCATTCGAAAACTTGCTTAATGAATTTAAATACAAGACAAGTGTGGGTCAGCTTGGTTCCAAATTGCAGAACTGATAAGCAGGGCATTTGTCGTCGTCCAAAGAGCTAAAAGACTTCTCTGATTCTGATAATCATAGGGAAGGGGAATCATTAGCAAAAACATTTATTAAATTAATCCTATTCGCCCGCAACATTCCAACATCGATTTGGCTTGGATTGGTCTCAGTCAACATTTTTCCAGCCATGTCAGAGGGAGCCACCTCTTCTTGACGTTAAGACGTAGATCAGCTGGCTAACTGTCACTCCGCTCCACTTCGGTACCTCTTTCCACTTCCCTGATGGTTTAACAGAGTACCGATGGAAATATTCCGTCCAGTCAAGAAGTACTATGGACAGCCTCAAGTGTCTTGCTCAAGGACGTAGATATCGAGTCAAGGACCTCCCGTTTCTGAGTCCCGTACTCTACCACTAGCTCACCGCGGTACCACGACATCACCGCTCTCTCGCAACATTATTTTTTAGGTTTTTATGCCCCCCCCCCCCCCCCAACTTCGTAAGGGCATATTGGTTTGGGTCTGTCCGTGCAGTGCAGTGCAGTGAGTCTGTGATGCGTGAGCACCCGGTCAGGAACCGTTAGAGCTAGGATCTTGAAATTTGGTATGTAGTTTGTATATGAAAATTAAGAGGACCCGTATTTTTCTTTCATGTAAATTCAAGGAACTAGGGGCCAATTCTGTGAGAGTTATTTCCCTTTTTAATTCTTGATAAAGTAAATAGATTGTGGATACCTTGTGTACGCATCTCCTCCTACAGTTTTATTCCGATTCTCTTCAAACTTTACAGATGTTGTGACCATGCTTTGAAAATATGCATGTGGTTTGGATATAATCCTCAGATTAATTGTTGTTACTTTTTTTTGCAATTTGAACTTAGCCATTTTTCAGGCATTTTGACAATGAAAGTGAATGGGCAGTGGGTACTTTGTGTGCGCAACTCCTCCTACAGTTTCATGCCAATTTATTTAAAACTTTACATGTATTATGGGCTTGGTCTGAAGATATGCATGTGGTTTGGATATATTCCTTGGATTATTTTTTGTCATTTTTTTCACAGTTTGAACTTAGTCATTTTTTTCGGGAATTTTAGTGGATGGATAGAGGGTACCTTGTGTGCGCAACTCCTCCTACAATTTAATACCGATACTTTTGAAACTTTGCAGACATTGTGACCATGCTTTGAAGATATGCATGTGGTTGGGATATACTCCTCAGATTAATTTTTGTCACTTTTATACGATTTGAACTTAGTCATTTTTTGGACATTTTTACATCTTGAAAGTGGCTTACCAGTTGGGGGCATAGTGTTTCATAAACACATTTTCTAGTTCTCCAAAAGACCGTGAGCGCTTCACTTGGTACTAGGTTTTCTTGCACACCAGACAGAAATTGCCACACTTTTTGCCTGGGTGATAAAATTGCATCTCACCCAGGTGTTCTCACCCAGGCTAAGTGCGCCAAAAAATTACGCAAAACCTTGAAATAAATCAAATTTGGGGGTTGTTGTGCAAGAAAAAGAATCTAATATGGTGTTCTTTTCTAGATGGAAGTTTCCAACCCTCGGGATGACCGTGCTGAGCGGAACCTCGGCAGAGCCTCGGTTCCGCTCAGCACGGTCATCCCTTGGGTTGGAAACTTCCATCTAGAACAGAACCCCATATAAGATTCTTATAATATCGCCTGGTGCTATGCGTTGCGCAAACTAATCCCAGGCGACTGATTGGGAGTAGCCCCTATATGTGTCGGTTGCTCAATCCGACATGTTTCAAGGCATTAAACAGTTTCTTAATTTATATTTGGTATTATTTTCTAAACAAAATCACAAAAATATCTTGAAGTATTTTCGTTGTGGTTATCGCATGTTTAAAATAGTACGATAAGAGGCTTGTTATTCATTCAGATGCACCATAGATTTTGTTTGATGTGGTTTAGTCAACAGCTATGGTCATGTCTGGACGTTGCCTCCATTTTATGGAATTCGTACCCAAAACGTCATGACATCCATAAATTGCTTCAAATATAAACACCCAACTAAGACAATAAGGCTTATACCTATGGGTGGTTTGACTTGAAACTACCTTTCCTGTGCAGGATCAGACCTGAGCGAAGATGCTTTGCCTGGAGGCACAAACACGCTGTTTCTTTAGGCCACAGTGGATGGGGGCTCACGCACCATAGTCTAGTGTCTAGGATTTCGAAAATTGGAGTAAAAATGAGGTTTTACCAAAAATGTTGGATTATTTCCATACTTTACTATTGAAGCTTTCCAAAACGTTGGAGTCAGAATCAAAGTTGGAGTTAAGGAGAACACTCTAGTAAGGCTAGAAATGTACTTGTAGGAGCTGTGATTGCAAGTTATTTATGCACATGTAGTTGCAACAAAATTTAAGTATAAATAATTAAGGTGATAATTTGAGTCTCCTTACAGTCGAGTCTCCTAACATTGCGTGGCCCGCAACGTTGCGCACCTGGCATGCCGACCAGATTTCAAACAATATTGGACTACCAGTGTTATTTTCTCGTTTGTTACATCAACAAGAGTGTGCAAGATTAATTTGAAGACAAAAATGATTTTCCTTCCGTCCTGATCGAACAATTTAGCACCATTACGTGATTTTCTTTAATTTTGAAATACTGTGTGGTTACAGTTTGTGCCATCATAGACAGCGTGATTTTTTCTATATCTTCTTTGTTTGTAATTTGTCACATGGCTTTCATATATATTGACAGAAATGCAACTACTGTGAATAAATTGCAGGTTGCTATAAAATATACATTTGATTTGGAAGTGCGCAATGTTAGGGGACAAATTGTCTCTATTTTTTTTCCAGGGGGTTCATATGTTTCAGCCACGATATTTCTATAGCTGATGGAAATTGCTAACATTTTATGTTATGATATTATAATTATTGAATCACTAAAAAGTCTCATGGTAAGTCATGTTAGTCAGCGTTTATATTTCACGTCTGATCAGGCATGAAATACATTAAGTGCGCAATGTTACCGGACTACACCGTACATATCCGGGTAAAGGCGTCCGTACTCTCGACAGAAGAGATCTGCATATGGGCGATAACGATTTTAATGGCGTTAATTTGAGTGGTTTCATATATCGTAAACGGATCTTGATAAATAATCTACTTCAAATATCAATAAGTTTAAAACTAAAAGACGACTTAATAAGCATTTAATTATTTGACCTCATTTTAACCCAAATAAGCATTGCGTCCTTTTTAACAGAATAGCATTCGATGTGCCGCAACCGAGCGCGGCGTCCCGTGTGCCTATTTTGTATGCTAAGATAAAATTCATCGAACAATTGAATATTCTGTATTCTCAATCTTCACTCGCGGCATACTCATTCAAACTCTTTCCGATAATCTGATCAGTCACTCGTGTGAGTGCATAACTGTTCGATTTGGTATGCACATGTCATACTCACACTCGAATTCAACTCGAATTTCGAGTAAAGTTTGGGAATAGGCGACACCTCACTCGAGCGCTACTCGAAAATTTTTGGACCTTTATTCCTCTGCATTTTCTTCGAAAAAGGCAAATAATAGCAGTTTACATACATCGCATGGACGAAGCTTCATGCTTAGGACAAATCGTACGTTGAGAAGGATCTCGAATTCCAGAACAGATTTCGATTTCCTCAAGGCATGCAAGTTACGACTATTTTGAACATGAAATGCAATGGTCCATATTTTTACGTGGGTGGTCAACATTGTACAGCAAGATGCAGACATGTTTGTGCCTTTACGCTAGATATCGCTGTCACAAACTCACCACCCCTCCACACCCACACCCACGCACACTCCTCCACCCACCCCAGAGAGAGAGAGAGAGAGAGAGCAACACAGAAACACAAATAAACAAACACACAATAAAGAAGGAATGAGTATAAGCAAAATGTGGTACCATGCGTACACATCAAAATTATATAACTCACCGAAAAATGCGGCGACTAGTCAGAGTGTTTGCTGCTAATTTGATGTTGCATAGAATAAATAGCATCAAAGTGTCCATAAGATTTCAAATTTCTTTGTTTTATAGGGAATATCTGACACTCCAGTGAGTGAGGGTCGAGTGACTGCTCAGCATACCAAATCTATACTCCCCTCACACTCAAGTTAATCCCACTCGACTCATACTCCAACCATTCGAGTTTGAGTGACGGAAATGAATATAGCCGTTAGTATCAATACAGAAAGCCGAGAAAGTATCAACCCCGCACGATAATAGTAGACTTACATCACAGAATAACCGTTATAAGTATGAATGACACACCTATTGACTCCTCCGCCAGCAAGGTTTAACCACGCCCACCCCTATTTTCCTAGACAAACATCGTGTTTTTGTACCTATATTTACCAGTAAAAAGCACGTGTTGGTTTGTTTGTCTAACCCCTTTTTGTCTAACCGTCATTGACCGTTAGCTAATGTACTGATTTGAATGGTCAATATAAAAATGAATACTAATGATGAGTGGTTTGACGGAGGACTCAATTCCCTATTCGTCAAATACATTCATTTCACTCATATGTATAACGGTAGATCTGTGACGTGAGTCTACTACGATCGTCCACAATGTATAGTTATAGCTCGGCAAATAGGTCACTGTATGGGCGTTACCTTATGAATACGTCATTGGGTATGGTCTACTTTTGACCTAGGTAAAAGCTAAGGTACAGTTGAAAGACTCAACTCACATGTTGTCCGTTAGAATGAAAATTCGAGTTTGTCTAGTTTACTGGATTGGACAAAATAGGTAGCTGATCTTTAACGGTAAAATATGTGACAGCGCTCTAGACTGACTGAATTCGACTTTTCTATTATCTCCCTACTTGAACAGGTGGACTAGCCGACCACGCCCAGATATGAATATTAAAGTTGCCGCCCATACAGTGACCGATTTGCCGAGCTATACATGTATAACCCGAGCTCGAGGCGCACGCTTTAAGCGGGACGGGTCAGGAAAATAGCCTGTGGCGAACCGGTTGTCGCGAGGCCGGTAATTTATTAGCTCACCTGACCCGAAGGCTCACAAAGTGAGCTTATAGGATGGCCATGCTCCGGCGTCCGTCCGTCGTCGTCCGTCGTCGTCCGTCAACAATTTCAAAGATCTTCTCCTCTGAAACCGCTAGGCCATTCAAAGCCAAATTTTATAGGAAGCCTCTATAGGAAGGGGGAACAAAAATGTATATAAATAATCCAGGTCACATGATCAAGATGGCCGCCGCGCCCATATATGGTGAAAACCTTTAAAAATCTTCTTCTCCAGAACCCAAAGGCCTAGGATCTTGAAATTTGACATGTAGCATAAGGGACTCAATGTGCACACTGTATATATAAATTATGACCTTCGGATGACCTTGACCTATTTTACGGCAAGGTCAATTTAGGTCGCTTATGCATATGAATGGGGAAAACTTTTAAGATGTCATTTAAAGTGAAAGTCTTGCAGAAAATGGGCAGCAGGACTGAATATTAATGATTCTGAAAAAAGCTGGACCCATATGCCCCTACCCCGGGGCAATATACATGTATATCTCCATAATATTCAAACATCTTCTTCTCTGAAACTGCTTGGCCGATCAAAGCCAAATTTTATGTGAAGCATCAATAAGAAGGGGTTACCAATGTGTATATAAATAATCTAGGTCACATGACCAAGATGACCGCCATGCCCATATATGGTGAAAACCCTTCAAAAATCTTCTTCTCCAGAACCGTAGGACTGATTTCAATGAAACTTGGCATGGAGTATTGATGACTCAAGTACTACAATGTGTATATAAATCATGACCCTGTGATGACCTTGACCTATTTTACGCCAAGGTCAACATAAGTCGCCAATGCATTTGAATGGGGAAAAACTTTTAAAATGTCATTCAAAGTGAAAGTCTTGCAGGAAACGTGCAGTAGGACTGAATATTTATGATTCTGAAACAAATTAGACCCCAAAGGCTCATCTGCCACCACCCCGGGGCATTATACATGTATATTTCTATAATATTCAAACATCTTCTCCTCTGAAACCACTTGGCCAATCGAAGCGAAATTTTATATGAAGCATCTATAGAATGGGGGAATCACTGTGTATATAAATAATCTAGATCACATGACCAAGATGGCCGCCATACCCATATATGGTAAAAACCCTTCAAAAATCTTCTTCTCCGAGATCGGTGAACCGATTTCAAAGAAACTTGGCATGAAGCATGGATAACTTAAGTACTACAAAGTGTATATAAATCATGACCCTGTGGTGACCTTGACCTATTTTAAGACAAGGTCGACATAGGTCGCCAAAGCATTTGAATGGTGAAAACTTTTAAAAAGTCATTTGAGGTGATAATCTTGCAGGAAAGTGGTTTTAGGACTGAATATTAATTATTCTGAAAAAAATGGACCCAAGGGCTCATATGTCCCCAACCCGGGGCAATATACATGTACGTGGGTTGGGATTTAAGTTTGTAGACATTCTATATAAAAGTTCAGATTTCTGCTATATAGAAATTAAAATTATTTCATCAGAAAATTTATTCTTTTACCAATCATATGAGGTATTAAGGATAGTTCTACTCAATATGGTTTCAGCACAACAATGATTTAAACACAATTACCCTCCATCACCCGGGGCACGCCGTGGAAACTTTGACGTCGAAACTACGTCAAATGTCAATAAATACCGGCATTAAAACGTCTGTTTTTAAACCAAACAACATGCGCTACCTTTAGTTATCTGCAAAATTGCCTTCAGGAATTTGTTAATTATTATTGCCAAAATACTTAGGTCATCAGAAACAGTGGTTACATTCTATTTTATGAGTATTATGCATATCTGTGCTTTAAAACAAGAAAGTTGGCAATGGCGATTGTAGATTAATTTTAGGCGTGTGCATTTCTCATCGTGTAAAATTCAAGTGCCTCCATTTGACATCGCATATGTCATTTAAATACCACTGCATTATCTGTTTTAAAGTTTACATCAAATCATTATCATTTTGAATGTTTCTTAGGATTTTTTTGCTAATTAAACATAAGATGGTATCATTGCTCTTTTTTCGACGTTGCATGTTGAAGTCATTTTTCAGTTACGACTCACTATACATTTTCTCCCACAACAAAATAAATCGTTCACATAATGGTTAAACCTTTACATAGATATAACACCATGATGCTCTGATGCCTTATATTGATTAAACTCAAAGTTTGGTCTACAATACGGTAATTATTGGTACGTTCGTTCTTTAGCTTCAGAATTATTCAATATACGACGTGCCACGGGTAGCTTAACCTTGGTTGCTATGGAGACCATTTTAATGTGCACTGCGCAAGATTCATTAAAAATATTTTAAACACGAAAAAAGGAGACTTTGCTTCTTTATAATAATGCATAAAATATTGGGTAAATGCCGTAATATGAATTCAGTGGCAAAAGTCTACGAACTTAAATCCAAACCCTCGTACATTTCCATAATATTCAAACATCTTCTCTTCTGAAACCACTTGGCCAATTAAAAGACATATTATGTGAAGCATCTGTAGGATATGGAACCAATATATATATTAATAATCTAGGTCACATGACCAAGATGGCGAGTGAGGGTCAACTTCCACCCCTGTCGTTGAGGTCCCTCCTGCCACTGAGGTCCCTCCTGCAGCTGAGGTCCCTGCAGTTGCAGTTATAAAGTGAAATATCAAGAGTAGCATATTTGTGCAAAACACGGTGTATAAACAGTAGGATATATTGGAAAATTGAAACTTTGGTGTTGCTTATAAGCTCACCTGAGCCGAAGGCTCACAACGTGGGCTTATATGATGCCGTGCTCCGTCGTCCGTCCGTAGTCGTCGGTCATCCGTCGTTCACAATTTTACCGATCTTGTTCTCTGAAACCGCTTGGCCAACCTAGGCCAAACTTTATGTGGAGCATCCTTATGAAGGGGGAACGAAAGTTTATACTAATGGTCCAGTCACATGTCCAAGATGGCCGCCATGGCTATAAATAGCAAAAACTCCAGAACAAGAAGGCCTATGATTTTGAAACTTGACATGCTACAAAGAACCGGTATATAAAAATCATGACCATGGGGTGACCTTGAGCTATTTTACGGGAAGGTCAACATAGGTCGCCCATGCATGTAAATGTGGAAAATTGTTAAAATGTCATTTGAAGGAAAAAACTTAAAGGAAATGGACAAAAATTAGACCCCAGGTGCTGGTCTGCCCCCACCCCGGGGCAATATACATGTATATTACCATAATATTTAACCATCTTTTCCTCTGAAACCACTTGGCCAATTAAACAAACTTCATGTGGAGCATCCTAAGGAATGGGGAATGAAAGTTTATATAAATGGCCCAGGTCACATGACCAATAAATAGAAAAATGGCTATAAATAGGAAAAACCTGTATTTTTTTTCTTCTCTAGAACGAGAAGGCCTATGATTTCCAAACATAGCATGATGCATCAGGGAGAGGAACTCTACCAAATTCATATATACATGTATATATATATATATAATGACCCTGGGCTGACATTGAGCTATTTTACAGCAAGTTCGACATAGGTCGTCCATGCATGGAATGGGGAAAATTGTAAAATGTTTTTGAAGGGAAATTGTTGAAGGAAATGGACAAAGTGACTGAAGATTAATAATTCTGAAAATAATTTGAACCCCAGGGGCCCCCCACCCCGGGCCGATATACATGTAAATTATCATAATATTCAAAGATCTTCACTAGAATGGCTTGGTAGTCAAACAAGATTTTTTGATATATTATCTCAAGACTCAGATGAGCGTTTACAGGATCATTGGTCCTTCTAGTTTTAATAACCCTATCAATAGAACACTTTATTTGTTACGTCTTCCCTATTCAGGGTTCGGGTCGTCTGTCTGTCTGTCTGTCTGTCCGTCCGTCCGTCCGTCCGTCCGCCCGTCAGTGAGTCAAAAATTATGTCCTTTTTGTAACTTGAGAACCATTTAAAATTTCTAGATGGAACTTCATAGCATTATTGACCAACATAAAAGGACGTGCAGAACACAAAAAAATATAAGTTTACGTTGCATATTTTTAGAATTATGACCCTTTGGAAAGTAGTTAACTTTGCATTCTTGTCGTTTATGCTCTGTGACGACTAGACAACCGTTCAAGATATCATGATGAAAATTCATAGGTTTATAAATCAACATGTGTGGATTTGTAGAAAACAAGAACCGTAACTTTTATTTAATATCATTCGAGTTATTGCCCTTTGAAATGGGAAATATCCAAATTCGCAATTTTCCCATGTCCAGTCTGTAACTTGAAAACGGATTTATAAGAAATCATGATGAAACTTCATATGATTAAGCATCGTAAGATGACGTGTAGAATACGAGGCATTGATACGAGAACAAATCCCAAAACATATTTGTTGGAGTTTTGGTCCTTTGAAAAGCGCAAAAAGCACAATTTGCGTTCTAGATGTGTACGCTCTGTTATATAAGAAACGCTTACGATAGCTTAATGAAACTACATGAGCCACTGCATGAGAAAACCAACAATTTGCATATGCAAAAACAAAGGTGCGGTAACCTCGAAGCTGATCAGCGCCTTTGTTTTCGCTACACAGATAGTACAATCCTTCTTCTTCTTAAATCCGAAATTTCAAGCTTCTAGCCTGCTTCTGTGACTGTACAGGCTGGTTTGTGTCAGACCTGGTCGGAACCCAAATTGTTGGTTTTCTCACGCACAGGCTCACATATGAATATCAACAAACATAATACTACCATAACAACTCAAGAACTGTAATTCTGGGTTGTATCATTTTGGAATTATGACCATTTAACGCCTATGAGATGGAAAAATAGAATTTTGCATAGTCATTTTTGCCCGCCGTGTAGCTTAAAAAACCCTACAACATATCATCTTGAAACGTTGAAGCATTTGTAGCATCAGACGATGTGCCAAAATTAGGAACTATAAAAAGGTACAAGTAGGCAATGGTCAGGAAAGGGCGAAATCAGTAAGAAATTCTCACTCCAAAAACCGAAGTGGGAATAACTAAATTCATGACAATTAGATACTTGAACTAAGAAAACCTATTGTATGTCGATTGAGAAGCTATTTCCCAATAGGCGGCCACTCAGTTATATAAACCTGACTTAAATATAAAAACGCATATACATGTACGTAAGGTGCAAAGACCACAATTTTCAGCACCAAGACATAACATTAAGAACCATAACAGAAGTATCCCATTGGCAAGGTCAGTAATATAAAATTACTGGCATATTTTAGTTATGGTCCTTTGGAATGAAAAATCGTAGATTTTGCATTGTAATTGTGACCCTTTGTAAGTTGTCAACCGATAAAGACAGATTCATGAAATAACAGCATCAGAAGACCTTCAGAACACAAAGGTTGTAACTCTTGATTGCAAGACTCACAGAACACAATAGTTGTAACTCTTGATTGCTTATTTTTGCAGTTATGAATCTTTTTAAATGGAAGATGGTGGATTTTGTCTGTTCTGTAACGAGTAAGCAAATCAATGTTTTGTGTTGAAACTATTTAACCGACTCGTGTTTTTTATATTTATACAGAACACAAATATCGAGAGTATCAAACATGCTTGTACTTTGAAAGTGGGGTCTCAGATTCCATCCCGAACTTCTTCAGTCCTTCGGCCGAGGTTCACTTAGCTTCTGGTGGGACATTTAGCCCCATAACATATGAGCCGCCACGTGGGAAAACCAACAATCTGCATAGGCAAAACCAAAGACGCAGATCTGCTTCGCGGTAACCGCGAAGCTGATCAGCGCCTTTGTTTTCGCTACTCGGATAGTACAATTCCTCTTCTACTAATTTCAAGCTTCTAGCTCTTTTCTGTGCTTGTACAGGCCGATTTGTGTCGGACCTGTTCGGAAACCACATTGTTGGTTTTCCCACGAGGCGGCTCATATGTACCTTCCGTCATCTACTCTGACTCCTGCTGATATATCTCAATACATTGTAGTACTACTAACCTCCCTATCTTCGCCTGCAATCACTCCTGATGGTAAAGCCACAGTTTGTACTACAAACTTTTCTATCATAGCCTGTAATCCCTCCTTCTGTTTGGGCCCCAAATTTATATAGAATTACAAATTCCCTTATCATCGCTGTAATCACTTCTACGAAGGGCGTTCAAAAAGTTCGCGGAAAAGTGCCATCATATTCTTATTTTGTAAATCAGCTTTATTAAACTATTACAGTTATATAGATAAACATGATTTGTACTTATACAGCAAATTTTGTTGCTCTACCATGAATACAATGTTAACAGTGGTTGCTATGGAAACTGTACATCACGATTACCGGCCCACTTTTGTTCATTTTTGCAAAAAGTCGATGTTTAATGATGACGTTGCATTTGATAGTTCACCGTGCTTTTTTCACCAAACTTTGTATGAGCAAAGTCCAATATGTTTGCGGTAACGACATGACGTCATATAAGTGTGTGACGTCATTCGGGCGTAAAGCGGCCATATTGTTTAGTGGGTATGCCTAAAATGCGAAGGGAACAACGGTATTCGATAAATTGTGTGTTTGGAACGGACTATAAAAGAAAGAAACACTGCTAAGAGCAGAAAGCGCATATGGCAACAAGGAAATTAAGAAAACGGCAATAACAAAGTAGTATGCATGATTTCTACACTACCGGAAAAGCGTATATGTCGACTCGCGCAGCGTAACGTCAAATAACGTCATACTGTCGAAAATGATCGTCGTGATAGAGAAGAGTAGAATTCGTGAAATACACTACATATCGAATTGTTGTTTCGGCACAATTTGCCGCATTATACACACAGAACTGACATATGCCAGGTATATTCCAAAAATGCTTAAGAGCTAGCCAACAACGGCATGAATGCGTATAGCATGACGTTGTTATGACGCTGGGCCGGTTTTACTGCTGTTACCTTAGAAACGCCCGTGATTAAATGCCTAATTTTCATCCGACTTCATTCAAATTTTGTGCATATGTTAACAATATGTTTATGTACAACATGCATAGAGATCGTGAATTTCCCATGAAAACTTACAATTTGGCAGCACTTTTCCTCGAACTTTTTGAATCCCCCTCGTACTTATTAGTCTCCAGTGTTTCATAGGATTCAATTTGTACTAGACGGAATATTTCCATCGGTATTCCGTTAGACCTCTCCATACCGAGAGAGGAGGTCACGAAGTGTGTTGGAGTGCAGGTTGGCCAGCTGATCTAAATTTGTACCTACTATCGCCTGCTATCACACCCCTAGTATTACAATGTAATACAAATACACTTATATCGTCTTTAATCACTCATACCAATTAAGCCAAAGTGTAATAATAGTTATACAAACACATCTGTATGTTGTGCTAGGTACCATATTTATTGCTTTGTAATTATTCTGAATGCATGTGTACTTATGTTTGTTTATATACATTGTTGTTGACGATGAGCTATTGTGCTTAAGTCATGTAATTTGTAATTTATTAGTTTATCAAAGTCTCGTCATGGTTAACAACATATTACATATGCATAATAAAACAATGCTAATAAAATTTAACCATGCCATTCTATATAGAATTATAAGAGACTATACATGTTAAAATATCAACATGTTAAAATATGTTATTTGTAGATCAAATACTGACGTCTGTCTAAAATATCGGAGCAGATTTTGGCAGAACATCTTATCACATTCGCATAGTAGCTTCCTCTTATCACGGTTTGTAAGAGAATCGTATTCAGCATATCCAGACTTGATAACACTTTCCACAGTTAGCCTTAGATCGTCATATACTGGACACGACAGCAATACATGTTCTTCAGATTCTATACAACCAGTACAATAAAAACAAGTTCTTTGTTCTGGTGATAATCTCTCATAGCGTCCCGTTTCAAGCCTCAGTGGCGCAACGCCACACCTAAATTTAGCAAACGTTTGAAGGGTAAAAACATTGTTGCGGTAAATTTGTTTAAACTGTTTATATGTTCTTAGTTTATTACGACCCGTTCTTGTCTAAGAAATATCTCTGTTAACATCCGTGGACCATTTGCTCAAGAATTTATGATGTATCGAGTCTTAAATTGATGCAACCACATATCCCTTATTTACAACGGAAAAATCTACCCCGGAAAATATGAATGTTCAATTTGACTTTCTTTAAACATTTTACGGACCCTAAAACACCAATTTCTACAATTATTATTCGAAACTCTAAGAGCCCACTTATAAACCTTCTTATTAAGACGTCCGTCGTCCATAAACTTTCTGGTCTTTTCTGTTATGTTCTATTGCATGTAATCACTCTTGCTGGTTAGGCTGAAGAAGTATATAGCAATACAAACGTGCCTGTCATCGCCTGTAATCACCCCTACTAATAACGCACATTGTTATATTTACGAGAAACCCCCTTATAGTATCTAATCTCTCATGTGAAATAGGCCCAGTTATATAAAGTACTACAAACGTCCCTATCATTACCTGTAATCACTCCTGTTAATGAGGTCCCAGTCTTATATTGTAATTCAAATTTCTATATCATCGGCTGTAATCACTTCTGTCGATAAGACCCCATTGCCATAATTTATAGTGTTACATGAATATAGTATTAAAAACTCAATATCATGAACTGTTATTACTCCTGCTGATTAGGCACCACTAGAAACCCCTCTTTTTTCGCCTCTTTCATCCTGTTGATTACGCCGTAGCGTTATATAGTACTACAAGGTATTTTCGTGACCTTTTGTCATAACCGATGCTGAGAAGCCCACCCTGTGTTATATTGTACTACAAAGACCCTTGTAGTATGACTTTCTATTTTTCTTTTGAATTTGTTGTAACATTTAATCCAATAGAAGTCAATATCAGAAGAGGCGGGCCCACATATTAATACTAACAAAGAGGTGGAATGAAAACCGTACAATAACTTCCTGATATCGGAAGTTACAGTACGGTTCTGCCAATTTTTGTTGTGTCATACTACAAGTTAGTTAAAGACCTCGTAGAAAAAAAAATAAGTAAAAACAGCTCGTCTTCCACTCGCTTTATTTTACTTATTATTTTCTACTCAGTACTTTAACACTAACTTACCATTGCATTTAATTACTCCTGTTGATTAGTCCTTGGTTTTATATAGTACTACAAATCGTCCCATCGTGACCTGTACCAAATTTATATCACACTACACACCATCCTATCGTCTCCTGCTATCACTACTGCTCATTAGGCCTCAGTGTTATATTGTGATAGCATTGCCTATAACTACTGCCACAAATGATCGACGGTAATAAGTCTTTCAGGAGGAGAGATTGCATGTGATTTTAACTAAGTTTCGATTACAATATTACATTGGGGGCCTAATCAGCGGGAGTGATTACAGGCGCGAATAGGGATGTTTAGTACAATATAACACTGGAGCACAATCAGCAGAAGTAAGTCCATGCGAAAAAGTGATGTTTGTAGTACAATTCTGTATATCCTGAAATTTTCGCGTGACTTTTCTTTCGCGAATTTTCTATTTCAAAATTATTTGCGATGTTTTGAATTCGCGAACAGTAGTCTTTATGGCCTAAATGAATTAATTATTAGTGAGAAACTTGAACTCGCGAGGCATCTAATTCGGAATATTCGCGAAAATTAAGTTCTCTCGACAATACAATTACCGGAATTACTTGTCTTGCTAAATGAAACTGGGGCCTTATCAGCAGGAGTGATTACATGTAGTTATTTAGGCATTTATAGTACAACTAAAGACTGGGGCTAATTCGCAGTAGTAGTCACACGTGATGATAGGGGGTTTTCAGTATGATATAACACTGGGACCTTATCAGCAGGAGCCATTAAATGCGATGACAGGGACGTTTGTAATACATTATTACTTTGGGGCCTTATCAGCAGCAGTTATGACAGGTGGATTGTAATACTATATAACACTATGGCCTAATCAACAGGAGTGATTACATGTGTTGATAGGTTTTTTTCCATAAAATATAACACTGGAGCCTTATCAACAGGAGCAATTAGAGGCGAAAACATTGCATTTTGTAGTACAATATTAATTTGGGGCCTATTCAGCAGGGGTGATTTCAGACGATGATAGGAGCGTTTGAAGTACAATATTACGCTGGGGCCTTATCAACATGAGTCATTACAGGCAATGATATTGGTATTTGTAGTAAAATATAACAGTAAAGCATAATCAGCAGCAGTAATTACAGGTCATTAGGTTTGTAGTACTACATAACACCAGGGCCTAATCGACAGGAGTGATAACAGGCGATGACATGTACGTTTTCATACTATATAACACTGGGGCCTTATCAGCAGGAGTGAGTACAGAAGATAATAGAGGCGTTTTTGTGACGTTTGTAGTACAGTAAGGTTTTGGGGCCTAATCAGTAGGAGTGATTACAGGCGATGATAGGGACGCATTTAGTTCAATATTACTTTGGGGCCTTATCAGCAGGATATGACTTCATGCGTTGAAAGAAGCGTTTGTAAATAAATATAACACTGTAGATTTATCAGCAGGACTGATTACAGGCAATGATATGGGCATTTGTAGTACAATTTAACTCTAGTGCCTAATCAGCAGAAGTGATAACAGGTCACGAAAGGGAGGTACGTAATACTACATAACACTAGGACTAATCAACAGGAGTGATTACAGGCGTCGATAGGCACGTTTGTATAACAATATTTCACTGGGGCCTTATCAACAGGACTAATTACAGGCAATGATATGGGTATTTGTAGTAATATATTTCACTAGGGCTTAATCAGCAGCAGGAGTGATTACAGACGATGACAAGCACGTTCTATTACTATATAACACTGGAATATTATCAGCAGGAGTGACTGCAGAAGATAATAGAGGCGTTTGTTGTACAAAATATGACCGGGGTATAATTTGCAGGAGTAGTTACATGCGATGAAAGTGACGTTTGTAGTATAATAACGCATTCGGGCCTAATAAGGAGGAGTTTTTACAGGCGATGATAGGGGCGTTTTTATTACACTATTATTTTGGGGCCTATTCAGCAGGAGTGATTACAGGGGATAAAAGCAACAAAATTTTACACCGGGGCCTTATCAACAAGAGTGATTACAGGCGACGCAATGCATGCTTGTATTGCTATTTAAAATTGGCGCCTTTACAGCAGGAGTGATTACAGGCGATGAAAGAGGCGTTAATAGGGAGTTTTGTTCAACTATATAACACTAGGGGCCTAATCAACCGGAGTGATTACAGGCAATGACAGAGGCGTTAATATGTAGTTTTGTAGAACTATATACATGTAGCACTAGGAGCCTTATGACCAGTAGTGATTACATGTGATGACAGGTACGCTTGTCTTGCTATATGAAACTGGGGCCTTATCAGCAGGAGTGATTACAAGCAATTATAGAGGCATTTATAGTACAACTAAAGACTGGGGCTAATTCGCTGTAGTAGTCACACGTGATGATAGGGGGTTTTCAGTATGATATAACACTGGGACCTTATCAGCAGAAGCGTTTACATGCGATGACAGGGACGTTTGTAATACATTATAACTTTGGGGCCTAATCAGCAGCAGTTATGACAGGTGGATTGAAGTACTATATAACACTATATATGGCCTAATCAACAGGAGTGATTACAGGTGTTGATAGGGGGGTTCATAAAATATAACACTGGGGTCTTATCAACAGGAGTGATGAGAGGCGAAAATAGTGGATTTTGTAGTACAATATAAATTTGGGGCCTATTCAACAGGGGTGATTTCAGACGATGATAGGAGCGTTTGAAGTACAATATTACACTGGGGCCTAATCAACATGAGTCATTACAGGCAATGATATTGGTATTTGTAGTAAAATATAACAGTAAAGCCTAATCAGCAGCAGTGATTACAGGTCATCAGGTTTGTAGTACTACATAACACCAGGGCCTAATCAACAGGAGTGATAACAGGCGATGACAGGTACGTTTTTATACTATATAACACTGGGACCTTATCAGCAGGAGTGAGTACAGAAGATAATAGAAGTGTTTATGTGACGTTTGTAGTACAATAAGGTATTGGGGCCTAATCAGTAGGAGTGATAATAGGGACGCATTTAGTTCAATATTACTTTGGGGCCTTATCAGCAGTATGTGACTTCATGCGTTGAAAGAAGCCTTTGTAAATAAACATAAGACTGCAGATTTATCAGCAGGACTGATTACAGGCATTTGTAGTACAATTAAACTCTAGTGCCTAATCAGCAGGAGTGATAACAGGTCACGAAAGGGAGGTACGTAGTACTACATAACACTAGGACTAATCAACAGGAGTGATTACAGGCGTCGATAGGCACGTTAGTATAACACTATTTCACTGGGGTCTTATTATGACAGGGGTATAATTTGCAGGAGTAGTTACATGCGATGAACGTGACGTTTGAAGTACAATAACGCATTCGGGCCTAATAAGGAGGAGTTTTTACAGGCGATGAAAGGGGCGTTTGTAGTACAATATTACTTTGGGGCCTAATCAGCATGAGTGATTACAGGCGATGAAAGCAGCGTTTGTAATAAAAATTTTACACCGAGGCCTTATCAACAAGAGTGATTACATGCGACTCAAGGCACGCTTGTATTGCTATGTAAAATTGGCGCCTTTACAGCAGGAGTGATTACAGGCGATGAAAGAGGCGTTAATAGGGATATTTTGTTCAACTATATAACACTAGGGGCTTAATTAACAGGAGTGATTACAGGCAATGACGGAGGCGTTAATATGTAGTTTTGTAGAACTATATAGCACTAGGTGCCTTATCAACAGGAGTGATTACAGGTGACGACAGGTACGCTTGTCTTGCTATATGCAAATGGGGCTTTATCAGCAGGGGTGATTACATGCAATTATAGAGGCATTTATAGTACAACTAAAGACTGGGGCTAATTCGCAGTAGTAGTCATACGTGATGATAGGGGGTTTTCAGTATGATATAACACTGGGACCTTATCAGCAGGAGCGATTACATGCGATGACAGGGACGTTTGTAATACATCACATATTTGGGGCCTTATCAGCAGCAGTAATGACAGGTCACTATACTATATGGAGGATTGTAGTACTATATAACACTGTGGCCTAATTAACAGGAGTGATTACAGGTATTGATGGGGGCGTTTTCATAAAATATAACACTGAGGCCTTATCAACAGGAATGATTAAAGGCGAAGATAGTGGATTTTGTAGTACAATATTAATTTGGGGCCTTTTCAGCAGAGGTGATTTCAGGAGCGTTTGAAGTACAACATTACACTGGGGCCTTATCAACATGAGTCACTACAGGCAATGATATTGGTAATTGTAGTAAACTACAACAGTATAGCCTAATCAGCAACAGTGATTGCAGGTCATGAGGTTTGTAGTACTACATAACACCAGGGTCTTAGCAACAGGAGTGATAACAGCCGATGTCATGTAGGTTTACATACTATATAACACTGGGACCTTATCAGCAGGAGTGAGTACAGAAGATAATAGATGCGTTTTCGTTGCACAAAAAGAGGAGGCATCATTTGCAGGAGTAGTTTCATGCCATGATAGTGACGTTTGTAGTTCAATAAAGTATTGGTAGTTCAATAAAGTAACACTAGGGGTCTAACCAACAGGAGTGATTAACGGCGATGAAAGACACGCTTGTAATGTTATATGAAACTGGGGCCTCATCAGTAATGATTACAGGCGATGATAGAGGCGTTTATAGTACAACTTTAGCCTGGGGCTAATTCGCAGGAGTAGTCACAGGTGATGATAGATGATTTTCAGTATAACATATCACCGGGACCTAATAAGCATGAGTGAATGCGTGTGATGACAGGTACGTTTGAAGTACATAACAACTTTTGGGCCTTATGAGCAGCAGTAATAACAGGTCACTATAGGGCGATGTAGTACTATGTAACACTTCGGCCTAATCAACAGGAGTGATTACAGGGGCTGATAGGGGCGTTTTAATAAAATGTAACACTGGGACCTTATCAACAGGAGTGATTAAAGGCGAAGATAGTGGATTTTGTAATACAAATTTGGGGCCTATCAACAGGGACGATTTCAGACGATAACAGGAGCGTTTGTGGTACAATATAACTATGGGGCCTAATCAACAGGAGTCATTACAGGCAATGATATGTGTATTTAATGTACAATATAACAATTGTGCCTTATCAGCTGCAGAGATTACAGGTTACGATAGGGAAGTTTGTAGGAGGTTTGTTTCTCACCTCGGTTTTTTGAGTAGGAATCTTTTTCTGATTTCGCCTTTTTCTGATCTTTGTCAACTTGTACCTTTTTGTAGTACTTCATAACACTAGGGCCTAATCAAAAGGAGTGATCAAAGGCGATGACAGGCACGTTTTATTAATAAATAGCACTGGAAAATTGTCAGCAGGAGCGATTACATATGATAGTAGAGGTGTTTGTGGTACAAAACGTAGTTACATGCGATGATTGTGAGGTTTGTAGTACAATAAAGCATTAGGGCCTAATGAGGAGGACTGTTTACAGGCGACGATATGGGCGTTTGTAGTACAATTTTCATTTGTCGCCTAATCAACAGGAGTGATTGAATGCGATGAAAGTAGCTTTTGTAATACAATTTAACACTGGGGCCTTATCAACAGGAGTGATTTCAGGCGAGGGAAGCCACGTTCGTATTGCTATATAAAATTAAGGCCTTACACGCAGGGCAGAAGTGATTACAGGCGATTAAAAAGGCATTTATAGGGAGTTTTGTAGAACTATATAACAATAGGGGCCGTATCAACAGGAGTGATTACTGGCGATGGAAGAGTTGTTGATATGTATTTTTGTACAGGCGAGGAAAGGCACGCTTGTATTGCGTTATAAAACTTAGGCCTTATTCGCAGGGCAGGTACGATTACAGGCGATTAAAAAGGCATTTATCGGGAGTTTTGTAGATCTATATAACACTAGCGGTCTAATCAGTAGGAGTGATTACCGGCGATGACAGACACGCTGTATTGATATATGAAACTGGGGCCTTATTAGCAGTGATTACAGGCGATATTAGAGGCGTTTATAGTTCAACTTAAGACTGGGGCTAATTCGCAGGAGTAGTCACAGGTGGGGTTTTTAGTAAAATATAACACTGGGACCTAATCAGCATGGGTAATTGCATGCGATGACTGGGGCGTTTGGGATCTTATGAGCAGCTGTAATGACAGGTCAGTATAGGGAGGATTGTAGTACTACATAACACTACGGCATAATCAACAAGAGTGATTATAGGGGCTGATAGGGCGTTTTAATAAAAGACTGGGCCCTAATCACCAGGAGTGAGTAAAGGCGAAGGTAGTGGATTTGTAATACAATCTAAATTTTGGGCCTTATCAGCAGGCGTGATTTCATACGATGATAGCAGAGTATGAAGTAAATATAACACTAGTGCCTAATCAACAGGAGTCATTACAGGCAATAATATGGGTAGTTTTATTTCAATATAACACTAATGCCTTATCAGCTGCAGTGATTACAGGTTAAGGTTCTAGGGAGGTTTGTAGGAGGTTTGTTTCCAACCTCAGTTTTTGGAGTGGGAATCTTTTTTCTGATTGCGAATTTTCATGATCTATGCCTACTTGTAATCACTCCTGTTGATAAGGCCCCAGTGTTATATTGTATTACAAAAGCCTAATCAGAAAGATTGAATACAGGCAATGAACGAAGCATTTGTAATTCAATATAACTCTGGGGCCTATCAACAGAAGTACTTTAATGCGAAGAAAGATGTGTTTATATGAAGTTTATTTAGAAATATGTAACACAACGACCTAATGAACAGAGATGAATTCAGGCACTGATAGGTGCGTTTAATTAAAGTATTACATTGGAGCCTTATCAGCATGAGTGATTTAAGGCGAAGATAGTGGATTTTGTCGTACAATACAGATTTTGGGCCTAATCAGCAGGGGTCATTAAGGCAATTATATGGGTATTTGTAGTACAATATAATACTAGTGCCTTATCAGCAGCAGTGATTACAGGTCAGGGTAGGGGCGTTTGTAGTACAATATTACTTTTGGGCCTAATCAGCAGAAGAGATTACAGGCGATGAAAGTAGCCTTTGTAATACAATATAACACCGGGGCCTTATTACAAGAGTAATTATAGGCGAAGCAAGGCACGCTTGATTTGCTATATAAAACTGGCGACTTTTCAGCAAGAGTGATTACATGCGATGATAGAGACGTTTATAGGGAGTATTGTAGAACTATTTAACACTAGGGGCCTAATCAACAGGAGTGATTACAGGCGACTACAGAGGCGTTGATATGTAGTTTTGAGAACTTGGTAACACTTGGGGCCTAATCAATAGGAGTGTACAGGCGATGACAGACACGCTTGTATAGCTATACGAAACTGGGGTCTTATCAGCAGGAGTGATTACAGTCTATGATAGAGGCGTTTATAGTGCAACTGGATACTTGGGCTGATTCGCAGGAGTAGTTACAGGTGATGATGGGGGTTTCGGAGCAATGTAACACTGGGACCTAATCAGCAGGAGTAATAACATGCGATGGCAGGGACGTTTGTAGTACATTATAGCTTTGGGGCCTTATCAGCAGCAGTAATGACAGGTCACTTTCGGGAGTTTTGTTGTATTATATGACAATGACACTACGGCCTAATCAACAGGAGTGATTACAGGTACTGATAGGGGCCTTTTAATAATAATAATAATAATAAACACTAGGGTCTTATCAACTGGAGTGATTAAAGGAGAATATAGTGGATTTTGTAGAACAATATAAATTTGGGGCCTTATCAGCAGGGGTGATTCAAGACGATGACAGTGAGCGTATTTAGTACAATATAACACGGGGGCCTAATGAACAGTAGTCATAACAGGCAATGGTATGGGTTTTAGTAGTACAATGTAACGCTAGTGCCTAATCAACTGCAGTGATTACAGGTTACGATAAAGAGCTTTGAAGGTCAACATGACACTAGGACCTTATCAACAGGAGTGATAACAGGCGATGATATGTACGTTTTAACTATATCACACTGGGACCTTTTTAGCATGAGTGATTACAGAAGATAATAAAGGCGTTAGATGTACAAAATATGACGTGGGCATAGTTTGCAGGAGTACTGACATGCGACAAGTGACGTTTGTAGTACAATAAAAGCATTGGGGTCTAACCAGGATGAGTGATAACAGGCGATGATAGGGGCGTTTGTAGTAAAATATTCATTTGGGGGCTAATCAGCAAGAGTGATTACAGGCTACGAAAGTAGCATTTGCAGTACCATGTTACACTGAGGTGTAATCAGCAGGAGTGATTACAGGCAATTACAGGCAGACCTGCATTGCATTGTAAAACTGGGGCCTTATCAACAGGAGTGATAAAAGGCGAATATAGTCGATTTTGTAGTACCATATAAATGCATGGCCTTATCAGTAGGTGTTATTTCAGACGATGGTAGCAGCGTTTGAAGTACAATATCACATTTGAGCCTAATGCATAGGAGTTTTTACGTGCAATGATATGGGTATTTGTAGTACAATATAACAGTAGTGACTAATCAGCAGCAGTGATTTCAGGTGATGATAGGGAGATTTGTATTACTACACACCACAAGGGCCTTATCAACAGGAGTGATTACCGGCATGACGGTCACGTTGTATTACTAAATAACACTGGGACCTGATGAGCAGGAGTGATTACAAAATATAATAGAAGCGTTCGTTGTACGAAAATAACGGGACATACACGCGATGATAGTGACGTTTGTAGTACAATAAAGCATTGGTGCCTAATTAGGAGTAGTGATTATAGGCGATGGCATGGGCGTTTGTAGTACAATGTTACTTTGGGGCCTAATCAGCAGGAGTGATTACAGGCGATGAAAGTAGCGCTTATAATACGAGGCATGGCAGGAAAGTTCGTAGACACTTCAGCTATCAGAAAAAGTAACGCGTTGTTGAAGAAGCGTTTTGCATTATTTCAAGCAGCATTATCTTATGGGTATATTTCAGAAATTTTGTGCAATTTGAAGTAATAACACGCTTGGTATGGCCACTTTTCTGTTTGAGGGTAGGGCTGTGCGGGGCAGGTGTCAAAACGTGATAAAATGTGACGATTTTTACACTCTGTTTTTGCTTGTGAAATGGCACGGAAGTGTGCTGTAACGATAAAATATTTTGATCCTGAAAGAATGTTCAACCAACAACGTTTTCTGAATGTTTGGGCCTTGGCGGCAGTACAGTTTGATGTCTGTGAATAAAATTTTAGATGCAGTCCAAAAAAATGTTTGAAAAAAATGGTGTAATTTTGACGTCGGAGAACAGCCGATAACCATAAAATTGTGTGTTTCTGTTATGGAAATGGCCAACAAACACGATGGAAATTATATAAACAACAACATAAAAACTATCAGCTTGTCTGTTACCAGTTTACAAGTGGCAGAGTTGATTTTTGGATGCTCGATAGATCATCTAAGATGATAAACGGCGGCGGAAAGGCACTCGTCTTACATTCTCAGCGAATGAACATGGTTTCATATCAGAGAACCTGCGGACAGTTGGCACATATCTGCATTTGACAGCTGGATACACATAATAAAAATGTACCGATATCCAAGGACCCTATGTGGAATAACTCTGAAACATGGTTAAACTTGTTACAAATATATAAAGCACTGACAGCAATAAACTTCAAGTAACGTCACTGAGACGTTGACCCTTGCCCCGCTCCCGGTTAGGGAGGTGCACATAAAAGGCTGCAGAAGATGTCGTGTTGGTCAGATTTTCATAAAATTTCGTCTATTTGCTCATGAAATATTTTTGCAAACCAAGCTATATTCATTTTGACTGAATTTCTTTTCCTGTTGAAAATACTAATGGTGTCTACGAACTTTTCTGCCATACCTCTTACAATATAACACTTGGGCTTTATCAACCAGAGTTATTACAGGCTAGGCAAGGCACGCTTGTATTGCTATATAAAACTGTCGTCTTTTCAGCAAGAGTGATTACAGGCGATCAAAGAGGCATTTATACGGAGTTTTGTAGAAGTATATAACACAAGGGGTCTAATCAACTAGGAGTGATCACATGCGATGGCAGGTACGCTTGTATTGCTATATGATAACTGGGGGCCGTATCATCAGGAGTAATTACATGCAATGATAGAGGCATTAAAAGTACAACTGGAGACTGGGGATAATTCGCAGGAGTAGTTACAGGTGATGATAGGGAGTTTTACTTGCCATGACAGGGACGATTGTAGTATATTATAACTTTGATGCTTAATCAGCAGCAGTAATGAAAGGCCACTATAGGGAGGGTTATAGTGCTACATGACACAAAGGCCTAATCAACAGGAGTGATTACAGGGGCTGATAGGGGCGTTTTAATGAAAATATAATAGGGATGTCAACGAATGCCAAAATTGGTATTCGAATATTCGCATAGGATATTCGAATATATTCGAATATTCGAATGATATACACATCTATGCCCAATAGACCCATTACGATGACTTTTTTGGTGGTACATGTATTGAAAATATGAGGTACATGTATATGCATAGTATCGTATCTGGGCTACACCAATGGCGCCATGTAAGAAAATCAACAAATTTTGCACAGAAAACTAGACAATCTGGAGGTGTTTAATTATGACATAAATTATCTCTGGGGTTCTGTCTGAGAAAGCAACGACATACCATTATTGTCAAACCAAGATTCAGTTCTGCGTGCATGTCGTTGATATCCGCCATCAAGAATGCTTTGGGTCTATTGTAATCGTGTGGCCTACATGTACTTTGTGAAAGGTCTGTTGTGACTGTGTTGTTCCTAAAGGATTGAGTTGTCAATCTATCCAGCCATGTTAAGTTTGCAAATGACACAGTTCAAATTGTAGGACTTTCACACCTTAAAAACATTTATTGAAAGCAAGCAAATGATGCTTTCTTCTCAACTTGAATCAACAAAGTGTCACTTGAATCAACAAAGTGACAAACTGTTAATTGAGCAATCTCAATTTGCAAGTGTGTCAAAATGTTGACCATCTTGAATTACTCAACAGACAAGCAGGATTACTGGTCATATTATTTTTCGACCTTTGGTCTTAAATTTGAGTCCTCCTTTACACTGATACATGACAATATTGCAGGTTATAAAATTATGCGAATATTCGAATCCAGAAATCGCATTCGAATATTCGTATGAAATGCGAATATTGGAACATTCGAATATTCGTTGACATCCCTAAAATATAACACTGGGCCTTATTAAAAGGGGTGAGTTAAGGCGAAGATACTTGATTTTGTAGTACAATTTAAATTTGGTGCCTAATCAGCAGGGGTGATTTCAGACGATGATAGGAGTGTATGTTGTACAATATAACACTGGGGCCTGATGAACAGTAGTCATAACAGGCAATGTAATACAATGTAACGCTAGTGCCTAATTAGCTGCAGTGATTACAGGTCATGATAGGGAGGTTTGTGTTACTACGTAACGCCAGGGCCTAATCAACAGGAGTGATAAAAGGCCACGACAGGTACGTTTCAATACTGTCTAACACTTGGACTTTATCAGCAGGAGTGAATACAGAAGATAAAAGAGTAGTTTGTGGTACAAAATATGACGGGGGCATAATTTGCAGGAATGGTTACATGCGATGACAGTGTTGTTTGTAGTACAATAAAGCATTGAATCCTTATCAGGAGGAGTGATTACAGGCATGATAGGGGCGTTTAAGTGCAATATTACTTTAGGGCATGAGTGACTACATGCCTTGGAAGTATGTTTTTTAAACAGTATTACACTGGAGCCTTATCAACAGGAGTGATAACAGGCAATGATAAGGGCATTTACAGGACAATTTAACTGTAGTGCCTAATCAGCAGGAGTGATAAGAGGTCACGACAAGAAGATACGTAGTACTACATAACACTAGGCCTAATTAACAGGAGTGATTACAGGTGACGACAGGCAGGTTTGTATTACTATATGGCACTGGAACCTTATCAGCAGGAGTGATAACAGGCGATAATAGAGGCATTTGTGCTACAAAATATCTCGGTTGCATACTTTCCAGTAGTAGATACAGGCGATGTAGTACATTATAACCTTCGGATCTTATCAGCAACAATAATGATATGTTACGATAGGGAGGATTGTAGAAAATATAACACAACGGCCTTATCAACAGAAGTGAATACACGCGATGATAGGGGCGTTTTAGTACAATATATCACTGGGGCTTTATCAACAGGAGTGATTAAAGGCGAAGATAGAACTTTTTATAGTACAAAATAGGTTTGGGGCATAATCAGCAGGGGTGCTTACAGACGATTATAGTAGCGTTTGAATAACAATATATCACTGGGGCCTTATCAACATGACTGATTACAGGCAATGATATTGGTATTTGTAGTAATATTTTTCACTAAGACCTAATCAACAGGAGGAGTGATTACAGGCGATGACAAGCACGTTATATTACTATATAACACTAGGACCTTATCAGCAGGAGTGACTGCAGAAGATAATAGAGGTGTTTGTTGTACAAAATACGACGGGGGCTTAATTTGTAGGAGTAGTTACATGCGATGAAAGTGATGTTTGTAGTACCATAACGCATTCGGGCCTAATCAGGAGGAGTTATTACAGGCGATGATAGGGGCGTTTATACTACAATATTTCTTTGGGGCCTAATCAGCAGGAGTGATTACAGGCGATGAAAGTAGCCTTTGTAATAAAATATAACACCTGGGCCTTATCAGCAAGAGTGATTACATGCGACTCAAGGCACGCTTATATTGCTTTGTAAAATTGGCGACTTTACAGCAGGAGTGATTACATGCGATGAAAGAGGCGTTAATTGGGAGTTTTGTTTAACTATATAACACTAGGGGCCTAATCAACAGGGAGTGAATACAGGCAATGATTGAGGCGTTAATATGTAGTTTTGTAGAGCTATATAACATTAGGGGCCTCAACAACAGGAGTGATTACAGGTGACAGGAACGCTTGTCTTGCTATATGAAACTGAGGCCTTATCAGCAGGAGTGATTATAGGCGATTATAGAGGCATTTTTAATCTAAATACTAAAGCTGGGGCTAATTCGCAGTTGTAGTCACACGTGATGATAGTTTTTTTTAATATAATACAACACCTGGCACTTATCAGCAGGAGCGATTACATGCGATGACAGGGACGTTTGTAATACATTATATCTTGGGGCCTTATCAGCAGCAGTAATGGCCGGTCACTATATGGAGGATTGTAGTACTATATAATATTATGGCCTAATCAACAGGAGTGATTACAGGTGTTGATATAGACTTCTGGCTGAAAAAGGTCCTGCTCCCCCCCTAGGGAATTTTGCAGACATAGTCTATCTTAAAGAGCAGTCTTTTCTGATTCAAATGAGAGATGTTTGCACTTTGTACGCCGGGGCGTAACGGTGTAACAGCTATTTAAAAATAACAACTGTTACCAGCTTATTATATTTGCAGTATTCTTTGATTGAGAATGAACAATAGGTTGTTTTACCATAATTCTACCATTTTTCTGCAAGATTCTTCGAGGAAAATATGTGGGATGCATAATTTTATCATGTTGACATATATGGGTCTCTATCTGTATAACGTATGTAACGTATGTAACGAAAATATGCGAATTTACATTTATAAACAAATAAGGGTTTTAGTAATAGTTTCTGTGGAGTACAAATCTGCAAACATCAATGTGCAAGGTAAGAATGTCATGTTTGTGTTATTTGCATTCAAATGAGAGATGTTTGCACTTTGTACGCCGGGGCGTAATGGTGTAACGGCCATCTAAATATAACAACTGTTACCAGCTTATTATATTTGCAGTATTCTTTGATTGGGATTGAACAATAGGTTGTTTTACCATAATTCTACCATTCTTCAGCAAGATTCTTCAAGGGCAATATGTGTGATACATAATTTTATCAAGTTGACATAGATGGTTCTCAATTTGTGTAACGTATGTAACAAAATATGCGAATTTACATTTATAAACAAATAAGGGTTTCTGTAATAGTTTCTGTGGATTACAAAGCTGCAAACACCAATGTGCAAGGTAAGAATGACATGCTTGTGTTATTTTCATTTGCTAGATGTGCCTCAGTTGTAACGGTGTAACACCAAGTTGTTTATATTTAGATTTCATGTAATGTTACAGTGTTACCAATACAGCATGGGGTTACTTTGACCTACAAAATTGATCATATATACGTTGTGACTTATCATAGACCACTGAACTTGGTTTCATTTTAAAGCTTCTTCACTATAGCCGTTTCATCTTAAGGTAAGTTATGCTTATTATTTCATTTGCATATTTGTGAATTTTAATTTAAACATTAAAATGGCCAAAAAATCATTAAAAACCCATAAAAAACGTCTTTCAGACCCAAGCTATCATCGTTGCACATAGTTTATACACCAGTGATACCATTTGACAATTTTACAGATGTTTTGGGTCTATTTGAAAATTATCTCATTTGCATATTTATCAATATTGATATAAAAAACTATGAAAAGTTTGGAAAATCACGGAAAAATAACGTTTATACTTACATAATTACTAGTGTCTGGCATGTCATTAGACCTAGAATGATAAAAGTTGTAGCAGCTTGACGCTTTGGGCTATGCAATTTGTCTTCTAGTCTGATAAATGAATAAACTTATTTTAAGTTTAATGAATATTAATGCAATTTTTACAGACTGGAGAAGAATCACGGAAAATAAGAGGGTATACCTTACAAAATGGCTTGTGTCTAGCTTACTAATAGCACTACTGTACTGAATCTGGTATCAAATGATTGCTATGACAATGAATTATAACACTGTAACCTGATATATAAACCTTCTTATCTGATAAAGTTCACTAATATTAGAATTAAACTTCATAAATAAGAGAAAATAAGAGAAAAATGAAGAGATAAACCAACAAAATTACTTATATCCCGGCTGCTCATTGCCTTAGAGGGCTGCATTGGTATCAGATAATTGTTTGGACAATACACAATTTCCCAGAGCTCTTATTTACAAAGCATATCAGATTTACTCTCATGGATATTCATAAAACGTTGATAAAAATGGTAAATAGCAAAAAAATTAAGGGTGTCCAGCAAAGGGACGCGTGTACCTTTGCTTCAACCTCATATGTTTTGTGGTATGTATACATGACAACATGACAATAATTCATATATTTTGTGATAACATGACAACAAATCATTATTAAAGTGACCAAATAGTAACATTTAATGCCATTTTGACTACTCGACAGCTATTGATAGTGGAGATATGACTTTATTAGTATACCCCTTCACGTTTCTGCAAATTTTCTCTATTTCTGAAGTTCTTGTTGCAATTCATGAAACAAACATTCATATGATTTATTCATAACATCATATGGTTAAAGAACATTGTCTTGGCAACCGGTCGATACCAATTTCAGCTGTCTAGGTCTTTCAGTAGCCAAGATTCATCTGGTTTAATAGGGACCTCGCCTCAATTCTTCGGCGGTTAATCGCCAACATCTAATTTAACTATTATATTTTATTAATGCTCATCAAAGGACTTTTTATTATAGAAGGATGATAGAAAATTGCCCTTGCCATTTTCAGCACATTCAGACTTTAGCTTGCTGAAAAACATAATCATTTTGTAGGAATACCTGCTTATTTATGCATTTTCTCTAATTTCTAAAGTTTTCATTAATATTCATAAAACTGAAATTCAGAGGATATATTTAGAGGACTGAGGGCATTAGTCCATTGCCGTCGCATTTATTTGATACCACTTTCAGCATTCTAGGTCTATTAACAGTTCATGTGCAAACGATTTTGTAGTTATACCCTAATTTTTCTGCATTTTTAAGAGATTTCTAAACGTTTAAAAATAGTATTTATGGGGTCCAAAGACATGATTATCAGAACTAAATAAGAATTTCTAGTTTTGTTTTACAGCAAAAACTAAATTATTCATAGGGAAACGTGAAGTGTTGACAATATTTTTGAAATAGCATCATTTACATCTACTGTAGACCACGTCATTCTGTTACATACGTTACATTCCTCATTAAGATGTGTGAGCCTAGATACTTGGTGACACCCACTCAGAACTATAGTTCTCCATAATCACGAAATATAAGCAAACAATTAACAACATTAGATATAGCCATTAGAAACGATTACTTACACGTTTTACGTAATTATCAATACAATATTTGGCTTATGAAACAGCGGGTAGAGTTTCTAAATAACACATTTAGTATGATATATACAGTATAGTAATTTTCTATCTCCTCCATTGAACATGGTAATGTAAAAAATCATATATATTTGAAAAAAGCTGGAATGTGTTACTAAAAAAACGAACAATGTCACTCACAATGCTAATTTTGGAAGGGTTATTTTAATATATGTTACATACATTACACTATAGCTGTCAGATTATTGCTCAAGCAACTTTAGTGTTGAGAATGGACATGTTTCATGCAGACTATATGAGATGGGTGAATGGAATAATAAAAATCTTATTTTTCTGACGCTAAAAGTGCCATATCATTATTTTTAAAACATATTATGGTAACATATGTAACATACTGTAACTAACAGACACATGTTCCAATGTACATAAAGCAAACATTTCTTATTGGAGCAAACTTGAATTGTCATTTAAGATATATGTTTGCAAAATATCTAATGGAATAGAGCATTAGACTGGCATGTACTTGCATTCCTGCTATGTACAATGACCTTCGTTATTCATTACATGTATGTTACATAGTTACATTCTGGATCAAAATCTTTGATTCAAGATACTTGGTTACAGATCCTCAGAGCCATGGTTTATGATAAAATAAGCAAGAAACTATGATATATATCCACCAGTTTCAAGTATTTTACATACTTCACGTTCATTGCAATAGAATAGTTCGCATTTGAAACTGGGGGTAGGGCTACTAAATACTTCATTAAAGGCAATATATATATGATAGGAAAACAAACCTTGTTTTTTCTATCTGCCAATTGAACATGCTGATGGAAATAAATCTCATATCTTCGGAAAAAAGCATAGTGCAACAGTATAAGTAAATGATGTCACTCAAAAGTGGTATTTTCAAAGGGTATCTTAAATTACGTTACGTATGTTACAGTCATTGTGGGTCAAATTTTTGTTCAAACGATTTTAATATGTTGTATAGACATACAGCAAGCAGACAGTAAGAAAAAGTTGAGTAAAATGATAAACTTTTGTCATTTTTCTGTAGCTGAAAACACCGTATCATAATTTCTTAATTTTGTTTAGGTAACGTATGTAACAGGCTGTTACAGGATAACGCCCCAACGCTCAGGGTGCAAACATCTCTTATTTTACTCAGCTTGAATTGTTCTTTAAGATACGGTATGTCTGCAAAATTCCCTAGGGGGGGAGCAATCGACCCTCTGGCCAGCAGCCTAATAGGGGCGTTTTCATAAAATATAACGCTGGGGCATTATCATTAAAAGCTATTATAGGCGAAAATAGTGGATTTCGCAGTACAATATAGATTTGGGGCCTATTCAGCAGAAGTGATTACAAGCGATGATAGGGACGTATTTAGTTCAATATTATTTTGGGGTCTAATCAGCAGGATGTGACTACATGCGATGAAAGAAGCGTCTGTAAATAAATATAACACTGCAGATTTATCAGCTGGAATGATTACAGGCAATGTTATGGGCATTTATAGTAAAAATTAACTCTAGTGCCTAATCAGCAGGAGTGATGACAGGTACGTATTACTACATACCACTAGGCCTAAGAAGCAGGAGTGATTACAGGCGACGATATGCACGTTTGTATAGCAATAGAACACTGGGGCCTTATCAACAGGACTGATTACAGGCAATGATATGGGTATTTGTAGTAATAGGGCATTACCAACAGCAGGAGTGATTAAAGGCAATGAAAAGCACGTTCTATTACTATATAACACTGGGACCTTATCAGCAGGAGTGACTGCAGAAGATAATAGAGGCGTTTGTTGTACAAAATATGACGGGATGAAATTTACATGCGATGTAAGTGACGTTTGTAGTACAATTACGCATTCGGGCCTACTCTGCAGGAGTGTTTACAGGCGATGAAAGCAGCGTTTGTAATAAAATTTAATACCGGGGCCTTATCAACAAGAGTGATAACAGGCGACTCAAGGCACGCTTGTATTGCTATGTAAAATTTTAGAGATTACAGGTGAAGACAGGTACGCTTGTCTTGCTATATGAAACTGGGGCCTTATCAGCAGGATTGATTACGGGCGATTATAGAAGCATTTATAGTACAACTAAAGACTTGGGCTAATTCGCTGTAATAGTCACACGTGATGATAGTGGATTAGTATAAAAAAACAGCGATTACATGCGATGACAGGGACGTTTGTAATACATTATATCTTTGTGGCCTTATCAGCAGCAGTACTGACAGGTCACTGTATGGAGGATTGTAGTACTATATAACACTATGGCCTAATCAACAGGAGTGATTACAGGTGTTAATAGGGGCTATATAACACTGGGGCTTATTAACAGGAGCGATTAGAGGCGACAATAGTGAATTTTGTAGTACACTACAAATTTGGGGCCTATTCAGCAGGGGTGATTTCAGACGATGATAGGAGCGTTTGAAGTACAATATTACACTGGGACCTAAGCAACATGAGTCATTACAGGCAATGATTTTGGTATTTGTATTAAAATATAACAGTAAAGCCTAATCAGCAGCAGTGATTACAGGCTATTGGGTTTGTAGTACTACATAACACCAGGGCCTAATCAACAGGAGTGATAACAGGCGATGACAGGTACGTTTTCATACTATATAACACTGGGACCTTATCAGCAGTAGTGAGTACAATAGATAATAGAAATGTACAAGAGGGCAAAGATCAGGAGAGAGGCGTTTTTGTGACGTTTGTAGTACAATAAGGTATTGGGGCCTAATCAGTAGGAGTGATTACAGGCGATGATAGGGACGCATTTAGTTCAATATTACTTTTTGGCCTTATAAGCAGGATGTGACTACATGCGTTGAAAGAAGCGTTTATAAATAAATATAGCTCTGCAGATGTATCAGCAGAACTGATTACAGGCAATGATATGGGCATTTGTAGTACAATTTAACTCTATTGCCTATTCAGCAGAAGTGATAACAGGTCACGAAAGGGAGGTACGTAGTACTACATAACACTGGGACTAATCAACAGGAGTGATTACAGGCGTCGATAGGCACGTTTCTATAACAATATTTCACTGGGGCCTTATCAACAGGAGTGATTACAGGCAATGATATGGGTATTTGTAGTAATATATTTCAGTAGGGCCTAATCAACAGCAGGAGTGATTACAGGCGATGACAAGCACGTTCTATTACTATATAACACTGAAACATTATCAGCAGGAGTGACTGCAGAAGATAATAGAGGCGTTTGTTGTACAAAATATGACAGGGGTATTATTTGCAGGAGTACTTACATGCGATGAAAGTGACGTTTGAGTACAATAACGCACTCGGGCTTAATCAAGAGGAGTTTTTACAGGCGATGATAGGGGCGTTTGTAGTACAAAATTCATTTGGGGCCTTATCAGCAGGAATGATTACAGGCGATGAAAGCAGCGTTTGTAATAAAATTTTACACCGGGGCCTTATCAACAAGAGTGATTACAGGCGACTCAAGGCACGCTAGTATTGCTATGTAAAATTGGCGCCTTTACAGCAGGAGTGATTACAGGCGATAAACCAGGCGTTAATAGGGAGTCTTGTTTAACTATATAACACTAGGGGCCTAATCAACAGGAATAATTACAGGCAATGACAGAGGCGTTATCATGTAGTTTTGTAGAACCATATAGCACTAGGGGCCTTATCAACAGGAGTGATTACAGGTGAATACCGGTACGCTTGTCTTGCTATATGAAACTGGGGCCTTATCCGCAGGAGTGATTACAGGCAATTATAGAGGCATTTATACTACAACTAAAGACTGGGGCTAATTCGCAGTAGTAGTCACACGTGATGATAGGGGGTTTTCAGTATGATATAACACTGGGACCTTATCAGCAGGAGCGATTACATGCGATGACAGGGACGTTTGTAATACATAATAACTTTGGGGCCTTATCAGCAGCAGAAATGACAGGTCACTATGGAGGATTGTAGTACTATGTAACACTATGGCCTAATTAACAGGAGTGATTACAGGTGTTGATAGGGCGGTTTTCATAAAATATAACACTGGAGCGATTAGAGGCGAAAAAAGTGGCGGCCCTAAAAAATCTCCCCGTACATCATCCATAGTGCAGGTTATATTTCCTTTTGGTCCTTTGAGATCAGCGAGGATTTTCTGAGAAATCAGAAATTTATTATCGGTTTAGATTCATTTTCTGACCAATGTTTAATATATTTGGTCCCATTTGGAAATATACTAGTCTTTGTATCGACTACCATGTTGAAAGATGCAAAATTTCAGTAGTTTTCTTTGGCTCCATGTTGCCAAATCTAAAGGGTCACTGCCGAGACTTTAATAGTCGAAACCGATGTATGGCCCATGCCCTTTCTCATTAATATGTTCGCTGCTCTTAAAGGATCTCAGTTTTAATTTTTATTTGTAGTACAATATAAATTTTGGGCGTATTTAGCAGGGGTGATTTCAGACGATAATAGAAGCGTTTGAAGTACAATAGAACACTGGTGCCTAATCAAAATGATATTGGTATTTGTATTAAAATATAACAGTAAAGCCTAATCAGCAGTAGTGATTACAGGCTATTGGGTTTGTAGTACTACATAACACCAGGGCCTAATCAACAGGAGTGATTACAGGCGATGACAAGCACGTTCTATTACTATATAACACTGAAACATTATCAGCAGGAGTGACTGTAGAAGATAATAGAGGCGTTTGTTGTACAAAATATGACCGGGGTATAATTTGCAGGAGTAGTTACATGCGATGAAAGTGACGTTTGTAGTACAATAACGCATTCAGGCCTAATGAGGAGGAGTTTTTACAGGCGATGATAGGGGCGTTTGTAGTACAATATTACTTTGGGGCCTAATCAGCAGGAGTGATTACAGGCCATGAAAGCAGCGTTTGTAATTTTACACCGGGGCCTTATCTACAAGAGTGATTACAGGCGACTCAAGGCACGTTTTATTGCTATGTAAAATTGGCGCCTTTACAGCAGAAGTGATTACAGGCGATGAAAGAGGCGTTAATAGGGTGTTTTGTTTAACTATATAACACTAGGGGTCTAATCAACATGAGTGATTACAGGCAATGACAGAGGCATGAATATGTAGTTTAGTAGAACTATATAACACTAGGGGATTTATCAACAGGAGTGATTACAGGTGATGACAGGTACGTTTGTCTTGCTATATGAAATTGGGGCCTTATCAGCAGGAGTGATTACAGGCAATTATAGAGGCATTTATACTACAACTAAAGACTGGGGCTAATTCGCAATAGTAGTCATACGTGATGAAAGGGGGTTTTCAGTATGATATAACACTGGGACCTTATCAGCAGGAGCGATTACATGCGATGACAGGGGCGTTTGTAATACAAAAAAACTTTGGGGCCAAATCAGCAGCAGTAATGATAGGTCACTATATGGAGGATTGTAGTACTATATAACACTGTGGACTAATCAACAGGAGTAATTACAGGTGTTGATAGGGCGGTTTTCATAAAATATAACACAGGGACCTTATCAACAGGAGTGATTAGATCCGAAAATAGTGGATTTTGTACTACAATATAAATTTGGGGCCTGTTCAGCAGGGGTGATTTCAGACGATGATAGGAGCGTTTGAAGTACAATATTACACTGAGGCCTAATCAACATGAGTGAGTACAGAAGAAAACAGAGTCGTTTTTGTGACGTTTGTAGTACAATAAGGTATTGGGGCCTAATCAGTAGGACTGATTACAGGCGATGATAGGGACGCATTTAGTTCAATATTACTTTGGGGCCTTATCAGCAGGATGTGACGTCATGCGTTGAAAGAAGCGTTTGTAAATAAATATAACACTGCAGATTTATCAGCAGGAATGATTACAGACAATGATATGGGCATTTGTAGTACAATTTAACTCTAGTGCCTAGTCAGCAGAAGGGATAACAGGTCACGAAAGGGAGGTACGTAATACTACTTAACACTAGGACTAATCAACAGGAGTGATTTCAGGCGTCGATATGCACGTTTTTATAACAATATTTCACTGGGGCCTAATCAACAGCAGGAGTGATTACAGGCGATGACAAGCACGTTCTATTACTATATATCACTGGAACATTATCAGTAAAAGTGACTGCAGAAGATAATAGAGGCGTTTGTTGTACAAAATATGACCGGGGTATAATTTGCGGGAGTAGTTACATGCGATGAAAGTGACGTTTGTAGTACAATAACGCATTCGGGCCTAATAAATAGGAGCTTTTACAGGCGATGATAGGGGCGTTTGTAGTACAATATTACTTTGGGGTCTAATCAGCAGGAGTGATTACAGGCGATGAAAGCAGCGTTTGTAATAAAATTTTACACCGGGGCCTTATCTACAAGAGTGATTACATGCGACTCAAGGCACGTATGTATTGCTATGTAAAATTGGCGCCTTTACAGCAGAATTGATTTCAGGCGACGAAAGAGGCGTTAATAGGGAGTTTTGTTCAACTTTATAACACTAGGGCCTAATCAACAGGAGTGATTACAGGCAATGACAGAGGGATTAATATGTAGTTTTGTAGAACTATATAGCACTAGGGGCCTTATCAACAGGAGTGCTTACAGGTGATGACAGGTACGCTTGTCTTGCTATATGAAACTAGGGCCTTATCAGCAGGAGTGATTACAGGCAATTATAGAGGCATTTATAGTACAACTAAAGACTGGGGCTAATTCGCAGTAGTAGTCATACGTGATGATAGGGGGTTTTCAGTATGATATAACACTGGGACCTTATCAGCAGGAGCGATTACATGTGATGACAGGGACTTTTGTAATACATAATAACTTTGGGGCCTTATCAGCAGCAGTAATGACAGGTCACTATATGGAGGATTGTAGTACTATATAACACTGTGGCCTAATAAACAGGAGTGACAACAGGTGTTGATAGGGTGGTTTTCATAAAATATAACACAGGGGCCTTATCAACAGGAGTGATTAGATCCAAAAATAGTGGATTTTGTAGTACAATATAAATTTGGGGCCTATTCGGCAGGGGTGATTTCAGACGATAATGGGAGCGTTTGAAGTACAATATTACACTGGGGCCTAATCAACATGAGTGAGTACAGAAGATAAATGAGGCGTTTTTGTGACGTTTGTAGTACAATAAGGTATTGGGGCCTGATCAGTAGGAGTGATTACAGGTGATGATAGGGACGCATTTAGTTCAATATTACTTTGGGGCCTTATCAGCAGGATGTGACGTCATGCGTTGAAAGAAGCGTTTGTAAATAAATATAACACTGCAGATTTATCATCAGGAATGATTACAGGCAATGATATGAGCATTTGTAGTACAATTTAACTCTATTGCCTTATCAGCAGGAGTGATAACAGGTCACGAAAGGGAGGTACGTAGTACTACATAACACTAGGACTAATCAACAGGAGTGATTACAGGCGTCGATAGGCACGTTTGTATAACAATATTTCACTGGGGCCTTATCAACAGGAGTGATTACAGGCAATGATATGGGTATTTGTAGTAATATATTTCACTAGGGCCTAATCAACAGCAGGAGTGATTACAGGCGATGACAAGCACGTTCTATTACTATATAACACTGGAACATTATCAGTAAAAGTGACTGCAGAAGATAATAGAGGCGTTTGTTGTACAAAATATGACCGGGGTATAATTTGCAGGAGCAGTTAAATGCGATGAAAGTGACGTTTGTAGTACAATAACGCATTCGGGCCTAATAAGTAGGAGTTTTACAGGCGATGATAGGGGCGTTTGTAGTTCAATATTACTTTGGGGCCTAATCAGCAGGAGTGATTACAGGCAATTAAAGCAGCGTTTGTAATAAAATTTTACACCGGGGCCTTATCTATAAGAGTAATTACAGGCGACTCAAGGCACGTTTGTATTGCTATGTAAAATTGGCGCCTTTACAACAGTAGTGATTACAGGCGATGAAAGCGGCGTTAATAGGGAGTTTTGCTTAACTATATAAAACTAGGGGCCTAATCAACAGGAGTGATTACAGGCAATGACAGAGGCTTTAATATGTAGTTTTGTAGAACTATATAGCACTAGGAGCCTTATCTACAGGAGTGATTACAGGTGATGACAGGTACGCTTGTCTTGTTATTTGAAACTGGGGCCTTATCAGCAGGAGTGATTACAGTCAATTAAAGAGGCATTTATAGTACAACTAAAGACTGGGGCTAATTCGCAGTAGTAGTCATACGTGATGATAGGGGGTTTCCAGTATTATATAACACTGGGACCTTATCAGAAGGAGCGATTACATGCGATGACAGGGACGTTTGTAATACATAATAACTTTGGGGCCTTATCAGCAGCAGTAATGACAGGTCACTATATGGAGGATTGTAGTACTATAAAAACTGTGGCCTAATCAACAGGAGTGATAAAAGGTGTTGATAGGGCGGTTTTCATAAAATATATCACACGGGCCTTATCAATACGAGTGAATAGAGGCGAAAATAGTGGATTTTGTAGTACAATATTAATTTGGGGCCTATTCAGCAGGGTGCAAGTACAATATTACACTGGGGTCTAATCAACATGAGTCATTTCAGGCAATGATATTGGTATTTGTATTAAAATATAACAGTAAAGCCTAATCGGCAGCAGTGATTACAGGTCATTAGGTTTGTAGTAGTACATAACTAATCAACAGGAGTGATAACAGGGGATGACAGGTACGTTTACATACTATATAACACTGGGACCTTAGCAGCAGGAGTGAGAACAGAAGATAAAAGAGGCGTTTTTGTGACGTTTGTAGTACAATAAGGTATTGGGGCCTAATCAGTAGGAGTGATTACAGGCGATGAGAGGGACGCATTTAGTTCAATATAACTTTGGGGCCTTATCAGCAGGATGTGACTTCATGCGTTGAAAGAAGCTTTTGTAAATAAATATAATACTGGAGATTTATCACCAGGACTGATTACAGGCAATGATATGGGCATTTGTAGTACAATTTAACTCTAGTGCCTAATCAGCAAGAGTGATAACAGGTCACGAAAGGGAGGTACGTAATACTACTTAACACTAGGACTAATCAACAGGAGTGATTTCAGGCGTCGATAGGCACGTTTGTATAACAATATTTCACTGAGGCCTTATCAACAGGACTGATAACAGGCAATGATATGGGTATTTGTAGTAATATATTACACTAGGGCCTAATCAACAGCAGGAGTGATTACATGCGATGACAAGCACGTTCTATTACTATATAACACTGGAACATTATCAGCAAAAGTGACTGCAGAAGATAATAGAGGCGTTTGTTGTACAAAATATGACCGGGGTATAATTTGCAGGAGTAGTTACATGCGATGAAAGTGACGTTTGTAGTACAATAACGCATTCGGGCCTAATAAATAGGAGTTTTTACAGGCGATGATAGGGGCGTTTGTAGTACAATATTACTTTGGAGCCTAATCAGCAGGAGTGATTACAGGCGATGAAAGCAGGGTTTGTAATAAAATTTTACACCGGGGCCTTATCTACAAGAGTGATTACAGGCGACTCAATGCATGTTTGTATTGCTATGTTAAATTGGCGCCTTTACAGCAGGAGTGATTACAGGCGACGAAAGAGGCGTTAATAGGGAGTTTTGTTCAACTTTATAACACTGGGACCTAATCAACAGGAGTGATTACAGGCAATGACAGAGGCATTTAAATGTAGTTTTGTAGAACTATATAGCACTAGGGGCCTTATCAACAGGAGTGATTACAGGTGATGACAGGTACGCTTGTCTTGCTATATGAAACTGGGGCCTTATCAGCAGGAGTGATTACAGGCAATTATAGAGGCATTTATAGCACAACTAAAGACTGGGACTAATTCGCAGTAGTAGTCATACGTGATGATAGGGGGTTTTCAGTATGATATTACACTGGGACCTTATCAGCAGGAGAGATTACATGCGATGACAGGGACTTTTGTAATACATAATAACTTTGGGGCCTTATCAGCAGCAGTAATGACAGGTCACTATATGGAGGATTGTAGTACTACATAACACTATGGCCTTATCAACAGGAGTGCTAAAAGGTGTTGATAGGGCGGTTTTCATAAAATATATCACATGGGCCTTATCAACAGGAGTGATTAGAGGCGAAAATAGTGGATTTTGTAGTACAATATAAATTTGGGGCCTATTCAGCAGGGGTGATTTCAGACGATGATAGGAGCGTTTGAAGTACAATATTACACTGGGGTCTAATCAACATGAGTCATTTCAGGCAATGATATTGGTATTTGTATTAAAATATAACAGTAAAGCCTAATCGGCAGCAGTGATTACAGGTCATTAGGTTTGTAGTACTACATAACTAATCAACAGGAGTGATAACAGGCGATGACAGGGACTCATTTAGTTCAATGTTACTTTGGGGCCTTATCAGCAGGATGTGACTTCATGCGTTTAAAGAAGCGTTTGTAAATAAATATAACACTGCAGATTTATCAGCAGGACTGATTACAGGCAATGATATGGGCATTTGTAGTACAATTTAACTCTAGTGCCTAATCAGCAGGAGTGATAACAGGTCACGAAAGGGAGGCACGTAATACTACTTAACACTAATACTAATCAACAGGAGTGATTTCAGGCGTCGATAGGCACGTTTGTATAACAATATTTCACTGAGGCCTTATCAACAGGACTGATAACAGGCAATGATATGGGTATTTGTAGTAATATATTACACTAGGGCCTAATCAACAGCAGGAGTGATTACAGGCGATGACAAGCACGTTCTATTACTATATAACACTGGAACATTATCAGTAAAAGTGACTGCAGAAGATAACAGAGGCGTTTGTTGTACAAAATATGACCGGGGTATAATTTGCAGGAGTAGTTACATGCGATGAAAGTGACGTTTATAGTGCAATAACGCACTCGGGCCTAATAAATAGGAGTTTTTACAGGCGATGATAGGGGCGTTTGTAGTACAATATTACTTTGGGGCCTAATCAGCAGGAGTGATTACAGGCGATGAAAGCAGCGTTTGTATTAAAATTTACACCGGGGCCTTATCTACAAGAAAGATTACAGGCGACTCAAGGCACGTTTGTAGTGCTATGTAAAATTGGCACCTTTACAGCAGGAGTGATAACAGGCGATGAAAGAGGCGTTAATAGGGTGTTCTGTTTGACTATATAATACTAGTGGCCTAATCAACAGGGGTGATTACAGGCAATGACAGAGGCATTAAAATGTAGTTTTGTAGAACTATATTGCACCAGGGGCCTTATCAACAGGAGTGATTACAGGTGATGACAGGTACGCTTGTCTTGCTATATTAAACCGGGGCCTTATCAGCAGGAGTGATTACAGGCAATTATAGAGGCATTTATAGTACAACTCAAGACTGGGGCTAATTCGCAGTAGTAGTTATACGTGATGATAGGGGGTTTTCAGTATGATATATCACTGGCCTTTATCAGCAGGAGCGATTACATGCGATGACAGGGACGTTTGTAATACATGATAACTTTGGGGCCTTATCAGTAGCAGTAATGACATGTCACTATATGGAGGATTGTAGTACTATATAACACTGTGGCCTAATCAACAGAAGTGATTACAGGTGTTGAAAGGGCGGTTTTCATAAAATATAACACAGGGGCCTTATCAACAGGAGTGATTAGAGGCTAAAATAGTGGATTTTGTAGTACAATATAAATTTGGGGCCTATTCAGCAGGGGTGATTTCAGACGATGATAGGAGCGTTTGAAGTACAATATTACACTGGGGCCGAATCAACATGAGTCATTACAGGCAATGATATTTGTATTAAGATATAACAGTAAAGCCTATCAGCAGCAATTATTACAGGTCATTAGGTTTGTAGTACGACACAACACCAGGGCCTAATCAACAGGAATGATAACAGGCTATGGCAGGTACGTTTTCATACTATATAACACTTGGACCTTATCAGCAGGGGTGAGTACAGAAGATAATAGATGACAGGGACGCATTTTGTTCAATTTTTGTGACGTTTGTAGTACAATAAGGTATTGGGGCCTAATCAGTACTAGTGTTTACAGGCGATGATAGGGACGCATTTAGTTCAATATTACTTTGACGCCTTATCAGCAGGATGTGACTTCATGCGTTGAAAGATGCGTTTGTAAATAAATATAACACTGCAGATTTATCAGAAGGAATGATTACAAGCAATGATATGTTAGAGTTAAAGTATCGAGTAGAAAAAATAAGTAAAATAAAGCGAGTCGAAGACGAGCTGTTTTTATTTATTTTTTCTACGAGGTCTTTAACTACCTTGTAGTATGACAGAACACCAATTGACAGATCCGTACTGTAACTTCCGACATCAGGAAGCTACAGTACGGTTTTAATTCCGCCTCCTTCCTGAGTATTAATATGAAGGCCCGCCTCCTCTGATATTAACTTGTATTGATTTAATCTTACAAAAACATCAAAAAAGCAGAAAGTCATACTACAAGGGCATTTGTAGTACAATTAAGCTCTAGTGCCTAATCAGCAGAAGTGATAACAGGTCACGAAAGGGAGGTACGTAATACTACATAACACTAGAAATAATCAACAGGAGTGATTACAGGCGTCGATAGGCACGTTTGTATAACAATATTTCACTGGGGCCTTAACAACAGGACTGATTACAGGCAATGATGTGGGTATTTGTAGTAAAATATTTCACTAGGGCCTAATCAACAGCAGGAGTGATTACAGGCGATGACAAGCACGTTCTATTACTATATAACACTGGAACATTATCAGCAAAAGTGACTGCAGAAGATAATAGAGGCGTTTGTTGTAAAAATAAATATGATCGGGGTATAATTTGTAGGAGTAGTTACATGCGATGAAAGTGACGTTTGTAGTACAATAACGCATTCGGGCCTAATAAGGAGGAGTTTTTACAGGCGATGATAGGGGCGTTTGTAGTACAATATTACTTTGGGGCCTAATCAGCAGGAGTGATTACAGGCCATGAAAGCAGCGTTTGTAATAAAATTTTACACCGGGGCCTTATCTACAAGAGTGATTACAGGCGACTCAAGGCACGTTTTATTGCTATGTAAAATTGGCGCCTTTACAGCAGGAGTGATTACAGGCGATGAAAGAGGCGTTAATAGGGAGTTTTGTTTAACTATATAACACTAGGGGCCTAATCAACAGGGAGTGAATACAGGCAATGATTGAGGCATTAATATGTAGTTTAGTAGAGTTATATAACACTAGGGGCCTTATCAACAGGAGTGATTACAGGTGATGACAGGTACGTTTGTCGTGCTATATGAAATTGGGGCCTTACCAGCAGGAGTGATTACAGGCAATTATAGAGGCATTTGTAGTACAACTAAAGACTGGGGCTAATTCGCAATAGTAGTCATACGTGATGATAGGGGGGTTTCAGTATGATATAACACTGGGACCTTATCAGCAGGAGCGATTACATGCGATGACAGGGGCGTTTGTAATACATAATAACTTTGGGGCCTTATCAGCAGCAGTAATGATAGGTCACTATATGGAGGATTGTAGTACTATATAACACTGTGGCCTAATCAACAGGAGTGATAACAGGTGTTGATAGGGCGGTTTTCATAAAATATAACACAGGGGCCTTATCAACAGGAGTGATGAGATCCGAAAATAGTGGATTTTATAGTACAATATAAATTTGGGGCCTATTCAGCAGGGGTGATTTCAGACGATGATAGGAGCGTTTGAAGTACAATATTACACTGGGGCCTAATCAACATGAGTGAGTACAGAAGATAACAGAGGCGTTTTTGTGACGTTTGTAGTACAATAAGGTATTGGGGCCTAATCAGTAGGAGTGATTACAGGCGATGATAGGGACGCATTTAGTTCAATATTACTTTGGGGCCTTATCAGCAGGATGTGACGTCATGCGTTGAAAGAAGCGTTTGTAAATAAATATATCACTGCAGATTTATCAGCAGGAATGATTACAGGCAATGATATGGGCATTTGTAGTACAATTTCACTCTAGTGCCTAATCAGCAGAAGTGATAACAGGTCACGAAAGGGAGGTACGTAATACTACTTAACACTAATACTAATCAACAGGAGTGATTTCAGGCGTCGATAGGCACGTTTTATAACAATATTTCACTGGGGCCTTATCAACAGGACTGATAACAGGCAATGATATGGGTATTTGTGGTAATATATTACACTAGGGCCTAATCAACAGCAGGAGTGATTACAGGCGATGACAAGCACGTTCTATTACTATATAACACTGGAACATTATCAGTAAAAGTGACTGCAGAAGATAATAGAGGCGTTTGTTGTACCAAATATGACCGGGGTATAATTTGCGGGAGTAGTTACATGCGATGAAAGTGACGTTTGTAGTACAATAACGCATTCGGGCCTAATAAATAGGAGTTTTTACAGGCGATGATAGGGGCGTTTGTAGTACAATATTACTTTGGGGCCTAATCAGCAGGAGTGATTACAGGCGATGAAAGCAGCGTTTGTAATAAACTTTTACACCGGGGCCTTATTTACAAGAGCGATTACAGGCGACTCAAGGCACGTTTGTATTGCTATGTAAAATTGGCGCCTTTACAGCAGGAGTGATTACAGGCGACGAAAGAGGCGTTAATAGGGAGTTTTGTTCAACTTTATAACACTAGGACCTAATCAACAGGAGTGATTACATGCAAGGACAGAGGGATTTAAATGTAGTTTTGTAGAACTATATAGCACTAGGGGCCTTATCAACAGGAGTGATTACGCGTGATGACAGGTACGCTTGTCTTGCTATATGAAACTAGGGCCTTATCAGCAGGAGTGATTACAGGCGATGATCGTGGCGTTTATGGTACAACGTGAGACTGGGGCCAATTGGCAGGAGAAGTTACAGGTGATGATAGGATGGGTTCAGTCAGTATAATACATCACTGGGACCTAATCAGCTGCATCACAGGGAAGTTTGTAGTACATTTTATCTTTGGGACCTTATCAGCAGCACCAATGATAGAGGCATTTATAGCAAACAGCTATTTCATGGTTATTAAAACTATTGCCCCGAGGTGGCCTGGATGACCACGGTTGACTATTGCCCGACGGAAACCACTATAAACTTTTAAGAAGTGTGAAGTTGTCGATTCGTCCTAATATTACTACAAAATTGCCGACTGGGGCATTAAGTTGTTAAAAAATCAAAACAGATAAGCCCCTAGCCTTCTATACAGTGGGTCTTATGTAGATACCTTGCTTAATTGTAATGCGAATCGGAAACGAGATCCAGCCTCTGTATGACCATAGCTTTTGTTGGGACGGACGTTAATTTACAAATACAAAAAGCTTAGGTTCAACAGTGAATTTGTTTCTGACTTTAATATGGCATGTTGACGAAAATTAAACTTAACTCAAATACTCTTTCGCTTATTGTCTTTTAGCACATTCCCTTAAACAGCAGTCACACAGTAGCGTATAACACAAACGCGCACCGGGCGTATGAAAAATCTCAACAGGCTGAAGACTTTGGGCGTATAAAAATAATTTGCTTTAGAAGTCACACATTAGCGCCTGCCGGACGTATAAAAAATCTCAAAGTTTATTAGTACGGTTGTGATACGTCCAAGACACGCTAAGCACCCGCTACAGGCGCGCATCGAACGTTCAACGCGCGTTTCACACACGCTTGGGGCACGCTAGTGAAGCAACATCTAATAAAATCGGAACGCGCATGGAACGTACACTGGCGTGCTTCAAACGCGCGCCAAACGCATTCAGAGCGTATTCAACGCGCCTGTAGCGCGGGTGGAACTTATTCGGGACGTATAAGTCACATGCCCGAGACACGCCAAGCTTTTCGAAAATTTTTAAGCATGTTTAATTTTTTTGGCCCAGAAGAGCGAAACGCGCAGAGACTTTTGAAGCGACGTACAGCCGACGAGCGCCGGGCGTACACCAAAGGTACCCAACGCACTTGTAGCGTGTTTTGAACGTGTTTCCGACGTGCGTCTGGCGTATGTTGAATTTTGCTATTTTTTCAACACGCTCGGCGCGCGTTTCACTTATACGCTACTGTGTGACTGCTGTTTAAATGATTCCTACAATGATGGATGCATACACGTTTGTAAATACGAGTTGCCCAACAAGGTGAAGAAGGACAGCTAATGGACAAAACAGAAGTAGTTGGGTTTTAACACTATATGGACATGACAGCCATCATTAGTCATGTGACCTGGATTTGTTATATACACTTTTGGTTCCACTTTCCTATAGATGCCTCATATAAACTGTGGCTTTGATTGACAAAGCCGTTCCAGAGGAGAACATGTTAAAATTTTATACATGTACATTATCCCAGAGTGGGGTCAGATTTTTCTCAAAACCATTACTATTCAGTAATGTTGTCCATTTCCTGCGATGTTTACCTATAAATGACATTCTAAAATTTTTGACCATTCTAATGCATAATTATGTGACCTATGTTGGCTTTGCCAAAATAGGTCATGGTAATCACAGAGTCATGATTCGTATAGTACTTTGGTCATTAATGCTCCATGCCACGTTTCGTTGAAACCAGTCCAATATATCAAGAGAAGATGGTCTTTGAAAAGTTTTACCATGCATGAGCATGGTGGCTATCTGGGTGATGTGATCTGGATTATTTACTCGTTAAAACCGCCTCGGCGAGGCTGTTCTAATGTGTACCCACAATCAATGTCTTGAGCAAAAAATGAAATTCAAAATGCTTCCGATTTCATTATTTATTTTTTCCTACTAAAAAAATCACTGTATTGTGCATGATGAACATGTTTTCGAAATGTAATATCAAAGACTGATGTGTCCCCACCAGGATTGGTGTGGGACTGGGGAGAACGATATAGTAGTTTTAACGTGTACCCACAATCAATGTTTTGAGCAAAAATATCAAAATTTTCAAAATATTTCCGATGACATTTTCATTTTTTCCTACTGAAAAAATCACTGTATATAGTGCATGGACATGTTTTAGTAATGTAATATCAAAGACTCATATGTGGCCCTCAAGGAATGGATTGGACTGGACAGAACGATATCTATTTCAAGAAACATCAGATAATAATTTAAGGAAGTTATGGGGCAAATCTATTGAGCTTTTCGAGAACTGATGAAAACAGGGGGCTAGGGAAAAAGGTGGTTTATTTTTCGGGACGATTGAGCCATGCATCAGGAAAACATGTTAGTGAAATATTTACCTCCTCAAACCCCACTTTTATATAGCAAAACTGGGATATGCAGGGGTATACCTATTTTTCTTATATTTGCTCCAAAATATAGATTGTGGGTACTCGTAATAATCGCCTGGGCGAGGCGGTTCTAACGTGTACCCACAATCTATGTTTTGAGCAAAATTAAGAAAAAAAGCAATTTTCATTTTGTACTCGTAAGAACCGCCTGGGCGAGGCGGTTCTAACGTGTACCCACAATCTATGTTTTGAGTAAAAAATAAGAAAAATAGCAATTTCCCTTTTTACAACTTTAAAAATCTCTGTATGTTGCACGAGCATATTTTTGTAATAAACCCAGGTGATAAAATCCCGGTTCCCTCTGTTAGGCCCTAACCCATATTACAAAAGGGGGTCAAATGATCAATTTTCAGCTGAGAAGTTGTACTCCCCATTTTAATTTCTACATATAACCTTATTTACCTCAAAGGATCAAAAGAAAACTTAAATCTGCAAAAACGGATGTGCAACATGCCAGTTTTACAATATCCGGTATTTAGAGCGCTAATACACCGTATTTACGGAAAAAATACGTTTTTTCTATAAATCGTAACTCTTGACAATTTTCCAGTTGATAGCTGCAACTGTAGTGCAAATTTTCGCAACTCTTGGCGATTTTCCGGTTGATAACTACAACTGCAGGGACCTCAGCTGCAGGAGGGACCTCAATAGCAGGAGGGACCTCAACGACAGGGGTGGAAGTTGAGCCTTATTGAAGATGGCTGCCATGCCCATATATGGTACAAACCATTCAAAATCTTCTTCTCCGGAATTGGTGGACCGATTTCAAAGAAACTTGGCATGATGCATGGATGGCTAAAGTACTACAATGTATATATAAATCATGACCCTGTGGTGACCTTGACCTATTTTACCACAAGGTCGACATAGGTCGCCAAAGCATTTGAATGGGGAAAACTTTTAAAAAGTCATTTGAGGTAAAAAAATCTTGCAGGAAATGGGTAGTAGGACTGAATATTAATGATTCTGAAAAAAATGGACCCAAGGGCTCATATGCCCCCACCCCGGGGCAATACACATGTGTATTTCCATAATATTCAAACATCTTCTCCTCTGAAACCACTTGGCCAATTAAAACCAAATTTTATGTGAAGCATCTATAGGATTGGGGACCAATGTGTATATTAATAATCTAAGTCACATGACCAAGATGGCTGCCATGCCCATATATGGTAAAAACCCTTCAAAAATCTTCTTCTGAAACCAATAGACTGATTTCAATGAATCTTGGCTTGAAGCATCGATGGCTAATGTAGTACAATGTGTATATAAGTTATGACCCTGTGATGACCTTGACCCAGTTTATGGCAAGGTCAACATGGGTTGCCCATGCATTTGAATGGGGAAAACTGTTAAAATGTCATTTGAAGGGAAAAGCCAGCAGGAAATTGGCAAATGGACAGAATATTGATAATTCTGAAAAAAGGAAATGGCCCTAGGGCTTCATCTGCCCCTGCACTGGGGCTAAATACCATAATATTCAAACATGTTTATTGGTATATGCAGCAGATCTCAGGTGAGCGTTTACAGGGCCATTGGTCCTCTGGTTTACCTTACGACGCCACTGAGTGAAATTTTATTTTGTCCGACCTGCACACGACACAATGACAAATCAAGCACTGGAACCTTTAAATCTACTCAGAGCGTATCTCTTACCTGTCTCAATATTTCAACATCTGGCGGCTGATTTAGTATAGGCCTTTTCAAAAGGTACAAGTAGGTAACGATCAGGAAAAGGCGCAATCAGAAAAAGATTTCCACTCCAAAACACGAGGTGGGAAAAAACTAAATTAACAATCAGGTACTTATACCATGAAAACACATAGTAAACCTGTTTCACATCAGTCTTGCGGCATGACTGTAAGCGATCACAGTTTTTGGAGATATCGTGTAGGTGCCGCACTACCATCGTATTGTCGCAAAGCTGCCACAGCGTCGTAATGTTACTGCAATATTTAATTTTCCTTGTAAGTAAGTACAATGAAAGTAAGTAGTAAGTAACTACTTTATTTAGAGAGGGTAACACGGTTGGCTAAGCCAATCTTCCCCGAGGCCTCAAAACATATACATGTAAGCAGATATACATTGCACAATAAACAACATAATATAGAAAACAGGTGAAATATTGTCATGAGAAAATCCGTTCTATAATTGTACAGACTGGTCCCTTTGACAAAGAACAGCAAACATAGATAATCAAGTCCAGTAGCAGCTTCTCAGTATTAATTTAAAACGGACATTCACAGGCCGAAAATAAAATTAAACTGATATATACATATCATAAGGTGAAAGTTAACATAATACATCCCTTATATCATATAGTCTTTGATATTAAACATTGTTAATAGAAACCATACTTTAAATTTGTAATTCACGAAATAATAATAGTAGTGATAATGATGATAATAATCAGTCAACAAATGAGGTATGAGCCGCATCGTGAGAAAACCGGATTTTTGCCTAGGCGAAAACAAAGGCGCAGATCAGCTTCGCGGTAACCGCGAAGCTGATCAGCGCCTTTGTTTTCGCTACACGGATAGTACAATTTCTCTACTTCTTAAATCCGAAATTTCAAGCTGCTAGCCCTTGTCTGTAACTGTACAGGCCGATTTATGTCGGACCTGGTCGGAAACCCCGAAGACCGGTTTTCTCGCGTCGCGGCTCGTATCGTAATGGGGATGGAGGTAAACTTAACTGAATGTGATGTACTGCCACATTTCATCAATTCTAAGCAATGTTTTGTAAAAGATTTAATAGAATTGGAATTCTTTATCCAATAAGGAACACTATTCCATACTAGAGCACCAGAATATGAAAGGCTGTTTTAGATGCTGTTTGGAAGACGCAAGCCAGTCTTGAGATGCCAGTAACTCTTCCGCGCGATTAGTACAAATTTTTGGACTGTCAATCAATCTATCTCCAGTTAGCTGGTCGTTCGCCTCTCACTAATGAGAAAGACCATCATTATTTCTTCAATAGGTTCGTTTGTGTTGGTGAGTTCTTTGATGGCTGACTAGGCCAATTCTAGCTCTAAACTGTCGGTTGCAAGTAGAGCAAGTCAATGGCATTGTTGAATCAGCTGGTGGCCCATTGGTCTTGGCTTTGCATTCTCTGTGCTTTCTTTCAGCTCCACAGATTCTCGTTTTTCATAGAGAGCTGTTCCCTCGCCACTTTGACCGTTCCTGTGCAGTCTGTTCCCAAGACCCCATTGGTATGTTGAAATTCTTCATAGAGGCATTTTGGGTGTCTTTGTAGCGTTTCTTCTGGCCACCTTGAGAGCGCTTTCCCTCATGTAGTTCTCCATAGAAGACTTTCTTTGGTAGTAGTTCATTAGGCATTCTTATAACATGGACAATCCACCTTAGCTGTGCTAGCTCTAAGACAGTATGCATGCTTTGCATCCCTGCTTTCTTCAGGACCGCCGGGTCTGGAATCTTGTCTTGCCACTTGATTTTAACAGCTTTCTCAAACAGCTTGAGTGGAAATGGTTAAGTCTCTTTGCATGACGCTGGTATACTGTCCAGGTCTCACATACATACAAGGCGGTTGGTAGTACCACAGCCTTGTAGACTTTCAGCTTAATGTCAAGCTTGATTCCATTGCGCTCCCAGCCATTTGCACGGAGTCTAATAATTGAGAAATAAGATGACTTGCGCTATGAAATTGGATTATAGTGAGGAAGAAGTGCGCCGCGTCAACCTCACTCGCTCGTCCTCACCCAACTGTGCCCAGGGGCAAGACACAGGTCAAGACGTCTGGAGTTGGGTTTGGATGCAGTGGATGACCGTACCATCTTTAGTGCCTTATCACGCTTTGCATGTTCCACAAAATGTTGCTGAATCGCTTTCCGAACCCGGTCCGGTGAATCAGATTATTTCTTCCGCTCCGTCTACCGAAACAGTCTTTGCATATCTGGTCTAAGCATATCCAGACACACAGGTTTTATTTTAGAATAACCCTTTCCTAGGTGAATTGCTGGCTACAGCTGAAGAGCCCCATCTACCCTTTCTTAGGTTTTGTTTAGAGACCTGTAAACTCCTAGGAGGACTATCAACCAAAACAAATGAGTTCCCCATGCCCAGCTTGAGTTTTGTGTAGAGAACTAGCAAACTCCTAGTCGGGTTGCCATCCAAGGCTAACGAGGCATATCCGCACCGCTAGACAACAGGTAGTACTGATTACATGTTACAGTAGCAGTAAATCTGACCTGACCAAGCTTTTGTTCTCTCGACCACCAAATCTTATAAAAAAATTGAAATTAAGTGGGACTGATAGGGAAGAGCCGGAAGAAGAATTTACAGTACAAATATCAAATTTGATTTTTTTTATTTGAATATTGAAAGAAAGTGAACAAAGGGATCCGTAATGACAGAAACTATTAGCAACTCCGGCCTTAGCGCAAGCCAAATGTATGAAAACTACATACGCATTTTTAAGAAATTATTTTTTTTTGTTTTCTCCTAAATCACGAAGTTTACAAAAGCCCAAATCATGATCAATCATATGCGCTCATTCGTCAATTCACAGCATTCTCGTTGAAGGTCGGAAGTTGATCTTCCTGTGACGTAATAATGTCGTCATCAGTTCTCCTTGAAGATCGGAAGTTGATCTTCCTGTGACGTTATCATGTCGTCATCAGTGTCTTGTTGTTGGTCGTTTTCCGCCATACGGATGCGTAGGCAATCTATCTTGATACTGAATTTCCATTTCTTGACCTATCGGAAACAGATCGTGAACACGAAGCTAAATAAATAATATTATTAGATAAAATTATATCTGCATGAAGGTTTTGCTCATTATCTTATATAGTTTTTGATTAACTAGATGGCTACATCGCTTTGGAAAGTTTTATTGTCGTCTATTGGCCTGTCTTTCCAGCCTGGGTTAAGATTTTAAATTTGATTGTTCCATTTCACCGACCGTCTCTTCAATGGGAAAATGGCTATGTACTATTATATATACAATTATAAAAAAAATACTTTTATTTCGATCAATACTAAATATTTATCATTTTCCATGTATTTATATAATAATAAAAAAAAGTTAACTTTTATTTCAATACCAAATATATATCATTTTGTGCGTTGATAACATCGAAATTTTCACTCGTTCTGCACACTTATAAAAATTCGGATGTTTTCAAAACACTCGATGAAATATATTTGGTATTCATCTCAAAAAAGTAAATATCCTCATATATATATATAGAATCTGGCGATCGTAGTAGACTCACGTCACATATACCGCTATAAATACCAATGAAACGAATGTATTTGACCAATAGGAACAGGCGTGTCATAATTCATATTTATAACGGAAAATCTGTGACGTGAGTCTACTACGATTGTGGGGGATTCATCAAGAAAACATGTCCGCGAAATGTATACCCCCTTAAACCCCACTCTTGGGTATGCGGGGGTATACTTATTTTTCTTATTTTGCTCCAAAACATAGATTGTGGGATCTCGTAAGAACCGCCTCGTCAAGGCGGTTCTAACGTGAACTCACAATCTATGTTTTGAGCACAAATAAGAAAAATATCAGAATTTTTCCAGTGAAAATTTTCATTTTAACAACCAAAACATTTTCTGTATATTTCATGGGCATGTTTTTGTAATTTATACTGTACCTTAACATCGATAACGCCTGTGACCCTGACACAGAAGCGTTTCCTGGCTAAGTCGACGTCATATATCTCGGCACATACACGGGCGAACTTCCCCAGTCCCGGGACATCGTAACAGAGAGCTGGCGGGTGTCTTACTATGAAACGAATAAATAAATATTAGATCTATGTGAATAAATAAATATCTCAGCACATACTTGGGCGAACTTCCCCAGTCCCGGGACATCGTAACAGAGAGCTGGCGGGTGTCTTACTATGAAATAGATAAATAAGTAAATAAATAAAAAGATAAATATCTCGGCACATACACGGGCGAACTTCCCCAGTCCCGGGACATTGTAGCAGAGGGCGGGTGGGTGTCTTACTAATAAATGAATAAATAAATAAATAAATAAATAAATAAATAAATAAATAAATAAATAAATAACGCTGATGTATTTGTCGGGACAAAGTAGTAAATGGCAGGTGGGTGTCTTTTAAATTAATTAATTAATTAATTAATTAATTAATTAATTAATTAATTAATTAATTAGTTAATTAGTTAATTAATTTATTTATTTATTAATTAATCCTGCAAGTTTATCTCCACAGACACGCAGGCAAAATTTCCAAATGTATATTGTAGCAGGGGGCGGTAACTTTTGTTTTATTTTTCTTGAGTAGATTCAGAAACTTTTTTTTTTTGAAAAGGCAGTCTCTGAAAGATGGCGTAATGACAGTTAACAGTCGGAACGCGAACAACAAAGTTGGATGTCTACCCCATGCCCAAGACAAGTGAGACTTGCTTAGGACCTGCAGCAAAATATAATTTCCAAAATATGCCATATCGAAAATCTAAATTGACTAATATCCCAAAATCAAATTTCTGAAACTATGTTTGTAAAAATGACTATGGGTCAAAATATCATATCTCAAAATAAAAATGTATCCCCAAATACCCCAAACGAATCGCAAGTAAACTTTGTTTTCGGTCATATACGTTGCATACTTATTTGCAATTTCTGACGAGTCTCTTCCATCTTGTACACATTGTCTCTATTTTCGTACAATCCAATGCGCAACCCATCAGGATAACATGTCCGTGTAATATATACCTTCTTATGTCCCCCTTTATATTGCAAAACTGGGGTATGCAGGGTACACCCATTTTTCTTATTATTGATCCAAAACATAGATTGAGGGTACTCGTCGGAACCTTCTCGGCGAGGCGGTTCAAACGTATACCCATAATCTATATTTTGAGCAAAGATAAGAAAGGTATCAAAAAATTCTACTGAAAGTGTTTATTTTTTACAACTTAAGAAAAATATGTATATTACATGGGCGTGGTGTCGTAATGCCATTTTCTATACTTACGCGAGAACTCTTTGCGGCACAACGTTTTTCCATTTACGACAAACGTAAGTCTAACACCAAAGTCTGATTTCAAATACTCTATGGTAATACAGGCTGAAATAAACGAGGAAATATGAGCCTGTGCGTGAGAAAACCAACAATTTAGGTCCCGTTTAGTTCCGACACAAACCCTCTAGGCTGTGCAGTCACAGAAGATGGGTAGAGGCTTGAAATTTCGGATTTAGGGCGAAGAGAAATAGTACTATCCGAGTGGCGAAAACAAAGGCGCTGATCAGCTGTGCAGTTACTGCACAGCTGATCTGTGCCTTTGTTTTCGCATAGGCAAAATTCCAGTTTTCTCATGACGCAGCTCATATTATCAATCGTTAGTCATTACTGTACTTTCAGATTTTTATTTCCACCGCAAAATAACTTGGCTATCTCTTTTCCCCTGTTTTCAAATAAACATGTAATATTTTCTTTGCATTATTATTATTATTATTATTATTATTATTATTATTTTGTATTGTCAGTTTGACGTTTCAATCAATCAATCAATCAATCAATCAATCAATTAATCAATTAATCAAATGAGTCTGACTATTATTATTACCACTGAGTTTTGCCTTGACTTTCTTCCAGAGGACTTTGGCACTAAATGTTTTGCTGGTGCAGCAGCTACATCTCGTCTTGTCGCAGCTACACCCACCCACCAGTGGCTCACCATCTCTTACAATATCATCTGTAAGCAAATATAATTACATTACGAAAACATGCCCATGTAATATACAGATTTTTCTGAAAAAGTTGTAAAAATTGAACACTTTCAATCGATTTTTTTTTGATGATATATTTTTTTTTTCTTATTTTTGCTCAAAACATAGAATGTGGATACACGTTAGAACCGCCTCGGCGAGGCGGTACTAACAAGTAACCACAATCTATGTTTTGGAGCAGAATTACAAAAATAGGTATACCCCTGCATACCCCTGTTTTGTCATATAAAAGTGGGGTTCAATGGGGGTATATTTTTCATGGACATGTTTTCCTGATAAACGATGTGTTGTTTATTAAAGCCTCGTCACACATAAGCGAAGGTCTCTCCACGCAGACTTGCGTTAAAATGCATTTGTTTGGTTTGTTGCTTTACATCCCAGTCAACAGCAATGATCATACGGGGACGTTAGATGTTGAAAGGGACGTAAAGCAATTAATCAAACAAACAAAAATCTCTTTTCGCAATAAAACGCAAGTCTGCTCAAGTCTACGTCGAGGGATGTTTGCTTATGTGTGACGAGTCCTTAAAGTCCCTCGGCGCAGACGTGCGATTGGGCTCAACTTCCATCCCTGCAGCTGAGGTCCCTCCTGCAGCTGAAGTCCCTCCTGCAGCTGAGGTCCTTGCGAGGCGGTTCTAACGTGTACCCACAATCTATGTTTTGAGCAAAAATAAGAAAAAATATCGACATTTTTCTGCTGAAAAAGTTTCATTTTTACAGCTATAAAAATCTCTGTAGTATATTGCATGGGCAAGTTTTCGTAATGGTATGCATTTTTCTGAAGCTGTAAACATGGTAAATATGAAAAGAATAATCAGTTGAAAAAGTTTGAGTCTTTTTCTTGTGTTTGCACAAAACAATGATTGTGGGTACACGTTAGCACCGCCTCGGCGAGGCCTTTTCTAACGAGTACCGACAATCTATGTTTTGGATCGAAAATAAGAAAATTATGTATACAACTGTAAACCCCAGTTTCAGTAACTTTTACTATATAAATGTGGTATAAGGGGGTATACATTACACGGCCACGTCACGTGATGCATAGCGCACATTGTTGGTTGCTATAGCTACAACCAATCACACCCCACCTCTTTGTATGTCACCTGACAAAATCCTCTGTTTTACACAATGTTAACAAATCAATGTTTAAATTGGGTGGCATTTTTAGTATTTTGTAAATATTGTAAAAAAGATGACAAGATTTTCTCCAGCAAGCAAATCAATGATTATATTGGTTGTCAAGAGGAAAATCTGAAATTACTATTTATAGCCTTCACTTGCATGCATTTGTATTGCATGCCAATTGCCATTGTTTTCTCTTGATCTTACCGATATCTAAGGTATGTACACCTAGTATCTGATTGGCTAGATAATCTAGGTCAACGTCCTCTGTGCCGTCTCCATGGAAATACATTGTGACGTCATCGGCGTCGAAAGTGATGTCATCATTTGCATCCTCATCAATGACAACAGCATCCCCTAAAAAGGACCACAATTTGAAGAACACAATATTTTAATATCAAAATCATATGGACACCTACCTGGATTTTAGTCAGTTGAAGTACTACTTAAACATTTTATCTTTGCGTGCGATGCTTTGAATCGCTGTGCGATTTATTGTCTTTTTTTCCTAAAGAGGACATGTTTGTCTTCTCCTTCGCCCATGGGCCGTGAGATATTAATGGTTTGCTTGTGCCTCTAGGCAGAGTTTGTAACAGATTGCCCAGCCACCTGCTTGCTACTTACATGTATCCGCAATTTTGGTACACGTATATTGTGGCATTTTCGTACGCCTCTGTCTATATCAAACATTTTGATAGTTCTGATGTTGATGTTAAGGACGTAGCTGTATGTTGTTCATTGAGAAGACAATGTCAAAACAATCAACTGACATTGTCAGTTTAAAATTACGAGATTCATATTAAACAGTCCATTTTTGAGGGCTATATTAACGGTCTGATTGTAGCATTTTATATTGCTTTTAAATCAAATGTGATGATCCATTTTCATACTGACGGCCGATTCGTAAACAGAAAATAATAATAATAATAATAATAATAATAATAATAAATAAATAAATACATATTTTTCCCTTAACTACTTACCGTCGGCATTTTCCGTGAGAATCTCGTAAAGCTCAGCGTTCGTGATTGCTTCGACAGTAACCAATAGGAGCATCGCTGACAGTGCAGCAAACGGTAATATCTTAGTTTTGCCCATTTTGTTCGCAGGTCTATCAGCGTTTACTGTCGTATTATTGCGATATTTTAACTTTTATATCAAAACTGATCAGTGAAAACAGGACATATTTGGCCAAAACAGGATTTGATGACCTTCTCAAGCCGTGACACACACAAAAAAGACCTGTGTATTTTTTTAGATTTCTGAGCAGGTCTGACATAAGCCGTGCTGTTCAGTCATGTGTGGACTGAGATGTCTAGGTGTTAACCAGCCCTTACTACTTTGGGGAGTAAATGGGTTTTGCTGAAGGACACCCTGGCGCCAGTCATTCACTGTGGGGTTCCTGACCTCGATCTCAAGACCCGATCATGGGCACTAACCACAAGGTCACCACCCTCCCGTGTTCCGGACTTTCAATGGAGAGGTAAAGTACATGTATAGTTCAGCAAATGGGTCACTGTATGGGCGTTACCTCATGAATACGATATTGGGTATGGTCTACCTTTGACTTAGGTAAACGCCAAAGGTATATAGTTAAAAGATTCAACTGACATGCTTTCCGTTAGAAAAGAAGAATGAAATACGAGTTTGTCTAATTCATTGGATTGGACAAAATAAAGGTATCTGATTTTTAACGGTACATATGTGACAGCAGTCTAGGCTGACTGAGTTAGACTTTTCTAAAATCTCCCTACTTGAACAGATGGACTAGCCTACCACGCCCAGATATGAATATTTAAGTTGCCGATTATACAGTGACCTATTTGCCGAACTATACATGAGCCGCCTCATATGAAGACCATCAACCTGCATATGCGAAACCAAAGGCGCAGATCAGCTTTGCAGCTTCACTGCGAAGACGATCAGCGCCTTGGTTTTCGCTACACGTAAAGTACAGTTTCACTACTTTCTAAATCCAAAATTTCCAGCCTCTAGCCATTTACAGTGCTTGTACAGCTCGGTTTGTGTCGGACCTATTCGGATCAGGTACGCGATTATAATTTGGCAAATAGGTTACTGTATAGGCGGCAACTTTAACATCAGGAAAACATGTCCGTGTTATGTATACCCCCTTATACCCCACTTTTATATAGACAAATTGGGGTTTGCAGGGGTATACATATTTTTTCTTATTTTTGCTCCAAAACATAGATTGTGGGTACTCGTTAGAACCGCCTTGGCAAGGCGGTTTTAACGTGTACCCACAATCTATGTTTTGAGCAAAAATAAGACATCTAGGGCACAAAATTGGTCCAAATCTTCCAGCAACAACCTTTTTGTTACTAGCGTAACCATTGTAACCAACCGATACCAACAACAAATGTGAATATGATATTCGTTTGCAACTATCAAATTAATTTTCCAGAGTCTCGTAACCCATGTAACTCTACTGTAACCCTACCGAAACATGCCGTATATGACTGGTTTGATGTTATCTTCTCTCTTCTGGAGCCAGTTACGGTGTTTACACCGTAACATGTGATCATGATGTTATATTTTCCAGAGACCCGTAACCCTTGTAACTCTCATGTAACTATACCGAAACATGATCGTACATGGGTGTTCTGATGATTAAAAATAAGTTATTTTCTATCCTCTTGAGCCAGCTACCCCGTAACACCGTAACATTTGATCATAATGCAATATTTTTTCAGAGACCCGTAACCCTCGTAACTCTCATGTAACCATACCGAAACATGACCGTACATGGGTGTTTTGTTGATAAACTGTAAGTTATTTTCTCTCCTCCGGAGCCAGTTACGGCGTAACATCGTAACATTTGATCATAATGCAATATTTATCCAGAGTCTCGTAACCCTTGTAACTCTCATGTAACCATACCGAAACATGATCGTATCATACTGTTCTGATGATAAAATATAAGTTCTTTTCTATCCTCTGGGGCCGGTTACCCCGTAACACCGTAACATTTGATCATAGTGCAATATTTTTCCAGAGACCCGTAACCCTTGTAACTCTCATGTAACTATACCGAAACATGATCGTACATGGGTGTTCTGATGATTAAAAATAAGTTATTTTCTATCCTCTTGAGCCAGCTACCCCGTAACACCGTAACATTTGATCATAATGCAATATTTTTTCAGAGACCCGTAACCCTCGTAACTCTCATGTAACCATACCGAAACATGACCGTACATGGGTGTTTTGTTGATAAACTGTAAGTTATTTTCTCTCCTCCGGAGCCAGTTACGGCGTAACATCGTAACATTTGATCATAATGCAATATTTATCCAGAGTCTCGTAACCCTTGTAACTCTCATGTAACCATACCGAAACATGATCGTATCATACTGTTCTGATGATAAAATATAAGTTCTTTTCTATCCTCTGGGGCCGGTTACCCCGTAACACCGTAACATTTGATCATAGTGCAATATTTTTCCAGAGACCCGTAACCCTCGTAACTCTCATGTAACCATACCGAAACATGACCGTACATGGGTGTTTGATGATAAGATATAAGTTATTTTCTCTCCTCTGGAGCCAGTTACCCCGTAACACCGTAACATTTGATCATAATGCAATATTTATCCAGTGTCCCGTAACCCTTGTAACTCTCATGTAACCATACCGAAACATGATCGTATCATACTGTTCTGATGATAAAATGTAAGTTCTCTTCTATCCTCTGGGGCCAGTTACCCCGTAACACCGTAACATTTGATCATAATGCAATATTTTTCCAGAGACCCGTAACCCTCGTAACTCTCATGTAACCATACCGAAACATGACCGTACATAGGTGTTTGATGATAAGATATAAGTTATTTTCTCTCCTCTGGAGCCAGTTACCCCGTAACACCGTAACATTTGATCATAATGCAATATTTATCCAGAGTCCCGTAACCCTTGTAACTCTCATGTAACTATACCGAAACATGATCGTATCATACTGTTCTGATGATAAAATATAAGTTCTTTTCTATCCTCGAGGGCCAGTTACCCCGTAACACCGTAACATTTGATCATAATGCAATATTTTTCCAGAGACCCGTAACCCTCGTAACTCTCATGTAACCATACCGAAACATGACCGTACATGGGTGTTTGATGATAAAATATAAGTTCTGTTCTATCCTCTGGGGGCCAGTTACCCCGTAACACCGTAACATTTGATCATAATGCAATATTTTTCCAGAGACCCGTAACCATCGTAACTCTCATGTAACCATACCGAAACATGACCGTACATATCCAGTGTCCCGTAACCCTTGTAACTCTCATGTAACCATACCGAAACATGATCGTATCATACTGTTCTGATGATAAAATATAAGTTCTTTTCTATCCTCGAGGGCCAGTTACCCCGTAACACCGTAACAGTTGATCATAATGCAATATTTTTCCAGAGACCCGTAACCCTCGTAACTGTCATGTAACCATACCGAAACATGACCGTACATGGGTGTTTGATGATAAAATATAAGTTATTTTCTCTCCTCTGGAGCCAGTTACCCCGTAACACCGTAACATTTGATCATAATGCAATATTTATCCAGAGTCCCGTAACCCTTGTAACTCTCATGTAACCATACCGAAACTGTTCTGATGATAAAATTTAAGTTCCTTTCTATCCTCGGGGGCCAGTTACCCCGTAACACCGTAACATTTGATCATAATGCAATATTTTTCCAGAGACCCGTAACCCTCGTAACTCTCATGTAACCATACCGAAACATGAACGTACATGGGTGTTTGATGATTAAATATAAGTTATTTTCTCTCCTCTGGAGCCAGTTACCCCGTAACACCGTAACATTTGATCATAATGCAATATTTATCCAGAGTCCCGTAACCCTTGTAACTCTCATGAAACCATACCGAAACATGATCGTATCATACTGTTCTGATGATAAAATATAAGTTCTTTTCTATCCTCGGGGGCCAGTTACCCCGTAACACCGTAACATTTGATCATAATGCAATATTTTTCCAGAGACCCGTAACCCTCGTAACTCTCATGTAACCATACCGAAACATGACCGTACATTGGTGTTTGATGATAAAATATAAGTTATTTTCTCTCCTCTGGAGCCAGTTACCCCGTAACACCGTAACATTTGATCATAATGCAATATTTATCCAGAGTCCCGTAACCCTTGTAACTCTCATGTAACCATACCGAAACTGTTCTGATGATAAAATATAAGTTCCTTTCTATCCTCGGGGGCCAGTTACCCCGTAACACCGTAACATTTGATCACAATGCAATATTTTTCCAGAGACCCGTAACCCTCGTAACTCTCATGTAACCATACCGAAACATGACCGTACATGGGTGTTTTGATGATTAAATACAAGTTATTTTCTATCCTCTGGAGCCAGTTACCCCGTAACACCGTAACATTTGACCATAATGCAATATTTTTCCAGAGACCCGTAACCCTTGTAACTCTCATGTAACCATACCGAAACAAGATCGTATCTGACTGTTCTGATGATAAAATATGTTATTTTCTATCCTGTTGAGCCATTTACCCCGTAACACCGTAACATTTGATCATACTTGCAATATTTTTCTAGAGACCCGTAACCCTTGTAACTTTCATGTAACTATACCGAAACATGATCGTATATGGGTGTTCTTATTAAAAATAAGTTATTTTCTATCCTTTGAAGCCAGTTACCCCGTAACAGCGTAACATTTGATCATAATGTATTATTTTTCCAGAGACCCGTAACCATCGTAACTCCCATGTAAAGATACCGAAACATGATCGTTTCTGACTGTCTGAAATGCTGAATCCTTAGATGTTTTTTAAAACAAACGTGAAACCATGGCGCTAGTATCTTATCAGTAATATGCTACAAAACAAACTGCTTTTACTGATTGATATTTGTGAAGACTTTGCAAGTTTTAAATAATGTCCGCGATGTTGCTTTATGTGCCCTATGAGGTATTTTAGTAATATGATATCTGAAGCAATCCGGCTTTTAAAAATCACGTAAACATGTCCGTATGATTTATATCCCCTTATATCCCACTTTTATATGGTAAAACTTGGGTATGCAGGAGTATTCCTATTTTTGATCCAAAACATAGATTGTCGGTACTCGTTAGAACCGCCTCATCAAGGCGGTTCTAACGTGTACACACAATCAATGTTTTGAGTAAAAATATTAAAACTATCAAAATTCCTTCGATGAAATTTTCAATTTTTACAGCTGAAAATTATCTTTGTATATTGCATGGTCGTGTTTTCATAATGCAATTTACATTTTGCTAAAATCTTTCTAGATGAATCATTATATGTTCATCCGTGTTCATCCATGAACAACACCGTGTCACGCGACGTCACACTTGATGTCAAACAACAATGCTCTCGCCAATCTGATAGGACGTTGTATACGTCGACGCCGTTCCGCTGTTTCTATAAACACTGTGTATTATCTATCTGCTCGTAAATATGATCGCCTTGATAATTTTTCAACAAGCGATAGAGAGAAATTAATATAAATATAAGAAATTATTTTAATTTTTCTGATGTTCATGGAGCTATGAACGGCAGTGGGTCGCTAGCATCCCTTCGGGGTTCATTCACTTTGCATGCGAACCACTGCCGTTCATAGCTCCATGAACATCAGAAAAATGAAATTCATTTCTTAAACACATTTCACAATGCTTATTTAAATACTGAAATTTTAACGCATAGAATATTGTGTTTTAGCTAGTGTTAACTTCAAAGTTCGAAAACATATTGAATATGTATCGGTTCCATTATCATATTCTTAACCACGATACATGCTCAACTCTTTGTAAATATTGTGTATATATGTTTTATTTCACTGTATTGTTTATATGTATCCATAGAGGGCCATAAAGAATTGTGCACCCTCTTTAAAGGGCCATAAAGAATTGTGCACCCTCTTTAAATATTGTATAAATAAATAATAAAATATAAAAAAATAAGCGCAGGGGGACCGGCACTTAACCGAGGCATAAGTGGTGAAATGTGTTGTACATGTACATGTAATATATGTAAAATCTACATGTATTGATGAGCACCCAAACGATTAATTAAGAACAAACTAAATGCTTTAGACGCGCTCTTGTATGATTGAATTACTATGATAAACATCAATATATATAGTGTGGGTCTATGTTTTATGTCTCAGTTAACAATCGTTCAATGCTTCTTAGGTACTTGTCCTTCACTGAAAAAATGCTTATATACTGATATACTGAAAAAAAAAAAAAAAAAAAAAAAAAAAAAAAAAAAAAAAAAAAAAACGCAACATTTGGCCAACGAGGATTTTTGATCTTTTTGATTTTTTAAAACGATAATAATTTCAGGTTTCTCATTCATGGGATATTAGGGTATATCATGTGTATCATGCAAAAAAATGGATTTTCATTTGTATAAAAATTGAATGATTTTTTTTTTTTTTTTTTTTTTTTTTTTTTTTTTTTTGTCTTTTTAAATAATGCAAATCGGGATAGATTTGCTCTGCGCATGCGCACACTTTTGAACCTCCAAATCGTCAGCTGCTCCCTCTAAACAAATAAAGTCCCGCGACACACAGGCTCGTAATTAAAACCACCAAAATCCCCATATGTTTTATTGAAAGAGGGATCATTTCTTCTTTTTTTCTTTAACGTGTGAGTTATCTGCTGAGTGATACATGTTGATGTTGAATTGGGGTTTATACATGTAGCAAATTTAAATCATGATTCAAGAATTGCCAAAGTTGTAAATCAGCGGCTACTTACAAAACAATAATATTGTTGGAGAGGATATATATTTGGAGAGGATATATATAAGCTATTACAGCTTGCTTTCCAATCCAAATGCTCAATATAATATGCTTGTAACATATATATGTATTAATGGAAAAAATAAATATTGTTTAAACCAAACAATAATATTCTTTATGCTTTATCGTACGATTTTTCGGTCTGCGATTTTCCCTACGATTTTTTAGACATCGTAGATGATCATGGGCTACGACGTATGTATTTACAATTCATACGGGCATCGTACGATTTCTTGATCTACCTTTTGTCGACGTTCTGATGCAAAAACGCAAGGCGAACGTACGGTAGTCGTAGGTCTCTACAGATTTTATGTGGATATCGTCCGAAGCCTGTGCGATGTCCTTACGGAGTCCCTTTACGTTCTGATACAAAACGCAAGGCGGTCGTAGGGTCTCCGCAGACTTTAAGTGAATATCGTACGGAGTCCCTTGGATGATCACCCTAAAGGTCTACGATTATTTTGCGATTTTAATCCGAAAATTATCATAAAAACCGTGCGGTGACCGCACGATAATCTGGCGCCCGCACGGCGCCCGTACGATACTACCTACGACATGTCTACGGGATACGGTCTTACGATTTTTAAAAATTTATGAAAGTGCAGACTACTACAAAGTCGTAGAGGCTACGGAGATCGTAGGAACCCGTTAGAAGCCTTAGAATCGTACGGACATCGTAGGGTCACTCTGCGGAGACCGCGCAAAAATTGGATTTGTACGATCATCGCAAGCTAATCGTAGGCCAAATGTAACCTAGGCTTTAAACTCGGAATTTGTAACTTTGACAATAAAAACCAGTGATAAAAGAATGATACGCCTGAACAAGAAAAGCTATTCACCTCAAACAAGGTTTTGATAGAACAATGTCTGATGATCTTGTGCCAGAACACTTGTGTAGGTGTGATTTATCACGGTAGCAATTGAATGGCACGCGTGTACATGTATATTGCTTTAAGCTGATAGTACGAAGTGTGGTGGTCTTGTGGCAGAGCCTCTTTAATTTGTAGGTGTGGATTTTCACGGTAGCCATCGCATGACACGCGTATACATGTACATTGCTTCAAGATTACACCTATGTTATTCACCCAACATTGTCCTTACATAAATCATATGGGGGTCTCTGCTTCACACCTTTAAACAGCAGTCACACATTAGCCGCGTATAACCCAAACTCGCGCCGGCTCAACACGCTGAAGATTTTGCGCGTAAAAAATACCTTTGTATACCTTTATCTCGCTTTAGCACTCACACATTTTAGACGTGTGCCGGACCTATAAAAAATCTCAAAGTTTTAGAGTACGTTTGTGTTACGTCCCTGCCACGCTATAGACGCGCAGCGAATGTTCAACGCGCGTCTCACACACGCATGGTGCACGCTACTGAAGCAATACCTCATGAAATCGGAACGCGCATGTAACGTACAATGACGTGCCTAAACGTGCGCCAAACGCGTTCGAAGCGTATTCAACGCGCCTGTAACGCGTGTGTAAACGTTTAAGTCACACGCCCGGGACACGCCCGTTTAAGCATGTTTATATTTTTTTTACCCCAAAGGCGCACGAAACGCGCGACGATTTTTAGCGACGTACAGCGACGCGCGCCGGACGTGTGTCTGGCGTATGTGATATTTAGCAATGTTTTCAACACGCCCGGTGGGCGTTTCACTTACACTCTAATAAGCGCATGTAACGTACAATGACGTGCCTAAACGTGCGCCAAACGCGTTCGAAGCGTATTCAACGCGCCTGTAACGCGTGTGTAACTTATTCGAAACGTTTAAGTCACACGCCCGGGACACGCCCGTTTAAGCATGTTTATATTTTTTTTACCCCAAACGCGCACGAAACGCGCGACGATTTTTAGCGACGTACAGCGACGCGCGCCGGACGTGTGTCTGGCGTATGTGATATTTAGCAATGTTTTCAACACGCCCGGTGGGCGTTTCACTTACACTCTAATATACAATATTAAAGCGAAACAAAAGTGTGTCATAAATGATTGCACTTAATTAACAGCTACCTAATTGCGAGAAGCAACTACCTTAGGGGCCATAAACGATTGCAAAGAACAGCTACCTTTTTTCTAAAAAATAAAAATCTATGACAATCTTAATTGTGTTAGCGTAAAAAAATGGAAAAAGCATAATTAAGAAGAAGGAGAAGAAGAAGAAGAAGGACTTCCAAGTTCATTCATTCATTTATTCATTCATTCATTCATTCATTCATTCATTCATTCTGTCTTTCTTTCTGTCTTTCTTTCGTTCTTTCGTTTAATGCCCAAGTCAACAATTTTCAGACATGCCGTCATGACGACAATGCGTCGCTATCGTTGCTTTTGTTTGAATTGATACTTTACGTCCAAGTCAACAGCAATGATCATGTCGGGACGCTGCCTCCATTTTACCCAACATCAGGGTATCGTGACACTCAAAATGTACTACATAAAAATAACCTCCCAACTAAGCCAATAAGGCTCATATGTATAGATGGTTTGACTAAACCACTTTTCCTGGGCAGGCTCAGACACGAGTGGTTAACCAGTAATCAGATGGTCGTTTTATTTAAGCTTTTGCCTGGAGACACAAGGAGCTCATCTATTTCTCATAGGCCCCAATGGGCGGGACCCATATTGCCACCTGATCACGTTGCTATGCATAACATTACTTGACATAATGCTTCAGAATCAGAATCAGAATCAGAAACAATGCCGCACCAGTGTGTGTGTCGGTGTGGGGGTGGGGGTGCGATTAACGTCCACGTCAACAATTTTTATGACATGTTTTATGAAGTTACTGCTTACAGTTGCAATGTGCATGTATCAGGGTTCGACCAAAAATTAAACTTATAATAACTTATTGTATATGGTACAAAGAGATCAAACTCCAAGACGGAATTAAGATAACAAAGCATCATTTATTTGTCGTAAATATTTCAAATAAACATTGTCATTATCAATTTATATAGTTTGTATTTATAATATGAGCCGCCTCGTGGGAAAACGAACAATGTGGTTTCCGAACAGGTTTGACACAAAACAGGCTGTACAGTCACAGAAGCAGGCTAGAAGCTTGAAATTTCTGATTTAAGAAGAAGAGGAACTGTACTATCCGTGTAGCGAAAACAAAGACGCTGATCAGCTTCGCGGTTACCGCGAAGTTGATCTGCGTCTTTGTTTTCGCATATGCATATTGTTGGTTTTCTCATAAGGCGGCTCATATATCTTGATGCTAACTACTGCCTCTTTTCTCACAGTATTGTCTCTTTTAATTTTTTTCATTTTTATTTTTTTATTATTATTATTTTTTTTTTTTTTAAGAAGAAAAATCATTTCGCCCATTTTCAAAATTGCGACGACACACACGCATGGAAGCGTATGCGTAATGCATGTACTGTAATAAAGGATAATTCTAATAGGATTTCCCTTCTCTATTTGAGAGCCATAGTTTTGCACATATAAACATTTAAAATAAAGGCATGGCGAAGTTTAGATACCCACAGTACTGATTAATACCCAAGAAGCAGTGGCTTTGTTCCCACATGAATGAATTATTGTTGACTGAAACGATAAACCTGAGTACAGGCAAAACTGTCAATGTTTCACTTCACTGTTGATCAGTAAAATAAATAAATAAATAAATAAATAAATAAATAAATAAATAAATAAATAAATAAATAAATAACACTTAGCCTAAACTGTTTATTTTTATAATGGCCAAAATATTTTCTTTGCATTTTTACCTATACAGGTATACGCCCGGCCCACAATTACATCGACTGTTTATTTAAGGTGGGCTGGGCGTATAAATCATCTGTAATTTGATTGGTTGAGAGACAAAGGGCGGGGCATTTTTAATCTGCATATAGATTCAAGAAAAGGATGTGCAATTTATGTATTCATAATATTTTATCTTATTTTTAAATGCACCCTTGATTTTCCCCAAAGCGTGACACTTTTGGAACCGACAGTTTTTTAACTGCCAAAAATGGAAATGCGGTCCTAAGTTTACTAAATTTATGTCAGTGATATCTACATGTATTGTCATTATCCCGCCGTATTTTGGTGGGATTTGGGATATATGCGTTTTTGAACCTTTTTTTTTTCAAATGCGTTTTTGTTATGTGTGACACGCTGTTTCGGTGTGAAAATTGCATTTTATTTGTATCTTATTATAATTAGCGCAATCAAAAAAGACATATCTGAATTAAGCAAAATCGTGATTTCGGGAGGTAAACTTTCCTGCATCAGTCAGTGCACATAAAGGCAAGGCGTCTGTTGGCACGACCGTTTAGTGGAATAAAAATGCATAGTAAGCAATGACTGAAGCTACATGTACATTCATTTTGAATTGACTGCTATGAATTTTCACGTCAGTGACAGCATTTTCCACGTTTTCTATTTACCTTCAATACGAAGTAATGCAGTTGAACCAAAGTCGGGTTGGTACCGACAAGAGTTTGTTTTTTGAAGCCATCGGGGTTGGTACCCGAATTAGATTTTGCTTCATAATGGGGTTGGTACCCAATAATTTTATAAAGCGAACGAAACATTTGTTTAACAGTCAAAGCAAAGCGTTCGGTTTTGGTGTTTTGTGCCCTCAGTTGCTTTCATTAAATAGTACACTTTTGAAAACAAGAAGAAAGCAAAAATTTCACTAAAATAGAACCAGAAACAAAATGTTCCTCCAAATTCAGCATATGATGATCTCAGAGCATCTATGACATCGTCACGCACCCACAGTCACGTGACAGTTGTTACAAAACATACATAGTTATTACCATCATAATTATCATAATAGCAAAGTCCTACAGTAATTCCTCCAATAATTTTTTGACTGACCGTTCCAATGCGTTTCCGCTGTGATTTATATTAATGTTCTCTCTCTGTTGGCTCGACACATTTGTTTTCGGTTGATGCTATGACTACGTTGCTGGTGTAGATGTAGTCACCTTGCTCTTCATATGTAAAATTGTTTTAATTCGCGTGAATGTGTGTTGTTATTTTTTTCCGAAATATATATTTATTTTAATTCTTACATTTAGAAAAGTTAACTAAAAAAAAAAAAAAAATGAATGTAGGGATAAAATGGTTACCTTTTTACTTTTCAAAACGATGCATGAATTTTATAATTATTAATTATTATTATTGTTATTATTCTTTTAACCAGTTAGTAGGTTTTGTAAGTTAACATGTATCCAAATAAGCCTAATTTAAAAGATAGGATTACATTCCATTCTCTGTCTAATCGAACAGTGCAGTCACACTGTATAAGCCAAACGCGTATCAGTGAAAAATATTTGGACATAAACAAATTAATTTGTTTCTTAAAATTTAATAAGGAGTCACATGACTCCGGCGTGTGCCGGATCGACACGCTGAAAATTTTGGTGTACCTTTTTTAAAAAAAATAAATAAAATCTGATCGCACATGAAGCGTACACTAACGTTCCGAAACACGTTCGAGACGTACATGTATTCGACGTGCCTGAAATATGTGTTGAACTTATTCCTAACATGTAAGACACACGCCCGAGACGCGCCGATCTTCAAGAAAAAATTTAAGCATACTTAAAAATCGTTTGAGCCCATGCGCACATGAAACGCGCATCGACGTAAAGCGTCTTACACCCGGGGTCTTACATCAAAGTACACTAAGCGTACAGGACGCACATGTTTCACGTTCCTAACTTGTCCTGGACGTCCTTCTGACGTTTGTTCATTTTTGTATTTTTTAACAACGCCGTATATGCAAATGTGTGACTACAGTGCTTTTAAAAGATACTTTTTTATCAGATAATTCTACTTGACAATTTATCAATCATCACTTTTTATGCTGTAGGGCTACATTATGCCATTTAAAGATTTCGATTATTGATATTACTATATAAGCACATGCAGTTGGTGCGTATATACGTTAAACGCGCGTCGCATGCATACCTGGGCAAAATTGGGGTATGCAGGCATATACCTACCTTTCTTATTTTTACTCCAAAACATAGATTGTGGGCACTCGTTAGAACCGCCTCGGTAACCGCCTCGCCGAGGCGGTTCTGACGTGTACCCACAATCTATGTTTTGAGCAAAAGTTAGAAAAAAATCAAATGGTTTCTGCTGAAAAATTTCATTTTTATGGCTATAAAATCGCTGTATATTGCATGAGCAAGTTTTTGTAATGAGCTCGGAAAATGGGAACGCGTACTATGTAACGTACCAAAAACTTGCATGGAACGCATATACGAGCGTATATATTATTTAAATAACCAATAACGCATTTGAATTATATTCAGCTACAATTCTCACCGGCTGTTTGCAAATCTTGATCACAGTCGGGAGACAGATTAGGATAAGCCACAGGGCTTTTTTTCTGAATCCCTTCTAACATTATTGTAATGACTTATATACTGTATGTTTATATGTTGTTATTCTAATTTGAATAAATATGTTTAAATATGTTTAAACCAACGCATTTTGAAATTATTTGTAACGTATAAGACACGCGTTCGAGCTAAACACCGAACTCCTGAATCATTTTTTTACATGCTTAATTGTTTTAAGCCCAAAATCGCATTAGCGCACGGCGAGCGACCTAAAATCAAGGCATGCAACGCATCTTCAACGAATTTCTACCGTACGCCAGACGTGAGTCTAACTTTACCCACCTACACTGGTCTACCTTTATGTAGAGACAATGAGTTTTAAATAAAGTAAACGAGCTCGCAACGTATAGGAAACGAGTATGTGGCTGTTTTAGAGATGTCTTTTACATTTGTATATTTGATTAAAGCGCTACATGGTTGTATGTTTGAAACAATTCTTTCTTTCTTTCTTTCTTTTTTTCTTTCTTTCTTTCTTTCTATGTTTAATGATTACTCGACATAATGGTTCAGGATCAGAATAAGAATCAGAATAGTTTACTGGTGAAAAATATCGCACCAGTGTATGTACGTGCGCGCGTGTGTGTGGGGGTGGGTAACGTCCAGGTCAACAATTTTCTGTCACGTTGTGACGAAGTTACTGCTTAACGTTGCATAGTTCATATGTATTATGGTTCGACAAAACATTAAACTAATCATAACTTATTGTGTAGCGCCAAATCATCATTTTTAGTCATGCCGTAATGGAGCAACAAATGCACAAGTATCTTTGATAAATTAGATGTCACTATAGTGTATATAACTATTTCTAGAACATATTTTGTCATAATTGATTAAATATGTATTTATGATTGACTATGCTTAGTAAACTTTTCTTGTTGCATTTCGACGTGTGTCCGTCCCGAAAGCAGAGTGCCATAATTTCCATCCGTCCGCATGTCTGTCAATAATTCACCTTCCATAGTCATTGTCCTTGACATCCTTGTGAAGCACGCATTTTGCCTTGTTCTCTTGACATAATTAAATCTCGATGAAGGAGCGAGATAGACATCCACGGTGCATTTGTAATATTTAACATTTACTCAAACAAATGTTCTTTTCCATAAACTCGATCAGCACACTCTCTATGCCTGGTCGCATTTGTAGCATTATCATTAATCACGAAAGAATAGTAACAACAATAATGTCCGTTCCCGGAACCAGAATTAGAGAAGAATTATTAAGGTAAAAGTAGGCAATATTCAGGCAATGGTGCAGCCAGAAAGAAATGCCCACTCCAAAAACCAAGATGTAGGAAAAGTCAATTAACAATTTGGTGCTTTTACTAAGTAAAATGACACTTTGGTTGATTGAGTAAGATTGAGTGATGGGAAAACCGTCATTCAGAAAACAAATACGTCGTGTTCAAACAAATACGTATGTTCACACCTCGAAGATTAGGTTTTGTTTTTGTTTTTTGTTTTCTTGATACTCCCATCAATCAACTTCTGATTATTCTTGGGAGGTGTACATTGTACACTCCGATATGTTTGCAGGATAAGCCTACATGCATGAGGATAGAACCTGTGTAGTGATCTTTAACCTGCGCAGGGGATGACAGTCCCTGCACAGGGGGCCTCCAGTTAACGTCCCGATCCGAAGGACGGCGCACTGTATCATGTCATTCCTGCAAATGACACGAAGGGAAGCGTGTTCGGACCAACAAATTTTCCTCGCCGCGGGCAAGGATCGAACCCGGGACCTCTAGCACAAGAAGCCAGTGCGCTAACCACTCGGCTACCTCGCTTTCCTCGTTAATAACACTACCATTTTACAGTTAGAAACCTTTACTTAGAGAGAAGTACATGTACTTGCAAGAACTGTCAAGTCCTAGAATGCTAGAACATTTTATTTGACAATTCTGCATCTTTCAAAACCACATGACAGAAACTGATATATATCTTTTCGGCTTTATCTGCATTTTTTGTCATAATTATGAAACTGTCCGCTTTTACCAGCAAAAGCAAAACCATTCAAGAAGCAAATAATTATATCACATATGGACAAACTAAATATTCTGGTGGAAATATAGGCCTGCGCCAATTTCGGCCGTGAGAAATTGTGATTACGGGTTAACTACCCAGAATGTCTGAGCCTGCCCAGGAAAAGTGGTGAACAGGCCGATCCATCAAAAAATATAAGTTGCCACGGCATTCTAATAGTGAGTAAAAGTTTCATAAAACAGTAGGGCACAACCGTTAAATCGATATATAATATCTCCTTTTTCATATAGTATCTAAAACTAGATATCATATCTAAATCTAGATATAAACACAAAATATTTGAATTTACATATAGTATCTCCTTCTAGATATATAACTCTACATCCGGCTTATCTATATTTCGTTTTACATATTATATCTAAATTGATATATACTGTCAAAATATCTCCTTTTTAATATAGTATCTAAAACTAGATACCGTATCTAAATCTAGATATAAACACAAAATATTTGAATTTAAATATAATATCTACTTCGAGATATACAGCTCTACATCCGTCTGCTTCCGGTTCCGGCGAAGAAGGATCGTCAGAATTCTCTCTCACAAAAGAGAAGTTTTCTTTCTTTATTTGTGTTTATAATTGTTTAGATTTCAGCTTAGGTTGATTGAGACCAGTGAAATATACTTGCTGGTCGCCAATTTATTGACAAATTCAAAGTTTATTGAGGATTTTTGCCCTTTGAAAATTTTCCCGCCATTCACTATACAGTGGGTGGGGTATTCGAGAAAAAAAAAATAAGTGCAGAAATTGACTTTGCTCTGTCAGAGTCTTTGAGTCAGAATAGTTTACTGGATTTTGAGTTTATCAGTTCTTGCATTTCCTGTAAGTGACACATTAGGTAGGGAAACCACCCAGCCAGGTGTTTACTTGCAGCTTGTTTGAAGTGCTTTGGATTTCTGTCAAGATTTCTTGCTCACTGATCAGTGCCAGCCAACTTGCGCGTTTGGTCAGCTAGATCGCTAACCGGTTGGTATTGTGAATTGTGAGCTCTCCCCCCCCCCCAAGTAACCCGGTAGATCTTAGATATTTTGACTGTCACTTGTGGTTGCTTATTCAGATTGTTGTTGTTGTTCAAATTGTATTTATCACATAATGTTCTACAGGTTGGCCTTGTTCCTTGCTTTAGGCTTTTGTTTTTGGAAGTGGATTAACTCTACATGTTCCTTGGACCCGAACCATGACTGCAACATTGGTACCGAAAAAACTTCTGGCAATATTTCACACTTTTTGGCATACTCAAGAAAGCTTGGCAATCGCAGGAGTTCTGAAGGTCTTCAAAGTTTTAAGCCCTCCAAGGGAACCAACCTGCTCACCCTCATCATCCTGGCTGGAGACATTGAAATGAATCCAGGTCCCAGGTTCCTGTGTCGGCTATGCAAAAAATACTGTAAAGCTACCGACAAATTTGTCACATGCAATGACTGCGAAAAGCGCTTTCATGCGACATGTGCAAATCCCAGCGAAAAAGAACTTTCCAGTTTGGAAAATGAAAATGAACCTTGGTATTGTTCAGACTGCAAAGCAGACTGTGGTCTTTGCAGTGGGGCTGTCTTAAATAGTCACAAGGCTGTTCAATGTGACAAATGTGAAATGTGGGTCCACAATAAATGCTCCCTTGTCTCAGATAACCAGTATGAAAATATACAAAATTCAAATTGTTCATGGATTTGCCCAAAATGTGACTTCTTCAACTTTTCGGATTCATTCTTTTCTGATCAATTAAACTTGGAAGAACAAAATAGATTTGCTCCATTGTCAAACGATAGTAGCTGTGGTACTAAAACATGTGGTTCAGGTACAAACAAAAATAAATTTATCAGTGGGTTAAAATTCACAAGCATAAATATCAATAGTATTAGAGGTAAAAAACTTGAGTTGTTGGCATTTCTTGATCTCCATCAACCTCAGATTGTAGCAATTCAAGAAACTAAAATTGACAACACTATTTCAACTTCAGAATTGTTCCCAGAAACTTGTCCTTACAATGTGTATAGAAAAGATAGAACTCTTGACGGCGGTGGTGTGATGTTACTTATACACAAAGATATTCCTCATATGCCGATCACTGAATTGGAAAACGGCTCCGAATCAGTTTGGGTAAAGGTATTTGCGAACAAAACTTCCCATTTTGTGGCAAGTTGGTATCGACCTCCAGATGGTAAGATAGAGGAACTTGAGTTATTCAAAGACCAACTTGAAAAGGTGAAAACTTTACATAAAGGAAACAAACCCCCCTCGGTCCATGTCATGGGTGATTTCAACTTCAGAGATATTGTTTGGCCAGATAGACTCAACAAACTAGGTTTTTCATTGAGCGTGTCTGAAGATGCAAAGTTGGTAGAACTTATAAGTGACCACGAATTGGAACAGGTAGTGCACTTCCCCACAAGAGGACAAAACACATTGGATTTGATTATCACTTCACTTCCCGGACAATTTGTTGATATTCATTCCCCGGACAGGCTTAGTGATCATGACATTGTCTCTGGAACTTTGAAAATAGTTATTCCCCACATCAAGAAACCTAAGAGAAAGGTGTATAAATATCAGAAAGGTGATTATGAATCTATGAAAGGTGATGGCCTTAAATTTGCAAAGGAGAAATATTTCAACGGTTACTCTGGCACACGGTCGGTTCAAGAAAACTTTAATTTGATCACATCTTTTATCCAGGAATCAGTGGATAAACATATCCCATCAAAGACTAGTCGCTCAGTTTCCTCAGTCCCATGGTTAACTCCTGAAATAAGAAGAAAGATTCGTAGAAAAAATGCAACTCACGCTAAAGCGAAGAAAACTGGGAATGCAAAATTTAGAACGAAATTTGAAACTTTGAGAAGAGAAATCAAAGCAGATATCAGAAAACAGCATGAGTTGTATGTAAATAACTTGGTTGGTGATGTTAAGGCTAATCCAAGAGATTTTTATCGGTACATAAATAGTCAGAAAAAAGATGTTCAAGGTATCCCCCCTTTGAAAAAGCGAAATGGAAGTGGTCTTGCTGAATCAGATTTTGAAAAGGCTGGTGAATTCAATGGTCAGTTTACGGATGTGTTCACCAAAACTGAACATAGCCAGGTCCCTCTTCTGAATAGAAAAGCCCCGTTTATGGAAGACATAGTGGTATCCAAAGAAGGTGTCACAAAACTTCTGAAAGGTTTGAACCCGTCGAAAGCTTTAGGTCCTGATGAGCTTCATCCCAGAGTCCTTAAGGAATTGGCATCTGAGCTAGGTCCTGTTTTTGCACATCTTTTTCAACAGTCAATAGACTCGGGTGAAATCCCCAAAGAATGGTCTTTAGCAAACATTTGTCCCCTGTTCAAAAAGGCTGACAGGTCTCTTGCTAGCAACTATCGTCCAGTTTCCTTGACCTGCGTACCCTGCAAACTTCTGGAACATATAGTGTGTTCTAATATCATGTCCCATTTGGATCATCATAAACTTTTGTCAGACAGGCAACATGCATTCAGGAAATCCCACAGTTGTGAAACCCAGTTAGCTACAGTGATTGATGACTGGGCAAAAATCTTAGACAATCAAGGTCAGGTTGACACATTTATCTTGGATTTCGAAAAAGCTTTTGACACTCCTCCGCATGAACTCCTTAAAAGCAAATTGTTCAGTTATGGAATTGGTGGGAAGACAATTAAATGGATTGATGCCTTCCTTTGCTATAGACAACAAAGAGTTGTGGTTAATGGCGTTAAATCAGACTGGGCTCCTGTTGTATCTGGTGTCCCACAGGGCACCGTTCTTGGCCCCTTGTTGTTTTCGTTGCATATAAATGATATCACCTCAGATATTGAATCGGAAATCAGACTCTTTGCTGATGATTGTGTTTGTTATCGTGAAATTAAGAATGTGGAGGATACAGTGAAACTTCAGAAGGATATTGATCGATTAGGTAGTTGGGCCAGGAAATGGGGTATGAGATTTCAACCTGTCAAGTGCAACATGATGCAGCTGACAAATAAACGTACTAGTAAAATTCAGGCTTCTTACAAGCTTGAGGGTACTGTGTTGGAAAATGTTGAGAGTATCAAATATCTTGGTGTAACAATAACTAAGGATTTGAAATGGAATACTCACATCAGCAATGTGTGTACCAAAGCCAATAGGACCCTTGGTTTTTTGAGACGAAATCTGTTTTCTTGCCCCCAAGATGTGAGAGAAGCTGCCTATAAAGGTCTGGTGAGACCTATTCTTGAATATGGTAGCTCAGTTTGGGACCCTCATTATGAAGGTTTGATAGATGATTTGGAGAAAGTGCAAAAGCGTGCGGCTAGGTTTGTAACTAGGAACTATACATATGAAAAAGGTAGTATGACTGGCATCCTTAAAAAACTAAAATGGGAATCCCTGCAGAAAAGAAGGAAGGATAACAGAATTATATTACTTTACAAAGGTCTAAAAGGGAGAGCAAAAATACCCACGGATGACCTTATCCCCAAAAATAGGCGTTGTAGGAATCAACACTCCTTGGCATTTCAGATACCTTCAGCAAGTACAAATGCCTATTTACACAGTTTCTTCCCCCAGACCATTAGAGATTGGAATGAACTCCCTGATTCTCTGATCTCCTCTGCTGAATTGTCAGATGATTGTGTGTCTAAATTTACTTCTCTTGTGAGAGCTCGGGACTAATCCCCTCCGGTCAAGCCCCATCCCCCCTGGTGTAGTATTGTCAGTTTGACGTTTCACCAGTAAACTATTCTGATTCTGATTCTGATCCGGTTAAAATATATATTTCGTTTGACATATTATGTCTCAATTGACGTATGTTTTCACATTTTTTCGCCTTTTAGCAACATGTTTCCGTCGGTGTTCCTTGATAACTCTCCACACCACGCGGAAGTAGAGCTAGGTGATGAAGTGAAACGGATTGTGGCTTATCTAGCTGATCTATAACAGCCACCGGAAATTTTTTGCCAAACCGGTTTTTGGCAAACTCGCCTTGTAATTCTAGCAGAGTTAGAGGCTTTTAATCACTTGATTTATATATTATGGTGTTTATTAAGTACATCCTATAGCATTTGGACCCTTAATCTATTATCACCTTGAAAATATTTAGCCGTAAAAGTCAAAATCCCCGCGGGGATTTCGAAAACCCCACGGGAAATCCTAAACCCCGCGGGAAAAATTGAAATTACCCGCGGGGATTTTTCCCCCTAGGTAAAAAATCCCCATGGGAAAACCAATACAATTCAAAATGTTTATTTCAACATACAATCAGCAAACTTACATGTCAAACTGTGATTCTAAAATGTTATAACTGTTAAATTCAAATATTGATTTTTTCCCACGGGGAATTTTCGCCGCGGGGTTTTTTCAAATGAAAATCCCCGCGGGGTTTTATTGAAAATTTCAAAAACAATATTTAGCCACAGTTGATCTTGAAAGGTATCAATTTGACATTCAGCATTACTTAAACCACTGTTTTGTGCAGTTTCAAGTGATTTCCATTTTTCCCACGGGGAAAAAAATCCATGGGTTTTTTTGCCCATGGGGAAGAAATCCCGTGGGGAATCGTCAATCATGATATATTGGCTAAATAGCTTTATTATATGCAAAATGTGCTTCGAAACTGATTAGAAGTTAAGTCTATATGACCATTTAATGAGTATAAAGAAATAACATATTCCCCACGGGGATTTTTGCCTACAGAATTTTTTCCCCGCGGGATTTTCTTCCGGCAAGACTTCTTCATACCGGCATAAGATATGAATGTTCAAATTTTGCTGATGACAGAGACCACTGACAGTTAGTTTAGCAGATATACATGCACATCCACTTTATTTTGTCTTTAACTTCCCACTCAACAGCTAAGGTCATATAGAGATAGGACCTCAGTTTATAGTCTCATCTGATAAATCTGGATAAGCAAGAATTTCCAATGAGACTTTAAACCCAGGTCCTGTCTGATAGTGATAGAAAGATGGTTTTATAATACAAAATGAACCAACTACAAGACATATTTCATCAAAAACCATTACTAGTATGATTTGATTTTCCAAACTATCAGTGTGTGTGTGTGTGTGTGTGTGTGTGTGTGTGTGCAAATTGATTTACAATCACAATGCCAACTTAGAAGTTCAGCAAGGAAATTGTCTTTATAGGACAAAAACATGATGCCAATTCAATACAATTTGTGAAGAATATATTTATTACAATCATATTTTCTCAACAATGAACACCACAACAGAAAATCAACAAACTAAATGCATATATGCAAACTAACGCACAGATCAGCTGGGCATTAAATAGAAATTTCATCAGTGACTTCATCATTGCTGCTTCATAGACATATGAAACCTTTTATTTCTATATCAGAAATTCCAAGCTTCAAAACTATTTTCTGTGATTGTACAACCTGGTTTGTGTTAGACCTGGTAATTCCAGAAAAGGGTATTCCAGCAAAAGTGCTTATTTGAAGAACATAAGATAATCACTTTTCCAATATGCTAATAAATCTCATTAGGATACAAACATGCATACAACTACACTAAGAGGCAAAAGAAAGTAATATACCAGTCGCCGCACCAGAAAACCAACAAACTGCATTGTATCTGTGTATCAAAAGCAAAGGCGCAGATCATTAACTGCACAGCTGACAGGCGCCATTGTTTTTGATACACAAATAGTACAATCCCTCTTCTTTTTAAATCTTAAATTTCAAACCTCTAGACTGCTTCTGTGACTGTACACGCTGGTTTGTGTAGAATCTGGTAAGACATGAAGTTGTTGGTTTTCTCAAGCGAAGGCTGATATTCTTTTTTCATCATATTGACTGTAAACTTTGCACAGCATAGTTGAACAAAAAATAACCAGAGGACCATTGGTCCTGAGAACGCTCACCTGAAGCCTGATCTTGGAGCATTTATTCATCATGAAATGACCTTGACCTTGAATACTCGCACATCTTTATTGACTTCATATGTTGTCTGCATCTGCCAAGTTTCAGGTCTCAGGCTGCAATAGTTTCCAAAATACCCATTGTTTTCAACATTTAACATGTAAAAGCCTAGGTTTCCAAAATTGACCTTGCTGTAAAATAGGTCATGGTCATCCCAAGGTCATCATTTGATCAAACTTTGATGGGCTGGAGTCCCCAATACTACATACCAAGTTTCGCTGAAATCGGCCCACTGGTTCGGTAGAAGAAGATTTTTTTAACATATATGAGTGTGGCGGCCATCTTGGTCATGTGACCAAGGTATCACAAATAAAGGTTCCATGCCACTACCCAAGGAGGCTCCATATAAAATTTTAACTTGATCGGCCAAGTGGTTTCTGAGAAGAAGATCTTTGAAATTGTGACTCAATCTTGATATTTCTATGACCTATGGTCAAGGTCAAGAAATGACCTTGACCTTAATTGATTACATACCTTCATTGACTCCATTAGTTGTCTGCATCTAGCAACTTTCAAGTCTGAGGCTGCAATAGTTTTAAAAACATCCATTGTTTTTGCCTTTTGCCATGTAAAAGCCTATGTTTCCAAAATTGACCTTGCTGTAAAACAAATCAAGGTCATTCAAGGGTCACCATTTTAGCAAACTATGATGGGCTGGTGTCCCCAATGCTACATACCAAGTTTCACTGAAATCAGCCCACTGGTTCTGGAGAAGAAGATTTTTGAAGGGTTTTTACCATATATGGGTATGGCGGCCATCTTGGTCATGTGACCATAATATCGCGAACAAAATTTCAATTCAACTACCCAAGCAGGCTCCTCAGAAAATTTCAACTTGATCAGTCTAGCAGTTTCAGAGAAGAAGATCTTTGAAATTGTGACTTAATTTCGATATTTCAATGACCTTGGGTACAGGACAATAAATGACCTTGACCTTAATTAATTACATACCTTCAACGACTGCATAAGTTGTCTGCATCTAGCAATTTTCAAGTCTCAGGCTGCAATAGTTTCAAAAATAGCCATTTTTGTCCTTTTCCCATGTAAAAGCCTATGTTTCTAAAATTGACCTTGCCTCAAAACAGGTCATATCCCAGGGTCATCATTTAAGCAAACTATGATGGGCTGCTACATACCAAGTTTCGTGGAAATCGGCCCTCCTGTTCTGGAGAAGATTTTTGAAGGGTTTTTACCATATATGGGCGTGGCAGCCATCTTGGTCATGTGACCAAGATCCCGTGAACAAACTTTCATTCCCCCTACCAATGGAGGCTCCGCATAAAATTTCAACTTGATTGGCCAAGTGGTTTCAGAGAAGAAGATCTTTGAAATTGTGGACGCCGCCGTATGGCCGGACGCCGGACGGACGGACGCCGGAGCATGGGTATACCATAAGCTCACCTGTGAGCCTTCGGCTCAAGTGAGCTAAAAAATGTTGTTGATATGCTCGGAATACAACAGACTGGATTTTTGATTATTTCTGAAAATCAGTATTTGATATTTTTTTTTTTTTTTTTTTTTTTTTTTTTTGGTATGTAAAACAAACTACAACTTAGAAATCATACATTTATGCAACTCTACATACAAGTAAGCTAATCAATAAGTTACGCTTTTTTTCTAATCAGAGGACCGATGCCGCTGTAAACATTCACCTGATCTGGATAGCTAGACTTGTAGGGGAGCTTATGACCCCTGCCCTGGGGCATGGCCTGTATGGTCCCCTTGGGCATGATTGGCTGCATGACAGGATTGTAGAGTACCACATAACATTGCAACATACTTAATATACAAGCTTTGGGTCTTATGGCTTCAGAGAAGGTTTTTTCATATTTCTCCTTTATTAGCCTATGGCAGATATTCATGTTCCCCAGGCGTGGCCAATTGGACCCCAGGGGCATGGTTGATAGGATTTATAAAGGGAACCACTAGACATTGCTATACACAAATATAAAAGCTATGGGCTCTTTGGTTTCAGATAAGAAGATTTTTTTATGTTTTTATGTAAGCCTATGACCCCAGGGTGGGGCCATTTTGACCCCAGGGGCATGATTGGGAGAATATATGCAGGGTACTACTAAACATTGTTACATGCTAAATACACAAACTCTAGCTCTTGTGCTTTTAGAAAAGAATATTTTTTCCCATTACGAATAAGCCTATTGCAGATATTGACACTCCCGGGGCATGGTCAATTTGGACCCTGGGGCACAGTTGGCAGGATTTATGATGGTGACTACATTGTTACATACACAATATAGAAGCTCTGGGGCTTGTGGTTTCAGAATAAATTTTTTTTTTAGTTTCTTCCAATTGTAAGTCTATGGAAGGTATCTGATGCCATGGAATTTGAAAACCACAATGTTGATATAATCTGTTCCAAAACCTAATGCAATCAATCCCCCACTCCCCAAACCCAATGATGGTTCATATTAAATTTGATCGAAATTGGCTTCAGAAATATTCTTCTTTGACATTGTTGACGGACAGACGATGACAACGGACGGACGACAAAGACGGATGCCTGCCTGTCCTTTAAGCTGGCCTGTGAGCCTTTGGCTCAGAAGAGCTAATAAGTAACTCATCTATCATCTAAAAGACAGTTTATCGAATAGAAAAGTTCACAGGAGGGTGATGATACAGGCATGTACCTCACTGAGTTTATGCCAAATCGACACCATACAAATTGATGAAATGCTAAAAATGCATGGCCATTAGTTGAAGTCATGTCAGGCCAGTCAAATATCCTGCCTACACTGTTCCTTGGCATGCCTCTCAAGAGGCAGATTACCAGTACTTCAAGCACATTTCTTTCAACACTAACTGATAAATATCATGTTCTTTTTTAAGCAACAAAAGAGGAGCAATTGTGTTAGAAATGTTTTCATGGCTTGATTTACAGTTTTATATTGTCAATAAAGCAAATTACATGTACATGTATATTCTGATATTAAAATGGTCATTTTATTGAATTTGTAAACATGGTAATGGATGCTTAAAACAGAAAAGCTTAGCTAAGCTTGTGATGGCACTAGAAAACAAGTAGCCCAAGGGCAACGATCGCTCACCTGAGAGTCATCAAGTACAGTCACTGGACAAATTAAGGTCAGGGTCCTATAATGACCCCCGGGGTGGGGCCATATTTGACCCAAGGGGCATGATTGGAAAGATTTATGTAGAGCTCCACATGACATTGTTGTATATCAAATATACAAGCTCGTGTCATGCTGCTGCAGAGCAGATTTTTTTTCATGCATTTCCATTATAAGTCTATGGTAGATAATGCCATGCCTGGGGCGTGGCCTGTATGGACCCCAGGGGCACCGTTGGCAGCATTTATAAAGGAGAGTATCATACATTGGTCCACACAACATATGAAAGCTCTGGGCCATATGGTTTCGGAGAAGAAGATTTTTTTATGTTTTTCCCATGACGCCCCGGGGTGGGGCCCGATGGACGCCAGGGGCAAGGTTGGCCGGATTTATAGCAGGATTTATAAAGAAGACCACTATAATATGCTACACACAAAATATGAAATCTTTGGGCCATGTGGTTTCGGAGAAGAAGATTTTTTTATGTTTTTCCCATGACGCCCCGGGGTGGGGCCCGATGGACCCCAGGGGCAAGGTTGGCTAGATTTATAGCAGGATTTATAAAGAAGACCACTATAATATGCTACACACAAAATATGAAAGCTTTGGGCCATGTGGTTTCGGAGAAGAAGATTTTTTAAAGTTTTTCCAATGAAGCCCCTGGGGTGGGGCCCATATGGAGCCCAGGGGCACGGTTGGCAGGATTTATAAAGAGGACCACTATATATTGTTACAAACAAAATATGAAAGCTCTAGGCCTTGTGATTTCAGAGAAGAAGATTTTTTTAAGTTTTTCCCATGACCCCCCCCCCACCCCCCACCCCCCCGGGGCGGGGCCCATATGGACCCAGGGGGCACGGTTGGCAGGATTTATAAAGAGGACCACTATACATTGCTACAAACAAAATATGAAAGCTCTGGGCCTTGTGGTTTCGGAAAAGAAGATTTTTTAAAGTTTTTCAAATGAAGCCCCCGGGGATTATTTATATGGCAGTGGCTATTTTGCCGGACCGGCAAAATAGTCTGCAGGCTATTTTGCTGGACCCGGCAAAATAGCTATAATAGACTTATAGGCTATTTTGCCGGACCAAAAACTTAGTGATATTTATATTTTATATTTTTTAAGTTTTTTATCTACATTTTTTATTTTATTTATTTTGAGATATTAATATTTTTTTTAAGATTGGAATAAATGTACTGAAAAAGTTGATAAAAGTCTTAATTCAGACACACATGGGAATATGACTTGCATTCTTGGACAAACTAAACAATGACCTTAACCCCAAGAATAGGCACTGCAGAAATCAATATTCATTGGCTTTGCAGATACCTTCAGCTTACAAAAGCAGTTTCATTCCACAGACTATCAGTGACTGGAATGACTTTCCAGATTCTCTCTGCTTATGACAGATGACTGTGCGTCCAAGTTCGTATCTCTTATGAGAGCCAGGGACTAATTGCGCCCTCCCCCCACCCCCAACACATGCTGTGATGAAGCATTGTCAGTTTGGCATGTCACCATTGAACTCTTTAGTCTTTCAGATTCAAATTAAATATCCAAATCAGCTTATTGTGAAGATTTAAGATATACATGTAGTGTAAAAATATGTTAAATGCTAGAGCCATCTTCTAAAATTTCTGTAAAAAGACATGCAAAAGCTCTTATGTCAAATAAACAAGGAACACTGAACAATTCAAGTTAATAAAAGCAGTCTGAATCAAATGTAACAATGTAACACCTGCTTCTTGCATTCACTTAACATTTCTGTACAAGGTGGTTTAACTGTACATGTAATTGGTAAAAACAACAACACTCAACACAACAACAAAAAAAAACACACACACAAAACAACATAAACATAGGTTGTAATCACTATTGTCACAAGTTTATACATGACAAAATCAAATGTTTGAAATTCTAACAAGAACTTAGATATTGGAAGTAAAAGTTCTCATATCGATATGTACGCACATGCATTGGTTCCTTCAAGGCAATCATTCTAAAAGAAACTAGAAATATGCATTTGTAAAATACTGTGCAAAGCCCGGATCGAATGGCGGGGTCGGCCCTAAATTTTCCTGGAACTAGCCATGATCAGCCATAAATCTATTTAAAATTTCACCAGAAAGTGGAAAAATTTATTAAAATTTCAACATTTCATAATTCTTCCAAAATTTGACAAAGTTCTCTGACATGATAAAAATGGTTAAATTATTTTTTTCAAGAGGGATATGTTTATGAAATTTTAGAATTCTAGCATTCATCAGTCAAAAGCTTCAAAAGAAGTGACCAGCAATCCCTACCCCCACACAGACAAAAACAAGCTGCAAGCAATATGCCCTTACAACTTTTTCCAAAATTGGGGGCATAGAAAGGCACCTTATTGATTAAGAAATACCTCAAATGAATAAATACATAAATAAATCCAAAATGTAGATAGAAATATGCAATAAAGTATAAAATAAAATTTTTAATAAATATATAGTCCGGCAAAATAGCCTATAAGTCCAATATAGCTATTTTACCGGGTCCGGCAAAATAGCTCCTAGAGACTATTTTGCCGGGTCCGGCAAAATATCTCCTAGGGGCTATTTTGCCGGGTCCGGCAAAACAGCCACTGCCTATTTATATACACATTGGTTCCCGCTTCCTACAGATGCTTCATATAAAATTTGGCTTTGATTCGCCAAGCTGTTTTAGAGGAGAAGATCTTTGAAATTGTGGACGGACTGACAACGGACAGATGCTGGATCATGGCCATCCTATAAGCTCACCTTGTGAGCCTAACGGCTCTGGTGAGCTAAAAAGGACCCCAGGAGCTCATATAACCCCACCCCGGGGCAATATACATGTATATTACCATAATATTCAAACATCTTCTCCTCTGAAACCGCTTAGCCAATCAAAGCCAAATATTATATGAAGCATCTATAGGAAGGGGGAACCAATGTAAGGCTGCCGTGCCCATTTATGGTAAAAACCCTTCAAAAATCTTCTTCTCCGGAACCGGTGGACCCATTTCAACCAAACTTGGCATGAAGCATCAATGAGGCAAGTACTACATTGTGTATATAAATCATGACCTTGTGATGACCTTGACCTTTTTATGGCAAGGTCAACATAGGGAAATGTGCAGTAGGATTGAATGATAATGACCCTTTGATGACCTTGACAAATTTTAAGGACAGATCAACGTAGGTCACACTAGAAAAAGTGCCTTGAGAGGCACGTATACCCCCGGCTGGTAGCCACCAAGTCCCCCTACCCCCTACCCATACAAGCCGGCACATGCTCATCCCTGACATTGAATCTCAAATCCTCAATGAAAGACAGTACCCTTGTTGTTTTTTTTTTCTGTCATGGATCATTATTTCTTTTTCAAGAATTATAGAGAGTGAGCAGCTGACATTGTTTCTTAATGATTTGGAGGTTAAAAAGTGTGTGCATGTGCAAAGCAAATCTTTCCCGATTCAATTGATTTGAATTATTTAGAATTATTTAAGACGACAAAAATTTCTCATTCAATTTTAATCAAAATGAAAATCACTTTTTTCCATATTATACCCTAATACCCCATGAGTAGGAATCATACAGCAACGAACCTGAAATTTATATCATCGTTTTACCCTTAAACTCGAAAATCCTCTGATAACTACAGTTGTGTTTCTTTTTTTGTCCAGTATATATGATGATGGGCAAGTCCATTCATCACTAATTGGTTATAACAGGGAAGTGTAATATACAAGGAATAGGCACAGAGCGACTTCAAACGTCCCATTATTGTAACCGCCAGTTTATCACCTTCTTGATATAAATTGATAAGTATTTGCGATAATTGCGCAATATTGCATTGTTTTCCACAATCCAATATCGAAAATCTCTTATCTGGCCAAAACAGCAACCTGTCACGCTGTTATTTAAATATCATTTATATATTCATTTTGATGAACAAATATAAATTTTAACGTTATTTAAGACATGTTTGACTGGCAATAGCTCGCCCAGTATGGTGTCATTTGTATTGATCAAGGCAGATCCGAAAGCATTCCTTGAAGATTATCCATGAAAATACATGATCTTAGGTCATTCTTGCACTTAAAAAGGTACATGTAAAGAATTTTTGTCAATGTAATATGAAAGGAATATGCATACTAACTACAAGTATTCCAAGTCTGGGAGGCCTATTCAGGAACAGTATGGCCAGTAACAGTATGGCTAGGAAAACTGGCCGTCACGACATGACTATAACCGTTTAAACTGTAAAGCAATATTAGTATATGAAAAGCAAAAGTCCTGACGAAACAATTTAGATTAACATGTTAACAGAACATACCAAATATACCATCTCGAAGACGCTTATTGACTGCAAACTTTGTTTTGTTGTGAAGATTTTCATGCGAAAAATGTGAGATTCCCGCTACAAGCACATGTATCATAGTCAAAAAGTTTATACTGCCCATGCAAACTATACTTTATGTTACATGTAAATTTTAGCATGTTTCTCGCTTCAGAAGCAACCAAATGGGCTTGATGTTATAAAAAAAATCTGATCGTTAAAGCGCCTTCACACCATGGCAAATGGTTTTATCGTTGATGAACTTTCAAACTGAATCAAAATTTTCAGCATGTGCGCATCTGTGCGCACTGAAGGCACTATCACTGTTGTTGACGTAACATATTCTTCTTAAATACAAGCCTACTTTCATTTTCCGGACTTAACAGGAAAGCCTCCAGAACTGGATATTAAATTGAGTTAAATTTTCATTTGGGCACATGAACAAATACTTTGAAACGCTGTTGCGTCACTATCTGTCGGCCGATTTCGGCGATAAAAAGTCTGTGTGACGCAGATTTACACCCCGCTTGTCACTATGATCATGTGCATTCTTTAAAATAAATTGTCCACTTTAACAAAATTAAGAAATTTAACAAGTGCCTTACTCATTAAATTAGTGGCTACGCGATAAGATTCTATCTTTTGTCCAGGTAGCGCGGTTACGATGATGGGGTTCAAGGTTATCAAATTGATTAGCACCTCTCTAAGCAGTCCCCGTTGAGTTTCTACGTGGCCTAATTGGTGCTAATTGATCCAATTAGTCTGTACTTATTCCTCCTCTCTTACACTTCCCTGGTTATAATAAGTGTAATAATTAAATAATATTAGTGCCATATCCGGGTAATTTTGAATCTGAGATTTTATTGATAGACTTTGAAATCCAGACTTCCTTAAACACATTTTAAGAAAGACAGAGATCAACCTCAACAAAAATATTACGCCAACCTAGCTATATTAATAAAGAAACACCTCCACATTAGAAAGAAAGAAAGAACGAAAGAAAGAAAAGTTGCATGCTAAGTTTTTGTTGCACAATTGGATATGTTTTTTTTTATATACATAATTATATTTCCTAATACTTACCAAAAAAAATCTAACAATTCCCATTATGAACATTTAGTTCTTTCATATGAAAAAAGTTAAATGAAAATGTATAACACATGACAATTTTTCCATACCCATATAGTCACACACACTGAACTGATGTGGTGAAATATTATAAATTAATAAAATGTAGTGCACATTTCAGAGATTATTGGAACTAGACACATATGGCCTTAGGGTAGGTCATAAAATCTAGAGATAAGCTTTACCTGGCTGCTCAGGATTACCATAATGTTTCTAAAATTTGGGACCAGTCATATTTGTCAGTCATATTATAATAATCATTTTGATTCCATTTTAATATTGAACATGTATCTTATAAGTTCACTGATATTATTAACATACGCATGACAATCAACTATGCTTAGATCTTACACGAATTTCTTGAAGAGTAAAAAATTACTTTCATTTGAGACTTTTATAAAGTTAAGAATTTTATCAAGTTTATGGTACGATATGTTTTGAAACAAGACAGATAATCAGAAAACCTAGCTGCACTTTACCTGTTTACATTATGCAAAAAAAAAAAAAAAAAAAAAATGAAAGTTCCAAGCATTAATTGCAGGTAAAATTGTTGGATGGCGATACAAAATAGTAATCATGTTTAAATTACAGGTTTTTTAACTTTATGTCAGAAAATGGGTAATATCAAGGGGTATTTTTTGTATGATAAAATAAGGCCTGTTTTTCACAGGTTACATTTCCAGACACAACTACACACATATTGCAGCTGTACTGAATCATGTTCATGAAAACTGCTGCATAGGCCCACATGAATAATTTTGGGTTTTATAAACTTGGTACTAACTTGAAGACAATTTAGTTCCTCATCAATTGTAATGGTTTTAATAACTGTAAATGTTCTATAAATATGAACACTTAACAGTCATGTTGACTAAAGAGAAAAACTTTCAAAAGAAAAGAAAAAAGAAAAATGTTCTTATTCCTAAATTTCTGAAAGAAAAACTTTACATGCAGAATGCAATTTTCATCACTGCTTCATAAGGGTGGTTAGGTGGGAATATGGGTCCCAACAAATTGAGGCCTGGAGAAATATATGGACACCTTGTGTCTCCACACAAAGCTTACAAAAAATTCAGACTGCATGACTACCTGATTGCTGGTAAACTGCTCATGATATAAACCATCCATGATATTTTTTTACGTCCCTTTCAAGATTATTTCAGCTCATATGATACGGGTCAATCAGTAGGTGGGGCGAAAATGGGAGGGCCCCGAAAAAAACCACCTGGTACACCCGCAAGCAGAACTTGGCTTGTCTTAAATGTGGCCAGCGCGAGGCTGGAACCACCAGACACAGCGGTGAGATGATAGAGTGATTAAGAAACAGTGCTCTTAACCGCTCGACCACGTGGGCCACCCATCCATGATAGATTAAAGTCTCTTGGGTTTATGGGTGGTCATTATTCCAAGCATATTTTGGGTGTCATAACATCCTGATTGGGGTAGGTCCCATAAAATGGAGGCAACCTCCGGACATGACCATAACTGTTGACTGAGACATAAAACATCAATTCAAACAGACGGAAATTTGGACTCCTATATCGCACCCTGCTATAAGCAGATGCGATAAAAGTTACTGCTTCATATTTTTGTCAGTCATATATCTGTATGTATGATTTTAATACTGTATTTTAATTCCTATATTTTTAATTCAGTTGAAACAAGATGTTTTATCTTCCTTCCAGGTATCAAATGTGAATGAAATGTTGCAGAATTTAGTTATTAATTAAAACATACTTACAGTACTGTGTGACAGTCTTTAATCATCCCTCTTTTCACTAAAATAAAGAAGAAAAAATCAACATTGTTAAAACTGGGCTACATCATGAGAAAAACTGTTTTAACATATATATATTGATAAATTTAAATAAAGGCGCAGAAGAGCACAAAGACAAGAAGCTGATCAGTTTGTTGTTGTCATCATGTGGTAAGCACATTCACGCAAATTTTCAAACCTTGAAACAACTCCAATGGCTACATAGCCCAAATAAATGTTTGACCAGATAAGAAACTCCTAAAATAGTTTTTTTCATGATGCAGCCAATTTCATAATGCACAGGTATTGTTTCATTATAGCCCCAGGCTGCCATATAAAGCGATTAATACTTTATTACCTGATTTTATGAACATAGGAAGGAGTATTTTCAATTTATCATCATTTTAGAATTATGAAAATTGACAGAATATTTTCACATAAAAAAATTAAAAAAAAAAGGATTTTCATTTAAAGTTTTAGAAAAGTCGAGCAACTAATTTTATTCAAAAACGAAATCCCCACTCACACCAGAGAGAAAAAGACTTGTCTGTTGTGTAAGTGATTTACGGTATGTTTACATTCAACAGCTGAAGTCATGTTGGGACAGTCACCTAGCCATATACTGTTCCTGGTTATTAGCCATCTTGAGGCAGGCTACCAGTACTTTATAAGTTTATATGCATATGAGTACTGGTAGGAAAAAAAAAAAGCTATATTACCATATTCATTCTAATTAGCACACAGTGCACTTAACTTTTCAAAATTACTCTAAGTAACAAAATATTGTTCTTTAGAATTAGCGCACACTATGAACGAAAACAACACAAACTGCTGTAAAAATCATATGGATATCAATGATGATGTCATTTAAGTGTTCCAATTGTTCAAACAGTAATTTTATATTACTGATCGTTCCAATGTGATACTTCTGTTGTGGTTCTTATTGTTTTATGTCATGGTGTTTAATTTTTGTGCTGTTTGCACCTTATGTTCGCTTTCATGCCCCCAACTTCGAAGAAGATGAAGGGTCATATTGGTTTGGGTCTGTCCATAGAGTGAGTCCAGTGTCAGTCTGTTACGCTTAGCACTCGGTCAGGAACCATCAGAGCTAGGATCTTGAAATTTGGTATGTGGTTTCATTATGAAAATTCATAGGACCTGTATTTCTTCTTTCAGGTAAATTCAAGGGGCTAGGGGCCCATTATGTGAAAGTTATTTCCTTTTTTTAATTCTTGATAAAGTGAATAGATAGTGGGTACCTTGTGTGCGCAACTCCTCCCACAGTTTAATACTGATTCTCTTGAAACTTTACAGATGTTGTGACCATGCTTTGAAGATATGCATGTGGTTTGGATATAACCATCAGATTAATTTTTGTCACTTTTTTCACAATTTGAACTTAGCCATTTTTCTGGCATTTTAACAATGAAAGTGAATGGACAGTTGGTACCTTGTGTGCGCAACTCCTCATACAGTTTCATGCCAATTGCTTTAAAACTTTACATAGGTTATCTGGTTATGGGCATGGTCTGAAGATATGCATGTGTTTTGGATATAATCCTCAGATTATTTTTGGTCATTTTTTTTTTCACAATTTGAACCTTTGCATTTTAGTGAATAGATAGAAGGTACTTTGTGTGTGCAACTCGTACAGTTTAATACCGATACTTTTGAAACTTTACAGACAATGTGACCATGCTTTGAAGATATGCATGTGGTTGCCTGGTTGGGATATACTCCTCAGATTAATTTTTGTCACTTTTGTGCAATTTGAACTTAGTCATTTTTCGGACATTTTCACATCTTAAAAGCTAGGTACCGGTTGGGGGGCATAGTGTTTCATAAACACATTTTCTATTCATATTTTAGTTAGGTTTAGGAAACTATGTGGCTGCCTTTTGGATATAGCTGCTCACTTGGCTTACAATATGTTTTCTTAGTACAAGTATCTAATTGACAATTTAGTTTTTTTCCCACTTCGGTTTCTGGAGTGGGAATTTCTTTCTGATTGCTTGGTAAATACAGTGCTAATGTGTAAAATTGCTGTAACATGCTAGTCGAGCAGTGTGTGCTTATGCACATGCTTTTTCAGACACGACCATGCACTAATTAGAAAAAATATGGTACATTATTTGAAAGATTATAACTAAAAAGTGTTGTGTTTTTTTTTTCAAACCTTTACAAAAATATCTGTCATTTTTTTCTTTTTCAAACACTACATGCACACTGATCCATGTGCTTTTTTGGACACGACCATGCACTAATTAGAAAAATTATGGTACATTATTTGAAAGATTGTAACTAAAAAAGTTTTGTGTTTTTTTTTTCAAACCTTTACAAAAATATCTGTCATTTTTTCTTTTTCAAACACTACATGCACACTGATCCATGTGCTTTTTCGGACACCACCATGCACTAATTAGAAGAAATATGGTACATTATTTGAAAGATTATAACTAAAAAATTTTTTATGTTTTTTTTTCAAACCTTTACATAAATATCTGTCATTTTTTTTCTTTTTCAAACACTACATGCACACTGATCCATGTGCTTTTTCGGACGCGACCATTCACTAGTTAGAACAAATATGGTACATTATTTGAAAGATTGTAACTAAAAAAGTTTTGTGTTTTTTTTTTCAAACCTTTACAAAAATATCTGTCATTTTTTCTTTTTCGACACTACATGCACACTGATCCATGCATATGGGTTAAATACACTGACCTGGTACCAGACCAAGAAACTTTACTAATATCATATCCTCATCACACCCCAACAAATGTGTCAGCCTCTTCAACATTTTCAATGTTTGCTGTCATATAGCACATGTGCAGCATTTGCACCCAGGTATATTTTTGCACCCGAGTGCATATTTGCACCCCCTTACATGTATATATGCACTCCCATATTTAAAGGAAGTTTGTTTTAATTCACGAAAAATACACCTTGGGTGCAAATTCAATTCGCTGCACCTTGAAAGCAAGGGCAAATTTGTACCCGAATTCATGTATTTTCTTAAAACACTGTTCACATGGCAAAAAAACACCCAGGTGCAAATCTGCACTTGGATGCAAAAATACACCCAGGTGCAAGTGTTGCACATGAATATGTCTTTCAATCAAAGTGCTACTTAAAAACAGCTGATCAGGGTGTCCACAATTTTAGCAAAGCAAAATTTGCATTTCCCTGACTCAAGTATTTTCTCACATCTGGGGAGGCGCAGATTGTCACTCTCTTCAGTTTTCTTCAGCAAATCAGAACAAGCAGCGAATTCAAGTTCTTCATTTGTTTTTATCATAATACATCAGATCAAAAGGGTTCTAACAAGTCCAGTCATGATTTACATCCTGAACTTGCCTCGCGAGGGCTGCCCTGAAACAGTCTAGTCAGGATATGACTCTTTGAGTGTCAATGTCCAACATAGTCAAAGGACATAAACATAAACAATCAAGCTAAAACCATATTATAAGCAATCAAGCAAAAACCATATTAATACATGTACTTACAATATAATTGTTTTTCCTCTCATAATATCCCAGTTGTATGATAATTTATTTATTAATTATCTCATTCATTTATTTATTTATTTATTCATTTATTTAAAAACAATATACTCAATATAAAATATAACAGCAATATAATCAGTCAAACAAACAAACTAATTTATTGTTGTACTGTCTCAACTTAAAATAAGACTATACCTTTATCACTTTTAGTTTCATATCATGAGAAAACCTATTTTATTGTGTTCTGAAAATTTAATCCAATCTGAACTGTTTTTGCTATGTATACTATTTAAAACTTTGCTTCAAATAAAGAAGACTTGCAAAAACAAATTGATACATACTGATCTACCTGTGAATATTAGGACTGGTATCAACCTTAAAATTTTTCTATAAGTACTTAATGTAAAACCAAATTTTTCATGACACAGCCACATGTGGTTTTGTCTTTGATTTATGATGTCTATTGGACAATATGGTGCCCGAAGTAATGTGATTTGTGGTCACCAGTGTCTATTGGAAGCAGAAGACTTAAGATTTCATATTGCACACCCAAATAAGGGAATGGAATATAATTTTATAGCAACCTGAGTGCATGGTTTACTAAAAAAAAATTAAAAGACTAAATGAAGTATAAATCAACACCTCTTTTATTTTTTCATAAACATTTTATATGGATATGTACTTTATAATGCATTTATAAATTCATTTTCATGATTCATATTAAAATATTAAACTAGATATGTGTGTTTTGTTTTTTTCTTTTTGTAAACCAGAAAAAAGCACTTTTGCTTAATATCAGTACATGAATATGGTTAAAACACTATATATTGAAAGAGAATTCATTGTTGAAATATTGTTTGACACTAAATTAGGAAGCTTTGATTAGAACACTTATCTGAAATTGAATCATTGGTTTTGGGGTTTTTTAACTAAAAAAAAAAAAAAAAAAAAAAAAATCCCCAGAGTGGCCATAACAATTTTTTGGGTAGGGCTGATTTTGATGGGTAGGTAGGAGCATAGCAAAGAAACAGTTTTTTAAGGTCGGCATAAACAGAAACACTAGAGGCACAAATATACTTAATGACACTTCCAACGCTTCCCGATAATGAATTTTCAACATCTCAAAAACCGACAAAGCAATTTTCTTGAAATTTGCGCCATTGTTTAATCAGCCACCCCATTATTTGTTTGTATATTAACAGACAACCCATAATTTCAAAAATCACAAAAAAATGGTCATCGCAAAAGTTTCTGCATTTTTTACTGTCCATTTTTCACATCCCATTTTTCCATCATTTCTTTTGTTTTCACAACACATAAAAGAATCACAGAGAGAGAAAAACTTATAAACACAGACTGCACAGAATCTACAAGAAATCATAGGGGCATGCGTTTGATGCACAACAGTGTAATGTTTTATACAGCGTAAGTACATTGACTGTAAACCTTCTGCCAAGCAATCATAGTGACTATTTACCTTTGCCAGAACTCGTCTGATCTAACATCCAACCTACATGTAGCATATCTGGGTCATTATCTTTGAAATATTGAAGAGACGAAACCTTGCACATGTTAGAAAGTCAAAGCAATTTGTTAGAGATGAGTATGAGCGGTATTTTGTGGCATACTGGTATGCAGTTGTGGCTTCGAATCGATGCATCGATGCCACCACTCCAGTCCGTCACTTTATGTCGGTTATACTCAATATTAGCTGAGTGGATCAAAGTTTGTATAAATCATGACCCTGGGATGACCTTGACCTTTTTTACGGCAAGGTCAACTTAGGTCACCCATGCATTTGAATGGGAAAAATAGGAAAATTTCATTTAATGGCAGAAAAGTTGCTAGGAATGAGCAAATGGACAGAAAATTTATGTTTATGAAACTATTTTGGGCCCAGGGGGTTATCTGCATCTGCCCTGGGGCTATATACATTTATATGACCATAATATTCAAGCATCTTCTTCTCTGAAACCGCTTGGCCAATCAAAGCCAAACTTTATGTGGAGCATCCTTAGAAACAGAGAATGAAAGTTTGCATAAATGGTCAAGGTCACATGACCAGGATGGCCGCCATGGCTATAAATAGCAAAAACTTTTAAAAATCTTCTTCTCCAGAACCAGAAGGCCTATGATTTTGAAACTTGGCATGACGCAGTGGCAATTGAGCTCTACAAAGTTTGTGTAAATCATGACCCTGGGATGACCTTGACCTATTTTAAGGCAAGGTCAACTTAGGTCCCTAATGCCAGGGATCTCGATGACGCCAGATTCGGCGTCCCGGGACGAGAAAACTTGGGCTCAGACGCATAATTCTGCCAAGAGATGATTCAAAGGGACGCAAGAATTTTTCGCCGTGAGACGTCCCAAAATGCCTATCTTTACCTTGGCTTTGTTGTTTGTTAGCTCCAAGAATCAATTATCTCCAATCAAGATAGGGATTACTCAAATTTACGGTGTTGTCCCAAGGCAAATTAGACATGCGATAAAGTTTTACGCCTCTGGCGCCTGATCAATGTGTCAGTCGTGTTCATAACACGTGTATTTGCGTAAACATGTTATGGTTGATCGGTCTACAACAATTTAAAGTCATAAAATCTTGTTGCTGGTTTGCTATGCTCCTACCTACCCATCAAAATCAGCCCTACCCAAAAACTTTTAGCACATCATTCAGGCCTAGAAAAATCCACACGTCCGCTCGTATTTACGAGTGAAAGTTCGATACAGGCGAGTGGAAATTTACCCTGGCTCGCCCGACAGGACGAGTAGCATTTTCGGGACTGACTCAAGGCAGCAAATGTCCGTAAATGCAAAATCAGCTGAAGATTTCGTTTCCGATTGTCAACCGGATGTTTGCACTACGTCACTAGTCCGCAGTAAATGAAATGCAATAAAATCCGATACTGTTGGTCCAAATACCGGAAAGCATTGGTCATTTTATTCATGTCGCGCCGTACTATCGAGACTTAAGACGTCCCGGGTTTTATCTCCATGTGATAAAACGGCTTACACCAAAAGTCAAATAATCGAGCATTTCCATTTTGATATCGAAAGTAGACAAAAAAATGTCGAAGCAGGGCGACATTAGTTTTTGATGATTTTTGTCTCTTTTGAAATCCAGATTTTAAGGACGAGTGCACCAGCAGTAAGGACGAGTGAAAATTGTTTACAACTCGCCCCACAGGACGAGTAGGTCCTCAGAAAAATTTCTAGGCCTGATCATGTGCTTACCCATTATTTATGATTTGTTCCCGTAAATTATATATACAGGTGCGTTTTTATGTTTTGGTGCACTCCAGTATTTTTATGGACCTGTTGATGATGAATCGTCAATTTTTTTTTTTTTAAAGTATTAAACCTGTCGGTGAGCTGTCTATAAATTGTCTTTCAAATCTTAAATCTGTAAATGAAACTGAGTGAATTGTCTTAAAATTGTCTTTCAAAATTGACGATGGACTGCCTTAAAATTGTCATTGAAATCTTAACTCTGTCGGTGAATCGTCTTAATATCTCTATTATTCTTAAATATGTCAGTGAAAACATGATAAAAGTAAACTGTCTTATAATTAATGGTAAATGAATTATCACCCAGGGATTTTTTCTGCAATTTTGGGAAGGGGCCCTAGGGCCTTTCTGATTGGGAAAATTAGCGACGTAACCCAGAATTTGGGGATTTTTCAAAACATTCAAGGATTATGATATTTTCCAATTTGACACAGTTAATTAAGTTTAATCATTTTAAATCATTAAATAATATCTTAAAATCAAAGTTTAACATCATTTCACAGCAGTTTGATTTTCACAATGTTTAGGAACTGTTGAGAATTATTTTCAGCTGTGATTGGGAATTGTTTCCTACAAATTGGGAAAAAAGTCACTTAATTTGCATTGGGAATGGGGCCTTATTTCGGCCCCTAAGACACTAAAAAAATCCTAATCCGAGACTGCTCTGACATTAAATAGCCTTCGATTATTTTTGACTGGCGGCTATTATGGGTCAGACAGCCAGAGAAGACTCGGGTTAAAAAAATCCCTGTCACCAATTATGATAATCAGTTACAACTCGTTAACTTTGAACAAGAGTCATTGAATTGTCTTCAAAAGTGTCGGCGAGTTGTCTCATAAACTGTGTCGGTGAGTTGTTTTGTAGGTGAGATAGTCAAATCGTGACAGTTCAACCATAGGCGTAACCAAGAAATTGAAATGTATACGCACACAAGTGGGGTAGATCATGAGCAGGGGTCTCACTCTCTCTCTCGTTTGGGGGGTTCGGGGGCCCTACCCCGAGAAAAAATTGATATTCGGGATGGCTGGAGAACGATTTTAAGCCTCTTTTATGGAAGGAAATTTGTTTTCTTTCAAGAGATTTTTATAAGGAATGTTCATGTCTCTTTTTTAACATTACGCACGTGCGTAGTGTGCGTAATGGGCGTTACGCCTTTGTCAACGTACCGATTTAGATGTCTTGTTCCTCCATTAATATCCGAAAAAAGAAATTCAGTTCTTGAATATAAGCGGCCCATACATAGATTATTATATCATCTCACCTTACAAATGCATGTTGTTGGTGTTTTCTATTCGCTATATCTGGGGGCTTTGTCTTATGACTCGCGAAATCCTATGACAATATCAAGATGTAGCCTCTTGAAGGTTTTTCTTCCGTAAAGCTTTCTTTCAGGCTGAAGTCCATGTCACTGTTTCGTGAGAAAATTATTCCATACTTGAATAATGATATGATACCATAAGAAAGTTTTAAATCCAAACTTGCACTTGCACATCACCGCCAGAAAGGCGTACTCGTGTAGCAAACTGACACAGCTGATAGTCGAACGCCGTTGATAAGGAAGCAGGTCAACTCGGACTACCTTGAGAATAGAATAGAATAGAATAGGATAGAATGGGCCACCTGACCTAGTAGCATATCTTATGAGTCAACTCGGTCGGGACAATTTGATACTTTTCTGCACAATTCCTTGACAGGTTCAAGTAACTGTGTTTCGCAGGAGCGTTTCTTACAAAAGCCAAGCTTCTCCTGGATCAGCGGTCTATGCAAGGGTATTGCACCACTAGACCTATGCTTCTTTCTACAACTCTACTACAAATATTGTAGTATGAATAAAATTATGTGTAATAAAACTATGTTTTACATGTTAAAATCTAGAGAGGCAACTCTCAGCAGCTATTCAAATGAAACAACAAGCATTGAAACGTTTTGATATCGTACATGTTTCTTCATACTTTGAGGAGATCTAAGCATTGCGATATAAACACTTCAGTGCTTGGACCCTCCAGACATGAAGGAGATTAACTCAGTTTATACGTATATACTAGTAACTAGACATCATTCTAATTTGTAAAATCACAATACCTATACTTTTGATGTATTCATATTTACTTTGGTAATGTACATTTTAAACCCTTGTACTTTGAACTTCTTTCATATAAACACAAATTATAAACAATTTAGAAAAAAGTTTGTATGTGGGTTATGTGAAATAATAATATGTAATAATATGTGAAGATAAATCAAAACAAATAATAATGTGCTTTCATCATTAATCCATTATCATTCATCATTGCCATCTTTCTGTCTTTTCACAACACCTTCATCCCTCGGAGAAGCTTGAGGAAAACCAAAGGACCGACCAGTGGTCCTGTAAACGCTCACCTGAGACCTGAGATATAAACAAATAAACTTGTTTGACTAGAATGGTAATGTACACGTATATAACCCCAGGGCAGGGCAAACCCTGGAGTCAATGTCTTTTTCAAATCATAAAAATTCAGTCCACTTGCCAATTTACTACAAGTTTTGCCCTTTAAATGATATTTAACAATTTTCCCCATTCAAATGCATGGGCAACCCAAGTTGACCTTGCCGTAAATAGGTCAAGGTCATCCCAGGGTTATGATTTATATAAACTTTGTAGAGCTCCATTGTCTGATACTTCATGCCAAGTTTCAAAATCATAGGCCTTCTGGTTCTGGAGAAGAAGATTTTTAAAGGTTTTTGCTATTTATAGCCATGGCGGCCATCTTGGTCATGTGACCTTGACCATTTATATAAACTTTCATTCCCACTTCCTAACAATGCTCCTCATAAAGTTTGGCTTTGATTGACCAAGCGGTTTCAGAGAAGAAGATCTTTGAATACCACTGTAATATACATGTATATTGCCCTGGGGTGGGGGCAGACAGACCCCTGGGGTCCAATTTTTTCAGAATCATCAATCTTAAGTCCATTTGCCCATTTCCTGCAAGTTTTTCCTACAAATGACATTTTAACACTTTTCCCCATTCAAATGCATGAGCGACCTATGTTGACCTTGCTGTAAAATAGGTCAAGGTCATCCCAGGGTCATGATTTATATAAACTTTGTAGAGCTCTAGCCACTGATGCTTCACACCAAGTTTCAAAATCATTGGCCTTCTGGTTCTGGAGAAGAAGATTTTTAAAGAATTTTTTCTATTTATAGCCATGGCAGCCATCTTGGTCATGTGACCTTGACCATTTATATAAACTTTCTTTCCCCCTTCCCAAGGATGCTCCATATGAAGTTTGGCTTTGATTGGCCAAGCGGTTTCAGGAAAGATGTTTCATTATTATGGAAATATACATGTATATAGCCCCGGGGCAGGGGCAGACAACCCCCAGGGGCTAAAATTTTCCATTAACATTAATCTTCTGTCCATTTGCCTATTCCCAGTAAGTTTTACCCATTAAATAGCATTTTACCATTTTTTCCCATTCAAATGCATTGGCGACCTAAGTTGACCTTGCCGTAAAATAGGTCAAGGTCATCCTAGGGTCATGATTTGTATAAATTATGATGAACCTGTGTCCCCGATGCTATATACCAAGTTTCGTGGAAATCGGCCCACTGGTTCTGGAGAAGAAGATTTTTAAAGGTTTTTGCTATTTATAGCCATGGCGGCCATCTTGATCATGTGACCTGGACCATTTATATAAAATTTCGTTCCCCCTTCCTAAGGATGCTTTACATGAAATTTGGCTTTGATTGGCCAAGCGGTTTCAGAGGAGAAGATCTTCAAAATTGTGGACGACGGACGACGACGGACGGACGCCGGAACATGGGTATACTATAAGCTCACCTGTGAGCCTTCGGCTCAGGTGAGCTAAAAAAAAAGCCATGCTCTAAGCCATACAGTATATTGTGTTTGTTCAGATGCTGGGCAACATTAGAGGCAACAATGTGCTCCATAATTTTACACAAAATACAGGTCAATGAAATTGGCTTGTAGTTTACGGGATCACACTTATCACCCTTTTTGAGGATGAGATGCCCTGGTACTTCTTATGTAGGGTGCTGGGGTCAGATATCTATCTTTATCAAGAGACACTGTACCGGAATGAATCTTATAAAAGAAAGTTAAGGGGGACTTCACCCTGCGGTCCTCCATGGATGGCCACTCTCGTTCGCCCAACATATCGTCGACGCTACTCTTGTTCCTCCATCACTTGCAGGTCCACCTGGCAGCATCTGTCAGGGATGCCAAAGAGGAGTTGGATACTCGAGCTGAGGACGAACCAATGTTTTGTATGCAGCTTCCTTTGTATGTCGAGGTGCAAGAGCCAAATTGCACCGAAGTAAACCCAGTGTCGTAGTTGCAGTATGCATCTCTGATGGCTTTCTGGTGCTCTGAACTTTGAAATGATTCTTATTGTCAGGACTGCTTGACTTCCGAGCACGGAGCCTAGTTGGTTGGGGCCAGGCTTCTTGTCTGTTGCTTGGCCAATCGGGGTTCAGCTGATGTTTTTCTTTTGCTCCGGATTTCAGTAAGGTATTCGGCGCCCTGGGATCTCCATGCGCGGATCCAGAGGGGGGGGGGGGGGGACAGGGGGTCCGGACCCCCCCCCCCCCCCTGGAATTTGAAAATTTTACCTAAAAAAAAGTAATTTCGGGATTTTTTGAGGGTTGGACCCCGCCTCGTCTGTGACCAAAAATTACTATTTTCGTTGGACGCCCTCTCATGAAAATTTCTGGATCCGCGCATGATCCCCATCGTTGGGCAGCTTACTGAATCTGTGAGTACTCGTTTAAATTTATTCATCATGGTGGTTATCATGATTTATTTGTTTGTCCATGATGATTCATTTTCTAGTTTAAGATTCACCACGAGGACCGAACAACTAACTAAATGTTATGAACCACTGCAGAAGATGATGCTAGGGCCCTGTAAAACCGGTATAAGCCCCACCCCACCCCCCGCCCCCCGGTAGTTTTATATTACTGAACGTTCCAAGGCGATACTTTTGTAGTAGTTCTATTTGTTTTATGTTTTGGAGTCAATTTTTGCGCTGCTTGAACTTATATACGTTTTCAAAGTTTTAGATAAGTTCGGGTTAGTCTAACTCCAGGACCTTGATGTACATGTAATGAGATGGAGACTAAGTTCGGGCAACTGAGTGGGCGCCTATTGAGAAATAGCTGCTCACTCGGCTTACAATATGTTGTCTAAGTATAAGCACCTAATTGTCAATTGGGTTTTTTCCTACCTCGGTTTAAGGAGTGGGAATTTCTTTCTGATTGCACATTTTCCTGATCATTGCCCACTTGTACCTTTTTACGTTTCCTGATGAGGTGTTTGATTGAATGGTTGATCCATCGTAAGCTACTGACATGTAGAAAGAGAGAGGAAACATGAAAACCTCCAAATAGAGGAAAAGCATTTGAGACCGAAATGACCTGCTATCTTAAACAGGCGAAACAAACATAGCAGTTTAGAATGCAGTTGCAGCTGTAGTTCTAATGCAGAGTTTGAAAACATTTTGAAATAACAAAATCACACATGAGCAACTGTTGTTTGATATTTATTTAGAATGATAAATTGTGTGAAATCAAATGTTAAAGGTTTGTGCATATTGCTTTGGCAGGAACAATGGTGAGTACTGCCTGCAGAACTATGTTCAGATCAACAGAATAAATAAATAAAAATGAATTATTTACCAGGCAAGCAAGGTATCAGCTAGTATATCCGTAGTGACTAGTGAGAGGGGTATCCCTTACTTCTTGGACTTTTCTTTCATTGAGAATTGTTCATGAAATTATCCAAAAAGAACAACATTTTTTACAGTTCTGATCCGACATGCTCAAGAAGAGTATTTTCTAGCATTGGTTAAAGAAATTGGCACTTAAGTATAGGTCATCTGTCATCTTTCCCAGGAACAGTGTTGCCGGGAAAACTGCATGACTGTCCTGATACGACAGTTTCCATAATTATGCACGACACTCAACCTGTCGATTAATATGGTACAAAGTTTTGTCCTTGGTGTCAAAATAGATATTAATGGTGGTCTTTCTTTTCAATTTACAGTCTGACAGAAGACAGTACTAAAGTCCAAGGACCAACTGGTACCCGCAACAGCAGGGAGCTGGCAGAATCAGAAGATTTAACAGTGCAGGATATTAACGGGACTTGTAATTGCACATACTGAAGCCACAAGACATGAGATGGGCATGGCTGAATGTCAGAAGTAGATTGCATTTCACATTATGAAAACCTGCCCATGCAATATACAGTGATTTTTCTCAGCTGTAAAAATTGAAAATTCAATTTTTTCGCCGAGGCGGTTCTGACGAGTACTCACAAATTGTGACAATCAATAGGTTATACCCCTGCAAACCCCAGTTTTTCTATATAAGAGTGGGGCTTAAGGCGGTATTTTTTGCACGGACATGTTATCCTGATGCACAGTTCACACTTATTTTGGAAGATGATGATCAGTATAACATGAAGATAGACAATCAACAGCTTGTGATTTATCTTGATGCCCTAAACAGAGTTTGGTTATCATATCACTGTCCATCAGACTTACTTGGATTTTATTACCTTAGGTGTTGAGTGGGAAGTAAAAACATAATAAATTGACTTTTATTTGCTGAATAACTGCCAATGTTCTCCATGTTTTCTCCATGTCATCATAAAAAATTAAACATTCATATCTTATAAAAGGAATATTGTGCCCACATAAAAAAGTCCTGCAGGAAGGAAAGCCCGCGGGGAAAAAAACCCGTAGGCAAAAGTCCCCATGGGGAATATGTTATTTCTTTATACTCATTTCTTGGTGATATAGACTTAACTTCTAATCAGTTTCGAAGCACATTTTGCATATTATATAGCTATTTAGCCAATATATCATGATTGACAATTCCCCACGGGGTTTCTTCCCAATGGCCAAAAAAACCCGCAGATTTTTTTCCCCGTGGGAAAAATAGAAATCACTAGAAACTGCACAAAACTATGGTTTAAGTAATGCTGAATGTCAAAATGATACATTTCAAGATCAACTGTGGCTAAATATTAGTTTTGAAATTTTCACTAAAACCCCGCGGGGATTTTCATTTGAAAAAACCCCGCGGCGAAAATTCCCCGTGGGAAAAAATCAATATTTGAATTTAACAGTTATAACAACTTAGAATCACAATTGCTGATTGTATGTAAAAATAAACATTTTAAATTGTTTTGGTTTTCCCATGGGGATTTTTTACCTAGGGGGAAAAATCCCCGTGGGTAATTTCAATTTTTCCCGCGGGGTTTAGGATTTCCCGCGGGGTTTTCGAAATCCCCGCGGGGATTTTGACTTTTGCGGCTAAATATTTTCAAGGCGTTAATAGATTAAGGGTCCAAATGGTATAGGATGTACTTAATAAACACCATGTTATATAAATCAAGTGATTAAAAGCCTCTAACTCTTCTAGAATTACAAGGCGAGTTTGCCAAAAACCGGTTTGGCAAAAAATTTCCGGTGGCTGTTCTATGTAATTTGTTGATCTAGATATTATATCCATTGGAATATGCCCGCAACTTAGTCTGCAACTAACATGGCCTAGTTCAACCTGGCGACGGACAAACAACTTAAATATCATCTTGGTGGTGTTTAAACGATTCCGTGTGTTCAGGTTTTATCTGACAGTCAGGTCTGAAGACTAGGTCCCTTGGACTTAAAAAAGGTCACAAAGTCTGTAGCCTCGTCACAATACGTCCTTGTCATCAGTTTGTCATGGGAGATCGTCGTGGGACCTCGGCTTTAAGTCTCACCCGGACGAGTGGAGAAGCATGGGATCGAACTCATGACTCCTTTTTTACAGCGCATTTAGCTTATCCGCTGTGCCATAGAGGACTGTGTTACCCCGCCATGCGAACACGATAATCGAGTTGCTTATTTTTGAAAACTCCAGTGTGCTAGAACTCGCCAAGATACATGAACCATCTCATCGTATGAAGCTTTGCCATCGGTAAACAAGTCCCCACTCCGTTAAAAATGCTGGTTCATTACCTACTTGTTTTCCAGCAATCATTCTTACATAGTTCCTTCTCTCATTTCAATATGTCAGAGATGTTCCGGGATATCAAAAAGTTGAGGCATCCAGACGCAGGAAGCATAAATTCAAATCGGTTCACCGGTACCAGCACCATTCTAATAACGTGTTGACGCTCTCGACATGGATGATAGCCTTGTTGAACCGCATTTTTTAATTTCACATTTGTGTAAAAATAGGTACCAACAAGGCACATTTTGGAAGTGTGACATTTGTGTATGTTAAATTTCGATGGCGGGGTGGGGGCGGTGAAATTCATACTAAAATTTCAAATGTCTTCAAGATCGTTCCAATGCGATACTTCTGTTGTGGTTCTAACTGTTTTGTGTTTTGGAGTCGAATTTTTGTGCTGTTTGAGCCTTATGTACGTTTTCATATTTTTAGTTCAGTTCGGGTAACTGAGTGGCCGCCCATTCGGGAATAGCTGCTCACTTGGCTTACGACATGTTTTCATGGTATAAGTGCCTAAGTGTCATTTTAGTTTTTCCGATCCCTCGTTTTATGGAGTGGGAATTTCTTTCTGATTGCGCCATTTCCTGATCATTGCCTATTTGTACTTTTTTTCTGTTTCTGACGGTACGAATTTATATAACGTCTGTGAAGAACTGGTATGATTTTTTTTTCAGATGTGTAGAATTGACACAAATCGGTACTTAATCTTCTAACACACGAAAACACGTTCTTGAACCATAATTTTCACATTTCGCAAAGTTCTTATGTGAATTATTGGTACCAAATCCTCCCAGCCGGCGAAGAATTGGTAACGAATTTGTATGTAACGGATTTCATTCCATTTCACACGCATGTGAGATAGGCGCATATAATCAAATTTCATGGTCTATTTGTACGTATTCTTCACACTCACGAAAACCACCCATCTGAAGTGGTTTTGCCTTTGATTCCAATTCTTCAATATATAGCAATATATGTAAACATTTTGTACCAAGCTTTCACATCTGAGTAAAATTGATACCAGTTCTTCAAATATGTGATGAATCTAAACCAATTCTTCACACGTCAAAACACTGACTCGTCCCGCATGTGAAAATTTGGTACAAATTTTTCACATATGAAAATACTACCAGATATTCACAGATTTTATTATTAAGTGCCGCCGATTTCACAGGTGTGAAATCTGCGATTCAACAACGCTTTGAAAACGTACATAAAAGGAGCATAACATAAAACAAGTAGGACTACAACAGATGTACCGAATCGGAGCGGTCAGTAATATAAATTTACTGGGTGGTATAAACAGTTTATATATTTTCCATTATCTTTGTTGAACTAGAGCCACAAGTTAAGCCTTTCTTCTCGGTCTGATACAAAATGCATGATTTTGCAAGCACCGGGCGATTCGATCAACGTTATAATTTATAAATCCGTGGTTTCCTGCAGATAGAACATTAGCGTATTACCCAAACGCGCCCCGGGCGTATGAAACATCTCAACACGATGAAGATTTTGGACGTATAAAAATAATTTGTTTCTTAAACTCGTTTTAGCAGTCACACATTAGCGCGTGACTGAAGCGTTTGCCAGACGTATGAAAAAAAATATCAAAACGCTGAAAAAATAAAGTACGTTTTGTGGTACGTCCCAGACACACTAAGCAGGAAGACATCGCTCATTGGGGCTTAAAGAAATAGATTGATAGCTTGTGCCTCCAGGCAAAGCTTGTTCGCTGCTGACTGACCATCTGATTACTGGTTAACCGCTCAGGTCTAAGCTTGCCCAGGAAAAGTGGTTTCAAGTCAAACCGTCTACGCATATAAGCATGAGTGGCTTTGTTGGATGGTTATATTTTAAGCACTTGTTGAATGTCATGACATCCTTACTTTGGTTAAATGTCCCATAAAGTGGATGCAACGTCCCGACATGACCTTAGCTGTTGACTGGGACGTAAAGCATCAATTCAAATAAACAAACAAACACTAAGCAAGCGCTATAGACGCGCAGCAAACGTTAAATGCGCGTCTCATACACGCTTGGGGCACGTTACTGAAAAAAAAAAAAAAAAAAAATAGTTCGTAAATTTTAAATCGGAACGCGCATGATACGTACACTGGCGTATCTAAAATATGCGCCAAACGCATTCAAAGCGTATTCAACGCGCCTGTATCGCGCGTGGAACTTATTCGAAACGTATTTAACTGATTAACCTGTTGTAGAAGGTACTAACCTAGTGAGGGTCGTTTCCAGCTTAGACAAACGACCGATTCACGCCGAGATTCGAGAAAAGATTTTAAGCATGCTTAAAAAGTGTTTTGAGCCCATACGCGCGTGGAGTGCGCACCGACCAACAGCGACGTATATCAACGTACACCGAGGCGTACACTAAGCGTACAAAGCGCGCATGTAACGCGTTTCTAACGTGCCAGCGTGCATATAACGCGTTTCTAACGTGTCTCCGATGTGCTCCTGACGTATGTTGAATTTTACATTATTGTCAACACACCCGGCGCGCGTTTGGCTTATATTATGCTAATGTGTATCAGCTATTTTCCTCGTTTCCTGTGTGTTGAGACCTCGTTTACTGTCCTTCCATTGGGACCTAAAAGAAATAGATGGGCTGCTTGTGCCTCCAAGCAAAGCTTCTTCGCTACTGACTGACCATCTGATTACTGGTTAACCGCTCAGGTCTGAGCCTGCCCAGGAAAAGTGGTTCATGTCAGTCTATCCACACATACAAGCCTTGATGGTATAGTTTTGTGGTCATATTCGAAGCGCTTATTGGATGTCATGACGTCCTAAATTTTGGTAAAAGTCCCATAAAATCGAGGCAGCGCCCCGACATGACCATTAATTCAAACAAACCAACCAACATAAAATAAATAGGGAGCGTGGTGACGTAGTGGTAAAGCATGGGAATCCGAATCGAGAGGTCATGGGATCGATCACCGTGGCACTGGCAGCACCGTGTTGTCCTTGAGCAAGGCATATTAACTCCCCGGAGGACGAGGAGCCATGCAGATAATGTACCCATCGCCATGTAGCGTAATTGCAACCGAGTTTGACGGTCCCTTGCCGAGTTGCATCTTGGTACCGCTCTGGCCAGTGTTGATTCGAGCCCCGCGCCGAGCATTTGTAAGACGAGTGTGAATATGTTGTTCGATCCCGGGATTCGATCATATAGGTCTATTGTTCGAATGTGTTGCTACATCTATGGTCATATTGGGATGTTGCCTTGCTTATAAATACGTGCTGAAGACATATAACCACACAACAACTAAAGCTTATAACTTTTCCTAGGCAGTTTCAGACCTAAGTGGTTAACCAGTTATCGTGTAGTCGATCACTCAGTTATAAGCTCTGTCTGGCAGCCCATATATTTCTCACGGCCCCAATGCTGAATGGGCGGGGATGGGCAAAGTCGCATCGGTTTGCCGTCCTTATCAGTTTAGTTAACTTTGAGAGATCGCTGGTTTCATTTGCAGTCACGCTCACATTGAACAGCCTGTTCCTCGAGGTAAATTCTTGTTGCCTGGCATTGTGGTAGAGTCATTCTTTGAAAGAAGAAGAAGAAGAAGAAGAAGAAGAAGAAGAAGAATGATTTATTTACGTGCAGAGAGGTCCCCGGCGAGATCGTACGTTATCTTGTCGTGAAGAGCCATTGAGCAAAATTTTAAGCTTCCTTGACTTCTGGTTTACATACAGAAAGCGTTGGCTCCTTCCCAATATGACTGAACAATTGCTGATATGGACGTGAAGTCATATAATCTAACCAGTCCAAACATTTTAGATATAATTAACACTTCTTGGAATTTCCCTAGCGCTTTATGTCGTTATGTTCAGCAAGTAAAATAGTGTTTACTCATGTAAATCGGACGACGAGCATATTCAAATCCAAACTGTACATGACTTCCCTGGTGAACTTTTCGATGACGCTGGATTTTTTGTTGGAAATTTGTTTCTGCACAAAATTCAAAACTTCCCGCAATGCGAAACTCGATGAGAGACTGCGCATGACGCAAAATGATCACGTGTTCAGATGAAGGAAATAATATATATCAATCGAAATATATAATGATATTTAGATTGACATATTATATGTCAATTTAGATATATTATAATAGGGTATATTTCGTTCGAAATATATGGTAATTAGGCATATCTCCTTCTAGATATAATATATCGATTTAACGGTTGTGCCCTACTGTAAAACGGAGGCAACATTCCGACATGGCCATAGCTGTTGACTTGGACGCTAAACCACAAATCAATCAAACAAACATCCGCACCCTTTATAAGCGTGTTTTTAGACTGACATATCCGGAAGGCCCGTCTTGCACTATTTTTTCATTTTCTCCAGTTGGTAAATGTTACATGCATTTCTAATCGAACCCAGACCGTACTGCACATACTACGATAAATACTTTTCTGTGAGAGTTCTGACCAAGTTGAGCACAACACATCATATGAAACCATAGCCACTGGTGAAAGTTTTGATTACTTGCTAAATGTAATTATCTCAAATTACTCTGATCTGATCAGACTGCGCGATAGCGTATCAAACTGTCCAAATGCATACACATATGAAACTGCAAGAACCATACAGAAAACATAACAGTTTGAATACTTTTGATGTATTTCAACATATCTGACATAGCCAAATAACGGCTGTCATGTTTCTGAATGGTATGGTCGCACATGGTCAAAGACATTGCATAAACACCGATAAATGTTATCAAATACATAAAATCACCGTTTGTATTTGCTTAACGATCAAAATTGGTGTACAACAAAAAATCAGCAGTTCAGTATTTCAGTGTTTTAGTATGTTTCCGCTGATCAGTCAGTTGCTGAATTCAGCAAAAAATTAAGCGTTTTAGTCTGTCCCCTGCTGGAGGCCAATAATGGATTGTAGAAAAGAAGCAAAAATAATGCCAAATACCAATCGCATACGAAAAGTAGATTTATCATCTCTCTAATAATTTTTTGTCATCCATAAAATGCATTTTCTTTCTTTTGATGGTATTTGGGTGGTAGCCTAGGTGTTAGTTCGTCGGACTCTGGATAGAGAGGTCAGTCAGGGGTTCGATCTTTACGGTGGACGAATAGAAAAGTCACAGGAAAAAAAGTCACGGAAATAAAGACACGGAAAAAAAGTCACAGGAAAACAAAATCACAAAAATAAGAGACTAAAAGAAAATACACATAATCTGTAACATAGGATCTTTTTTTTTTTTAATTCAGTTTAACGTCCCTTTCAAGATTATTTCAGCTCATATGAGACGGGCCAATCAGTAGGTGGGGCGAACCCCGAGAAAAACCACCTGACACACCCGCAAGCAGAACTTGGCTTGTCTCACATGTGGCCATAGCTGGGCTCGAACCCACACCAGACACAGCGGTGAGATGTTCGAATGGTTAAGTGCGATAATGAAATACCAGCGCTCTTAACCACTCGGCACGGGGGCCGCCGTAACATAGGATCTAATTTTTGTGTGTAAAGTAAGACATGATTAGGAACTGTCATAATTAAAACTGAATCCCTGCTCTAGAAATTGAAAATCACTGAAACAATAAAATATGGGAACCACCCAAGTATATGGGGTATGGTGGTGCGATGTTAGACCATGGAGCCAGTGGAAAGGGATGGAAACCTAATGCTGCAATAAATACATGTTTTGCACTTGCACAAGCCTCTAATAAACTCCATGAGAACGCGTTTTAAAAAGTACTGTAACGTACAGCCGAACCAAGCCACAGCAAACCCCGTCGGTGGAAAAGCATGCTCATCCACCAAGGGTGGTTTACTGCGCTATATACTTAACGCTTACTCTAATCACAAAGTTGCGAGGTTCTAATTTGCATATTACTACCCGCTAATATGCCGCTAATACGTTGCACCAACGTATTCTACAAGGGAGACTATCCCGTTACATTACTTCCCCCTCCGAGAAGACTCGCCCCGAGTCTTGGCCTGGGAACTACATGGGTAAGGCAACTCCGTTCTGGCAGTTGTCATCATCCCACCGCTGCCACCAAATGTAACGTACAGCCGAACCAAGCCACAGCAAACCCCGTCGGTGGAAAAGCATGCTCATCCACCAAGGGTGGTTTACTGCGCTATATACTTAACACTTACTCTAATCACAAAGTTGCGAGGTTCTAATTTGCATATTACTACCCGCTAATATGCCGCTAATACGTTGCACCAACGTATTCTACAAGGGAGACTATCCCGTTACAGTACTATGCAATACTAGCTATATCCCAACATGACCGAAAATTGATAATCAGAATGTAAAACATTAACCCAAACAACTTTTTAATGATACTTGTAATGATAAAAATAAAATAATAATAATAAATGTATTAACGGAAATTCGGCACTTTCATTTTTCCACTCATGCACATTTGATATACAGATCTTTTCCAAGTTGCAAAACTGAAAATTTTCGGTAGAAAAAAATTTGATATTTTTTTCACTTTGCTAAAACATAGATAATGGGTACACGTTAGAACCGACTCGGCGAGGCAATTCTAATGAGTACCCACAATCTATGTTTTGAAGCAATACTAAGAAAAAAAGGTCTACCCCGGCATACCCCAATATTGCTTAAGTGGGATTAAAGGGGGTATACATTACAAAAAGACTACTAAAAAAATAGCAACTCTTTTATGTATCTAACATAACCGATCCTGCTGTATACAATAACAATCATTTCCAAACGCATTTTTTTTTTTCATTTCCCCCCTTTGAGTTTTGTCTTTTTATTATATGAGTCACTGCATCAGATAACCAACAATTTGGGGTTCCGACCATGTCCGACACAAATCGGCCTGCAAAGTCACAGAAGCAGGATGGGAGAGTGAAATTTCAGATTCTTCAATATGTAAAGCGACATCAAAGGCGCTGATAAGCTGTGCAGTTACTGCACAGCTGATTTGCAACTTTGTTTTAGCATATGCAGATTGTTGGTTGTCGCATGCGGCGGCTCATTCATATGCCGTTTGCTGATAAACATGTAACCATGCATCTTATCAACTGGTCTCCGTCTCAATGATAATATGCATATACATGTACTTTTTCAAATATTGGTTGATAATTTAAGCCTCAGTCCCACTGCCCGTACGACCAGTTTAAGATCACATTTTTGCAATAATCACAGGTCAACTCAGCGGATCGCAAGACCATTGGGCGGTCCTCTGAAATAATCAGTTCCAGCGATCATAGCCACTCGAAAATGTCTAATGCAGTTTTTTGAGAAGTATCGATGTTACTTAAATATACTCTTCGTCAAAAGTTTAGCATAATTATATGTCCAAAAGGAAGGAAACACGTATGGTAAAAACTTACCTCTGAGTCGGTGAATAAATATGTTGACGCAACCCCCACCCCCCCCTATTCGATGCCATGGTTACAGCGGAAACAACCATTGCTTTTTCGGATTCAAAATCGGCAGTTATTTAGATACTGAATGACACAAGAAAAGGCTACTGTTTTGAAAGTGCGATTTTCGACACATTTTTAAAACCTCAAATTCAACATTATAAAACGAAACGTAGTGAAATCTTTAGTCCACAGACAGAATAATAATGTGGTATAGACATCATTATCCTATCATTTGGGATGTAGACATTAGACATCTTTAGCGACAAACTTATTTTCAAAATGTTTAACATTGCAATTTTGCTATACATTCTATACATTTCTGTTCTTTCCAGAAATGTCAAAGTTTAACTTTCAGCTCTCATTTTTTGTATGTAACAGGTTGTTCCAACATACGCTTCCTTGATCTGGGTGTGCATTTTGTACATACGTGTCATATGGGGTGCAGAATTCAGATTTTAGAAATACGGCTTATTATCAAAATAATGCATATTGTAGCACATAAATTTTAAAAATCTGAGACCAATTTTTCATTTGTTTTTTTGCTACGACATGCTACGACATGCCTCCTTTCTAAATCCGTGAAATGCGAATCTGTTTTATGTTTTTGAAATATTTTGCGGGCATTTAACTTTTGCACTTTAAATCTAGAATATGCAAAACCTTTGTCGAGGTGTATATTTTTATGCGAAATGATGATTAATAGTATAATCTTCAAAAGGATAATCTTAAGTATCTGAGATCACCCTACGATTGATCTTAGCGTTCTTGGGCAATCGTAGGATTAAAATCCGTCACAAGCGGTTTTTGAACATGTTCAAAATTCTGGTGCAAGGATTCGAGATCGCGGGTGAAGCGTACAGAATTACAGATAATCATATAACGGTCTTAATGAGGTCTTGCGATATTTTCCACAGTCTTAAAACGGTCTTAAACTGGACCTACCGGATGACGATGCGATTTATAGAGTAACATGCAGTATATATACGAGGGAATATCAAAAATTATGTGGACTTCTCTTATAACTTATGATTATATGACTCGATTCCACTCAAACTTTTGATCCACATGGAGCAATGTAATATGCAGCAGTTTGCAAAAGGAGATCTATGGATAAGATGTAAAAGTCCCTAAATCTCAGATTTGGGAGGAAGAAATTTTCATGTTATGACTAGGGGGGCTGAATTTAGCATTTATAGAAGACGAAATATATACATTTTCGCTTACAAAACAGTTTGGCCGATTTAATAGAATCCAGACAATGCAACTAAATATTTTCACAACCCACCCCCATCTTTGGCAAAATTGCACCATTAGACTTTGAATTGATTTGCATTTGTTTGTCAACAGAATTTCAAGCAAACAAATATCGGTGTGTTTGTCATATGAATACTGAACAATGTCCACAAATTGATTGTTTAATGGTATGTATTTTTAAGTTTATTTTCAAAGAAATGTTAGCTTAGTGCATAAGATCTTAAATTTACAATCTTATAGTTCATTTCTAGGTGTGTCCACCCCCCCCCCCCGGGACCCAACATGTCCTTTCGACAGTTAATGTGTTTTTCACATCCACACATCACATCAAAGTGGCATCCTGGGTCTAGGGGGGAACAGGGTCAGCAAGGCGAAAATTTGTATTTTCCAGAAATTTTCCACGAACTAAAATAAGCACAGTTGTTATTGACAATTTTAAAGACATCAACTGTAGAATTGTAAACATTCATGGTCGTATTTGTTGTCAAACCGGTGTCAGGGTGAGTATATTTAGTTTATGTAGATGTATAAATAGAGAACAGTACATGTTCAAAAGTAAGTTTGCTTTCAATCCATGTGTATTGCATTAATGCTTAGAAATGTGAATTCCCAAACTAATGTTAAAATTGCCATAAATTATGTTATTGACATTCAAAATATGCAAGAACACAATAGTAATAAAGAGCTAGGCATTTTCGTCTTTGAAAGTGATGTATTTGTCAATTAGGGAGTATCCCAATCTAACGCATAGATGTCCCTTCATCCGTTACAAAATTATTGTGAAATAAAAACACACACCTTTGCCAGCATGGAACACTCGATGACAATTGACCTGGTGCCTTTGACCTATATTTCTCGGTCCATTGATTTCGTTAAATGTTAGGGCGCTCTGTTGTCATTTTCCGACAAAAATCAGTGAGAATTCTTAGTCTCTCAACCATTTTTGTTACATCTCCACATGCGATTTCTATATCGCTTGATGTTGCATTTTGCATCGCCTTCCCTGGACATTGATGGATAGCGCAGCGTAACGAAATTCATTTTCTAGATTGATAATTAAGCTTCATTTTGATATTTTAATGGTCATACGTTGGTAACAATAGCAGTGAATACATGTAATAAGTTGAACTATAGAAAAGCGCTTTTAGCTTCAACATCTGATATCGCCCCATTGCCCAAAACATAGTTTAAGTTTGTTTAAGAATATATTTTTTGTCTTATCATTATTCAGGTTTTTGACAATTAAATGCTTAAACTGTGTTTGTGATTCATATAGCTTCTTTCCAGTATGCATTGCATTACCTGCAGACATAGATTGAAACAGAGGATAGAAAATAACTTATATTTTATCATCAGAACAGTATGATACGATCATGTTTCGGTATGGTTACATGAGAGTTACAAGGGTTACGGGACTCTAGATAAATATTGCATTATGCTAAAATGTTACGCTGTTACGGAGAAACTGGCTCCAGAGGATAGAAAATAATTGATATTTTATCATCAGAACAGTATGATACGATCATGTTTCGGTATGGTTACATGAGAGTTACAAAGGTTACGGGACTCTGGATAAATATTGCATTATGATCAAATGTTACGGTGTTACGGGGTAACTGGCTCCAGAGGAGAGAAAATAACTTATATCTTATAATCAAACAACCATGTACGGTCATGTTTTGGTATGGTTACATGAGAGTTACGAGGGTTACGGGTCTCTGGAAAAATATTGCACTATGATCAAATGTTACGGTGTTACGGGGTAACTGGCCCCAGAGGATAGAAAAGAACTTATATTTTATCGTCAGAACAGTATGATACGATCATGTTTCGGTATGGTTACATGAGAGTTACAAGGGTTACGGGACTCTGGATAAATATTGCATTATGATCAAATGTTACGGTGTTACGGGGTAACTGGCTCCAGATGAGAGAAAATAACTTATATTTTATCATCAAACACCCATGTACAGTCATGTTTCGGTATGGTTACATGAGAGTTACGAGGGTTACGGGTCTCTGGAAAAATATTGCATTATGATCAAATGTTACGGTGTTACGGGGTAACTGGCCCCCGAGGATAGAAAAGAACTTATATTTTATCATCAGAACAGTCTGATACGATCATGTTTCGGTATAGTTACATGAGAGTTACGAGGGTTACGGGTCTCTGGAAAAATATTGCATTATGATCAAATGTTACGGTGTTACGGGGTAACTGGCCCAAGAGGATAGAATAGAACTTATATTTTATCATCAAACACCCATGTACGGTCATGTTTCGGTATGGTTACATGAGAGTTACGAGGGTTACGGGTCTCTGGAAAAATATTGCATTATGATCAAATGTTACGGGGTAACTGGCCCCAGAGGATAGAAAAAAACTTATATTTTATCATCAGAACAGTATGATACGATCATGTTTCGGTATGGTTACATGAGAGTTACAAGGGTTACGGGACTCTGGATAAATATTGTATTATGATCAAATGTTACGGTGTTACGGGGTAACTGGCCCCCGAGGATAGAAAAGAACTTATATTTTATCATCAGAATAGTATGATACGATCATGTTTCGGTATGGTTACATGAGAGTTACAAGGGTTACGGGACTCTGGATAAATATTGCATTATGATCAAATGTTACGGTGTTACGGGGTAACTGGCTCCAGATGAGAGAAAATAACTTATATTTTATCATCAAACACCCATGTACGGTCATGTTTCGGTATGGTTACATGAGAGTTACGAGGGTTACGGGTCTCTGGAAAAATATTGCATTATGATCAAATGTTACGGTGTTACGGGGTAACTGGCCCCCGAAGATAGAAAAGAACTTATATTTTATCGTCAGAACAGTATGATACGATCATGTTTCGGTATGGTTACATGAGAGTTACAAGGGTTACGGGACTCTGGATAAATATTGCATTATGATCAAATGTTACGGTGTTACGGGGTAACTGGCTCCAGATGAGAGAAAATAACTTATATTTTATCATCAAACACCCATGTACGGTCATGTTTCGGTATGGTTACATGAGAGTTACGAGGGTTACGGGTCTCTGGAAAAATATGGCATTATGATAAAATGTTACGGTGTTACGGGGTAACTGGCCCCCGAGGATAGAAAAGAACTTATATTTTATCACCAGAACAGTATGATACGATCATGTTTCGGTATGGTTACATGAGAGTTACAAGGGTTACGGGACTCTGGATAAATATTGCATTATGATCAAATGTTACGGTGTTACGGGGTAACTGGCTCCAGAGGAGAGAAAATAACTTATATTTTATCATCAAACACCCATGTACGGTCATGTTTCGGTATGGTTACATGAGAGTTACGAGGGTTACGGGTCTCTGGAAAAATATGGCATTATAATCAAATGTTACGGTGTTACGGGGTAACTGGCCCCCGAGGATAGAAAAGAACTTATATTTTATCATCAGAACAGTATGATACGATCATGTTTCGGTATGGTTACATGAGAGTTACAAGGGTTACGGGACTCTGGATAAATATTGCATTATGATCAAATGTTACGGTGTTACGGGGTAACTGGCTCCAGAGGAGAGAAAATAACATATCTTATCATCAAACACCCATGTACGGTCATGTTTTGGTATGGTTACATGAGAGTTTCGAGGGTTACGGGTCTCTGGATAAATATTGCACTATGATCAAATGTTACGGTGTTACGGGGTAACTGGCCCCAGAGGATAGAAAAGAACTTATATTTTATCATCAGAACAGTATGATACGATCATGTTTCGGTATGGATACATGAGAGTTACAAGGGTTACGGGACTCTGGGTAAATATTGCATTATGATCAAATGTTACGGTGTTACGGGGTAACTGGCTCCAGAGGAGAGAAAATAACTTATATTTAATCATCAAACACCCATGTACGGTCATGTTTCGGTATGGTTACATGAGAGTTACGAGGGTTACGGGTCTCTGGAAAAATATTTCATTATGATCAAATGTTACGGTGTTACGGGGTAACTGGCCCCCAGAGGATAGAACAGAACTTATATTTTATCATCAAACACCCATGTACGGTCATGTTTCGGTATGGTTACATGAGAGTTACGAGGGTTACGGGTCTCTGGAAAAATATTGCATTATGATCAAATGTTACGGTGTTACGGGGTAACTGGCCCTCGAGGATAGAAAAGAACTTATATTTTATCATCAGAACAGTATGATACGATCATGTTTCGGTATGGTTACATGAGAGTTACAAGGGTTACGGGACTCTGGATAAATATTGCATTATGATCAAATGTTACGGTGTTACGGGGTAATTGGCTCCAGAGGAGAGAAAATAACATATCTTATCATCAAACACCCATGTACGGTCATGTTTCGGTATGGTTACATGAGAGTTACATTGGCTACGAGACTCTGGAAAAATATTGCATTATGATCAAATGTTACGGTGTTACGGGGTAACTGGCCCCAGAGGATAGAAAATAACTTATATTTAATCATCAGAACAGTATGATACGATCATGTTTCGGTATGGTTACATGAGAGTTACGAGGGTTACGGGTCTCTGGAAAAATATTGCATTATGATCAAATGTTACGGTGTTACGGGGTAACTGGCCCTTGAGGATAGAAAAGAACTTATATTTTATCATCAGAACAGTATGATACGATCATGTTTCGGTATGGTTACATGAGAGTTACAAGGGTTACGGGACTCTGGATAAATATTGCATTATGATCAAATGTTACGGTGTTACGGGGTAACTGACTCCAGAGGAGAGAACATAACATATATTTAATCATCAAACACACATGTACGGTCATGTTTCGGTATGGTTACATGAGCGTTACGAGGGTTACGGGACTCTGGAAAAATATTGCATTATGATCAAATGTTACGGTGTTACGGGGTAACTGGCTCCAGAGGAGAGAAAATAACTTATATTTAACCATCAAACACCCATATACGGTCATGTTTCGGTATGGTTACATTAGAGGTACAAGGGTTACGGGACTCTAGATAAATATTGCATTATGATCAAATGTTACGCTGTTACGGGGTAACTGGCTCCAGAGGAGAGAAAAGAACTTATATTTTATCATCAGAACAGTATGATACGATCATGTTTCGGTATCGTTACATGAGAGTTACAAGGGTTACGGGACTCTGGATAAATATTGCATTATGATCAAATGTTACGGTGTTACGGGGTAACTGGCTCCAGAGGAGAGAAAATAACATATCTTATCATCAAACACCCATGTACGGTCATGTTTTGGTATGGTTACATGAGAGTTTCGAGGGTTACGGGTCTCTGGATAAATATTGCACTATGATCAAATGTTACGGTGTTACGGGGTAACTGGCCCCAGAGGATAGAAAAGAACTTATATTTTATCATCAGAACAGTATGATACGATCATGTTTCGGTATGGATACATGAGAGTTACAAGGGTTACGGGACTCTGGGTAAATATTGCATTATGATCAAATGTTACGGTGTTACGGGGTAACTGGCTCCAGAGGAGAGAAAATAACTTATATTTAATCATCAAACACCCATGTACGGTCATGTTTCGGTATGGTTACATGAGAGTTACGAGGGTTACGGGTCTCTGGAAAAATATTTCATTATGATCAAATGTTACGGTGTTACGGGGTAACTGGCCCCCAGAGGATAGAACAGAACTTATATTTTATCATCAAACACCCATGTACGGTCATGTTTCGGTATGGTTACATGAGAGTTACGAGGGTTACGGGTCTCTGGAAAAATATTGCATTATGATCAAATGTTACGGTGTTACGGGGTAACTGGCCCTCGAGGATAGAAAAGAACTTATATTTTATCATCAGAACAGTATGATACGATCATGTTTCGGTATGGTTACATGAGAGTTACAAGGGTTACGGGACTCTGGATAAATATTGCATTATGATCAAATGTTACGGTGTTACGGGGTAATTGGCTCCAGAGGAGAGAAAATAACATATCTTATCATCAAACACCCATGTACGGTCATGTTTCGGTATGGTTACATGAGAGTTACATTGGCTACGAGACTCTGGAAAAATATTGCATTATGATCAAATGTTACGGTGTTACGGGGTAACTGGCCCCAGAGGATAGAAAATAACTTATATTTAATCATCAGAACAGTATGATACGATCATGTTTCGGTATGGTTACATGAGAGTTACGAGGGTTACGGGTCTCTGGAAAAATATTGCATTATGATCAAATGTTACGGTGTTACGGGGTAACTGGCCCTTGAGGATAGAAAAGAACTTATATTTTATCATCAGAACAGTATGATACGATCATGTTTCGGTATGGTTACATGAGAGTTACAAGGGTTACGGGACTCTGGATAAATATTGCATTATGATCAAATGTTACGGTGTTACGGGGTAACTGACTCCAGAGGAGAGAACATAACATATATTTAATCATCAAACACACATGTACGGTCATGTTTCGGTATGGTTACATGAGCGTTACGAGGGTTACGGGACTCTGGAAAAATATTGCATTATGATCAAATGTTACGGTGTTACGGGGTAACTGGCTCCAGAGGAGAGAAAATAACTTATATTTAACCATCAAACACCCATATACGGTCATGTTTCGGTATGGTTACATTAGAGGTACAAGGGTTACGGGACTCTAGATAAATATTGCATTATGATCAAATGTTACGCTGTTACGGGGTAACTGGCTCCAGAGGAGAGAAAAGAACTTATATTTTATCATCAGAACAGTATGATACGATCATGTTTCGGTATCGTTACATGAGAGTTACAAGGGTTACAGGTCTCACGAAAAATATTGCATTATGATCAAGTGTTACGGGGTAACTGGCTCCAGAGGAGAGAAAATAACTTATATTTAACCATCAAACACCCATATACGGTCATGTTTCGGTATGGTTACATTAGGGGTACAAAGGTTACGGGACTCTAGATAAATATTGCATTATGATCAAATGTTACGCTGTTACGGGGTAACTGGCTCCAGAGGAGAGAAAAGAACTTATATTTTATCATCAGAACAGTATGATACGATAATGTTTCGGTATCGTTACATGAGAGTTACAAGGGTTACAGGTCTCACGAAAAATATTGCATTATGATCAAGTGTTACGGGGTAACTGGCTCCAGAGGATAGAAAATAACTTATATTTAATCATCAAACACCCATGTACGGTCATGTTTCGGTATGGTTACATGAGAGTTACGAGGGTTACGGGTCTCTGGAAAAATATTGCATTATGATCAAATGTTACGGTGTTACGGGGTAACTGGCCCCAGAGGATAGAAAAGAACTTATATTTTATCAACAGAACAGTATGATACGATCATGTTTCGGTATGGTTACATGAGAGTTACAAGGGCTACGGGACTCTGGATAAATATTGCATTATGATCAAATGTTACGGTGTTACGGGGTAACTGGCTCCAGAGGAGAGAAAATAACATATTTTTATCATCAGAACTGTCTGATACGATCATGTTTCGGTATAGTTACATGAGAGTTACAAGGGTTACGGGACTCTGGATAAATATTGCATTATGATCAAATGTTACGGTGTTACGGGGTAACTGGCTCCAGAGGAGAGAAAATAACTTATATTTTTATCATCAGAACTGTCTGATACGATCATGTTTCGGTATAGTTACATGAGAGTTACAAAGGCTACGAGACTCAGGAAAAATATTGCATTATGATCAAATGTTACGGTGTTACGGGGTAACTGCCTCCAGAGGATAGAAAATAATATATATTTTATCATCAGAACAGTCTGATACGATCATGTTTCGGTATAGTTACATGAGAGTTACAAAGGCTACGAGACTCTGGAAAAATATTGCATTATGATCAATTATTACGATGTTACACAGTTACAGGCGCCTGAGGATAGTATATAACTTCTTAATGTCCATATACGTCCATGTTTCGGTATGTTTACATTAGAGTTACAATTGTTACAAGACTCTTTCACTTTCTTTACATACAATTTTCTTTTAAACGTCTTTGAACTGATAAGCCATTACAATAGAGTTACAGATGCTAGTGTCATAGTTTCAAACGTTACTCTAGTAACATTTATAAACATACTGACTTTTCTAATGAAAATTTTCATTTTTTACAACTTTAAAAATCTCTGTATATTGCATGGACATGTTTTCGTAATGAATATTCATAGCTAGTCCATCTGTTCAAGTGGGGAGATCATAGAAAAGGCGAACTCGGTCAGCGTAGACCGCTGTCACATATTTTCCGTTAGAAATTAGCTACCTGCATGCTGTCCAGTCCAGTGAATTAGGCAAATTTCTACTTCATTCTTATTTTCTAACGGAAAACCTGTGAGGTGAATATTTTAACCACATACCCTTAGCTGTTATAATTGGGTAAATAGGTTACTGTATAGGCGGCAACTTTAATAATCATATCTGGGCATGGTCGGCTAGTCCATCTGTTCAGGTGGGCAGATAATAGAAAAGTCGAACTCAGTCAGTCTGGACCGCTGATATACCGTTAGAAATCAGACACGTGTATTTTGTCCAATCCAGTGAATTAGACAAACTTGTATTTCATTCTTATTTTCTAACGGAAAACATGTGAGTTGAATCTTTTAACTTTTAATCCTTTAGCTTTTACCCAAATCAAAGGTAGACCGTACCCAATAACGAATTCATGAGGTAACCCCCATACAGTGACCTATTTGCCGAATTATACCTATATTAAAAGTCATTATGTGCCGCCAATATAGTAGCCTATTTTCCGAATAATACCATACTGCCGGCGTGCTCTTTGGTTTCGTGTTACTAGTCCATGTTACAAAGGAAGGAGTAACAAAACTCCTTAAAAGTCTGAACCCATCTAAAGCATTAGGACATGATGAGCTCCATCCTATAGTCCTAAAAGAATTGGCAAAAGAATTCGGACCGGTATTTCCAGCAATCAATCACTACTGGTGAAATCCCCAAGGAATGATCGCTTGCTAATATTTGTCCACTTTTCAAGAAAGGTGACAGGTCAATTGCTAATAATTACCGCCCAGTTTCTATGACTTGTATTCCTTGCAAACTAATTGTCTGCTCAAATATCATGGGTCATCTTGAGCAATATAATCTTTTGTCGGACAAACAGTATGCATTCAGGAAATAGCACAGTTGTAAAACTCAGCTGATTACAGTAATTATAAATGATTGGGCAAAAATATTGGACAAAAAGGGTCAGGTTGACACTTTCATTTTGGACTTTGAAAAAGCTTTCGACACCCCTCCACACGAACTTCTTAAAAGCAAACTGTTTAGTTATGGTATAGGTGGAAATACATTGGAATGGATAAATGCTTTTTGTGCTTCAGGCAGCAAAGGGTAGTAGTTAATGGTGTTAATTCTTACTGGGCCCCTGTTGTGTCTGGTGTCCCACAGGGCACCGTTCTCGGTCCATTGTTGTTCTCATTGTACATAAATGACATACACGTTGGCATTGACTCTCAAATCAGGCTTTTTGCTGATGACTGTGTTTGTTACCATGAAATTAGAACAGTAGAAGATACATTGAAACTTCAGAAAGACATTAACCTTTTAGGGAGCTGGGCCCGAAAATGGGGCATGAGATTTCAACCTGTCAAATGCAACATGTTGCAGCTGACAAATAAGCAGATACTAGTAAATAAAATTGAGGCCTCGTACACCCTCGGGGGTACGGTATTGGAAAATGTTGATAGCTTTAAATATCTAGGTGTAACAATTACAATGACTTGAAGTGGAATATCCATATCACCAATACCTGTACTGAGGCCAACAGAACGATTGGATTCTTGAGGAGAAACTTAATTTCTTGTCCCCAAGATGTTAAAGAATCAGCGCCCAGTCATTGAATATGGAAGTTCTGTTTGGGAACCTCATACTTAATGCCTCCAGGAGGAATTGGAGAAGGTACAGATTTGTAACTAGGAATTATACTTTCGAGGAAGGAAGTATGACTGGCATTCTTGAACAACTCAAATGGGAATCTCTCAAGAAAAGGAGAACGGATAATCGACTTATATTGCTATAAAAAGGTCTGAAGGGTAAAGCCAGAATACCTACAGTTTCTTTCCCCAGACTATCAGGGACTGGAATGACCTCCCTAACTCTGTTTTCTACTGCTGAAATGTCAGATGATCGTGTGTCCAAGTTCGCTTCACTCGTGCGTTCTAGGGACTAATTTCTCCCTCATCCGAACCATCTGGTGAAATAATGTAATTTGGCGTGTCACCAGTAATCTATTTAGATTCAGATATTCAGATCAGCCTGAACTTGGTCTAGTGGTTAAATAGTAGTCGTGCCAGGTAAAAACTCTCTCTCTTCAGATTTACAACCAAATACCAGAGGGCCAATGGTCCTGAAAACGCTCACCTGAGAATGGACCTGTAAATGCTGACCTTAGATATGTTGTATATACAAATAAACATGTTTGAATATTATAAAAAAATAGCCCCAGTAAAGGGGCAGATGAAGCTCTGGGGCCATTTTTTTCCCATAGTAATCAATATCCTGTCCATTTGCCAATTTCCTGCAAGTCTTTCCCTTCAACTGACAATTTAACAGTTTCATTGGCGACCTATGTTGACCTTGTCGTAAAAGAGGTCAAGGTCACTACAGGGTCATGATTTATATATACATTGTAGTATTTTAGCCATCAATGCTTCATGTTAAATTTCTTTGAAATCGGACCACCGGTTCCGGAGAAGAAGATTTTTGAAGGGTTTTTACCATATATGGACATCGCGGCCAGCTTAATCATGTGGCCTGGCATGCGCGGATCCAGAAGGGGGGACCGGGGGTCCGGACCCCCTGGAATTTGAAAATTTTACCTAAAAAAGGTAATTTCGGGATTTTTGGGGGGTTGGACCCCCCCCCCCCTCGTCTGTGATCAAAAATTACCATTTTTGTTGGACCCCCTTTCATGAAAATTTCTGGATCCGCGCATGCCTGGATTATTTATATACACATTGGTTACCCAATCCTATAGACGTTTCACGTAAAATTTGGCTTTGATTGGCCGAGTGGTTTCAGAGGAGAAGATGTTTGAATATTAAGGAAATATACATGTATACTGCCCCGGGGTGGAGGCATATGAGCTCCTGAGGAACAATGTTTGTTTTCCAGAATCATTAATATTCAGTCCTATTGCACATTTCCTGCAATACTTTAACTTTAAATGATATTTCAAAAGTTTTCCCCATTCAAATGCATTGGCGACCTATGTTGACCTTGCCGTAAAATAGGTCAGAGCCATCGCAGGGTCATGATTTATATATGCATTGTAGTTCTTTAACCATCAATGCTCCATGCCAAGTTTCGTTGAAATCGGTCCACCGGTTCCGGAGAAGATGATTTTTGAAAGGGTTTTCTACCATATATGGGTATGGCGGCCATCTTGGTCATGTGACCTGAAATATTTATACACTTGGCAAAAATGCCAACGCACTACTTTTAAAATTTAAATAACTTCACTCTCGTCAAAGACTTTACTTTGAAATTTGGTACACGCTTTTCTCTTAACCTTTTACACACACCTACTAGGTTATTTTGCACAGTGTTTTTCTGGGAATCGCGCAAATAAGAAATCATGAAAAACATGTTTTCTGCACGTGCTCTTTATGGTATGTAGCTTTATTCATTCTGAAACTTGTATTGGAAACCTGGTTATGTATCGAGTGGCGTCCCGGTTCACCCCGGTGGCGTTCCGATGACTGCCGGTCCCGCAACGGTTATGCCCCGGTGTTTGTCAGTTTTGAAAATGTTAGCAACCGGGGTGAACCAATGTGAATCGGGACGCCACCGGGGTGAACCGGGACGCCACCGGGGCAAACCGGGGTTAACCGTGGCCAAATTTTTGAAGCCTGTTTGCCCCGGTGGCGTCCCGGTTCACCCCGGTGGAGTCCCGGTTCACCCGGTGCCGTCCCGGTTACCCACGGTTTGAGCCGGATCATCCCGGTTCAACACGGTCGAGTCCCGGTGCTATTACGGTTTGTCACGGTGTCACCCCGGTTTTACCCGGTTTTTGATATCTCTCACGGTTCGCCCCGGTTGTATTAAAATGTTATTAAACATTTTAATACAACCGTGAAGGCTCCCCGGTTTGCCCCGGTATACCCCGGTTCTTCCCGGTTTACCTAGGTAGCCCTACGGTTCTATCCCGGTTCGTCATGGTTCGTCACGGTTCATAAAGAGAACATAGCTTTAGAAATCAGCTACCTGTATGTTGTCCAATTGAATGAACTATGCAAATATGCTGAATACATTATTGATTCTATAATTGTAAAAACTTTCTGTAGCCTTTTTAATTTGGTCGCTGAGAACACTTCCGGAACTTTTTGTCATGCGGTGTTCTAAATCATGTAAATGTCGACAAATGTTTTAAAGAAAGTACATATTGCTAAATACTGACCATAATACGCTGCTTATGACTATGTGATATATAAACATTCTTCTTTAATATGAACAAAGCAATATGTGATGTAGTTAGGTGCTGTTCGAACGCGGTCACTATCGCATAACGTATATACGAATGAGCTCCAGTTCGGTCGACCGGGTCCGCGAACACAGCGACAATGTCTGGGTGCTTGGTGATTTCAACCTGCCCAATCTGAACTGGTCCGAGAGCTCACCTGAACCAAAACCTGATTGTTCCTTAGGGAAGGTATATGATGTCTTCCTTGCCACCATAGAGGACATCAATCTCACCCAAGTAGTGTCTGAGCCTACTCGTCAGGATAACATTCTGGACATGTTTCTCACCACAAACCCAACCCTAATCGACCATATACATTGCTCCCCCAGCCTTGGTGATCACGACATTGTTTGTGCTCAAGTAGCGCACGCTATCATTAAAGCCTACCCTACTTAAACAGAAACCCCGTAAAGTCTTACTTTTAAAAAAGAAGACTGGCCTACCCTTAAAGCCAAAATGAAACTCTACCAACAATCATTCTTGTCAAATCATATTGGAAAGACTGTTAACGAATACGAACACTCTGGATAAAGCAATGTATAACTTCTAAGAGTAGTCCGGCACAAAATCATTTTGACCCGGAATTGTGGTATAAAGTTTTTTTCTTTACAGATTCTTGTAGGTTAGACATTGCCATTAAGGATTCTGGATGATGACAGCCTGTCATCATTGAGCATTTTGAGAAATTCAAGATGGCGTCCAAGATGTCAGAAAATAATGAAAAATACATATATTATTGTACAATGTGCCCCTTAAAATGAATAAAAATGCTATGTTTCTTCACAACTTTAGAAGGTATTATTATTTCTGAATTATTTCTATTAAGTTATTGTTCCCTGGTTTAAGGATCAAAATTGACATCCAAGATGGCCGCCTAAATAAGATTTCTTGACGAATACAAATGTCTGCACAGGATATACATATTTGAGCTTCTAATGCATACTATTTTGATCAAGGATCTCGGAAGAAAATATAGGTTTTCCGCCCAAAGTTTGAGTGTTTCTGGCAGCTTCTGTGTTAATCTTATAGAAAAAATGTTGCATTCTCCGTAAAATAAAAGGTTTGTTTAATGCAACAACATGGCGGAAACCTTTTGATGTTACATACCTGCAGCATAAATCTGTGCCAAAGGGGGAGGAGTCAGATTTTTTCGAAAAATTATTTTGTCAGAAAACAACTTGTTTGCCATAGAATATCAAGAAAATACTACAATATGCTTATTGCAACCTTAAATAGTGGGTAGAAACTATTTATGGACTAATAACTGGTACATCATGTTTATCAGATTTATAATTCTAAATAACACTGCCCATCACTTTTTGCAAAAACCTGTACCTTAAATATACTATGCAAAAATATTAAGCAACTTTTACTTTGAACAGTGACTCCATATGGTTTGTAGACATTAGGGAAGTTCTTCTGACAGAGCCTTGCATGTATCGAATTAAGGTAAAACCAATAGTTGTGTGTTGCTAATGTAACGTTAGGTTTTAAGTCCACGGACGCACATCTCAAATACAACATAAACCGTCAAAAATTGAGAAACATGTTTTGCACAGTATATTTGTATGCATTGTAAGGTGTACACTTAATGTGTGTACCTATTAAAATAGGACAGATAGTCTGTTCATTCAGGTAGAACATACATATACAGTATATTTCCATAGCATTGGTACATTAGAAATAATAGAGCTGAGCCCCTTTATCGGTTTTTGGGCTTTTTGACAGCCTTCCCCCCTTGCCCAAACATGACATTTAGATATAATATGTCCTTTACAAAAACACAGTTGTGTTCAAAATATTTTGATTGGGCAAGGGGGGGAACGTGGACTTATAAAAAAGTTTCCTATTTCCTATATGCTCCTATATGAAATTCAAAGATTTTGTCCAATTTTTAAAGTAGTCACTTCTTGACTTACACACAACATTACATGTCTAAATACAACATAAACTTACTTTTCGACTGTAATAAACTTCATTTAAGTGTCTGGAACTTGAGATTTTGAAGATTTCTTGGGCAATCTCACTAAAGAAATCTTCCGAGATCCTTAGGCATGAAAATGACATATCAAGTTTTGTTTTCTTTATAAATTCATGCATGTAAGACCTTGTCAATAGAGAATCCAACAACGGACACCCTGTCAGCATTAAACATTTTGAGAAAATCAAGACGACATATGAAAATAATTTTTACGGACTGTCTTAACGTTTGTCTTAACAGAATGAATTTAGTACATATTGACATTAGTTACCTTTTCCAGGCTTGAGTACAATATGGAATCCAAGATGACTGTCAAAACATTTAAATAGTATAAACATTTTCCTAATACATGTACACTGTTAAACCTTGTGTATATTTCTGATTTTAATGCACCATTAAACACGTTTAATTTTTAGGAATACTAATGAAAGTTGGCGCTCACATAGTCTGTCTGATCAATATTCATTTTATTGTGGCTTGCTGTTACTGAGAACAAACAGCAGCTTATTAAATCTGTAGGCTATGGTCTTACAGAGGATGCTTAGTTTTATAAAGGAAGCAATGATATCCACAAACTAGTTGATTACAGGCAAAAAAAGCAAACAAAGTGTGTAAAAATGTAATTCAATTGAAAGTACTGACATAAACACAGTTAAAAGCAGACAGATAATATCCTTGTATACCAAATAGTCTTTTTTTTGTATTTCATGAAAATCTAAAAGGAGTTTCAGTTGTTGCGGATGACACTGATGTACATTTTTCGTACTTTAAATCTCAATACCTCGCGATTCCTGGTATCGTTTGAAAGCAAGAACTGTCATAAGCCAACAGACTAGGTATAAAAGACTGCTGAACTAACACTTGATTTAATTAACGCTCATGTTCTATAAAGATTGGTTACTACTGCACGCTTCAATACTTGGAACTCCTTGAGCCGCGACGCGAGAAAACCGGTCTTCGGGGTTTCCGACCAGGTCCGACACAAACCGGCCTGTACAAGCTCAGAAAAGAGCTAGAAGCTTGAAATTTCGGATTTAAGTAGAAGAGGAATTGTACTATCCGAGTAGCGAAAACAAAGGCGCTGATCAGCTTCGCGGTTACCGCGAAGCTGATCTGCGCCTTTGTTTTCGCCTAGGCAAAAATCCGGTTTTCTCATGATGCGGCTCCCTTAATAATTGAAATTGTCAGTCATGCCTTTTAAAATCAGATCTGAAAATATGTTGTCATCTAGTCATTCTGTAAATATGTTGTCAGAGTCATTTTGGTGACGAAACTTTAACTGTACTTCTGACCACCAGAGCTCCTTCTTATATCAACTGAATTGCATTTTCGAGGTGGAACTGAAAGTCATAGTGCCGCATAGTGCTGTGGTTAGGCTTAGGCTTGTAGAAAATAAATAACACAAAACTGTGACACAAATGTTTTTAGACTGCGTTCTTAGCTGCATAATTGTGGTTTTATTGCATCTGTTTATAGCATGGGGTAACATAAGAGCTCAACTTTCTTTGGTTACACATACTTTCAAGTATACATATTGACCAGGTATCATTGATCTATTTTGTATGTTCCATTCACTTTGTCTGTTGAATGTTTTGCCAAAGTATGTTTAGTCTAAGCATTAAAGTGTGTTTATCAGTAACTTAGCTGTAATTGTGAAACCTTGCTTATCTTTTTATTATTAATTAAGTATTTGTCCTTCATATACATAAAACGTGCTTGTATGTTTCAAACACATACCTTCAGCTGATGCCCTTGACATATTTTTCATGCTCCTCTGACTCTAGCCAAATTAATGTCATATGCTTTTCTGACTCTAGCCAAATTAATGTCATATTACTTAGCTGGCTGAAAGTGTAACTGTCTTTGAAACTCTTAGACTTGGAACCCTTGATTTCATGCCCGGCCGATGATATTATAAGTCATGGGTAACATTTGGATTGTGTAACCGTGTCTGTTAATTGTCATTGATATACTTTTAAAGCATGCACCGTGACCTGGTATTCCCCTTGATCTGATTTTCATGCCCTCTTGACAATGACAATATTTATGTCACGGCTTGCGTTAAGGTGTGTATTTCTGCACCTTTATTAGACAGCTTGGTGTGAATCCGTAAATAGTAATTTTACCAGGACATTGGTCTATATTGTACAGTATGCTACCTAGAGTTGGTTAAAAATTACATAGATTTTCGCATTTAAGTGTGTTTCCTGTAACACCGATATCTGCAGATATATAGATCCTTAGATATGAAAGGGCCTTTGTACATCCTTCTGCTGAATCACCCCTGGTACACATGACCTACACTGTTGTAATTATTTCATCCACTGCAGTTGCAATATCGTCAAGGACGTTTTTATCATCAATGCTGTTGATTTTTGACAGTATATATCTTCTAGATCTGAACCCTGTCTATTTGTTCTGAAGATATATAAATTAATATACTTTCAGTAAAAGTAGCTAAGCTGGAGTATATAATAAGTCATACCCTATACGACTTATTATATAAGAAAAAAACTGTACAGAAGTCTTCACTGTGTCCATAACATGTAAGCTAGTTTCTTGGCTTTATTTGTGTAGAGGAAATGCATCTGATTATATTGGTATTCAATTCAAGCGAAAATATCTTCTTTTATTTAATGCTGTTATAAATCTTATAAATGCCAATTTGATGATTTAACTTGTATCATGCTGTTGATGAATCTATGAGTGAATAATAATGCTATTTCCATCATCGTTTTACATAGACGGAATATTTCCATCGGCATTCCGTTAGACCTCTCCATACCGACGGAAATGACAAGTATTGAGTGCTTGGTCGAAAATGAAAAATCATCGAAGACGCCAAATAAATTGAAAATTATGTTATGTAATATCTTTTCTGACTTATAGGACTTAGTTTTTACATATTCGAGATGTAAAGATCCACATATTCATAAAATACATCATGTTTTCTGTGGAAAATATCATATGCGTCTATAAATAGATAAGGGGAGACTACCGAGAATATGGGACACAAAGTAGAAAATCGATTGCTTTTTGCAAATTTATTGAAATTCTGCACGCTAACCAGATGTTTACAAAAAGATTTTTGCATTTTCTAACAAAACATAAGAAAAATTCTAATAATTCTCACCAAATAAAGCAGCTATAAGCTTCTTACGAAATCCATAATCTGTTCGACCATAGTTTAAAGGCAACTAATGCTAAGCTGTCACGAGAGAGGAGCGAGGTCACGAAGTGTATCGGAGTGCAGGTTAGCCAGCTGATCTACGTTTTACACTGTGACCATTTATTATAGATTCTTTTCATAATATGTGTAAAAATAAAATGAAATTACATCAGCACAATATCGAACAACAGCACTGCATTGTGTTAAATTTGCACTTTTAATAGCTTCAAAGATAATTCAAAGCCATTAATTACTGAAAATATATTCAAAGCATTTGCTTACATGAACCATGTGGTTTTTTCGTGTCTATTTTACAACAACAATGTACAGAAGGAGAAGAAATTGTGTTCTTGTTTTTCTGGTGGCCATTTTGGATGCCATCTTAAATATGATAATTTTACAGCTTGCAAAAATATGTGAGCTTCAACAGTCCTATAACTTTCCTTCAAGATTTGATCAAAATGCAAACAAACATTCAAACAAACATTCACTTTCAGATCAGTGTAATTGACTTTATAGTTGTAAATCTGTATCTGGTAGACATTTTGGATGCCATCTTGAATTTCTGACAAGGCTCAATGATGTAATGAGTTCATTATTTTGATTCTATAATGTCAGTGTCTAATCCAGAAGAAGCCCAAATATGTATACCGTATAAATATATGGTAAAACAATTAAAATCTTAAAAAATCTTATTTTGGCAGCCATCTTGGTTGCCATCCTTGGTTTTCACACCAGAAATCATTAACTGAAGACAGTTGAGTTAATACCTAATAAAGTTGTGAGGCAACACAGCATTTTAATTCATTTTATGGACAAACTGTACAGCAGATTATATATTTTTTCATCATTTTAGACATCTTAGACGCCATCTTGAATTTCTCAAAATTCTCAATGATGACAGGCTGTCATCATTCAGAATCTTGAATTGCAATGTCTTACCTACAAGAATCCATCAAGAAAAAAACTTTATACCTGACTTCCAGGTCCATCGAAAATATGCCATATTCGTGCCGGACTACAGGGGGTTGGGGTCTTCTAAGCATATCCGTGACAAATCACACTTGACATGGATAACCCAAGAGATTAAAAGTCTTATCCGTAAAAGAGATAGTCTCTCTCTATGCCAAGTTAAAAAACAACTGGCGACTCGACACTAAGACTTGGACTTATTATCAAGGTGGGAGACCAGGTGAAACATGGACCCCTCGAAATGCCAGGTTGTACAAGTGTCAGCTGTGCAGTAGATCAGGTGTGCAGTAACTGCACAGCTTATAAGCGCCTTTGTGTTCGCTACACGGATAGCATAATTCCTACTTAATTCCAAAATTTCAAGCTTCTAGAGCTTTCTTCTGTAGCTGCACAAGTTGGTTTGTGTCACACCTGGTCGCAAACCCCGAAGACTTATTTTCACGCGTCGCGGCTCATAATGAATGTGTAGAAAAACAACAAACAAGCAAAGAAAACACAATAAGAATTTATCAATAAAGAGTAAACAAATACTCCAAAAGGCAACAATCGCTCACCTGAGAACCAACAATTTAAACAACCAGTGTGGTTGATACACTTTCCCATGATTACTAGACTAAGTATTCTTACTCTGGAGAATTTTTTTCAGAAACTAAAAGGCAGTTAACTCCACAGTCTGAGTTTGAATCTGGCCGAAATTCGAACTCGTACAAGATACGTGGGTTGAGCAAAAAGTTCCGTACCCCATTGCCATAACTTTGAAATGACACTAGATAATTTGTTCGCCTTTTGTCATTTATTGTCCCAATATGTGTCAAGCAGGGATGCAAACTTTTATCAAATTGTGTCCAATTCTAACACTTTCTAAGCCCCTGAAAAGACCTACCCTTGACATCTCAGAGAACTCTGAAGCTCCTTTACATTAACAAGAAAAATGACACCATAGTACTTTACGATTTGCTTCAAAATCTAATGTAGGCAACCCCCACCCCAATGATGTTTCATATAAAATTTTACTGCAACTGACCAACTAGTCTCAGAAATATTTGTGTCTGAAGTGTGAACGCTTGGACGCACGGAAGGAAAGGATGCACGGACGACAGCTCGAGTACCAGGTGCCCTATTCGGCTCAGGTGAGCTGAAAATGTAAATATAGTATGAGGCCCTATCAGGGGTTTAGGGGGAGCTAGGGAGAAGGGCTTCTTATTATCGGTAGCCTCAGCTGGTGTGCACTACTGATTATTCTAAGAGATCTGGGGGAACACACACACACCTCTTTTTAAGGGGGTGGGGTGGTCGCGGAATATGAGCATGAGCTTTTCGGGAGATCGAGGAATTATCGATAGGGATCGAACAAGCGGCACAAAACCCCATGAGAGCCTCCCAAGCAGGCACATGACGTCTAAATGACGTCAGATCGACGTCATGACGCATCGACGTTGATATGATATCATTTTGACGTCATGTGCCCGCTAGGTCATACAGTATGTGGTTTACATGCATATATCGTTTGTTTTCTTTCCTACTCATTTAATAGTAAATAATGATGCATAGTGTCTAATTTCTGATAAAAGTTTCTACATTTCTAACAAATCATCATCGATTAGAAAGCTTCCGCCATCGCTGTCATCGACCTGAGATTTCCGGAAGAACTCGGCAATTTCCGGATCATCTGTATCACTATCGTCCGTCGGTTGATTGACTTCCTGTAGCCATTCAGCGTGTAGTACCGGGATCCGGAAACAGCCCAACTTTAAATGGACCCGGAACTTCTTGACCTGTAAGCGAAAGGGACAATGACTTTATGTATCATTTAAACAGGGACACGAACATGCCGTCGTAGACGCGTGACCATAGCTGATACATTGTCGGCGCATGCCCATATACTGTACATAAACGTTTACTACGAACAGCAAAACTACCCAGCCGACAAATGACAGAAGTCACTGCGCAACGATCGTGTTCATAAAAGTAACTTAAAAAAATCATCCGACTTAAGTACATTTTTTCTAGATCAAACTTTGCGAAGAGGCACCTAGGAATGCTTGCAGTTCTAAACATTGTCATCGAAACAACATGGTTGAACTTAAACCTATAAAATTTACAGAAAACAAATAAAAATTTTGCGTAGATAAATTTTAATATTTTTCTTGTTTGTGCTCAAAACATTGATTGTGGTTACACGTTAGAACCGCCTCGCCGAGGCGGTTCTAACGAGTACCCACAATCTATGTTTTGGATCAGCAATAAGAAAAATAGGTATACCCCTGGGAACCCCAATTTTTCTTGTTTAAAACTTGGGTTAGAGGGGTTATACCTGTACTTTTCCTGAACATGTTTCAAGGTGAACTGTCCCACTTACCCTACCTACAACTTACCACAAGATTGAGTCGTCCACTAATTCTGGCACACACGCTCTTACGCCGGAGGTTGACATTGTAGAACTCGAGACAGATTCTGGCGAACCTTCCCAGTCCCGGAACTCTGAAGCAGAGACCGGGTGGGTGTTTCACTGAAATTATGATACAATTACGAAAACATGCCCATGCAGTATACAGGTTTTTCTATGGTTCTCATCAATATGTTCACTGCCCTTTGAGGATCTCAGTTTTATTTTTATTTGCTATTACTGCAGCTGGTGTTGTGCCGTGTGACGGTCCTATAAAGTCTCTCCGGAGATCATCCATAGTGCAGTTTATATTTCCTTTTGGTCCTTTGAGATCAGTTCAAAGTATTCTGAGAAATCAGAAAATTATCATCGGTTGGATTCATTTTCTAATCATAAGCTAAATATATTTGGCTCCATTTGGATTTATTAGTCTTTGTCACGACAACACTGTTGAAAGATGCAAAATTACAGTAATTCTCTTTGGCTCCATGTTGCCAAATCTATAGGGTCATTGAAGAGGCTTAAGTAGCTGAAACCGCGGTATGGCCCATCCCCTTTTTCATTAATATGTTCACTGCTCTTAGAGGATCTCAGTTTTATTATTAAGTTAAAGTTTTATTATTAAGATAAAGTTCTACATGACAAATGCTCTTCTTGGAACTACACGTATATGTATGAAAGAGGAAACAATGCAGTTGTTTCTATGGCAAAATGATCAAGAAATTTAATGTATCGTGTAAATTTTGTGTGTCAAAAACGGGTAAACGAGCATTGTTTATGAGCCGATTAGAAATACTGTCCTGTTGACATGACTAAGTCTTACTTGGAATTCCAAGTTGGAGTGGTAAATCTCGAGACTGACCATTGTCTTACTTGGAATACCAATATAGAGTGATTAATCTCGAGATTGACCTTTGTCTGAGGCTACTGGGGACTGTGAACTAATTATTTATCCCATAGACTCCAATGCTAAATCCCTGCACTTTGACAGTTTACTGTGCATGCCAGGTAACACTAAGGCCATCAAAATATACCTGAATTTCAAGCCAAAAGATAGATGAGAAGATTTAAAAATGAAAAAACATACCATCGCCGGCTCTTTTCTCAGCTGTTGCATGTTGAAGAATGGCCGTCAATTTTTGGAAAAACCCACCTGACCTCATTTTCAAAATCACTGTTTTTACTTTTTGGACCAGAAAAAACACAATTTATGTGCATCAGGTGGTAAATTATATACCAATTTGAAGAAAAATAATTTTTCCAGTTGCTAGAAAGAAAAAAAGTATTTTTAGTTCACAATTATCACCCAATCAGGTGCCTCCATTACCAGATAACAGTCTCGGAGCAACCTGCAGATTTTGACTCATGGGATATGTTGACATAATTAGTTCCCGGTCTCCTATACTGCATACTTTTTTGAAGGAAATCTTCTTGTTCTGTGTTTTATATGACAATTTAATGTTTTTTGAATAAACTTGTGTGATTTTTTTTACTTGTTTTTGTCTCCTTTAGTCCCAAATATCTCAATTTAATTACCTACCCCTCCTGTAGCAATGTAATGAAATAAATCAGATTTTCACAAAGTAGAGTGGCACTAAATACTAAAGTGAAACTCTCATTACAACAGAAATGAACATCATATTCATTGGAAATCTTCAAGAAATACTAAATGCATTAGTGTATTCTTGCTTGAATGGTACATTTCAGATGAAGGCATTTAAAGGACCCTACAGTGATGAAATTACCCCACCCACCCCATATTTTAGTCATTTTCTACCCCCATGCTAGTACATCATATCTGTCATAGAGATTTTCACCCTGAGCTTGCAGTTTTGATTTAAATGGAAACCAGTATCTTTATTAAACATCATATTGGCAGGACATATTAAAATTTCAGTTATATTGCAAGTCAAAATTGGGAAATTCCACCCTTGGGGCTGATTTTACAATGGTACTGCGGCCGAAGCCACATGCACTGCTTAATGATGAAAAAAAAATCTGGTATGGGCAAAACCTATGTTACTTTGCAGTTTTACTTCTTCCTGATTGCTGCCTGACAAAATAATACTACATACAGAGCCAAACAAGACTTTTCAGTCACATTTTTACATCAAAATGACAGCATTTTGACATCAAAATGACAGAAAAAGAGCAAAATTGAGATAATTTCCTTTAAAATTCAAGGGAATTCACATTTAAATGCCATATAAAACACTAAAATACAGCTTATATTGAGGAAAAAGAATTTTAATCTTCTTAAAGCAGTGCATTCTTGTCAAAAAAGAAGAAAAAATGAGCAAAAATAGCACATATCTACTCACAGAGCTCTGCAGCAATACAAGGGAAACAACTCTACTCCAGTGTTCATTATACTAAGAGTAGCAGAAAAAGGCATATAATATTGCCCGAATCACACTTAAATTGGTTTTACGCAGATGGAAAACAGGTAAATCTGGATAATGCAGTGCGCGTGCATGCTGAGCACCTCTTGTCATGGCTTTTCAGGGGAGGCTCTGACTGCTGAAGCATTATTTCATACTGGAAGGCTATGGGATACCACCCCCACCCCTTTCCTGGAGGTCTCCTGGAGGATCCTTTCAATTTTTTAACCAAAAATGTGCATAGCATCCATATTAAGACATTAATTTACCATCCAGATGCTGCATTCATCCCAAGAAATGGATAATTTGACCCTAAATCAGCCAAATTCATCCTGTTGAACAATTAGTATAGGGGACTGTGAACTAATTATTTATCCCATAGACTCCAATGCTAAATCCCTGCACTTTGACAGTTTACTGTGCATGCCAGGTAACACTAAGGCCATCAAAATATACCTGAATTTCAAGCCAAAAGATAGATGAGAAGATTTAAAAATGAAAAAAACATACCATCACCGGCTCTTTTCTCAGCTGTTGCATGTTGAAGAATGGCCGTCAATTTTTGGAAAAACCCACCTGACCTCATTTTCAAAATCACTGTTTTTACTTTTTGGACCAGAAAAAACACAATTTATGTGCATCAGGTGGTAAATTATATACCAATTTGAAGAAAAATAATTTTTCCAGTTGCTAGAAAGAAAAAAAGTATTTTTAGTTCACAATTATCACCCAATCAGGTGCCTCCATTACCAGATAACAGTCTCGGAGCAACCTGCAGATTTTGACTCATGGGATATGTTGACATAATTAGTTCCCGGTCTCCTATACTGCATACTTTTTTGAAGGAAATCTTCTTGTTCTGTGTTTTATATGACAATTTAATGTTTTTTGAATAAACTTGTGTGATTTTTTTTACTTGTTTTTGTCTCCTTTAGTCCCAAATATCTCAATTTAATTACCTACCCCTCCTGTAGCAATGTAATGAAATAAATCAGATTTTCACAAAGTAGAGTGGCACTAAATACTAAAGTGAAACTCTCATTACAACAGAAATGAACATCATATTCATTGGAAATCTTCAAGAAATACTAAATGCATTAGTGTATTCTTGCTTGAATGGTACATTTCAGATGAAGGCATTTAAAGGACCCTACAGTGATGAAATTACCCCACCCACCCCATATTTTAGTCATTTTCTACCCCCATGCTAGTACATCATATCTGTCATAGAGATTTTCACCCTGAGCTTGCAGTTTTGATTTAAATGGAAACCAGTATCTTTATTAAACATCATATTGGCAGGACATATTAAAATTTCAGTTATATTGCAAGTCAAAATTGGGAAATTCCACCCTTGGGGCTGATTTTACAATGGTACTGCGGCCGAAGCCACATGCACTGCTTAATGATGAAAAAAAAATCTGGTATGGGCAAAACCTATGTTACTTTGCAGTTTTACTTCTTCCTGATTGCTGCCTGACAAAATAATACTACATACAGAGCCAAACAAGACTTTTCAGTCACATTTTTACATCAAAATGACAGCATTTTGACATCAAAATGACAGAAAAAGAGCAAAATTGAGATAATTTCCTTTAAAATTCAAGGGAATTCACATTTAAATGCCATATAAAACACTAAAATACAGCTTATATTGAGGAAAAAGAATTTTAATCTTCTTAAAGCAGTGCATTCTTGTCAAAAAAGAAGAAAAAATGAGCAAAAATAGCACATATCTACTCACAGAGCTCTGCAGCAATACAAGGGAAACAACTCTACTCCAGTGTTCATTATACTAAGAGTAGCAGAAAAAGGCATATAATATTGCCCGAATCACACTTAAATTGGTTTTACGCAGATGGAAAACAGGTAAATCTGGATAATGCAGTGCGCGTGCATGCTGAGCACCTCTTGTCATGGCTTTTCAGGGGAGGCTCTGACTGCTGAAGCATTATTTCATACTGGAAGGCTATGGGATACCACCCCCACCCCTTTCCTGGAGATCTCCTGGAGGATCCTTTCAATTTTTTAACCAAAAATGTGCATAGCATCCATATTAAGACATTAATTTACCATCCAGATGCTGCATTCATCCCAAGAAATGGATAATTTGACCCTAAATCAGCCAAATTCATCCTGTTGAACAATTAGTATAGGGGACTGTGAACTAATTATTTATCCCATAGACTCCAATGCTAAATCCCTGCACTTTGACAGTTTACTGTGCATGCCAGGTAACACTAAGGCCATCAAAATATACCTGAATTTCAAGCCAAAAGATAGATGAGAAGATTTAAAAATGAAAAAACATACCATCACCGGCTCTTTTCTCAGCTGTTGCATGTTGAAGAATGGCCGTCAATTTTTGGAAAAACCCACCTGACCTCATTTTCAAAATCACTGTTTTTACTTTTTGGACCAGAAAAAACACAATTTATGTGCATCAGGTGGTAAATTATATACCAATTTGAAGAAAAATAATTTTTCCAGTTGCTAGAAAGAAAAAAAGTATTTTTAGTTCACAATTATCACCCAATCAGGTGCCTCCATTACCAGATAACAGTCTCGGAGCAACCTGCAGATTTTGACTCATGGGATATGTTGACATAATTAGTTCCCGGTCTCCTACTTGGAGTTCCAAGTTGGCGAAGTAAATCTCAAGAGTGCCCATAGTCTTACTTGGAATTCCAAGTTGGAGTGGTAAATCTCGAGATTGGCACTTGTCTTACTGGTAAATCTCGAGATTGACCATTGTCTTACTTGGAATACCAAGTTGGAGTGGTAGATCTCGAGATTGACAATTCTCGATTATTTCGAAGAAAAACACTAAATTAAGGATTCAAAGTAACTCACGTGATACTTCGCGATTATAGAATCGCCTCCCATTGACTGTAAACGTCACACGGAACCCGTAGTGACGTGGGAGATACGCAATCTTCAGACACGCTGAAACAAATACCACAGCTTAACTGTTATAATTACATAATTCAACTTATGCTGGGCACAACTCTTCACTCAGCAGATGAAAGAACACCCCTAGCCGTATGCAAGTGCAGCAAAGAAATAGGGCGATAGCCAGCATCCAATGACGGTATGTGCCTCTGCTAAAGGGACACCCCAATATCGCTCAACAATGAAAAATGAGTATTCAAATATCACTACATCCGCAAATTGGTCATTCTATGGAAAAACAGTACATTATTGAGCAAAATATTCAACAGTGGTGTACACTAAAGGTATTGATACCGGTGTCATGTTTTTATTTCAATCTGATAGATGAAATTTTCATCTAACTTGACACCGGTTTGACTATTGCGTTCTCTTTTACACTTTATCTAGCAGTAAACAGACAGGTAGTTACCATTTAGCTTTGCCTTGTACCTCTTGCGCCACACTTTGACTTTCCATGTCTTTCTGACGCAACACTGACAACTGTAACGGCGGCACCCACATCTACCCCTTCCAACGTCAGCAGTGAGGTCATCTGAAAACAAAAAAATCTATTTTATATAACCATGATACAATGTTATCGTGTAGCTTTGACAATTGTCGTGATGGCACTATTAAATGTCCACTTTCACCACTCATATCGGCAAGGGGCGAGGACTCAAAAGTGACTTCGTCTGTAATCAAGCTTTGCAGATAGGGTTGCCACACTTGTGCAGACACAAAATTTAAGTGCCAACCGAACCACCCCTTATGCGGTTGCTACTATAGAGGCGGAAAATTCACGAAAACACTGATATGTATTGAAATTGGCAGACATCTTCCAAACGAATTTTAATCATGATTAACAGTACTGCCACACATTGTAGACTTGGAGAAAAGTTTCAAAACAAAGCCAACAATGTCAGTAGAGAAGATGGGAGGTAAAATTAATTCTGGTCTGTGTCCGGTAGTTGTAGCAGTAGCAGCAGCAGCAGCAGCAGCAGCAGTAGTAGTAGTAGTAGTAGTAGTAGTAGTAGTAGTAGTAGTACATGTAGTAGATTCAGAGATTTTGAATGCTACCTTAAACCTACCTTTTGGGCTGCTGTCAAGAAAAAGTTTACTCATAAGGTATTCTACATCAACTTCGTCATCGGCGTTGCCAGGGAGACCGAGAATGTCGTCATCGGTACTGGTTGTGACGTCATCATCGTCATTGGAAGCATAGTTTACGACTTCATCTGGAAAATACGACCGAAAATATCTGAAAGTAGCTGTTGCCTATGTCAATAAGTATTTCGAAATTCTCTAGAAAAAACAGAGTCAACCGTTATCAAACAATGTCCTAAGAACATCCTATATGATCAAATCGTGAGCAATGCTAAGGGGACAACGTTAGACGGAATATTTCCATCGGTGTTCTGTTAGACCTCTCCACACGGGAGTGGAGCGAGGTCGCGAAGTGTATCGTAGTGCAGATTAGCCAGCTGATCTACGACAAAGTATGACCTTCATTTATGGTTTTGTGAAAGTGTGCCGATGGCAAACACACACAAGGACTGTAAGACCAGCGTAGACAGACAACCACCAAAGCAGTAAAACATAAAAGCAAACAATCAATCGTTAAGACAGACAGACGGACGGACAGACAGACAGTGACAAATACAATGATTGAATGAAATGCAGACAGATAGATAGACGGACAGACACAGATTTGCAGTGAGGTATGACAGGCAGACATACAGATTTGCAGTAAGACAGACAGACAGACAGACAGACAGGCGTTCTAAAAGATAGGCTGTACATGTTTTCTTACAAACATGCAATCAGACAGACAGCAAAGCAGACGGACGGACAGACAGACAGGCAGGCAGAGTGCAGACAGAGAGAGACAGAGACAGACAGACAAACAAACAGACAGACGGACACTTTCTTACATACATACAAGCAGCCAGACTGCAAAGCAGGTGGTAAAACAGACAGACAGACAGAATTTGACAGACAGACAGATAGACATAATACCTGCTATATGTTCAGTCAAAAGCTCGTAAAACTCTCGGTTTGTGATAGCAGCCACCTTGATGTCCAAGAACACAGACACCAAAGTCAACACAAGAAGAGCCCGTATGGCCATGGCGAAAGGCGCGTGTCAGAAAACTATGAATGATTAGTACATTTTAAATAAGTTTTACATCAAATCCGGGAGCGTTGCTGAGGACTTTGGTGAAGTCAAGAGAAAGACGGTATCTAGTGTTTCTTAACATTAACGTGTTGATTGTCTAAATGCAATATTTTTGTTGGGGCCAATTAAAGATGCATCCACGAAGTGAGCACTAAACTGGGGAAAGAGTGCTGCTCCTGGTGCACAGAATTCGAGGATTCAACGTGCAGGTTCATGTCCTTGTATTACATGCAAGGCTATGACAAACTGGTTGGTTTTGTATTAACGATAGCTACATTAGTACTACTATAGTATTCATCAGAAAAACATGTCCGTGAAATAAATACCCCCTTACATGATTACATCCCCATTTTATGTAAGAAAACTGTGACATATAATTTTCTTATTCTCATGTGGGTTCTTCTTAGAAACGCATTGACAAGGTCACAATCAATTTTTGAACAAAAAATAAGAAAATGTCAAAACTTCCAATGGAAAATAATAATCTCACTGATGAAAAAAAAAAAAGTTGCTCATTGCATAGACATGTTTCCGTACTGTGGATGAGCAGGATTCGGCCCTTGTATTATCAGATCTGGTGAGGGGGTGATTATCGATGATTTTATTGATACGATCAATTTCTGGTCACGGATTTCTTGAGCCGCGTCATGAGAAAACCGAGTTTTTACTTATTTATGCGAAAACAAAGACGCAGATCGATCAGCTGTGCAGTAACTGCACAGCTGATCAGCGCCTTTGTTTTCGCTCCTCCGATAGTATTCGTACCTTTTTTTTTTTTGTTAAATCCGAAATTTCAAGCTTCTATACCTCTTCTGTGACTGCATAGATCGGTTTGTGTCCGACCTGGTTGGAAACCCCGAAAACCAATTTTCTCGCGTCCAGGCTCGCTTAATTGTGCTTGACCTTAAATCAACTTAAGTTTCTTGATTGTTGCGATCCTCACGTAACGATCTTTCGAGTGATTCCCAATCCGTTTACTCCATCGCGACCTTAGAAGAAAAGGGTTATGTTTTCGAGACAACGTGAATGCACATCTGAGCCTTTAAGAAAACCAACAACTTGGGTTTCCAACCAGGTCCGACACAACATAGGCTGCACAATCACAGAAGCAGGCTAGAAGCTTGAACTTTTGGATTTTAGAAGAAAGAAAAAAGATTGTACTATCTGTGTAGCAGAACCAAAGGCTCTGATCTGTGCCTTTGTTACGCTTAGGCAGATTGTTGGAATTATCTAACATCTATTATTCTAACACACCTCGCCTATATAGCCAATGGTAAAAAAACGTGTTATATTGTGCAACAATTTCACTGGGCGAATAAGCGTGACGTTACTTTGCGGCATTTGTGACGTCAGCTATCCCACAAAGCAGCGTTAGACGGTGAAACGTCGTTTTAGCGCACAACAAACGTAACAAGCGTGTGTAAATACCAGCATTACAGTCAAATATTTGGCGGGATATCTGCAATGCAATGGCGGAAAGCTGAACGATATCGACGGTTTCAGCAACATTTATTCCGTTTATTGTGTGTTAGAATCGAAATAGATCAGCTCAAGTGCGTGAATTGTTGAGTAATAATTCACTGTTTGTCGGTCAGTTGTAAGAAGATAAATCACTCGCGCTCCGCGCTCGTGATTTGATCTTCTTTACAACTGACCTCCAAACAGTGAATTATTACTCAACAATTCACTGCTAGAGCTGATCTATTTCTTAAGTATAAATCCATGATAAAAACCCGACGACCAATGGTCCTGTAAACGTTCACCTGATCTGCACAGTTTTACTTGCGAAGTAGTTAATCACCCGTGCCGTTGAGCGTGGTCTGTTTGGACTCCAGGGCCACGGGTGGTAGGATTTCTAAAGAGGAGTAGTTAACATTGCTACATACTATTTTAAAGTTATGCTATAATAAAGCTACATGCTATATATAATAATAATATAATAATAATGTCTTTATTTAAAGAGGATGACATATTTAGTACAAAAACTAATCTCACATATGGTCCTCTGAAGAGTAAAACATATTTACATGGTTATATACATATGTACAAACTATGATGTCTGGAATACCTATCAAAAATATCTACAATTTTTGCTCTTAAATGAGGCATAGAATTAAAATGAAAAATACAACTTAAGGACACTCAGATATATTTATGATTACAGATTTGAGGTAATATGTGATTCATCGTGAGTACAAGAGACTTTTGATCCATACAGAATTTAAAAAATATATCATCTTTATAAGTGCATGACCAGTGAAATTTTCTAAATAAAACCATTTTTCACTATAACCATTTATATTTATTGACCCCTGATCGACAGGCAGGGGCCACATTGGTGTTTACTTGCTAATTGAGTTTAGGAAAGATACTGGGTGTCCTCAAGTATGAAAAGCTGTCCCGTTGAATGAATGATACAAATAAATAGAACTGAGAGACTCATCGATGGCATGCGTTAGCAAGCTGTCTGGCTGGGTGGTTTCCCTACCTAGGTCGTTGCTGCCGAAAACCTCCAATAAATCTCTAAGCCCTATGTTTGCAGTCAGCTAGACTGTGTCCAGCAACCGCGAGCAACAATACAAAACATGAAATAACATGCAATATCAAAGTGGGGACAACAATACAATTATACTAATAATATAGCAAGATCCAGTCAAGTTTGAGAACATGAAGAGACCAAGGGGTTGGTATACAATTTAACCTGCGTGTATTTGCCAGTCGGGACAGCGGTAATGTGGCGGAAACCAATGTCCAGACAGCATACCACTGCCCCAACAGTTACAAGTAAGTACTTTGTGACTGGGTATGTGTGCAACATGTTTATGCCTCGTTAAATGGTTTACTTAATATTTCATCGCGACGTTTTGAATAGGTTTAAACTTGTTGATGTTCTATAGTATTTGCCAATCGGGACAGTGGTAGTGTGGCGGAAACCAATGTCCAGACAGCACACCACTGTCCCAACAATTATAGATATGTGCTTTATGGCTGGCTATGCATGCAACGTGGTCTATGTCTCGTTAAGTTGTTTATTTAGATAGTATTTCTTTACAGACGTTTTGAAAGTGGCAAGACTTGTTGATTTTCTAATTTCTAGTGGCAAAGCATTCCATAGTTTTGGACCCGTGACAGAAAAAGATTTTTTATAATATGCCGTTCGTGCAAATGGAACTTTCAGAATTTCCTGTTCACTAGAACGTAAATTTCTAGTGTTTGTTTCAGAATATTTCGTAAGAAGGCTTGATAAATACTCAGGGGCTTGGCCATTAAGAGACTTAAAAACCATAATGCAAATATGATATTCCACTCTGTTAGTAAATGTAAGCCAGCCTAGCTCTCGGAACATTTCTTTTGATGGTGTCATGAAGTCTGCTTGAAGAATAATTCGCGCTGCTCGTTTCTGTAACTTTAGCACTCTGTTGATATTGTATGTTGAACACTGTCCCCAAATCATGCAGCCGTAGTCAAAGATAGGTAGAATATAGGAGTTATAGTAAAGTTTAAGACTGGACATGTCCACATATTTGGATAGTAGTTTTAAAAGAGTTATTCGTCTTGTGATATTAAGACAAACAGAGTCGATTTGTTTATCCCAGGAGAGCGTTTTATCGATGATTATCCCCAGCAGTTTTTGGTTGTCAACGTTTGAGATATCTTCATTATCAATTGTAATATATAATTCATCATAATTGGATAAATTTTGCCTACTTCCTATAGACATAGAAGATGTTTTGGTTAAGTTTACAAACATTTTGTGTACAATGCACCAAAATTTGAAATCAGTTGAACTACCCTGGAGTTTTACTTGAACAACATTTTGATCTTTATGAGCTGTATGGGCAGTTGTATCATCCGCATAGATTTCGGCATATGCCTCATTGATGTATAAAGGCATGTCATTAATGAAAATAAGAAAGAGCACAGGGCCGAGTACAGAGCCCTGTGGCACAACAGATGTAACTTGCTGGAAAGAAGAGGTTGCTGTTTTATCTACAATGCATTGTCTTCTATTTGTCAGGTACGATGTCATCCATTCCATAGTGCGATTGTCAAATTTGTGGGACTTAAGTTTCTTTAGTAAAATTTCATGGTCAACAACATCAAATGCTTTTCTTAGGTCAAAGAAAACTGCGCCTGTGAGTTCTCCTTTTTCAATATTTTTCAGCCATTTGTCTAATAAGCCTAGTAATGCAGTATTGCAAGAATGATTTTTTCTAAACCCTGACTGAGACTTGTGTAGGATGTCATACTTTTTTTAGATAGGCGAACAGGTGCTTTGTAACATGTTTTTCAACTATTTTAGATATTACTGGGAGAACTGAGATAGGGCGATAATTTGAAGGGTCCGATTTTGTACCTCCTTTATGAATCGGTTTGATTTTGGCAAGTTTAAGTGATTCCGGGAATTGGCCATTGATCAGGCTTAAATTTATTATTTCTAACAGAGTTGGTGCTACTGTTTCGGCTGATGTCTTCAAAATTCTAGGAGTAATACCATCGAGACCCGTAGCTTTTGTTACATCAAGCGACTTCAAAGATGTTATGAGATTGGTCATTTTCATGAGAGGGATGCCAAACTGGACTGTATTTGGTATTTTAGTTTTTATGTAATTATCAAGAGTACTTGTCTCAAACTGTGGATTGTCTTGTGGGTTTTCAGTCTTAAGTTTATCACTTATTGTTGAAAAGAAGGTATTCATGCATTCTGAAATAATGTGTGGATCAGTCGTAGTATTTCCGTTTACTGTCAGTTCATCGGGAAGCTTATTTTCTTTTGATTTACCATTTATGTCTTTTATATGTTTCCATAAATATGTATTGTCTTTATTTTCGGCAATTGACTTTGCAAAAGAACCTTTCTTTGAAGTACGTATCAACTGTATGGTTTTATTTCGCCAATATTTGTACTGAGGCCAGTTTCGTGACTTATGGTACATATCTCTCTGTTTACTAGCAAATTTGATATCCTCGTTATACCAGTCTGGTTGAGATTCTTTTTTCACCCGCTTTGTCTTGATTGGGGCATGCTTGTCAAAAACGGTCATAAAGGTTTGGATAAAGGTTTCAAAATTTTGATCCGAGTCCACAGGAGAAATATTGATATTTGTCATAGTGTCTGTCATATCTGAGAGAAAATATTCTTCGTTGAAAGCCTTATATGACCGGTATTGTATCGTTGTATGCATATTTCGTTTAATGTTACATTTTCCGGTAACACGTGTAAATTGTATAGGAAAATGGTCACTAACTGCAATATTAGGTACCGATAAATCAACAACTAGATCAGGTTTGGATGCATAAAGATGGTCTATGATTGTTGAGGAATTTGCTGTGATTCGCGTTGGTTCTTTGATAAGTTGTTTTAAGTCATTAATTTCCATTGCATGTTTCCATTTAGTGTTGCATAATTGTTCATCTTTTATATCTATATTGAAGTCACCCATGAGATAAATTTCATCGGTGAAAGTAAGTGATTTTTCGATCTGTCTTGAAAATTTATCTGTCCATTCTGTTGGAGATGAAGGTGGACGATAGGCCGAACATACTAAGAAGGAATTTGATTGTCTTATTTTGACTTCAATCCAAATAGATTCTACGTCCGACGTTTCAATGTCGTTTCTTCTAACATAGTCAAGTCCCTCTCTTAAATAAATAAGAATCCCCCCGCCATTATTGGATGAAATTTCTGAACAATCTTCTCTATCTTTTCGTTCGTGTGTATATCCATTAACATGAAGTGTTTCGTCATTTATTGCTTTGTTCAAAAATGTTTCACAAACGCCGAAAATGTCAACAGCAGATCCTTGTAGCATAATTTTTACTTGATCAAGTTTAGGTTTTAGGTGACGGATGTTAAAGTTTGCTATATGGACGCCCCTACGACTAAATTTGAACTCATTTAGAAAATCTTGTGACACAGTTGTTATATTGCCTTCGTCATGGTTTCTACACGCTATGTGTTCATTTGTATCGCGACTTGTGTTTGAGGATTCAGAATGTGTGCTGTTTGTAATATTATTAGTTGTTATGTTGCCAGGGACATTTTCTTGAAGCTGTACGGTATTGGATATTGAAGAGCATGTGTTTTGTTGATTCGAGTTGTTACATTGTGGGTCATTGCATTCACTGCATAGCCAGCTTAGCAGATGATATTTGTCATTTGACAGGTCCCCAGACACTAATTCCTAATGTCTATTGTTACCTCTGATGTTGTGTCTGTTAACCACCTGCTGATTACGTTTTTCTGATGGGTTTATTCCTTGGAAAGAAGGAAAGTGTCTACTGGGGAGAATTGCACAGGTCCCGTTTATATTATGTACTAGTTTTTGTATCCCAGGGAATCTGAGATTTGTCATGTCAGCATGGTAAAGGTAGCTTGGCAATTCGCCTGAGGCTAATACAAAAGAGTCATGGTTATCTATGAAACGGGTGTTGTTTGTGTTGCAAATGTTTTTCAGTATTGATTTGTAAGGTTTCATATCAGTGCCTCCCCTAGGTAGAAGACCGGAAATAAAAACCTTGCAGCCTTTTTTCACCAGGAATTCAACAAGTGCCTTGTAGCTTTCCTGGAAAGCTGTTTTACTGATATTTGCATCAACGTCATGACCGCCATATATGTATTAAAGCTCTAAGACTAATGGTCTAAGAGAAGAATAGCTAGGTTTGTACGTTTTCCCTCATTATTAGTATATGTTGGCTAATATCCCTCGGGGTGGGATAAATTTGAACCCCAGGACACTATGAGATCTCATTGGCCGGATCTGTGAAAAGCACATATTGGATCTTGCGGTTTCAGCTGCCTTCGGCTCAAGTGAGCCATTGTCCTTATTTAACTGTATTTTCCTCCTCTGGTAGCCCCGTTGGAGCGTAGATAAAATTGTCGAACAAAACGTCAATTGAACGTGGAACCTTCTGAATCTGCCGGATACTCCATAAACTTCAAAAAGAGTATTACTTGGAGAGAGTATTACGTTAAAACAGTCTCTAGTCTAAAATCAACTTCTAAATGAAGGTGTCGCTATCTCTATCTATCTCTATATACTGCGGACATTATAGGCAGGGTTGCGCATGGTCTGTTAGTATCAGACAGATTAAAAAAATGAAAATTTAGACAGGAATGAAGTGTGATAGTGAAGGATAAGAACAGATGACAGGTTAAAATAGATGAGAGTAGCTAAAATCAGGTTAAAAACAAGCTTTTCTGGAATTAAGGTCGAGAGTGTTGCAGCTTACAGATAGCTGCCTTAAAGGCAACCAAGCTCTGTAAGCAAACAATAGACTCGGGGAGGGCATTCCATTGAATAATGGCGAGGCGGGAAAATGAAAACTTGTAAAAATCTGTTGATGTGGACACCTGCCTGAAGGTCATAGAATGGCAGTATCTAGAGACCCTGTTGTTATACTGCTCATAATCTGGAAGAGGGACTGCAACCAACCCATACACAATCTTATAAAAGAAGCAAAGGCGGGCATCTGCCCGTCTTTGTTCTTATGTTCGTCATCCGAGTTTGTCTAACATCTCAGTTACAGATGCCCTGCGATCAAAGTTGCTAATGGTCCAGCGAGCAGCCCTTTGCTGGACCATTTCAATTTTGGAGATATGGTCTTTGGTATGCGGGTCCCATACCGCAGACACATACTCCAACTGGGGTTTGACTAGGGTGCTATAGCTGATTCCCTGACTTCCTGGTTTTTACTCTTAATGTCAGTACGGCGGATGTAGCCAAGAGAACGGTTGCATTTCCTACAACTCGATCAATGTCTATCTATCTTCTGATACTGAGTCGATCAATTTCTGATCATCACCTCAGGTGTGGGGTGGGTGGCTAAATTTAGAATTTAGTCAGGGGAAAATAAAACATTTGGGGTGGACCATTAAAACTATTTACAAGATATAGATGAGAGGCATACTAAAACGCATGCCTCTGGGCTAATGATTTAAATAGAAGCCTTAAATTCCTCAATGGTCTTAGCTAGGACCACTGAAGAAGGGAGACTATTCCAAACCGGAATAGTTCTGGGAAAAAAGGAATTTTTCAGGGCATCACTATAGGCAAATGGTCTTGTGTATTGTGATTCATGTGATGCCCGAGTATGCCTTAGATTGGGTGCCGGGGTCAGGTATTTGTCTTTATCAAGAGACACTGTACCAGAGTGTATCTTGTAGAAGAAGGTTAAGGAGGACCGCTCCCTGCGAGACTCCAGGGATGGCCACTCAAGTTCGTCTAGCATTTCACCGACGCTACTGGTGTTCCTCCATCGCCTGCAGGTCCACCGGGCAGCAGTCCTCTGCACCTTCTCCACCTTCTCAATCTGAGTTTCATGATAGGGATGCCAAATAGGAGCTGCATACTCAAGTTGAGGCCGAACCAATGTTTTGTATGCAACTTCCTTAGTATGCCTAGGTGCCAGTGCCAAATTGCGCCGAAGAAAACCCAAAGTCTTAGTTGCCTTGCATGTAATTTCAGAAATGTGTTGACCCCAATCAAGATCATCTGTGATAGTTAAACCGAGGTATTTAGCGGACTGAACCTGTTCTAATGTTTGCTGATGCAGTGTGTAATTGAAATCTATATGCCTGCTTGGATGTAGCCGCGTCACCCTCATTGAATGACATTTGCTAACATTGAATTTCATTTGCCAATCCATTTCCCATTTGGCCAAGCTATTCAGGTCATCTTGTAAAATTTGACAATCCAATGGTGACTTGACATTTCTGTATAAAACACAATCATCAGCAAATAGCCGAACAGATGACCTGATGTTGTCAGGAAGATCATTAATGAAAATAAGAAATAGGACCGGTCCTAAGACCGATCCTTGTGGGACACCAGAAAGAACCGGGACTGGGTCTGAGGCACGGCCATCTAATACCACTTTTTGAGAGCGCTCAGAGAGCCACGAGTCGATCCACTTATGTGTAGATCCTCTAATCCCGTAGAAGTCAAGTTTGTATAATAACCTTTTATGTGGGACCTTGTCAAAGGCCTTAGCGAAATCCATGACAATCACATCCGTCTGCCTGTGGCCACGACCCACTGCTCGGTCCAGATTACTAACCAAATCATGATAAAACTGAACTAACTGGGTTTCGCAAGACCTTTCAGGGGCGGATCCAGGATTTCAAGAGAGGGGGTTCAAATCTATTTAGGGGGGTTCGCTTTTATACTTTTACCAATATTTTCTCAAAACTCCCCATGAAAATGAAATAATTTGGCTGCAGAGGGGGGTTCGAGCGAACCCCCCGAACCCCCTCTAAATCCGCCACTGCCTTTGACTTCGGAACCCATGCTGACAGTCAGCAAGAATGTTTTCAAGAGCTATGTGTTTGTTTATGTTGCTGACTATTATATGCTCTAGAGTTTTGCAACAGATACAAGTAAGCGACACCGGTCGATAATTAGCTGCATCGTATTTCTCACCTTTCTTAAATACCGGGGCTACATTTGCCTGTCGCCAATCGTCTGGTACAGCACCCTGAGCAAGCGACTCATTGAAGATATAGGTCAGTACAGGAGCAATTTCAGAACTACATTCCTTCAACACCCTAGCACTCAGGCCATCTGGCCCAGGCGCCTTATGTATATTCAAATTATTCAACAGTTTAATGACCCCATTGGGGTCAACTGTAATTTCACCCATAGCGGTGAAAGGACTTGTGCCTTTGGAGGGGATTTCATCATCTGATTCGCGAGTGAAGGCTGACTGAAACTGCCTATTACAAATATTAGCCTTATCCAAAGTGTCAGTCTTCAAGATACCATTTTCTCTAAGAGTATTGATCCCAGACGCGTCTTTCTTAAGGGACTTGACAAATGACCAAAACTTTTTTGCCTTTTAATTTTTTCGGGGACAATCGGGATCAGGGTTATCATTTTCAAAGGAGAAGATATTGGTAATATGCTTCCAATATGCATCTCTAATGCTCTTTTGAACATGTGCTCTGAACCGTTTGTAATGGTTCTTAATGTCAGGGCTGCTTGACTTGCGAGCACGAAAGTAAAGTTTATCACGTTTCCTTATCAAGCGTTTGATCGAGCTATCGATCCATGGTAAGCTATATTTTGTCTTGGTCATTTTTGATGGAATAAACCTTTCAATAGCCGAGAGAACCTCCGACTTAAAACTGACCCACATGTCATTGACTGACACCTGACTATGGTCAGTTGAAAGGAACGAATCCCTATAGCGCGCTAGATGGTCATGGAGACCGTCCATATCCGCTCGTTTATATAGGAAAATCTTACGCGGGGCCTGCTGAGGTCCATGAGATATTGCTTCTAATGTCAACGCCAAGGTATCTAGCACAGGTGACAGTTTCCAACACCTGGCCGTGGAGAATGTATTCTGATTTAATGGGGCTTTTGGAACCTGTCACCTGTACCACTTGGCATTTTGAGGGATTGAACTGCATATCCTTCTCCTACACTGATAGCGAGTCGAGGTCCTTTTGAAGTGCCGAGCTATTTGTGTATATATATCGCGGTATAGGTATTAATCGGGTGCGCCGTAAAGTCACTGGCGGAAACAAGACATTGGATTCCGAGCAGCGGTCCCGGTTTCTATCTACACAAGTTTTGTTATCTCCCTTGTTTGAAAAAACGAAATTTTGTCGAAAACGTGAAACGGGATCAAAATGACATCTCAGCCACTCCAGAAGCCAGCACAGCAGGTTTTTCACATATTTTGATATTGCTAAACACCTTTGAAAGACTTCAGAGTCAGTGAATTCACGCGTCAAACCAGTTTAGAAACCCATTTGCGTTATTTATAAATTTTGATAATGTAACTAGTAACCGGACAAACCTTGTTTTCGCCCCTCAGTTGAACGTTTCACCATTTCTTCTTCTTTTTGTTGGTTCAACTTGAGTGCAGACTAAACTCTGTAGCTGAGCAGAGATATATACTATACAGAGATTTGAAACTGCTATTGAACATCGATATTTGCCCCCGCTATGACTGTCGCTCAGGTAGACAGGTAAATCGAGGGAAAAAATCAGTATTTTTATCGGCCGCTGAATCTGTTCTGAAAGTTTGTATATTAGCAAAAATATATTGTTAATATTTTCGTCGTTTGGTTCGCTATTATCTAGATAATAGTAGAAATATTTATTTTTGTTAAATAGGCCTTCGAATTTCCAACAAATAGATACTAAACACGCCCGGTATCTTTGTTAAAAAGAGTTATTTATTTACGGTTGATAATTTATATAATTATTATCCTTTGTCCTACGATTTGTAAAAGCCGTTGTTGTTGTTTTTTCTCCCATAAATTAATACGTTTTTAATTATGCTTATTATCTACGCGACTGGACATATTTGAAACAATTATTTACGGATTATCTTTAGATTAAAGAAATCGCCGATTGATTAATCTCGCCGTAATACTAATCATATTTAACGCCGAAAAAAGAAACAATAATTAGTGAACAAGGCGCTAATTAAAATAAAATGCATATTTAAGCTTTAACTCCGACAGTTCAAGGCATTTCAAATTCGCAATTTACGTTAAGCGCGTCAGAATGTTTTACGGAAAAGACGATTTTTTACATTGGGATGATGATATTGATCTTGATTCTTTGCTAGGTGATTATACGTGTAGTGAAATTGAACTCACGGACGATGATTAACCATTGACAAAAAAACAGAAAGCAAAAAAAAAAAAAAAGTGAAAAGTGACAATAGTGAAAATAGTGCTAAGGCTAAAACGTACAATTGTTCCGAGTGTACTAATTCGTATGTGTCGATATCTGGGTTGCGCGGTCATCTACGAAAAAAAACATGGAATTACAAATGCAAAAGGTAAGGAGGCCATTCAATATTTTGATCTTGTATATTTCATTGTTCGATTTTTTTTTCTCTCGATTTTCCCAAAAACAACTTTTTACCAGGTGTTTTCCTGCAATGTTTTCACAATGTTTAACGAACATGTGAGTTAAAATAATTATACACAATTTTTATCTATCTATCTTCATAGCTATACTGAGTCGATCAATTTCTGATCATCATCAGTTTTAAGCTCCTTTTAGCCACAATTTAGCTAAATTCAGTTCAGAAGCTAACATCTAGGCTGTCCTGAGCCTGCTGTAAAATCATTTGTCATTTTTTCTTTCAAAATGTAACTTTTTCAGCTTATTTGCAATGCCAAATAAAGTGTAGAAAATATCGCCATTTTAAATTCAAAAGCGCGAAAAGTTGTGAAAAACAACTGCTTAATTCGGACGATTTGACCCTGTCAAAAATACCCAAACAGTATCAAAAGGCAATAAAACGATTTGCAAGACATTGTTCTTTAAGAATATTGATGATGTTTATCAAAAAATTTGAAAAAAATGTCATTCATGGAAGCCTTATAATGAAAAATAAAACGCATCGTTTTGAGATCGGACGGAACAGATTTTCCTAAAATTACAAAAATAGTCAATATTTATACGATCATAACCCAAACGCAGTCACGCGCTGAGTGCTAATTTACAAATAAAACGACTTTTACATCTTTATTCTTTCATATTTTGTTGATTAAAAATTACCTAGCCTATTAATAACAACGCGTTGCAGTAAAAAAGTACCGACTATTTTACGCTTGGTCGCCATTTTGAAACCTTCAACAAGGATTGCATCGTTTTATCAACGTAAAATACACGAGTAAAAACCCAATAAGAACACTACAAATTTCAGAATCTGGTTCATAAATGAAAGATAAAATGCTTATCATTTCTTTAGGACTAAAATATTGCTTCATCAGATGTATAAAATCGCCGATGGAAGTTGATTTTTATAGCGTTGAAATTGTCTTCGTTTTAGAGTAAAAGAACAAAATGGCGGAAGTAGGTGGAGCCACAGGTAGAGGCGCGTCAATCAAATGTGACTGCTAGGTGGAATTTCATCTTTATCTCAGAGCTGAGTGACCATTAGAAGGAACTTATTGAAGTTGTGAGGACCCTGTGGCCAGTGGTTATGCACTAGTCATTTTTTAGTCTGACTGGTCATCTGTCAAAATGAAGTATCATACCCAGTGGTTTATTTTGCCAAAATGATAAATCAGTTATCAAAAATTCATTTTGACGGCTGACCCGCCAGACTAGTCATTTGTAACCACGGCCCCCCAGGCCCCGGGGAGGGTGGGGGATAGCCATGGAAATGAGCGGGGCTTTGACCAAAGTGTTGCCACGGCAGTGCGGGGGAAATACCCAGGGTTTGCTTTATATAGGCAAAAAGGGCAGTGAAATGAAAAGATAGCAGGCTGTGGGGAAAAACAGCAGTGGTTTTACGAAACTTTTACCAACGAGCAGTCCCGGCAGGGTGAGGCTTTTAGCAGGGATTTGCTGGACCAAAAGTCAAAGTCCCCGCTATTCCCCGGGCCTGGGGGGCCGTGGTTACAAATGACTGATGCATTAAGAGCACTGATATTTCATTACCGCACATCTTAAGACTTAACCATTCAATCATCTCACCACTGTGTCTGTGGGTTCAAGCCACACACGAACCACATGAGAGACAAGCCGTTCTGCTTATGGGTCTGCCAATGGTTTTTTTCAGGGTATTCCCACTTTCGTCCCACCTAATGATTGGAGAGGGTAGGGTGGATATTAAGAGAAAAGGAAGAAGGAAACCATTCTTAGACTAGATGATGATCTGCCAAATGTCGCCAATTACAGGGGTTATTGTGGCCCTGAAATATGAACAGAGAAATTCGCTCATTCAGCCTAAATTGGCGAGATATTTCTATCTTAAAGCCAATTTTAATGATATTTTTGACCAAAAAATGAGCAAATCTCTCAGTCTCCCCAGAAAATAATCCCTGTATTAGCTTCATCCTGACATGATGACTGAAAAGTTGTTGAGCTGGGATGTAAAGAATCAATTATTAAACAAATAAAGAATGTTTTCAGTCCACAGAGAGAGGGCCAGGTGGGGATAAAGAGAAAAAGAAGAAGGAGACCATCTTAGATCTATCCAAATATCTTGAGAAACCAATCCGAGTCAAGTTCAGCGGTGGTAGAGAAGGTACATTACGAAAACATGTTCATGCAATATACAGAGATTTTTAAAAATGAAAAAATTCTGTAGAAAATGTTTGATATTTTTCTTATTTTTGCTCAAGACATAGATTGTGGGTACACGTTAGAACCGCCTCGGCGAGGCGGTTCTAACGAGTACTCACAGTCTATGCTTTGGAGCAAAAATAAGAAAAATAGATATACCCCTGCAAATCCCAGTTTTTCTATATAAAAGTGGGGTTTAAGGGGGTATTATTGAACGGACATGTTTCCCTGATGGGTAACAACCAGGTCCTGAGGTTATAAAACTTTTTTCATGCTCAACTCAACTGAGCATGGAATTCAAATTGTTCATAAATGCCGAAATAGTGAAAAATTGAAATTTCAGGTTTAGATCACCAAAGCCTGTAATTTATGCTAAATGTTAAAATGCCAACAATTACTGGCACTTCAACATTTATGAGCATGATGAATTTTAGTTCCAGCGCAGTTGAGCATAAAAAATGTTTTATAACCTTTGGGTCCGTATTCAGAGTTTGAATTTAATGTTTGAATTTAACAATGTATGGAACTGTTGACAATTTTTTTCAATTGATATTGGGAATTCATTTCACCAGATTGGGAAAAAAGTCAACTAAATTCAATTGAAAATGGATCTGTATTTTGCCCCTGATGCACCCAAAAAAAAATCCCTGCCAACACGCCCATGTAATAGTATACAGGTTTTTCTTAAGTTATAAAAGTTGAAAATTTTTGGGAAGTTGAAAATTTTTAACATGTTCCCTATTTTTACTCAAGACATAGAATGTTGGTACATGTTAGAACAAACAATACCTATGTTTTGGAACAGTTACAAGAAAAATGTATACCAATTACCCCTGTAAACTCCATTTGAACTAATTAGTGAAAATAAGAAAACTATCCAATTGATTTTCTAATTTTCTTTTATTTTTCCAGCTTAAGAAATCTCTCTTTATTTCATGGACATGTTTTCAAAATCTTATATTTCAGCCAGTGGTTTACTGAAGGGATTTGATCCACTGTTGAATCTTGTGTTGGACGAAGCTACAGAATATCTCAGAGGTCGGTACATGTACATGTTCTTTTCAAAATTAAAATCAGAAGACCGTATAAAAAAAGTACAGTGAAATCAACCTCATATAACACCCCTCACAGAGCTTTTTCTTTATGCAAAACTGGGTCTGGTTTCTGGTATCAAATATTTTTTTTCCCAATTGGCTGAAAAAATTCCCAATTTCTAAAACCAGTCTAAAACATTCCCAGTTAGCAGAAAAATCCAACATTAAAAGGTACACTTTCCCAGTTTGGCTAAAATTGCACTATTTTTTTTTCTCCGAAATTTTGCTGCTTTTCTCCTAATCAGGCTATTTTTCTCCAATTTCATCATGTTCATCAGTACCAAAAAGGTCAGAAAAAATCCTGTTATATTGTGGTTTTCAATATAGCACAGACATGTCATGGCTCCTTAAATGATTATTTTGCTATATGAGCCACGTCATGAGAAAACTATCAATGCACATACGCAAAAACAAAGGCGCAGATCAGTTTAGCAGTTACTGTACAGCTGATAAGTGCCTTTGTTTTAGCTACACAGATAAAGTATAATCCCTCTCCTTCTTAAATCACAAATTTCAGACTTCTAGCCTGCTTCTTTGATTGTACTGACAGGTTGTCAGACCTGGTTGGAAACCCAAATTGTTGGTTTTCTCATGTGAAGGCTCAAATGTCTATGGTAAATAGCCTCATTATAAAATGGTTTCACTTATAACAGTCTTTTTTCATGGACCCCAAGTGTAGTGAAAACAGGCAATGATCAGCTTTGCGGTTTCCACAAAGCTGGTTGGCGCCAAAATGTTTTCGCACATGCAAATTGTTGGTTTTCTGATGCGGTGGCTCATATGTGAATAACTTGTATTTTTTTTTCGGCGACTTCAATTTTTCGCCTGTCAAGAGTTAGTATGAGCTTTATAGACTGCAAAAGTACACTGCAATTCAAGAAGAGTTGCCAATGATTCAGAAATAGAAAAAACGCGAAATTAAAGCAACAAGAAAACGTTGGAACTTAACCCCTTAAACCCCACTGATGGTAAAACTGGGGGGTGGGGAGGGAGAGAGAGAGAATTACCACTTATTAATGCCTTTTCACAAGTTTTCAGCTTGAGAAATGTAATTTACATGTACTTATAATACATGGATGTTGTTTTTTTCTATATTTAGATCCAGATGACCCATTTAAGCTCACAGAGGATACACGTAACCTTGGGCTGGTGGTGTGTCGAGGGACCTCCGTTGTTCTGATCTGTCCCGCCGAGGGCATGGAATCAATACCAAACCCTTTTATACAGCAGGACGGTTGATGAAATAAAATTACTATCTACGGACAGTTTTAATTCTAATGAATGAGCTGCGTCATGAGAAAACCAACAATGCAGTTTCTGAACATGTCCAACACAAACCAGCCTGTAGTCTTATAAGAAGGCTAGACGCTCGAGATTTTGAGAAAAGGGATTGTCCTATATGTGCATCGAAAACAAAGGCGCTGATCAGCTTTGCGGTTACAGCGAAGCTGGTCTGCGCCTTTGTTTTCGCATAGGCAGATTGTTGGTTTTCTGATGAGAAGGCTTAAATGACAGAGCAATTAGTGCATAGACTTCAGCAAGAATAGTGTTGAGAAGAAAAATGTATTTCTCATTTAAGTACAGAACTTTGTCAAGGATACATGTACACCTGGACCTCTTTTTAACACGCTTTGTTACAACACAGTTTTGGATATAACACTGATCACTGTTGGAGCCCAATTGGTCATTTTAGACTATTTTTATCGCACCTGCTTATAGCTGTCCGTCCGTTCGTTCGTACGTTCGTTCGTCCGTCCGTCAACATTTACGTCGAAGTTTGGTTTTCTCGACATCAGAGATAGCTGCGAATCTGAAACCTTGCATAGTAATTGTCCCTGACATACCCTTCAAGCACGCACCTCAACCCGGTGCCCATGACCTATATTTCATGGTCCACTGACTTTGAAAATTTTTACGTCGAAGTTTTGTCAACATTTACGTTGAAGTTTGGTTTTCTCGACATCAGAGATAGCTGCGAGTCTGAAACCTTGCATAGTAATTGTCCTTGACATACCCTTCAAGCACGCACCTTAACCCGGTGCCCTTGACCTATATTTCACGGTCCACTGACTTTGAAAATGTTTACGTCGAAGTTTGGTTTTCTCGACATCAGAGATAGCTGCAAGTCTGAAACCTTGCATAGTAATTGTCCTTGACATACCCTTCAAGCACGCACCTTAACCCGGTGCCCTTGACCTATATTTCACGTTCCACTGACTTTGAAAATGTTTACGTCAAAGTTTGGTTTTCTCGACATCAGAGATAGCTACAAGTCTGAAACCTTGCATAGTAGTTGTCCTTGACATACCCTTCAAGCACACACCTTAACCCGGTGCCCTTGACCTATATTTCACGGTCCACTGACTTTGAAAATTTTTACGTCAAAGTTTGGTTTTTTCGACATCAGAGATAGCTGCGAGTCTGAAACCTTGCATAGTAATTGTCCTTGACATGCCCTTCAAGCATCTTAACCTGGTGCCCTTGAACTATATTTCACGGTCTATTGACTTTGCCCGATGCAGGTGCGATATCGACCTCTGCGGAGTTCATGTTGCTATAATATGTCTACACATTTTACTCTCATTATAAGACAGATTGGATAGCTAACACCGAAATTGGCTTGGACCCCAACAATAGTGTTATAAAGAGGCTGTGGTGTACTGTAGAAAAAACATTGTATTTCTTCTTTATGCCCCAGAGCAAAGCATGACATAACATGCTGATCCTGGTTCATTGTCTTACATTGTATGAGTGCAATGTGAGAAAACCAGTCTTCGGGGTTACGGACCAGGACGGACACAAACCGGCCTGCACAGTCACAAAAGGCTAGACGCTTGTAATTTTGGGAAAAGGTAGAGGAGGAATTGCACTATCCCCGTAGCAAAAACAAAGGCGCTGATCAGCAGCGCAGTTACTGCACAGCTGATCTGCGCCTTTGTTTTTGCATAGGCAAGCCTTGTTTTCTCATTACGCAGCTCATAATTATGCTAGTTGAGTTTGAGCAAGATGTACATGAGCAAGATAGATAGTCTGTCAAATGTCTTCTCATATAATACATGGATACTGATTGTTATATTTGTGTATCATTCATTGCATATGAACATGCTTGCTTCATATCAAGTTTTATGAGCCGCGACGTGAAAAAAAAGGTCTTTGGGGTTTTCCGACCAAGTCTGACACAAACCGGCCTGTACAGTCACAGATGCAGACTAGAAGCTTGAAATTTCAGATTTAGGAAGAAGACAAATTGTACTTTCCCAGTAGCTAAAACAAAGGCGCTGATCAGCTTTGCAGTTACTGCGAAGCTGATCTGCGTCTTTGTTTTTGCATAGGCAAAATCCGGTTTTCTCATGATGACCATGTGGCTCATTGCGTTTGTTTGTTTTTTGCCTCAGAGCAAAGCATGACATTACATGCTCATGCTAGTTCATTGTCTTGCATCATATGCTACTTGATTGTCGAGCGGGATGTACTTATATGTAAAAATGTCTTCTCCTTATACATGGGTACTGATTGTTGTTTATATGCCGCCTCGTGAGAAAACCGGATTTTTCACCTGTGTGAAAACAAAGGCGCAGATCAGCGCCTTTGTTTTTCGCTTCACCAATAGTACAATTCCTCTACTTATACCCAAAATTTGTAAAGCCTCTATCTTGCTTCTTTGACTGCACAGGCCAGTTTATGTCAGTCCTGGTTGGAAATCCCGAAGACCGGTTTTCTCGTATCGCGACTCATATGATTCTTGTATATCACCCACTGCATATGAACATCCTTGCTTCATGTCAATCATTTCTCCTGGACGAGTCATTAGTATATCATTACATGAAAACACTTGCTGCAAACTGAGTATATTGACAGTCATATGTCTCGGACAACAGCAAAATCACTATAACATATTTACAACCATCGACCATATCTCACCAATTTTGAGAAAATGGGTGATTTCGGAACCAGAATAACCCCTGTGCATTTATACACTGGTCTTCTACAGAATAAATCTCAAAATTTAGCGGTGAATATTTTTGAAGTTACATTTTCGACAAAACACATTTTCGATGAAATGTCGTGCATCGCAGCTGACACTGGTTGCTAGGAAAAGGCTTGGGTGTGTGCTTATCGTAGCATGTTCACTAATGAGAACAAAACAGTGAATTTTGTATTTGTATTGAGGTTTATTGTCCCAATTTTTCAGTCATGCCGGGATGGATCCACCGCTTCCTGGGTTTTAACCACTACTCTAGGGAGTTAATGTGTGTCGCTCAAAGACAGAACACTATGACCTTTGTGGGGATTGAACCCAGGACCTTTCGATTCGGAGTCTGACGCTCTACCACTAGGCCACCGCACTCAAATGCAGTAAATTGGTACAGTCAAAGTTTCAACTATACATTTTTATCGCACCTGCTTATAGCAGGGTGCGATATAGGAGTTCAAATTTCCGTCCGTCCGTCCGTCCGTTCGTCCGTTCGTTCGTCCGTCCGTCAACATTTACGTCGAAGTTTAGTTTTCTCGACATCAGTGATAGCTGCGAGTCTGAAACCTTGCATAGTAATTGTCCCTGACATACCCTTCAAGCACGCACCTTAACCTGGTGCCCTTGACCTATATTTCACGGTTCACTGACTTTGAAAATTTTTACGTCGAAGTTTTGTCAACATTTACGTCGAAGTTTGGTTTTCTCGACATCAGAGGTAGCTGCAAGTCTGAAACCTTGCATAGTAATTGTCCTTGACATACCCTTCAAGCACGCACCTTAACCCGGTGCCCTTGACCTATATTTCACTGTCCACTGACTTTGAAATTTTTTACGTCGAAGTTTGGTTTTCTCGACATCAGAGATAGCTGCAAGTCTGAAACCTTGCATAGTAATTGTCCTTGACATACCCTTCAAGCACGCACCTTAACCTGGTGCCCTTGACCTATATTTCACGGTCCACTGACTTTGAAAATTTTTACGTCGAAGTTTGGTTTTCTCGACATCAGAGATAGCTGCAAGTCTGAAACCTTGCATAGTAATTGTCCTTGACATACCCTTCAAGCACGCACCTTAACCCGGTGCCCTTGACCTATATTTCATGGTCCACTGACTTTGAAAATTTTTACGTCGAAGTTTGGTTTTCTCGACATCAGAGATAGCTGCAAGTCTGAAACCTTGCATAGTAATTGTCCTTGACATACCCTTCAAGCAAGCGCCTAAACCCGGTGCCCTTGACCTATATTTCACAGTCCACTGACTTTGAAAATTTTTACGTCAAAGTTTGGTTTTCTCGACATCAGAGATAGCTGCGAGTCTGAAACCTTGCATAGTAATTGTCCTTGACATGCCCTTCAAGCACGCACCTTGACCCGGTGCCCTTGAACTATATTTCACGGTCTATTGACTTTGCCCGATGCAGGTGCGATATCGACCTCCGCGGAGTTCTTGTTTTATTTTCTTTTTACATTTTGTGTTTGTTCATGTCATCCAGGAATTTATGACATCTCAGCCAATTATCTTCAATGAAAAATTGCTCGTTATTTTTCGAAGCAGAAGGTGGGATTTCCAATAAAACAATTCATAATGGTTTACAGTTTTATTAAATAAATATAAAATCTTGGCACTAGCTACTTGTACGCTAGATTAACCAACTTCATTGGTACTTGTATATGTTTGTGTTTCCATACACAAACTTCATTGGTATGTTATTCCATACACACAACTAGCTGCTGACGTTTCAGAGATAGCTAAATCATTGTTATGTTGAAATTTGGTTTAATGTCCCATTAACAGATATGAGCCGCCGCATGGGAAAACCAACAATCTGCATAGGCGAAAACAAAGGCGCAGATCAGCTTCGCAGTAACTGTGAAGCTGATCAGCGCCTTTGTTTTCGCTACACGGATAGTACAATTCCTCTACTTTCTGAATCCAAAATTTCCAGCCTCTAACCATCTTCTGTGACTGTACAGCCCGGTTTGTGTCGATCCGGTCGGAACCCAAATTGTTGATTTTCTCACGCACAGGCTCATATAGTAAGGTCATTCAGACCAGACACTGGTTAAGTCTTGGCAAAAAGACTTGAACAACCTTGGATTGAACGCATAGCCCCTGGTTTGCAAGGCCAGTGGCTTTACCACTACACCACTGAGGCTTCTAGTAGTACATGTGCACACTGCAGCTTAAATTCAACCCACAATTTGAACTTACACAAGAAAACCAGCAAACTGGGTTTCTGACCAGGTCCAACACAAACCCGCCTGTACAGTCACAGAAGCAGATGACATGTTGTAAGTAGAAGAGGAATACATAGTACTATCCATGCAGTGAAAACAAAGGTGCTGATCAGCTGTGCAATTACTACACAGCTGATCTGCGCCTTTGTTTTTGTATAATGCATGTTGTTGGTTTTCTTATATGGCGGCTCAATTCTCTCTCTCACTGAAGGCACCTCCAATATTTCTTGGGGTCAGGATCCTGGTTAAGGATGCAAACGAGAGCTAAATCATAAATATAATCAGCAAATAAACATCTTCATTAACTCAATACATGATACAGCTACAACAATTCAATGGAGATTACTATTTGAGCCGTGTCATGAGAAAACCAGTGTTTTGCCAGTGCGAAAACAAAGGTGCAGATCAGCTGTGCAGTTACTGCACAGCTGATCAGTGCCTTTGTTTTCGCTACACGGATAGTACAATCCCTCTTCTTCTTAAAACCAGAATTTCAATGTTCTATTCTGCTTCTGTGACTGTACAGGTCAGTTTGTGTAAGATCTGGTGGAAAACCCAGAAGACTGATTTTCTGGCATCACGGCTCATTTGGTCTAAGTGTGGAGTTTATGTTGATGTAACAATCTGCAAGACCGACTGTATTCTAGTCTATTTTCTGCTTGCTCTGATAAAGTGAAAAATATATGACAACACACACAACTGAGTTGGTCATGGAACTCAACCTTGAGTTCTACCTTGTGGTGCAAATTGCATAGTGTAATGGCATTGCATAGCCTTGCTACAGAGTATCATCGGTACCCTTCAATATTCATTGGGCAACCCTATTTTCACTGACTTCCATCATCCCCTTTCATCACGAAAACATGTCCCTTTAATATATTCCCCCTTGAACCCCACTTTTATATAGCAAAACTGGGGTATGCAGGGGTATACCTATTTTTTTTTCTTATTTTTGCTCCAAAACATAGATTGTGGGTACCCACATAGATTACCACAATCTATGTTTGGAGCAAAAATAAGAAAAATACCAATTTTTTTTTTTTTCAATTTTTTAAAGCTCAAAAAATATATGTATATTGCATGGGCAAGTTTTCGTATGTAATCATTCAATCATTTCACTGCTGTGTCTAGTGTTGGTTCAAGCACCACAAAGGTACATGTGGGACAAGCCAAGTTCTGCTAGCAGATGTGTCGGGTGATTTTCTTGGGGGTTACACCAGTTTTCAGCCACGGCCAGTCTCATATGAGTAAAACTATCTTAAAAGGGTCATAAAACCAAATTTATTTAGCAGGCTTTCTCAAGACATGAAGTAAGTACACGTAAAATCAAGTAAAAATTGTAAGTCAAACTAATATTATCACAGTATTTTTCTGAGATACGCACCTATTGAAAGCAAGAAAATAAAATGAGATACATCTGGAGAATACCTGCCTATAATCTACTCAATATGACTCAAAACAAAATGACAATATAAACATGATTACAACAAATCAAATGTGTTTTTAACAGAGTAAGCATGTCTCGATTAAAGCAGAACCCATCACATGAACATGTCCGTGAAAAGTGCCCCTCCCCCCTTGAACCTATTTGTATACAGTAAAACTGGGGTATGCAGGGGTATACAATTTTTCTTATTTTTGATCCAAAACATATTGTGGGTACTCGTTAGAGGCGGTTCTAACTTGTAACCACAATGTTTTGAGCAAAACATTTAGCTGTTTGGTTAGCATTTTTGATTCTCTGAACTTGTTGCAGTTGAAAGATTGTATTTAGGTTTAACGACAACAATTTTTCGGTCATGTTGGAACCGAGCTGACACTTCCTGGGCATTATGTTAACATTTACCCTGGGGTATTAATTGTCTTGCTCAAGGACACAACATGGCAACCTAGTTGGGGACTGAACACAGGACCATCTTGATTTGGGATCTGATGGGCAACCACCCCAGCCTGCTCCCCGTAATACAAAGACATGAAACAGCAAATCAAAGCCATTAATATTCCAATACATTAATTTCCATGTTTATAGTAGCTTGACATTATTCACATTAAAAAGTGTATGTAAACAAGAGACAAAATGTCCTCAGAATACTACAACATCACACTGTATTACTGGCAATCCTGAAGAACACATTTATCATTACGAAAACTTGCCCATGCAATATACAGAGATTTTTAAGCTTTAAAAATTGAAAAATTTCAGCTGAAAAATTTTGATATTTTTCTTATTTTTGCTCAAAACATAGATTGTGGATACACGTTAGAACCGCCTCGACGAGGCGGTTCTAACGAGTACCCACAATCAATGTTTTGGAGCAAAAATAAGGAAAATAGGTATACCCCTACATACCCCAGTTTTGCTATATAAAAGTGGGGTTCAAGGGGGTATACATTACACGGACATGTTTTCATGATGTTATACAAAAACAGTTCTTGATTGCCAAAAAGAAGTTTAGATTGCCAATATAGGGATCAAACATGATTTTCTATTCATTAACATTTGCTAGGTCCCGAGGGGAGTCTTGAAAACTGAGAGCCTAGCCGGATATTTTCATCATTCCCCGAGGGACGTAGCGAATGTTAATGACAAAATCATTTTTGATCGCTATTATTGCATAAATTCTGCACAAACAAAAGAAATAATGGTGCAATACATTTTACAGCCTCATCACATTTTCACATGCATAAAAGCTTTTGTTCTAAAGCTCGTTCCGGGCGGCCTTCAGTTTCTCATTATTAGCATGTGCTTTGTGTGGCGCACAGTAACAAGCATATTTAAAATCCATGTATTATCAGCACATGCGCGCGTGAATTGCAATATAAATGCATGCCTTTCTCTTCATTAATAAACGGCTGTTAATATTGTGTGATACGGGTATAAGTATATGCTATAATATGAAGATCATTGAATCTGGTTTTATTTAAACACATGATGGTTTCTGCCAATCTAAAAGAACATTTGAGCCGCCTCATGGGAAAACCAACAATGTGGTTTTCGAACAGGTCCGACACAAACCGGGCTGTACAAGCGCAGAAAAGAGCTAGAAGCTTGAAATTTTGGAATTAAGTAGAGGGGGAATTGTACTATCCGAGTAGCGAAAACAAAGACGCTGATCAGCTTCACAGTTACTGGGAAGCTGATCTGCGCCTTTGTTTTCGCCTAGACAGATTGTTGGTTATCCCATGAGGCGGCTCATTTTTGGCAGTCTGGAATGCAGTTTTTGTTAAAAATTACATGTTCTGGATTGCCGCTCATACATTGTGAACATGAACTGCAGAGATCATTGTTATGTTTTCACAACCTTTAAACCAGAGGACCAATGGTCCTGTAAACGCTCACCTGAGACCTGAGATATATACATGTACCATTAAACTTGTTAGACTAGAATGGTACAATGCATGTATATAACCCTAGGGCAGGGTCAGAATAACTCCTGGAGTCAATGTCTTTTTTCAAATCATAAAAATTCAGTCCATTTGCCAATTAACTGCAAGTTTTGTCCTTCAAATGACATTTTAACAATTTTCTCCACTCAAATGCATGGGTGATCTAAGTTGACCTTGCCGTGAAATAGGTCAAGGTCATCCCAGTGTCATGATTTATACAAATTTTGTAGACCTTCGTTCCCTAATGCTTCATGCCAAGTTTCAAAATCATAGGCCTTCTGGTTCTGAAGAAGAAGTTTTTTAAACATTTTTGCTATTTATAGCCATGGCGGCCATCTTGGTCATGTGACCTTGACCATTTATATATACTTTCATTTCCTCTTTCTAAGGATACTCCACATAAAGTTTGGCTTTGATTGGCATAGCAGTTTCTGAGAAAAAGCTGTTTGAATATTATGTCATCTACATGTATATAGCTCCGGTGCAGGGGCAGACAACCCCTGGGCCTAAAATATTTTCATAAGCATAAATCTTCTGTCCATTTGCTCATTCCTAGCAAGTTTTCTGCCATTACATGACATTTTCCTATTTTTTCCCATTCAAATGCATGGGCGACCTAAGTTGACCTTGCCGTAAAACAGGTCAAGGTCATCCCAGGGTCATGATTTATATAAACTTTGTAGAGCTCCATTCCCAGATGCTTCATACCAAGTTTCAAAATCACAGGCCTTCTGGTTCTGAAGAAGAAGATTTTTAAACGTTTTTGCTATTTATAGCCATGGCGGCCATCTTGGTCATGTGACCTTGACAATTTATACATACTTTCATTCCCTCTTCCTAAGGATGCTCCACAAAAAGTTTGGCTTTGATTGGCCTAGCGATTTCAGAGAAGAAGATGTTTCAATATTAAGGTCATATACACGTATATAGCTTCGGGGCAGGGGCAGACAACCCCCTGGGCCCAAAATATTTTCCTAAACATAAATCTTCTGTCCCTTTTCTCATTTCTAGCAAGTTTTCTGCCATTTAATTACATTTTCCTATTTTTTCCCATTCAAATGCATGGGAGACCTAAGTTGACCTTGCCGTAAAATAGGTCAAGGTCATCACAGGGTCATGATTTATATAAACTTTGTAGAGCTCCATTCCCAGATGCTTCTCACCAAGTTTCAAAATCATAGGCCTTCTGGTTCTTGAGAAGAAGATTTTAAAACATTTTTGCTATTTATAGCCCTGAAGGCCATCTTGGTCATGTGACCTTGACCATTTATATAAACTTTCATTCCCCCTTCCCAAGGATGCTCCACATGAAGTTTGGCTTTGTTTGGCCTAGCGGTTTCAGAGAAGATGTTTGAATATTATGGTCATATACATGTATATAGCCCCGGGGCAGGGGCAGACAACCCCCCAGGGGCTAAAATTTTCCATTAACATTAATCTTCTGTCCATTTGCCTATTCCCAGTAAGTTTTACTCATTAAATAGCATTTTACCATTTTTTCCCATTCAAATGCATTGGCGACCTAAGTTGACCTTGCCGTAAAATAGGTCAAGGCTATCATAGGGTCATGATTTATATAAACTATAATGGGCCCACGTCCCCGATGCTACATACCAAGTTTCGTGGAAATCGGCTCACTGGTTCTGGAGAAGAAGATTTTTTAAGGTTTTTGCTATTTATAGCCATGGTGGCCATCTTGGTCATGTGACCTGGACCATTTATATAAACTTTCGTTCCCCCTTCCTATGGATGCTCCACATGAAGTTTGGCTTTGATTGGCCAAGCGGTTTCAGAGGAGAACATCTTTGAAATTGTGAACGACGACGGACGCCGGAGAATGGGTATACTATAAGCTCACCTGTGAGCCTTCGGCTCAGGTGAGCTAACAATATATACACATAAAAACAAACATGAGAAAAAATGGCAAAATGCCTTTAAGAAAAAAAAAATGTTGAATTGGACACTGGAGCAGTCCAATAGATCTATCATGTTTTCTACTGCAGACAATTTCTAATGAGGTCCCACCCCCGTGGCTGACTATGAGCAGATATGGTCAACATCAGAGCTGATACTGGATTTAAAGTCCATGTCAATGTGGCATCTGACAGGAAAACATGTCCATGAAAAGTATACCACCTTCAACCCCACTTTTATGTAGAGAAACTGGGGTTTGCAGGGGTTTACCTATTTTTCTTATTTTTGCTCCAATAGATAGATTGTGGGTACTCGTATACCTACAATCTATGTTTTGAGCAAAAATAAGAAAAGTATAAAAAAAAATTCTGAAAATTTTCATTTTTACAATTTTAAAAATCTCTGTATATTGCATGGCCAAGTTTTTGTAGTGGGTTTGGAATCACAAGCCATATCAGCCTGTGAAACTACAGATAATCTACATACTACTTTAGTAAACCGTAATTGATGAAACTCTGATTAACCAAAACTTTTGTTTTTGAGAAGAAAGGGAAAAAAATTCTTCTGTTGTATTAAATGGCATATCACCCTAAATTAAGCTACTTAAATGTTCAGCATTTATGCATGTGTAATTTAAGCCTTTCATTGATAAAAAATATTTGAGTGAATTTTCATCAGCCAATCAGATTGTATTCCCTTGCCAGCCAATCTGTTATATTCCCTTGCCAGCCAATCAAATGTATTGCCTTGCAAGCCAATCAGACGTTTTCTCTCACCAGCCTCTCAGAAGCTCTGCACAATACAAAAAAAAAAGTGTGTTTTTTCTTCTTATCACTAGCCAATCAGTTGTATTCCTCATTGGCAGCCAATTTATTAGTATTTCACCTCAACAGCTAATCAGAAGTCTCCTTTCTTAATACCAGCCAATCAAAAGTCAGCTTTTTATCAATGACCAATCAAAAGTCTTCCTCATCACTAGCTTGACCAATCGGTGAAGGAGATTCAGGGTAAAAGTCAGCATCATCCCCAAGATGCACTACTTCTCCTCTCTCACTAATGTAAGATTGTTCAAAACTCTCCATTCCATAACTGAAATCGCTAACTCGTGACATACGACCTTTGTCAGGGGAATCAACTCTTTCAGCATTGTCATCCTTTTTCCCTTTGGGTATTACCTTCCCTTGTTTTTCCTCTTCATCGTCTTCAAAGGGAGACAAACTCCGGATTATCTCCCCTTCTGGCCCGCGTAAACTTTCAAAACTTTCCGAAACATCAAGATTTTTCTTATCTGGAATGTCTTTATCCTTCAAAACCTTTTCAACATTTTTCTCAATTTCATCAGTTTCATTGAAATGAATGTCGTCATCACCTGCTGTTTGAGTCGAATCAGCCGTAACGTCCACAGTAATATCCGGGTTAAAAACACCATTGGTTCTCTCTAGTATACGTTCATACAGGTCATCATGTCTGGCCTTTAAATTGTCATTGGAATCGTCGAGAAATGATGACATTGTTCCGTCATTTGAATTAAAGTACGATTTTCCACGTAAGTTCCCATTCATTCCTTTCCCAGATCCTGTAAAGCTTCCATTAATTTTGTTGTTTCCGGATATATCTCCAAGGAAGACCTGGGATTTTCCATTGGTTTTGGGAAAGTTGGCGTTCGAGTCTGCGTTGAACTTAGAAGAAGACTGTTGCTGTACGAATGGTGAGCCTTTTGCGTCTAGCCCCGCCATGGTGATCAGCTGACCAAGCCTAAAACAGGCAAAACAGTTATTTATAGAAAGATGTTATATTTTTAGCACCAAATTGTAAGCACTATTTATCATAAATTTAAAACAAAATGAAAAATTTGTTTGTGTTAGTGTAGACTAGCTACTAGTCTGAAAAGTAAGATTTGTTTTGCCTTTTTATACCCCCCGCAAAACGAAGTTTTAGGGGGGTATACTGTTTTCAGCCTGTCCGTCATTCCGTGATTCCGTGATTCCGTCAACATTTGGACATCTTTGCTGAATAACTTGAGTAGCTTTTGCTTGATTTGTTTCAAATTCATACCACACTTGCATCATCAGACAATACATGTGTGGTATGAATTTAGGGGCCAAAGGGTCAGTATTGCAAGAGTTATGGGACTTTTTAAGTCTTCCTATAACATGTTTGCCATAGTACTGAAAGTACATACTTTGTGAAATCAACTCCTCTTACAGCTTTCAATGTTTCCTTTTAATATTTTGCTGATATGTTTCAGATATATTCCAGATGTGCATGAACAATTGTCATGCTGAAAAAAGTCATTTTTGACAAATTTACAGCATTTTTAACTTAGCAAATTTTCTATAATTGCTTATATTCAATAATGGTTGGTAGTGCATACTTTGTGAAATCAACTCCTCCTAGGGCTTTCAGTATTTCTTTTCAGTACTTTGCAGACATGTTACAGACATATTGAAGATGTGCATGAAGAATTATATTGCTGAAAAAATAATTTTTGACAAATTTACAGCATTTTTTAACTTAGCCATTTTTCGACTATTGCTTACATACAATAATTGTTGGAAGTGCATACTTTGTGAAATCAACTCCTCCTAGGGCTTTCATTGTTTCTTTTTAATTCTTTGCAGATTTGTTCAAGATATATTGAAGATGTGCATGGAAAATTTTTATGCTGAAAATTTTAGTTTTGACAAATTTACAGCTTTTTAAACTTAGCCAATTTTGACCATTTCTGCTTATATTCAATTATGGTTGATAGTACATACTTTGAGAAATCCAACTACTCCTGGGTCTTTCAGTAATTCTTTTCAATACTTTGCAGACATGTTACACACATATTGAAGATGTGCATAAAGAATTTTATTGGTGAAAAAAAAAAAAATGACAAATTTACAGCATTTTTCAACTTAGACATTTTTCAACCATCGCTAATATACAATACGGCTGGTAGTGCATACTTTATGAAATCAAGTCCTCCTAATGCTTTCATTGTTTCATTTGAATTCTTTGCACACTTGTTCCAGATATATTTCAGATGTGCATGAAGAATTCTTATGCTGAATAATTTAATTTTGACAAATTTACAGCTTTTTTTAGCATAGCCAATTTTTGACCATTTCTCATGAATGATCAACAGTGTACAGTGAAATAGACAATAATTTTACTCCCTGAGCTTTCAGTATATTATTTAATACCTTACAGACATGAGTCAGACATACGGAGGATTTTCATGAAAGATTATAATGCTGAAAAGATATTTTTGACAAATTTTCTGCATGTTTGACTTAAAGGAAGTTATTGGCCTTTGATAATTTTGCGGGGGGTATACTGAAAGCCTTGCTTGCAGCCAATTTCTAGTTGTAAGTTTAAATTGTCTTTTCTTGAAAGTTAGAGCACCAAATATTTTCTGATGAGCATATCTTGGCTAGATTTATCGAGACAGAGGAGTAGACTTATACCCAAATGATGTACATTTTATATAAAAAAATTTTACCATTGTAGATTTATCATTTTAACGCCTAGTGGCAAGGCTAGTGTTAGTGCTTTATGGAAAAGGTATTATCCGCATGGTCAGTTATCCTAAGCACACTGTTCCTAGGCAAGCCTCTCACTACCAGCCTCCACAGGTAGGTTATCACGTACATGTACCTAGCCCATAAAGCTCAATCTGATATGGCTGATGTGCATTGTTGGTTGTAGAAATTTCAAACTTTTTCATGAAAAAATCCTCTTGTGAGAAATCTGCCTTCCACTTTAAGACCATTTTTTCTGACTTTTTGATGTAGTTAAATCATGTGATAGTGGTGTTTCATGTTTTACGTCACAACAACTAAGGTCATAAAAATTATTACCCTGCATCCCATAGTAGGTCCAAAAACTTGTGGAACTGTTTAAACAATGCTTTGAACAATACTCTTAAGACACTATCACTTTACTTTATAAGTCGGCTTAAAGCAGCATCATAAGAAATCCAGATTTTTGCTTATGCAAAAACAAAGGCGCAGATCAGCTGTACAGTTACTGCACAGCTGATCTGCGCCTTTGTTTTTGCAACTCGGATAGTACAATTCCTCTTCTTCTTCAATGTTCCAGCCTGCTTCTGTGACTGTACGGGTCAGTTTGTGTCACACCTGGTCGTAAACCCCGAAGACCGGCTTTCTCGGTCGAGGCTCATATCTTCATGGTTTACGTCACATTCAACAACTAAGGTCATATGAGAACTTACCACCCCACATTTCTTGTGTCCAGAAATTCACAAGACTGACTGAACGATGCTTTGAACAATACGCTTATGACACTATCACTATACAAAATCACTTGATACTGGCATTTCGTTACATCCTACTCAACAATTTAGTTAATATGAATTCTTACCCCGCATCTTTTTGTGTGGAAAATGATAGGAAAATTATTTTCATGTCAAAATTAGTAGGAATTACTACCAACAACTAAGGTTATATGAAGACTTACCCTGCATCCCTTAGTAGATCCAGAAACTCATGAAACTGTTTGAATGATGCCTCTATACTCTTAAAACACTATCACTATACTATATGAGCCGCATCATGAGAAAACCGGATTTTTGCATATGCAATAAGAGCTGTCGCAAGACAGCGTAGCTCGCCTGACTTGTGCTTTGCCACTAAACTTATCAACTTATCAAAATCTTTGACCCATGACCTTGACCTCAAGGTTGCTCAGGTGGGTTGTGATGGTACAGCATAAAATTTCAGACCAATATCCACAAACATGCAAAGTTTCAACTTGATCCATCAACATAGAGATATATAGACTTCAAAAATCTTTAACCCAAAACTTTAACCAAAAATTTCTAAGGCCATGACTTTGACCTCAAGTTCACCCAGGGTGGGTCATAATGGTACAGTATAAAACTTCAGACCAATATATACCAACATGCAAAGTATCAACTTGATTAATGTACATGTTCAAGAGATATAGACTTCTAAAAACTTTAAACAAAAACTTTAACAAAAAAATTCTAAGTCTGTGACCTTGACCTCAAGGTCACCAAGGGTGGGTCATGATGGTATTGCATAAAACTTCAGACCAATATCTACCGACATGCAAAGTATCAACTTGATCCATCAACATGTTCAAGAGATATAGACTTCTAAAAACTTTAATGAAAAAGTCACAAGAGCGCGAAATATAGGTCAAGGTCACAAGATCAATGTGGGTGCAAATTCAGGACATCGAGGAGAAGCCATATGCAAGGTTTGATGGTTGTAGGCTTTATAGTTGATGAGATATTAAGGGTTGGCTTAAAAAATGACAAAGTCAATGGAGCATGAAATATAGGTCAAGGTCAGTAGGTCAATGTGGGTGCCAAGTTGGGACATCGAGGAGAAGCCATATGCAAGGTTTGATGGTTGTAGGCTTTATAGTTGATGAGATATTAAGGGTTGGCTTCAACTAGAAATTGGCTGCAAGCAAGGCTTTCAGTATACCCCCCGCAAAATTATCTGAAGCTGGCCAATAACTTCCTAACTCAAACATGCAGAAAATTTGTCAAAGATATCTTTTCAGCATTATAATCCTTCATGTGCATCCCCAGTATGCCAGTCACATCTATAAGATATTAAAAGAATATATTGAAAGCTTGAGGTTGATTTCACTGTATGTACTATGATCACTGTTTATCATGAGAAATGGTAGAAATTGGCTAAGTTAAATAAAAGCTGTAAATTTGTCAAAAATTAAATTTTCAGCATGAAAATTATTCATGCACATCTAAAATATATATCTGGAACAAATCTACAAAGAATTTAAAAGAAACACTGAAAGCCCTAGGAGGAGTTTATTTCACAAAGTATGCACTACCAACCATTATTGTATATAAGCAATGGTCAAGAAATGGCTATGTTGAAAAATGATGTAAATTTGTCAAATATCACTTTTTCAGTATTATAATTATTCATGCACATCTTCAATATGTGTGGAACATGTCTGCAAAGTATTGAAAAGAAATACTGAAAGCCCTAGGAGGAGTTGATTTCACAAACCATTATTGTATATAAGCAATGGTCAAAAAATGGCTATGTTAAAAAATGCTGTAAATTTGTCAAAAATTAATTTTTCAGTATTATAATTCTTCATGCACATCTTCAATATGTGAGGAACATGCCTGCAAAGTATTGAAAAGAAATACTGAAAGCCCTTGGAGGAGTTGATTTCACAAAGTATGCACTACCAACCATTACTGTATATAAGCAATGGTCAAAAAATGACTATGTTGAAAAATGCTGTAAATTTGTCAAAAATTATTTTTTCAGCACTATAATGCTTCATACACATCTTCAATATGTGCGGAACATGTCTGCAAAGTATTGAAAAGAAATACTGAAAACCCTAGGAGGAGTTGATTTCACAAAATATGCACTACAAACCATTATTGTATAAGCAATGGTCAAAAATAGCTATGTTAAAAAATGCTGTAAATTTGTGAAAAATTATTTTTTCAGCATCATAATTCTTCATGCACATCTTCAATATGTGTGGAACATGTCTGCAAAGTATTGAAAAGAAATACTGAAAGCCGTAGGAGGAGTTGATTTCACAAACTATGAACTACCAACCATTATTGTATATAAGCAATGGTCAAAAAATGGCTATGTTAAAAAATGCTGTAAATTTGTCAAAAATTATTTTTTCAGCATTATAATTCTTCATGCACATCTTCAATATGTGTGGAACATGTCTGCAAAGTATTGAAAAGAAATACTGAAAGCCCTAGGAGGAGTTGATTTCACAAACTATGAACTACCAACCATTATTGTATATAAGCAATGATCAAGAAATGGCTATGTTGAAAAATGCTGTAAATTTGTCAAAAATTATTTTTTCAGCATTATAATTCTTCATGCACATCTTCAATATGTGTGGAACATGTCTGCAAAGTATTGAAAAGAAATACTGAAAGCCCTAAAAGGAGTTGATTTCACAAACTATGCAGTACCAACCATTATTGAATATGGCAATTATCGAAAATTGGCTAAGTTCAAAATGCTGTAATTTTGTCAAAATTCATTTTTTCAGCATAATACTTCTTCATGCATATCTTCAATATATCTGGCACATATCTGCAAAGTATCAAAAGAGAATATTGAAAGCTGTAGGAGGAGTTGATTTCACAAAGTATGCACTATTAGCACTATGGCAAACATTCTATGTATAAGTTTAAAAAGTCCCATAACTCTTGCAAAACTGACCCTTTGGCCCCTAAATTCATATCACACATGTGTTGTCTAATGGTGCAGGTGTGTTGAAAATTTGAAGAACATCGGGCAACTAGAAATTGGCTGCAAGCAAGGCTTTCAGTATACCCCCCGCAAAATTATCTGAAGCTGGCCAATAACTTCTTAAGTCAAACATGCAGAAAATTTGTCAAAGATATCTTTTCAGCATTATAATCCTTCATGTACATCCCCAGTATGCCAGTCACATCTATAAGATATTAAAAGAATATATTGAAAGCTTGAGGTTGATTTCACTGTATGCACTATGATCATTGTTTATCATGAGAAATGGTAAAAATTGGCTAAGTTAAATAAAAGCTGCAAGTTTGTCAAAAATTAAATTTTCAGCATGAAGATTATTCATGCACATCTAAAATATATCTGGAACAAATCTACAAAGAATCTAAAAGAAACATTGAAAGCCCTAACAGGAGGAGTTGATTTCACAAAGTATGCACTACCAACCATTATTGTATATAAGCAATGGTCAAGAAATGGCTATGTTGAAAAATGATGTAAATTTGTCAAATATCACTTTTTCAGTATTATAATTATTCATGCACATCTTTAATATGTGTGGAACATGTCTGCAAAGTATTGAAAAGAAATACTGAAAGCCCTAGGAGGAGTTGATTTCACAAACCATCATTGTATATAAGCAATGGTCAAAAAATGGCTATGTTAAAAAATGCTGTAAATTTGTCAAAAATTAATTTTTCAGTATTATAATTCTTCATGCACATCTTCAATATGTGAGGAAGATGTCTGCAAAGTATCAAAAAGAAATACTGAAAGCCCTTAGAAGAGTTGATTTCACAAAATGTGCACTACCAACCATTTTTGTATATAAGCAATGGTCAAAAAATGGCTATGTTGAAAAATGCTGTAAATTTGTCAAAAATTATTTTTTCAGCATTATAATTCTTCATGCACATCTTCAATATGTGTGGAACATGTCTGCAAAGTATTAAAAAGAAATACTGAAAGCCCTAGGAGGAGTTGATTTCACAAAATATACACTACCAACCATTATTGTTTAAGCAATGGTCAAAAAATGGCTATGTTAAAAAATGCTGTAAATTTGTCAAAAATTATTTTTTCAGCATTATAATTCTTCATGCACATCTTCAATATGTGTGGAACATGTCTGCAAAATATTGAAAAGAAATACTGAAAGCCCTAGGAGAAGTTGATTTCACAAACTATGAACTACCAATCATTATTGTATATAAGCAATGGTCAAAAAATGGCTATGTTGAAAAATGCTGTAAATTTGTCAAAAATTATTTTTTCAGCATTATAATTCTTCATGCACATCTTCAATATGTGTGGAACATGTCTGCAAAGTATTGAAAAGAAATACTGAAAGCCCTAGGAGGAGTTGATTTCACAAACTATGCAGTACCAACCATTATTGAATATGGCAATTATCGAAAATTGGCTAAGTTCAAAATGCTGTAAATTTGTCAAAATTCATTTTTTCAGCATAATACTTCTTCATGCATATCTTCAATATCTCTGGCACATATCTGCAAAGTATCAAAAGAGAATATTGAAAGCTGCAGGAGGAGTTGATTTCACAAAGTATGCACTATTAGCACTATGGCAAACATTATGTATAGGTTTAAAAAGTCCCATAACTCTTGCAAAACTGACCCTTTGGCCCCTAAATTCATACCACACATGTGTTGTCTTATGGTGCAGGTGTGTTGAAAATATAAAGAACATTGGGCAAAAACTACTTAAGTTATTCAGCAAAGATGTCAAAATGTTGACGGAATGACGGAATCACGGAATCACAGAGTCACGGAATCACGGAATTACGGACAGATTGAAAACAGTATACCCCCCTAAAACTTCGTTTTGCGGGGGGTATAAAAACTACTTAAGTTATTCAGCAAAGATGTCAAAATGTTGACGGAATCACGGACAGACTGAAAACAGTATACCCCCCTAAAACTTCGTTTTGCGGGGGGTATAAAAATGACAAAGTCACTAGAGCACGAAATATAGGTCAAGGTCACTAGGTAAATGTGGGTGCCGAGTCGGGACAACGAGGAGAAGTCATATGTAAGGTTTGACAGTTCTAGGCTTTACAGTTGATGAGAAACTAACACAGCATCTGAGCATTGTACAAAGGTGTTCTAGAAATTGACCTCTAGCCCCGCCCCCAGGCATGACCCCACGGGTCCCTTCACACTAAATCATAGAGGACCCCCATATGCAACAATGTTCCAAATATGAATGATTTCTGGTCAGTGACTATCAAGATATAACAATTTTAAAAACTTTAACCGAAAGTGTGACGCGGACGTACACGTAAACGTAAACGTAAACGGATACGACCGAGGTGACAACAATAGCTCTGTGCACATCGTGCAGGCGAGCTAAAAACAAATGTGTAGATCAGCTGTGCAGTAGCTGCACAGCTGATCAGCTCCTTTGTTTTCGATACTCTGAGAGTACAATTCCTGCTCCACCTCTAACCAGTTTCAAAATTCTTACTTTCTTCTGAGACTGAACAGGCAGATTTGTGTCAGACTTGGTCGGAAACCCCGAAGACCGGTTTTCTCGTGTCGCGGCTCATGTAGCAGTGTTTTTTCATGTTATATGTCCCCCTCAACTATTATGCTCATACTTACCCTGCATCCCTTAGTAGGTCCAGAAACTCATGAAACTGTTTGAACGACGCCTCTATACTCTCCAAGACACTGTCATCATCTAGTATGCTGCCCTTTGTTCTCTTTAGACGACTGTTTTCTTCCCGAACCTTCTTGTTGTCAAGTGTGAGCTATAGAAAATAGGAAAAAGACACGTCATGAAGAAAGCCTGGCCCAAAAGGTTATAAAACTTTTTTCATGCTCAGCTCGGCTGTCAGAGATTAAAATTTATCCTGCTCATAAATTTGGTATATAACATTTGCCAACAATTGTTGGCATTTAAACATTTTTTAGCAGGGTAAATTACAGACCTGAGGCTTTGGCATTCTAATACTAAAATTTCAACATATTTGGGCTATTTTGTTATTTATGAGCACATTTAATTTTATGCTCTGCTGAGTAAGAGTTGAGCATGAAGAAAGTTTTATAACCTCTGGACCTCATACAAAGCAGGGTTGTTTTTCAGTCATGTTCCGGACAGAGCCACCACTTCCTGGGTCTTGACCAGTAGTAGTACTGGACTACTACTAAGGAATATGGATAGTACAAGTAGAGGTGGGTATCAAACCAAGGACCTCTCACACTTGAGTCCTGCGCTCTACCACCAAGCCACCAGACTGCCTTGACTTCTATAGAGCAGAGACTGAAGTATGCGGACATAAAAGGGTGCCAGTCTAAAGTTACAACTTGTGCCTTTATTTTTTGCTAAATGCATTCAAATAGGTTTGCATAGTTAGTAGATTGGTTTCATGTTTTATGTTAAACTCAACAGTTAATGTCAAATGGAGTCAAGAGTTTCTGCCTAGGATCGAAAACACAACACCTGGTCCCGAGGTTATAAAACTCAGCTCAGCTGAGCATGAAATTTCAACTGCTCATAAATGTTGAAATATTCAAAATTAGTGGAAAATTCAGGTTCCGTACTCAACAACTAGTAATTTATCCTGCTCATAAATGTTAAAATGCCAACAATTGTTGGCATTTTAACATTTATGAGCAGGATAAATTTTAGTCTCAGCTGAGCTGAGCATGAAAAAAGTTTTATAACCTCAGGGCCAGGTTACAAGGTTTATCTGCTATGCCTTCGTCATTTGAGGCTTCTAACAAAAAAGAAAAAGAAAACTCAATAACAAATCAGACAGTTTTCCTTTCTGAAAAACAAGCCTAGGGCAATACCTCAACCACTCTTTGTTCGGCTTTATGTCGTGCTAATCTTTCTTCTTGCATCTGTCTTCTTAATTGTTGTACCTCAATCTGAAATTAAAGGTTTTTGAAAATTAGTATTTTTATGTTTAACTATCAAATGAAAGCATTTGGAGATGGAGCCTCAATTGTAGGTTTTTAGACGCCACAACTGTTTAATCCGATTTATACCTTGCCAATCTTCATGTCATGTTGGACAGTCATATAATTGAGCCACCTCATGGGAAAACCAACAATCTGCATTGGCAAAAACAAAGACGCAGATCAGCGCCTTTGTTTTCGCTACATGGATAGTACAATCCCTCTTTTTCTTAAATCCGAAATTTCAAGCTTCTAGCCATCTTCTGTGCTTGTACAGCCCAGTTTGTGTCGGACCTGTTCGGAAACCATATTGTTGGTTTTCCCATGAGGTGGCTCATATGTTACTTATTAAGGTTAATCTGACAACATTTTTTGTTTTGTTTGCTTGACATGTACTTGCAGCTTTAAGTGTATGGAAAACAGTTGAGCCGCGTCATGAGAAAACCAGATTTTTGCCTATTTAAATCAAAGGCACAGATCGACTGTGCAGTAATCGACTGTGCAGTAACTGCACAGTACATCAGTGCTTAAGTGTTTTCTCTACGTGGATAGCCCAATCACTCTTTTTTTTCTTCAATCCGAAATTCAAAGCTTCTAGCCTTCTTCTGTGACTGTATAGGCCCGTTTGTGTCAGAACTAGTCTGAACCCACGAAGACCGATTTTCTCGTGTCGCGATTCAGTCATATCGGCACGGAGCCATCACTTCCTGGATTTTAACCTGTACTCTGGGGAGTTAACAAGTCTTGCCCAAGTACGGTCCTGCCAGTGGGGATCAAACCCTGGACCTCTCGATTCAGAGTCTGATGCTTTACCCCTACGCCACCATGCTCCCCCCTGACTAGGTTTGGAATCCGGTTGTTTACTTAACTCATTTAAGCCTGGCGCCCCTTTTGTGGGACATAGGCAAACAGCATAGCCCCAGATGTGACGCCGCAGAACTCGGCATCCCATCTGTGGCTATTCTGTTTGCTTAGAGAATTTTTATCGAAAAATTGAATGAAATTTAAAAATCACACCTGAAATCACAAACTGAAGTGGACTCACCCAAATGATAATGATGGGAAAATCCATTTGTCATATTTGGGTTAAGACTCTCATAGACCTACCCTGAGGTTCTTTTGACTATTCACGTGTGTAGACAGAGCACTATCATCAAGCTTCAACTTCTGAAGTTCCCCAATTGTATCCTCTTCTTCATCCTCACTCCCCTCACTACCCTCCATCGTCACTGTTACGCCTGACTGGTTTGGGGTGCCATGTGGGGAAAGATTTTCACTGTTTTCTAAAAGACTGCTTTGACCTGGGATGTGTTCTGGTGGATAACCTCTGCAAAAGTGTAAAACTAAGTTTACTTTTCTATGAATATATATTCACCAAATGCACCCTAGGTTAAAGGTTCATCAGAAAACAAACTAAGGTGCCATAGTGGAGAGATTTTTTTTTTATAGTTTTCTGAAGTAACCCAATTGTAGTCTCAACTTCATATTGGGAAATTTGCCTGAATTACTATGATTTGATCTGACCTCCAAACAGAATCAATTTAATTACCCAATGATTTACTGCATAAGCTTATCTATTTCTAAAACACTGTTTTTTGTTTTGTTTTTACTTGCACAACTTTGGATGCAGACACTAGACTCAGGCTCCCAACTGATGGTTTTATCCATTCTGATTGTCAGATTTTACCCATATCTGTTCACTCGTGCAGCATTTCTCCATGGCATTCCAGAGCTACTGGGTATTATACACTTAGATCCCATTGTTTTTTTTCTCTTTTCAAACTCCATGGCATCCCAATCATATCCCTCTGAACTAGTGTGTTTATTACCCTAAGAATCCATGCGTTTTACCATTTCAGAACTTCTAGGTTTTACCTGTATCTGTTTGCTCTTGCAGGATTCTTCGAGACCCAGCATTTACCCCTCTGAACTACTGGGTTTTATACTCTCAGAGCCTATGGATTTTTAACATTTACACTCTTTAACTGATGGGTTTCGCCTGTAACTGTTTGTTCTAGCAGTTCTCAATATCATTCCTGGTCTAGCTTTTATCCCCTCTGAACTTTTCTGTTCTACCACCTCAGTGTATTTGGTTACTACTAGGTTTTACCTGTATCTGTTAGCTCTGGCAGCAGTCCTCCATGGCATTCCAGGCCCAGCTTTTACTCCCTCAGAGCTGATAGGTTTCATCTTTCTGGACACTCCAATGGACTCGGCTGATCTGGTTCTCCTCCTAGCTGCACCAGCTGTAATCTGTAAGAAATAATGAAAACGGTTTGTTGGTTGGTTGGTTGCATGTTTAATATCCCACTCAACAGCTAGAGGTTATATTGAGAAAGTAGCCTATATTTAAGCCTCAACCAGAAGACTGGAGAAGTCATGGATTGAACCCGTGACCCCTGGTTAACAATAAGCCAATAAGGCTTCAGTGACATACTGGAGAAATAAATGAGGTGACTGAGAATGAACAATGCACATGAGTGAATATCTGTTCGGGAACAACTTCACTGATCAGAATGATCTGTAGCAAGTTGTTCCCAGATATGTATATGTATGCTAGAACCTTATATTGATTTTATCTGTGTTGGTTGTTCTCTGTCACTTTCATTGTCTATTGACCATTTTTGCATTATCGGCTGATTTCCAGCTTCCAAATAATCAATATTGGAAATACAGGTAACCAGAACCACCCTGACCTTGAGGTCAGGGTGGTTCTGGTTACCTGTATTTCCAATATTGATTTTTGTGTGCTGGAAACCAGCCGATAAAAAAAAAAATGCAAAAATGGTGAATGCATAACTGTATGAGGTGCAAAAGCAAGATGCTATAAACCAGATGAGATACAGAATTGTTCATTTATTGCATTCCATATATTATTTGATAGCTTTACAAGGCTGAGAAATGTGTGCTTAAAAGAAAGATATCTTGTTCTTTTGAAAAGTTATGCCCCCACACCAGGCACATAAGAGAAAAACCAAGTTCTGCTTGTGTGTGTGCCAGGTTGTTTTTCTCTGGGTTCTCCCAATTTCGCCCACCTACTGATTCCCTGTCTCATATGACCTCAGTTAAATAATCTTGAAAGAGACATACATACACATGAATAAAATAAAAAAAAAGGAATGTGCACAGGGCCCTTAAATTAGAATAATTAATATGGTAGTAGAAATTGCTACAATACCCTGATAGTTGTTTTGCGTCCAAAACTGCTGTTGAGAGTCTTGGTCCTTTTCTTTGGTGTCCTTCCTTTGCCTTCAGCAGTTTCTTCTGCTTTGATCCATTTATACTGGAAAATAGATAACAATTAACATAGAAATGGAAATGTGAATATTTGTGAAACTTTTTACAAAAGTACGGTACTTGTCCCTTAATAATCTACTCAAATCGAAAAGTCTATAGTGTGTCTATATAGTCTATAGTGTCTATTGTTGACTCATTCTAACCTATTTATGAATCAAATTAAACTGATTTTCCAGTACAATTTCTTTCTTTGAAAGCAGGGGCGGATCTAGGATTTCTGAAAGGGGGGTTCAAATTCACCAAGAGGGGGTTCGTTTTTAACATTTTACCTGATTTTTTACAAATTTCTCCATGAAATTGAAATAATTTGGTTCCAGGGGGCGTTCAAGTGAACCACCCGAACCCCCTCTAACTCCGCAACTGGAAAGATACATATATGATGTGACAATCCATTTTTTTTTTTCAATTTCATTTCATTTTTTGTCTTGTGACAGTGTTACAATCTTGTTACAATCATCAGGAAAACATGTCTGTGCAATAAACACCCCCTTAAACCCCACTTTTATATAGAAAAACTGGGGTTTGCAGGGGTATACCTATTTTTCTTATTTTTGCTCCAAAACATAGATTATGGGTACTCGTTAGAACCGAGGCGGTTCTAACGTGTACCCACAATCTATGTTTTGAGCAAAAATAAGAAAAATATCAAAGATTTTCTAATGAAATTTTCAATTTTTACAGTAGAAAAAATCTCTGTATATTGCATGGGCCAGTTTTCGTAATGCTACTACATGTATATTTCTTTTGGTGGTTGAACAAGAAATGTACTACAACTTCTTCAGGCTCACAAGTTTTTTGTCTGTGAAATGAATGCACCCTTATACACCATTTTTTGTTGTAAAACTGGCGTTTAAAGGGGCATATACCGGTAGACAATTGTTCTTATTTTTTGATCCGAAACATAGATTGTGGGTACTTGTTAGAACCACCTCTGCGGGGCGGGTTAGAACCACCTCTGCGGGGCGCTTCTAACATGTACCCACAATCAATGTTTTTGTGAAAAATAAAAAAAAATCAAAATTTGTCAAAATGAAATTTTCAATTTTTACACCTGAAAAATATCTGCATATAGCATGGACAAGTTTTTCTCATTACAAAAACTTGCCCATGCAATATACAGAGATTTTTTAAGCTTTAAAATTGAAAAATTTCAGCTAAAAAAATTTGATATTTTTCTTATTTTTGCTCAAAACATAGATTGTGGGTACACGTTAGAACCGCCTCGATGAGGCGGTTCTAACAAGTACCCACAATCTTAAGAAAAATAGGTATACCCCTACATACCCCAGTTTTACTATATAAAAATGGGGTTTAAGGGGGTATTCATTGCACGGACATGTTTTTCTGATGTTACTGCAATCCCTGCAATGTTAAATACCCACCTCTGTATCTTGCCCATTACAATTGATCATTAGTTGTTCCATTATAGCATGTACCAAGTCACGATCTGAAACGAAATGTTTTTTTAAGTTAAATCAAATTTATTCTCCATGAACATCAGAAAAATTATACTCATTGCTTATATTGCTTCATTTCTCAATATCGCTTTTTGAAAAATGATCAATACGATCACATTTAAAGCAAATAGGGAAGTTTGTCCAAACAGCGGAAGGGCATCGATGGCATTATGACATTTACAACGTCCAATCACACTGGTGAGAACCATAGTTTTATATGACGTCAATATTGATCATGTGACATCGCATTCATGAAACTATTTTGCATTTCAGTTCTGTAGATTCGTTAAGACTTTGCATCAGAAATGTAAATATTTCATTATAAACAGACCAATGCAAACTATGGTAAGACTTTTATCAGTCTGATTTGTTAATATTTTGTATAATATTAATGTTAACAGCACACCCTAAAGAAAACAAAACTCAATGCCATTCACATTATGAAGCTTGTTAGATTTATAATTACATTCATTCAAAGCAGTATCAGTGTATGTTAAATGAGCCGCATAATGAGAAAACTTGATTTCTGCCTATGCAAAAGCAAAGACGCAGATAAAGTATCAAGTGTGAAGTAACTGCACAGCCAATCAGTGTCTGCACTTTTGTTTTCGCTACACAGACCAAAATTTCAAGCTTCTAGATTTCTTCTGTAACTGTACAGGCAAGTTTGTGTCCGAGTTGGTCACAAGTCCCAAAGACCAGTTTTCTAACATCCCAGCTCAATCGGCAACAATTAAAGACACTCATTTTTTTTTCAAGCATCTTGTTGCATTATTTTGTTGCAATCAATTTTATCAAGTTTAACATGACAGTTTTGCAACTCCATTTCACTGATGGCCCAAAATTTAAGAAAATGTGAGGTCTTTCTCTAACTAATGTTTCATCACACAATAATTTTTCATCCTCGCTGAGGTGGTTGTTACCAAACGAGTACTCACAATCCATGTTTTGAGCAAAAGAATAAGAAAGTATCATAATTTTACAGTGGAAAATTACCATTTTTTACAGATGAAGAAATTACTTTCATTTTGAAAACTTTCCCATGCAATATACAGAAACGATTTTCGCATGTAAAAATGCAAATTTTCAGTAGAAATTTTTTTTATATTTTTCTTATTTTTGCTCAAAACATAGATTGTGGGTACACGTAAGAACCGTCTCAGCAAGGAAGTTCTTACAAGTACCCAAAATTTATGTTTTGAAGCAAAAATAAGAAAAAATAGGTATAACCCTGCAAACCCCAGTTTCTCTATATAAAAGTGTGGTTCAAGGGGGTATACTTTCCATGGACATGTTTTCCTGATGGTATTGCATGGGTATGTTTTTGTTATGTTTGCAAAACATCTAGCCCTACCTTTTGCAGTTAAAAACCCCTACATTATTATTTATCCAACCTAAAAGTTAAGGAAAAGCTAATTTTGGCAGCAAAAAACACAAGATGCTGTTAGAGTCAACATTTCAAACACTTATCAGAAATACATAACCTATATTCAAATCTTAACATATGAGCCGCTGCGTGGGAAAACCAAAACTCTGGGTTTCCGACCAAGTCTGACACTAACCAGCCTGTACAGTCACAAAAGCAGGGTAGTAAGTTGAAATTTTGATATAAGTAGAAGAGGAGTTGTACTACCAGTATAGCGAAAACAAAGGTGCTGATCAGCTGTGCAGTTACTGCACAGCTGATCTGCGACTTTGTTTTCGCCTATGCATGATCTTGGTTTTCTTATGTGGCGGCTCATATTCCAATTCATTCAAATATTATCAAAGTCATTAAATATCAATATATTGGGTCAGCACTTAACAAAAAGATCAAAAATGATAATATGCTTGTTTTATTTAAAGCAACCATTCTGATCTATCCGCCTTAGGATCTTACTTGCAAGCAGCACCATACTTTTTTCGCCATGTAATATAATTCATGCTTACACTTTTATGCTTTTTTACAAAGGCAATCAATTCAGTTGTCATACAAATAGTTAAGTTAAACACATCTCTTTGAGAAATAAGTGCATTTTGTAAATTACTTTTATAAGCTCTTTCTGAAGAGGCCATTTTGTGATGAACACGTCTAAAATTTAGTAGCAAAAGGTTTCATAGTCGGTGATAACTATTATAACTTGCATATTATGAAAAAAAAAGAAGATTTTTCTGTGCCACATTTCAATTAAAAGATATTAGCTATTCATGAAAAAAAAAAAAAAAGCAAGAACTCAGAATACCTCGAAGACTCCGATAAGCTTTTTCCATTTAGACATAATAAGGCACTCCTACTTTTTCCAAAATCCTATATCTTAAATTTCATTAAAAATAATTAGCAGGACGTTTTGTGAGTGAGTCCATCTTTAAAATCTAAAGTTACATTTTTTCACAACACATTACATCTGATGGCATGGTGCCAGATACTTTGTTGACAAATACTGATGTAAGATATTTACCATAAATAAACAAAATATTCACAGATACTCAGTTGTAGATTTGGATGATGTACAGGGGGTTTGCTTTAGCCCCCCCCCCCCCCTCTGAGCCTAAATTATTTTATTTTCATGAGGAAATTTTGGTACAAATGGATTAAACTAAGACAACAAACCCCCTTATTTGCTTATTTGTTTAAATTGAGTGCTTTACGTCATAGTCAACAGCGAAGGTCATGTCGGGACATTGCCTCCACTTTATGGGACTTTTACCCAAAATAAAGATGTCATGACAACTTTGTGAATACACCTGGACCTCTTTATAACACGAATCATTACAGCATGTTTTTGGATATAACACTGATCGTTTCTGGACTCCAAATTATCATTTTTAAACAAATTTTGCTGTATAGCTATACATTTTACTCTCGTTATAACACAGATTGTATACATGTAGCTAACACGGAAATTGGCTTGGACCCCAACAATAGTGTTATAAAGAGGTTGAGGTGTACTTCATTTCCAGACATTTTAGAATTCACAGTATTAAGATTATCACGCAAAAGCTCAGAATAACATCATACATGCATGAGCTAGATATTATTTTCCTATTCAGTTCAATGAGTATGCATGAAGTTGGATAAATCATGGATCAGCCAACAATTTATCAGTCATTGTCGGGACAGAGTAAAAGAGGATGTTACACTAGTGGTCATTTATATGAAACTTATTAAACAAGCTATGGTTAGTTTTAAAAATTTCAAATGAAATGACCACAAGTGTAAGATTCGTTTTATCATATGACTTTAAAAATGGAATTTTACCACCTTTAAAGTGGACAAATTTTCAATGACAAATGATATTGTTTTTATGGACATCCACAACGACTAAAAGTATTCCTGCGAAAGTGTTAATATAAGCGTGGTCATAACACTTTTTATCATATGATGTTAACCACTGCGTCATCATATAATAATACAAATTCTTAAAAGCCTCTGTAGAAGTTGGCTACTATGTGGGCAATACAATGGCCATTGATACAATTACTGACTTTTTTCTTTCAAACGATGGCATATCTCTGAGTGACTTTAGCTGTTGATGGGACGTAAAAACCTAATATAGTAACATGAGTTCTTAATCAATAATAATCATACAGATTAGATAAACACTGAGATTATAATTTATCATTAAATAATTCTTGCCACAAACATTTGAAATGACTTTCTTAACACAGGTAATCCAGAGACAACCAATGCGACTAAGAACATTTACAAACAAAGATGGAATTCATATAAGGTTGTAGGATACAAATAATTATCTGGGAACAACTTGTTACACATCAAAATGAGTTTGAAGTTGTTCCCAAAGAGGCATTTACTCCCTAATGTGGCATATATTGATTCCATCTGCATTGGTTAGCCTCAGTCATGTTGGTTGTCTCTGGACACACGGTGTGGTTTTATAAGCTGTAATTTTCATGCATGCTGCTGATGGGTTCTCGATGAAAAAACCCAAAATACCTACCTAACAATGGATTACTTTTCCTTTCTAGAATATAACAGTTAGTCTAATCATTCAGACATAAAAATAAAAGAATCTATTTTTTTTTTTTTTTTTTTTTTTTTAGATTCTTTTATTTTTGTTTTGCTTGTTCTTTGTGTCTATATTTGTGAATAAAATTTCGAGTGGCCTTAAAAATGGAAATTCCAATCCACAGTCTGATGCACAAACCACTGAGCTATTACCCTCCCAAAATACATGTAACTATAGCTAATGCAATGGTAGCATATTTAAGAATTCTCTATACATAACCCCAACCAACTAGACAAAAATCCACATGTAAAGCCTAAAACTGCAAACATTAACCCTAAGTAACAAAACAAGTACTTATTGGCCTAGAATAATACATGTTAAACATATCACACAGTTATATACTTCCACTTGAGCGACTTACTGGCAAATCCTATGGGTAAAAATCACAGAAATAATGGGTGTTTAAAGACAGACAGACAGACAGACAGACAGACAGACAGAGACACAGAAAGACAGACAGACAGAGAAACAGACAGACATACAGATATAGAAAGACAAGACACACAGACAGACAGATAGACAGAGAAACAGACAGACAGACAGATAGACAGACAGAGACAGAGAAACAGACAGACAGACAGATAGATAGAGACAGTCATACAGACAGATAGAGAGAAAGACAGACTTGTGGAATGTCAGAAAAGACCAAATGCAAAAATCACAGAAAATGAATCAGGTATGACAACAACTTAATAAAATCTTCTAACAATAAATGAGTTCTGTCACAAGAAAACCTTTCTTTGGGGTTACGTGCAGTTCCAACACAAAGCGCTCTGTACAGTCACAGAAGATTGCCAGAAGCTTGAAGCAGAAGGACTGTTCTTTCTCACCCATCAGACAAGCATATCCCTTTGTGTGCCTGTCTGAGATATTTCTGTCTCAGTACTAGTAGATTTTAGCTGTCTCAAAATGCCAATCATTTCTGCAGTTAGCCAATAGAAATGTACATCTTTATGTGTACTTCCATATAAGGAAATGATGAGCTAGGTGTCAACTGTCAGTGACAAAAATAACCCTGCAGGTGTTAATTTCAGGAAGTTTACAAGAGTAATTGTAGTCTGCTGCTTTGATAAAAATCTCAAAATTTAATTTTGTTGAGGATTTTCTGCACAAAACAAAATGCTGATTGAATATTTTTTGTAAGGTAAGTGCATATACAAAATTATTTTGATTTTTTTCACTGGTTAATTTGCATATTGTTTCATGTAAAAACAAAATGGCTGCCTGAACTGCATTTGAAGCCTATTCAGAGTCAAAATGGTATAAATTGATGGGTGAGAAAAATAATCAATGATGGTGTTTAGGCCTCAAAAAGGAAATCTCAGGCTCGTTTTCAACAGAGCCTCGGATGAGACTTGAAGAATCTGAAAACTTGCCTGAGATTTCCTTGTCTCGGCCTCAACCCCATCATAGATTCTTTTAATCTATGAATTGAAGACAATGGCACTAATCAGCACAGATCAGCTGTGCACTTATTGCACAGCTGATCTGTCTTTTTTGCAAATCTCGAGAAAAGGTTTTTCTCATGACATGGCTCATATAAAGCATTTAATAGATGAAAAGAATAATAATAATGAAGATCCATAAACAATCCTGAACAAACTACATGTGCATTAAATGTATTAAGGTGTGGTATATGGAGTTAAAAGTAATATGAGCTGCATCATGAGAAAACAAACATTTTGCATAAGCAAAAGCAAAGGCGCAAATCAGCTTCGCAGTAACTGCTAAGCTGATCAGAGTCTTTGTTTTCGCTACACGGATAGTACAATTCCTCCCCTATTCATACCCAAAATTTCAAGATACTAGCTATATTCTGTGAGTGTATAGGCCAGATTTTGTTGAACCTGGTTGGAAATCCTGAAGACCTGTTTTCTCTCATCGCCGCTCATATAAAGTTGTGGTGTAAGAAGGTAAAAATAATATGGTCAGGTAATCCTGGTTATAAGAAGCTACAAATTATGCACCATTCATTCTGAAACACACACCCACAATTAACCTGTTTATGACAAACTTTCCCATTGTTATCATTTAAGTGAGTCCACTTTCATTTTTGGGGACATTAGGCATGTTTTAAAATTTTTCTCTCATTTTTTGGTGAAATTCCTCTAGGCAAACAGAATAGCCCCAGACGGGACGCCGCATTCTGTTTGCCTAAGTCCCATAACAAGGACATGAGGCTTAAATAAGTTAAGAGGGCAAAGCCGAGACTATGATTTTTCGTTTCTAGTGGCCTGCTATTAGCCCCATATCCAAGCTTGAAGGGATGAATTGGAGGTTAAAACTACTCTTTGCTCTGCCCTTCGTAATGTAAAATTTCACTGGGGTTGGGATTCTATTGTTTAAACCCTACTATTTTCCTTACTTTGCAAGGACAATCATGCCCTACTTTTAGCCAAGGTATCCCATGAAGATGGGAGGGGGAGGTGGTTATGAATGACTGGCACATTATTGGAAGCATATAAACTCACCTATGAGAGGGTTTCTACGAACGTCCAACACAACCAGTGTAGTATTGTACTTTAGAACGTCAAGCAAAGCTTTGGCCCCAGTAGACGATATACCGTTGCCTTGCATATCAAGAGCTGTAAAAGCAAACAATAACTGAATAAATGAAAATAATAGCAAATACTATCAAAATATATGAAAATAACAGTCAAAATGTGTTTTACAGTAATGACACATCTATTAAAACATGTCCGCTACTAATGCGGCTTTCTGAAATGCACGAGAAACATCCAAAAATTTCTGATACCATGGAAACGAGGCCTGTGAAACCCCATTGATTTTAGCCAAAGGATACAAATATCTTGAAATGTGAAGTTTCATGAAGATCACATGCGGGAATCGAATAGTAATGTTTCCCTTTAAAGAGATATGCTTACAAAAATTTTGTTTTGTTTCAGATATAAAAGTTAGCCAACATTTCTACATTTTGCAATGGCTGTCTATGGTGGCCACCATTTTCTTAAGCTAGTCACATGACCAAAATTGAAAAGACAATTTTACAGCATCTGTCTAATTTGAAACACACGAAAAGCTTGCTTTAATTACTTAACTAAACTAATGTGTGTATGGAAATGACACTATGAAAATGTGACAACAACACAACAAATATCAAATGACCCATCTCAACATGACCTTACATGTAGCTGTTGGTGGGACATTAAATCCCAACCCAATTAACCTAATCTCCATTGATCGAGCTAAATCAAAAGCATACCTTTCAACCATAGATCATCTTTCAAAGCTTCAGCCAGTAGAACTGCCCCTTGGTCACCCATCATTGGATTATTGTTGATGGTGATTCTTCGTATACCCGGCATTCTGTCCAGATCAGGTCGACGATAGCGTAAACTGTCCCGCCAGGCTTCGTTATGTCTTCTCATTGCTTGATGCTGGTAAAGGAAAAATCGAAAATGACGAAACATTCAGCATTTGGTAATGCATTATTTGTAAATTGTCATTCTCCATATTTTATGCATTCTAAGTCTGGATGCCTATTGCGTAAACTGTCACGCCAAGCCTTGTTTATGACATCTCAGCAAATTCTTATTTGAATTGTTTATTTAAATAACTTTTTTCTTAACACGCTTTCAAGATATGCATCTTATTTTGAGTGTAGTTAAACATCATGACTTATCTTAGAAACATAGAAGGGGAAATAAATCTTACTTTGATCACTTTGGCTAGTGAGTCAGCTCCCTTCCATGATAAACTACAGCCTGTGAAGTTAACCGAGTTGATGGAGGCTGAATTCTTCATCCCCTTGCATAGAACTGAAACAAGATAATGAAGAATTAGCCATCATGATAAAAAGTCTGTGCAATGTACATGTATACTCCTTTATACCCCACTTTTATATGAGCCGTGACGCGAGAAAACAAGTCTTCATGGTTTCCGACCAGGTCTGAAACAAACTGACCAGTACAGTCACAGAAGCAGGTTAGAAGCTTGAAATTTCGGATTTAAGAAGAAGAAGAATTGTACTATCCGTGTAGCGAAAACAAAGGCGCTTATCAGCTTCGTAGTAACTGCAAAGCTGATCTTTGTTTTCGCATAGGAAAAAATCTGGTTTTCTCACAATGTGGCTCATATAGTAATTAAACTGACGTATACAGATTTAACCTATTTTCTTTCTTTTGATTCAAAAACATAGACTGAGTGTACTCATTTGAACTGCCTTGCCTATGCAGTTCTAATGTGTTCCCAAGATACAGCATGTATATGTTTTGGGAAAAACAAGAAAATTATCAAAATTTTTCAACTGAATTTTTTCAATTTTACAGCTTCAGAAAAATCAGTACATTACGAAAACATGCCCATGCAATATATAGATTTTTGTGAAGTTGTAAAAATTGAAAATTTTCAGAAGAAAATTTTTGATATTTCTCTTATTTTTGGTCAAAACACTGATTGTGGGTACACATTAGAACCGCCTCGCCAAGACGTTCTAAGAGTACCCACAACCTATGTTTTTGAGCAAAAATTAAAAACATAGCAATTATCACCAAGATAAAATCTTGTGATTAGGTTTTATGTAAAGGTGTGGTGGACAAGTAAGAAAGCCTGGAATGAGTTTTACAAGTATCTTTTAATAACTTCAAGTAGTGAATATGTTAAGATCTCATATATACATATATATAAATACCATAACTTAATAGATTAGGGAATTCTCGCTTGCTATGAGAAGTACCGAATAATATGAACAATATTCATATTTTAACATTAAAATATTTCAAGTACGTTTTTCATCATTAAGCAAATTCTGAACTTGTAACTATTAAAGTAATGTATTTATACAGTTTATTTAGAACATGTAACATTAATATTTATCATATTAAACATTCTTTAAGAAACTACATAAATTCAAAATTAAAGTGAAACCAAGAAATAAGTGCACTTACCTGGAATGAGTTTTACAAGTATCTTTTAATAACTTCAAGTAGTGAATATGTTAAGATACTTGTACCAGGCTAGATAGCCTTATATATAGTCCTCACTCCAGGAAAGCCATTTCTAATTTCAAGGAAGTGTATTCAAAATCATGTAATTGCTTATAATAGTTGGACAGTAGAGTCTAAGGTGATCAGCCTTGAGCTCTCTACCTGTCCCATCAATTTAAATATTTAGACATACATAATATATACATTTATACAATTAAAACAAGTAAAACACTATGTACAATAAATAATTCAAAGTCACTCTATTTCCTCTATTTCACCATCTTATCCTGGGATGTAGCATTTTTCACTGTTATAATATTCTGGAATGAGTTTTACAAGTATCTTTTAATAACTTCAAGTAGTGAATATGTTAAGATCTCATATATACATATATATAAATACCATAACTTAATAGATTAGGGAATTCTCGCTTGCTATGAGAAGTACCGAATAATATGAACAATATTCATATTTTAACATTAAAATATTTCAAGTACGTTTTTCATCATTAAGCAAATTCTGAACTTGTAACTATTAAAGTAATGTATTTATACAGTTTATTTAGAACATGTAACATTAATATTTATCATATTAAACATTCTTTAAGAAACTACATAAATTCAAAATTAAAGTGAAACCAAGAAATAAGTGCACTTACCTGGAATGAGTTTTACAAGTATCTTTTAATAACTTCAAGTAGTGAATATGTTAAGATACTTGTACCAGGCTAGATAGCCTTATATATAGTCCTCACTCCAGGAAAGCCATTTCTAATTTCAAGGAAGTGTATTCAAAATCATGTAATTGCTTATAATAGTTGGACAGTAGAGTCTAAGGTGATCAGCCTTGAGCTCTCTACCTGTCCCATCAATTTAAATATTTAGACATACATAATATATACATTTATACAATTAAAACAAGTAAAACACTATGTACAATAAATAATTCAAAGTCACTCTATTTCCTCTATTTCACCATCTTATCCCGGGATGTAGCATTTTTCACTGTTATAATATTCTGGAATGAGTTTTACAAGTATCTTTTAATAACTTCAAGTAGTGAATATGTTAAGATCTCATATATACATATATATAAATACCATAACTTAATAGATTAGGGAATTCTCGCTTGCTATGAGAAGTACCGAATAATATGAACAATATTCATATTTTAACATTAAAATATTTCAAGTACGTTTTTCATCATTAAGCAAATTCTGAACTTGTAACTATTAAAGTAATGTATTTATACAGTTTATTTAGAACATGTAACATTAATATTTATCATATTAAACATTCTTTAAGAAACTACATAAATTCAAAATTAAAGTGAAACCAAGAAATAAGTGCACTTACCTGGAATGAGTTTTACAAGTATCTTTTAATAACTTCAAGTAGTGAATATGTTAAGATACTTGTACCAGGCTAGATAGCCTTATATATAGTCCTCACTCCAGGAAAGCCATTTCTAATTTCAAGGAAGTGTATTCAAAATCATGTAATTGCTTATAATAGTTGGACAGTAGAGTCTAAGGTGATCAGCCTTGAGCTCTCTACCTGTCCCATCAATTTAAATATTTAGACATACATAATATATACATTTATACAATTAAAACAAGTAAAACACTATGTACAATAAATAATTCAAAGTCACTCTATTTCCTCTATTTCACCATCTTATCCCGGGATGTAGCATTTTTCACTGTTATACTATCCCCTCTATACCGCAGTTCTACTATAAGGGGGTATACATTACACAGACATGTTTTTCTGATGATGGACGTCTTACAGAGGCTGTTGTAGTTTGCATACCTGCCTATTTACATCATTTGCCACTTCACTGCATATTTGTGCAAATAAATAGCAACAAGTAATCAAAACAATGTAAATTCAGAAATTTTTGCATGACATTTTTAATGAAATTTCAGCGTTATTCACAAACTTTTGAATTCATGAAAAAATGCTTTCATTCTTGAATCCTTTGAGTAAGACTTTAATAGCGACATTTTTGAATTAGGGAGGAATAAGCAATTTTAAACTAGAAATTGGCTACAAGCAAGGCTTTCAGTATACCCCCGCAAAATTATCTGAAGCTGGCCAATAACTTCCTAAGTCAAACATGCAGAAAATTTGTCAAAGATATCTTTTCAGCATTATAATCCTTCATGTACATCCCCAGTATGCCATTCACATCTATAAGATATCAAAAGAATATATTGAAAGCTTGAGGTTGATTTCACTGTATGCACTATGATCATTGTTTATCATGAGAAATGGTAAAAATTGGCCAAGTTAAATAAAAGCTGTAAATTTGTCAAAAATTAAATTTTCAGCATGAAAATTATTCATGCACATCGATCTAAAATATATCTGGAACAAATCTACAAAGAATTTAAAAGAAACACTGAAAGCCCTAGGAGAAGTTGATTTCACAAAGTATGCACTACCAACCATTATTGTATAAAAGAAATGGTCAAAAAATGGCTATGTTGAAAAATGATGTAAATTTGCCAAATATCACTTTTTCAGTATTATAATTATTCATGCACATCTTCAATATGTGTGGAACATGTCTGCAAAGTATTGAAAAGAAATACTGAAAGCCCTAGGAGGAGTTGATTTCACAAACCATTATTGTATATAAGCAATGGTTAAAAAATGGCTATGTTAAAAAATGCTGTAAATTTGTCAAAAATTATTTTTTCAGTATTATAATTCTTCATGCACATCTTCAATATGTGAGGAACATGTCTGCAACGTATTGAAAAGAAACACTGAAAGCCCTTGGAGAAGTTGATTTCACAAAGTATGCACTACCAACCATTATTGTATATAAGCAATGGTCAAGAAATGGCTATGTTGAAAAATGCTGTAAATTTGTCAAAAATTATTTTTTCAGCATTATAATTCTTCATGCACATCTTCAATATGTGTGGAACATGTCTGCAAAGTATTGAAAAGAAATACTGAAAGCCCTAGGAGGAGTTGATTTCACAAAATATGCACTACCAACCATTGTTGTATAAGCAATGGTCAAAAAATGGGTTGGTATAAGCAATGGTCAAAAAATGGCTATGTTAAAAAATGCTGTAAAATTGTCAAAAATTATTTTTTCAGCATTATAATTCTTCATGCACATCTTCAATATGTGTGGAACATGTCTGCAAAGTATTGAAAAGAAATACTGAAAGCCCTAGGAGGAGTAAATTTCACAAACTATGAACTACCAACCGTTATTGTTTATAAGCAATGGTCAAGAAATGGCTATGTTGAAAAATAATGTAAATTTGTCAAAAATTATTTTTTCAGCATTATAATTCTTCATGCACAACTTCAATATGTGTGGAACATGTCTGCAAAGTATTGAAAAGAAATACTGAAAGCCCTAGGAGGAGTTGATTTCACAAACTATGCACTACCAACCATTATTGAATATGGCAATTATCGAAAATTGGCCAAGTTCAAAATGCTGTAAATTTGTCAAAATTCATTTTTTCAGCATAAAACTTCTTCATGCATATTCTCAATATATCTGGCACATATCTGCAAAGTATCAAAAGAGAATATTGAAAGCTGTAGGAGGAGTTGATTTCACAAAGTATGCACTATTAGCACTATGGCAAACATTCTATGTATAGGTTTAAAAAGTCCCGTAACTCTTGCAAAACTGACCCTTTGGCCCCTAAATTCATATCACACATGTGTTGTCTAATGGTGCAGGTGTGTTGAAAATTTGAAGAACATCGAGCAAAAAATACTTAAGTTATTCAGCAAAGATGTCAAAATGTTGACGGAATGACGGAATCACGGAATTACAGAATCACAGACAGGCTGAAAACAGTATACCCCCCTAAAATTTCGTTTTGCGGGGGGTATAATTAAGTGTTGTTGTTTTGTTTTTTTCCCCCTTGATTCAGTTTTACATCTCTTCAAATCAGTGGGTGGGGCTAAACTGGGAGAACCCTCTTAAAAAAACACCTTTCACACCCACGGGTTATTCTGGCTCAGAAATATCATGGGGGAAAATCACTCATTCACCCAAAATTGGTCAGATCTCAATATCACCTAGCCAATTCAATGAGATTTTAAGGCAAATAAAATGAGCCAATCTCTAACAATCTCCCTATAAATAAACCTAGCACACCTGCAAGCAGGACACCAACTGTCTAATATATCACTGTGAGGCTCGAACCTACACCAGGCTCAGAGGTTATAAAACTATTTTCATGCTAAACTCAGCTGAGCATGAAATTTCAATAGCTCATAAATACTGAAATTGCCAAAATCAGTTGGATATTCTGGATGAAATCCCTTAAACAGTGTTTTATCCTGCTTATAAATGTTAAAATGCCAACAATTTGTTGGCATTATTGTTGGCATTTTAACATTTATGAGCAGGATAAATTTTAGTCTAAGCTGAGCTGAGCATGGAAAAAGGTTCTTAACCTTGGGGCTAGGTCTTGTGAGGGTGGCCCCCGTGGCTGAGTGGTTAAGAGCGCTGATAGTTCATTACCGTTCTTTACCATTCGATTATCTCACTGCTGTGTCTGGTGTGGGTTCGAGCCCCACATGGGGCACATGTGAGACAAGCCAAGTTCTGCTTGTGGCTGTGTCAGGCGGTTTTTCTCGCAGGAGGTTTTTCTCGGGGTTCTCCCGTTTTCGCCCCACCTAACAATCGACCTGTCTCATATGAGCTGAAATAATCCTGAAAGGGACGTTATACTGAATAAAAAAAAAGTTTTTTGTGAATGTTTACAAACTTAGACTTACTATCTAATCCTGTATCACCTATTCTGCAACATTCCAGAGAGAAGTGACTCAGTGTGTTGTTCTTCACAAGACCCTGTAAAATAGGAACCTCAAATTGTTTATCAGGAATACATGTCCATGAAAAGTATACCCCCTTGAACTCCACTTTTGTATATAGAAAACTGGAGTTTGCAGGGGTATACCTATTTTTTCTTATTTTTGCCCCAAAACATAGATTGTGGGTACCCACAATCCATGTTTTGAGCAGAAATAATATCAAAAAACTTAAAAAATCTCTGTATATTTCAGGGGCATGTTTTCGTAATGTATTTGTGTGTATCGAGGTTTGACTTCAACAATTTATCAGTCAAGTCAGGACCAGGTCGATACACACATTCCTGAGTATTAACCAGTACTGTGGGGAGTTAATGTGTCTTGCTCAAGGACACAACACGGTGCTGCCAGTGGGGATCAAACCCAGGACTTCTCCATTGAGAGTCTGGCAAAACTCCACTACCAGGCCACCGCACTCCCTCCTCAAACTGTCAGAAACATTTTCCTTGGAGGAGTTTCCGACCAGGGCTGACCAGAATGTGCAACCACAGAATATGTACATCTATCTTTCTTTAAGTTTATCAACATCCTCAACAGTGTTTTCGTATGATTTTACGAACTGCATTTGTAAATGTTGAACAACACTTTCCAAAAACTTAAATGGTAGTCAAACAGCTTCAATTTGTAACAAACTGCAAAAATCACTTATTTAACTAAACAAGATTCAACTTGCCTTCATCAGAGTATTCAAATCCCTTTCTCGGAGTGGCAACCCCTGTAGCTCAAGACACGTCAGCGTCGGTGTCACGCCTAGACATTCTTTCAAAGCTTTACACATACGATAGGTGATCTCCTTGGACCGTACCGATGGTGTTTTCCTCTTCTCAATCAGAGCTTTTTTCTCTGTAAAAGATTGTGGGTGAAGTTGTTTCACTTCATTTTGATTGATTGATTTGTAGAATCCTGATTTACAACATTTCTATCATGTCTGGGTTGAAAAGAATATGTGTTTGAATGATGTGAATGATTTCAAATTGGTTTATTGTAAACTAGAAAATGTGTTTATGAAACACTATGCCCTCAACTGGTAAGTCACTTTCAAGATGTGACAATTTCTGAAAATTGAAAAGTTCAAATTGCACAAAAAAGTGACAAAAAATTAATCTGAGGAGTATATCCCAACCACATGCACATCTTCAAAGCATGGTCACAAATTCACAATGTCTGTAAAGTTTCAAAAACATCGGAACTAGAAATAAGTGTTTGTAAAACACTATGCCCCCAACTGTATGCTTGCCACTAACCTGGCACAGTTTTTTCATTATTTTTGAAAATCATGTAAGCAAACACAGTTGAACTGGGCACAAATAGCAAACTTGAGGACTAACAGTGATAACAAATGCACACTTAAATCCGAAAGTGGTAAAATTGATAAATTTTCAAAATTCCGTAATTTTGTCAAAATTTGACAAAAAGTTCTCAAAAGTTAATCAGGTGATCTACTTCTTGGCCCCAATCAGCATACCAAATATGAAAGCACTAGCTCAAATACTTTTTGAGATATCTTGCACACAAGATTTTCAAGATTTTTTTTCAAAGGGAGATAATTCAGAAAGGGGGCATAACTCAGAATAGAAAAAAAATATGCGTCATCTTTTTTTATGAGGAATCCATATATGAAATTTCAAGATACTAGCATCCACTGTTTAAAAGTTTCAAATTTCATCCGAAAGTGGTAAAATTGATAAATTTTCAAAATTCCATAATTTTGTCAAAATTTGACAAAAAATTCTCAAAAGTTTTTTGTACATTTGTTGTGGATACGTAGATCATATCCTCAAAATATTTTTTTCGGAGAAATATCGTCAAATTAACACCAAATATGCATATTACCTCCTGTTCTGTTTTGTATCTACTTTCCCAATTTGACTGATATAGGCATTATTTTTCCCAAAATCATTGGTCCCGGGTCCCTGTTTTGAAAAGGTAGGAAAATCCCTGGTTCAAATTGCAAAAAAAGTGACAAAAATTAATCTGAGGGTTATATCCAAACAATCTTCAAAGCATGGTCACATTGTCTGTAAAGTTTCCCACTATCTGTTCACTTTATCAAGAATTAAAAAGGGACACAACTCTCACAGAATGGGCCCCTAGCCCCTTGAATTTTCCTGAAAGAAAAAATAAGGGTCCTCTTAATTTTCATATACCAACTACATACCAAGTTTGGTAATCCAGGGTTCCCACGGAAAGTATAAAATAAAATTCCATGACTTTTCCATGATTATTCCATGATCGCAGTTGAATTTCCAGGACTTACTTTTCTGTTTGTTGATTTATTATTTTGTCATATAACACTTTTTAAAAGGCAAGAACAGAAAATTATATTTAAAAAGTAACTCACTCCAAGGTATTTTCTTGTTTTCTGATGAAGGCGAATTAAGGATGTTCGCTGCTAACATTTGACATTTCGGAACTTCCGGTTTTTCTTTTGTTGAATATCTCGAAAACGGTTGCAGATATTTTCCTAATATTTTATAATTGGATACATATTGATGATATGCACTGAATGAGCCATGAAATTTGTCAATCTAAGGAACTTCATTTTTTCACCCCATTTTCTGCAACTTTTCAGAAAATTTTAGGTGTCAGTAAAATTTAGGGGGTAGGGTAGATTAAACTTGAATATTATACATCTTCAAATAAACTGCATTAGTTCGATGCTTGTTTTAGCAGCAGTATATGTGTATATGGTCTTCTAAGTCGATCTTTCTGTCTTTGGTGTGCTAGTTTTAAAATTTTGGGTGGTTTTATGAAATGGGCTTTAAGAAACAAAACAGACGAAAAAAGGTTTAAAATGGCGATTTTGTTGTTGGTTCTCTCTTATATGTGTCACCAGTGAAAATTTAGGTACATTTGCTTTATGAGTAAAAATGCATAGTAAGTAAGAATAGTAAGAAATATAAATAAAGTAAATAAATGCAAGAACAAAATGTGAGAAAGGTTTTTCAATTTTTATGTGTGATGTAAATAGATAATGGATGGATGGTATGAGAGGATATTTTTCAACAGAAATAAGATAAAAAGTTAATTTTACATTTTCATAATTTTTTTAATTTAGGAATTTAACATTTCTCAAGATTTCTGTTCATCAAATGCATTTTGGCAGTTTGATAAAATTGTGTTCACAAGGTTTGATGGTTTAACAAGTTATCACCATATAAGTAATTAAGATCTTTTGGCAGACAGATTGAGCTGGGATAAGACTTTGAAACTTTTAGCACTTCTTAACAAACAAAGCATTGGGCATTTAACTTAGGTAACTCATGTCAGACTTGGCTTCTAGCAAGATGCTTAAACAATTAAACAAGTGATAGGAAATCAGTTTGTCACTCAAAAAGGGAGATTGTTTGGATAGAGCAGATTGTTTTGTATTTTTGACAATTTTGCTAAATTCACTCTAAGGGACAATTTGGCACCTTGAGATGGAACTTAGTACAGGGAATTTCATTGGGTTTTGCAAAAACGTTTAGGATTGGTCGAATCTGAGGGAACAATTTATTGGTTGATCGAAAAGGTGCAAATTTTTGGCAACACAAAATTTTAGTTTTTAAAATTGAGTTCTGATCTGGATACGAAACTGGGAACATGTGATTTTGCAATGTAGACTCTGCATAAACCATTTGACAATTATTGGCTTTGTGCAAAGACTTTCAAATCTTTGCTAAAATCTTAGGTTTCAGTTTTGAAATGTGATGTGCTAATAAGAACTTGTAAATAAACAGAAAATTAGGCAGTAAGAATAGTATAGGGCAGTGAATAGAAACTTACAAATAGAAATCAAAGAGATAGAAAGCTGAAAGGTACATTAATTAAGAAAATTAAGTGACAGGGATTTTTGATGAACAACTGATTTTGAGAAAATATAGGCTGGTGACATCGCGTTTAGGACAATACAAATTTGAGTATTTCGCGTAACAACAGGAACATTTTGGAAATTCATAGTGTAGGACTCCAGGAACAGAAAGTGACAAAAAGTGCATTGTGTTTAGGACAAATTTAGGACCTTGTGAAAAAGTGATTTAGGAACAATTTAGGACATTGAAGGAAGAAAATATTCTGCATCAATCGCGTTTTTACATTTTTGAAAATAATAATTAAAATTTAGAAAACTACAAATCTATCTTGAAGTTTTATTTCTGCGATTAGGCTGTAAGCCAAGACATTTAAACTGTTCACACGGCGGTCGTTAAGCTTCAGTGTAAATCAGGGTCCTGTGTGCTACCAAACAGCTTGAGCTTAATTCCCCAAATCTGCCAAGCGAGTGCATTCACACAGTGACCTCGAAACAGACATTAGGCTATTACAAACAAGCCATAGCAGCGACCATTATCTTCCCTTGTGACAGATGTGGTGGACAATTCAACGGGTACGAGAACCTCTCAACTCTTCAAGATAGACAACCGACTAGCCAGCCAGATTCAACTGACGTTGACCAGCCAACGCAGATGAAGACCGACTAGAGGAACAAAGAACCAAGAATACAGATAAGTTAAACTGTCGGTACTTTCCATACTATATTTATTTTATTTCATTGTGATATTTATTGTGTAAATTTAAGATTAGATATAAGCAAAATGCCTCAGTACAAGAATAAGCTAAACTGGCACTGTTCAAAGAAATCTTGCAGTGTGAATTCTGCTAGCATTGACCGTAGTGCATGTAAGGTAGCTTTAATAGCACCTCTAGAAAATAACTTGATTCAAGTAAATATAGGCAAGCAGACATGTTCAGGGCTGATAGATTCCGGCGCAACCATAAGTTGCGTGAGTGAACACATTTACAGGCGATCATTCAAAAATGTAGAAATCATGCCGAGCTCATTAGCTCATATTGTAGGTGTATGTGGGGAAGTCCACAAGGTTCTTGGACAGGTAACATTACCATTTAGGATTGATGGTGTTGTCTTAGAACATACTTTTCATCTGTTTGAAAAATTACATCAACCACTTATTTTAGGGATGGACTTTTTAAAGCAAAATAAGGCTAAAATTGACTTAGAGCAAGGTACTGTAAGTTTCAAAACAAGCAAAAGTACAAAAAGTGCAGCGTGTGAAGATGAAGAGCCAACTGTTTGTCATATTTCCATGGGTCAAAACACAAAAACATGTGTAGGTTTGGTGAGGACAGTGTCTTCAGTGGTCTTAGAACCACATGCTGAATGCACACTGCCTGTCAAAATTGCTTTATCATCAAATTCAGGCTCATTAGTCGACAGTGCTGTTCTTTTAGAACCTTCAGCTAGTCTTAACCAGGAAGGCTTAGTAGGAGGTAAGTGTTTAAGTGCTATAGGTGAGGGCTCTGGAGCATATAGGGTGCTAAATCCAACAAATTTTCCAGTGTTTTTGAAAGAAAATTTTGTTATAGCAACATCACATTTGATCGATGAAGAAAATATTACACAGGTCACTGATCATGATGACATACCTTCGGTAAATTTAACAGATCCATCTTTGGAAAATGATTCTGAAATGCATTATGAAAATATTGCAAAAGATTTAGGCTTGAATTTAGACCATTCTGAATTGTCGGATGAGCAAAAGCGCAAACTTTACACATTTTTGGGCCGAAATAGGGACATTTTTGCAAAAGATTCTTCTGAATTAGGAGAAGCAAAATTTCATAGTCATGTGATTCATACAAAAACAGAAAAGCCTGTAAGTAAAGCACCCTATAGACAGACACCTAAAATGTGTGCTGAGACAGAGCGATTAACAAATGAAATGTTGCAAAATGGTATTATAAGGGAATCAAATAGCCCTTGGCATTCACCTGTAGTGCTAGTTAAGAAACCCAATGGTGAGTACAGATTTGCTATAGATTATAGGGAGCTAAATAAAATAACAGAGCCTATTTCATTTCCAATTCCTACATTGGAGGAAGTATTTGACACTTTAGCAGACTCTAATGCTCAGATTTTTAGTTTGTGCGACCTGCGCTCGGGATTTCATCAGGTGCCATTATGTCCGTCAACGGCCGATAAAGCTAGTTTTATTACACATCAAGGAATATTCACGCCAAATCGTCTAGCCTTTGGTCTCCGAAATAGTCCTAGTTGCTTCCAAAATTTGATGTCAAGATGTCTTAAAGACTTAAATTGGAAGATCGCTTTGGTTTATATAGATGATATTTTGATTTTTAGCCAAAATTTTGATCAACACTTAGACCATTTAGGTCAGGTTTTCCAAAATTTGCGCGCAGCAAATCTTCGAATCCATCCAGGCAAGTGTAAATTTGCTGCTAGAGAAGTCAAATACTTAGGTCATATACTTTCACCTAAAGGAATTAAGGTAGATCCTAGCAAATACAGTGCTATTGAGACTTATCCAGTGCCGAAAAACGTCAAAAATGTTAGAGCTTTTCTAGGTTTAGCACAATTCTATAGGAAATACATTAAATCATTTGCACAGATAGCTTTGCCTCTAAATAAATTGTTAAGAAAAGAAGTAAATTTTGAATGGACTGAAGAATGCAATCAAGCTTTTCTGACACTCAAAAAGGCATTAATTACAGCACCTGTGCTTGCTTTTGCTCAATTTGACAAACCATTTATTTTAGCTGTAGATGCAAGTGATGAATCAATAGGTTTTGTACTTAGTCAGTTAGATTCTGAGGGTAAGGAACACCCAATTGCTTACGGAGGTAGGGCATTAAGAAACGAAGAATTAAGATGGCACATTACAGACAAAGAAGGACTCGCTTTAGTAGAAGCAGTAAGACAGTTCAGACCATATCTTGCTAGTATGCCATTCACAGTTTACACTGACAATGTGTCTGTAAATTGGCTGCAGCAGATTAAAAATTGTCAAGGTAGGCTCGGTAGATGGGCACTTTTATTACAAGGGTATAACATGGAGATTATCCAGAAAAAAAAGCCGAAATAATGCAAATGCTGACGGTCTCTCTTGACGGACGTATCCTCCGCCTCCAGAGGAGGAAATAGAAGATCAAGAGGTTTGTACGGTAGGCTATGAGGTAACTTTTTGTTATTCAAATGACCCAAGTGATGTGAAGGTGCAATCTGTTGATACAGAGCCTGCTAAAAAGAGCTCAGAAAAGGGTAACAGTTGTCCGAATCTGCAGCGTCTGCAACAAAACTGTCCAGACTTTCAAACCATTTACAAGTATAAGGTAACAGGTGACGTGCCTGAGGATGAAAAACAGGCTAGAACTCTAGTAGCAGAGGCTTCACAGTTCGAAATACAAAATGGTCTTTTATATCACTTCTACACACCCAGATCAAGAGGAGTACCAAGAGAAGAAAGGTTGGTAAAACAATTAGCTGTACCTAGGATCATGCGAGATGACATTCTCAGGTCATACCATGATTCTTTAGCTGGTGGAGGACACCAAGGTCATGAGCGAACTTTTGCGGCAATTAGACTGAAATATTATTGGCCGAAAATGTACGATCAGATTGGTAAATATGTTCAATCATGTGAACTATGTCAACAGGTCAAGCGACCCGTGCATGCAAAACCACCGCCTCTTCAGCCATTACCGGTGGCTGATCTTTTTTGTCGATGGCACATTGACATACTAAGTGGCTTACCTACCACAAAGGATAAGTATAAGCATATACTGGTAGTTGTTGATTCTTACTCAAAATGGATGGAGGCACATCCTCTTAGGACACAAGAAGCAACTGAAGTAGCGGCTGTTCTATACCGAGAAGTCATTACTCGCTATGGAGCGCCGAGGACTTTGGTCTCGGACCGCGGCCAAACCTTTATGTCAAAACTGACGGCAGCTATGTGTGAGCTTTTTCAAATTACAAGGCATTATTGCTCCAGTTACCACCCACAATCCAATAGTCATGTCGAAAGAGCTAACTCTATTATCCTGCAAGCTTTCAGGATCTATTGTAAAGATAAGCAAGATGACTGGCCCGAAGTTTTGCCTTCAGTCATGATGTCGCACCGTATGACCCCGTGTACTCAATCGTCTCAAGAGTCACCATTTTTCCTCCTTTTTGGCAGAGAAATGCATTTGCCAATTGACACTGCCCTCCTTCCTAAAGACAATTTAGCTCAGGATCATAAAATCCATCTAAATAATGTGTTGCGTCAACTTGAGACCACACGCAAAATTGCCACCGAGAACATTAAAGCTGCTCAGGTAAAATACAAGCATCAGTTTGACAAGAGGGCACAAGAGCCTAAATTTCAGCCAGCAGACAGAGTATGGCTGTACTGTACAAAGGTAGCTCCAGGTAAGGCCCCAAAGCTCCACAGAAAATGGGCAGGTCCATATTATATCACACTGCTAGGTCCGAACCACACTTACAAGGTAAGAAACTGTGCAACAAATAAAGAGGTGAAATCACTAATCAATGGGGTTCGACTCAAACCATATTATGACCCAGAGAATAGGCCAACAAATCCTCCTGTAGGTTTCGAAAACGGGGAAGAAGAGTTAAATGCTGAAGAAATAGCAGATCAGGTTCCGCAGCAGGTAGAAAATAGGGTACAGTTAGAGCAAAATAGGGTACAGTTAGAGCAAAATAGGGTACAGTTAGAGCAAAATAGGATACAGTTAGAGAAAAACAGAGCTCAAGAAGGAACAGGTACAGGTAATACCGGAGAACAACAGGTTGAAGCTCAGGAAGGAGCAAAAACAGGTAAAAACAGAAATCAGGTAGAGAAAAATGTAGAAAATAAAGTACAAAACAGAGAGGCTCAGAGGAAGCCAGATACAAAACAAAGTGGCAATGCAATGAAATCAAACGAAAATACAACGAGAAGTCAGTTACAGAGTAAACAAAATGTTAAGCAAACAAATCAGAAAAATGTGCAAAGAGAAAACAGTAGAATAAATATAGAGACTCAGGAGAAGTCTAGAATGAACAAAGGTATAGGTAAGAAACCTTTAGGGAAAAACGATGAGTTGCAGCAAAAGCAATCATCACAGACTGATCCAAGGGAGGTAAGACAGTCTGGTTCTCAGCCGACTAGGGCTCCTGAACCACTTCCAGGTGGGTCGCATGAAACAGATGAGTCTGTTTCACACCGTGAAAAGCTGGACGGTCAGGTAAGAGACGAGGCAGTAAGTCATAAAATGTTTTCCGTCGAAAGCATTGACAAGCTCCTCTCATCCCAGAGAAGTAATGGTATTCTCTATTACCGAGTAAAATGGAAGCAGCCAGGTTCTGGTACCACCTGGGAATATGCTTCTTCCATTCCTCAGGTGCTGATTAGGGAATTTCATGCTTCTCGCACAATGTCAGGCAAGAAGAGAAGGCATCCCTTGAAGGGCAAGCATAAGTTCTTTGAGAGAACAGAAAATTCAGGTGAAAATGTAAGTAGAGTAAGTCAAGATAAAAATGAACCAACACAACAGGTAACAAGAAATAAGGGAAATGAAAATTCAGAAAATCATGTGTCGTCTGTATCTGCAAATGTTGAATCAGAACAAGCAAACCAAAAATATAGTAATATAAGCAAAAGAATAGTCGGGGTCAAATTCTTGAAAGGAAAACCATATTACATAGTAAAAAGGTCAAATCAGGAAACAGAATGTCTGCCAGTCAGTATGGTTCATTTTGAAGCTAAGGAATTCATAACAATGCTTATGCAAATGGATAGAGATGTGAGCACTGAACAAAAGATCTGGTCAATTCAAAACAAACATGCATCACGTCCATTTGATCCACTAAGTCATAGTTGGGCTGACAAAGTTTGTGAAATTAGGATAGGAAAAGATGAATCTTGGGAGTTCCTCATGTCATTCTGTAAGCTTGAGCTGCCTCCAAGATGGGTTCCTTTCGACTGTTTATCTGGATGTAGCATTCATGACTTAATTCAAGACCTAAAGAATGATTATCACAGAACCATAGGAAAATTGAGATATTAGGCAGAAGTAAAGGTTAACTTAACAATAAAGAAACAAACCAAACATTTTAATTTCTGAGAAATGAACAAGTTAAAGAGCATAAGCATCCAAACAATACTAGGTTAGCAAGTTTAGATCTTCTTGGAGTTTGTTATGGCATAAATTTTCTATCTGTCTACATCAATATGTTTACAGATGTTTATAGTGCTAGAGTGTAGTATGAAGGCGCATCATATACACCATCCATGCCTTAGCATTGTCCGACAGCGAAATCCATTTTTCAAGCAACTCAGATGAAGTTATGAAGCAGTCACATGACTGCATTTTAACCAGTTCTAATCTATTTGTTCAAGTTTCAGAGCTGAAGGGACCTTTGCCGTAGAAAACTACAAACGGAACCTACAATGAGGTTACATCTACGACAGACCCTACAACAGACCCTCCAGCCAGGAAATCATCTCATATTCATAAAGGACAATTCAGCAAAGAAAATTCCATTCAAACAAAAGTGAAATATGAACTATGATGCAGACGCGCACTTCAGTTTACAAATCATTTCATTGCATGTAGCTCGAGCTGTACATAGTTGTTATATATATGTGTCGAAGTATTTGTGTTTTGTGTATATAGTAATAATAATCAGAAAAATGCAAAAAAAAATGAACAGTGAAACAAAAAGCAGTTTAGTTTGGGGACAAACTACATGGACCGCGGGGGAATATGTCACCAGTGAAAATTTAGGTACATTTGCTTTATGAGTAAAAATGCATAGTAAGTAAGAATAGTAAGAAATATAAATAAAGTAAATAAATGCAAGAACAAAATGTGAGAAAGGTTTTTCAATTTTTATGTGTGATGTAAATAGATAATGGATGGATGGTATGAGAGGATATTTTTCAACAGAAATAAGATAAAAAGTTAATTTTACATTTTCATAATTTTTTTAATTTAGGAATTTAACATTTCTCAAGATTTCTGTTCATCAAATGCATTTTGGCAGTTTGATAAAATTGTGTTCACAAGGAAATGGGACAGCTTTGATGGTTTAACAAGTTATCACCATATAAGTAATTAAGATCTTTTGGCAGACAGATTGAGCTGGGATAAGACTTTGAAACTTTTAGCACTTCTTAACAAACAAAGCATTGGGCATTTAACTTAGGTAACTCATGTCAGACTTGGCTTCTAGCAAGATGCTTAAACAATTAAACAAGTGATAGGAAATCAGTTTGTCACTCAAAAAGGGAGATTGTTTGGATAGAGCAGATTGTTTTGTATTTTTGACAATTTTGCTAAATTCACTCTAAGGGACAATTTGGCACCTTGAGATGGAACTTAGTACAGGGAATTTCATTGGGTTTTGCAAAAACGTTTAGGATTGGTCGAATCTGAGGGAACAATTTATTGGTTGATCGAAAAGGTGCAAATTTTTGGCAACACAAAATTTTAGTTTTTAAAATTGAGTTCTGATCTGGATACGAAACTGGGAACATGTGATTTTGCAATGTAGACTCTGCATAAACCATTTGACAATTATTGGCTTTGTGCAAAGACTTTCAAATCTTTGCTAAAATCTTAGGTTTCAGTTTTGAAATGTGATGTGCTAATAAGAACTTGTAAATAAACAGAAAATTAGGCAGTAAGAATAGTATAGGGCAGTGAATAGAAACTTACAAATAGAAATCAAAGAGATAGAAAGCTGAAAGGTACATTAATTAAGAAAATTAAGTGACAGGGATTTTTGATGAACAACTGATTTTGAGAAAATATAGGCTGGTGACATCGCGTTTAGGACAATACAAATTTGAGTATTTCGCGTAACAACAGGAACATTTTGGAAATTCATAGTGTAGGACTCCAGGAACAGAAAGTGACAAAAAGTGCACTGTGTTTAGGACAAATTTAGGACCTTGTGAAAAAGTGATTTAGGAACAATTTAGGACATTGAAGGAAGAAAATATTCTGCATCAATCGCGTTTTTACATTTTTGAAAATAATAATTAAAATTTAGAAAACTACAAATCTATCTTGAAGTTTTATTTCTGCGATTAGGCTGTAAGCCAAGACATTTAAACTGTTCACACGGCGGTCGTTAAGCTTCAGTGTAAATCAGGGTCCTGTGTGCTACCAAACAGCTTGAGCTTAATTCCCCAAATCTGCCAAGCGAGTGCATTCACACAGTGACCTCGAAACAGACATTAGGCTATTACAAACAAGCCATAGCAGCGACCATTATCTTCCCTTGTGACAGATGTGGTGGACAATTCAACGGGTACGAGAACCTCTCAACTCTTCAAGATAGACAACCGACTAGCCAGCCAGATTCAACTGACGTTGACCAGCCAACGCAGATGAAGACCGACTAGAGGAACAAAGAACCAAGAATACAGATAAGTTAAACTGTCGGTACTTTCCATACTATATTTATTTTATTTCATTGTGATATTTATTGTGTAAATTTAAGATTAGATATAAGCAAAATGCCTCAGTACAAGAATAAGCTAAACTGGCACTGTTCAAAGAAATCTTGCAGTGTGAATTCTGCTAGCATTGACCGTAGTGCATGTAAGGTAGCTTTAATAGCACCTCTAGAAAATAACTTGATTCAAGTAAATATAGGCAAGCAGACATGTTCAGGGCTGATAGATTCCGGCGCAACCATAAGTTGCGTGAGTGAACACATTTACAGGCGATCATTCAAAAATGTAGAAATCATGCCGAGCTCATTAGCTCATATTGTAGGTGTATGTGGGGAAGTCCACAAGGTTCTTGGACAGGTAACATTACCATTTAGGATTGATGGTGTTGTCTTAGAACATACTTTTCATCTGTTTGAAAAATTACATCAAACACTTATTTTAGGGATGGACTTTTTAAAGCAAAATAAGGCTAAAATTGACTTAGAGCAAGGTACTGTAAGTTTCAAAACAAGCAAAAGTACAAAAAGTGCAGCGTGTGAAGATGAAGAGCCAACTGTTTGTCATATTTCCATGGGTCAAAACACAAAAACATGTGTAGGTTTGGTGAGGACAGTGTCTTCAGTGGTCTTAGAACCACATGCTGAATGCACACTGCCTGTCAAAATTGCTTTATCATCAAATTCAGGCTCATTAGTCGACAGTGCTGTTCTTTTAGAACCTTCAGCTAGTCTTAACCAGGAAGGCTTAGTAGGAGGTAAGTGTTTAAGTGCTATAGGTGAGGGCTCTGGAGCATATAGGGTGCTAAATCCAACAAATTTTCCAGTGTTTTTGAAAGAAAATTTTGTTATAGCAACATCACATTTGATCGATGAAGAAAATATTACACAGGTCACTGATCATGATGACATACCTTCGGTAAATTTAACAGATCCATCTTTGGAAAATGATTCTGAAATGCATTATGAAAATATTGCAAAAGATTTAGGCTTGAATTTAGACCATTCTGAATTGTCGGATGAGCAAAAGCGCAAACTTTACACATTTTTGGGCCGAAATAGGGACATTTTTGCAAAAGATTCTTCTGAATTAGGAGAAGCAAAATTTCATAGTCATGTGATTCATACAAAAACAGAAAAGCCTGTAAGTAAAGCACCCTATAGACAGACACCTAAAATGCGTGCTGAGACAGAGCGATTAACAAATGAAATGTTGCAAAATGGTATTATAAGGGAATCAAATAGCCCTTGGCATTCACCTGTAGTGCTAGTTAAGAAACCCAATGGTGAGTACAGGATTTGCTATAGATTATAGGGAGCTAAATAAAATAACAGAGACTATTTCATTTCCAATTCCTACATTGGAGGAAGTATTTGACACTTTAGCAGACTCTAATGCTCAGATTTTTAGTTTGTGCGACCTGCGCTCGGGATTTCATCAGGTGCCATTATGTCCGTCAACGGCCGATAAAGCTAGTTTTATTACACATCAAGGAATATTCACGCCAAATCGTCTAGCCTTTGGTCTCCGAAATAGTCCTAGTTGCTTCCAAAATTTGATGTCAAGATGTCTTAAAGACTTAAATTGGAAGATCGCTTTGGTTTATATAGATGATATTTTGATTTTTAGCCAAAATTTTGATCAACACTTAGACCATTTAGGTCAGGTTTTCCCAAATTTGCGCGCAGCAAATCTTCGAATCCATCCAGGCAAGTGTAAATTTGCTGCTAGAGAAGTCAAATACTTAGGTCATATACTTTCACCTAAAGGAATTAAGGTAGATCCTAGCAAATACAGTGCTATTGAGACTTATCCAGTGCCGAAAAACGTCAAAAATGTTAGAGCTTTTCTAGGTTTAGCACAATTCTATAGGAAATACATTAAATAAATTGTTAAGAAAAGAAGTAAATTTTGAATGGACTGAAGAATGCAATCAAGCTTTTCTGACACTCAAAAAGGCATTAATTACAGCACCTGTGCTTGCTTTTGCTCAATTTGACAAACCATTTATTTTAGCTGTAGATGCAAGTGATGAATCAATAGGTTTTGTACTTAGTCAGTTAGATTCTGAGGGTAAGGAACACCCAATTGCTTACGGAGGTAGGGCATTAAGAAACGAAGAATTAAGATGGCACATTACAGACAAAGAAGGACTCGCTTTAGTAGAAGCAGTAAGACAGTTCAGACCATATCTTGCTAGTATGCCATTCACAGTTTACACTGACAATGTGTCTGTAAATTGGCTGCAGCAGATTAAAAATTGTCAAGGTAGGCTCGGTAGATGGGCACTTTTATTACAAGGGTATAACATGGAGATTATCCAGAAAAAAAGCCGAAATAATGCAAATGCTGACGGTCTCTCTTGACGGACGTATCCTCCGCCTCCAGAGGAGGAAATAGAAGATCAAGAGGTTTGTACGGTAGGCTATGAGGTAACTTTTTGTTATTCAAATGACCCAAGTGATGTGAAGGTGCAATCTGTTGATACAGAGCCTGCTAAAAAGAGCTCAGAAAAGGGTAACAGTTGTCCGAATCTGCAGCGTCTGCAACAAAACTGTCCAGACTTTCAAACCATTTACAAGTATAAGGTAACAGGTGACGTGCCTGAGGATGAAAAACAGGCTAGAACTCTAGTAGCAGAGGCTTCACAGTTCGAAATACAAAATGGTCTTTTATATCACTTCTACACACCCAGATCAAGAGGAGTACCAAGAGAAGAAAGGTTGGTAAAACAATTAGCTGTACCTAGGATCATGCGAGATGACATTCTCAGGTCATACCATGATTCTTTAGCTGGTGGAGGACACCAAGGTCATGAGCGAACTTTTGCGGCAATTAGACTGAAATATTATTGGCCGAAAATGTACGATCAGATTGGTAAATATGTTCAATCATGTGAACTATGTCAACAGGTCAAGCGACCCGTGCATGCAAAACCACCGCCTCTTCAGCCATTACCGGTGGCTGATCTTTTTGGTCGATGGCACATTGACATACTAAGTGGCTTACCTACCACAAAGGATAAGTATAAGCATATACTGGTAGTTGTTGATTCTTACTCAAAATGGATGGAGGCACATCCTCTTAGGACACAAGAAGCAACTGAAGTAGCGGCTGTTCTATACCGAGAAGTCATTACTCGCTATGGAGCGCCGAGGACTTTGGTCTCGGACCGCGGCCAAACCTTTATGTCAAAACTGATGGCAGCTATGTGTGAGCTTTTTCAAATTACAAGGCATTATTGCTCCAGTTACCACCCACAATCCAATAGTCATGTCGAAAGAGCTAACTCTATTATCCTGCAAGCTTTCAGGATCTATTGTAAAGATAAGCAAGATGACTGGCCCGAAGTTTTGCCTTCAGTCATGATGGCGCACCGTATGACCCCGTGTACTCAATCGTCTCAAGAGTCACCATTTTTCCTCCTTTTTGGCAGAGAAATGCATTTGCCAATTGACACTGCCCTCCTTCCTAAAGACAATTTAGCTCAGGATCATAAAATCCATCTAAATAATGTGTTGCGTCAACTTGAGACCACACGCAAAATTGCCACCGAGAACATTAAAGCTGCTCAGGTAAAATACAAGCATCAGTTTGACAAGAGGGCACAAGAGCCTAAATTTCAGCCAGCAGACAGAGTATGGCTGTACTGTACAAAGGTAGCTCCAGGTAAGGCCCCAAAGCTCCACAGAAAATGGGCAGGTCCATATTATATCACACTGCTAGGTCCGAACCACACTTACAAGGTAAGAAACTGTGCAACAAATAAAGAGGTGAAATCACTAATCAATGGGGTTCGACTCAAACCATATTATGACCCAGAGAATAGGCCAACAAATCCTCCTGTAGGTTTCGAAAACGGGGAAGAAGAGTTAAATGCTGAAGAAATAGCAGATCAGGTTCCGCAGCAGGTAGAAAATAGGGTACAGTTAGAGCAAAATAGGGTACAGTTAGAGCAAAATAGGGTACAGTTAGAGCAAAATAGGATACAGTTAGAGAAAAACAGAGCTCAAGAAGGAACAGGTACAGGTAATACCGGAGAGCAACAGGTTGAAGCTCAGGAAGGAGCAAAAACAGGTAAAAACAGAAATCAGGTAGAGAAAAATGTAGAAAATAAAGTACAAAACAGAGAGGCTCAGAGGAAGCCAGATACAAAACAAAGTGGCAATGCAATGAAATCAAACGAAAATACAACGAGAAGTCAGTTACAGAGTAAACAAAATGTTAAGCAAACAAATCAGAAAAATGTGCAAAGAGAAAACAGTAGAATAAATATAGAGACTCAGGAGAAGTCTAGAATGAACAAAGGTATAGGTAAGAAACCTTTAGGGAAAAACGATGAGTTGCAGCAAAAGCAATCATCACAGACTGATCCAAGGGAGGTAAGACAGTCTGGTTCTCAGCCGACTAGGGCTCCTGAACCACTTCCAGGTGGGTCGCATGAAACAGATGAGTCTGTTTCACACCGTGAAAAGCTGGACGGTCAGGTAAGAGACGAGGCAGTAAGTCATAAAATGTTTTCCGTCGAAAGCATTGACAAGCTCCTCTCATCCCAGAGAAGTAATGGTATTCTCTATTACCGAGTAAAATGGAAGCAGCCAGGTTCTGGTACCACCTGGGAATATGCTTCTTCCATTCCTCAGGTGCTGATTAGGGAATTTCATGCTTCTCGCACAATGTCAGGCAAGAAGAGAAGGCGTCCCTTGAAGGGCAAGCATAAGTTCTTTGAGAGAACAGAAAATTCAGGTGAAAATGTAAGTAGAGTAAGTCAAGATAAAAATGAACCAACACAACAGGTAACAAGAAATAAGGGAAATGAAAATTCAGAAAATCATGTGTCGTCTGTATCTGCAAATGTTGAATCAGAACAAGCAAACCAAAAATATAGTAATATAAGCAAAAGAATAGTCGGGGTCAAATTCTTGAAAGGAAAACCATATTACATAGTAAAAAGGTCAAATCAGGAAACAGAATGTCTGCCAGTCAGTATGGTTCATTTTGAAGCTAAGGAATTCATAACAATGCTTATGCAAATGGATAGAGATGTGAGCACTGAACAAAAGATCTGGTCAATTCAAAACAAACATGCATCACGTCCATTTGATCCACTAAGTCATAGTTGGGCTGACAAAGTTTGTGAAATTAGGATAGGAAAAGATGAATCTTGGGAGTTCCTCATGTCATTCTGTAAGCTTGAGCTGCCTCCAAGATGGGTTCCTTTCGACTGTTTATCTGGATGTAGCATTCATGACTTAATTCAAGACCTAAAGAATGATTATCACAGAACCATAGGAAAATTGAGATATTAGGCAGAAGTAAAGGTTAACTTAACAATAAAGAAACAAACCAAACATTTTAATTTCTGAGAAATGAACAAGTTAAAGAGCATAAGCATCCAAACAATACTAGGTTAGCAAGTTTAGATCTTCTTGGAGTTTGTTATGGCATAAATTTTCTATCTGTCTACATCAATATGTTTACAGATGTTTATAGTGCTAGAGTGTAGTATGAAGGCGCATCATATACACCATCCATGCCTTAGCATTGTCCGACAGCGAAATCCATTTTTCAAGCAACTCAGATGAAGTTATGAAGCAGTCACATGACTGCATTTTAACCAGTTCTAATCTATTTGTTCAAGTTTCAGAGCTGAAGGGACCTTTGCCGTAGAAAACTACAAACGGAACCTACAATGAGGTTACATCTACGACAGACCCTACAACAGACCCTCCAGCCAGGAAATCATCTCATATTCATAAAGGACAATTCAGCAAAGAAAATTCCATTCAAACAAAAGTGAAATATGAACTATGATGCAGACGCGCACTTCAGTTTACAAATCATTTCATTACATGTAGCTCGAGCTGTACATAGTTGTTATATATATGTGTCGAAGTATTTGTGTTTTGTGTATATAGTAATAATAATCAGAAAAATGCAAAAAAAAATGAACAGTGAAACAAAAAGCAGTTTAGTTTGGGGACAAACTAAATGGACCGCGGGGGAATATGTCACCAGTGAAAATTTAGGTACATTTGCTTTATGAGTAAAAATGCATAGTAAGTAAGAATAGTAAGAAATATAAATAAAGTAAATAAATGCAAGAACAAAATGTGAGAAAGGTTTTTCAATTTTTATGTGTGATGTAAATAGATAATGGATGGATGGTATGAGAGGATATTTTTCAACAGAAATAAGATAAAAAGTTAATTTTACATTTTCATAATTTTTTTAATTTAGGAATTTAACATTTCTCAAGATTTCTGTTCATCAAATGCATTTTGGCAGTTTGATAAAATTGTGTTCACAAGGAAATGGGACAGCTTTGATGGTTTAACAAGTTATCACCATATAAGTAATTAAGATCTTTTGGCAGACAGATTGAGCTGGGATAAGACTTTGAAACTTTTAGCACTTCTTAACAAACAAAGCATTGGGCATTTAACTTAGGTAACTCATGTCAGACTTGGCTTCTAGCAAGATGCTTAAACAATTAAACAAGTGATAGGAAATCAGTTTGTCACTCAAAAAGGGAGATTGTTTGGATAGAGCAGATTGTTTTGTATTTTTGACAATTTTGCTAAATTCACTCTAAGGGACAATTTGGCACCTTGAGATGGAACTTAGTACAGGGAATTTCATTGGGTTTTGCAAAAACGTTTAGGATTGGTCGAATCTGAGGGAACAATTTATTGGTTGATCGAAAAGGTGCAAATTTTTGGCAACACAAAATTTTAGTTTTTAAAATTGAGTTCTGATCTGGATACGAAACTGGGAACATGTGATTTTGCAATGTAGACTCTGCATAAACCATTTGACAATTATTGGCTTTGTGCAAAGACTTTCAAATCTTTGCTAAAATCTTAGGTTTCAGTTTTGAAATGTGATGTGCTAATAAGAACTTGTAAATAAACAGAAAATTAGGCAGTAAGAATAGTATAGGGCAGTGAATAGAAACTTACAAATAGAAATCAAAGAGATAGAAAGCTGAAAGGTACATTAATTAAGAAAATTAAGTGACAGGGATTTTTGATGAACAACTGATTTTGAGAAAATATAGGCTGGTGACATCGCGTTTAGGACAATACAAATTTGAGTATTTCGCGTAACAACAGGAACATTTTGGAAATTCATAGTGTAGGACTCCAGGAACAGAAAGTGACAAAAAGTGCACTGTGTTTAGGACAAATTTAGGACCTTGTGAAAAAGTGATTTAGGAACAATTTAGGACATTGAAGGAAGAAAATATTCTGCATCAATCGCGTTTTTACATTTTTGAAAATAATAATTAAAATTTAGAAAACTACAAATCTATCTTGAAGTTTTATTTCTGCGATTAGGCTGTAAGCCAAGACATTTAAACTGTTCACACGGCGGTCGTTAAGCTTCAGTGTAAATCAGGGTCCTGTGTGCTACCAAACAGCTTGAGCTTAATTCCCCAAATCTGCCAAGCGAGTGCATTCACACAGTGACCTCGAAACAGACATTAGGCTATTACAAACAAGCCATAGCAGCGACCATCCTCTTCCCTTGTGACAGATGCACACTACCCTATATATTTCTTTCTTTTATTCGAACAATATTACCAAGATCTATCTTGTGTGAAAATACAAAAAAAAGTTTGAATCTACAAATATGGGTTTGGCACATTTCAAAATATTGATTTTTTCCGACTTTTCAAGTATGGGGGTAGGGTTGGAAAACGACTCGTAAAATTTTGTCATCCACTTTAAGTTGCAAATTTTTCTATGCTTTTGGTCCAAAATAGTCTGCATTATGTAAATACGAGGTATGGCAGGAAAGTTCGTAGACACCATTAGTATTGTTAACAGGAAAAGAAATTCTGTCAAAATGAATATATCTGGGTTTGCAAAAATATTTCATGAGCAAATAGACGAAATTTTATTAAAATCTGGCCAACACGACATCTTCTACAGCCTTTTATGTGCACCTCCCTAACCGGGAGCGGGGCAAGGGTCAACGTCTCAGTGACGTTACTTGAAGTTTATTGCTGTCAGTGCTAACAAGTTTAATCGATGTTTCAGAGTTATTCCACATAGGTTCCTTGGATATCGGTACAATTTTATTATGTGTATCCAGCTGTCAAATGCAGATTTGTACCAACTGTCCTCAGGTTCTCTGATGACCGGTTGAACAGATGAAACCATTTTCATTCGCTGAGAATGTAAGACGAGTGCCCTTCCGCCGCCGTTTATCATCTTAGATGGTCTATCAAGCATCCAAAAATCAACTCTGCCACTTGTAAACTAGTGACAGACAAGTTGATAGCTTTTATGTTGTTGTTTGTATCATTTCCATTGTGTTTGTTGGCCATTTCCATAACAAAAACACACAATTTTATGGTTATCGGCTGTTCTCCGACGTCAAAATTACGCCATTTTTTTTCAAACAATTTTTCGGACTGCATCTGAAATTTTATTCACAGATATCAAACTTGTACTGCCGCCAAGGCCCAAACATTCAGGAAACGTTGTTGATTGAACATTCTTCCAGGATCAAAATATTGTAACGTTAGAGAACACTTCCGTGCCGTTTCACAAGTAAAAACAGAATGTGAAAATCGTCACATTTTATCACGTTTTGACACCTGCCCCGCACGTCCCTACCCTCATGCAGAAAAGTGGCCATACCAAGCGTGTTATTACTTCAAATTGCACAAAATTTCTGAAATATACTCATAAGATATTGCTGCTTGAAATTATGCAAAACACTTCTTCAACGATGCGTTACTTTTTCTGATAGCTGGAGTGTCTACGAACTTTTCTGCCATACCTCGTATTATGACTTTTGAAAGCATTCTAGGTGTATTTTTGTTCAAGACATGTATGTTTAAAAAAGAATTGAAAATTAAATTAATTTTACTAAATTTAAAACATAGTGTTCAGAGGTCTCATTCACAGGCCTGTAGCTCGAAAAAATGCACACTACCCTATACTTATTTTGTTTTCAAATGTCTTGTGTTGTAATTTGAAATAAAAAAAGAGTGGTTAGAAAAAAAGTTTAAATACTTTTTCATTGGCAGCGAACATCCTTAATTTGACTGACCTTTTGAACATGTTGAAAAATACAGAACTTTACTTATTAATAATTATCAAGCGCGCGAAGCGAGCGAAGAAAAAAATGTATTCCAAAGACATCCAAACTGGCATTTCATAACAAAATTCCATGATTATTCCATGATATTTCATCATTTTTCAAATTCAATGATTTTTCCATGCATGGAATTATTTTTAGCCATTTTCCATGTTTTCCAGGTTTTCCAGTGCCCGTGGGTACCCTGTTAATCGGACACTTCGGCACCACTACGAATTCGGCACCTAGACAAATCGGACGCTAGTCAAATCGGCCCCAGTGTCAAATCGGCACCACTTTAGAAAAATACCATAGTCACTTCGGACCCTAGTCACTTCGGACCCTAGATACTTCGGCACCTATTTATTTCAGTTTAAAAAGCAGTTTCGTCGAACTTTGGTACCAGTAAGACGTTGTGCTTCATGGTAGTAGAAATGGCTATCTTGAATATACATATTTTTTATCAATTTACGCCAGCATAAACTTCAATAATTTGTTTGCTTATTTGTATTAAGGCTTAACATCCCAGACAACAATTTTTCAGTTATGTCGGGACGGAACCAACGCTTCCTGTGTTTAACCATTGCTGTAGGGATTTAATGTGTCTTGCTCAAGGACACAACACGTTACCTCCTGTGGGCATCGAACCCAAGACAGTAGTAATGGGTGGCGGTATAGCACACCCTGGGTCTCAGTTTAAAACAAACGAGCTAAGTTGTATGTGTAGGTAAGTATCCTTGAGTTAAGGCAGGAACACATCTGCACATCTTTACTTCTGCACATCTACACATCTGCATTTCTGCACATCTGCCACACACAGGGCGCGCGGTATGGCCACTTTTTCTGAAAACTTATAGCGCCTTTTATATAGCGCAGTTTCTCTGGCTACGCTTATTAGAAACCGCGCTATAAAAAGGTGGTATAATTTTTCAGAAAAAAGCGGTATACCGCCGCCCATTACTACTCGGGACCTCTCGAGTTGGAATCAGATGCTCTACTACTACGCTACCTTCAAGAATTTCTCAATCAAATGTTGAAAACAAAATTCTGAATTACAGTAATTCATAACCTGCTTTTTCCTTGTTCAATGCAAAGTTCAAAGACTTGAATCATGAAATTTTTGTTGAGGTTTGAATCAGTATACTATATTTTATTTTACATGTATACTTTACAGTGAAACCCAATGTATATAAAAACTTGATAAAATTGGTATTTTCATTGATATGAAAGTTCACTGATATCAAATCTCACTGATATCAAAAGTCTCTATTGACTGATATCAGCCTTTATCATATGACGTCGCTGTTTTCCAGTGGATAACGTCATGTCATAAAAATCGTATGACCACACATGTAATAACACTTTTGCGGGAATACGTAACGTCACTGACGACGTCTGTAACAACAATGTAAATTTTCATTGAAACTATGTCCACTTCGAAGGCGATAAAATCATATTTTTAAAAGTCATATGATAAAACGAATCTTACACTCGTGTATCTTCACTGTAGATTTTGGATTACTTCTGACGTTTCCATTTACTTGACATCATTAAATGTGTCTCACTTCAGAAATTCCTATACCTCCGTTATTTATGAACGAAAACATAAAGTGTCTGTATTCATTTTCTTAGTTTGAACTTAAGGAACAATGTGGTACCAAAATTATTTGTGTTTTCATAAAAATTGTAGGTTTTTGAATTTTCAGCGCTTGTCTTGTGAATTGGAAAATGCCCGTGCTTCATGGTGTTTATACAGGACAGTCATCAAATCAGGATAAAATTTAATCCAATTATTGACGCGTGTCGTTTTACTCCATTGGGCATATTTGCTTACTAATCGCTTAGTTCTTTAATTGGATTATTGACGATTAAATCAAATTACCGGCACGTGTTACAAAACCTGTACATGTATGTGTATTAGAAACGTCTGTCACAACTATAATGCTATACATGTATTTGTATATTGGTCACTCACACATTAAAATGTTTATTTATATTAAGACAATGAGATAAGTGTAGTGTTTTAGAAATTAAAACAATAACTGAGAAAATTGAATTCGAGCCTCGGCAAATATATTTATAACTAGAAAAAGTGCCTTGAGAGGCACGTATACCCCCGGCTGGTGGTCACCAAGTCCTCCTTCTCCCTCCCACAACCACCCAGCACATGTACACCCCTGACATTGAATCACAAATCCCGAACAAATGACAGTACCCTTATCAAATACTTTATAGAAGTGTGCATTCTAAAGCACTTTGACCACAGACATGAGGGAGTGTAGTTTTTAGACTGACATATCTTCTTTAGAGCAGTACACAGAGCTGACTTGTGTACTCCATCTAGGACTTAATCACGGACATTGAGGGTCAGGTCCTCAGTCCTAGATGGAAAATGAAAATAGAATGTCAGTCTAAATTAAAAAAAAAAAAAAAAAAGTAATAATAATGATGTCCTAGATCTTGAACTCAAGCGCCCCCCCCCCTCCCCCCCCCGCGACATGGACCCAACCCTAGACCCTATAGGGTACCTATAGTCCAAATATGAATGGCTTCTGATGATTGGCTCATGAGATATACCCCACTAGATTAACTAAAACTTTGACGCAAATTAAAGGTGACCTAGATTTTGAACTCTAGCCCCACCCCCGGGCATGGACCCTGGGGTCCAAAATCATAGAAACAAAGCTAACCCTATAGGGTACCTATAGTCAAAATATGAATGGTTTCTGATATATAGTTCATGAGATATACACCAATAGAGAAACTTTAACCAAAACTTTGACGCAAATTAAAGGTGACCTAGTTTTTGAACTCTAGCCCCACCCCCGGGCATGGACCCTGGGGTCCAAACTCATAGTAACAAAGCCAACCCTATAGGGTACCTATAGTCCAAATATGAATGGTTTCTGATATATAGTTCATGAGATATACACCAATAGAGAAACTTTAACCAAAACTTTGACGCAAATTAAAGGTGACCTAGATTTTGAACTCTAGCCCCACCCCCGGGCATGGACCCTGGGGTCCAAACTCATAGAAACAAAGCCAACCCTATAGGGTACCTATAGTCCAAATATGAATGGTTTCTGATATATAGTTCATGAGATATTCACCAGCAGAGAAACTTTAACCAAAACTTTGACATTTTAACTGAACTAACGAACCAACGAACTAACGAACATACGAACGGACGAACGGAAAAGCGAAAACTATATACCCGTCGGCATAAATGCCGGGGGTATAAATATGTTGCAATCCTTTCATCAACCGCACTAGCCCTATATACAGGCAGAAGTATATCCGACAAAAAGAAACACAATTGTGCGAATTTCATAAATCAATCAAATTCACTTTTTCAACCCTTAAGAGCAGAAGCAGCTGAATACGTCAGAGTTACTGCGAGAAGTTGTGCATATCTACGCGCAGCACGACTGAGTGTGATATGACATTCTAAAGACAATGAAGTGCAAGGTGCAACTCAGGACTTCAAAAAAACTGTATGCTGAAAAAGGTTATTACCTATGTAGGCACTCATGAAGTGAAAATGCATTTTTCGGTGACAACAAATGGCAATGACCTTTATTGTGTTTTTGGCCACCGGCCCATAACTATATTATATACAAATATAATTACAAACATTTATGAAAATGTACGAAGAACATATATATATTACATCAATACATATCAGAGAAACGTTTGTTTTTGTGATAGAATATATATTGAGGAAGTAACTAGTGCATTTTTCAGTGAAGCATTTGTATTCATGGTCAAACATAATTTGCGACTCAAACGCATTCGTAGATCAAGCTGCTTCAAGGATTTGTATTTTCTATTGATATGGTGTTTTAAAAACATGGAATAATGTAATCCTTGTTTAAGAATCGTCAATACAAAGTCGAATCACTTCAATATTGTTTTGTATTTGTTACTTGTTTAAATAAAAGGAAAGAAAGAAAAAGGAAAGAAAAATAAATATTAAACACAAATTGTTTTCTGGTGCTATTGCTGAGTTTCTGTTCCATCTAATGAATAAGTGTGAGACCCAAACCGGACTGTACAACCACAAACGATAGCTAGAAGACTGATGAAAGGTAATATGAAAAAATGTGGTGCCGAATAGACTAGGTGCCAAAATAAAAGTGGGGCCGATATGACAGTGGTGCCGAAGCATCATGGGTCCGAAGTGACTGGGGCAAAAATGACTGGGGCCGATTTGACTAGGGTCCGATTTATCTAGGTGCCGTAGTGGTGCCGAAGTGTCTGTAATTCCCAAGTTTCAAGATCCTAGCTCTAACGGTTCTTGACCAAGTATATGCTTAACTTTCGCACTGGACGCACAGACGGACCCAAACCAATATATGCCCCTTCAAGTTCTTCGAAGTTAGGGGCATAATAAAATTATTTAATGCAAGAAATGTCTTTCTTATTTTCCAAGTCATTAAGAAAGTTTTGTGAAACTTTAATGTATATAGTGATACTATACTGGTATGTTCAAATGAAAATTTATTATTGTGTTTTGGGGTTAACTTTTGCACTGGCTAGATCTCGTATAGATTTAATATATCACTACCATACTGAACTTGATCTACCCACTCTAATCTTGTTAGCATGTACATATGCTTTACTTGGCCATAGTTACTTATCATCACTTGCCACTTTGCCTTGCCTTTTCATTACCATTGTGTTCAGATGGTGGGGTAATGCAACTTTAAACTGTGACAAAATCTAGACTCTTGTTGATTCTCAGTGTGTTTAGGGAAGCTGTCACTACATCCTAATATGACTGAAAATTGTTGACTGGGATGTTAAGCCATAAAAGAAAAAGAGGAAAATAAGCTTACCATTGTCGTCTGTGGGTGGGGTATAGTAACTCCGAACTGCAACAAACTCTAGACTCTTGTTGATTCTCAATGTGTTCAAAATAGGCATCCAATCATTGGCCCTGAAAAAATATGTTTAAATTGCAAACAGTAAAGAACCTGATCCTATAAAGGAACCATCAGGTTTCGGTCTGTAAAATGGTAAAGTCTGCACTTTTATGCAAAAGAATAAACCTGAATCATTACTATAAGACTTAAGTTTAGCAATTTTTATTTGATTTCGAAATTGCAAATTGGTATAAAGATGAACTGAACTAAACTCTTTAACCCATCAATATTTAATCCTTAAGGAACCACAATTTCCACTTTTCGCCGAAAAGCCATCTTTTCCTGACGCAATTACGCTACGTCAAAGTTAACAGGGGTGTCACCTCAAAATTCACATTGTTTCTCGGCATATGGAAATTTAACCTCTTACTCCCAAAGCAGTCATTTAACATCTTGTGCTTAAAAGGAGTACAGTACCATGATCGTAGAGATTTGGTTCCATTATTGTACCAGATAACACCCCCGGTATATGACATAATTGACGTCATTTTGTTCCCTAGCCTTTCTCTCGAGGTGAAACCATATGTGTTTAATTGCTGAAATGACGTGCAATTTCGCTTTTACGAGTAGAATTTTGCTTAGTAGGCCTATAAGTTTTGATGTGATGTCCAGTCTAGTCTTGCATGTTTACGTTTAACGTTTACAGGACCAAAAACGTAACGGCAATATTCACGATGTTCGCACCATGCAGGTTGTTTCCTGTCAGCTGTTTCGATACAAACTATCCATGCCGTGAATTATCAAACCTGATATTCATGGTTGCCTAAAAATCGATAATGTCACCATGACGTCAAATTGGCATTGCCCTATATCATGATAGCCTTACGTTGTCTGGCGTTTTGATGCTATCAGCTGATGTTATATGGTTCTAGGACACTGTATCGTACTCTAGCAAACTTAGAAATTTCAATTGGCTTCCTTTTTCTTCATGTCTGCACTGAGCATATTGATATTCGTGTAACGCTGGTTTAGCGTCAGGCCATAACGGCATCCCCTCACGGAATTTTTCAAATCTCATTCCGGTTTATTCGTTATGACACTTTTACCAATCAAACAAGGCAAAAATTGATAACGTGATGCACATGGAATGCTGGACACGTGATTTGTATGATTTTTTAAACGTAACGTAGCAACACGTGGACGTGAGAAAAGCACACAAACTCGTCTCGAAACATGAATTTGAGCATCAGTTGACATATTAAAAGCGTATGTAAATTTTTCAAATATTTGATTTTGAAAAAACATGTAATGATGAATGAAAAAATTGCTAAACTTAAGTCTTATAGTATATTACCAACCTTTCTATAGATAATCTATTGCTGATTGAATAAAATTTCAATTATGTTACACACACACTTTTCAAATACATGAGCCCTTGACTCCTTGCATTACACATAAAGATTGTCTCATTTTTTAAAAGCTGTTAAAGGCTATCATTATTTGAGCCGCACCATGGGAAAACCAACAATCTGCATAGGCGAAAACAAAGACGCAGATCAGCTTCACGGTAACCGCGAAGCTGATCAGCGCCTTTGTTTTCGCTACTCTGATAGTACAATTCTTCTTCTACCTAAATCCAAAATTTCAAGCTTCTAGCTCTTATCTGTGACGGTACAGGTCGGTTTGTGTCGGACCTGTTCGAAAACCACATTGTTGGTTTTCCCACGAGGCGGCAAAAACAAAGGTAGATCAGCTGCATTATAGAACAAAGCTGTCCTGTTTTTGCTACATACTTTTAGATAGTACAACCCCCTTTACTTCTGAGTCCAAAAGTCTGGAGAAGCCAGGGATCGAACCCACAACAACAAATGAGCTGTGTCATGATTAAACCAGAGTTTTGCAAATGCAAAAACAATGATTCAGATCAGCTCTGAAAACAAAGGTGCACATCAGCTGTGCAGTACAGCGGATCAACGCCTTTGTTTTCGCTACACGGATAGTACAATCCCTCTTCATTTAAAACCCGAAATTTTAAACTTCGACTGTTGAGGCCAGTTTGTGTCAGAACTGGTTGGAAACCCTGAAGACTAGTATTCTCGCATCTTGAGTCACTTTTTAACCTAGTAGGTCTTACCTTATCCTGTCCCCATTCAAATCAAGCACCCCCTGGGACAAGTGGGCCTTCACAGCAGGTAGAGGGCACGAGTCTTGTAGCGCGCATAGGTTGTCATAGTGTGTCTCGAAGTCAAATGCGCCCCGCTGGCGCACTTGAACACTCTCTATCATGGTGACTTAAATCTGTGAAAAAGGAAAACAACAACACTGAAACAGGGCTAGAATAAGCGAATGTAGGAAAAAAAGTCACAGGAAAAAAGTCACGGAAAAAAAGTCACAGATTTGGGTAGGAAAAAAAGTCACAGGAAAAAAAGTCACAAAAATAAAATCTTTTATATTTCTACTTTATGTTGGAAATGGACATTATTATTTCTTCTATTACTAATACAGTTGAACCTCATTATAACGCGCCTCACTATAGTGCGGTTTTCAATATAACACGGCCATGTCATGGCTCCCAAATTAATTATTTTGTTATATATCTATTGTAAATAACCTCATTACAACACGGTTCACTTATAACACGGTCTGTTTCCATGGACCCCAAAGATAGCGTTATGATGAGGTTGACCTGTAGTATTTAAAATATTTTTGTTTGGATTGACATTTTACATCCTCATTATCAATTTTCAGTCATGTCGGGATGGAGCTAATGCTTCATGTGTACTAAACTAGTTCTCTGGGATTTCCTTAGAGGCTTGTTCGTGCACAACATGTATATATTGAAGCATTAGGTTGCAGCATCCCTTTCCTCTGGCTCCATGGTCTCTTAGTCTACCATTGCACCACCATGCCCCATATACTAGGCAGGTTCCCATGTTTTATTTGTTTCAATTATGTAGAATTTCAAGAGCAGGAGTTGAGTTTTAAGTATGATAGTTCCTCATTATTTCCTACTTTAAACAAAAAAAAAATACATCATACTTCATGTATGTACAGATTTTATGTATTTTCTTTTATCATTTATTTTTGTGACTTTTTTTCCTGTGACTTTTTTTCCTGTGACTTTTTTTCCGTGACTTTATTTCCGTGACTTTTTTCCTGTGACTTTTTTCCGTCCACCGAATAAGCAGGTTCACCCTTGCCTGACACTGACCAGTCAAACTGGCTGAGGGCAACCTGGTCTTACTAGGTCACAGGTGCGACACCACTCAAAATTTATTAGTCCGCCGTGACCCACAAAAAAAAAGTGCATTTGATAATGTTGCCTAGGTGAGTTTGATACTGTATAACGATCACATTTCTTTATACTTCTACTTCTGTACTGCCCAGGCCAGGGCACGTAGCATCACAATGTATCTGTTTTCTATTATATAGTATGCACTGCAAAGTATCACTAGTCTACATTTGAGTGTACAAAACATGACCGTCATGCGGATAAGAGGCGTTAGAGGCAAGATCATTGTGCAGATAGCCTAGGCCCGGTCAACCAGTAATCTGATGGTCGGTCAGTAGATTAGAAGCTTTGCCTGGAGGCACATGCAGCCCATCTGTATTTCTCCTAGGCCCCAATGGGCAGGGGCACACAAAAAATGATGACTGAAATATTGTATAGGCACCTGCATTAATCGCAAATTTATTGTTTAAAGGTAAGCTTGGATATCAGACTGTAGGGTCATGATAAAATCCGAGGAAACCGAATTCATTTCAAGCCGAAACACGTCTCGGGTAGTTTGACAGCTCGTTTGCATTGTTAACAGAGCTTTGATCGTATACCGAACAATATAAAGAATTAAAATTATTCCAGTTTAGTACTTTTTCATTCAAGAATCTTGTATCGGTATTGTAGGCGCTGAAAAAATCGCACAGTTTGACAGATAAATCTTCTTTGAAATAACAGGAAATGGCGCCCGCTGGTTCCCGTTCGGATAAAGTCGGTATGCTGGTCAAACTAATGGACTAAATCCCGGTACCCATTTTTTGTTCCATGATACCACGTTACACCCTTTTGTAAAGATTAAATCTCGAGAACATAAGATATGTATGCCACGATCTTTAAACAGTGAGGAAACATTCAAGAGAGGTGCAATACTGAAATATACTATATCAAATCAAATCAAATCAAATCAATTTTATTGGTATAAAAATCCAGTCACTGGACTAGCTGTCACCACTCACATATATACAATTATAATACAATAACACAAATTCATGAACAAATATAATCACATATATACTCTAATACAAGTTATTAGATGTGTAAAGAACAGTCTTTCTTTCATTCTTTCATATATATTATGATATGTATGCCACCTGAGGTGATGATCAGAAACTGATCGACTCAGTTTCTGAAGAAAGAAAGAAAAATATACTTATTCATCCATTTATTTATTTATTTGACATGTATATGTTTAATAGATGAAACTATCAAAATTGTCAATTTTCAGCACCGAGACCACTCCCCCGCATGTGAAAAGCCCATGTATGCAAGTAAATGCAAACATGTGCATTCCACATGCTATATTGTAAGTATTGTAAGCTCCATCGACTCGGCATTAACAACAAGGTTATCAGCTGGATCCACTCATTCCTGTCAAAATAGATCCCAGAGCGTTGTCCTCGATGAGAGGGGTCAGGAGGGGGGTCTGGTCACAGATCACAGAGATTTTAAATGATGATTAAAAAAAAACAACATTTCACAAATCGCAGACAATGAATTTTCGTAATCACAGAGAATTCTGTATTGACTGATTTACAGCATATAACTTCTCAGTTACTAAAAATAAATATTCGTATCAAAGGAATGTGTCATTTTAACTCATTATTTCATAGTTACTTGTAAAATAAGAATACCTTAGCCTTACATTACATGTATGGAAAAGACTCTAGCCTTTTCACAGTGGTGGAGAGGAAAATGGAATCATTTTACTAACTGCCTAAAACTATAGCTATATATATATAAAACCTCTATTTAAACTTTAATATGATATACATCGATAGTTAATTCTGGTGTGGTCAGTATATTAACAACTTTAAGATATAGTCTTAAACCTCATATGAAAATGCTAATTCTATGCATGTTAGCTTTATTTCTGTTTGTTACCAGCCCTGTCGTCCACAAAATGTTAAAGTCATTCATGAGTGCCAAGTGCAGAGGGTATGAGATGGGGTATGCTTATTGTTAATAGGGGGGGGGGAGTTCGGAGGATTTCCCCAGAGAAAAAAAATATAATTCTGGAGGACCATGGATGCGATTTTAATGTACTTTTAGACCATTGGTTTTACAATCACAAGGAATGATGATAATCACAATTCAGAGACTTGAAAATTTACAAATCACAGATCACAGGGATTAAAATTTGTGTTTCACACATCACATAAAATACCTCTGTCACAAATCACAGAGTTAAAATTTGCCCCCCCCCCCTCCTCGATGGTAAAAACTCCGACTCATGCCCTGTCCTGTCAGGTGTCCCACAGGGCTCTGTCTTGGGACCCTGCCTCTTCCTTCAGACCGGATCCAGACTATGGTCTCCTGGGGGGGGGGAGGGGGGCACAACCCAGCATGAGGGCACCGGGCACCTATTAATTAAATCAGAAAAGATGCAATACATTAAGAAACTAGGGTAATATTACAGCAGGTGATTAAGATAACAGCAGGAATCATGACCAAAAGGCTGATTATTGACATCTGTCAGTAAAAATTATGCCAGTGATACACATTTTTTCTTAATTTTGTGCAAAATATGGCTTAATAAAAATATTTTTGCATGGTGTCTGGGGGGCACGAGCCCGAACGCCCCCCCCCCCACCCCGCCTCTAGATCCGGGCCTGTCCTTATGTATATTAATGACATGCCAGACACTATCAAAAGCAACATTAGACTTTTTGCAGACGACACCATTATGTACCTGACTATCTCAAACGAAGAGGCCAAACTGACCTTACAAAATTAGAAGCTTGGGAGAAGGGGTGGCTCATGGCCTTTAATCCAGACAAACGCGAAGTCATCCGCATCACAAATGAGAAAAAACAACAACAACAACAACATACATGATTATAAGCTCCATGGAAAAAAACTAGCTTTCAACCTACCAAAAGCACAAAATACCTCGGAGTAAATATTACTTATCCTGGTCAAAGCATATCAACCAGCTGACAACCAAAGCCAATAATACATTGAAATTTATTAAAACAAACATTCAACCAAACAATCCAAAAATTAAAGAATCAGCCTATAAAGCATGTGTGAGACCATTACTGGAGTATTCGGCATTGCATCCGGTTGGGACCACTGGCAAAATAAATTTATCGAGAAAATCGAAATGGTCCAGCACAGAGCTGTGAAGTGTATCTTCAACGGTGGGAACGCCGTGAGAAGTCCTAAACAGCAAGGCTCGGTGTTTCTTTGGGATATGATAAAAACAAACGCCGTCACTCGGCGTACTAATAAGCTTCTGTAGCGTTTGCACTTGGCGTTTTCACGGCGTTCATGGCGCTAGTGTGGAGCTTCTACCGCCTTTGAAAGGCGTTTGCACGGCGTTCTTTGCGCTCGCGTGGAGCTTCTACCGCGGCCAATGGCGCTGTATGATAAAAACACAAAAATAGATGAATAAAATATATGCAAATTTTAAATATTTTAAATATGACAAAAGCAAACAAAATACTATTTAAATGAGATGCACATTTAAGATTTTCTTTCATTATGTCTATCGAACAACAAGCTGGTTTACTACTTGCGTATATGCAGGCGAAGCAGATACAAATTGCTAGTTCTGCAAAGAAACAAATGGAGGACGGCGCAAAGACGTAGAATGCTTTAGATCCGGCCATGGTTGGAGGCAGCTAGACGTTTTCAGGATGGTCATTTCATGGACTGATGCCAGAGCTGAGATTAGATGATCTTCTTGAAAGCAAACGTATGTTAGGCGGCTAAGTCGGAAATGCGCTTAAGTAGGAAAAAAGTTACGACTATCTAGGAAAACGTCCGTCAGGCGCTTAAGTGGGAAATGCGACTAAGTGGGAAATGCGACTAAGTGGGTAAACGACTAACCAACTTTGAAAAGTTAATACGAGTCGGACTTACAACAGCAACTTGTTAATTGCATTAGTATAGGATATCAATACGCCGTGTCGTGAGAAAACCTGTCTTAAAATCAACACAATCAACACAAACCTGAGAGGCTTAAGCTATAGTATCTCACTGGCATGCAAATTTCTCGAGACTGTTTTGCTAATTGAGTCGCACCAGTGTCGTGAGAACTTTCATGTGTTGTGAACAAGTCGCGAACTGGTCGCGAAGGTTTTAAACATGTTTAAATACTTTATGCGATTTTATTTTCGGCAAAACATGTCGCAAAACTGTCGCGCGACTGTCGTGCGACAGTCGTACGACGTTCATGCGAGTGTCGCGAACATGTCGCCGCGAAATTTTGGCAAAATTTTGCGACACTCGTACGATTGTCATACGAATGCCATACGATAGTCGAGTGACAGTCCTCGCGAATATCTGGCGAAAAAATAAAACTAAGCGACATTCGTACGAATGTCGTGAGACACTCACACGCATGTCTCGCCACTGTCGTACGAATGAAAATGAAACTAAAGCTACATTCGTGGGAACGTAGTGAGACAATCTCATGAATGGCTCGCGACTGTCGACTATCGCGCGACAGTCCCGAGATATATTTTTAAAATTAGACCGAAATTCGCGAATTTGTCTCATAAAGTCCATTCAAGAAGACTGCAATGTGAAAGGTGTGCTAATATCGTTGATCTTTGTCGCAAAATAGTCTCAAAGTAGTCTCCAGTTGTCGCATTCCAGTGAGGTAGGGGCTTTACGAACATGGTCAGAGGCTCCTTCTTTATGATTAACGCATTGTCTATCTCATAAAGGTTGTAACCTTGCTTTAAAGCTTCGTGCAGTACTTGTGATGTAGGAGAGGTAACTGTAAGACAGGGTCCAGTTCTTGCGATATAGTGTATGTACCGCTTGGACAAGGACCAGTTATTGTGATATTGGGGCTGTAACAGTAGGGCAGGGTCCACTACTTGTGATATAGGGGAGGTAACTGTAGGACAGGGTCCAGTACTTGTGATATAGGAGAGGTAACTGTAGGACAGGGTCCAGTACTTGTGATAAAGGGGATATACCATGCTAGGACAGTGTCCAGTTCTTGGGGGTGGTTTCTGTAGGACAGGGACCAGCACTTGTGATATAGGGGATGTAGCGGTTGGTAAGGGTACAGTACTAGGGATATAGTGGGCTTAGCGGTAGGACAGTGGCCAGTACTTGTGATATATTCGAGGTAACAGTAGGACAGGGACCAGTACTTGCGATATAGAGATTGTAGCGGTAGGATAGGGACCTGTGAGCCAGAGTCCAGATTTATGGGATGTATCGGTAGGGCAGGGTCCAGTACTTAAGACATAGGGACGGTAGAACAGGGTCCAGTACTTCTGATATGGGTAGGACATCGTCCAGTACTTGATATATAGGGGGAGTAACGGAGTGGCAGGGGGACTGATGTTTTTCTTTTGCTCCGGAGTTAGTAAGTTATTCGGCGCCCAGGGATCTCCATCGTCGGGCAGCTTACTGAATCTGTGAGTCCTGGTTTTTGATTCATCGGTATATTTATCATGATTTATTTGTTTGTTCTTGATGATTCATTGACTAGTTAGAGATTCACCACGAGGACCGAAGAACTAACTAAATGTTATGAACCACTGCAGTAGCTGAGGGTGAGGTTATGGCCATGTACACTCGCCAGTAACGTTGTGTTACTGATCGTTCCAAGTCGATACTTCTGTGGTGTTGTTTTTTTTTTGTTTTATGTCTTGGTGTTTAAAATATTTTTGTGCTGTTGGCGCCTTATGTATGTTTTCATATTTTTAGTTAAGTTAAGGTGGCCACCTATTGGGAAAATAGCTGCTCATTCGGCTTACGAAATGTTTTCATGGTATAAGTACCTGATTGTTAGTTTGGTTTTTTCCCACCTCGGTTTTTGGAGTGGGAATCTTTTTTCTGATTGCGCCTTTTGCTGATCTTTGCCTACTTGTACCTTTCCAGTACTTATGATATAGTGGATATACCGCTAGGACAGGAATCAGTACTTGTGATATAGGGTATATTACTGTAGGACAGGGTCCTTTACGTATGGTGATTATCGCGGTAGGGCATGGTCCATTACTTGTTATATAGGGGATGTACTGGTAAGTTATGGTGCTGGTCTTTTGATACAGGGGTTGTAACGGTAGGACAGGGTCCAGTACTTGGGATATGGGGATGTACCTTTAGGGCAGGGTCCAGTATTTGTGATACAGGGGAGGTACCGGTAAAACAGGGTCAAGTACTTGTGATATAAGGGATGTACCGTTTGGATAGGGACCAGTGCTGGTGATATAGGGGATGTTACTGTGGGGCAGAGTCCAGCACTTGTGATTTAGGGAATGTACCGGTAGTGCAGGGTCCAGTACTTGTGAAATATGGGATGTATCGGTAGGTCAGTGTCAAGTACTTGTGACAAAGGGATGTAACGGTAGGATATGGTCCAGTACTTCTGATATGGGGGATGTACTGTGATATATGGGAATTAACGGTGTGACAGGGTCCAGTACTTGTGGTATAGGGAATAAACCGATAGAACAGGGACCAGTACTTGTGATATAGGGGAGGTAAATGTAGGACAGGGAACACTACTTGTGATATACATGTAGGCCTAGTGGAGGTAACTGTTGGACAGGGACCAGTACTTGCGATAAAGGGGAGGTAACTGCAGGATAGGGACAAGTACTTGTGATATAGGGGAGGTAACTGTAGGACAGGGAGCAGTACTTGTGATATAAGGGAGGTAACTGTTGGACAGGGTCCAGTACTTGTACTACACCTTCATTACTTTCTCCCGCACACAAAACGTGAGCTGTATAAACGCAAAACAACAGCATAAAAGGAAAAATGCGCCACGTTGTATCTTTGGGCAGAGAATAGAAAAGGGAAAGTCAAAATGGATAGTGGCAGGATTTATGTGACATTATACATGATAAGCAGTTCTGCTTTTCCGATTGTTTACATCAATAAACTATCAGTTTCAAGTGTAATTAAAACACAGATTATCTTCTAATCACTGGCTTATCGCCTTTGAATTGTGTGTAACCAACAAAAACCTGTATTAATGGGTTAATTTTAAAGGATTTTTCGCTGTTGCAGTGGCTTTCGAAATTTCGACGATTGTTTTTTTGCCATAGTACCACACGAGCGAAATCCGCAACCTGCACAGTTACCACGCTACTCTAGCAGCGAACACATTTTATGCTGCACAAGCTGATCTTTTTTTTTTTTTTTTTTTTTTTTTCTTTACATTAATTCTAGTTTTGGTATCATCTAAAACTTCGACGAAACAATTGCCAGCATTTTATACTATATGCAACAAGGAACGGGACCATGAAGAGACTAAATATGATAGAGGCATGAGTATAGGTTTTGATCGAACTAGCAAAGCAGGCATAGAAAATCAGCAAGATTATGTGGTTCTGTCTGTAATTGAAAACATACAAACAATCGACCATTACATGCATGAAAGGAGGCAACAAACTTGCTGAATTATAACAAGACTTTTTTTTTTATTTAAGCCGCAAGCGTTAAAAGATGTCTTCGTGGTATCAGATCAGGTAAGACACACAATATGTTGCACAGCCACAGAAATCTACTGAGCACTCTTGATACTTTGGGTTCAGAAAATAGAGGAATTGTAGACCTACTATTTTTGTATTGTAACACAAGCACTGATCAGCTGCTCTGCTGTTCTAGGCTAATATTATCGCATATACAAGAGTGAGTTTTCTCACGATGTGTCTCATATGAAACATCGGAAGGAATTGCCTTAAGTTTGCTAACGTTTCCTACTTAAGCGCAGTGAACGAATTTCCGAGATAAGCGCAATTTTCTTCCTTCACCGGGACGGTCTTTCCCTATTTAAGCGCATGTCCTACTTAGTCGCCTCACAAACGTACGAACGAGTGAGACTTCATTTCTGTTTTGCCTACAGGCCGTCAGCGCAGTGCCAGAACGCCGTGGAAGCGCGATGCGAACGCCGTGGAAACGTGGTGCATACACCAAATATGAAAGCAAAATATCTCATTCATACTCTCCGAACGTCACAAATATTCCTTGCACGTCAAACATACGCCACAGCATTTAAACATACGTATCACGTACGTAACACATACGCCGTTGATATTCGAGGTACGTCATACATACGCCGCTGATACGCAGTAGATACGAAAGGAGAGTCAAATATACATTACGCAAAATTACGCCACATATACGTCACATACAAAAGATAACGCTGTTCATACGCCACGGTTTAATTAAGAAATGAATTTCATTTTTCTGGTGTTCATGGAGCTATGAACCGCAGTGGGTCGCGTGCAAAGTGAATGAACCTCGAAGGGGTTCATGTAAGCTTTGCTAGCGACCCACTGCGGTTCATAGCTCCATGAACAACAGAAAAATTAAACTCATTGCTTATATTTACATTCATTTCTCTCTATCACTTGTTGAAAAAACACCAAGGCGATCACATTTACAAGCAAACAGAGAATCTACACACAGTATGTGTTCAAACAGCGGAACGGCGGCGACGTTTACAACGTCCAATCAGATTGGCGAGATTCATGTTTTTTGACGTCAAGTTTGGATTACGTCACGTCGCGTGACGCATTGTTGTTCATGGAAGTATGAACACAGATGCACATCTAATGGTTCATCTAAGGAGGTTTTAGAAAAATGTAAATATTACGTGATATTTTTGTTAATCGCTACGTAGTGTGGCGTATCAGGAGTATGAGCTACGTATCTACGACGTACGTGCTACGTTGCTTTCGTATGTACGGCGTATATTTGACGTATGCACGGCGTATCTAAGGTGCCACGTACATGCTACGTATTTTAAGTGCACACTTATAAAAACGTAGCGCCTTAGCGTATGAGGAGTATTAGCTACGTATCGAGGAGCTACATATGCTCGCGTATGTACGACGTACGTTTGACGTACCTATCATAACTTGATACGCCGTAGATACGCGAGTCAATATGCAATAGTGTGACAGCCATATTACATTCAAGGAACTACAGCTGTCTATAGAGTAGCCTTATATGATAAGATAACAAACAGCAAATAAATGACACAAACGTATCAAATATGCCAATTTGAACAGCTAAAATACCTTCTATGTCAAAAACTGGTAATGTATCTCCAAGGAAACGTGTTACGTGTACTTTTATACATGGGATTTCTTCTATACATTGTATCTGTTGGTATGTATAAATCACAGAATGTTTATTGTCCACTTAATGTGATTTGAGTTGTCCCGATAGCCTGTTGAATTAAAAACGTTTAGTCACTGAGACTTTTTTTCTTTGTTTATCTACTGATTCACGACAAGACTTTTTTTTAACTATTTATCAAAATATTTAAACTATTTGTCAGACTATTAAATAAAAACTATTTGTACACCCACAATATATGTTTTGGATAAAATATGAAAATAGGTATACACCTAAACACCCCAGTTTTATATATAAACTTGGCGTTTAAGCGTTTCTAATTGTGTGGTTCGTCCGTGTGTACAAGACGATAATCCACGAAATGTAAGCGTGTGGTTATCGTTCGTACACACGGACGAACCATATAACAAGTTACTTATTGCACCTTTAACACCCTGCACCTTGTGCACCTCCGTGTCACGGTATCTGACGTTGAACATGGGGGAAAGCAATAACTGCCAATAAGGGTATATTCAGCGCATGGACATGTTTGTGTGATGTTATTTGTATTTACTCTACACAGATGGGCATTCTGGTGGTTTAGATAGACAACTTTATAAGAAGGATTGCCCAGCATACCAAATGTTGTGTCTATGTCCAGCGTTTGAAAATGGCTGTTTCGTGTGTAAATGTCCTGCAGGTTGGTCCACAAATACACCTTAATCTTTCATACTTTGGCAGCTCTGATCTTTGCATACCGTACATTCGATTTTCGTGCTCTTTGTTAATCAATTTGTAATAACGATCGTTTTTTTCATTCTGATACCCCAGCTTAATATCTGAGGACAGATAATATTAGATCAGCTGGCTAACTGTCACTCCGCTCCACGTCGGTACCTCGTTCCACTTCCCTGACATGGAGAGGTTTAACGGAATGGCAATGGAAATAATATTCCGTCTAAGATAATATTTTCTCGTCAGACCAATCACTATATCCGGTGTACGTTGATAGACGGTGCTTATATTAGTTTCAGTCTTGAGGAGGGCTGCGGTATAGAAGTAGAGTAAAGGGCTCCGCAGCGAAGAAATGCATTCGGTTCAAAACCTTGTACAAAATTCGGTACATTAATCTCCCTGAAGTGCTGGTTTAAAAACTCAAACAGTTGCGAGGCGGTTCTAACGAGTACCCACAATCTATGTTTTGAAATAATTCTGAAAGCTAAAACAAATATGAGCCGCGACGCGAGGAAACCGGGCTTCGGGGTTTCCGACATGGTCTGACACAAACCGGTCTGTACAGTCACGGAAGCAGGCTAGAAACTTGAAATTTCGGATTTAGAAAGAAGAGAAATTGTACTATCCGATTAGCGAAAACAAAGGCGCTGATCAGCTTCGCAATTACTTTGAATATAAAAGCACGGTGTCGTGTGCTGTTTACAGGTTACCACCGCCCAGGCTCCTAAAGATATAATAAAACTCATACTTCCTAAACCAGAAACTTCCATGAAACTTCTAATCATCGATTGTTGCTATACAGACCGGTTTACTAGTATTCATGATCTGGTTTAAAACCCGCACGTTTTGTTCTTGACGCATCTCATATCCCCTATTTCATCACATTAGCCTTTTGTCCTTTTTATCAAGGATCGTCGGCGTCTGGGAGCAGCCCGGGGAGCGGTTCTATCGATTCTAATCTCTTTGGTAGCTTTCATCCTGGACAATTTCCAGCACTCTCTGGGAATTTATCCACGAACGGCACGTCTTCAGGTTCTATTGGGATTTCGTCCGTGAGGGGGTCAACAAGTGCGGGAGCGACTTCTGTGTCTAGCGGGGAAAGTGGTTCTGGCAATCTAGGTATTTTGCCCTACTATTTTAAAGCTTCGCACTGACGCCAGTTACTTATGTATGTATCACGCAAACATGTCCATGCAATGAATACCCCCTTAAACCCCACTTTTATATAGAAAAACTTGAATTTTCAGGGGTATACCTATTTTTCTTATTTTTGCTCCAAAACATAGATTGTGGGTACTCGTTAGACCCGCCTCGGCGATGCGGTTCTAACGCGTACCCACAATCAATTTTGGAGGAAAAATAAGAAAAATAAAACTAGAGGACCAATGGTTATGTAAACGCTCACCTGAGATCGGTTCTATATACCAATAAACATGTTTGATTATTATGGAAAATAGCCCCAGTAAAGGGGCATATGAAGCCCTGGGGTCATGTTTTTCTTCATAATAATCAATATCCTGTCCATTTGCCAATTTCCTGCAAGTCTTTCCCTTCATCTGACATTTTAACAGTTTTACCCATTCAAAGGCATAGGCGACCTACATGTATGTAGGCCTTGTCGTAAAATAGGTCAAGGTCACCACAGCGTCATGATTTATACACACATTGTAGTACTTTAGCCATTAATGCTTCATGCCAAGAATCTTTGCAATCGGTCTACCGGTGCCGGAGAAGAAGATTTTTGAAGGGGTTTTACCATATATGGGCATGGCGACCATCTTGGTCATGTGACCTGGATTATTTATATATAAATTGGTTACCCCATCCTATAGATGTTTTACATAAAATTTGGCTTTGATTGGCCAAGTTGTTTCAGAGAAGAAGATGTTTGAATATTATGGAAATATGCATGTATACTACCCCGGGGTGGGGGCATATGAGCTCCTGGGGACCAATTTTTGTTGTTCAGAATCATTAATATTCAGTCCTACTGTGCATTTTCTGCAAGACTTACACTTTAAATGACATTGTAAAAGTTTTCCCCATTCAAATGCATTGGTAATATACATGTATATTGCCCCGGGATGGGGGCATATGAGTACCTGGGGTCAAATTGTTTTCAGAATCATTAAAAGTCAATCCTGTTGCTCATTTCCTGCAAGGTTTTCCCATTAAATGACATTTAAACAGTTTTCCCCCATTCAAATGCATAGGCGACCTACGTTGACCTTGTCGTAAGATACGTCAGCGTCATCAAAGGGTCATGATTTATATAAACATTGAAGTTTTTGAGTCATTGATGCTTCATGCCAAGTTTCGTTGAAAACGGCCAACCAGTTCCAGAGAAGAAGATTTTTGAATGGTTTTTACCATATATGGGCATGGCGTCGGTGAGCTAAAAATCTACTCAAAATTTTCAATTTTTACAACATATGAAAAATCTGTATATTACATGGGCGTGTTTTTGTAATGTTGTCCTACTTGTTCTATTTTAAAGCTTCTCACAGATGTCAGTTACTTATGTATGGCACATGTAAATCTGACATTTGGTTTTAATAGATTAATTCACACTACGTTTGATATAATTACATTGAATTCGACGTTTTCTAGAAGTATATAATGGAGTCCGCATGGAGTGTCAGAAACATTGTGAAAGTCTGTCCTAAGCAAGCACCAAGGCAAAGAGGAAATAAAGTATAAAGGTTTGATCCTTTGGAAGCAGTAAAGATATGGTCTGTAGTGAGCAATTTCGGGTAATGAACCCTCATCAGTAGCCCTGTTTAAACCGGCGACGAAAGCCAGACTATTGTACTGTAACTTCGAAAATTTACACGAGAAGTCTAAATCAAAGGCACATTCCTAAACGGGGTCAAATAATTTAAATATTGCTTAGATGTATGTTTCTAAACGTGAGTGCTTTGAACACTCTGAATACATTTACTGCTAGATCCAAAGGACCTAAATAAAAATAAAATCTGCACTATGGATGATGTACGGGGAGACTTTTTAGGGCCGGCACGCTGTAATAATAGCAAATAAAATATAAAAAGTTTGATCCTTTGGAAGCAGTAAAACGTTCAAAGGGAGATAGTATGGACTATATTGCGCAATTTCGGGTAACCTCCGTGTAATCCAAATGGGAGGTATTCCACAAAAACCAACACCATTTTCTCCACAACAACAAAGCAAGAAAAATATAGCAGACGTTAACGACATTTAAAATCATACAATGTCTTGCATGGGCGGATCCAGAGGGGGGGGGATAGGGGGTCGGCGCATACTCAGAGTAACCCCCCTGGAATTGCCAGATTATTAATTTTTGCCATGTTGACATTTTCCGTCAGACCCCTTCTGGTATTTTGGACCCCCCTCCCCCCCCCCCCCCCCCCCCCCCCGAGAAAATTTAATTTTCTGGATCTGCGCATGTCTTGGTAGATTTCGCTAGAATCTTTCTTATTTGTTGGACTAGGATGTTCACAAAACAAACAGCTCCACAGGTTTCTTAAAGATAAAAACTAAACTTTTACAAGCTAGCAACATGTTTTCAGTGTGTGCCCCTTTACCTCCAAACTGTCCTCCATCCATGGTGAAACAGGATGCACAGGGATGTGCTATCTGCAGTGCCAGTGGTTCAGGGGGTATTTATGAAGTTTATAATGTGTGTTTTCGTAATAATATAGGTGGCTGTGCAGTTATCATCCTATATTTCATCTCGTGAGTTGAAAACATAAAAATTTTGATGTTTTCAACTCACTCGATGAAATATATTTGGTATTCACCTAAAAAAAGCAAATATCCTCTATTTAAAAGTCTTTAATGTACGCATTCGACGCATTGCAAAGCTTTGGTGTGCATTATGCATACTAGTATCATACTAGTGGATGGTTGAAGGTGGGGGGGGGGGGAGGGCGTTGAAAGTTGCGGTATCATGGGATATCTGGATTTTGGTCAGTTGATGAACTTCTCCCAGGTTTTAAGTCGTGTACAATAAGAGCCGCATCGTGAGAAAACGGGATTATTGCCTATGCGAAAACAAAGGCGCAGATCAGCTTCGCAGTAACTGCGAAGCTGATCAGCGCCTTTGTTTTCGCTACTCGGATAGTACAATTCCTCTTCTACTTAAATCCGAAATTTCAAGCTTCTTGCTCTTTTCTGAGCTTGTACAGGCCGGTTTGTGTCGGACCTGGTCGGAAACCCCGAAGACCGGTTTTCTCACGTCGCGGCTCATAATATTCAAATCAAGTTTTGCCAATCAAATGCCTCAGCTCAACCTATCTGATGCTTACTGAAAGACATTGAGTTTTCACTTTAACAAATGTTGGATGCAAAAACTGAATACTCAGAGTAACACAAAAACTTTAATGATGCATACAACATGTTATTTACAATTTGGTGTACATTTCTTACAGGTTTGACGGCTGGACATAATAATTGTCCGCAACCTGACTTCACATGTCCAACTCTTCATATTGACAGAAATGGGTGTCCCCTGTGTGGCACGGGCTCAGGTATGGTTCTGATAGAATTATTCGACTTTGCTTAATATCAGTATGCGGAGATGCTTTGGCTATACAATGAAACTTTCCGGATGACTCATACACACACGCTTGCGCGCCACACACACACACACACACACACACACACACAGAGAGAGAGAGAGAGAACAAGCCCAACCATTTTCTCTTGAAAAAGGACGGTCTGCTAGCGTATACGAATATTTCGTCCTTTGTTTAAAAAGTCAATAACTTTCCAGTCATGTCTGGGTGTATCTTTTGCATAAACCCCACATGCTTTAGTATCAGCGACTTGTTTTATGAATTATCTACGATATGTGTAATGAAACTTGTGCACCTGTCATTTGTAACCACGGCTCCCCTTTCCCGGGGGAAAGGCAGGGGATGAGCTGAGCTTTAGGCAAAGTGCTGGGGAAATACCCGGAGTTTACTTTATATAGGCAAAAAGGGCTGAGACATGAAATGATTGCAGGCTGTGGGGAAAAACAGCAGCCGTTTTACCAACGAGCAGTCCGCGCAGGGTGGGTCCTTTAGCGGGGATTTGCTGGACCAAAACTCAAAGTCCCCGCTATTCCCCGGGGTGGGGGAGAGCGTGGTTACACATTACTGGTGCATTAAATTTTCAGGCGCACAACCATCAACTACTTCCAATACATCACCCTTTACTAGCTCATCATCTGTTCCGACCCATTTGTCCACGATACCTGCTGTCGGAACAACTAAAGCCGCATCGGTAACTACTCGGACAACACGTCCGAAAGTGTCTGCGACTAGTCCGCCACATTCCACAGTGTCTGGATGATATTTGAATTTTCAGTGTATACTGTGTGTAGTCGTCCACAGATTTTCCGATGTGACAAAAGAAGACTTTTCACAAAACTTCATGATTTTGCTTCAGTTGCCGATACCTGGCTGTCTTTAAAAGTCCCGTATGTTGAATGATTTATCCAAGATGTCCGTGCAATATACCCCCTTAAACCCCACTAATTTTCTTATTTTTGATCCAAAACATATATTGTGGGTACTCACTAACGTGTACCCACAACCTATGTTTTAAGCAAAAATAAGAAAAAATATCAATTTTTACAACAGACAAAAATCACTGTATATTGCATGGGCACGTTTTCGTATTGTTAGCGCTGTTCATGGACTAATGGTAGAACGTCTCACTCCGGATCAAGACGCCGTGGTTTCAAGTCTCACTGGCACATTGTCTACCCACGGTAGTGGCTAATGCCGGGGAAACACTGACTCAGTCACGGTATTAAAGTGAAAAATAATTGTTGACTGGGACACATGGTTAAGCCATGATTAAACTAAACATTTTTTCCGCTTTGAAAACGTTGTTTATTATTTTTCGTATCTACTTCATGGAAACGCACAACTAGATCAGGAAAAGGCGCAACATGATCAGAAAGAATTCCCAACTCCAAAAACCGAACTTGGAAAAAAATTCATTGACAGGTAGATACTTATCATGACTAAGAAAACATATCGTACGCCGCGTAAGCAGCTATTTCCCAATAGGCGGCCACTAAGTTACCCGAACTTTACTAAAATATTAAACGTACATAAGGTTCAAACAGCTCAAAATATATTTAATCATCTTGTCGAAATCCCGAGTAACCAAACCCATAATGTGCATCACATTTAGAACTGTCTATAAAAACAATCAGGAGAACTTGACCAGCCGCGCTATATTGATTTGAAATATATTTTAAACTATTAAAAATAGGGCGCTTGGCTGATAAGACTATAAATATTTTGGAAACTTATGAACTCGACTGATTTAGAACGTCTTTTAATTTTGGAGATAACATTATGACTGAAGATTACGTCCTGAATGAAAAAATAAAGAAATAAAGGTAGACATCGTTATCGCAAGATGACATGTCGGCTCGTACAATACGAAAACTTGCCCATGCAATATACAGAGATTATTTTTCAGCTGTAAAAATTGAAAAATTTCATCAGAAAAACATTGATATGTTTCTTATTTTTGCTCAAAACATAGATTGTGGGTACAAGTTAGAACCGCCTCGTCGAGGCGGTTCTAACGAGTACCCACAATCTATGTTTTGGAGCAAAAGTAAGAAAAATAGGTATACCCCTGCAAACTCCAGTTTTGCTATACAAAAGTGGGATATAAGGGGGTATTCATTGCATGGACATGTTTTCCTGATGGATTGAGAATTTCGGTTAGCTTAAAGTGTGCAAAATATAAAATATGCAACGCTTTTACTAAGATTCTAAGATTCTAGCAACTATCGCGCGTGTTTTCATGTGGTTAGAACAAAATATCTTGGCCAAAATGTGATGGAATTTATTGTTTAATAGTTTATGTGTCATATCTGGTCAAAGAAAAAAAAGTAAAACCATCCTTGGTCAAAGTTAGCTTGTCATTAGGTCCTGACTGATCGGAACTTCTTCAAACACAAGTCGGCCAACTAAGTGCTAAAAATGGAGAAAACACGACTTTTTTCAGTGTTTGTTATTGGACTTTTCATGTGGAATGGTGAGTATCATGATTTTATCACTTTTTCTTTTAAACTGTTTTCGGTCAAAATATTTGAGAATATAATTTCGTATTTTAGTCACCACATTAAATTAAACGTTCTCTGCGTTAGCAGCTCATTAGCCGTGCACTGGACTGTAAGCTTCAATAATTGACATTGGTTCTGCAGTGTTATCAAAAAATGCGTTTTTTTTTTTTTTTTTTTTTTTTTTTTTTCCTTCACGTTTGGTATATTTAATCATTATTAAATCACTCGATTTGTTTTCAATATTTCAGTGGATACACATCCCAGTATAGTCAAGAGAAGCTGTCCGGCATATCAGATGATGTGTCAATGCCCTGCGTTTGAGAACGGCTGTTTTGTATGTAAATGCCCTGGAGGTAGGTGCGGGTCCAAGAGTTGCACGTGATTTTTGAAATAGCGTTTACTCGGACTATTGTTACATGACCAGGGCCGTCGTCGGCTTTTGAAAAGTGGTCCGGCCATCTTGAAATAGCGTTAACTCGGACTATTGTTACATCGTCATGTGCTAGTTAATTCGACATATTTAGTAGAAAATGTATGCCCAAGCTTAACATGATTAAATAATTACTTGAACGGGTATTATTTGTCTCTACGCCGCCTGATAAGCGCCTGGCTTTGCTGAACACTGCCGGCAGGGTACAGGGAATCGTACATGGGATCTATTGTAGGCCTAAATGCTTTGTTCGTTGATATTAGCAAGGTTTGTAAATATCAACGATTTGTAATGGCGATTTGTTATTTGTTCGGAAATGGCAAATATGACCTTAAGTTTATTTTTATTGACTGTGTATGTTTTCCTATTTGAAGGTACCAGCGGAGGTTCTGCAGGATCGGGGTCTTCCGGGGGATCCGGAAGTGGCTCATCAGGTTCGAACCTTTTTGGCAGCTTCCATCCAGGAGAGTTTCCTAGTATGTCTGGCATGTCAGGCAATTCTGCATCTTCGGGTAGTGGCACATCTTCTGGAACCAGTAGTTCTGGTACCGGTGGCAATACTTCCGGTTCTGGTGGATCAACTTCCGGTGGCAATACATCCGGGTCATCTGGATCTAGCGGCTCAGGCGGGGCTGCATCGGGGAGTGGGTCGACCAGTGGCGGATCGAGCTCTGGATCAAGTGGGACCAGTGGGGGCAGTGGAACGAGCGGATCAGGGAGTGGCTCGGGCAGCTTAGGTATGTTTTCGCTGATATATTGGTAGTGGTTTTTAATTCACAGAATACGACGAAACTAATCTAATAATCAGACAGGTATGAACTAACGTGTGACTGGATCTATAGAGACACCAGGAGGGAAAAAAGCAGCCGAGTGCATCTCAATTTTCATAAATGTTATTTTATGAAAGCAGCAAGCATGTAACGTTGATAAATGACCAATGATGAGACTTGACTATTTAATGTAGCCATACTGACATTAATTTTGCTTAGAATGTACATTATTTCGCGGCGTATGATGTTTGGCACTGACCTCTTCTTCTGCTTGTTCTATTTACAGTATGCGCACCCCTTCCACAGATGTGTCCCCCGCAGATGGTGAAACAAGATTCACAAGGTTGTGCTATCTGCAGTGCCAGTGGTCCAGGTACATACCAATTCGGCACTTAGAAATATTCATACCACTAAGCTCAAATTCGCACCACAGTTTGTTCTAAAGCACGTATATGTCAACAAATAATTGTCCGTACACTATCTCGAGAGTTTGTGATCTCAAAGTGTTTATGTTCAAATCATTACGAAAACATGCCCCTATAATATACAGATTTTTAATAAGTTGTAAAAAAGAAAAATTTCAGTAGAATCTTTTTCGATATTTTTCTTATTTTTGTGCAAAATATAGATTGTGGGTACACGTTAGAACCGCCTCGTCGAGGTGGTTCTAACGAGTACCCACAATCTTTATTTTAGAGCAAAAATAAGAAAAGTAGGTATACCCCTGCATACCCCAGTTTTGCTATATACAAGTATTTATTTCCTTATGTGTTTGGGTGTCTTTAATTCACATAAATTATGTTTTATATCGTGGGACCATAATTATTTGCTTTAACAAAATTTAAATCATTTTCTAGGTGGATTGACGGCAGGGCAGCTCAACAACTGTCCCCAACCAATCGACTTCACTTGTCCAACTCTACATATTGACAGAAATGGATGTCCATTGTGCGGATCTGGTACGATTTTGCATTGGTACAATGAAAAACACGCCCATAGTATACACAAGTACTTTTTCAGCTTTAAGAGTATACACTATCTATATTTTGAAGCAAAAATAAGACATAGAAACGTATTTGCCTGTACCCAGTTTTACAATATATAGAAGTAGGTTGTTAACGGAGTATGCATTTTTGCGTTATGTCGATCTGTTGGCCGGTGAGCTGACCTCCAAAATGTGAGTGATTACTCAGCAGTTTTTTTTTCACTTATGTGCTTGTAAGTTTTATTTAATAAATACATTTTGTTTCAAAATGGCTTTGTTTTCATACTACAAAGTTTAATCTTATGAGCAATTTATCGCACATTCGAAACTGCTGCTCAATTAAAGCAAGAATCAGGTATGTAGACAGGGTCTATTTCGGGCTTTTATAGCCACTTCGATCTATTACTACAGAACAGGCTAATAGAAACGCGAGTTGATTTTACACTTCACACAACTCCGATAAAGCCTCTTTGCACTTTACTGTTTATTTATTGTATAACATTGACATTTGAAGGCTCTGGGGCACAGCAGTCAACGGGGCCATCACAGCCTCAGTCGTCACCACAGCAACCGTCGTCAAGCCAACCGCAAACCACACCCGCATCGCAACCAACGCAGCCACCTTCAACTGCAGGAGCACAATCTTCAGCCAAACAGACCACGCAGAAACAAACAACACAGGCACAAACAACAGCAAAACAGACAACTAATCCACAAACCACAGCAAAGCAGACAACTAATCCACAAACCACAGCAAAGCAGACTACTAATCCACAAACCACAGCAAAGCAGACAACTAATCCACAAACCACAGCAAAGCAGACTACTAATCCACAAACAACTGCAAAGCAGACAACTAATCCACAAACCACAGCAAAGCAGACAACTAATCCACAATTCACAGCAAAGCAGACAACTAATCCCCAAACCACAGCAAAGCAGACAACTAATCCACAAACTACAGCAAAGCAGACAACTAATCCACAAACCACAGCAAAGCAGACAACTAATCCACAAACCACAGCAAAGCAGACAACTAATCCACAATCCACAGCAAAGCAGACAACTAATCCCCAAACCACAGCAAAGCAGACAACTAATCCACAAACCACAGCAAAGCAGAAAACTAATCCACAATCCACAGCAAAGCAGACAACTAATCCACAATCCACAGCAAAGCAGACAACTAATCCACAAACCACAGCAAAACGAACTACATCACCGCCTGTTACTACAAAACGAACTACATCTCCACCTGTTTCTACAAAACCAATTACATCACCATCTGTTACTACAAAACCAACTACATCGCCACCTGTTACTACAAAACCAACTACATCGCCACCTTTTACTACAAAACCAACTACATCGCCACTTGTTACTACAAAACCAACTACATCACCACCTATTACTACAAAACCAACTACAACGCAACGTGTTACTACAAAACCAACTACATCGCCACCTGTTACTTTAAAACCAACTACATCGCCACCTATTACTACAAAACCAACTACATCGCCACCTGTTACTACAAAACCAACTACATCACCACCTATTACTACAAAACCAACTACATCGCAACGTGTTACTACAAAACCAACTACATCGCCGCCTGTTACTTTAAAACCAACTACATCGCCACCTATTACTACAAAACCAACTACATCGCCACCTGTTACTACAAAACCAACTACATCACCACCTATTACTACAAAACCAACTACATCGCAACGTGTTACTACAAAACCAACTACATCGCCGCCTGTTACATTAAAACCAACTACATCACCACATGTTATTACAAAACCAACTTCATCACCACTTGTTACTACAAAACCATCTACATCGCCACCTATTACTACAAAACCAACTACATCGCCGCCTCGTACTACAATACAATCTACATCGCCACCTGTTACTACAAAACCAACTACATCGCCGCCTCGTACTACAAAGCCAACTACATCGCCACCTGTTACTACAAAACAAACTACATCGCCACCTGTTTCTACAAAACCAACTACATCGCCACCTGTTACTACAAAACCAACTACATCGCCACCTGTTACTACAAAATCAACTACATCGCCACCTGTTACTACAAAACCAACTACATCGCCACCTGTTACTTTGAAACTAACTACATCGCTACCTGTTACTACAAAACGAACTACATCACCACCTGTTACTACAAAACGAACTACATCGCCACCTGTTACTACAAAACCAACTACATCACCACCTGTTACTACAAAACCAACTACATCACCACCTATTACTACAAAACCAACTACATCGCCGCCAGTCACTACAAAACCAACTACATCACCACCTACTACACCGCGAACTACACAACAATCTGTTTCCACATCATCTGTTTCATCACAGTCAACAACGAGTAGATCTACTATTCAATCAACGTCTACCACTTTACCAAGTGTTACTACTACCAGTAACTCAACACAACTTGCAAATACAACACAAACACCAACAACAACACAAACACCAAATACTACGCAATCACTTAATTCTACCCAATCAACAAATGCTACACAATCAACGTCTACTAATCTAACAACACCCATTGTATTATCTGCTGTGATGTCACAAAAGCCTTCGTCGACGTTCGTTCCACCCGCTCCGCCCACAAATACACTGTCATCGAGTAATGGTCCAATCACAACTCGAGTAGCAACACTGACCACGCCTACTTCAACGACATCATCGGCGCGTGGACCAATCACAACCACGACGACGGGTACTACAACTTGGGATGGCGTATGCCCATTCTTTGACCCAGCCTGCCCTACCTCATGCTCTAAGTTTGATGCCAACTTCTGCCCTATTTGTACTTGTGGAGGTATTTACAGTTTGCATTAATAACAAGTTACAAAAATACCATTCGTTTGATAGTGGCGTCAAAAGGTATTTCCCAAATACGGGTAAATTCCAGTATTTCAGAACTTTTGTAATTAAATTCTCATTTAAGCCGAGGCATCAGAAAACCAACAGTCTGGATAGGCGAAAACAAAGACGCAGATCAGCACAGCAGCAACTACACAGCTGATCACCACAGATCAGCACAGCAGTAACTACAAAGCTGATCAGCGCCTTTGTTTCTGCTACATAGATAGTACAATTCCTTTTCTACTTATATCCAGAATTCCAAGATTCTAGCCCGCTTGTGTGGTTGTACAGGCCGCTTTGTGTCGGTCCTTGTAGAAAACCCAAAATGTTGGTTTTCTCAAGCGAAGGCTCGTTTAACTTGAGTATTAATCATCAGGAAAACATGTCCGTGAAATGTATACCCCCATACACCTCACGTTTATATAGAAAGACTGGGGTTTGCAAGAGTATACCTAATTTTCTTATTTTTGATTTAAAACATACATTGTGGGTACTCGTTAGAACCGCCTCGCCGAGGCGGTTCTACGAGTACCCACATTGTATGTTTTGAGTAAATACATCATTCTTTTTTTTTTTTTTTTTTTTTTTTTTTTTTTTTATAAAATTTTACAGCTGAAAAAATCTCTGTATATTCTTTGGCCGTGTTTTCGTAATGTCTTTTCAGGAGCCACGCAAGCTACTACGGTAGTGTGTCAGAAGATACAGTGTCTGTTACCATGTGGTAACCCGCCGAAATATAAGAAAGATAACAACGGATGCGATATCTGCGAGTGTGATGTGCCATAAAGGACTAGGGACACTAAAGCCCAAATTTGGCCCATGGTATAAAGGGCTACAGACAATGAAGCCTATATTTGGCCCAAAAGTTTTAGAAACTTTCCACACTCTTTTCGTTTTATGTTTAAGTCTATATGGAAATGTACTATGAAGGTGTACAACATAACTTGTCTAAAATGATTTTCATGCAATCGATTTGGCAATGAAAACATAGCAAAACCAGATTTAATGTTATATTCACTATTTTCTGTCATCCTGCAAAACTCGGATGCAAGCCAAGCGCAACAATTTAGAAGTCCCATAAAACAATCGGAGATGTCAGATATTTCATTACGCTAACATGCCCGTGACGCGTATATCCTACTTTTATATAGCAAAACAGGGGTATGCAGGGGGATTCCTTTTTTTGCCCAAAACATAGAAGCGGTTACTCGTTAGAAGCGGTTCTAACGTGTGCCCACAATCTATGTTTTGAGTAAAAAAATAAGAAAAAAAAAAGAACCCAAAAAACATCGAAACATGTCTATTGAAAATTTTCAATTTTTACAACTTGAGAACAATCTGTATATTACATGGGCGTGTATTCGTAATATTATACGCAATATTGCGAGACCTGTTGTAATGAATGGTGATAAAATTTGTCCTGATCTGACTACAATCTGACCTCACATATAACTATGTCGAAAACGTGCCCAAAATGAAAATTCACCGACAAATTTGGAATCTTCTTGCTTTCATATCATTCCTGATTGGATGCGGAGGTAAGCTATTATACAAACTGTATCGCTAGAAAAATCTGTTTTTGTATATTGCACAGGAGCAATAATTTATTAAATACCAAAACCTCTTGTTCTCGAAACGCATCTGCCAACGTAAAAGCAATAAGACGTCAACTCGTTGCCGACTACAAAAACACACTTCTTAAAATTTAATTCGTTCAAATGTTTTTAATAGGAACCAGATCGGGTATTTCTAAACGTGGATGTGGAATCAGCCACATTTAACGCCAACTGATTCAGTTAAACACTTTAAAAAGTCGTTGAATTATTTCCTACAGGAGCCAATCCTAGAATATTCAAGCGACTGGTTCTTGATAGCGCTTCTGCCAGCGTTGGCGTCGACAGCAGTGGTCAGGTGAGCGGCAGCGTAAGCGGTAGCGCCAGTCTTGGCGGAGTGTCCGTTGGCGGAACCGCCACGTTTGGTCAGAATGGTCAGGTCAGCGGCGGAATCAGCGGGAGCGCCAATTTCGGGAACTGGGGTTCGAGCGGAAGTGGTTCTGGTACATCGAATTTTGGAAACTGGGGGTCCGGTAGCGTTTCCGGTGGTTTCAATTTTGGTAGCGGCGGCCAGACGTCCGGGTCCTTCGGCGCGTCGCTGACGGGACAGGATTACAGCTTCATGTTAGGTTTGGGAGGCACTTCCGGTGGGACTTCCGGTGGTACTTCCGGTGGAACTTCAGGTTCCGGGTCGTCTTTGACGGGTCAGGATTTTAGCTTTATGAATAGTCTGTCAGGACGTGAGTGACTTTATTTATTTATTTATTTTTTTTATTATTATTATTTTTATATTTATTCTTCGTGGTACATGTAATTAACTTATATTAATGTTTTTGAAAACTTAACCTTAAATTGCTCCAGATTACTTTTGCTCTTGAAGGAACGTTTAACCCCAAATCAACCATCCGACTTTGGCATCACCATTCTAGAGTAAAGGGGTCAAGGTAGCATTATATTGCTCAAGTAAGAATAAGCTCAAAGTCGATAGCCTGTTTCTTACACTTTTAGAATAAATTTCACAAGAAAAAACGGATGAAGTTCTATAGAACAGACAAGTAATTTTATATTGATGATTTTGATAATATTTATACCACGTGATTCAATACTTTCTAAAACCTAACGACAATTAGAATCATTCCCACATGGCCGAATAAAGACATTTGTACACAAAACTGTATCTTTAAGTTATTATTAATAAGTATTATGCATTCGCTTGTACTTGATAACTGCGATCCAAGAGCTCATCGTTTAAACCCATTCTCACCGCCCTCCCCGCAACATAAATTTTGACTTCGTGTGCAGTGCGTAAACACAGAAGTGTGAAATACTGGAATTTTGTACACATTGTATCAATCCTTCACGAGCTGCGACGAATTCACAATGTGAAATTTGCGAAATGTGAAATTTGCGATCCAACGTTACATGTTACATATAATGATTGAAAGGAGTGATTGCAAACCGTGTCACTTCCTGATCACCGTGCGAAATTTATTTATTTATTTATTTATTTATTTATTTATTTATTTATTTATGTCTTTATTTTTTATTTCAGAGAATACAGGGAGTCTCACGGGACAAGGTAATCTTTTTCTTTCTTTTTCTTTTCTCTCCAAATCATGCTTATGCAATAAACAGAGATAGCTTTTGCTGTAAAAAAAATCCATGTATTAAGTTGCTCACACAACATTGAATGAGGGTACGAGGCGTATCTAACCACACCGTATTTGCGGCAATGTGGAACGCACTATACGATCGAAGAACGCCGACCTTTTTGATAGGCTAGTGTTGTGGGTAAGGTTATTATTTCATTGTTTTTCATTGGAACTGAGGATGTGTCAGCATAGGTGATTATGCCATTAGTTTAAGGCAATGTCTAAGACGTACCATTGCTTTTCCCGTCCTAAAATCCCACGTCTGAATCTGGAAAATAACAGCTTTCTCTCGGTTTCTTCACTTTTTGAACACAAAACTAACAAATATTCTTGATTACGTGTCTTCTTTGATATGTTTCAATCGTTTACGAGGCAGAAATATAAATTTAGATCCTTTATGCTTATTCTGTGAGCATGAAATAGCTCTCATCTTATATGTTTAAAGCGCTGTGTCTGTTTGAATTTATAGTGTATATGATACTTTGGCAATGGAGAACGCCAGTGGTAGCAATCACAGAACGCCAAAATTAAATATATTGGGCAATCTGGGAACAATTTAGTTCTGATGCGTTTCATTCCCTGTTTCCTCTTTTGAAGTGGCTTTTTAGTCTGTTTTATGTTAATTGTTTAAATTAAAATAATAATAAAGCTTCTTGACTATATCCGAGTTTGGCCCAAACTACGTTTGTACAAAGTTATACATGTATTCTCTATAGACGGATCCATTACTTTTGTTTTAGTTCACCAAGCCGCAAGTGCACATTCGCATGTCTTGTGAGAACCAAGGACCAATTTTCCTCCAGACGCACCCCTGGTGAAGTATTTTCAATATGGGGTGTCACCAGTAAACCATTTTAAAAGTTTAATCAACAATATGATCTAGCTAAAATTGTGCATGGTTAAATTGTATGCTTGTATGTTGATACGCGTAACGTTGAATTACGCGAAAATATGTATGCGTACATGTAAAACAAGACTTTATTCTTCAGTTTATAGCCTTGCCTCGCTTTACAAATATATATATAAATAGCAATGTTTCTCGACTGCGGCGCACCCTTCGCATTATGCTCAAGAATGGCAATACCGATTGTGATTCCACCCCCGGAAACAAGTAAGGCCTCGCACAAGTGACCTTCAGGCTTAGTCTTTGCATGTATGTAAAATGTATTTCTCATTTATATATAAGAGATACTGTATTATTCCTGGTTCTACATGTCTTTCTGCTCCCAAAAAATATAAGACAAAACAAAATGCTAGTAGAATGTGCCATTATTTCTGAATATTCCCACGTGAGCATCATCCAGCGAGCTTTAGCACAGCTCATCTGCGGTTTCATTTAATGCAGGTTTTTTTTTTTGTATATCAGAACAGGTAAAGTACCTGCTGTATAAAAAATGCACCAAAAATACTAACTTTTTTCCATGGAACAAACCTGTAGCAAGGCTTTGTAAGTGTGCGGCGCTCCCATTCGCAACTTCGCTCCTAAAATGATCCCACTTTCCGGACCCCCACCCCCAGCGTGGCTTCGCACAAGTCATCATTGTCTGTTGCTTGTTTGTATTTAGGTTTGAAGTTTGTATTTTAGTTTGCAATAGACAATGTTGTTCTGAAGAGAAGACACAGCTAATGCAATCCACGTTCATAACAATTTGAAGTAGATCTATGTAAGCCTATATGTCGAATATGTCATACTGAAACCATTTTATTGAATTATTTTTGAGTGTAAATCGTCTTTAAATATGTAATTAATAACAGTACCACGTAGGTACATGTAATATGCATGACTTACATCACGTAACGATGCGTTTTTGCCGCTTTAACGGCTTATTTTACGTCATTTTAGGGTTTTAAGATTTTAGTTTATAGATTGCCAAACAAGGCGTTCATAGATTGCAGTCTCGTCTATGAAAAGGCGTTCTCGATTGCATTTTTTATTCACCCCTTCTTTCTTAAATCGTACATAGCTCGGCCAAACTTTTAAACTGCATGGTGAAACTTGAGAGATGTGTAGGGACGATATTCAAATGTTTTATAGACTAGCCGCTTTTTAGCTCACCTGAGCCGAAGGCTCACAGGTGAGCTTATAGTATACCCATGCTCCGGCGTCCGTCCGTCGTCCGTCCGTCCGTCCGTCGTCCGTCGTCCGTCGTCCACAATTTCAAAGATCTTCTCCTCTGAAACTGCATGGCCAATCAAAGCCAAACTTCATGTGGAGCATCCTTAGGAAGGGGGAACGAAAGTTTATACAAATGGTCCAGGTCACATGACCAAGATGGCCGCCATGGCTATAAATAGCAAAAACCTTTAAAAATCTTCTTCTCCAGAACCAGTGGGCCGATTTCCATGAAACTTGGTATGTAGCATCTGGGACTTAGGCCCATCATAGTTTATATAAATCATGACCCTAGGATGACCTTGACCTATTTTACGGCAAGGTCAACAGGTCGCCAATGCATTTGAATGGGAAAAATTGTAAAATGCTATTTAATGGGTAAAACTTACTGGGAATAGGCAAATGGACAGAAGATTAATGTTAATGGAAAATTTTAGCCCCTTGGGGGTTGTCTGCCCCTGCCCCGGGGCTATATACATGTATATTTCCATAATAATTAAACATCTTCTCCCCTGAAACTGCTTGGCCAATCAAAGCCAAACTTCATATTGAACATCCTTGGGAAGGGGGAAAGAAGGTTTATATAAATGGTCAAGGTCACATGACCAAGATGGCCGCCATGGCTATAAATAGAAAAAACCTTTAAAAATCTTCTTCTCCAGAACCAGAAGGCCAATGATTTTGAAACTTGGTGTGAAGCATCAGTGACTGGAGCTCTACAAAGTTTATATAAATCATGACCCTGGGATGACCTTGACCTATTTTACGACAAGGTCAACATAGGTCGCTCATGCATTTGAATGGGGAAAAGTGTTAAAATGTAATTTGTAGGGAAAACTTGCAGGAAATGGGCAAATGGACTTAAGATTGATGATTCTGAAAAAAATTGGACCCCGGGGAAATATACATGTATATTACAGTGATATTCAAAAATCTTCTTTTCTGAAACTGCTTGGCCAATCAAAGCCAAACGTTATAAGGAGCATTGTTAGGAAGTGGGAATGAAAGTATATATAAATGGTCAAGGACCAAGATGGCTGCCATGGCTATAAATAGCAAAAACTTTTAAAAATCTTCTTCTCCAGAACCAGAAGGCCTATGATTTTGAAACTTCGCATGAAGCATCAGGCAATGGAGCTCTTCAAAGTTCATATAAATCTTGACCCTTGGATGACCTTGACCTATTTTACGGCAAGGTCAACTTAGGTCGCCCATGCATTTGAATGGGGATAATTGTTAAAATGTCATTTGAAGGGCAAAACTTGCAGTAAATTGGCAAATGGACTGAGGTTTTATGTTTTCAAAAAGAAATTGACTCCAGGGGTTGCTCTGACCCGGCCCTGGGGTTATATACATGTACATTACCATTCTAGTCAAACAAGTTTATTGGTATATATCCCGGGTTTCAGGTGAGCGTTTACAGGACCATTGGTCCTTTGGTTTAATATCATATTCATAACTAGAGCATGTACATCATTAAGCCGAATTTTACATGTAAACAATGCAGAAAAGAAAGTTCAAATGGATGTCATGGCCTTAATAAATGGAAATCAGAACCAACAACTGCACAGAACATAGCATAATTTATTCGACAATAGCTATGTGAAGTGATTTTGAATCATACCATTGTTATTTAATATAAAAAGATCAATTTAACTGTCTCACCCGCAACACTGGCCTATCAAAAAGGTCGGCGTTCTTCGATCGTATAGTGCGTTCCACATTGCCGCTAATACGGTGTGCTAACGCGTACCCACAGTATTTCTATCTTTCAACACGGTTTGTTAACGCACGGTTTGACACAACACGGGTCATTCCGGAATCACAAATTTTCACAAATTTTCATTTCAAACTAATTCAGTTATTATAAGAATGTACACGTTTTTACACTCGTTTATTGATAACATGAATTTGATAGGTAGCACGTAAATTGTCTTGGACTCCAACAATTGTGCTACATGTATAAGAGCTTAAAACACCAAAGCAGAGGCAACAACTTTTAAGATTTTCCCCAGTGTCATATCCGGGTAATATTGTGTCCGAGTTCTATTCAAATTTGAGAATAAATGCGCTCCATTCTAAATCGATTTTTTTATGCTTTTAAAGGCTCAGATTTAGTTTAAAGCATTGAGATACGTTACATGTTTGTGTACCAATGATGGGAGCGGATCCTCACAGAGTCTTTAATCAAAATATTTATATTTGAGCCGCCTCGTGGGAAAACCAACAATGTGGTTTCCAAACAGGTCCGACACAAACCGGCCTGTACAAGCACAGAAAAGAGCTAGAAGCTTGAAATTTCGGATTTAAGGATGTTCGCTGCCAACATTTGACATTTCGGAACTTCCGGTTTATATTTTGTTGAATATCTCCTAAACGGTTGCATATATTTTCCTAATGTTTTATATTTGGATACGTATTGATGATATGCATTGAATGAGCCATGAAAATTGTCAATCTAAGGAACTTCATTTTTTCACCCTATTTTCTGCACTTTTTCAGAAAATTTAAGTTGTCAATAAAATTTAGGGGGTAGGGTAGATTAAACTTGCATATTATACATTTTCAAATAAATTGCACTAGTTCTATGTTTATTTTAGCAGCAGTGTATGTGTACATTGTCTTCTAAGTCAGTCTTTCTGAATTTGGTGTGCTAGTTTTAAAATTTTGGGTGGTTTTGTGAAATGGGCTTTAAGAAATAAAACAGCCGAAAAAAGGCTTAAAATGGCGATTTTCAAGTGGTTGGTTCTCTCTTATATGCACACTACCATATATATTTCTTTCTTTTATTCGAACAATATTACCAAGTTCTATGTTGTGTGAAAATACAAGAAAAAGTTTGAATCTACAAATATGGGTTTGGCACATTTAAAAATATTGATTTTTTCCGACTTTTCAAGTATGGGGGTAGGGTTGGAAAACGACTTGTAAAATTTTGTCATCCACTTCAAGTTGCAATTTTTCTATGCTTTTGGTCCAAAATAGTCTGCATTACGTAAATAAAATGACTATAGAAAGCTTTCTGGGTGTATTTTTGTTCAAGACGGGTATGTTTCAAAGAATTAAAAATTAAATTAATTTTACTAAATTTTAAACATGGTGTTCAGAGGTCTCATTCACAGGCCTGTAGCTTGAAAAAATGCACACTACCCTATACTTATTTTGTTTTCAAATGTCTTGTTAGCTCACCTGAGCCGTCAGGCTCACAATGTGAGCTTATAGTATACCCATGCTCCGTCGTCCGTCCGTCCGTCCGTCGTCCGTCCGTCCGTCGTCCGTCGTCCACCATTTTCAAAGATCTTCTTCTCTGAAACAGCTTGGCCAGTCAAAGCTAAATTTTACATGAAGCATCTATGGGAAGGGGGAACCAATGTGTATATAAATAATCCAGGTCACATGACCAAGATGGCCGCCATGCCCATATATGGTAAAAACTCTTCAAAAATCTTCTTCTCCGGAACCACTGGACCGATTTCAACCAAACTTGGTATGAAGCATTGATGACTCAAGTACTATAATGTATATATAAATCATGACCTTGCGGTGACCTTGACCTATTTTAGGGCAAGGTCAACATAGGTCGCCTTTGCATTTGAATGGGAAAAATTGTTAAATTGTCATTTAAATTAAAAATCTTGCAGAAAATGAGCAGTAGGACTGAATATTAATGATTCTGAAAAAAATTGGGCACCAGGGGCTCATATGCCCCCACCCCGGGGCAATACTCGTACATGTATATTACCATAATATTCAAACATCTTCTTCTCTGAAACCGGTTGGCCAATCAAAGCCAAATTTTACATGAAGCATCTATGGGAAGGGGGAACCAATGTGTATATAAATAATCCAGGTCACATGACCAAGATGGCCGCAATGCCCATATATGGTAAAAACCCTTCAAAAATCTTCTTCTCCAGAACCGGTGGATCGATTTCAAAGAAACTTAGCATGAAGCATCGATGGCTCAAGTACTACAATGTATATATAAATCATGACCCTGTGATGACCTTGACCTTTTTTACGGCAAGGTCAACATAGGTCGCCAATGCATTTGAATAGGGAAAACTTTTAAAATGTCATTTAAAGTGAAAGTCTTGCAGGAAATGGGCAGTAGGACTGAATATTAATGATTCTGAAAAAAATGGACCCCAGGGACTCATCTGCCCCCACCCCGGGGCAATATACATGTATATTACCATAATATTCAAACATCTTCTCCTCTGAAACCGCTTGGCGAATCAAAGCCAAATTTTATGTGAAGCATCTATGGAATGGGGCAATTAATGTATATATAAATTATCTAGTTCTCAGGACCAAGATGGCTGCCATGCCCATATAAGGTAAAAACCCTTCAAAAATCTTCTTCTCCGAATCTTGGGGACCGATTTCAAAGAAACTTGGCATGAAGCACCAATGGCTGAAGTTCTACAATGTGTATATAAATTATGACCCTGTGGTGACCTTGACCTATTTTAGGACAATGTCAACATAGGTCGCCAATGCATTGGAATGGGGAAAACTTTTAAAAAGTCATTTGAGGTGAAAATCTTGCAGGAAATGGGTAGTAGGACTAAATATTAATGATTCTGAAAAAAATGGACCTAAGGGCTCATATGCCCACACCCCGGGGCAATATACATGTATATTACCATAATATTCAAACATCTTCTCCTCTTAAACCGCTTGGCCAATTGATGCCAAATTTTATGTGAAGCATCTATAGGATGGGGGAACCAATGTGTATATTAATAATCTAGGGCACATGACCAAGATGGCCGCCATGCCCATATATGGTAAAAACCCTTCAAATATCTACTTCTCTGAAACCAATAGATTGACTTCAATGAAACTTGGTGTGAAGCATCCATGGATATAGTACTACAATATATATATATAAATCATGACCCTGTGATGACCTTGACCAATTTTATGGCAAGGTCAACATGGGTTGCCCATGCATTTGAATGGGAAAAACTGTTAAAATGTCATTTGAAGGGAAAAGCCAGCAAGAAATTGGCAAATGGACAGAATATTGATTATTCTGAAAAAAAGAAAACGGCCCAAGGGCTTCATCTGCCCCTGCACTGGGGTTAAATACCATAAACATGTTTATTGGTATATGCAGCAGACTCAGGTGAGCGTTTACAGGACCATTGGTCCTCTGGTATTGTATTTTGGAATCAAAAAAGAGTGGTTAGAAAAAAAGTTTGAATACTTTTTCATTGGCAGCGAACATCCTTAAGTAGAAGAGGAATTGTACTATCCGAGTAGCGATAACAAAGGCGCTGATCAGCTTCGCGGTTACCGCGAAGCTGACCTGCGGCTTTGTTTTCGCCTATGCAGATTGTTGGTTTTCCCATGAGGTGGCTCATTTGTTGCAGTAGGGCTTGGTGGTAACACAAACGGCCAAACAAGCGGCGGAAGTTTTAATGGCGGGTTCCTAACCAATGGAAACTTTAATACCGGAGGAAGCTCGACCGGAACGAACACGGGAGGAACCTCAACCGGAACGAACACGGGAGGAACCTCAACCGGAACGAACACGGGAGGAACCTCAACCGGAACAAACACGGGAGGTAGCTCTAGCGGAGGAAGTTCTGGCCCTGTTGTTACACAAGCACCTGTTACTACAAAACGAACTACACAAGCACCTGTTACTACCAAACGAACTACACAAGCACCTGTTACTACAAAACGAACTACACAAGCACCTGTTACTACAAAACGATCTACAAAGGTACCTACTACAACAACACAACGGCCTACAACAACAACCACACAACGGCCAACTACTACAACAACAACCACACAACGGCCAACTACTACAACAACAACAACCACAAAACGGCCTACTACTACAACAACAACCACACAGCGGCCTACTACTACAACAACAACCACACAGCGGCCAACTACCACAACAACAACCACAAAACGGCCTACTATTACAACAACAACCACACAGCGGCCTACTTCTACAACAACAACAACAACAACAACAACAACCACAAAACGGCCTAATACAACAACAACAACCACAAAACGGCCTACTACTACAACAACAACCACACAGCGGCCTCCTACTACTACAACAACAACCACACAGCGACCAACTACTACAACAACAACTACAAAACGGCCTACTACTACAACAACAACCACACAGCGGCCTACTACTACAACAACAACCACAAAACGGCCTACTACTACAACAACAACAACCACACAGCGGCCTACTACTACAACAACAACCACACAGCGACCAACTACTACAACAACAACTACAAAACGGCCTACTACTACAACAACAACCACACATCGGCCTACTACTACAACAACAACCACAAAACGGCCAACTACTACAACAACAACAACAACAACAACAACCACAAAACGGCCTAATACAACAACAACAACCACAAAACGGCCTACTACTACAACAACAACCACACAGCGGCCTCCTACTACTACAACAACAACCACACAGCGACCAACTACTACAACAACTACAAAACGGCCTACTACTACAACAACAACCACACTGCGGCCTACTACTACAACAACAACCACAAAACGGCCTACTACTACAACAACAACAACCACACAGCGGCCTACTACTACAACAACAACCACACAGCGACCAACTACTACAACAACAACTACAAAACGGCCTACTACTACAACAACAACCACACATCGGCCTACTACTACAACAACAACCACAAAACGGCCAACTACTACAACAACAACAACCACACAGCGGCCTACTACTACAACAACAACCACACAGCGGCCTGCAACTACAACAACAACCACAAAACGGCCTACTGCTACAACAACAACCACAAAACGGCCTACTACAACAACAACAACAACAACCACACAACGGCCTACTACTACTACTACAACAACAACCACCACACAAAGACCTACTACTACAACAACAACCACACAGCGACCAACTACTACAACAACAACTACAAAACGGCCTACTACTACAACAACAACCACACTGCGGCCTACTACTACAACAACAACCACAAAATGGCCAACTACTACAACAACAACAACCACACAGCGGCCTACTACTACAACAACAACAACACAGCGGCCTACAACTACAACAACAACCACAAAACGGCCTACTACTACAACAACAACCACAAAACGGCCTACAACAACAACAACAGCAACAACAACCACACAACGGCCTACTACTACTACTACAACAACAACCACCACACAAAGACCTACTACTACATCAACAACAACACAAAGGCCTACTACTACAACAACAACCACACAACGGCCTACTACTACTACTACAACAACAACCACCACACAAAGACCTACTACTACATCAACAACAACACAAAGGCCTACTACTACAACAACAACCACACAACGGCCTACTACTACAACAACTACCACACAAAGGCCTACTACAACAACAACAACAACACAAAGGCCTACTACTACAACAACCACCACACAAAGGCCTACTACTACAACAACAACAACCACACAAAGGCCTACTTCTACAACAACAACAACACAAAGGCCTACTACTACAACAACAACCACACAAAGGCATACTACTACAACAACCACCACACAAAGGCCTACTTCTACAACAACAACAACACAAAGGCCTACTACTACAACAACAACCACACAAAGGCCTACTACTACTACAACAACAACAACAACGACACAAAGGCCTACTACTACAAACACCACCCAAAGGCCTACTACTACTACGACAGCAACCACACAAAGGCCTTCTTCTACAACAACAACTAAACAAAGGCCTACTACTACAACCACCACCACACAAAGGCCTACTACTACAACAACAACCACACAACGGCCAACTACTATAACAACAACTACACAGAGGCCTACTACAACAACATGGAACGGTGTTTGTCCCTACTTTGACCCTACTTGTCCGAACTCATGTGCGAAATTTGACGCCAACTTTTGCCCAATCTGCGTTTGTTCAGGTACTCTCTCTCTCTCTCTCTCTCTCTCTCTCTCTCTCTCTCTCTCTCTCTCTCTCTCTCTCTCTCTCTCTCTGTCTGTCATATGCATGTCACGATATCCTAGCAGGCGCATGTCATAAAACGTCATATCTAGTTCGATAAGGCGTCATGAATTATAAACATCTACGTGAACTAACGTAGTCATGGTGTCATGAGCACATCTTTATCATAAGGTTTGCCAGTGCCATTCTCAGCTGCTTTATAATCGTTTCAGGATAACGTACATAAATTGTTGGCGACTGTTTCAGCACTGGATTATGAGGGGAAATGCGATTATTATTTTGTCGCAATTTGCAATAAAATTATTGCATTACTTTGATTCCCGAATAGACAGCTTACTTCCAAGCTGTACAGAACTGTCAGAAGTGAAGTATACACTCTCGTGTATCATGACATATCAGTTGCTCACACCGTGCACTTAGCATTCCAGTTGATAATATCTACAATGCAAGAAAAATAATTCACCAAAACTGGTCAAAACCGCTCAACCACTCTGTGGATATTAGCGGACTGGTGGCCGATCACTCTTTCAAAGATGGCGCCTACATTTGTAGTCTTTTTCATTGTTTACAGGTGGTAACAAGCAGCCAAGCTCCGGGACGTGTCAGAAGATACAGTGTCTCTTACCCTGCGGAAATCCCCCAAAATATAAGAAAGACAAGAACGGATGTGACATCTGTGAATGTTATGTGCCGTAAACTGAGTTCAGATGTCGTACCTTATGTCGTAAAGTCGCTGCCATACTTCATCTGCTTTAAGTTTTGGTGTGTTATTAATAAAATCGTTTTTGTTTATCGGTTCATATGAGTTTCTTTTTGTCTGGATTTTAAGGAAAAAAAAGACACAATTTTTGTTACTCATTTAATATTCGGTAACTTTGCGTGAACAATGCCCGATAGAATACATGTACCCCACCCTATGAGCCCTATAAGCACATTTACTTTTTATGTCACGAATATTTTTGAATAGCATGACTGCACTTTTGGGGAAAAAAGGTACTGACCAGCTGAGTGTATAACACACAATTATTCTGGCTCTTACTCTAGCAAGGCCCTTTTATTTTCCAAAATAATTGAAGTTTAGTGTATGATGCGACTCGAATTGTATCAAAGTTTTGAAATTTTATATTTCTGATGCTTGTAAATGTTATATAATCAACTTTGGACAATTATAATGTCATCCGCGTCACTTCCGTTTCCAGTTGGAGTAAAAACCGGACATATTTCTGTTCCTAGACCGGTCACGTTTTTCCGGAAGTAGACTTTCCCCGTCTAAGACTCGTTCTGGTTCTCTGACGTCACCAATAATGTCTTCCAAGCTAGAAATAAACAAAGGAACACTAATTTGATAAGGCACTGACTTGCGTAGTCAAACCCGTAAAATCCCATGGTATATTCGTACTTTTCTAAAGCAATGGTAACTTGATAATGTGTCCGTCTAACAATTTTCAGTGTAGTCATGTTCTTAACGCTTAATCTTTTGGTTTCGTTAAATGCATGTATATCACAACTTTAAATTTTAAATAGCTAAGTACATGTAAGAAACAAACACGGCGCCATCTCAACTTCTCCGGAATGGCATATCCGCGTAATGTCTTCAGTTCCAAAAGTCTCAGTATTTTGCATGGGCGTGTTTTCTTATATTGCATGGTAGTGTTTTCGTAATGGCTAATCAGTCGATAATTAGGTGGATAATCTTACCTTTGGTTATCGTTGATATGGCCTATGACTTTGTCGAGAAATCTTTGTATCGATACTGTGGATATATCTGAAAAAAAAAAATGGGCAAATCCGATTACTTTAACCCATATTTGACGAATGGATTCTCCCATCGTTATATGTATCAAATGGGTGAGTCCACTTTCATTTTTAGGGGCCGCAGGTGTGATTTTAAAATTTTATTCCATCTTTCGATGAAATTCCTATAAGCAAACAGATTAGCCCCAGTTGGGACGCCGCGTTCTGTGGCGTCCCATCTGGGGCTATGTTGTTTGCTTATGTCCCACAAAAAGGACGCCAGGCTTAAATAAGTTAATGCCATTGGAATAACCAGAACTTGACCTCAACCTAATCAGCTATTGGGCTACTCTACATGGTAGTACATGTAGTATATGCCCGTATATGATTTTTTTTTTTTTTTTGTGTGTGTGTGTGTGTGTGTGTGTGTGTGTGTGTGTGTGTGTGTAAGTGATTGAATGGGGGAGACGTAGCCAAGTAGCCAGCCCAAAGCATTTCCACAGTTGTACGTACGTTTTATGAGCAATTACTCTTTTTTATGAGAAATTGCTAATTTATAACATAAGAAATTGAAAAAAGACTAAACGACAGCATTGAATAAATATGGGATAATAGTTATTTTTGTAACAATGTATTTTACAATTTTACACACTTTTATGCTGAAGAATTGAAAGCTAAATTTATTTTGACACTCCACAACGTTACAGCGTCACTAGATATCAACGTCAATATTCAAAAAGTCAAAAGCTAAAAAAGAAAGAAAAATGCGCAAAAATGAGCAAACAAGTCTTGAGCAGCACTACTGTACCTTCAAAAATACTAACCTTCTAAGCAAGATTTTCTGAGTTGGCCATCTTCTATACATAAGGCAGAGAGAAGTAAACCATTACCGCCGGGGTCCCTCAAGTCTCGGCAAGCTGTGTCTTTAACTAGAAATACAATAAAAATCCTAATGTCAGACCAGTGAAATTTTATTGTTCTGCTTCCATCAGTATAACATTTCCGTGTAATATACATGTATACCCCCTCATACCCCACTTTTATATAGCAAAACTGGGGTATGAAGGGGTATCCACATTTAGTTTTCCTACCTTTGCTCCAAAACAAAGATTGTCGGTACTCGTTAGAACCGCCTCGGCGAGGCGGTACTAACGTGTACCCACGATCTCTGTTTTGAGCTATAATATTAAAAATATCAAAAAATTTCTGATGATTCTTTTTCTTCAATTTTTACAACTTAAGAAAAATCTATGTATCACATGAGTTGGTCGCCTTCTATGCATATATAAATCCTAATGACAGAGATTAGTGAAATTTTATTTTTCCGCTTTCATCAGGATAACATTTCCGTGTAATATATACCCCCTCAAACCCCACTTTTATATAGCAAAACTGGGGTATGCAGGGGTATACCTACTTTTCCTATTTTTGTTCCAAAACATAAATTGTGGATACTCGTTAGAACCCCCTCATGGAGTGATTGTGCACCCACAGTCAATTTTTTGAGCAAACATGGGCAAGTTTTTGTAATGAAAATCTGGGAATACTACTGATGTTCTGTTGTTCCACCCCAAAAAAGTTTCATTATGATATAAACGGGCTAGGAGAGCAGCGTTATCTTGCTTTCGTACACGAAAGGAGAAATTGTCGTTAAAAGACCGATGTTCTACACGAATGTGTGATAGCCCGCATAAATATACCCGTGAACAAATTAGAAGCATCGTTATGCAAGCGACATTTGAAATAAAATGTAAATTTCTGATTACCGTCTCGGCAATATGATATCATCCTTGGCAAATAAATCATTAAACCTACATGTATGCAACGTCAAAGACAACCTGTTATTTATTAGCACCTAGGATCTGCATGCAAACTTTCTATTGACATAATCGACATGTTTAGCTTTAGAAAACATGATTATTAATTTCACATATCACCTAGCGTCAACAATGTAATAAACCTGATTAATTACAGCCACGAAGTATTGTAGAATGCTTTACGTTCTCTTTGACATTATAACGTTATCGCCATATTAACTGAACCGGCCAATAGTTCACAATGACGTTATAAGATGTGCTTAAAATAATTCTGTCACTGATTGAAATGAAATCGACACCAAATGATGTCAGCGTGGAAGTGTAAAGTATGCGTACGCATCGTTCAAACTCCAGGTACGCGCTCTGGAAATGACACGCGCTGTATAACGTCCGGAACATTTTACGTACGGATACCTTTGGTTTTGTTGCAACATAGCCAATTACTTGACTATTTCCGGCTCATTGCGCCGATGACGCGCAGTGATTTCCGACGATAAGGCGTCATTGATCTCGTGCGCAATAAAGTTTAATTTGTCGCGGAAGGATATTATACTCTAGGGTCTATTTCTTGCATCAACAGATGTGACTTGGCGGACATGTCAGAACGCATAAAACTCTTCAACAAATACGCTTTGAGACTTTTTTTTTCCAGTTTGTCAACGGATAACTTTTGAATGAGCACTTCTGTTATAACATCATCTCTCATAAACTGCCTTTTCCAAAACCACCCTTTACTGAAACGCCTGTAGAACATTATGACACTGTCATCACTTTGCATCCCAAAAGATCTTAAAAAGTGCAACGTGCGCTGCCCCCGTCTATCGGGGCCTAATTAAATAGATGGACTGCTCGTGCAAAGCTTATAGTATTACGCTACTGTATGGAACGCCAAAGCTGTCTGATGGTAAGGAATAAAAACATTTGATGCATCATCGTCATTATATCCTGCTCACATTTGATTATATGTTGTATAGTGTGCATTATATGATGAGAAAAGTCCATTATATACTTAGGGAATTAAAATACGCAACACACTAAATTTCAACTTTTACGTATGTATTTGACATTTTGATAAAATCCTTTTATGAAATGACCTACTGACTGCTTTTTGCACGTGATGAAATGAGAAAACGTCATTTTATTGACAACATTAACGACAAAACGTCAAATACTATGAAAAACGCAAATTGTGACGTAAACGTCGGGGCGAAGGGGAAGATGACAAATTCTTTGCATGTGGGTTACGTGACGTCGACTTGATAATGTGCAATAAAAACTAGGATCATTGCGTTCTTAGGTGCCGTCCCGTGTTGCGTTAAATCTTGTTAACGGAATGCTGAAGTTTACAATAACGAAAAATGAGTTATTAACGTCATTTAAATTATTCGATTTTGCCTATTTGTACCTAAACGGTATATATCGAACCAACATACGACACGACGTGCTTTATAATCAAAAGTGACGTCCCAGGTACCGTAGAAATTGATCATCGGAGCGTTTGTTTTGACGTTTGTTAAACAGAATATCACGTTGTGTAAAGGAGCGAAACGGATTATATGCTTTGAGTAAACACTAGATTTACGCACTGTAATCAAACGTTTGGCAATTGATCATTTTTTAAATCAGAAAATTTGAAAGACATAATGAGAGTCTTTAAAATGCAGGATGTTTGATTTTGACGTTATAATGGACGTTTTAGTGACGTCTGAAGTACAAATGTCATAATGTTTACGAAAATAACCATTTTATTGAATATAACGCATGTCGAGGGAAATTTTACTGGCTTTTGACTCATTTTTGCGATTGGCGTTGGTGACGTTAAACGTCCCATAACATACCCAAATGTTACCAACTGATCAATGATTACATCTGCAATCACTTTTAGGGGTTTTGGAAACAAAATATTGGTTTTTATTTCAAATTTGACATTTACTGATCATGGTTACAGGGTGTGCTACTGTAGGTCAGTGTGGTTACGCGTACGCCATTAAGCATACGTAACCGACATTGTGGCTCAACCTGTTGCAATTTGACGTTTAGATATTGTGTTCATATAAGAAGCTCAGTTATACCACAGACTTGCATTACAAAACATGTTTTTAGTAACCCAAACTATTTGTTGCGTTTCTTTATTCCTTAAGTATATGTTGGACCAGGTTCTTTATATTATGAAAATTTTCATTATATGATGAGTAAACATCTTTATATTATGGTAGACTTACATTATATGATGGGTAAACATCTTTATATTATGGTAGACTTACATTATATGCTGATACAACCTCATTATATGATGTGACAACCACATTATATTATGGGCTATTGTCTTTATATGCATCGAGTTCATTATATGGTTCGATAACTTCATTATATGCGCAAACTTCATTATACGCGCAAACTTCATTATATGATGTGACAACTACATTATATGATGTGGACGATTTTGCGAGAAGAAGAATTACATTGACACCGTTTAGAGAGTTATTGTATACATGCTATCTATCTATCTATCTATCTATCTATCTATCTATCTATCTATCTATCTATCTATCTATCTATCTATCTATCTATCTACCTATCTATCTATCTATCTATCTATATCTTTCGATCGATCGATCGATCATCATCATCATCATCGTCATTATGATATATCATCATCAATATCGATCATCATCATCATCATGATCGAAAGTAGTATAGAGGGTGGATTTTTAATCTACTTTCATGGTCGCCTGGTGTTGTTCGGTTGTTCAAGATGGCGGCCTCCATGGGACCGATATTGCGCAATATTTCGTAAGATCCACGAATCATTCTATTTCCGTTTCCATGCCACTTTCGATCCGTTTTCTTAATGGCATTTTAAGAACGGCTAGCGTCTTCCTGGCCACCACTAGCAGACTTCCAGGATACCGGTGCCAATTAGATTAAGCGTAGATTTCGACTGCCAATACCCTCCCGAGTCGAAAGCGTCGGTCTGCGACACTACCAGACCACTCGCAGACTTCCAGGACACCGGTGCCAATTAGTTTAAGCTTAGATTTCGACCCCCAAAGACCCTCCTGAGTCGAAAGCGTCGGTCTGCGACACTATGAGACCACTCGCAGACTTCCAGGATACCGGTGCCAATTAGTTTAAGCATATATTTCGACTCCCAAGACCCTCCCGAGTGGAAAGCGTCGGTCTTCGACACTACCAGACCACTCGCAGACTTCCAGAATACCGGTGCCAATTAGTTTCAGCTTAGATTTGGACCCCCAAGACCCTCCCGAGTCTAAAGCGTCGGTCTGCGACACTATCAGACCACTGGCAGACTTCCAGGATACCGGTGCCAATTAGTTTTAGCATATATTTCGACTCCCAAGACCCTCCCGAGTCGAAAGTGTCGGTCTGCGACACTATCAGACCACTCGCAGACTTCCAGGATACCGGTGCCAATTAGTTTAATCATATATTTTGACTCACAAGACCCTCCCGAGTCGAAAGCGTCGGTCTATGACACTACCAGACCACTCGCAGACTTCTAGGATTCCGATGACAATAAGTTAAAGCTTAGATTTCGACTATCAAGACCATCCCGAATCGAAAGCGTCGGTCTGCGACAATATCAGACCACTTGCAGACTTCCAAAAGTCCGGTGCCAATAGAGTAAAACCCTGATTCGACCTTCTCAAACCATTTAACACGGTTTGAAACGGTCTGCGAGACGTTCTGACTACTCGCAGACTTCCAGGATTCCGGTGCCAATAGGGTAAAAGCATGATTTGACATTCTGAGATCCTATAAGACCATTTGAAACGGTCTGCGAGACGTTTTGACTACTCGCAGACTTCCAGGATTCCGGTGTCAATAGAGTTAAAATCTGATTTGACCTTGTTAGACCCTATAAGACCATTTGAATTGTCTGCGACAAGTTTTGACTACTCGCAGACTTCCAGGAATCCGGTGACACAACTGTTGCTACCAAACCTTGACTATCGTTCGTCCAAATACACCTATATCCAATGTATGTAGCACACAACTGCGCATAAACCATATAATATACGGGGGTGGGGGTGGGGTTTTCGCTGAGTATGACAGTCACCGAAAAGTGTCAAATAGCCATTTTGTAGGGTGCGAGGAGACAGAATGAGGAACTAGGGAGGCATGAAGATAAAATAGCTTCATTAACTCCAATCCGAGCTAAATCCTGGAAGTCTGGGAGTGGTCTGATATTGTCGCAGACCGACGCTTTTGATTCGGGATGGTCTTGAGAGTCGAAATCTAAGCTTTAACTTATTGGCACCGGAATCCTGGAAGTCTGCGAGTGGTCTGGTAGTGTCGCAGACCGACTATATTGACTCGGAAGGGTCTTGGGAGTCGAAATATATGCTTAAACAAATTGGCACCGGTATCCTGGAAGTCTGCGAGTGGTCTGATAGTGTCGCAGACGAGACGACGCTTTCGACTCGGGAGGGTCTTTGGGGTCGACATCTAAGCTTTATCTACTTGGCACCGGTATCCTGGAAGTCTGCGAGTGGTCTGGTAGTGTCGCAGACCGACGCTTTCGACTCGGGAGGGTCTTTGGAGTCGAAATATATGCTTAAACTAATTGGCACCGGTATCCTGGAAATCTGCGAGTGGTCTGATAGTGTCGCAGACCGACGCTTTCGACTCAGGAGGGTCTTGGGGGTCGAAATCTAAGCTTAAACTAATTGGCACCGGTATCCTGGAAGACTGCGAGTGGTCTGGTAGTGTCGCAGACTGACGGTTTCGACTCGGGAGGGTATTGGCAGTCGAAATCTAAGCTTAATCTAATTGGCACCGGTATCCTGGAAGTCTGCTAGTGGTGGCCAAGATGACGCTAGCCGTTCTTAAAAAGCGAATACGAAACCGGATCAGATATCGAAAGTGGCATGGAAACGGAAATAGAATGATTCGTGGATCTTACGAAATATTGCGCAATATCGGTCCCATGGAGGCCGCCATCTTGAACAACCGAACAACACCAGGCGACCATGAAAGTAGATTAAAAATCCACCCTCTATACTACTTTCGATCATGATGATGATGATGATCGATATTGATGATGATATATCATAATGACGATGATGATGATGATGGTGATGATCGATCGATCGATCGATCGATCGATAGATAGATAGATAGATAGATAGATAGATAGATAGATAGATAGATAGATAGATAGATAGATAGATAGATAGATAGATAGATAGATAGAATCAGCAGTATGTCCGGTAGTCCCGGCATGTATACAATAACTCTCTAAACGGTGTCAATGTAATTCTTCTTCTCGCAAAATCGTCCACATCATATAATGTAGTTGTCACATCATATAATGAAGTTTGCGCATATAATGAAGTTTGCGCATATAATGAAGTTATCGAACCATATAATGAACTCGATGCATATAAAGACAATAGCCCATAATATAATGTAGTTGTCACATCATATAATAAGGTTGTATCAGCATATAATGTAAGTCTACCATAATATAAAGATGTTTACCCATCATATAATGTAAGTCTACCATAATATAAAGATGTTTACTCATCATATAATGAAAATTTTCATAATATAAAGAACCTGGTCCAACATATAATATACTTTTCTCATTATATAATGCACACTATACAACATATAATCAAATGTGAGCAGGATATAATGACGATGATGAATCAAATGTTTTTATTCCTTACCATCAGACAGCTTTGGCGTTCCATACTACTGACTGACCATCTGATTACTGGTAAATCCCTCTGGCTTGAGACTGCCCAGGAAAAAAGGTTCAAGTCAAACCATCCATACATTTACGAGTAAGCCTTTGTGGCTTACTTGGGTGGTTATATTATAAGCACTTGTTGAATGTCATGACATCCTCATTTAGGGTAGAAGTCCCATAATGTGGAGGCAAGCTTCCCGACATGACAATAACTGTTGACTGGGTCGTTAAGCATCAATTTGAACAAACAAACAAAAAAAAAAGTGCCACAAAACACTGAAAATCGTTTCACTAACAAAACAGATGCCCAAAATTATTTTGAATACACCTTTAGCTTGTGCAATGGAGGTAATCCAAGCACCTTAAAATTAAGAATCTAGCATATCTATGGAATAACTTACATTATTATATTATGCAACACATATACATCAAGCATATCACCATTCACAACATTGCATCAATGCCTACAACAAGAATCCATTTCTTTTGGCGCTAATGTTTGGTGACAAAAGCAGAATGTTAACGCTTGATGCACTTTCTTAATAAAACAACAAGATAACAGTCCCATGTACTACAATTATAGATTCTTAAAGTTGTTTTCTTAAATAAAAGTAATACAATCCTTAGTTTCTGTTCCTATATAAAAGAACATATTCGTAGATTAAAAGCATGAAAAAAATAGCAACTCAATTCACGAATGCAACGTACATTTGAAGAATTTAGCCATTCAAGGAATTTAAACATGTTTGGTCTCATCCAGAAGTATTTTGAAATATATTTTTTTTCTCAAATCCATTTACAATGGGCACTCTGTTGCAAAATGAAATTCATCCTCAAGGATTGAACAAGTACTACATTGAACAAAACTTTCATATAACAGAATGTAACTGTATGTACTCTAGCAAAAACACATCATTTTTTGACAATGTAAAAAGATATAAGTAGGCCATGATCAGGAAAAGACGCAATCAGACAGAAATTCCCACTCCAAAAACCGAGGTGGGAAAAACTAAATTGACAATTAGGTACGTACGTATACTAAGAAAAAGCGAGTGAGCAGCTGTAAGTCGAGTGAGAGCTATTTCTCAATAGGCGGTCACTCAGTTATCTGAAATAAAACATGAAAACGTACATAAGGTTCAAACAGCACCAACGTTCGACTCCAAAACCTAAAACAAATAAAACCACAACAGACGTATCGCCTTGGAACAATCAGTAATACATAATTACTGGGGGAGGCTTAAATCGATTTTGCAGGTGCCTAACCTCACCCTCATCTTCTACAGTGGTTCACAACGTTTAGTTAGTTGTTCGGTCCTCGTGGTGAATCTCTAACTAGTGAATGAATCATCAAGGACAAACAAATAAATCATGATAACCACCATGATGAATAATAAAGAGGACTCACAGATTCAGTAAGCTGCCCGACCAAGGAGATACCTGGGCGCCGAATAACTTACTGAAACCCGGAGCAAAAGAAAAACACCAGTGGAACCGGTGGGCCAAGCAACAGAAAAAAAGCTCTGGCCCAACCAAATAAAATGAATAGTTTTATGCCGGGGCCATCTTATAGTCAGACGCCCGACCCATCGGCTTGCAATTACAGAAGGCAGCATAGTTATCAACCATGGTTGGGCTAAAAAATAAGCATGCAGACTGTCGCATAACATTCAAGTTATAACCGATACGTCTGTAACGTGTTATAATTTTTCTGAACAGAAACCTTATTAGGTTTGCTTGAGTCTGCAATCATGTTACTGACGTCAACGCTCGAAATAAATGTTTAACGGCACAACTTCTTCAGCACAGCTATCGGTATCATAAACTTCGAAAAACATTTTCTAAATTTTATCGTAGACACTAAAATATATCGTAGACACTATGAATTTCCAAATTTAGTGTTGGGTTAAAGACGCTTTTACGTGAGGGTCATTTGGAACCAGAATTTTATGATGACTTGGTTTACAAATTTAAGAACATTACAGGAAGGGATGAATTTTCATGTTAGTTTAGAAAAAAAAACATTACACGTTACAGATGTATAAAATATAACTTAAATGTTATACGACAGTCTGCATGCTTAGTTTTTAACCCAGTCATGGTTGATAGCTATGCTTCTTTCTTCAACTGCACGCCGGTGGGTCGGGCGTCAGACTCTATGATGGCCCCGACTTATAGCTATTCAATTTAGATGATTGGGGCCGGACCTTTTTGCCTGTTGCTTGGCCCACCGGGGTTCAACTGGTGTTTTTCGTTTGCTCCGGATTTTCAGTAAATTATTTGGTGCCCAGGGATCTCCATCGTCGGGCAGCTTACTGAATCGGTGTCCTCGTTTTTGATTAATCTTGGTGGTTTCGTGATTTATTTGTATGTTCTTGATGATTCATTGACCAGTTAGAGATTCACCACGAGGATCGAACAACTACCTAAATGTTGTGAATCACTACAGAGGCTGAGGGTGAGGTTAGGTGCCTGCAAAATCGATTTAAGCCCGCCAGTAATTTTATATGATTAGAAATGAGGACTTACTTATACAATAGGAGAACATCACTGAAAATCTGGAGCTAAAGAAAAACACCTTTCACTTCACTTCACCAGTTGACTCACCAGCGTGCAATTAAAGAAAAAGAGCATACTGATCAACCATAATTGGGTTAAAAACTTAACATGCAGACTGTTGCATTACAAGTTTTATCCCACACGTTTGTAACGTATAATAATGAGAAAAATCATTCATTCCAAAGGTCTCTTAATTTTTTAAACCAGGTCACTATAATTTAAGTTCCAAAATGCCCATACGTTTTTAACCAAACGGTCAATTTGGAACTCATTTCATAACGCGTTAGTGTCTGCGGTAAACATTAGATCTTCTAACACTGTTGATCCAAAGTGAAACTTTTTAGGGATCTAATAATAACAAAATCCGCTGTTTTCCAAGGTTTTTCAACGTTTCAGCCATCTAGTGGCCTTTTTCAAGAACATAGTCACATATAATTTTACATTTTGAAAAGTAGATGCACTTTTCAAAATGTAAAATTATATGTGACTATGTTCTTGAAAAAGGCCACTAGATGGCTGAAACGTTGAAAAACCTTGGAAAACAGTGTAAACATTAGAGCCAAGTTTTTCGAAGTTTATGACACCGATAGCCCTGCTGGAAATGTTTTACATATTTGGCAGTTAGACATTTACATGTACGAGGTACGTTGAAGTCTGTAACATGATTGCAGACCCTAGCAAACCTAATAAGCTGAGAAATGTATACACCATAACATGCACGGCAAGGAACGCCACCATCAAACAAACTGGCATTGATAAATTTTCTATGCCAAATTCAAAGTCATCGCGCTTCCGTACCTGTGGTGTTGGCTAATCAGCTACAGAACTGATTGAACAGGGGAATACATTTTGTTTTCATACTAAATTGTGAGCCAAAATAAAAATTGTGATGATTTGAGCAAATTATATCACAAGCAAATATCAAAGGTTTTTATTTTTCACTGAAAGTTTCCATATTTTTTTAAGGTGCAAATATCCTTATATACTGCATAGGCATGCTTTCATAATATTGCATTGCACCGACAATTTTGGGTTTTGTCATTCCTACGGTGGCGATACTGAATATCATATCCTAGCATTTAATGAAACTTTTAAATTGAAAATGAATAAGAATAACCATCATACGTCACAGAAAGCCGTACTGGTGGACGAATGGGTAAAACTTTTACAAGAAAATGATAAATAAATAAAAAAAAAAATACCGTTTCACCAAAATTGTCCGGATTTGTCGTAAAATTAAGTCCGCCAATGACGAAACTGCACGTTTATGACGAAACCGAAAAAATAAACTTAAAGGACACAAAACTCTTTAAAAGATTTCAAATTATTCATTTTACTTTTGTTTTGCAATCAGAAATGCTTGTTAGACAAGCTTAAGTTGATCACTATCGTACACAATAAAGGGGCTTCCTAAGATGTTTGCTTTTAAATTGGATAAGTCTTAACATCCAAGTCAACTTTTCCTTGGAAGCCATTTCCTCAAGGGTACTTCCAGTAATATGGGAAGTGAATGTACCATGCTCACTGTGGAGCTTAAGCTTAAATTAAATAAATAAATAAATAAATAAATAAATAAATAAATAAATAAATCGCAAAAACTTACCTGTAAAAAGGACTATAACAGAAGCATACACCAGTGGAATAATGTTCGCCATTTTGTTTTCTGTCGAAGTTAGAAAACTCTATAAACAAATTATTAGTTAAAATGATTTATAACTTGTTAAAAGAAGTGCACTAGTTTGTTAAATTCGATATGGTCGTACATGTACTTCTGATTTTAATTATTATTTACAATTCAATGTATTTCCAAAATCATTATTATTCCTGAGAAAAAAAATGATTTTTTTTTTGTCGAGTTTTTAGCTTTGCTTTAACAGTTACTAATTTTATCCAACCCTCATGTCCAAATCAGATATCTTATATCATTCAACCCGCCTACTAAGAAAACGAATGGCGAAAATAGTTTTCAGACTAAATAAAGCTTCTTTTACCTTCTTCCAAATAAATCACCAGTCACGTGAAGCGGGAGATATGACTGTAATATTTTCCCAGATAAGCCCGTCAATTTTCTCTGTCAATATCCCACTTCTAGTGGTTGTGAGGTTAATTAAATAAATCATAATTTTCTCGCGGATTGATTTTCATAACCGCCATCTTTTATTGCAAAATTTCCCGCCTGTGGCTGCGGCGCGTGATATTCTTGCGCACGCGAGTTTTCGCTCCATTATCCCTCCGCCAAACAATGGCGGCCCGGTAAACGGCCGACGGGGTTTCCGATTGGAATAAGAGGGCAATTGTTTATGCTTTTCTAAGAAGTTGTTGAACGTGACATTTTGAATGCAAGTTCTTGCTGTAACGACCCGTGGTAGCCATGTTTCTTCTCTTGGTCACGGCTAACAGATATTTCAGTAAATATTGGACGTAACAAATTATTTGGGGTCCAAGGTACGAATGCGTCAGTAAGGTTTTGGCGACAACGTTTTTAGAAATAATAAGAACTGCCTTCCACATCATTGAATGCGTATACCAAAATTATGAGACATTATGGAGAGGATAGGTGTAGTCGGTCATTTGGTGCTACAAATTGCTTGAAAAGTTCCCAAATACATTGTTGATATCGCCGTCATAGCTCAAAGTAAATGCTTGAGAGTGTCAATAATGTTTGCAATAAAAATTCGATTTTTTATATATAAAATTTAGTCCCAACATCTCTCTGGTGTTCTCATGATCAAACTCAACTCGTAATACTGAACCTAGCATTGAGAGGGAGAAGGAGGATGTCTGGTTACAAGTCAAAGAGATTTAACATAAAATAAACATCACAAATCACAAAGTTTTCAATTGGTAATTAGATAAAAAAAAATGTGACCATTGATGCAAGTCAAAGTTTAGACATTTTCTCTCTTAACACCTACATATAAGCTCGACAATCCTGGCATGAGATTCTGTATGGAAGAAGTAACAACAATCCCCATTGGCATATGGCTGTTCTCATGTACGCATCTTAGAAATACTTAGGCTCTTAGGGTTACTGCATTGGCCATTCTTATGATCGGTCGATTCAGAGTCACAGCATTAATTATACTACATGTAGAGTGAATTGCCGTGCATCTTTATAAATGTAGTCTGAATAACTCATTAATTTTCGTTCTCTTAAACCATATTTAAATTTTATATACAGAATTCATTGTTTTAAGCATCAATACAATAGCCGATAGATGCAGTCTGCTATTTGAACCTTATGTATGTTTTCATATTTTAGTTCAGTTCAGGTAACTGAGTGCCGCCTATTGGGGAATAGCTGCTCACTCGGCTCACTATATGTTTTCTTGGTATTAGTACCTAAGTGCCATTTTAGTTTTTTCCCACCCCTCGGTTTATAGAGTGAGAATTTCTTTCTGATTGCGCCATTTCCTGATCATTGCCTACTTGTACCCTTTTTTCATCTCGATGCCGGATGCATTTTGTGATTCTCAAAACGTGGCTTACGTTGCCCCAGTGATGTAATTACTTCAGCAAGGTTTATGGTCTGTTGAGCCAGAGCATGAGAAAACAAACAATTTGGGTTTCCGACCAGGTCCAACAAACATCGGCCTGTACAGTCACAGAAGAAAGCTTAAAGGTTGAAATTTAGGACTTAAGAAGAAGAGAGATTATACTATCCGTGCAACGAAAACAAAGGCGCTGATCAGCTTCGCAGTTACTGCGAAGCTGATCTGCGCCTTTGTTTTCGCATAGGAAAATTGTTTGTTTTCTCATGTCGCGGCACATTTCAGCAAGGTTTATGGTCTGTCATTTTCAATTAGGACTATACGGAGTGCAATGATTTCAATCGTCTTGTAACCGGGTTAAACCAGTACTGTAGGGAGTTAGTGTGTCTTGTTCAGGGACACTTGATAAACACCCTCCCATACATGTATTTATATATGTATTTCACTGTTTTGAATGACATTGGTATATCGCTATGCGTTTATATGTTACCATGTTTTGCATCTTACTATGAAATGATGAAATGTTATTATGCCTCGTTATTTATGTATACATACCATGTTCCTCATGTTGCCATTGTATATATGGATTGAGTGAATAAACTTTGAACTTGAAACTTTGAACTTGGGACACAACACATGCGCGGATCCAGAAAATTTTCTCAGGGGGGGGGGGGTCCAAATTCCCAGAAGGGGTTTGACGGAAAAATTTCAACATGGCAAAAATTAATAATCTGGCAATTCCAGGGGGGTCCGGACCCCCTGTCCCCCCTCTGGATCCGCCCATGCAACACGGCGCCTATATGTCTTTGTATATGCATATATGTTGACCAAAAATTTTGTGATAATAAATAAATAAATTAATAAATAAATAAATAAATAAATAAATAAATAAATAAATAAATAAATAAATAAATAAATAAATAAATAAATAAAAATAAATGAATAAATAAATAAATAACAACACGGCGACTATATGTCTTTGTATATGCATATATGTTGACCAAAATTTTTGTGATAAATAAATAAATAAATAAATAAAGTAATTAAATAAATAAATAAATAAATAAATAAATAAATAACACGGCGACTATATGTCTTTGTATATGCATTTATGTTGACCAAAATTTTTGTGCTAAATAAATGAATGAATAAATAAATAAATAAATAAATAAATAAATAAATAAATAAAAGACCACCTTCTAAAATCAGTAATGTTAGTTCTGAACCATGATGTCTTTCCGTCATCATTTCTAATATGGAAGTTGTGACGTAGATAGCTCTATCTTCTCACGATTACCTCGCAGAAACTTGAAATTTATTACGAAAACATGCCCATGCAATATACATACTTTTTTGGGGTTGTAAAAATGAAAAATTTCACTGGAAAAAAATGATATCTATCTTATTTTTGCTCAAATCATAGATTGTGGGCACACGTTAGAACCGCCTCGGTGAGGCGGTTCTAACGAGTACCCACAACCTATGTTTTGTATCAAAAATTAGAAAAATAGTTATACCCTGCATACCCCAATTTTGCTATATAAAAGTGGAGTTAAAGGGGGTTTACATTACACGGACATGTTTTCATGATGAACTTGAAATTTATTGGCGTTTCTTTAGCATGTTTAGTCTCCCGTTCTATTTTATTGATAATGTTACTTTCATTATTAATAATTGGATTGCAATAGGATGGAAAATCGAAAGTTTGTTTCTACTTTTATCAAATTTCTTTTGTAAACATTGTAGAGTGTCATTGAAACATTGCTCCAATATTCATATCTGGGTAGTTAGACTTTGATGCATGCGCAAAATGGTCAAATCAAAATATATACGTACGCGTATGTATTTTCGTTTTTACTTATGATTCCTTCGTTCTCACATTCTGCCTAATCACAATATGTAGTAAAGATCAAAATGTCAATTTCTTGAGCATGGATATTGTTTATATCAACACAATGGGGTAAGAAAGAGCTATAGTTACGAAGAATGGTCGTGGTCTTAATTAACGTGCGTCTGAGCATGTGTTAAACTGCCAGAGCCTCTCTTGGCTAACATATAAAGTATTACACAGAGACAGAATTTTGTAACTAGGCAAAATAATAATGAATCTAAAAGATAGGCAAAACAGTTACCAAACTTGGGGTGAAGCATCTTTTTGTTAAATGTCTTAAGACTATTTACAGTGCTATGTATTCATGTGAAGGTCCTTTTTTTTTCTAGTTTGTATCAACTGGTTTCCCTGTTTTAGAAAGAACATACAATCTCAGACTTTAACATCTTCGTGTAAATCAATCATATGGCGGAACGTTCTGCTATGTGAGTCAAATTGTTCCATGATTTCAGAAGAATAACTTCCATAGAGTACAGTGTCGGCACCGGAAGCCAGAAAATTGGAATCTGAAAACAAATGTAAAATATTAATTGAGCTGCCGCATGAGAAAACCAGCAATTTACATATGCGAAAACAAAGGCGCAGACCAGCCTCGCGGTAACCGCGAAGCTGATCAGCACCTTTGTTTTCGCTACACGGATAGTAGAGTTGCTTTTCTTCTAAAATCCGAGATTTCAAGCTGTGATTGTGTCAGACCTGTTCGGAAACCACATTGTTGGTTTTCTCACGAGGCGGCTCAAATATCTTTAATGATATATAAAGCGTTCTTTAGAATCTGATCAACCGTACGCTTGCTTCTTTGTGAGTCAATATAGGGATCAAACATGGTTTTCTATGCAAATAACATCTGCTGAGCCTCGAGGGAGGCGTTGAACCCCGAGCTTGACAAACCTTTTAAGAAATGTCAATAGTGATTTTAGCAATGCAAGGATTCTTAACCTGTTAACGGAACGTATAGTTGCAGTAGAGCGTTCAGACCGCTGTCATTTGTGCAAACATAATGAAAATAGGCACTGTAACGGGGGACTCGACAATGGTGAATCACTAAGAGTCCAAACGCAATTATTTCAAACACGACTACGGGAGTTTTATTCTACTGAGTATCTAAGGTGTCATAGCTTTAAGGATGTTCGCTGCCAAAGAAAAAGTATTCAAACTTTTTTTCTAACCGCTCTTTTTTGATTCCAAAAGATAAAATAAGACATATGAAAACAAAATAAATATAAGGTAGTGTGCATTTTTTCGAGCTACAGGGCTCTGAATGAGACCTTTAAACAACATGTTTGAAAATTATAAAAAATATTTTAATTTTCAATTCTTTCACATATACCTTCCTGGACAAAGAATACATTACGAATGCTTACAAAAGGTATTTTGTTTAAGTAACGCTATCTATTTTGGACCTAAAACATACATAAATTTTCACCTTGAAGTGGATGAGAATTGTTTTTGACTCTTTGAACAACCCTACCCCCTAATTTGAAAAGTCGAAAAAAATCAATATATATGAATATGTCAAATCCATATTTGTAGATTCAAACTTTTTCTTGTATTTTCACACAACACAGAACTTATTCATATTATTCGAATAAAAGAATGAAAAATATAGGGTAGTGTGCATATAAGAGAGAACCACCAACTTGAAAATCGCCATTTTAAGGCTTTTTTCGGCCGTTTTTCTTCTAACACCACATTTCATAAAACCACCCAAAATTTTAAAACTAGCACACCAAGAAAGGAAATACTGATAAAGTAGACATCGTATACATCTACCTTTGCTAAAATAAACATCAAATCAGTGCAAGTAATTTGAAGTTGTGTACTATTCAAGTTTAATCAACCCTACCCCCTTAATTTTGCTGACACATAAAATTTTCAAAAAAGGTGCAGAAGATGTGGTGAAAAAATGAAGTTCCTTAGATTGACAATTTTCATGACTCGTTCAATGCATATCATCAATGTGTATTCAAGTATAAAATATTAGGAAAATATCTGCAACCGTTTTCGAGATATTCAACAAAAGAAAAACCGGAAGTTCCGAAATGTCAAATGTTAGCAGCGAACATCCTTAAAAGGTACATACACAATTTGCTCTCAATAGAATCCCTGACTCGACATGACCGATTTTTTTTTCATCTTGGACGTTAAGTTACAGTTCAAACCAAAAGAAAAGATTACTCACTCAAACAATCACAATCATCAGCAAACTTTCTAGAGTCGTTTCCCTTGATTCCTTTTACCCCTGGTTCCCCGCGAATTCCTTTTACCCCTGTTTCCCCGTTTTCGCCTTGCTGTCCTGCTGTTCCATTGATACCTGGAGAACCAGCTTGGCCGAGTTCGCCTCTATTACCATTGTCACCTCTTGGACCCTGTAAAAGAACGTTTAGCCCAGAAAATCCTTTAAAATACACGTTAAACTTTGCCGTTTATAAGGGTTACTAGTTGCTTTGAAAGACCCATCCTCACATTCCGTTATGTTGATTTATTTGTTTGTTTGATCAGCTATGGTCATGTCGGAACGTTGCCTCCATTTTATGGAACTCTACCCAAAATTAGGATGTCATGCCATCCAGAAAGTACTTCAAATGTAACCACCCAACTAAGCCAATAAGGTATGGCTTAGTAAGTGAATGGCTTTGTAATTATGAATGGTTTAACCTGAACCATTTTTCCTTGGCACGCTCAGGCCTGAGTGGTCAACTAGTTATCAGATGGTCAGTCAGTAGCGTAGAAGCTTTGCCTGGAGGCACAAGCAGTCCATCTATTTTTTAAGGCCCTTAATGGGCGGGGGCCCAAATTTATGTTGATAGTTTGGGGTTTAACAGCAAACAGATACATTCACACTTTTTTTTTCTTTTCCTTGGCGAGACCAGTACTATAGTAGGTAGTTTTTGTGGGTTTGTTGTCCCGGGAGCACCCGAAGGCTAAACCAGTTCATGTTTTGTACTTTTCAACTAAAGTTGGTATCAAGGAAGTATATAGTTATGGGCTCTGATGTCACTGATACGCGTCGCTTGGTCACGCAATGACGCATTTTAACAATGTCACATGCATTAAACAAACAGCTTGCACATGCCGGGCAAATATGGACACACTTAATCTAAATGTTCATTACAGTCAATATGTTTGTTTTAAGTGAAAATAAAGCATAACATTCTTTTTATCTTATCAATATTCTTTATCACCCCTATTATTCTCCCTCTACCTAAACGATCTAGAGAATTTTATAATATCAGGCGATGTAGACAGCATTGACCTCGAAGTAGCGTCAGACGAATTTCATATCTACCTAAAATTGCTAATCTTACTGTACGCAGATGACACGATTATTTTTTCCAACGACAAGGATAATTTTCAGAAAGCTTTGGATAATTTCCACGAATATTGCAGCATGTGGAAGCTAAAAGTAAACCTTTCCAAAACAAAAGTAGTCGTCTTTAATTCTCAAACGAACAAAAATCTTTCTTTTCACCTTGGAGGCCAACCCATCGAGATAAGTAAGTCATACAAATATTTAGGTGTAATTTTTTCCAAATCGGGGAACTTTCTACAGGCAAGGAAGCATATAGTAGACCAAGCAAAAAAGGCAATGAACTTACTTTTCATAAGGTCAAATAACCTTGACCTGCCTATAGATTTGCAAATTAAACTTTTTGACAACACGGTACTGCCCATCCTTATGTACGGATGTGAGGTTTTTGGTTATGAAAATACCGATATCTTAGAAGCGGTACATCTGGATTTTTTGCGAAAAACTGCGAAGCTAAGAAAAAATACACCGCGATACATGATCTATGCCGAGTTTGGTAGATATCCACTGAATATAACAATTAAACAGAGGATGATTAATTTTTGGGCACGAATACTTAACGGAAAGGTTTCTAAATTCTCTTATAAAATTTATTGCTACATGTTGCATACAACCGATCATGATTTTAAATGGACAAATTATATACATTCGATATTAAACGAAATCGGAAGACCAGATATGTGGCTTTCACAATCTAATTCTATACCATTAACAGCAGGTAGACACATAAAACGAATTCTAGTGGATCAATTTCATCAAAGTTGGAACGGTTTACTCCAGGAAACAGACTCGTCGAAAAGCAAAAACTACGCTTTATTCAAAGATAACGCAAATGCAGCCAAATTCCTAAGTATCCTTAGTGGCCCCTCAGCACGTACAATGATAAAATTTCGATCTGGAAACCATAAGCTGCCGATTGAAGTAGGGCGATGGAACGATACTGACTTACAAGAGAGAAAATGTAATCTATGCCAAACATCAAGTATAGGCGATGAGATGCACTACATTCTTGAATGTCCTTTTTTTCAAGCACAAAGAAAGGCTCTTGTTGACCAATATTACTATAAGCGCCCAAATATCTTAAAATATAAGGAACTATTAAACACAGAAAAACGAGCAAAACTCATCAAACTTGCAAAATTCATGAAAATTATAATGGAATCTTTCAAATAATACCTTTTTACCATCTAATTTAATATATGCCTTTCTGTGTCCCCGCATGACTCAAATTATTGACTGGGCCGCAAAACAATGCAAAAATATTCCTGCTTTCACACATATATCACTAATCGATCAATATGAGAATCACATTCGCGACCTACTAAGTGTTGACTAAATGTAAATGTAAATATAATTATCACAATTATCTAAAACGCTTAACGGGGTCCCTGAACCTTTGTCTGTCTAGCCATTCACACAGAATTTTCACAATAACTCGAAAAGTTGTGAAAAATGTAGTAAACAGGTTTAAGTATTTAATACTATGTCTGCTGCCCAACCACTTTGAGGCGGCAACCAACGTGATGACCGATTTTGTCAGTATAATACGCCTACTTGTCTGTGATTAGGCTGGGAAACTCTCACACAAACCAAATCCCGGACGAGCCCCCATGACCCTTTACTGACCATCATTAATGCTTCTTGTACTTCAAGCCCCTCTTCCCATTGATTCTCAAGCTTAGGAACAAAATTGGCAGGTTGTTTTTTGTCGTCAATTGCACCAGAATGTACAACACATTTTACAAAGACAGTACTGTTCTTTGGAATCACAACATTTTGTTTCCCCAATTTTACTGAACCAATAATTTCTTGTTCATTTATAAGTATGGAAGCTATGTTTCCAGCCAGTGAAGATTTGCGTTTAGGAAGTGCATACTGTAAATAATTTGTCAAGTTGATATCACCAGTACTCTGCCCTACATGCTTTATAACATTATAACCAATAATTGGTCTGTCTACTTCAACAGTTTTAGTGACTAAAAATGGAACTTCTAAACATTGGCTACTGGGTGATAATTGAAAATCAAGTGCCACATAGCCCTCAAATTCAATTAAGTCGCCACTAGCTGACTTTACTGTAATATCCCCCTCAAACAGTTCCTGTACGGGTCTTACAGCAGCTGTTGGAAAGTGATATTCTAGCCACTGAGAAGACAAAATTGAAACTTGGGCTCCTGTGTCCCATAAAATTTCTTTCTGAAGCTCATTCAAAATACAACTCAAGACACATTTCTCCCCTATTAACTTAACAAGTTTTTTCCGTGACCTTGGGAATAATTCATACACTGTCCCTTTCAGCTGGTTGATAGTTACTTCTTCTTGAGGAGTCTGCCTTTTCTCCAATTCTTGGATTACCCCACATACCAGTTTATGTTTCGGCCAGTCCTGTTTTTGGCAATCTTTTGAACAATAAATGGCACTCTTACAACCAGAACAAACTTGGACTGATGTAACTTGATTGATACAATGAACACATTTATTCTGTTCCTTGAAGTCTTCTGTAAAAGAGTCTGTATTGGTGTCTGTGTGTGAAGAGGAATTTGCCGGGCTTTCCAGGGTCACTGATCCCCTTCCTTTTTCAGGGACCCTTGTGTGTTTTCCGGACACTGCCTCTGCCTGTGCTCGCTGCTCCCACAATTCCAACAGTGCGTGCACCTCGCCTGCTTGCCTATACAGTTCGGACACTTTTTCTGTTTCCTGCTATCAAATGTCCCTCTTGCCTTTTGAGTTTCGGATCTCGCATTGGAGTTTGTTTTTAACACGTTAACTTCGGCACGCAAAGCTTTCAATTCTTTCATTATCTTATCTTCCATTGTTACAGTAGATTCATCTGCACTTAGTTTGTTTATTTTTTTATGTTTGAATTTGTTACTTCGCTCTTCCTGCTGGCGTTCAAGTTCATTTACCTTTTCAATAAGTTCTTCATCTTTACTATAATGTTCGAGCAATCCCTTAAACTCCAATCTTATTGCTTCATCTCGGATTCCAGTTGACAGACTATGCTTAAACTGATTGTCTACTAGGCTATCGTCATATTTAATTGATCCACTTTCTTTTGAGGCAAAACGGATCTTTTGTCTTAGTTCAAGTGCCCGAAACAGAAACTCTTGAGTAGACTCATTTCCATTTTGCTTGAGACTACATAAATCTTGGTACAGTTCAGTTGAACTTCTTTCCTTATAAAACCCTCTGATTATTGCTTGAACAACGGGAAGTGTCAAATCATCTCTACCTTCTAAGTACCCTCTTAATTTTGAGCCTGCTGGAATCGCTTTTATTATGGCATCTATTATGTCTCTTTCTGTGTGACCTTTTGCAGTGCCACTTTCCACTTGTCGGAGAAAGCTCATGTACCCTATACAGTTAGATGATTCGCCTATACTCCCGCTAATTTTAAAGTCTTTCTTCAGACTAAGGAGGCTAGGATCTACCTTCACTTTTGGTTTAATTTTCATCAAGTCACATAACTCAGCTAACAACGAAACACCCTTATCTGGTTCCTTGTCCAACTTTAGCAGATACTTCTCAATCTCTGCCAGAAGTGTAGCCCTGGACTTCCCGGTTGAGTCGAAAAGAGGGGTCGTCTTCTTCAACACCTCCTTCACCTCCGGCTCAGTCGCTGCATACAACTTCGACCTCAGATCTGCGAGTAGCTCCGCAACATCCCCCATTGTGAGAAACGTCTAATCACCACATCAGCTACAGAGGATCCCGGAGAGCCCCCAAAATGTTACCCGGGAAAAGCTGAATTAGAAAAGGGGAAAACAAATTAAAAGAATGTGAATATGATTCGCTTGTCGATTCTTTTAATTCCGGAAATTGACAACCTGGACAACTGTTCCATGACTTACAACTCAAAATACTGTCTAGGGTACAACATTAGTTTGGCTCGCAGTTGCAGCTATAAGTATGCTTTAAGGCCGTCAGACCTGAATGAAACACTTCAGAGAACAGCTGTCCAGTATAACATGATATGACGAAACTTATCTCAGCATAACTCAGGCAATACATTTCTATATCATATAAAATAAAATATGGGTTCATAGTAACTGACTAGAGAGAAATGACTAACTAATAGTAAGTGTGTGTGTGTGTGTGATTCAAAATATGTGAAAAGATTGCATTTCACATAAATCAGGTTTCTCTCCAGAATCGGGCTTCTCTCCAGTATGCATAAACAAATGAGTTTCTCTCCAGTATGCATTAACAAATGAGTTTCTCTCCAATATGCATTAACAAACATTATTGTCATTTACAGTCTTGGTTCATTGTTAATAAGATCTCATACAAAGGCTACTTACTGAACAGATTGTTTCCATTTAGTATTAAACAAATTCTCAATCTCATATGTGCCAATATGTGGCAAAATCATCAGTAGTTATGTTCCGGAAATATGAAATAATCTCAAATATATTTACAACTTATCGAATGCCACAAATATTTTCATACCAATGAAAATAAGCGTATTTCAATCCAAAATCTCTTTGTACACATCATACAAGTACTGTCAGTTAAATGTCAATTTGTTTATACTCTTCAACAACTCTGAAATTAGTGTCTGAACACACTTTTCATAGTCTCTCATGCAGACCTTTGTCAAATGCCATCTGATGAAAATTATGCAAACAGAATCATTTTAAATAACGCAATGCATATTCTCGGACAACTGTAACTGACCATCTGTTCATTATAATGCACAGCCTATCAACTAAAAGAATCATTTGGTGCCACCAAACAGCAACAACAACACTCAACATCTGTTTGGTTTATATGGCTAAAACTTACCAACATACTCACCTTCTTTAAAACATAACAATATTTTCTATACACTCCATGCTCAGGCTTTGACTAATTATTCCAGCATAGGCAATAATCAGCCAAAGACTGTGCCAAATTCATAAACAAAGAGTTCATTCAATTGCCCGCCAAATTGACGAGTTCAATATCGCTAAAAATACCAGCTATTACGGATTTCCCAGTACTGACACTTCGTCGGATAATCAACTAGACATTTATCTTGTGAGAAGACCAGATGAAAACAACTATTACCTGAATTAGAAAAGGGGAAAACAAATTAAAAGAATGTGAATATGATTCGCTTGTCGATTCTTTTAATTCCGGAAATTGACAACCGGAAATTTCCCCAATTTACAAGTAACAGCTTTTTCCAAGGTAAAAGCGGGGCGTTTCGTTCCACAGACACGACAGTTTGCCCAAAAAATCAATTCGCTACATGTGGTTTGTGTGAGAGTTGTTTCAGTCCACTTTTTCACATACACTCTTTGAGAACTGTTGTCAGCGTTATCTGTATTACCAAATACTATGTCTATGGGTAATCTAGGTGACCGACCAAAGAGCAAGAAAAAGGGGGAATACCCTGTTGACTCGTGTTTTGTGCAGTTATAGGCATGGACCACTTTATTCACATGGCTTTTCCAATCAGCTTTGTGTTCTTTTGGCAAAGTTCTGAGCATAGAAAGTAGAGTTCTATTAAAACGCTCCACCTGGCCATTGCCCTCTGGGTGGTATGGCGTTGTGCGAGAGTGAATGACCCCACAATGTTTTTGTAGCTGTTTGAATAGCTCATTTTCAAACTCTTTTCCCTGATCATGGTGTAAGCGACACGGAAAGCCAAACCTCAGTACGAAGTCATTAAATATTTTGTCAGCCGCAGTTTTGCCAGACTAATTTCTAGTTGGATAGACCTGACAAAAGCGAGTAAAGTGGTCCATCACCACAAGCATGTACTCGTAGCCTCCACTAGAACGCTCAAGATGTACATAGTCAATCGAAACCAACTCAAACGGGCATGTAGTGCTGATCGGTTTCAAGGGTGCCCTCCGGTGCACATTAGGGTGTCTGTCCTTTAGACATGTGCATACATTGGAGACATAGTGGGCTATATCTCTGCTCATGAAAGGCCAATAAAACCTCTCCCTGGCCAAGGCTAATACCCTTTCTGCTCCAAGATGGCCCATTTTCTGATGCAACTCAGTATATATTAAATCTTTGTACTTACGAGGAAGAGCTAACTGTTGTAGCTCAGGTCCACCTGGGTCCTTCAACCTTCTTCTCAAGATTCCATCTGAATCTAGATAAAGTCTAGGCCACTCTCTGATCCATGCTCTGAGAGATTTATCTTTAGTCTCACTCACCTTTGGCTTACTTCCCTTCTGGAGCAGAGGAATAAGTTTTCCAAGTTCTACATCATCTCTCTGTTCTCTTCTAATCTTTGACTTACCCAATATCTTAATATTTGGAGTATCTGTTGGTTCCAAGACATCTATCACTTCTGGGTTAGATGACAAAGATGAAATCCAGGCAGTCTGAACATCTTCAGTAGCTTTGCCAAGTTGAAAAACTGCTTGAAACTCTTCTGGACTCACAGTTGCTGTACAAGATTCCATGTACTTACTGATATCCAGTGCCATTCTTGACAAGCCATCGGCTCCCTTGTTTTTCACACCTGGTTTGTAGTGAATGGAAAAGTTGTAGTCTGCTAATTCAGAAACCCATCTGTGACGGGTGGCATCGAGCCTGGCACTTGTTAAAATGTATGTCAGTGGATTATTATCACTGAATACCTGAAATGATGGGGCATAATAAAGGTAGTCCCTAAACCTGTCAGTAATAGCCCATTTTAGAGCTAAAAATTCAAGTTTTCCTGAGTGCAAGTGATAATTTTTTTCTGCTGGTGATAAAGTGCGAGACCCATACCCATTCACAGCCATCTTACCATCCACTCCTTTCTGGTACAAGATTGCTCCTAATCCGTCTTAAGATGCGTCAACCTGGAGCACAAATGGTTGTTCAAAATCTGGGTATGCCATTACCTTAGAACCAGTCAACGTCTCAATAAGATCCTCAAGACATGTCTGGTGTTCTATATTCCAGGTTATGGACTGCTTCGAGGGTGCTTGGCCTTTCTTCTTTACTCCCCTTTTCTTACCTTTCTTTTTACCTTTCTCTGGAGGTATATCACTAACCTTTAAGAGGTCATATAGTGGCTTTGCTCGTCTAGAAAAGTCTGGCACATACTTCCTGAAAAATCCCAAAAACCCTAGAAGTTGTCTCAACTCACCTATGTTTGTAGGGATCTTGTCTTTGAGTGCCAGTACTGCATCCTTATCTGAGCTGTCCATTGAATACCCATCCTTTGACACCAGATGTCCCAGGTAGCGACACTGTGGACGGAAAAAGTTACACTTCGAAGGTTTCAATTTAATACCACTACCTCTAAGCCTTTGTAGTACTGTCCTGACATTCTGTAGATGCTGGCTGAAAGTTCTGCTAAAACAATAACATCATCAAGGTAAGGTATGCACACCTTCTCTCGCAAATCAGCAAGTGTATTTCCATCAAAGTCTGAAAGCAGCCAGGAGCCCCTGACAGACCAAATGGAATACGCAGCCATTCATACAGTCCCCAAGGCGTTATGAATGCTGTATAAGGTCTGCACTCCTCCTTTACGAACCCTTGATGATATGCTTTACCTTGATCCAACAAAGTAAACCATGCATTACCTTTTAAACAATTCAGGGCATCTTGTATTCTGGGAATAGGACGTCTGTCCTTTACTGACCTTTCATTGAGCTGTCTGTAGTCAATGCATAGTCTCAATGTACCGTCACGTTTCCGTACGCACACTACTGGACTGGAATATGAAGAAGTAGACTTTCTTACCCAACCTCTGTTAATCAAGTCATACAAGTAATCGTTTACTTCATTATACAATGGAGGTGGGATAGAGGTATATGTCCTCTTCACTGGCTCAGGATTACTTAGCTTTATATCTAACTCAAGATCTGGGGCACAGCCTACATCAGAGTCATCTTTTGCAAAAGAGTTACATTCCTCTCTCAGCATCTGCTTTACCTGTCTAATTTGCTCGGCTGTTAAATGTTCAGAATCCAGCTCTACAGGTGGATCCCACATCATGTCTTTATCCTGCTGACCTGAAAATTCCTTCTTACCTGCTGATGTCTGAGTACCCAGTTTTTCTTCCTGTAACGGACTGCTGGTACAGTTAACATTCACCACACTTGCCTGGAGGGTATCAGCTACTTGACTATTGCTTTCTTTGTCTATGGCTGAAATGGCTGGTAAAGTTATAATAGACTGAACAGCTTCCAAGCTACCCAAGATGCTACCCTTTTTAATTGTAATCTCATGACTACTTGTATTGCTTATTGGTACGGACACTGAACAACAGTTCTCAAAGAGTGTATGTGAAAAAGTGGACTGAATGTATGCAAGAGGCTTATAAAATAGCCAATCAGAATGCCGATAAAGCTGCAATGAAAGGTAAGAGGCACCATGACCGTGGTTTAAGCAGTGTTGTTTTGAATCCTGGAGATAGGGTTCTGGTAAGAAACCTCTCAGAAAGAGGAGGTCCTGGTAAGTTACGGTCACATTGGGAGTCAGACATCCATGTTGTCGTCAGAAGAATGGGAGAGAATTCCCCAGTGTATGAGGTCAAGTCAGAAAAGGGTGACAAGAAATGTAGAGTTCTGCACCGAAATCTCTTGCTTCCATGTGATAGTTTACCATTTGATACTGTACCCATGGAATTCAAAGCTGACAAGGTAAGGAAGTCTAGGACAAGACAGAAGCAATTGCCAATTGCACCACCTAGTAGCAGCTCATCGGAGGACTGGATAATTTATCCACAAAAGGAGGTAAGTCCAGTCTCTTCAACTGAAGGGTATGATACAGCTAGTGCTGGCTCAAGTCTGAATCCAGATGCTGCTGAGTTTGTGCCAGCTGAAGGTGAGGAAGATCCTGTAGATGCAGAGTCCGAACTATCACAGAGCGAGTCTGGTGTTGGGCAAGTATCTGACGGTTCTCTTGCTGAGGCTAGTAGTACAGAATCTGACACTGATTCTGAGCCGGTGAGAAGATCTAGGCGTGTCAAAAATGCACCACGCACATTGACCTATGATTCTCTAGGGAATCCGTCTTATGAGCCAAAAGTCCAGGGGTTGATGTTATCCCCTTTACAGCAAGGAAATCGTTTTGACATGAGATACAATAGCAGGTTTCCTGTACACAGGGGTGTACTGTGGAACTAGAGATAAGGGTTGTATACATGTTCAGTGGTAAGTACATGAAGATTGAACAGTTTCAAAGGAAAAGCATTTGAGTTTTTGAGGTTGACTGTAGGAAATGTTCTTCATAGGGTATTTACACTGCATTGTTTTTTTTTATTATTATTTTTTCCATCATTTTGTACACTATGCCTGTTTAAGGTGGGGAATTGTGAAAAGGTATTGTCTCAATGACATTATATTTGAAAGATTGGCCGTCTTGTCAGATATTTAAACCTTGTTACTCAAGTTTGAGAAGCTTGTTGTAATAGGAAGGTATTTGGTTATCTTCATGCCACAATTCTTTTCTCTGTGTAACAATTGAAAAAAAATGTCCTTGGTTCGATTAACTCCGGCATAGATCATATATAAATGTTCTTTAATGTAAATTTTGTATTTTCATGTTTCATTTTATCAATATTTTTCATGTTGTATATTTTCAATATTTTTGCAATGTCGAGGCGACATTTGTTTTGTGGGAGAGAGTGTAGCGAATTGATTTTTTGGGCAAACTGTCGTGTCTGTGGAACGAAACGCCCCGCTTTTACCTTGGAAAAAGCTGTTACTTGTAAATTGGGGAAATTTCCGGTTGTCAATTTCCGGAATTAAAAGAATCGACAAGCGAATCATATTCACATTCTTTTAATTTGTTTTCCCCTTTTCTAATTCAGGTAATAGTTGTTTTCATCCGGTCCTCTCACAAGATAAATGTCTAGTTGATTATCCGACGAAGTGTCAGTACTGGGAAATCCGTAATAGCTGGTATTTTTAGCGATATTGAACTCGTCAATTTGGCGGGCAATTGAATGAACTCTTTGTTTATGAATTTGGCACAGTCTTTGGCTGATTATTGCCTATGCTGGAATAATTAGTCAAAGCCTGAGCATGGAGTGTATAGAAAATACTGTTATGTTTTAAAGAAGGTGAGTATGTTGGTAAGTTTTAGCCATATAAACCAAACAGATGTTGAGTGTTGTTGTTGCTGTTTGGTGGCACCAAATGATTCTTTTAGTTGATAGGCTGTGCATTATAATGAACAGATGGTCAGTTACAGTTGTCCGAGAATATGCATTGCGTTATTTAAAATGATTCTGTTTAAATAATTTTCATCAGATGGCATTTGACAAAGGTCTGCATGAGAGACTATGAAAAGTGTGTTCAGACACTAATTTCAGAGTTGTTGAAGAGTATAAACAAATTGACATTTAACTGACAGTACTTGTATGATGTGTACAAAGAGATTTTGGATTGAAATACGCTTATTTTCATTGGTATGAAAATATTTGTGGCATTCGATAAGTTGTAAATATATTTGAGATTATTTCATATTTCCGGAACATAACTACTGATGATTTTGCCACATATTGGCACATATGAGATTGAGAATTTGTTTAATACTAAATGGAAACAATCTGTTCAGTAACCGAAGTAGCCTTTGTATGAGATCTTATTAACAATGAACCAAGACTGTAAATGACAATAATGTTTGTTAATGCATATTGGAGAGAAACTCATTTGTTAATGCATACTGGAGAGAAACTCATTTGTTTATGCATACTGGAGAGAAGCCCGATTCTGGAGAGAAACCTGATTTATGTGAAATGCAATCTTTTCACATATTTTGAATCACACACACACACACACACACTTACTATTAGCTAGTCATTTCTCTCTAGTCAGTTACTATGAACCCATATTTTATTTTATATGATATAGAAATGTATTGCCTGAGTTATGCTGAGATAAGTTTCGTCATATCATGTTATACTGGACAGCTGTTCTTTGAAGTGTTTCATTCAGGTCTGACGGCCTTAAAGCATACTTATAGCTGCAACTGCGAGCCAAACTTATGTTGTACCCTAGACAGTATTTTGAGTTGTAAGTCATGGAACAGTTGTCCAGGTTGTCAATTTCCGGAATTAAAAGAATCGACAAGCGAATCATATTCACATTCTTTTAATTTGTTTTCCCCTTTTCTAATTCAGCTTTTCCCGGGTAACACACATGCCCGTCACGACTAAACATTGTTGACTGGGACGTTAAGCGATAGATCAGACTGTCATTCAGTATGTCCTAACCAACCTGTTCTCTGTATATAAACTGGTCAGCACACCATGTCTAGACCCGAACAGGTCTTTCTCAAGCCAAAAAATGCAAAAGTTTACCTGATCTTACTCTTGGAAAAGTCTAATATTATAAATCGTAATCCGCTCTCACAGAAACCGCCAGACAAAACACAATATGATGAATGAGGCACAGACTATAGTAAATCTGCACGTGCAAAGCGTGGTGGTCACAACATTGAGGTTAAAAATGATAATAATCCCACACCCTGTAAGTGGTGATGTAAATTTTGTTTTGTGCCGAGACATGCATATATCACTATGTGACCTAATATCATTTGACTTTATTTGTATCTGGTATGTTCTCTTCCTCTTTGTCATTTTCTCCTTCTCCCTCCTCTTCTGTTTCTCCTTCCTTTTCTATTCTCCCGATCTGCCTCTGGTACAATATCGTAAAATTGCATACATGCATATTATGCTTTTGTAAACACCTGCCGCCTACAATCACACATTTTGTTATATAATATGTATATTCTCGTATGTCATGTAGATTGACTTGAGATCAATAAAGTGTATGTCTGTCTGTCTGTCTATAAAACTCAAAATCACGCTTTCCGGTCGTATAATGACTAAAACATTCATCGAGATCCATTGAGTGTACATTTCGAAAACTTGCCCATACACTACACATAGATTTTTTAAAAATGAAAAAAATGAAAATTTTCAGTAACTTGTTTTTTTTTTATTTTTCTTATTTTTGCTCAAAACATAGATTGTGGGTACACGTTAGAACCGCCTCGGCGAGGCGGTTCTATCGAGTACCCAGAATCTATGTTTTGGAGCAAAAATAAGAAACAATAGGTATACCCCTGCATACCCAAGTTTTGCTATATAAAGGTGGGGTTCAAGGGGATATACATTACACGGACATGTTTTCGCGATGAAAAGACACTTATTACGCGAGGGCCTTTCGGAATCAGAATTTTATGGTAAATTGGTTCACAAATTTAAGACACTTATAGGAAAGAATGTTTTTTTTTTCAGTTTAGAAAAATCATTATACATTACTAACATATAGGACATAACTTAAATGTGATGCGACAGTTTGCATGCTTAGTGTTTAATTCAAATACGGTTGATAACTATGCTTCCTTCTTTAAAAGCCGATGGGTCGAGCATCAGACTCTATCTTTGATGGGTCCGACTCAACTAAAGCAATTTATTTTTGTTGGTTGCGGCCGGAGCTTCTTGTCTGTTGCTTAGCCCACCGGGTTTGACTGGTGTCTGTCCTTTGATCCAGATTTTCAGTGATGTTGTTTGGCAATCAGGGATCTTCAGTCGAAGGGCATCTTGTCGTGTCTGTGAGTCCTTGTTTTCGATTCATCATGGTGTTTATCATAATTTGAGCCGCCTCGTGGGAAAACCAACAATGTGATTTCCTACCAGGTCCGACACAAACCAACCTGTACAAGCACAGAAAAGAGCTGGAAGCTTAGAATTTGGGATTTAAGAAGAAGAGTAAGTGTACTATCCGTGTAGCGAAAACAAAGGCGCTGATCAGCTTCGCGGTTACCGCGAAGCTGATCTGCGTCTTTGTTTTCGCCTATGCAGTTTGTTGGTTTTCCCATGAGGCGGCTCATTTAATTGTTTATTTGTTTGGTCTTGATGATCCATTGGCTTGTTAAAGATTCACCACGAGGACCGCCCAAACCAAAGAGATGATAAATGTTATTTTTTTCTATTTTCTTTTATTTTTATTTATCTACTTATTTATTTATTTATTTAAAGCAATTTATTAATTTATTTATTTTTTTGAGTGGGAAATCCTTTCTGATTGCGCAGTTTCCTGATCATTGATTCTTACCTGAATACCCATAGAACCGGGTTTTCCCTTTGCTCCTTTTATTCCATCCTCTCCCCGGCTTCCATTTGCCCCAGCTGGCCCCACTCCTCCGGCTACCCCGGGGTCGCCTCGCGACCCAATTTCCCCCTTGGCACCCTTAGAGCCCGGATTGCCCGACTGACCCTGTAGACCAGGTTGTCCGTTATGACCAGGTGGTCCTTGTAGACCATCAGAACCTGAGATATACATGTAAGAATTTAGACCGGGTGCCAGTTGTTCAAAATTAACGATGCCGTTAGTTAACGATTCCGTAAATGGCAATATTACAAATACACTATTTTTTGTTGAAAAAAAATGTGAGAATCCTTTGCAATGCAAAGGATTCTCACATTTTTTTCTACAAAAATAACAGTTTATTTGCTTTTGAAGTCGATATATAGTTAACAAATAGAGGGCTTAACGACAGCGTTAAGCTAACGAAGTTTTGAACAACTGGGCCCAGGTATTTAACGCTTAAATTATAAAACGACATTAAACGTGTTATTCTTAGACTCTGGGAACAGCTGTGTGCACCATATCGTACTTTCAAAATCACACTATTCTTTTCATTCCTTTGTTTGTGCAAGGGAAACTTTGAACATCGTTTCAAGTATTTAGTATATAAAATAATATAATATAACGAGCAAAATAACGTTTCTCTTCACATGTGAATAGGGCGTTTGTTGTAATTGTGAAATCTGCAACGGAAAAGTCCGGCAAATTCCTCCATTTTTAAATGCTGCAAAACTTGCTCCAAACCTACTTGGTTAACATATGAGCACACGAGAATAAATGTGTAGCAGACCAGAACCTACCCTGTTGACCAGTGGGTCCTTTATCTCCTCTGGGCCCGGATGGACAAGTTTTATTCCTGTCCTGGCAATGCTTCTCTAGTATCTGCTCCTGATAAATATTAGAAACCTGTACATGTATATATAATTGTAACGTTAGAAAAAAAACTAAGCTAACGGGATAACCAATCGTAGATTTGGTAACTTTAACATTAGTTTTAGCCATATTTTTACCCGTACCTCATCTGGGTGTGATATTATGTCCGTAACGTTATGTCTGTGGAATTAAGAAAAAAACAACAACATATTTTTGAGTTATAGTATACATGCATCCATTTGATATTGTGGCATAGCTTAGGTGAGGGGCATTTTCGAAAAACGTCTATCACCACAACTTGATATTGTGATGGGCTTATTGGAATTGATTCTAAACTTACCAAGCCTAAGATGTTGCTTGATTTTACAGAAAAAAGTGAACCATGACACTAGAAAACTGGTCTTTGGGGTTTCCGGCCAGGTCCGATACAATCCGGTTTGTATACACACAGAAAAAGGCTAGAAGCTTGAAATGTTGAATTTAACAAGAAAAGTGATTGTGCTAGCCGTGAAGCGAAAACAAAGGCGCTGGTCAGCTATGTAGATCTTTGTTTTCGCATCGGCAAAAAGCCGGGTTTTTCATGACGCGGCTCAAATGATAGAACAATTTCTGGGTGAGTATGCTTTGAAATATAATAAATTTGATAATTATTTTCTCCCTCACTTCGTTCGTCCGCAAATAAATAAAGTCTTTTCTCTATCGGTCTTAATATAAGGTCTTGCCTTGCAAAACTAATCACAATTCAAGAACCCTTCTGCAGAGTAATAAAGAACATAACACAATATTTTGAAATGCCGCTGTTGCTTCATTTTTCGACTCAATAACAACCACACTCGATTTCAGCAGTTTAAAACTGTCTACATATATGTTTATTATTCCACAAAAACGCATCCTGTTTCCATCCCGTTTCACAGCTACAGTTTCGGATTATAGCCAGCCATCTCTGTAACACATCTCTAATCTCTCAACAGTCTGAAACTTAGAATACTTTATTAAACACAGCACAACAACATTGCATTTTAAAACAGCAAAACTGAATACATATATAAATCAAACTAACTATTGTTTTAAAAACAAAGTTCTACTTAAAACGAAGTTAAAATTACCGTAAAATCTCAAACTTGAACCGACATTTGTCAAATAAATGTACGACAAAATTCTAAAATACCCATAAAGCCCGTAATTTCGTGGTTTGCGTTATAGAGTAAGGATATAGAAACCAGAAATCAATGCGATTAAATTTGAAGTCCCAACATAGACACCGGGTCGGGGAAAAATACATAATACATAACAAAACATTTTTCCCGGCGACAAATTCGAGGAGCAGAATGACTTGTTCTCTCTCGTGAAAGTAAGAAGTAGGCTAAGTTTCAACCAAAAGTATGGAAAACGGGCACGAAAAAGGACAGCCACAATAAACAGTCGTATCACGAACATAAAACCACTTTCCCTGGGACGTCGCTTACCATTTTTACTGCGGACAACGCCAAATACCATTTTACTATAATTTCTTCAAGCAAGCGTGCATGTAATTGTTTTGTTCATTTAGCCGATCTTATTTGCAACATGTGATTGTTTTGTTCATTTATCCGATCTTGTTTGCAAAATATCTACAAATGTAATCTAACATTAAGTGTAATTGTGTCAATCCAGCTATTATAACCAAACATATTTGAACATTTTTACTCTAAATTATATGGGAAAATTTGACGAACAAACGAAACGGTACCAAACTTGCGAAGCAACGAGCGTCGATGATTTTTCAAATTTCTAAAATCCTTATATACAGGCTACTGAGAAATGCTCACTCACAATTGCACCATTTTTACGAAATCCTCGAGATAATACATGAACTCGAATACCAACCATATTCAGCTGAAAGACGACCAACCGAAAAGAAGTGCATTTATTTTCTCCCTCACTTCGTTCGTCCGCAAATAAATAAAGTCTTTTCTCTATCGGTCTTAATATAAGGTCTTGCCTTGCAAAACTAATCACAATTCAAGAACCCTTCTGCAGAGTAATAAAGAACATAACACAATATTTTGAAATGCCGCTGTTGCTTCATTTTTCGATCAAACAAAGAAGTGGAAACATACCAGTATATGATTTATATGCCCTCCGCTCTTTCATGTTTAATTATTTCGAAAAACAAAATTCCTTAAAATGTAAAAGATTCTGAAATACTCCCCCTCTTCTATTCCTTCCTTTAGTTTACCATCTCTTCATTTTTATCCACGCCTTGTCTATTCCTCATAATAAATATTATAGACTGAATATATATGTGCATCCATAACATTATCTTACACTGATGCCAATAAAATACATTTTGAATAGAGTAAGCAAAAAACATAGAAAACTCATTACCAGGCTTTCTCCATATCTCATTTGTCATTTTCGCAATTTTAGCCGCCCAGGCGGTCTCATTCCTTGACCTTTTTTTTTTTTTTTTTTTTTTTTTTTTATTTTATTTATTTTTTTTTTTTTTTTATTTTTTTTTTTTTTTTAGGCCCAAGCCACATCTCATTCATATATCTTCAACTTTTTTTTTTTTTTCTCTCTCTCTTTTTTTTTTTTTTTTTAGGCCCAAGCCACATCTCATTCATATATCTTCAAGTTTTTTTTTTTTTTTTTTTTTTTTTTTTTCTCTGTTTTTTTTTTTTTTTTTTTTTTTTTTTTTTTTTTTTTTTTTTTTTTTTTTTTTTACTCTTTTCTTTCTTTTTCTTTTTCTTTTTTCTTTTTTTTTTTTTTTTATCTATCTAAACAACAAGTGGCAACAATGAACAATATTCTCTTCAACTTGCTGAGGCACCCATTGCCAATTCTTTAACATATTATCTTAAGCCTTTAAAAACCACTTTTTTTTCCGTTTTCGTGCACCATTTAAAACACGACAGAACTTTACTCATCTTTACTTTTGCTAACTCCAACCTTCAATCCATCGTCGTTATGTACCCAAGTACATATATCGTGCTTTCACACTTACAGATAAATAACGACAAATAACAGAGATTTCTATGACAGATATACTCTAACACATGAAATGTCGAGATTCAAGCCCTGTCCAACAAAACAACCACAATAAAGCCCCTGAATCAAGTGAATTCTAACACAGTCAAAGCAAAAATGCATGATAATAAGACGACAATTTTTTCACGGAACCGTAAATATCGGAAAACTAATCTATTCTCTGAACCAATATATTCTATAACATCATACCAGTAAACCATAAAACTGAGATGGTTCGATGTTCATTATTTTCAACTTTTTCATGGAATTATTTAAAAGAACTATCAACTTGTGACGCACTAGTCGAAAATCGTTTTCCCCCCATGGATCTCAGTTTGATTTTAAACAAAATTCATCATATAAATATGAAAAATATATAAACTTGAGATTTTATTTGTGTCCAAACAAACCACATTGCACAGACTAAAAGCATAACTATATACAACTCGTCTTTGTGTATAAACCGAATCCGAGCAGAAATTGCAACTATCTCCAGCCCCAGTCCGAATCTCACATATTCAAAGTTTTATAAAACATGATATTAAAAGATCAATTTGATTCCATATTCTGCAGCACTCTTATGCACCTTTGAAGCGAGAATTTCCAGTCAACTTTTCACTGTTATATGAATGCGTCATCGGCTTTAAATAGCCAAAACGATTGCCATACCAAACACCCGCACAATATGCCATCCAATCTTATCCAAATCAATACCCCTACAAAACTAAACAAGTCAGATTCATACAATTACACAGACATTAACTTAAAACCATCTAAAAATCGAAAATATATTACTTATTTATTTATTTGTTTGCTTTTAAAAATGTAGACTATTAACTACAAACTAGGTACATGTACAATTATTCTACCCATTCCGGATCAAGTTCATGAAAATTGCTGCGCATGCGCACATGAATGATTTGAGATTTATAAACTTAGTACTATCTTGAAGCCAATTTAGTTCCTCATCAAATGCAATGGTTTTCATTTTTGATCAAGCATACGACTGTGACCACTGGAGCATGAAAGTCTATGCATAATTGAAGTCAAAGCGAATGAATTGGAGGTAATCCGAATCATTGACTATATATCACCAGCGATGGGTTTCTCATTCAAATTTTGTGCATGTAGACATACAGTGAACCTTATGAAATATTCCGAGGACCAAAACATATGCCTTTTTCGGCGGCGTTTTCCCATAGCCATGTTTGCTCAACCCCACTCCCACCGAACACACGATGTTCCATGGAAGATCTGAATGACGTCGGAATATTATATGATGCTTGTTAAAAACGCAGATTTTTTTTTTTTTTTTTTTTTCATTTTGAACACTAAACTTTATAACATAAACACCCAGAATGTATAAATATACCTTTAGTTCCAAACATCAAACGATCCAAGTCCTTTGAAAGCATAAAATGAGAGTATGCGGTTAAACATGATTCGGAGTAACTACAATGGCACTGTTTCAAAGTTTCAATTAAATATGTCGTAATATTCGATTTTAGGACGGATACTTCGTCAAAATGACAGAAAACAATTGGAAAAGATATTAGCAACCAATATCGAAAGATTAACTAACATGGTACTTTTCATTTTCGGGAAATTCGGCGAACAGCCTTTTTTTTTTTTTTTTTTTTCCTCGTGTTTTTGTATATGAGCCGGGAACCATTGACGTGAACAAGCTGTTGACGTCATTATCCACGATCATTGAGCGATGGAATGAAACGTGTTTGATCCAAGAGTCAGGTTGCCATATTCATTTTAAAAAATTCTTGTTTTATGTTTTTGTAAAATTCGTTTGAAAATTATTTTGATCCGGATCATCTACAGATCCGCTATGGCTACAACAAGTGTATCACCAAATCTAAAGCTCGGCCTCTTACCCGGAAAACATTTTTGCATTTCACACTGCGCTATTTCTCACATTTACATGGCATACGAATAGACAAACAACATTAGGACATTAAAATTAGTTTTAGAAGATTCGTAGCAAGGTTATCGAATGGAAGGAAGTTTAACAATCAAAACGTTATTTCTCACATTTACATGGCATACGAATGGACAAACGAGATTAAAATAGATTATCGAAGATTCGTATCAATTAAGGTAATCGAATGGAAGGAAGTAAATCACAAAATGAAACTGTTTTACAACACGTTCCTACCACAAGGACGTAGGCTTAGTTTGAGCAGTATATAAGTATATATATAAGGCACGCATATCAATAAATTAAAGTGTTTCTAAATAACCGAAGTCATTTTTCATAAAATATACTAAACTTCTACATATACTCACAAAAAATATAGCGAAACAACATTTTTGTGAAAATCAAACAAATTCTGCATAATCTACGCATTCCTTAAGACTAACAAGTATCAATGCTTCCTAACAAACTAATATATTGATCTCTAAAGTAGCCTCCCTTATTTAAGCGTAACTATCAAGTAATAATTTTTTAAAAATATCTCCTTTCTGCATACACAAAGCTCGATCCATCGACCACAGCCCTCAGAAAACGCCTGATACATGTACTAAAGAAAACAGATAATTTCCAGATATCCAAACTTTCATTAAAAGCAAATAACCACCCACATGGATAGAATCTTTATTTTACTTTAAACAGTGACAAGAAATAAACAATGATTTTAACTCGATATGATTTCAAAGCTGTCTGCCGCACTTTGGCCTCAGGAATAAAAATTTAACAAGCGATTGAAACGATGCTTTCCCAATGCACACACAAAACGCACCAACGGCCACAAACCATCTGCACCTCAGCTTGCCAAAACCATCCAACCGAATGGTCTAAAAAATACGTAAACTGTTTCACACAAGCCACCAAGTAACCCGTCCTCACTACAACCCCGGCCCCCGGCCCCACCTTTACGCACCCACAGACCGCTTACGCACCCACAGACCGCTTCCACCAAAAATACCATTGGAAATTCAGAGAGATAACTATTTTAAAAGATTATGCTAATCTCAATTTCATCTTGAATTAAAACTGTTTACCCAAATATTTGAAATATACCGAAACCTTATTCGTCTTGATCTGTTAACAGCAAAACATCGAATATCTATTTTTTCACAAACTTAGATTTATATTGACTTGAAAGAATAAATCCTAATAATAAGCCTTCTGGCCAACCTACAAACAATTCGGTACTTTGATATGACCCGTATATAATGCATTATTTTATATATAAACTAAAAAATTATCGTCATAAACGGTCATGACTGATAATTCTTCAAGTATCGGCCTTTGATACAAAGTCAAAACTGAACAAATAAGTATGTACTTATCTTAAATAGTCGCGGATACGCTGGTAAAGGATCTATGAAAAGCTATATACTTGTACACTGTACCCAAATCATCACATCAGCTCGAATACATCGAAACTCGATAACAACTGAAACTCAAAAGGAAAAACGATTAATTTACGAACATTCCATTGTGAGCAATAATTTATACATGTATATGCAGGCTTAATAAAACTAAATTATACAAGGGCCCGACATGTTTCTTTTGCCACAACAAAATATTTTAATCTAAATTCTTAAATCATCTCTCATGAAACAGCAAAACGTAATGAAAACCAAACCTAAAAATCTTTCATTAATTATAGAAATCGTTAATATACTTATGATACTAATATCTCTGTGTATCACACGCATCCTCGTCGTAGATATCCGATTTTCCTCCTCTATTCCGCAAACAAGAAAATTTGACGAACAAACGAAACGGTACCAAACTTGCGAAGCAACGAGCGTCGATGATTTTTCAAATTTCTAAAATCCTTATATACAGGCTACTGAGAAATGCTCACTCACAATTGCACCATTTTTACGAAATCCTCGAGATAATACATGAACTCGAATACCAACCATATTCAGCTGAAAGACGACCAACCGAAAAGAAGTGCATATAATAAAACATTCACACCAGTTCTTTTTATTTATTTTTTTTTTTTTTTTATTTTTTTTTTATTTTTTTTTTAACAAATGTTAACATTTCGCTTAAATTGACATAACCAGATCGTATTGCTTTACATGAGTACCGATTATTTGGGATACTTACCTGAATTTTTATCATTTCCATGAAGAGGGACGACTGTCTTTTACGGGAACGTTTCGTTACCTGACGTCTAGTTTTGTCCAGTACAGTTTGTCTTTGTTCATCGAACTGGTTCTGTTTATGAAAATAATACGACCGTCTCGGCTCTCTCGTCTCAATAGGGATATTCATCGCAAGTACATATGCTGTATTAATAAGTTTTGAACAAACTTTTTTTAAATTAGTAATATTTTTAAATTAATACATACTTTTTATAAATTAGTAATATTTTTGAATTAGTTGTTTGTTTTTGTTTTTTTTTAATTCACTTTTACGTCCCTTTCAAGATTATTTCAGCTCATATGAGACTGGCCAATCAGTAGGTGTCGCAAAAACGGGAGAACCCCGAGAAAAAAAAAACATCTGATACACCCGCAAGCAGAACTTGGCTTGTCTCACATGTGGCCATAGCGGGGCTCGAACCTACACCAGACACAGCGGTGAGATAATCGAGTGATTAAGTTAAGAAACAGCGTTTTTAACCGCCGCTATTTAAAGTTAAACTTCCATATACACCGCAGTCCGTGGTACTTAAAAATATTATACCGTTAATGTTGATTTGAAGTTTCCGTTTGAAGTTCAAGTGCCTTTTCTTTGACAGTGCCGCTTGACCTCTGACATACACTATTACCAGATCCCAAGGTTATAAAACTTTTTTCAAGCTCAGCTCAGCTAAGCATGAAATTTCAACTGCTCATAAATGTTGAAATAGTCAAAATTAGTGGAAAATTCAGATTCAAATATCATAAACTAGTAATTTATCCTGCTAATTAATGTTAAAATGCCAACAATTGTTGGCATTTTAACATTTATGAGCAGGATAAATTTTAGTCTCAGCTGAGCTGAACATGAAAAAAAGTTTAAGTACCTAGGGGCTAGGTGTGACCTGTAGTGTATATGCGATAAGAAAGTCACAGGTGGATCGGAATGGTCAAAGAAATTACACTATACCATTGATGACTTTTACATAAAATGTCAAAGATTTTATGAAATACGTGTATAAATTTACATATGTACCGAAGCCTTTTTTTAAATCAAACTTTGTACAGATTGTACAGATTTGTTGTGTGTAGCGTTGTACACACAATTTGTCTGTAGTAATTTAAATTCCAGCGCAAACCTCAGAATCCCCGTTTGTGTCTTCATCGAGCGACTGGAAGTTCTCTACCAAATGGTTGATGTCCTGCCTCAGTGTAGTTTCCTTTTGGTCAAGATCCAAGGTGTCATAATACTGAAAAATAAAAATACAGAGCCACAAATTGCTAATTCCACAGTTTACTTGCTCGGAGAGCAGCATCTATACTCTGCGCGCATGACGAGAAAACATTCTATAAGTATTGTGCAAAAGACATGCGTTTTATTTCAGTGGTTGATTTGTTCTCTCGAAAGAAAAGTGTGCATGCAGCAATTTGTGTCTATACTCTGCAGTTTTCTCTGTCAGGTCTCCGCGTCATTAGAGTATACAAACGCACACAGTGTTCTGTGGATTATGACAAAAAGAGGATCTTACACGAGTGGTCATTTCATGTTTATACATTTAAAGTGTAACCCTCTCGAAATATTGTATAAATAAAAAATAAATAAATAAATATGACTTCTTAGATACGATTTTAAAATGGACATTTTCCAATGAAAATTAACATTGTTGTTATGGACGTCGTCAATGACGTAACGTATTCCCGCAAAAGTGTTAATACATGTGTGGTCATAACACTTATTACACGACTTTATTCAATGGAAAACAGCGACGTCATATGATAAAGTGGATTTATGTCTAAAGCCTAGGTTACATTTGCCCTACGACTATCTTGCGATGATCGTACGATGCCATTTTTTTGCATTTTCGTGCGGTCTCCGCAGGGTGACCCTACGATGCCCCTACGATTCTACGGCTTCCTACGACTTCCCACGGCTTCCTACGATCTCCGTAGCCTCTACGATTTTGTAGAAGTCTGCACTTTTACAAATTTTAAAAATCGTAAGACCGTAGCCCGTAGACACGTCGTAGGTAGCATCATCGTACGGGCGCCTTATGGAAACCCTGCGATGATCGTGCGGTCACCGCACGGTTTTATGATAATTTGGGGACTAAAATAATAAGATAATCGTAGACCTTTAGGGTGATCGTGCGGCATCCGTACGGTTATATCACAAGTTTATTAAAATCGTACGGACACCTAACATCGTACGGCTATCGTAGGGAGACCGCAAGAAATCGTAAGGACTCCTCACGGCCATCGCACGGGCTCCGTACGATTTCAGCTTAAAGTGTGCAGAGACCCTTTGATTTCCCTACGATCTCCAAATAGTTCCGACTCAGGACATCGAAGAAAGCTAGAACAAGAAATCGAACGATGCCCGTATGAAATGTAAACACCTACGTCGTAGCCCATGATCACATTCGATTTTTAAAAAATCGTTGGGAAATCGCGGACGGAAAAATCGTACAATGATCGGGGCAAATGTAACCTACTAGGCATGACCCCTTGCGGCCTTGCAGTGACCGCTCGATTATCGCAGGGTATCCGTACGGTGCCCGTATGATGCCCTACGACGTGTCTACGGTCTACGGTCTTACGATTTTAAAATTTGTAATAGTGCAGACTATTACAAGATCGTAGAGGCTACGGAGATCGTAGGAAGTCGTAGAATCGTAGGGACATCGTAAGGTCACCCTGCGGAGGCCGCACAAAAATGCAAAACATGGCATCGTACGATCATCGCAAGCTAATCGTAGGCCAAATGTAACCAAGGCATCAGTCAGAAGTCCAAGGGACTCCGTACGATATTCACTAACAGTCTGCGGAGACCCTAAGACTACCGTGCGGCCTCCTTGCGTTTTGTATCAAAACGTATAGGGATCCGTACGATATCTACGTACTATCTGCGGAGACATACGACTGCCGTACGATCGCCTTGCGTTTTTGTATGAGAACGTCGACAAATGGCAGATCAAAAAATCGCACGATGCCCGTATGAATTGTTAACACATACGTCGTAGCCCACGATGTCTAAAAATCGTAGAGAAAATCGCAGACCGAAAAATCGTACGATGATCGGGGCAAATGTAACCTAGGCTTTAGTACCATCTTTTGTCCATTTTTGCAATTAATTTTCCAATAAATTCCACGATTTCAATCATTAAAGCCTAGGTTACATTTGCCCTACGATGAACTTGCGATGATCGTACGATGCCATTTTTTGCATTTTCGTGCGGTCTCCACAGGGTGACCCTACGATGCTCCTACGATTCTACGGCTTCCTACGATCTCCGTTGCCTCTACGATTTTGCAGTAGTCTGCACTTGTACAAATTTTAAAAATCGTAAGACTGTAGCCCGTAGACACGTCGTAAGTAGTATCATCGTACGGGCGCCTTACGGAAACCCTGCGATGATCGTGCGGTCACCGCACGGTTTTATGATAATTTGGGGTCAAAAAGGGCAAGATAATCGTAGACCTTTAAGGTGATCGTGTGGCATCCGTACGGTTATATCGCAAGTTTATTAAAATCGTACGGAAATCGTGCGGTCAACATACGGATATACTACGCATCCGCACGTTTATCTTGCGGTCGCCCTGTGATTGCTGTGCATTTTCATGCACCAATAGGCGCCACAAACCTCATTGAAAACGATCGTCTGAGCAGATTAAAAATAAAACTATCTGCGTGTTTCCTATGTAAATTCGAAAGTATGTCCCGCTAAACGGATACACCATCGGCAACAATATTTCGTGATCCAAGTGTGTCTTTAAAGGGGCACATGAAGAAAAATCAGTCCCGTTCCCAACCGGTACCGGAATTTTTCGACTTAAAAAACATATATCGTAGAAGTAAGGCCGGTCTTCGAAAAACTGCACGATTCTGTCTTTCAGTGCATGCGGCTTGTTTCTGTCCAGGTTCGTCTTCCTCATCTGTATAATGCTGTGGTGTTTCCTTTTTTTGAACGCTTGCCTTTTCCTTTCGGGGAAGCCATGGTGTACTGTGAGGTTGTACACGTTTGGTAGTTTGGACGGACGGACACCTGACATCGTACGGCTATCGTAGGGAGACCGCAAGAAATCGTAAGGACTCCTCACGGACATTCGCACGGGCTCCGTACGATTTCAACTTAAAGTGTGCGAAGACCCTTTGATTTCCCTACGATCTCCAAACAGTTCCAACTCAGAACATCGAAGAAAGCTAGAACAAGAAATCGATGCCCGTATAAATTGTAAACACCTACGTCGTAGTCCATGATCACATTCGACGGCGTGTCTACGGGCTACGGTCTTACGATTTTAAAATTTGTAATAGTGCAGACTATTACAAGATCCTAGAGGCTACGGAGATCGTAGTAAGTCGTAGAATCGTAGGGACATCGTAAGGTCACCCTGCGGAGGCCGCAAGAAATACAAAAAATGGCATCGTACGATCATCTCAAGCTAATCGTAGGCCAAATGTAACCGAGGCATCAGTCAGAAGTCCAAGGGACTCCGTACGATATCCACGACTACCGTGCGGCCTCCTTGCGTTTTGTATCAAAACGTATAGGGACTCCGTACGGACAACGCACGGGATCCGTACGATATCTACGTACTATCTGCGGAGACATACGACTACCGTACGATCGCCTTGCGTCTTGTAATGAGAACGTCGACAAATGGCAGATCAAAAATCGCACGATGCGCGTATGAATTGTAAACACATACGTCGTAGCCCACGATCTCCTACGATGTCTAAAAAATCGTAGAGAAAATCGCAGACCGAAAAATCGTACGATGATCGAGGCAAATAATACCTAGGCTTAAATGTTTGCATTTGGAATATGAACTTACCGTTATGACGCTAACGCCCACAAAACCTAACGTTTGAATTGACGTCAGTAACGTCAACCACAAAATCCAGCGCGTGGGATGGCTATCCTTGTCACTAGAAGACAATGTTTTCTTTTCCATGTTGTTTTTGATATATTCATCAATTCTTATTTCAAAATCCTTATTTAGATATTTTCATTCATTTTCAGATTATTATCTCTAATGACCTTACGCAGATAATATCTTGAGACGACATTTGACAGTCAGAGCAACAGAACACACTGGCAAATGCATTGGCGAATGCTGAATTTCCTTTTTTAAAGCGCCCATGTGCTCCACACTACATGTTAACTAAAAAAACTCGGAGGCGGCCGCCGCTCAATATTTACTCCTAAACGTTTACTGGCTTATGCATTAGGAATAGAATAAAATCAGTCGTTTCGGGCAATTTATTCCACATTTCTGCGGTATAGCTTGCAACGGATTCCTCATTCCGCCAATTGCTTCTTGCGTCCCTGTCCGTTGGTTTCTTCCATTATCTTAGTTTTTAATCTTTCGTGAAAAATAGACATTGAATTGCATTTTTCCTTATCTTGCCAAAATCTAATTATCAACAAAGGACACTTGGCGGCATATCCAATATAGGGATCAACCATGGTTTTCAGTGTTCAAACATTCGATGGATCACGAGGAAGGTGTTTGAACACAAGGCCACAGGCCGCGTGTTCAAACACCTTCCGAGTGATCCAGCGAACGTTTGAACACTGAAACAAACCATGGTTGATCACTATTCTTGCATTTTCACTCTAATCCACTTAAAATCTTATGAAAATAACATAAACAACGTAAAAACACCGAAAACCACAGAGCTTCTTCAACGTCTACCATTTTGTTTCTACAAAACACATGACGTCACGTCGCATTGACCAATGACGTCGGCCAAAACCCATGTTCAAACGGCACGTGAATTTCATGATTTGAACATGGGTTTTGCTGTTTGAACACTGCTTTCGACCAATCGAAAACGGCTTCAAACAGCTATGCGCATAGATATCTATGCAAGAATAAATGATAAAAGAGATCATGAAACCGTATTGATTCTACAAACAGAGAGAATACTAACCATGTACAAAGCTGCCTTATGCGGCTTTTCTCAACTTTGGAAGAAAACTACATGCATTTGGTTTGACCTATCACTTTGTTTTTTTTTTTATCGTTTACCACATTCCATGTCTCTTTCGGCGTAAACATTTATTCAGTCGCACTATGGAAACGTATGCTTAAACATGTTAAAGGGGACCCCAACCCTAATGGCAAGTAAGCTTTATAAAAAAAAAGAGCCTTCCGAGGCAAAATCGTGATTTTGACACCAGTTGGTAGCTTAAGAAAGTGTGGGCATTTGAAATTTTGCATATGATTATTTAATTAGAATATTTAATATTTAATGAATACATGTATTTAAATAGTTTAAACAATTTAAATAAAACAAATCCCGAAGACTGGTTTTCAAGTCGTTTTCTCGTGTTTCGACTCTGACCACTGGGCGATAAATTGGACTATTGTCATGACACGCTCACTGAAAATTATTACAACCTTAGTACAATAAGGGAAATAACTATGATCACCATATGTTGTATTTTATGATCGAGTTTCCTTTCTTATTTAGATGTTGCTTGCTGACATGGTATGACACAAACTATGTCCTGTTGGACAAACCTTCTTTGTTATATTATGTGTACATATCACATGGAGGGGAACAACGTTCTGCACAAACACCTTATTTGGTGTCGTTTTTATATAGGTTTCTTCTCTTCACCGTAAGGTAAACAAGCAACGACAACAGTTCCTTAAACATAGAGAAAAAAGCAAATACTGTTAATACGTTCAAAAAATCTTGTACAGTATATATGTTATTATTCTGATTGTGTATGTTCAATTTATCTATGATATGGCATGAATCAATTCATGAAACATACCAACCATGCACTTTGCACCATGTGAATGTATATGGTTAACGCTTTATCTCATGAATAAATTGTTACATGTACAATTTCGGGTACTACTAAAAATAGTATAATGTATGTTGTATATAGCTACACAATCAGTTCTGTACATATTGCACACATGTATTGTTGACAAGTCACCACTCACGTTTCCTCCTTTTCATCTTTACACTTTTCTCAATGACCTACAACATATTCTATTTTTTCTCTCTTCAACTTTCTATTCTCTTCTTCTTCTTTGAACGAGCTACATATGATCATGTTCATTTAAATCTTAGAAGAAGCAACCACATTCTACACAAACCTGGTACTTCGCACGAGTCGATTAGACTGTTTCTGATTTTCTTACATTTCCAGCTATGTAGCACATGACAGCAGGTAAACTGAAATCGGACGGTCTAGGCGGCTCTATCGGAGTATCAAACACCCTAGGTCTCGGAAGTCGCAAGAACGTCACAGCTTACAAAATGCATATGCTTATAATATGTATAATATTAGTTTCTGTGTATAAAAAAGACAGCTGTCCTTGCTTAAGTCTGACTTTAGCGTTCCAGCGTACTAACGAAATGTACAAAAACATAAAATTCCCATACCGTAAAGTAGAATCTTTTTGGCGACACAAACACGAATCCTATATACAGCACCTAATAACCAGTCTGTTTGTTACCACGGCGCTTGTAGAATGGATGATACTTGTCATGCTTTTGAGTGGAGACATCGAGTTGAATCCTGGTCCGGGCTCTGTCGACGGCACTACTGAGTCAATAAACAGTTCATCATCAAGCTCATTTGAAACGCTTACAAACCACCTAAATATATTACACCTAAACATTCAAAGCATTGTCCCTAAGCTTGATCTCATCGAAGGTGAGGCAGCCTCGTACGATGTTCTCGTCTTTTCTGAGAGTTGGCTTAAACAACTTTGTGTTACTGATCGTTCCAAGTCGATACTTCTGTAGTGGTTCTTTTTGTTTTATGTCTTGGTGTTTAAAATTTTTTGTGCTGTTGGCGCCTTATGTATGTTTTCATATTTTTAGTTAAGTTAAGGTAACTGAGTGGCCACCTATTGGGAAAATAGCTGCTCATTCGGCTTACGATATGTTTCATGGTATAAGTACCTGATTGTTAGTTTGGTTTTTTCCCACCTCGGTTTTTGGAGTGGGAATCTTTTTCTGATTGCGCCTTTTCCTGATCTTTGACTACTTGTACCTTTTTTTTTTTTTAATCCCGATGTACCTGACGAAAGTCTTCATGGAAGAAAAATCACTCCCCACTAACTATCGTCCCATATCACTTCTAAGCTCTGTAGGAAAGACCATGGAACGTTGTATACACAAACATTTGTACAATTACCTTCTCGAACATCAAATCCTCACCCCTTTTCAATCTGGTTTTGTTCAAGGGGACTCCACGACTTATCAACTGTTACACACATACCATGCATTCTGTAATGCAGTCGACAGCGGTAAAGAAGTAAGAGCAGTATTTTGTGATATCAGTAAGGCCTTCGACAGAGTCTGGCACAGGGGACTTATTCACAAACTAAGCGGTATCGGATGTTCTGAAGGCGTAACCAAATGGTTCTCCAGTTACTTGACTGGACGCAAACAGAGAGTCGTCCTGAACAGCCAAGCCTCTGAATGGACCTCAGTTCAAGCCGGAGTCCCCCAAGGTTCAATCTTGGGTCCCCTACTCTTTCTCATATACATAAATGACATAGTCAAAGACATTGGTTGCACAATCAGACTTTTTGCAGACGACACTAGTCTGTACATAATTGTTGAAACTCCACAAATGGCTGCAAATTATATCAACATAGACCTTAGTAGAATTAGCAACTGGGCAGCTGACTGGTTTGTCGACTTCAGCACCAGAAAAACATTCTCCATGATTCTTTCACGTAAGGTAGATCCACCACTACACCCGCCTCTCTTTATGAACAACATAATTTTGCCAGAAACAGACACCCACAAACATCTTGGTTTGACACTTTCGAGCTCTTGTAATTGGTCAAGCCATATCAACGAAATCTCATCTAAAGCATGTACCAGGCTCAACCTAATGCGAACCCTTAAGTTCAGGATATGTCGCAAATCCCTTGAACAAATCTATCATACTTTCATCAGGCCACTGCTGGAGTACTGTGATGTTGTTTGGGACAACTGTTCAACTGAAAATAAAAAACAGTTAGAATCAATTCACACTGAAGCTGGGCGTATTATAACAGGTGCGACAAAATTATGTAGCATCGAAAAGATGTTCTCAGACTTAGGTTGGGAGTCTCTACAAAGTCGACGAGATAAACACAAACTTATCATATTCTACAAAATTATGAATGGGCTTTCGCCAGATTATTTGAGAGAATTGATTCCCCCAACGGTTCAAGAAACAATCCGATACAATCTTCGAAATTCGAATGACATTCAAACATTACGTGCTAATACAAACCTTTTCTATGATTCTTTCTTTCCAGCGACTATTCGAGCCTGGAACGACCTCCCAGAGAACATAAAGCAAGCCACATCCGTCGCCTCTTTCAAATTTCTCATGAACAGAAACATCACCAAACCACCAAAATACTATAATACTGGTTCCCGTATTGGTCAAATCCTTCACGCCAGGCTAAGAATGGAATGCAGCTCCCTAAACGCCCACTTACATAAAAAGAAAATTATACCAGACCCATCATGTCAATGCGGCGCCCTTGAAAGTTCGCGCCATTACTTCTTTGATTGTCCCAGACACGCGGACGCACGATCTACATACTTACCGCGAAATTTGAATGACTACTCGTTGCATGACCTGCTTTTTGGTGTAGGTCAAAACACATGCGAAGAAAATGAAGACCTCTTTAGAAAGGTACAAGAATTCATAATCAACTCCGAAAGGTTTGCGCGATAGAGCGATAGAGACCTGGTGGTCTGAACTTGTAAATCGGTTGACCAACATGCATTATCTATGACTCTCGTTCAAACTTGACTCTCGTTCAAACTCTCTCTCTCTCTCTCTCTCTCTCTCTCTCTCACACACACACACACACACACACACACACACACACACACACACACACACACATTGATCGCATATTAACGACCAACAACGGTTGACAATTATTTGCCATTCATTTATAACTTGTTCTTTTTTCCACTGTGTATCAGGAGATGACTTAAATATAAGCATTGCTTACCGTCAGATCCTGTATTTTTTCGATGAAAATTGTACAAATGTTGAAATATTTGATGAAATAAATATTGTTTAAACCAAGACTGGTTTTCTAGAGTTGCGGTTCGTATCATTCTGGCCTGCATTAGAACGATTCAAAAGACACATTCTTTTAAATAACCTTTGGACGTATTTACGTACAGGGTCCTGAGAAAATAATTCTTTTGTTGCAGCTGTACGAGGGCTGGGCAAAGAATTTATGGAGATTCTTAATTTCGTTTTAAACTTTCCACGTTAATCCAGAATCACTGTCGGGAAAGCTATCATTTGCACACATAACGGTGACGTCACAGAGAATTTTAACAATTCGGACTAAACCTAAATTCGGAAAATTTGTGGTGTCGTTTGCGTAAGTTATTTGTGGAATATTTTAAATATCCTATCATATGCACTACACATTTTTTGTTGTATAACTGTAAAAACTTCCACAATTCATCATATGATCGCTGAGAACACTTCGGAAACTTTAAAGTTCCGAAGTGTTCTAAATGTTGACAATTGTTTCAAAGAAAGAAAATATTGCTCATTAGTGATAATAATATGCCGCATATGATAGGATATGTGTAAAACATTTTCTTCATTATGAAAACAGCAACGCGTGATTTCCGAAATTATGTGCATAACGAACGCGCGCTCCGTCGTATGACGTATCCACAAATGACAGCATACACGGACTTTGTTTCCCGAAACTGAGAATGAATGTGGCGTATATACATGTACAAATTAAAGTGACATCAAATGAGAAATAACTTTTACGAACTTCTGACTTAGCTTAAATATTTAGAAAGCCCGGTGTCACATGACGCCAAGGTCGTGGTGCGATCCGGTTAGCCGTAACAGTCACCGAACAAATTGCCATAGCCACGAGGTGTTTCAGGCGATTTATTTCACTTCTGGTCATATTGCATGTAAAGATGTTGAACATTAGAAACGCCTCAGTATTTCTGTTTTTATGGACAATGTTCACGAACGTTTTGCTCAGCCCAAGTACATCAATATTTGAAACATAATTACGCATATAAAAGACATCACCGTCTGCAAAAGTGAAACGCAATAGGAAACTGAATACAAATACTTGTAAACGGGGATACATGTTAACAAAAGGTAAGTCTTATCGTACGCAAAATTTAATTTCATTTCGTTTGATATCCACACGACATTTTGCTCCATCATCGTTTCTTCAGTTACATGCATATGTCTACTAAAATTTTACATTTCTCTGTCATTGTCAACAGGCAATCAGCATGGATAAAAAATTTGGCTACTGCATGTTCTTTGTCTTCCTCCTACTAACCATAACACCCGCAATGTGCCGTCGGCGTGCAAAATCTGACAGTAGTGAGAACAGGAGTGAAAGGCGGCGTTTTGCGGTTGCTGTTCTACCGGCGCTTCCCACTATAGCAGGAACAGCCGTTGTTCCTTGGCTGTTCTTGGCTCTATTGGCTGTTTATGGCGCGGCGGAGCTTGCGAGATATGCTATAACCAAAGATACATGTATCCTTTATTGTTATTGCAAATAATATACATGGCATTTATAATAGTTAGTTGTCAATGTTCCACATTCATAGTTGGTATATACCTTCACTAACTTAAAATCTGTTTTATTCCTTAATGCTCTTGATCATGGTGTACATAGCCCCAACATTTCAAGTCCATATAATAAAATAGGTTTAACCGTGTGGTCAAATATATGTATCTATATTCGGGAATAAATCTGCAAAAATACTTCTGAGCTTGAAAAATGCCTTAAGAGCTCGCTTGTATAGATCTGTTCTTGCTTGAGAAAATGATCCAGAAGCAGCAAACATTTCTCCTAAATACGTTTTACATCAACTCCCCATCATTATAATTATCCGGTGTTACTATTTTTTCCTATAAATGCAAAATTCAGCCAAAAAATCATGACTTGAAAATTCTATCCACCCAAAATCTGTGACTTAGGGACGTTTTACGTCTTATCCATAGAGATTCTTATGAAAATCCCTACGCTGCCCTATCCTATATTGGACCCTATATTGGCCAAAGCTAGATCCAAATATAAACTAGAAATAAGTGTTTGTAAAACACTATGCCCCAAACTGTATGTTTGTCTCTAACCTGGCAAAGTTTTTATCATTCATTTATATTTCATTATTTTTTTTTAATGAAAATCATGTAAGCAAACAGAGTAGACCTGGGCACAAATAGCAAACTTGAGGACTAACAATGATAATTGACGCTCACTTAAAAATTGAGTTGAAGTTTCACAATTCCGTAATTCTGCCAAAATTTTACGGAAAGTCCTCACAAGTTGAGCAAATGATTTTCTTGTCCGCCCCAATCCGTATACCAAATATCAAAGCTCCAGCTAAAATACTTTTTGAAATATCTTGCACACAAGATTTTCAATTTTTGTTTTCAGAGGGACATAACTCAAAAAAGAGGCATGACTTGGACATGAAAAAATATACAGGTCGACTATTTTCTCATGAGCAGTCTGTAAATGAAATTTGAAAACCCTGGCATTCACCGTTTAAACGTTTCAAATTTCACCGAAAAGTGGAAAAATCAATCAAATTTTCAAAATTCTATAATTTTGTCAAACTGTAAGGTGAAGTCCTCAAAAGTTCATCAGGTGATGTTATAAAGGATCTAGCTCATAAACTTTTGGAGATATCTTGCACACAAGATTTTCAAATTTTGTTTTCAAAGGGACATAACTCAGAAAAGGGGCATAACTCGGACATGAAAAAATACGGGTCAACTATTTTTTCATGTGGAATGTGAATATGAAATTTCAAAACCCTAGCATTCACCGTTCAAAAGTTAACAGACGCACATACACAGAGAGACAGATAGATAGACAGACAAGCCGAAAGCAATATGCCCTTCCAGCCACTAAAATCCCGTGGCACGACCCGTTACCGGCGATTGGGGTCACGGACACAAAGCCGAGACGACTCACGGGACCGAAACAACCCTTTCCGGTATTTGACCCATCCTCGAAACTACTCACGGAGCCGAAATGACCGGCGTTTGGGGTATGCAGCTCAAGGTCGAAGCGTTTCTTGGCTGAAATGACCCGCATTTTATTTTTGCATTTTAGACGCACCCAAAACCGGATGTGTAGATCGTCGTCTGCATTTATTATTATTATATTCCTTAACAGTTTTGAAAATACATTTGATTTTAAAAAAGCATTTACATTGAAATGTTTTTCACAAAGAAGATAAATTGTAAAGGCATACATAGAAAATCAGAATAATTATTTGGCTGAATATTTTAGCAAGTCTTAACCAAGAAAGCCATTGGTGCTGTCCAGCTGGCGGTAAATCTGTCCACATTCGGATATAGGCATTGGTTTATCAACAGAACAGAATAGCGCGTGCATGCGTTAATATATACTTAACAAAATTCCCAACTGAGCACCTGAATGTTCTTGGATAAAAGCGGAGCCAAGGAAGCTGTGGAACTGAATCATATTTGAAGTACTATTTATTTATTCAACTTTAGTTTGACACAAAATTTGATTCACTTTTTTTATTTTGACAATGTAATGAATTGATTTACATGACTACCCCCGAACCCAAAAGTCACAACATTCTGCAGATCTGAAGCATATGATAAAAAATTTAGGACAATATTGGTCAACCAAAGCGTTGATGCCAGAATGTCAGCACTGCCTAAAAGAGTTGACAGAGGTCATGCATACGTTTGTATACAAGATAATATTCTATTTAAAATAAACCTTATAAAGTGCAGATGTCAGACAATTGTTGATAAAATGACAAATTAGGTCAGACACGCGACGTTCTTCAATAGTTTGACCTCATTCAAGCGTACCATGCATCGCGTTTTAGATAAAGATGTTATGTCTTTTGGCAGGTGTACTAAAGACAAATAAAATGTATTTGGACTTTTTTCGACATTCAATGTCATTAAAATGCATGAACAATTTATGCACAACCGTCTTGGTCACGGTCCACTGCAGAAGGATGATTTCTGTGATTCTTCAACTTCAAACGAAGGATAATTAACATTGCAACTTGGCAATTTACTTCCTCGAGAAAAAGTCGAAAAATAAGAATTTGGAAATGTTCTGTTAGCAATTGTGACAAGTATTTTTTCATAGCGGTACCTTCAAACGGTGTTTTTTGTGTGATAGGAATTATGCGCAGCCCTGCTTCTCCCGGCTGTACGGGCAGTCCACCTAAGGAGAGACAACAGCACCACAAAAGGCTCCAAAAACCCCATTTCACACAACAAACTGTCCACCTTAGTATATCCATACAATAACCTCATCTTATTCAGAATAAGCATATAAACTATATTATGTTGATAATTTTACCTATGTACATGTTTGTTAAGTGATACTGATCGAGTTAAGATGAGACTCATCAAACCGCATACTGAGTAGCACGAAATAAAACCAACAGTCAAATGCACTCCTGACACTGTATTAAATGAAGGCGCAAACTGTGTGTCTCAATATCCACTTAAAGGCTTACAACGCAGAGCATGCATTTGTGGGCCAGATGTACATGGTGGTGATGCTCCGTAGATGATACTTCACTTCAAGTGGATCCCAACCATCATACATATGACAATAACAATATTATTTGTCATAAGCTGTACATGTAATATCCAAGTGGAATTAAAACTCTATGAGAGCTATAATCGTGTGAACAAGTATACATACATATATATGTAGTTGATATTATGTTTTGTATCAAACATTTTAAATTCTCATTAGCTCATAAATTTTGATCTTCGTTGTGAAATAATGAAAAAAGAAAACAGGTTTTGGCTAAAATTCTTATTAAATCAATGGCAGAGATCAGGAATTTATACATATGTGTTTCCGAGAGATTTCTAAAATTACTATTTACTTCATCTGCTTTCATGAATGATATTGATGTCAGAACCGAGTAAAACGGACGGGTAAATAAAACGTGCCTCTCATCTTCAAAATGAACATTGCATATTGGACAAATTCTGTGAGTTACAAGCCGTAATGTGGCTTCAAAACATGAGCACGGTTATCAACGAATTTTTTTCGAGCAACCTCTGACAAAATGGTTCGAGCAGACAATATCAGAATGTTTGTAAAACATTCTCGGGTGGAATTTTGGAGAACTTATCTATGTGTGAAACCCGACTAACTTTTCATTATCCCCATTCAGTTTAATGGCAAAATTTGTATTTTTGGATTGTCGGTATCTGAAAAACGAATACGGAAGGGTAGTAACATTTTTGCATATTCCGATAGCAGTACATACAACCTGTTATATCGACAAATTGTATCCGCAAGCTGCTGGTATTGTTTACTCCTGGAAATGTTGATGATTCCGTACGTAAAATGACAATTAACAGACGATTGTCGTTTTGTCTCTTAATTCTGGACGATCTGTATCTTTAAGATTACTTGAGCAATTTCACACTTGCCGTTATCCTATTGCGCGTGCATTTTTCCCGATTTACCGTTTTAGGAGGCATAATAAAGGAAAACAAGAAGTAGACGTTGTAAGTAAATTTTCTGTCATTTTCTTTTTTTTACGTTTTATGATAGAATACAGGCAATATTTCCAACCACAAACACAGTAAAATATAACCTCTAAGTCGTGAATCAAAGCCGAAAATACCATATTAAAAAAAGCGTTGTTATTGTTTTCCACTGATTATTCATTGCCAGTGTTATTGTTTCTCCCAGCTCAGATAATGTTTCTTACTGTTGATGTCATAATTTCCTCACGTTGATGTGTTGATGTAAAATTATCACGTTCATCATGTTGAGCGACTATGAATACATATTAAGAGTGCCTATGGGTATGCGTGGCTGTGATAGCATTGAAAATGTAATCTGTCATGCAAAAGAGATGTCATGCACATAGGAACAGTATAGACACACGACAGCCATTCTAATAAGCATTTTGTTCAGATTGGACATGCTAATCGGCTCTCCCAAATGCAGACTTCAGTGTTTTGAAGGCTGTACATGTATATTGTATATTCTTTTGGTAGAAAATGAACATTACTGGTGAGATAGGTTCAGAAGAGGAGTTGACGACGGATGAGCCACGAACACCCCGGAAAAATCCTATAAATGTATAATGAATAATTAAGGCACTACCATCACAAGTGGTGTCGAACTCTGTCCTGTGACTGGACTGCTGTAAAGCACATCTATCTTCGGCAAGGCTCGATCTATAATTGACCCTTGATTATCGTTAGTCTTCCGCGCTGTCACGTAGTCTGCGTTGGCTAGTGGTAATTGACTAGCATAGAGATGATTGGTTTCGTCATAGAAGTTCGTGCAGTAGAGGGTTTCACTAAATGGGGAAAATAAACGCATGTAGGGAACTAAAATATGCCAAGTATACAGCTAAAATGAAAATAAATAAAAAGTCATCCTATTTTTATCAGTATATCAAATTTCCTGCAAGAAAGCCGTGATTTATTCTCAACCAAATGAGTTTTTAAATAAAAAATAAATCACTATCAACAGTAGGAAACCTTATCATTTGCTATTTTTTACCTGAAGAGGTAATAACTTAACAGGGAAATGTAATAACACCTACTCGCGAAAACAATGACATGAAAACTGGAAACGGCCTTGTTAAGAACAATCAAAAGTTTGGATTTGGTAGTTTATGTTCCCTGCGCATATTGATATACCATAGAACTTAGAACTAGGCCGAAATTGGGAGTGCTCGCTAGCAAGAGTCTGCAAAGGGGTTTCCCCTCATAAAGTAATTTTCAACTGACCTTAGACAGTTTGCTACACTGCATGACACAGATATCGGTACCACACGTTATTCTCAATAATAAAAGAAAAATGTAGACTTAACTTACCCGATTTTCCATTATCTTATCCAATTTTCAGTTTTGTTTACAATATTTCCATGGTCGCTTACCCATCTTTTTTTTTTATTTTTATTATTATTATTAATATTTTTTTTTGTCTTCTTATATCCTTGACATGGATGTAGCTCAGGACAAATGCTATCCACAAAACACCTGCGCAAATAACAGAGGTCACTGTCGCGAATACAACAACTGCGGGGTAGACGAGTACCCAATATGGTGGCTTTCGGATGTCTGCGGGGGAGCATGTCCATGTTGCGTTGTTGACTATGTCTACTATGAAATCACGAAAAAGAACCCACCTAATTGGGGGAAATAGACTCGAGGAGGGAAATGGAAACAAATTTCTTAAAACCACTGTCTAACATTATTGCTGTAAAATGTATTATTATGTGTTGTCTGTGATTGCTTACAGATTGTACTTTGTTCTTTTAACTAACTGGTTTAACGGGGAGCGCGGTGGCGTAGAGCTAGAGCACCGAACTCCCAACCGAGAGGTCCCGGGTTCGATACCCTCTGGCAACATTGTGTCTATCTTTAGCAAGACGCATAAACTCCCCAGAATACTGGTTAAAATCCAGGAAGCGGTGCCTCCGTCCCGTCCCGACAGTTAAGATTTTTATTCACCAATCATGGACCACTCTTTGTGGCATACAATCAGAATAAAATTATATGCATGTTGTGTCTTTGTCCGTTTGTCTGTCTGTTGTCCTAGTCGGGGTGTTTTTGACTTATTATGGTCGAGTTGCTGCTTTTCGTGTTGGGCTCTTGTTTAGTTTCGTGAATGAACATCTTGATGAACCAGTGGAAATGCTCTCCTTCCCGCCTAGTATCTTTGGGTCGAGGTTTTGGCTTTATTTGCAGAAACATTTTGTAATACATTTTTTAGCCAGTTGAGATCTTGGTTTAGTTTTTACTAATACATTTTCGCTGTACTGATAGAAATGGTAATTTCGCTGTCCTAGTAAAATGGTTTTATTGATTATAATGATAATCGCTGTATTTCTGGTGTATGTGGTTGGGATTTTAACTAAATTACATCAAAGGTTTTTGTTTCATGTGTTCGCCAGTTGAACACTATCTTTATTTTTATTTAATTTTCTTTCTTTATGAACTTGAGGATGTCCCCAGGAAAAAATAGTTTTCGGCATTGTCCCCAGAAAAACGATAAGTTGTGTCCCGGGCATTTGTTTATCTGCATCATATTTGTTCCCAGTAAAAACGATAATCAATGTCACAGGAAAAGTGGTTTATCTTCATTATACTACTGTTTATTGTGCCTGCCTCTTTGTCGTGCTCGTTGCCTTTTGTTCCTGTTGAAACTTAGCCGGATGACTACCTTGTTGGGAAAGAGCTAGTCATTCTGCTCTTCGAGTGTGTGGTCGAAAAAAATGTTTTGTTGTGTTTTATGTATTTTATTTCCTAGCTGGTGTCTGTGTTGGGACTTTAAATTTAATTGCATCGATTCCTGATCCCTCTATACATATAATTGGACAATTGGTAGAAAGCATAAAAGAAAACCATGAATATTTAGACATAAATGTCGGTCGTTAAAACATTCTCGGAATATCAACACATGCTCGACAGGTCATTGACTAGTAGTTCGACATGTCTGAAAACTTGTTGATTGGGACGTTAGATCTCAAAACAAATAAACAAAATAGTTCACCTTCTTTATACATATAACGACAGCAAACGTATTTTGTTTTTACCGCCAATACGATATGAGGCCATGTCAGAACTTATTGGACGGCCATGGTACCAAACTCTGTCTCCAAAACAAATCATGTCGGCGATTTTTCCGGAATAGGAAACAGGTGAGTTAACGAAAGATTATTAATTAACGGTCCGTGTCATACGACTTAAATGGCCACCATGTTCATATTATGATAAAAACGATAGAATTGTCATTCCTCAGAGTGACAAAATGCCAGTATCTTTAGACTGGACATGCCTATCATGGAATATTTTGGACTCAATGTTTTCAATGTGAATACGGCAGCCATGTCCATATATTGTAGGTAGAAGTTTAAAACTAAAAGCACCATTGCCTTGAAACATGGAATGTAGCATCAGGGTCTCATGTTCTATAAAATGGCTGTGACGAAGTCATTTAATTGTAACGTCTTGTAGACAATGGACATATGGACATATATTTCAAGTTTTGGACAATGTTTGACCATAGAACATTGCTTGTCTCCTTCGTTCTGGCTATATATAAATGGATGCATATATGCCAGCTTTCAAGTGAGCGTTACCTGGACCAATGATCTTCTGGTTATATATACAAACTATGAATAAGCGTGTACGTAGTAATTACCCGCTGAGCGACAGGTGGGTATGATATTTTCCTGACCTGTCCAGCCAAAAGCATGCACCGAGAGCCCAAAGACCCTCCCAAGTCAAAAGCGTCGGTCTGCGACACTATCAGACCACTCCCAAACTTCCAGGATACCGGTGTCAATGAGTTTAAGCATATATTTCGACTCCCAAAACCCTCCCGAGTCGATATAGTCGGTCTGCGACACTACCAGACCACTCACAGACTTCCGGGATTCCGGTGCCAATAAGTTAAAGCTTAGATCTCGACTCTCAAGACCATCCCGAATCGAAAGCGTCGGTCTGCGACAATATCAGACCACTCGCAGACTTCCAGGATTTAGCTCGGATTGGAGTTTATGGAGCTATTTTATCTTCATGCCTCCCAAGTTCCTCATTCTGACTCCTCGCACCCTACAGAATGGCTATTTGACACTTTTCGGTGACTGTCATACTTAGCGAAAACCCCACCCCCACCCCCGTATATTATATGGTTTATGCGCAGTTGTGTGCTACATACATTGGATATAGATGTATTTGGAGTAACGATAGTCAAGGTTTGGTAGCAACAGTTGTGTCACCGGATTCCTGGAAGTCTGCGAGTAGTCAAAACTTGTCGCAGACAATTCAAATGGTCTTATAGGGTCTAACAAGGTCAAATCAGATTTTAACTCTATTGACACCGGAATCCTGGAAGTCTGCAAGTAGTCAAAACGTTTCGCAGACCGTCTGAAATGGTCTTATAGGATCTCAGAATGTCAAATCATGCTTTTACCCTATTGGAACCGGAATCCTGGAAGTCTGCGAGTAGTCAGAACGTCTCGCAGACCGTTTCAACCCGTGTTATATGGTTTGAGGTCAAATCAGGCTTTCACTCTATTGGCACCGGACTCCTGGAAGTCTGCAAGTGGTCTGATATTGTCGCAGACCGACGCTTTCGATTCGGGATGGTCTTGATAGTCGAAATCTTTAACTTGTTGGCACCGGACTCCTGGAAGTCTGGTAGTGGTCTGGTAGTGTCGCAGACCGACGCTTTCGACTCGGGAGGGTCTTGTGAGTCAAAATATATGCTTAAACTAATTGGCACCGGTATCCTGGAAGTCTGCGAGTGGTCTGATAGTGTCGCAGACCGACGCTTTCGACTCGGGAGGGTAATGGGAGTCGAAATATATGCTTAAACTAATTGACACCGGTATCCTGGAAGTCTGCGAGTGGTCTGATAGTGTCGCAGACCGACGCTTTCGACTCGGGAGGGTCTTGGGGGTCGAAATCTAAGCTGAAACTAATTGGCACCGGTATCCTGGAAGTCTGCGAGTGATCTGGTAGTGTCGAAGACCGACGCTTTCGACTCGAGAGGGTCTTGGGAGTCGAAATATATGCTTAAACTAATTGGCACCGGTATCCTGGAAGTCTGCGAGTGGTCTGATAGTGTCGCAGACCGACGCTTTCGACTCGGGAGGGTCTTGGGGTCGAAATCTAAGCTTTAACTAATTGGCACCGGTATCCTGGAAGTCTGCGAGTGGTCTGGTAGTGTCGCATACCGACGCTTTCGACTCGGGAGGGTATTGGGAGTCGAAATCTAAGCTTAATCTAATTGGCACCGGTATCCTGGAAGTCTGCTAGTGGTAGCCAGGATGGCGCTAGCCGTTCTTAAAATGCCAATAAGAAACCGGATCGAAAGTGGCATGGAAACGGAAATAGAATGATTCGTGGATCTTACGAAATATTGCGCAATATCGGTCCCATGGAGGCCGCCATCTTGAACAACCGAACAACACCAGGCGACCATGAAAGTAGATTTAAAATCCACCCTCTATACTACTTTCGATCATGATGATGATGATGATCGATATTGATGATGATATATCATAATGACGATGATGATGATGATAGTGATGATAGATAGATAGATAGATAGATAGATAGATAGATAGATAGATAGATAGATAGATAGATAGATAGATAGATAGATAGATAGATAGAATCAGCAGTATGTCCGGTAGTCCCGGCATGTATACAATAACTCTCTAAACGGTGTCAATGTAATTCTTCTTCTCGCAAAATCGTCCACATCATATAATGTAGTTGTCACATCATATAATGAAGTTTGCGCATATAATGAAGTTTGCGCATATAATGAAGTTTGCGCATATAATGAAGTTATCGAACCATATTATGAACTTGATACATATATAGACAATAGCCCATAATATAATGTAGTTGTCACAATGAGGTTGTATCAGCATATAATGTCACACAGGAAGAGCATAGACGCAAGAATTGATTTACGACTTTATACTAATTTTAAATGCGAACATTATGGTGCACATTAGCACCGGGAATCTTAAAGTTGAATCAAACTAAAACAGCAGTCACACTGTAGCGTATAACCCAAACGCACGCCGGGCGTATGAAAAATCTCAACATGCTGAAGATTTTGGACGTATAAGAATTAATTTGTTCCTAATAGACATTTCCAACTTAATCCGATATTGATATGGGAGTTTTACAAGGTAGTTCGGATAATTGTTTTTGAGGGATATTGTCAAGGACAACATGTAAGCTAATAGGTGAAATAATGTCATTTGGCGTGTCACCAGTAAACTATTCAGATTCAGAGGTGAAGACATTGTATACAAACATGTTCATGTATATACACGGGATCTATCGGTAAATCGGTTATTGATGCGCCGTGCTGTTGTCGGCGAGATCATAACAAATGAGCCGCCTCATGGGAAAACCAACAATCTGCTTATGCGAAAACAAAGGCGCAGATCAGCTTCGCGGTAACCATCAGCTTCGCGGTAACCGCGAAGCTATCAGCGCCTTTGGTTTAAACAATATTTATTCAAATATAATTCTACACATACAATTTACATGGTTTATGGTACAGGATTTGATAAAAAGCTAAAAGCGCTTTTGTTTTCGCTGCTCGGATAGTACAGTTCGTCTTCTACTTAAATCCAAAATTTCAAGATTCTAGCTCTTTTCTGTGACTGTACAGGTCGGTTTGTGTCGGACCTGTTCGGAAACAACATTTTTTGGTTTTCCCACGAGGTGGCTCAAATGTGTTCTCCCACATCTTTTCAGCGGCCCTTGGATGTTGGACCCCCGGGGTGGGGGTGGACGCAATATATCGGGTTTGAGAACTTTTACAGGTGCATACCTACGCATGCGTCACTAGACATTTCCTACTTGCTAGCAAAATGACGATAGTCAGTAGCTTTTTCGCCATTGCTTATTCGTGTTTTACCGACAACGCATAAACGCCGGTCCTTGGAATATGTCTTGCACTATCTATCTATCTTCTGATACTGAGTCGATCAATTTCTGATCATCACCTCAGGTCGGACAATTCTACGTCCCAATATTGTTTGAAACTTTATATTATACTCAATATCAAGGTAGAGTACGTACAACAAGCAAAGACTCGTGTAAGCATATGTACATGCATATTTTTATCATTATTATCTTAGTTAACAAATCAACAAGACAGTTGATTTTGTTATATATTTAACGGACGACGAAGACCATAAAGTGATTTATTATGCGATATATTATCCTTTGCTTACGCATGCATGTTACATTATACTGTTTTGTCACGGCTCAACAGAAGAAGACCAGGCGCAAAAGACTGACCAGAGTTCAGATGGCTTTACCATAAATGATGTGGTAGATATAAGCGACCGACATTTCTTCAACATTTTTTTCCATGGACGCAAGGCATCAAACCATATTTTCATTTATGGTATCAACAGATAAGGTACATATGTGGGTACAATGTCAATAGGAGTACCCTTTTCAAGCCATTTTTTACAGACTACCTATAGGACTTACGTCTTATCAGTTACCAGCATCTAGTTAAAATACAACATGAAGTATAGGGAAAATCCCGCCCACTTTTGCAAACTCTTGGTATATGTCTCTAAAGCCCCGTTTACACATTCACGATTTTCTCGACGATTCACCACGATTCACCCCGATTTCTCATGGTCAGAAAAATCGGGCTGGATCGTGGTGAATCGTGGCGAAAAGTGGAAATATTCAGTATCACTGCGATTCCATTATAGCGCAGAAGCCAGCTCAAAATATCCAGCTAGAAAAGGAATTTCGTTCCACCCCCTCCACATAAAAGGTTTGATAGTTTCATGATGGAGACCATTAAATGGGCAAACTTTTAGGCCTGGGTGCCAAGTCCGGATGTGGATTCTTCATACCAAAATCCAAGATGGTGTCCAAAATGGCCGTCAAAAAGATGAATTTTCTAATTTCTCACATATAGGAGTTAAAGATCTATACAAATATATATATTTTTATGTTGTTTTACTCGGAAGTAACTTAAAAAGCATAATAAGGCTTTAAAATCCTGATAGCAATAGATTTCTTCTCAGGGAGCCCAAAAGTATCACAAAAAATGGTACATTTTAGACAGATTTTCTACCTGGCCCATTGGTCAAACCAAAAATAATTTGTTGCACACACACTACAGAAAAGGTTTTAATGGTTAAAATTAAATTTAGTATATAAGATTTTTTTTTTCAACCTGGGTGTCAGCTAGGATTATGGTATGAAATTGGAAATATTTTCATCTTTGTAACGTGAGGGCACATTATGAAATTCTCGCAAATAAAGGGGGTAGGGGTAGGTTTAGCTTCACAAATTTCGTTTCATCCACAACTTAAAAGGTTTGATGGTTTTATGTTAAGGCTCATAGTATGGGCAATCTTTTAGGCCTAAGTGCCGAGTCTGTATGTGGATTCTTCACACGGAAATCTAAGATGACATCCAAAATGGCGGCCAAAACGTCAATTTTTATGATAATAAACCTAAAATACTTAAACTTAAGGTAAAAATGCAGATTTTATTATATTAGTTTACTCGGAACTGACGGGAAAAGCATAAGGACGCTTTAAATCCTGCTTGCAATAGATTTCTTCTGAGTGAGCCCAAAATTGACCCTAAAAAAATGGCACATTTTATACAGATTTGCTACCAGGCCTATTGCTCAAACAAAAATATTTTGCTGCACACACACAACAGACAAGGGTTTTTTATCGTTTGAATTAAATTGAGTATATATATATATAAAAAAAAACTTGTTCAACATTGGATTCAGCTTGGATTGTGGTATCAAATTGGAAATATTCTCGTCTTTATAACATAGGGGTACATGATAAAATTCTCGCAAATCAAGGGGGTAGGGGTAGGTTTAACTTTACACATTTCGTTTCATCCACCAATAGAAAGGTTTGATGGTTTTATGTTGAGGTTCATAGAATGGACAATCTTTTAGGCCTAGGTGCCAAGTCTGTATGTGGATTCTTCCCAGGGAAATTCAATATGACATCCAAAATGGCCGTCAAAATATTAAGTTGGTTTACTCAAAAATAACTGGAAAACACACAATGATGCTTAAAATCCTGTATGCAGCAGATTTCTTTTGAGTGAGCCTAAAATTGTCACAAAAATGCATACTTTATACAAATTTGCTAATGAACCCATTGGTCAAACAAAATATGTTGTTGCACAAAAACTACTTTAGAAGTTTAGAATGGTCAAAAATTCCTACCTATGGATATTGAAAATTGTTCAACTTGGATGTCAACTAGGATTGTAGTATCAGATGAGAAATATTCTCATCTTTATAATTAAAGGGTACATGGTAAGTTTCTTTCAAAAGAAGGGGTAAGGTCTAGTTTAGCGTCACCAATTTTATCCCAGCCTCCATTTAAAGATTATATGTTGAAGGGTCATACAATGAGGGCATTTTGAGGCCATGTTGTGGATGTTGATCCTATGTACCCTAATCTAAGATGGCATCCAAATTGTCTACCAAAGTGATGAAATTACTGATATGTCACATATAAACATGTGGATTCTTTGAACCAAAATCTAGTATGATATCCAAAATGGCCACCAAAATTACGAAATTATATTACACCTACAGTGAATAAAGAGTTATTATTTGTTTAATTATTTGTTTGTTTGTTTGTTTGTGTTGAGGCTTAACGTCACAGTCAACAATTTTTCAGTCATGCCGGGTCGGAGCCAACGCTTCCTGTGTTTAACCAGTACTTTAGGGAGTTAATGCGTCTTGCTCAAGGACACAACACGGTGACGCCTGTGCGGATCGAACCCAGGACCTCTCGATTTGGAGTCCGGCGCTCTACCACTAGATCTGTTTAATTATATGATTATTTTATTATTTTACTCACAAATAACTGAAAATATATAATGATGCTTTAAAACATTGCAAGCTGTATATCTCTTCTGAGTGAGTGTAAAAGTGTCTCAAAAATGACACATTTTAAACAGCCCATTGGTCAAATAAGTCATTTCATTTACACACCCGTCTTAGGAGGTAAAAGTAGGCAACACTCAGGAAACGGCACAATCAGAAAGAAATCCCCACTCCAAAAACCGAGGTGGGAAAAGACTACATTAACAATCAAGTACTTGTACTAAGAAAACATATTGTGAGTCCAGTGAGCAGTTATTTTCCCAATAGGTGGTCACTCAGTTACCAAAACTAAAATATGAAGACATTCATAAGGTGCAAACACCACACAAATACAACGCCAGAGATGTATCGCCTTGGAACGATCAGTAGTATAAAATAACTGTGGGTCTTAAACTAGTTTTACAGGCACCTAACCTCTCCCTCAGCTTCTGCAGTGGCTCTAATATACCTATATATATAAATATATATCTATAATCTATATATAAACTAGCAATAAGGAAAATCATGTAAAGAAATATAAAACATAGGTACCAACGTATAATATGTGTAACGGAAATCAGGGTGAGCAGCTATTGAAGTGAAGTTATTGGAATAGCTTGGATAATTGTGAACCACAACAGTCACGCCTTGGAACGTCAGTTATAAATAACTAGGGGGCTTAAACAAGTTATACATAAGCCTAAACTCGCCCTCAGTTTCTGCAGTGGGTCTGCAGTCACAATGAGCTGCCTGCTGTTGGAGATCCTTGGGCGCAAAACAACTTATTGAAATCCGGAGCAGAAGGAAAAACACCAGTTGAACACCGGAGGGCCAAGCAACAGACAAGAAGCTCCAGCCCCAACCAACTAAAGTGAATAGCTTGAAGTCGTATTTATCAACCATGATTGGGTTAAAAACTAAGCATGCAGACTGTCACATCACATATATCAGATACGTTTATATCGTATAATGACTTTTTCTAAACAGAAAAGAAAACAAAAAAAAAAGAATAATAATAAAGAAAAACATTCCTTCCTATAAGTTTCTTAAATTTGTAAACCAAGTCACCATAAAATTCTGGGATCATTGCTTTTCATGCTCAAAATAGTCGCAAATGACATTCCTTGGGAAAATCGAAATCTGTTCTAGAATTCGCGACCCCTCTCAAGAAAAGATTTGTCCCGAGCATAAAGCTTGGTCCAGGTGAGGTATATAATCTGCTATTTGGGGGCTCTTTCGAAGAAAATGTGAAGAAATAAGGGTCCAAAAATTTTCGAGTAGTGCTCGAGTGAGGTGTCGCCTTCACTCAACGCTTACTCGAAATTTGAGTTGAGTTCGAGTGTGAGTGTGATATGTGCATACCAAATCGAACAGTTATGCGCTCACACGAGTGACTGATCAGATTATCTGAATGAGTTTGAGTGGAGTATGCCTCGAGTGTAGGTTGAAAGTGACCTCAAAGTGACCTAATTGTATGACCCTTCAACATATAATCTGGAGGCTGGAACAAAAATTTGTGACACAAAATTATACCTAATCCCTTGTTTTGCAAAAATCTTATAACAAAATATTCTGTTTGACCATTGGGTTCGGCAGCAAAAATCTGTATAAAATATGCAATTTTTGGTGACAATTTTGGGCTCACTCAGAAGAAATATATTGCGTGCATAATTTAAAGTCTTGTGATGCTTTTTCCAGTTACTTCTGAGTAAACCAACATATTATTTTATCTTTATTTTAACTGTTTTAGGTGTATTATCAGAAAATTGAAGTTTTGGTGGCCATTTTGGATGTCATTTTTGAATTGCGTGTGACGAATCCACATACAGAGTTGGCACCTAGGCCTAAAGATTGCCCATTCTATGAAGCTCAACATAAAACCATCAGAAGAACCAACTCAAATGAAATCTAATGCAAGCAAGATTTTAAGCCTTATTATGTTTTTCCATTTACGTCTGAGTATTTACATATTAAAATCTGCATTTTATCTTAATTTAATTGTTTTAGATGAATTATCAGAAAATTGACAGTTTGGCGGCCATTTTGGATGTCGTCTTGGATTTATGTGTGAAGAATCCACATACAGACTTGACACCTAGGCATAAAAGATTGCCCATTCTATGAACGTCATTGTAAAACTATCAAACCTTTCTAGTGGCAGACGGAACGAAACGTGTGAAGCTAAACCTACCCATACCCCCTTGATTTGCGATAACCTTATCATGTACCCCTAAGTTATGAAGACGAGAATATTTCCCAAATTGATACCACACTCCTAGCTGACACCCAAGTTGAACAATTTTATATATACAAAGTTAAATTCTAACGATAAAAAAAACTTTTCTGTAGTGTGTGTGTGTGCAACAAGATATTTTTGTTTGAGCAATGGGTCAGGTAGCAAATCTGTATAAATTTTGCCAAATTTTTGTTACAAATTTGGGCTCACTTAGGAGAAATCTATTGCAAGCATGATTTAAAGCCTTATTATGCTTGTCCAGTTACTTCAGAGTAAACCAACATAATAAAATCTGCATTTTGTCTTATTTTAATTGTTTTATTTGAATTATCAGAAAAATTGACGTTTTGGCCGCCATTTTGGATGTCATCTTGGATTTCCGTGTGAAGAATCCACATACAGACTTGGTACCTAAACCTAAAAGATTGCCCATTCTATGAACCTTAACATAAAACCATCAGACATTTTAAGTGGTGGATGTAACAAAATTTGTGAAGCTAAACCTACCCCTACCCCCTTGATTTGCGAAAATCTCATGATGTACCCTTACATTATTAAGATGAAAATATTTCCAATTTGATACCATAATCCTAGCTGACACCCAGGTTGAAATAAATTCTTATATACTAAATTTAATTTTAATCATTAAAAACCTTTTCTGTAGTGTGTGTGCAACAAAATATTTTTGGTTTGACCAATAGGCCATGTAGAAAATCTGTTTAAAATGTACCATTTTTTGTGATACTTTTGGGCTCCCTGAGAAGAAATCTATTGCTATCAGGATTTTAAAGCCTTATTATGGTTTGTAAGTTACTGCTGAGTAAAACAACATAAAGTGTGTAAATTTGTGTAGATCTTTAACTCCTATATGTGAGAAATTAGAAAATTCATCTTTTTGGTGGCCATTTTGGACGCCATCTTGGATTTTGATATGAAGAATCCACATCCGGATTTGGCAGCCAGGCCTAAACGATTGCCCATTTAATGGTCTCCAACATAAAACTATCAAACCTTTTATGTGGAGGGGGTGGAACGAAAATTAATTTTTGCCCTGCTGGCTTCTGCGCTAATTAAGAATGTCCACAATATTAGTACGGTATCTGTTAAGCACCGTTTACACATTCACGATTTTTGGCTATGGTGCCGCTACGATTCGCCACGATTTGTAAAATCGTCGTGTACCGTGGTGTACCGTGGTGATTCGTAGTAGAACCGTGGTGAATCGTGGTGAATCTTGATCAATCGTGATGATTCGGGAAACTCCACGGTAGCGCTACGGAAGTTTTAAACTGTTTAAAACATTCGTGGCGTATCGTGGCGAATCGTGGTGGTTATTGGGCGTGGCCTAATTCGTAGCGCAACCGTAGCGCAATCGTGCTTATTCGTACTGACACCGTAGCTATATTCGCGGCTATTCGTGAGAGATCATAGCCAATCGAGGAGCTCCGTAGCGAAACCGTGGAATCTTTGACACCACGAACTCTCACGATTCACCACGAATTGTGTACGGTTGTCCTACGAATCATCCACGGTTTTGCTACGGAGCTCACCGATTGGCCATGACGGCTACCGCCGTGAATCGTACTAGTACCATATCGAACCGTACAAGCACCGTGAGCCATCGTTGTGCCACTGTGGTTAATCCTCATAGACCGTAGTGTTGCCGTCATGAATCGTCATTGATTCGTAGCGATACCTTACAGACACCGTGCTGATATCGTAGACATTCTTACTGGAATCGTAGTGACTCTGGATATTTCCACTTTTCGCCACGATTCATCCCGATCCATCCCGATTTTTCTGACAATGAGAAATCGTGGTGAATCGTGGTGAATCGTAGAGAAAATCTAGAATGTGTAAACGGGGCTTAAGGTATCGTTACGAATCAATGGCGATTCATGACGGCAACGCTACGGTCAATGATTATGATGATTAACCACGGTGGCACAGCGAGTTCGTGGTGTCAAAGATTCCACGGTTTCGCTACGGAGCTCCACGATTGGCTACGATCTCTCACGAATAGCCGCGAATATAGCTACGGTGTCAGTACAAATGAGCACGATTCCGTTACGGTTGCGCTACGAATTAGGCCACGCCTATTTACCACCACGATTCGCCACGATGCGCCACGAATGTTTTAAAAGTTTAAAACTTTCGTAGCGCTACCGTGGAGTTTCCCGAATTATCACGATTCATCAAGATTCACCACGATTCACCACGGTTCTACTACGAATCACCATGGTACACCCCGGTACACAACGATTTCACAAATTATGGCGAATTGTACCGGCACCGTAGCCAAAAATCGTGAATGTGTAAACAGCCCCGTTTACACATTCACGATTTTTGGCTACGGTGCCGCTACGATTCGCCACGATTTGTAAAATCGTCGTGTACCGTGGTGTACCGTAGTGATTCGTAGTAGAACCGTGGTGAATCGTGGTGAATCTTGATCAATCGTGATGATTCGGGAAACTCCACGGTAGCGCTACGGAAGTTTTAAACTGTTTAAAACATTCGTGGCGTATCGTGGCGAATCGTGGTGGTTATTGGGCGTGGCCTAATTCGTAGCGCAACCGTAGCGGAATCGTGCTTATTCGTAGTGACACCGTAGCTATATTCGCGGCTATTCGTGAGAGATCGTAGCCAATCGTGGAGCTCCGTAGCGAAACCGTGGAATCTTTGACACCACGAACTCTCACGATTCACCACGAATTGTGTACGGTTGTCCTACGAATCATCCACGGTTTCGCTACGGAGCTCCACGATTGGCCACGACGGCTACCGCCGTGAATCGTACTAATACCGTATCGAACCGTACAAGCACCGTGAGCATTCGTTGTGCCACCGTGATCAATCCTCCTTGACCGTAGCGTTGCCGTCATGAATCGTCATTGATTCGTAGTGATGCCGTATAGACACCGTACTAACATCGTGGACATTCTTACTGGAATCGTAGTCACACTGAATATTTCCACTTTTCGCCACGATTCACCACGATTCACCCCGACTTTTCTGACCATGAGAAATCGGGGTGAATCGGGGTGAATCGTAGAGAAAACCGTGAATGTGTAAACGTAAGACGACGATGTGCCTACCTGTTTTAAAAATGAGCCGCGTCGTGATAAAAACTGGATTTTTGCCTAGGCGAAAACAAAGGCGCAGAGCAGCTTCGCAGCAGCTGCGAAGCTGATCAGCGGCTTTGTTTTCGCTACGCGGATAGAACAAATCCTCTACTTTCTTAATCCAACATTTCCCGCCTCTAGTCATCGCCTGTGCATGTCAGCTCGGGTTGTGTCAGACCTGGTCGGAAACCCTGAAGACCGGGTTTCTCGCGTCGGGGCTCAGTTATTCTAGCACATGTTAGAAACATGCCAACATGATATCGCACCATACCATAAGAATTTTAATGAAGGGGTTTCTCATGACGTGCCCCCACGAAAATGCCATGATGGTATGTTTTATGAATGTGAAGACCACACTTTCTGACAAGAAGAATTGATGGGTGTAGGACACACGTAGAAATAAACAAAGACTGTGAAAATTTTATGCAATCTGGAAACATTTCTTTCAAAATGAATCCCTGATAGTGCCATTGTTGTTGTTGTTGCTTCATAGAGCCCCGCCGCTGACTGTTCTGCGAACTGGATAACCAAGAATGATTCAGCGAATAAAAGTTGTCACTAAAATTCTAAAAGTTTGGATGCAACTTTTCTCATTTGTGTTAACTCCATCAGTGTCAGAATACCATTGTCTACCCATATATGACTAGTATATGACCGCCGCACTGAGAATGAAATTTTTACATTTGTGTCTCCGGATAGCTCATTCGATCAGTAGAGTCGTAAACTTCTGATTATCTATCTACATAGGGGTCGAATCCCATTGGCGACGCCAGTAAAATGTCGATAATTGATAAACCTATCAAATCGTTCAATCCTGCATCAGTATATTTCAATGGTGTGATTGTCACCTTCCAGGCACGATGGTTTCACATGGCATTTTCCGACCAAACACCGAAAACTGCTGTGGCTCCCCCACGACCACCACCACCACCACTAGGCAGTCGGTGTCTAAGAATCAGAATTGCTTAGGCAATCATAATTGTGTTTCTTGCAAGCCGAATAGATTAGCGTGATTCGTGACAGGAAACAATTAAAAACATACCATGGCCTTAGCAGGCATGTGATTGATGCACAAGATTAAAATAAGATCTGTGTAGGATTTTTAATACCTTCAGAAAAAAAAACTTATAAAACATGCTACGAAAGTTATCAAACGCCTTTGATCGTGTAAGGTAGTAGAAGTTTAGGGTTTTCTCCAACGAAGTTGGACAGCCTTGAGATACCCCCTAGAAATCGATTAAAGTTTCTCGTACACCGTATATCGTATCTCAGACTAAGTTGGAAATGTCTTTTACTCGCTTTAGCAGTCACACAGTAGCGCGTGACTGAGGCGAGTGTCGGACGTATTAAAAAATCTCAAAGTTTTGGAGTACGTTTGTGGGTACAGTCAATAGACATAATTATTCGTCACTTTGAAAAACCCATAGACTTCAATGTATTTTCATGTGGCCTCTTCTGGCCAACATATTTTTATGATTTTGGTGTCTATTGACTGCGCTCAACAAACGTCCAACGCGCGTCTTACACACGCTTGGGGCACGCTACTGGAGCACTATCTCATAAAATCGGAATGCGCATGAAGCGTACACTGGCGTGGCTAAAACGTGCACCTAACGCGTTCGAAGCGTATTCAACGCGCCTGTAACGCGCGTGAAACTTATTCTAAACGTATAAGACACACGCCCGGGACACGCTGAGCTTCTAGAAAATTTTTAAGCATGTTTAAAAAATTGAGCCCAAACGCGCCTGGAGCGCGCAGCGACTTACAGCGACGTATGTCAACGTGCATCAAGCGTAAAAAAAAAAAAAAAAAAAAAAAAAAAAAAAAAAAAAAAAAACGTGCGTGTAACGCGCTTCTAACGTGTCTCCTGGCGTATGATGAATTTTACATTTTTGTCAACACACCCGGTGCGCGTTTTGGCTTATAAACTAATGTGTGACTGCTGTTTAAGAGAGAGAGAGAGAGAGAGAGAGAGAGAGAGAGAGAGAGAGAGAGATTATATACGCATTGTTATACAAGAATCGGCATTGTGCAAATTATGCTGTATATAGCATCAAGTACATGTAGCAGCGTCCTTGGTTTTGTTACAAACATTTAAAAAAATACGTTGTTAATGCACATGTTCTACCTAGTCAAAGTCATATCTCGGGAACCTACATTCTATGTTACAATTAAACAATTAACATCCTCAAAATACTAAATCACAATGAAAGCCATAAAAACGTTGATTAATTACATCCCGGGGCTTATTGTCTACGCGCCAGCGCGTAGACTACTCTAAAGTTTGAGATTGACCTACTTTCAAGACAACTCATACATCTCGCTACAACTGCAACTGCACGTTTAAGTCTAGTGGCTTGACCATCGTGTTAGTAGGATTCCGTGTCGTTTCGCCAAGGACTGTGTAAACATCCAAAACACCCATGCAAACCTCCCTTTGGTTGGTAACATTTGTACCAATGGTGCAGTAGGTACCAAAAAAGGGGTAAATTGTTAGATTCGTGGAACTGGTGCATGATTACATTCTATCTAAGCAACATTGGAATGAAATGAAGCTACGGTATTGTGACGCTATATGGTCAGGTATGAAAGCTTTGACCGCGCCCCACCTGCCGTGTAGCCAATTACATTCTATCCAAGCCACAATGGATTGAAATGAACCGACAGCACTGTGACGGACGATTGTCAGGTATGAATGCTTTGACTGCGCAGCGTTTTATTTCTGTTCAGTCACAGGAACCACGATGAAATGGGAGTACGGTCAGATTCTTTGACATTCTAGTTTATATATGCGAAGCGTAGACCAAGCTTTTTGTTAAAGCTTATACTTGTAAAACACTAGAGATAAATGGATTCGAGTCATCATCGGGAATTCTCGTGAAGTCTCGGAAAATTACCGGAGATAGTAGGTAAGGCCTGTATATAGCAGATTTCCCGAACAGATTGTTAGCCAATCGGAATCATGGAAACCAGGTTTAACGTTTTCGGCAATAGTCTAGGCTGGAACCAATAAAAAACCGAGAAACCTGGTATATGTAATCACGTGACGAAGGATAGGTTTCCTTCCTTAAACCTGGGCGGAGGATAGGTTTCTTGAATTATTGTGCATTTGGCTTGCCTATTATATAAATGAATATGACAATGTTTGTAAAACCTAGTTTATCTCCACATTTTCTACATAAACCTGGTATATGTGCGTTAAACCTGGTTTATGGACTGATATCATATGTTTTGGCAGAAAAACCTACGATAACGTACATAAACCAGGTTTATCGCACATAAACCAGGTTTAACGGACATATACTAGGTTTCTCGATCGTTAGCCTAAGTTTTCTCACTTAAACCAGGTTTGACGGACATATAGTAGGTTTTACAGCCAAACCTATGATAACAGTTGTTAAACCAGGTTTATCGCACATAAACCAGGTTTAACGGACATATACCAGGTTTCTCAATCGTTATCCTAGGTTTCATCACTTAAACCAGGTTTAACAACTGTTATCATAGGTTTTGTAGTTAAACCTAGTATATGTCCGTTAAACCTGGTTTATGTAATGAAACTTCAAGGTCAGGTCAGTTTAACTGCTACTGTAACATGTAATCAGTACTACCTGTTGTCATGCGGTGCAGATGGGGCTCATTAGCCTTGGAAGGCAACTCATCTAGGAGTTAAGCTAGTTCTCTACACAAAAATCTAGCTGGGCAGGGGGAACTCATTAGTCTTGGTTGACAGCCCTCCTAGGAGTTTACAGGTCTCTAAACAAAACCTAAGAAAGGGTAGATGGAGCTCTTCAGCTGTGGCCAGCAATTCATCTAGGAGAAGGAAACTCCAAAATCAAACCTGTGTGTCTGGATATGCCTAGTCCAGATATGCAAAGACTGTTTCGGTAGATGGAGCGGAAGAAATCATCTGATTCAACGGTTCACAAAGCGATACAGCAACATGTTGTGGAACATGCAGAGCGTGACAAGGCACTAAAGATGTTACGGTCATCCACTGCATCCAAACCCAACTCCAGACGTCTTGACCTGTGTCTTGCCTCTGGGCGCAGCTGGGCGAGGACTAGAGAGTGAGGTTGACGTTGCGCACCTCTTCCTCACTATAATCCAATTTCATAGCGCATGTCATCTTATTTCTCAACACACAAGCACTTGCATACACAATCAATTTCATCACACTTGCACCTACATACCTACAAAGTCCTGTGGCGATGGGCGAGTGGCGAAGCAGCAGGTGTAGGACACACTGGGAGCTGTAGTTGCAGACCTGCACACAGGCGGCTCAGTTCTAATGGTCGCTTTCTGTGAGGAGAAGCAGTAAGCAGAATTCGGCAGTCGGCTGAGTGACTGAGCAGACCTATTTAGGACCGCACTGCTCACCCCCGTAGCATGGGGAAGGGGCTAGAAAAGGTGCCCTAAACAATTGCCTGCTTCAAACCCCCTGGCTGGTTAACCGCGATCAGCGGGGATCCCCTTAAGCGGTCGAAATACAAAGAAAAAAGCTAGAGTAATCCCCTTACGGATTGGCGCATGGAATGTGCGCACTTTAATGGATAGTGCTGGGTCAGATAGACCACAGCGTAGAACGGCCCTTGTGGGCAGAGAACTTGGGAGGTATGATATACAGATAGCTGCATTGAGTGAGACTCGGTTCGCAGATGTTGGGGAGATCAAAGAAGTTGGTGCTGGATACACCTTCTTCTGGAGTGGACGCAAAAGTGAAGAGAGGCGTGAAGCAGGAGTTGGCTTTGCCATCAAAACAGAACTTGTTGGTAAGCTGTCAGGATTGCCAAAAGGCATTAATGACCGTCTAATGACATTGAGACTTCCTCTGTCAGGCAATAAACATGCAACTATTGTCAGTGCTTATGCACCCACAATGACCAATCCAGATGAGGTCAAGGACAAGTTCTATGATGACCTAGACAATGTTATTTCTGCAACACCCCGCACAGACAAGCTTATCCTTCTTGGCGACTTTAATGCCAGAGTGGGTACAGACCACCAGACCTGGGAAGGAGTTATAGGTCCAGAAGGGGTTGGAAAGTGCAACAGCAATGGTCTCTTGCTTCTCAGGAAGTGTGCTGAACATGATCTTCTAATCACCAACACAGTCTTCCGTCTACCTAATAGGAACAAAACATCCTGGATGCATCCCCGTTCCAAACACTGGCATCTCATAGACTATGTCATAGTGCGGAGAAGAGACAGGCAGGATGTTAAAGTGACAAAGACTATGTGTGGTGCAGACTGCTGGACAGATCATAGACTGGTTGTCAGCAAACTCAACCTAAGAATACAGCCTGCAAGGCGACCTCAAGGCAAGAAAGCTCCTAAGAGACTGGATGTCTCAAAGCTGAATAAAGACAGCATGAGACAAGATTTCTTAACAGACATTTGCAACCAACTGGATGCAATGAATCTCAGTTCAGAGGACCCCGAAGAAAACTGGACAGTTTTCCATAAAACAGTTCTTTCTTCAGCTGCAAGCACCTTAGGCCATCCATCTCGCAAACATCAAGACTGGTTTGATGAGAATGATGAGGAAATTCAGAGGCTTCTTGAAGAAAAGCACCGTTTGCTCAAGGCACATCAAGATGATACTAGCTCAGTATCAAAGAAAGCAGCCTACAGCAACATTTGTAAGACAGTCCAGACCAAGCTTAGGGACATGCAAGATTCCTGGCTGAGGAAGAAAACAGAAGAAATTCAGTCTTTTGCGGATAGAAAGGACATGAAGAAATTTCATGATGCACTGAAAAACATTTATGGTCCAAAGAGTTCTGGAGCCACCACATTGCTCAGTGCAGATGGAAACTCTCTTCTCACAGATAAAGAAGCTATCTTGGAAAGGTGGGCAGAACACTTCAATAGTGTGCTTAATCGACCATCAAGCATCAATCAGGATGCAATCGACAGACTTCCACAGATAGAGTGCAATGTTCTGTTAGATGAATTTCCTACCATTACGGAAACAAGAAAAGCAGTTCAACAACTATCATCTGGCAAAGCCCCAGGTGCAGATGCAATTCCTGCCGAAGTTTACAAGGCTGGGGGGCTACCCATGGCAGAGAAACTGACAGAGTTGTTTCACTGTATGTGGAGAAAGGAGGCTATCCCACAAGAATTTAAGGATGCATCCATAATCCACCTATACAAGCGGAAAGGAAATCCTCAAGTCTGTGACAATCACAGAGGCATCTCCCTCCTATCAATTGCTGGGAAGATACTTGCAAAAATTCTGTTAAATCGTCTGAATGCTCATCTTGATCAGACGGGACTTATCCCAGAAAGTCAATGTGGATTCAGAAAAGACAGAGGGACAATAGACATGATCTTCACAGCAAGACAGCTTCAGGAGAAATGCCAAGAACAGAATGTAGATCTATACATGACGTTTGTTGACCTCACCAAAGCTTTTGACACTGTTAGTCGTGATGGACTCTGGAAAATCATGGCCAAGTTTGGCTGTCCACCCAGATTCATAGCTATGGTGCGGCAGTTTCATGATGGCATGCAGGCACGTGTGCAAAATGATGGAGAGTTCTCTGAACCATTTGAAGTAACAAATGGGGTCAAACAAGGCTGTGTTCTGGCACCAACACTGTTCAGCATGATGTTTTCTGCCATGCTTATGGATGCTTTTCAGGACAGTGACACTGGTTTTCCAATCAGGTACCGTTTTGATGGCAACATATTCAACCTCAGAAGGTTGCAAGCCAAAACTAAGGTCCAGACTGATGTGCTAGATGAGCTCCTCTATGCAGATGATATGGATAAGAATGCCAACACAGAGGCAAAAATGCAAAGAGCCATGGATCAAGTCTCACAGTCATGTGATAACTATGATCTCACAATCAGCACAAAAAAGACAGAGGTTGTACACCAACCAGCCCCCGGAAAACCATATAATGAACCAACCATCACTGTGAATGGGCAAAAACTGAAAGTTGTTGACAAGTACACCTACCTGGGAAGCACTCTCTCCAGAGCAGTGCATATTGATGATGAGATCACTGCCAGAATTGCAAAAGCTAGTGTGGCATTCGGAAGACTCCGTGCAAATGTCTGGGAGCGAAATGGAATCAAGCTTGACACCAAGCTGAAAGTCTACAAGGCTGTGGTACTGCCAACCCTCTTGTATGCATGTGAGACCTGGACAGTATACCAACGCCATGCAAAGAGACTTAACCATTTCCACTTAAGCTGTTTGAGAAAGTTGTTAAAAATCAAGTGGCAGGACAAGATTCCAGACACAGAGGTCCTGAGGAAAGCAGGGATGCAAAGCATGCATACAGTCTTAAAGCTAGCACAGCTAAGATGGACTGGCCATGTTATAAGAATGCCTGATGCGCGACTTCCAAAGAAAGTTTTCTATGGAGAACTACAGGAGGGAAAGCGCTCTCAAGGTGGCCAGAAGAAACGCTACAAAGACACCCTCAAAGCCTCTCTGAAGGATTTCGAAATACCAATGGGGTCCTGGGAACAGACTGCACAGGAGCGATCAAAGTGGCGAGGTCTCATCAACAAAGGAGCAGCTCTCTATGAAAAGAAGAGAATCTGTGAAGCTGAAAGAAAGCGAAGAGAGCGCAAAGCCAAAACAAATGTGCCACCAGCAGACTCTATGACATTGACTTGCTCTACTTGCAACCGACAGTTTAGAGCCAGAATTGGCCTAGTCAGCCATCAAAGAACTCACCAACACACATCAGCACTATTCAAGAAATAATGATGGTCTTTCTCATTAGTGAGAGACGAACTATCATGTAATGAAACTTAGGATAACGATCGAGAGGCCTAGTATATGTCCGTTAAACCTGGTTTATGTGCGATAAACCTGGTTTATGTAATACATAAACCAGGCTTATGTAATACATAAACCAGGTTTAACGGACATATCCTAGGTTTCTCGAATTAGTGTGCATTTGGCTTGCCATAGGCTTGTCTATACAGTCATACCATTTACCTGTCGAGAGAAAATCGGATCTGCGCAAATGTAACATTTACCTGGGAAAATTATGTTCGCAAATGAATATGTTTACCTGGGAAAAGTGTGTGCGCAAATGAACCACATTCTTTCAAATATGTGCGCAAATGTTCTGTCACCAAAGAATCAAAGTTTGCTTTTTCCATAAATCACATACTTTAAAGAAGTACAATCACATATACACAGAAAAGGGTCATAACCTCCCGCCGCTTACAATTAGCATCCTCTCTCGTAAAGCTTTAGACATTTGTTCTCTTAACACCTACGTATAAGCTCGATCATTCTGGCATGAGATTCTTTTTGGAAGAAGTGACAACCTCCATTGGCATACGGCTTTTCTCAGTAGATTAAAGGATACAAATTTTTTATTCAGTTTTACGTCCCTTCCAAGCTTTTTCACTCATATTGAGACGAATCAATCGGAAGGTGGTGCGAAAACCGGAGTAGCCGGGGTAAAAACACCTGACACACCCGCAAGCAGAACTTGGCTTGTCCCACATGTGAATTGTGCCCCGTGCGAGGCGCGAACCCACAGCGGTGAGATGATCGAATGATCAAGAGCACTGAAGTCAGCGGCCTTAACCACTCGGCCACGGGGGCCGCCTAAAGGATACATGTCTTGATGGTACGCATCTTAGGATTACTTAGGTTCTTAGGATAACTGCCTTGGCCAGACTGTCGTGCCATTCTTATGGTATCGGTCGATTCAGAGTCACCGCATAAATTGTACTACATGTAGAGTGAATCGTCGTTCATCTTTATTAATGAACAACCTGAATAACTCATTAATTTTCGTAGTCTTAAAACATATTTTAATTTTGTACATAGAATTCATTGTTTTAAGCGTCAATAAAATAGCCGATGGGTACAATCTGCTGTTTGAACCTTATGTATGTTTTCATATTTTAGTTCAGTTCAGGTAACTGAGTGCCGCCTATTGGGGAATAGCTGCTCACTCGGCTCACTATATGTTTTCTTGGTATTAGTACCTAAGTGCCATTTTAGTTTTTTCCCACCCCTCGGTTTATAGAGTGAGAATTTCTTTCTGATTGCGCCATTTCCTGATCATTGCCTACTTGTACCCTTTTTTCATCTTGGTGGATGCATTTTGTGATTCTCAAAACGTGGCTCACGTTGCCCCAGTGATGTAATTATTTCAGCAGGGTTAATGGTCTGTTGAGCCATAGCATGAGAAAACCAGAAATTTGGGATTCCGACCAGGTCCAACAAACATCGGCCTGTACAGTCACAGAAGAAAGCTTAACGGTTGAAATTTAGGATTGAAGAAGAAGAGGAATTGTACTATCCGTGCAGCGAAAACAAAGGCGCTGATCAGCTTCGCAGTTACTGCGAAGCTGATCTGCGCCTTTGTTTTCGCATATGCGAATTGTTGGTTGTCACATGACGCGGCACATTTCAGCAAGGTTTATGGCCTGTCATCTTCAGTTAGGACTATACGGATAGCAATGATTTCAACCGTCTTGTAACCGGGTTTAACTAGTACTGTAGGGAGTTAGTGACACAACACGGTGCCTATATGTGTTGACCAAACATTTTGTGGTAGGTAGGTAGGTAGGTAGGTAGGTAGGTGGTAGGTAGGTAGGTAGGTAGGTAGGTAGGTAGGTAGGTAGGTAGATAGATAGATAGATAGATAAATCTAGATAGATAGATAGATAGATAGATAGATAGATAGATAGATAGATAGATAGATAGATAGATAGATAGATAGATAGATAGATAGATAGATAGATAGATAGATAGATAGATAGATAGATAGATAGATAGATAGATACTGTAGGGAGTTATATATGTCTTTGTATATGTATATATGTTGACAAAATATTTTGTGATAAATAAATAAAAAAATAAATAAATAAAATACCATCTTCTAAAATCAGTAATGTTAGTTCCTATACAGGACGTTCCGTCATCATTTCTAGTATGAAAGTTTTTTTTTTTTTTTTTTTTTTGTTTTTTTTAATTCAGTTTTACGTCCCTTTCAATATTATTTTAGCTCATATGAGACGGGCCAATCAGTAGGTGGGCGAAAACGGGAGAGTCCCGAGAAAAACCACCTGGCACACCCGCAAGCAGAACTTATGGAACTTGTGACGTAGCTATCTTCTTAAGATGACCTCGCAGAAACTTGAAATTTATTACGAAAACATGCCCATGCAATATAAATACTTTTTTGGGATTGTAAAAAATGAAAAAAATTACTGGAAAACATTTGATATCTATCTTATTTTTGCTCAAAACATAGGTTGTGGGCACACGTTAGAACCGCCTCGGTGAGGCGGTTCTAACGAGTACCCACAACCTATGTTTTGTATAAAAAAAGAAAAAAAAAAAATAGTTATACCATGCATACCCCAATTTTGCTATATAAAAGTGGGGTTAAAGGGGGTTTACATTACACGGACATGTTTTCATGATGAACTTGAAATTTATTGGCGTTTCTTAATCATGTTTAGTCTCCCGTTCTGTTTTAATGATAGTGTTACTTTCATTATTAATAATTGGATTGCAATAGGATGGAAAATCGAAAGTTTGTTTCTACTTTTAATCAAATTTCTTTTGTAAACATTGTAGAGTGCCATTGAAAAATTGTTCCAGTATTCATATCTAGGTAGTTTGACTTTGTTGCATGTGTGACGGGATAACCTCCCTTGGTGGTGCAACGTATAAGTGGCATCTGGAGTGCTAGTAATATGCAAATAAGAAATTCGAAACTTTGTGAAGCGAGTGAGTGTTGGGCATATAGCGCAGCAAACCACACTTGGTGGGTGAACATGCTTTTCCACCGACGGGGTTTGCTGTGGCTTGGCTCGGCTGTTCGCTGCACATGCGCGAAATGGTCAAATCAAAATATACATTTACGTGTATGTATTTTAGGTTTACTTATAGTTCCTTCTTTCTCTCATCCTATCTAATCATAATCAGTTGAATCAAAGTTCAAAGTGTCAATTTATTGAGCATGGGTATTGTTTATATAAAACACAATAGAGTAAGAAAGAGCTGGTTGTTACACCAAAGCTACAGGGAGTGCTGTAATTACTAGTTCTGATTTGCGTTTGAACGTGGTATTAATTTGCCAGAGCCTCTCTTGGCTAACAGATAAAGTATTACACAGCGACAGAATTTTGTAATTAGGAAAAATAATAATGAATCTGAAAGACAGGCAAAACAGTTACCGAACATGGCGTGAAACATCTTTTTGTTAAATGTCTTAAGACTATTTACAGTGCTATGTGTTCATGTGAAGGTCCTTGTTTTTTTTTCTAGTTTGTATCCATTGGATTCCCTGTTTTAGAAAGAACATAAAATCTCAGACATTAACATCTTCGTGTAAATCAATCATATGGCGGAACGTTATGTGTATGTGAGTCAAATTGTTCCATGATTTCAGAAGAATAACTTCCATAGAGGGCAGTGTCGGCACCGGAAGCCAAACATAGGAATCTGAAAACAAATGAGCCGCCTCGTGGGAAAACCAACAATGTGGTTTACGACCAGGTCCGACATAAACCGACCTGTACAAGCACAGAAAAGAGCTAGAATCTTGAAATTTCGGATTTAAGTATAAGAGGAACTGTAGTATCCGAGTAGCGAAATCAAAAGCGCTGATCAGCTTCGCAGTTACTGCGAAGCTGATCTGCGCCTTTGTTTTCGCCTAGATTGTTGGTTTTCCCATGTGGTGGCTCAAATGCAAACTATTATTTGATATTATAACTTTAAATAGCTTACTGTAACGACTACTATTAGTGTCTTAGAGATCTGATAAAACCGTGCGTTTGCTTCTTTGCGAGTCAATACCTTTAAATATCGATGAAACAACTCAACGACTCTAATTAACGGAACGTTCAGTAGCAGCTAAAATTCAAACAACAGTATTACTCACTCAAACATTCACAATCATCAGCAAACTTTCTAGAGTCGTTTCCCTTGATTCCTTGCACCCCTGGTTCCCCGCGAGTTCCTTTTACCCCTGTTTCCCCGTTTCCGCCTTGCTGTCCTGCTGTTCCATTGATACCCGGAGAACCAGCTTGGCCGAGTTCACCTCTGTCACCCTTGTCACCTCTTGGACCCTGTAAAAGAGCGTTTAGCCCAGGAAACCCTTTCAAAACCAACGTTTGTCGTTTAAAGGGGTTCCTAGTTGCTTGGAAAGACCTATAATGACCTTCCTTTAGGTTTATTTATTTATTTATTTATTTGTTTGTTTGTTTGTTTAAGTTGATGCTTAACGTCCCAGTCAACAGCTATGGTCATGTCGGGAGTTGCCTCCATTTCATGGGGCTTTTACCCAAAATTAGAATGTCATGACACCCAAAAAGTGCTTCAAACATAACCACCCAGCTTATATGTATGGATAGTTTGACTTTGGCAGGCTCAGGCCTGAGTGGTTAATCAGTAAATCAGATGGTCAGTCAGTAGCGTATAAGCATTGGCTGGAGGCACAAGCAATTCATCTACTAGTGTTTCTTTAGGCCCCTAATGGGCGGGGGCCCAACTTTATGTTGACAGTTAGGGGTTAAATAGCAGACAGATACATTCACACTAAAGTATTTTTTTTTCCCTTAGCGAGACCAGTACTATAGTAGGTTGTTTTTGTGGGTTTGTTGTCCCGGGAGCACCCGAAGGCTCAACCGTTTCATGTTTTGTAACTTTTCAACTAAAGTTGGCATCAAGGAAGTATATAGTTATGGGCTCTGAAGTCACTTGGTCACGCAATGACGCATTTTAACAATGTCGCATGCATTAAACAAACAGCTTGCACATGCCGGGCAAATATGGCCACACTTAATCTAAATGTTCATTACATTCAATATATCTGTTTTAAGTGAAAATAAAGCGATATGCACAACAATAACATTCATTTTATCTTATCAATATAAAACTAAAAATCACGCTTTCCGGTCGTGTAATGACCAAAAACATTCATTGGGATCCATTGAGAGTAAAAGACGCTAATTACGGGCCAAGCAACAGACAGGCTCCGGCCTCAACTAACAAGAAGTGAATTTCTTTAATTCGGGCAAATCAAAGAAAGAGAGATGCCCAACCCACCGGCTTTTAAAGAAGGAGGCATAGTTGTCAACCGTGATTGGGCTCAATACTAAGCATGAAACAGCTGCATGTCTAAACCTATGATGATAAATGCTATTGTTTTTTTTTTTATCTACTTTTCAGAAAACTAGAGTAGGCTCAGTTCGTAAATCAATAAATAAAAAAAATCTGGCCTTATGCGCATTTTCATATTTAGTTATGTTCGGTTAACTCAGTGGCAGCCTACAGGGGAATAGCTGCTCCATCGGCGTGCGATAAGTACCTGATTTTTTTCCCACCAAGGTTTTTGGAGTGGGAATTCCTTTCCGATTGCGCCGTTTCCTCGTCATTGCTCATTTTAGCGTTTGATTCTTACCTGAATACCGATAGGACCGGGTTTTCCCTTTGCTCCTTTTATTCCATCCTCTCCCCGGCTTCCATTTGCCCCAGCTGGCCCCACTCCCCCGGCTACCCCGGGGTCGCCTCGCGACCCAATTTCCCCCTTGGCACCCTTAGAGCCCGGATAGCCCGGCCGACCCTGTAGACCAGGTTGTCCGTCATGACCAGGTGGTCCTTGTAGACCGTCAGAACCTGGGACATAAGAAACAAATGAACGCATACCGAACGCATTAATTTTTAAAAATGCCATGCTTTATACCATGGTGTATTGTCTGGATCAAAAGTATTTATTTCAGAACGCCCGACGTCGGAAACAATTTCAGTTCGTTAAATATATCAAATTATAAATACCTTAGACAGAGACTTTACCCTATAATATTTGCCCTACACCATCCTCTGGGATTAGCCGTTTTACATACATGTACTCAGAGCACAGTAAAAAAAATGGCCACCCTTACTACTTAATTTGTTATGCGCATACAAGATTTACCGACATAGGACCTACCCTGTTGACCAGTGGGTCCTTTATCTCCCCTTGGTCCGGATGGACAACTTTTATTCCTGTCCTGGCAATGCTTCTCCAGTATCTGCTCCTGATATAAAAGTTGAAATCCATATGGTAACAAGAATTTTCCAGTTTACACTTTAAGCGTATTGGATAACAAAACAAGGCTTAGGTAACTTTAAGTATAATTATAACTTTATACCTCAACTGGATATGGTATAATGTCCATGAACATTTAGCTAATCATATGTGACGTTATGGAAAGAAACATAGCAACTCTTGACATTATAGTGTACATGTATTCATTTCATATTGTGGCAGGGCTAAGTAGATGGCATCAGGACAACATATCCGTGCAATGAATACCCCCTTAAACCCCACTTTTATATAGTAAAACTGGGGTATGCAGGGGTATACATATTTTTCTTAGTTTTGCTCCAAAACATTAGTTGTGGGTACTCGTTAGAACCGCCTCGGCGAGGCGGTTCTAACGTGTACCCACAATCTATGTTTTGAGCAAAAGTAAGAAAAATATTAAACATTTTCATATGAAAATAATCGATTTTTGACCTGAAAAAATTACTGTATATCATATGGGCATGTTTTCGTAATGGGCTTCTTCATAATGAGCAGGGCCCTTAAAACAGTCGCCAGTTGTTATTCTTATGGAAAACTTGAATGGCACGTTAATAGTTTTTGGTGATACAGACAGCATTGTCGCCGACTGATTTGACAATTTACATTATAATGAAAGGTCTGATTGCTTTTAAATTAATGATTCTTGCAGATTGTATTTTTATTTAGGTCCTTTAGGATCAGTAAAGATATTCAGAGTGTTCAAAACACTCACGTTTACAAACATACTTCTAAGAAAAGTTTAAATTATTTGACCCCGTTTAGGAATGTGTCTTTGATTTAGACTTCTCGTGTAAAATGTCGAAATTACAGTACATGTACAATAGTCTGGCTTTCGTTGCCGCTTTTTTCATTACCCAAAATTGCGCAATATAGTCCATCCTATCACCCTCTTAATGTTTTTACTGCTTTCAAAGGGTCAAACCTTTATATTTTATTTGAAAATCCTAAGATCTATAAAGCATCCGCAACAAAATTGTGTGTCCTATTATAATTTGTTCGAATTAATGCTTAACGTCGCAGTCGACAGCTATGTTCATGTCGGGACGTTGCCTCCATTTATTGGAATTTTACCCGAAATGAGAATGTCATCACACCCAACAAGTTCTTCAAATATAACCACCCAAGTAAGCCAACAAGGCTTTTATGTATGGATGGTTTGACTTAAACCACGTTTCCTGGGCAGGCTTAGACCTGAGCGGTTAGCCACTACTGTAGTGTATAAGCTTTGTCTGGAGGCACAAGCAGTCCATCTTCTTCTTTAGGCCCCATTGGGCGGGTGTCCATTATAAAACAAAGGTTTAATATTATTTCGCTTAAACAAGTAGCCCAAGGGCAACGATCGCTCACCTGAGAGTCAACAAGTACAGTCACTGGACAAAGTGATTTTTTTCCTTTTTTTACCCTAAATGGGTATGACGGCCATCTTGGTAATGTTTCAGGTCTATGGCTGCAATAGTTACCATAGTATCATTGGTCCTGTAAACGCTTACCTGAGACCAGGTTGTCTTTTTTCTCCATGTTTCCATGTTTGCCTATGTTTCCAAAATTGACCTTGACCTAAATTAATCACATACTTTCATCTACTCTATTTGTTGTTTTCATCTACCACTTTTCATGTCTCAGGCTGCATTTAGTTTACAAAATATCCATTGTTTTCACTTTTTTCCATGTAAAAGCCTATGTTTCCAAAATTGACCTTGCCGTAAAATAGGTCAAGGTCATTCTAGGGTCATCATTTTATTAAACTACATGTATGATGGACTGGAGTCCCAAATGCTACATACCAAGTTTCGTGAAAATCGGCCTGCCGGTTCTGGAGAAGAAGATTTTTGAGTGGTTTTTACCATATATGGGCGCGGCAGCCATCTTGGTCATGTGACCCAGATTTCGCAATCAAATTTTTGTCCCTACTACCCAGGGATGCTCCACATAAAATTTCACTTTGATTGGCCGAGCGGTTTCAGAGATCTTTGAAAAGTGTGTATGGATGACAGATCCTTCAAGGTCAAGAGATGACTTTGGCCTAAATTAATCATATACCTTTATCTACTCCATTAGTTGTTTGCATCTACCACTTTTCAGGTCTTAGGCTGCAATAGTTTTCAAAAAATTGCAATTTCCGCTTTTCGTCTTATAAGTCAATGGAAACTTTAAGTTGCCATAGCAACCAAAGTAGTGGGACAAAGACAATAAAAAACACAAACTTTGTAGAGGCTAATATCATAAGCATGTATGCAAAGTTTCAGCTTCATCCCCCATACGGCTTCTGAGAAGAGGATTTTTGAATATTTTTTTTTCGAAAATTTACCCTTTACGTTGCTATAGCAACCAAACGAATAAAGCGATTTTGACAAAAGTTGCCTAAAACGGGGAAGACTATTCAATAAACATTTATGTAAAAACAAAATTTCAATCTCCTCAATGAAACGGCAGAAATTACAAATTTCCACTTTTTGCCTTATACATGTAAGTCAATGGAAACTTCAAGTTACCATAGCAACCAAAGTAGTTGGACAAAGACAATAAAAACACAAACTTTGTACAGACTAATGCCATAAGCATGTACATGTATGCTAAATTTCAGCTTCATCCCCCATACGGCTTCTGAGAAGAAGATTTTTGAATTTTTTTTTTTTTTCGAAAATTTACCCTTTTTATGTTGCTATAGCAACAAAACGAATAAAGTGATTTTTACAAAAGTTGCCTTAAACGTGAAGTACTACTCAATAAACATTTATGTAAAAACAAAATTCAAATATCCCAAGCCTGACGACAGAAAATGCCAATTTCCACTTTTTCTCCATACAAGTCAATGGAAACTTCAAGTTGCCATAGCAACCGGAGTTCTTATCCGATCGAAATAAAAAACACAAATTTTCGTTCCCCCCACCTCTAGATGCTATATGTGAAATATGAAAAGATTCGGCCTGGCAGCTTCAGAGGAGAAGTCGTTTGAAAATGTTGACGACGGACGACGACGACGACGCACGGACGACGGCTCGACTACCATACTATAAGCTCGCCTAGTGAGCCTTCGGCTCAGGTGAGCTAATTAACATAACCAGATCGTCGTGTCCTAAAGTAAGTACCGCCGGGATATATGACAATTTACCTGAATTTTGATCATTTCCACGAAGAGTGACGACTGTCTTTTTCCGAGACGTGACGTCACTTGGCGTCTAGTGTCAAGTACAGTTTGTCTTTGTTCTTCTAACTGGTTCTGTTCATGAAAATATCATGATCGTTTCAGCTATCAATACAAGGTATTCTGTGAATATCGTATACATGCCTATTCAGTAACTTAAACTTCCCAGCACACTGCAGAGCTTTACTGACGTTTGTGGATTTGGTAAATCAGTCTTATACAGCAAATTTCAAGGCTCCGCTTGAAATATTCGTGATGGTTTTTGCATGATATGCCAAATATTTTATTAAATGCACGGAGCCTTTTTAAATCCAACTTTGTACAGACTTTGTCAACAGATGTACATCAAATTGTTATTTTAAATTTCAGCGCAAACCTTAGAATCTCCGTTTGTGTCTTCATCGAGTGACTGAAAGTTGTCTACCAAATGTTTGATGTCCTGCCTCAGTGTAGTCTCCTTTTGGTCAAGATCTAAGGTGTCATAATACTGAAAAATAAACACACAGGTCCACAAATTGCTCCTTCCACACTTCACTTGCTCGGAGAGCAGTTTATGTCCTCGATGATTCATTGACTAGTTAGAGATTCACCACGAGGACCGAACAATTAACTAAATGTTGCGAACCACTGCAGAAGATGAGGGTGAGGTTAAGCGCTTGTAAAATTGATTCAAGCCCCCGAGTAATTTTATATTACTAAATTAATTCGTTCCAAGGCGACAGTTCTGTTGGGGTCTATTTGTTTAATGTTTTGGAGTCAATTTTTTGTGCTGTTTGAACCTTATGTACGTTTTCATATTTTAATTTAAGTTCGGGTATCTGAGAAGCCGTCTATTGGTAAATAGCTGCTCACTCGGCTTACAATATGTTTTCTAAGCATGAGTAATTAATTGTCAGTTTGGTTTTTCCCATCTCCGTTTTTTGGAGTGGAAATTTCTTTCTGATTGCGCCTTTCCCTGATCATTTTAATACTCTGCACATTAGCAATTTGCTCATCGAGAATAAATTCTATAAGCACAGTTCAAAAGACAGGCGTTTTATTTCAGTGGTTGATTGAGAGTACATTATGTGCACTCGAGAGAGCAAAGTGTGTACGCAGAACTGATTTGTGGCTCTCCTTCCAGTGCAGCTGTACATTACGAAAACTTGCCCATGCAATAAACAGATATTTTTGAGCTTTAAAAATTGAAACAATTTGATATTTTTCTTATTTTTGCTCAAAACATAGATTGTGGGTACACGTTAGAACCGCCTCGCCGAGGCGGTTCTAACGAGTACCCACAATCTATGTTTTGAGCAAAAATAAGAAAAATAGCAACAATTTACTACCGAAAATTGTCACTTTTTACAACTTCAAAAATCTCTATATATTGCATGGGCAAGTTTTCATGATGACAAGAACGCACATCGTGTTCTGTGGATTCCGACAAAATGTATTTGTGTCTTATAAGCGCCATCCATTTAAGCTATTGTCGAATATTTGTCAGTTCAATTATTTGAATTACGAGCATGAACTTACCGTTATAACGCTAACGCCTGCAAACCCTAACGTTTGAATTGACGTCAGTAACATCAACCACAAAATCCAGCACGTAGGATGACGCTCCTTGTCCTTAGAAGGCACAATTTCTTTCTCCATATTTGTGTTTATCTAAATCAAATCTTATTTTAAAACCGGAGTCTACGTTTATTCTATTATTTCGGATTTTTATCACTGGTGACCTCATGTCTGCAGATAACGCCATGAAGCGAAGAAATGATCAAAATTTAGTGATCAAAACAGACATAATTAGTGGGCACAGAAAGCACTATCATTGGGGATGAAGCATGACAAACCAACAATTTGGGTTTCCGACCAGGTCCGACACACACCGGGCTGTACAGTCACAGAAGATGGTTAGAGGCTGGAAATTTTAAATATAGAAAGTAGAGGAATTGTACAATCCGGGTAGCGAAAACAAAGATGCTGATCAGCTCTGATTTGCGCCTTTGTTTTTGCCTAAGCATTTTGTTGGTTTTCCCAAGCGGCAGCTCATTTATATTGTATTACTGAAACGAACCATGCGATATTATGCATATCAAAAGCAGTTTAATTTAAGGCAAAAATTAATCGATGAATTATTTAATAAGTATTTGACTGATTGATTGATTGATTGATTGATTTTTCTCAACATTTGATCAGTAGTTTTATCTTTTTGCAAGCGAAGATGAGTTGAGCATCAACATGTTATACACGCCATCAGGCAGGTTTGTTTAGTCTATTTAGTCTATTGCCAGTCTTTAAAGTTCCTGAGTCCAGTTTCGGGAACAGGATTCCGAAAAAAAAAAAAAAAAAAAACGCTTTCCCATGCAATAAACAGATTTTTAGTTCGCCTGCAAAATCTGAAATCATGGTTAAACTGATATTTTTAATACTTTTGTTCAAAACACAAAGCCGAGGCGGTTCTAACGAGTTCGCATCAGTTATGTTATGAATTACAATACTTAATACCCCAGTTTTACTTTTAACAATGAGGGTATAAGGGGTAAACATGTCATGCCCAAAAGATGCAAAATCCATGATATTTGTCCCACAACAAGTTCATACAGTTGTTTATTTTGGTTATGTAAATGCATCCTCATGTTGCATCCTTGAATACGAAATTTCTTTAGAAAATTGACAATGGCATTTGTAGACATCAGTTATTGAGTCTGTGCATGAGAAAAAGAAAAAAATTTGGTTTCCGACCAAGTCGGACACAAACCGACCTGTACCATCTCAGGAGCAGGCTAGAATCTTGAAATTTCTAATTTAAGAAGAAGAGGCACTGCACTATCTATGGAGCGAAAACAAAGGACTTTTAAAGTAATTTCGTCCCTTATCTAGACCAAACAATACTCAAGTTAAGCAAAAATGAGAACAGAGATAGGGTTTGTTGTTATTCATTTACAGGCCCATAGAGCGCCACCCGATCCGAAGGCCTTAGTCAATATTCGTGCGCCTTTTAATAGTTCTAAACGTCAATATCCTGGAAACCAACTCGATTTGCAATCAAATTTGATCAGAAACATCATATGGATCGGCGATGGCATACTTTAGGCCCTGGATTTTTAAGGCAACAGATACATGTATAGCGCACAGGATTATAACAGTTGAAAATGGAGTCTTTCGCGGTGCACCGACAATATGGATTTTTACCAGCATCTACAAATGAGCCATCGCACCAGAAAGCCAACAATCTGCATATGCGAAACCAAAGGCGTAGATCAACTGTGCAGCGCCTTTGGGTTTCATTACACTAAATCCGAAACTTCAAGCTTTTAGCCTGTTTCTGTGACTGTACGGTCCGGATTGTGTCCGTCCTGGTCGGAACCCAACTCGTTGGGTTTCTCACTCAAAGGCTCGGATTCATGATTAGGATAATGAGTTAAATTTCGTTAATAATAATAATAATAATAATAATAATAATAATAATAATAATAATAATAATAATAATAATAATAATTTCCATATTTTAGGAGGAGGCCTTCGCTGTTTGGCTGCCGCTGCTGGGTCGAGTTTGTGCAAACATGTAGGTATTGAATCTGAGTCTCCGGTAGCTTGGCCAGGTCGGACTTGTTCGTAGGCGTCTATAAAAGTCTCTGAAATATGTAATCATTTTTCAGTTTAATTTGGTTATTGCTTAATGTCCCAGACAACAATTTTAGCCATGTCGGAACCGCTTCCTGGGTACATGTACTTACCAGTACCGTGAGAGGCTTCACGTGCTTTGATCAAAGACACGTCTCGTGTAAATTTTCGAAATTACAGTACAATAGTCTGGCTTTCATTGCCGGTTTATATAGGGCTACTGATGAGGGTTCATTACCCGAAATTGCGCAGTATAGTCCATACTATCTCCCTTTTAATGTTGTTACTGCTTCCAAGGGATCAAACCTTTATTTTTTATTTTACACTGCAGAGGTAGGTTTCGAACTCAAGACCCCTCGCACAGGAGTCATGCATGTATATCACTGCACTTCCCCCGTCTGTTTTGATTCAATTGTTTTGAAGTTTGTAGGCAACAAAGACATGCATAAAAGTTCGGGTGACGTGGTAGAACTAGATTTTAGACACGATGGGTGTATTTACGTAATAAGATGTTACCCAGTTTGTATTTGAATGGAAGATCATACATCAGGAAAACATGTCCGTGAAATGTATACCCCCTTAAACCCCACTTTTATATAGAAAAAACTGGGGTTTGCAGAGGTATACCTACTTCTTATTTTTGATCCAAAACATACATTGTGGGGCGGCGGTTCCAACGTGTACCCTTAATCTATGTTTTCAGCAAAAATAAGAAAAATAGCAGAAAATTTCTACTGAAAATTTTCTTTTTTTCACAACTTTAAAAATCTCTGTATATTACATGGGCATGTTTTCGTAATTTATAACAGGATTTGTCTGGTTTGCAGTGTAGCTGGACGGGTATGTAAACTAACTTATGAGCCACCTCGTGGGAAAACCAACGATGTGGTTTCCGAATAGGTCCGACACGAACCGACCTGTACAAGCACAGAAAAGAACTAGAGGCTTGAAATTTCGGATTTAAGTAGAAAAGGAATTGTACTATCTGAGTAGCGAAAACAAAGGCGCTGATCATCTTTGCAGTTACTGCGAAGCTGATCTGCGCCTTTGTTTTCGCCTATGCAGATTGTTGGTTTTCCCATGTGGTGGCTCTTATATAAAGCTTGGGTCACGGTTTAATATCACGCCCAAAACTTTTAGCTGCTTAAATGTAAGCATCTGTATTGGATAAAGTCGACGTTTCCACGCAAAAGGTAAGAAAAAAACGCTTTTGTGTATAATTCTTAATAAACTCTATTAATTAGGTAAACACTACATATAGTACAATGGTAGATCCTTTGGAAACAGTGTGGGATAAAGAACCATCAACTCGCAACGAAAGCAAGTAGTCACTTCGTGAATTTCAATCAGCCGGTGTCCATATCTAAATACATGTAGCAGTCACAAATTAGCGTATAAGCCAACGCGCGCCGAGCGTGTCGGTAAACATACGCCAGGAGCACGTCGGAGACACGTTAGAAACGTTTTACGTGTGCGTTGGTTAAGCTTGGTGCACATCCAGTGCGCGTCGCTAAAAGTCGATGGGCGTTTGGACTAAAAAATAACATACTTATTTTTTTTCTAGAAGCTCGGCGTTTCCTGGGCCAGTGTCTTATATGTTTCAAATAGGTTACGCGCGCGTTACAGGCGCGTTGAATACGCGTTGAACACGTTTGGCGCACGTTTTAAGCACGCTAGTGTACGCTACATGCCCGTTTCGATTTTATGAGATGTTTCTTAAAAAGGTATATGTAGGCAATGATCTGGAAATGGCACAATCAGAAAGAAATTCCCACTCCACAAATCAAGAGGTGGCAAAAACTAAAATGACACTTAGGTACTTACACGAAGAAAAAACATCGAAGCCGAGTGAGCAGCTATTCCCCAATAGGCGGCCACTCAGTTACTCGAACTATACTTAAATATTAAAACTTATATAAGGCTCAAACAACACACAAAAACTCGACTCGAAAACAATTAGCGTACCCCAAACGTGTGTGAGACACGGACTGAACGTTTGCTGCGCGCCAATATCGCGTGCTTAGCGTGTTTGGGACGTAATACAAACGTACTTCAAACCTTTGATATTTTATACGTCCGGCACACGCCTCAATCACGGCTAATGTGCTAACGCGAGTTAAAGGGACAATTTGATTATATACGTCCAAAATCTTCAGCGTGTTGAGATTTTGCATACGCCCGGTGCGCGTTTGAGTTATACGCTAATATAGTTCGTGGCTCGCATTGCATGAAATCATTATGCAAACACGCCCATGCATTATTTTAAGATCGGTGAGGCGGTTCTAACGTGTACCCACAATCTATGTTTTGAGAGAAAATAAGAAAAATATCAAAATTTTTCCACTGAAAATTTTAAGTATTTACAACTTAAAAAATCTCTACATATATTGCATGGGCATTTTCGTAATGTTAGAAGTGGCGACTCTCTGACACTGGCATAGTTTGAGAGAGAAAATGTACAGAAAAATTATTTCGAAAAAAGTTATTAGTCTATATATTTTTCGAATATGAGTGAGCATATCCTGTAAAAATCAAACTTATTCAAACGAGTTTAATTGTTGTATTGCATAATGAAATGTTGATATGGTCTAGTCGTGGCATACTTTGAAACTCAAAGAAAAAAAATCAAGACATGATCTTATACGCTTAAAATACATTTAACAATTTAACTGTATCATCTTAGTGTGTCCGAAAGTGAAACCATAATAGTGCCAGCAAATATAATGACATGGTGGTTTTGAAAAGTTACAGGGGTACATGTTCCAATGGCGTCATATATATCGCTTTGTTACACAGAAAGTAGCGCACTGGAAGTGCATTGCTTTTCTGAATATAACAGAGTTTATCACTTCAGCATCAAATTCACTACATGATATGTGATGCATTATATGAACAACGCTAAGAGGTCCGCAATCCTCTCATGTACGTATATATTAGCCGCCTCATAAGAAAACCAACAATCTGCATATGCGAAAGCAAAGGCGCAGATCAGCTTCGCAGTAACTGCGAAGTACGATTTCTCCGGGTAGTACAATTTCTCCTGTACTTAAATCCAAAATTTCAAGATTATAGCCATATTCTGTGCTTGTACAGCTTGGTCTGTGTCGGACCTGTTCGGAAACCACATTGTTGGTTTTCCCCCGAGGCGGCTCATATATCTCTGATCTACTCTTTTCATTGAAGATGATCATGGATAGCAAGTTCGGATACAGCATGTTCTACATGTTCCTCCTACTCACTATCACACCCGCAATGTGTCGTCGACGCGCCAGAGCCGTTAAACAGAGTGAGAAAATCAGCGACAAGCGACAGCTTGCAGCTGCCTTGTTGCCCTCGCTACCAAGTTTAGCTGGGACAGCCGTCGTTCCCTGGCTCTTTGCGGCATTGTTAGCTGTTTATGGCGCAGCTAAACTTGCCGAGTACGCCATTACAAAGAAGAGGGATTCATGTATCCTTATATATATTGTAATAATTATGGAATAAAGAAACGCAAAAGATACTTGGGGCTTTGTAATGCAAGTCTATAGTGTAAATGATCGTATTTAATACACGAAAGCCGCGGAAATAACAGCAGGTAAAGCCACTATGTCTGTTTTGTTTCCGTGTGGACAGGCTTCATATGAGGAACTTCGGCGGGAATATCTCATTTTACCATGTATCAGATGCGATTTTGCATAACCACACGAACAAAGTCACTTTTTACCCATCCGTTGGTCAATTTTGGCTCATAACGATGTAAATAGTCAAATAAATACAATTTATCCTTAACCTAGTTTCAGGGGATGACACATGCTACTCGGGTATTAGCTGTGCCAACGGCAGAGGGCGCTGTCGAGAAACCGTTTGCCCGTATGGCGAGTACCACATTCCATTCTTATCGGATCATTGTGGCGGTGCGCCATGTCCTTGCTGCGTTGTTGATTACGTCTACGAAGAAATAATGGGATTCAAACCATTTTGGAAGAAATAATCGAATAGGGTCCAATCATTTTGCAATTGAAACTTATTTGTTTGTGTCCATGTTTGAAAATTTGTTTGACAATATAATACTTTCTTGCAAAACTGGCAATATGCTGAGCTTTGTCGCAGATAGAAGGAATGATTGATTCACTTGAATTATATTCAATCGAGTTCGCAAGTAGGTTTTGCATTAAAGGAATTAAGTAATAGTTAGAGTATGGAGGTGAGGTCAATACGAAAATTATAGACCCGGGCACGTGAACTTAAAGCCGACCGAGCGCAGCGAGGGAGGTTTTAAGTTCACGTGCCCGGGTCTATAATTTTCGTATTGACCGATACCGACATACTCTAACTGACTTATATACTGGCTCCTTTGTTTCGCTATAACAAATGCTACACAGCGAGCCGATTGACCAAACCTTGCGCAGTATGCTTAGACCAATTATATTCTGTTAAAGCGTGTTTTCTCGCGACATGACTATTGGCCAAAAATCCCACGGACTAATTGTGAACGATATTTTCTTTCCTCGTGCAGCCATGTCCAAAAATAACTTTCACAGTAGCTTCCCCTTAAAACGTCGTCGAGGTTATTTATTGATCAAGATTTAATGCAAATAATTCAATACCATTTAAGTTTGATTTTTGTATATCTATATATTGTGCGTAAACTGATTTGAAAGTGTAGAACACTTCTACTTGGATCTGTCATAGGCTAATCCCCATGCTGAAATGACAGAGGACCATCTAATGAATGCCCGGCTGTTTATGGGGAAACAGCTGGTCAAAACTAACTTAGTGAAGTTTGTTCTTACTTCCGTGGATTCTCATTAACCTCACACTAACCCTAACCTTCTACACTACCAATGAAACCATGGGGCGAGGAATATTTTCACACAGAAATGTACGTGCAACGGAAAATTTGAAATACCGTTTTGGGAAATTATGAATAGAATTTCGGATACTCAGTAAGAAAACAATTTGTATTTACCTTTAGCATGATTTGCTGGGAAAACGTACAATCAGCATAAGCATGAACACAGGGAAAGCATTTTTGCGGTGCAGCTGAACCGTTATGTACATAAACTTACAGTTGTGTCTAATATTTAACAGCGTACATCTTCGGGAGGTTTATAAGTTTCCCGCCAGATATTATCAACCGGTTGATAATAAAAAGCGCGAAACTTATAAACCTCCCTCCTAAACTTCCTTTGTTTAGCAGGTCAATACGTTTGTTATAGACCTGTTCGAAACAAAGGAGCCAGTATATAATAACTGTTTATTTGATTCGTTGATCTTTGATGCATGCACCTGTCTACAAATTTATCGTCCAGGCACATACATTCATTCGTTATAATTACTTGAAATCATACCTAGGTAAATTTGAGATCGTCTTTCATTTCGCTAATTTTCGTCCTGTTTCTTGGCCCATGCTCTGTAGTTGTAATACGCCACGCATTATTTAAACCGTGGATCGTTAGTTAAGTCCCGGATGTCTTTAGTATTTCGGATGAGATGGGCCCGTCTCCATGTGACATTAGCTCTTGAATGGGACGTAAAACCATAAATGCAACTAAAATAACCGATTCATTTCAAATAACATTCGGAATGCAGTCAGTATAATATTCTGGCCCCAAAATCATGAAAACTTTTTTTCATGCTCAGCTCAGCTGAGACTAAAATTTATCCTGCTCATAAATGTTAAAATGCCAACTATTGTTGGCATTTTAACATTTATGAGCAGGATAAATTACAGGGTTTGGTGATCTAAACCTGAAATTATATTTCATTTGGGATATTTTGTAACTTATGAGCAGTTTATTTTTTATGCTCAGCTGAGTTGAGCACGAAAAACGTTTTATAACCTTGGGCACATGTCATACTATTCCTTAGTACGCGAGGTGGTCTTGTGGTATAGTAAAAGATTCGGGAGTGTGCGGCCAATGATTCGATACCTACTCCGTCGTGAAGTGTCCTTGGGTAAGACACTTAAATACGCTCTCGTGTTCATTGGTTGATCAAACAGAACCAAATGTGGTGCAAGAGTTTACTGCTTTAAAACACATTTCAGAGTCATACGGAGTCCAACCAGTTCAACATTATGGCCATACTCTGCATTGGTGCATTGGTAATTTTAACAATACTTCTCCATAAACAGTGAAAGGGTATCGGGCTCTGGAGGAATGTGTGTGTTTTTTTTCTAAGCAAAGCTATTCAAATGTTAGCATATGTTGCCATTTTTCGTCGAAGGTTACAATCAATGCCAGTACAAAAAATATGGCATGCATAGATGAGCGAATTGACCTAGTGGTGGAGTGTTTTACTCCGTCTCGAGGTTCTGGACTCGAGGTTATAAAACTTTTGTCATGCTCAACTCAGATGAGCATGAAATTTCAATAATAAATGCTAAAATAGCAAAACTCAGTTGAAACTTATGGCATAAATCCCAACAGACGGTAATTTATCCTTCTAATAATTGTTAAAATGCCAACAATTATTGGCATTTTAGCTCACCTGAGCCGAAGTCTCGCAAGATGAGCTTATAGGATGGCCATGCTCCGGCGTCCGTCCGTCGTCCGTCCGTCGTCGTCCGTCCACAATTTCAAAGATCTTCTCCTCTGAAACCACTGGGCCAATCAAAGCCAAACTTCATGTGGAGCATCCTTAGGAAGGGGGAACGAAAGTTTATATAAATGATCCAGGTCACATGACCAAGATGGCCGCCATGCCCATAGATGGTAAAAACCATAAAAAATCAATCTTCTTCTCTGGAACCGCCGGACCGATTTAAATGAAACTTGGTATGTAGCATCGGGGACTCTGGCCCATCATAGTTTATATAAATCATGACCTTGGGTTGACCTTGACCCATTTTACGGCAAAGTCAATTTTGGTTACATAGGCTTTTCAATGGAAAAAAGTGAAAACATTTTTCATGAAGTTTTGTAGCCCTTGACCTGAAAATTGGTAGATACAGACAACATGTTGAGCTAATGAAGTGATGTGAGTATTAAAGGTCAAGGTCATTTCTTAACCTTGGCCAAAGGTCATTTACAAATTAAATGTTAAACTTAATTTTCTCAGTAACCGCTCAACCAATCAAAGCCAAATTTTTATGTAGTATCCTTAAGATGAGGGAATGAAAGTTTAAATAAATGGTCAAGGTCACATGACCAAGATGGCCGCCATGGCTATAAATAGCAAAAAACCTTTACAAATCTTCTTCTCCAGAACCAGAAAGGCCTATGATTTTGAAACTTGGCATGAAGCATCAGGGGGAGAAGTTCTACTAAGTTTATATAAATCATGACCCTGGGATGACCTTGACCTATTTTACGGCAAGGTCAACATAGGTCGCCCATGCATTTGAATGGAGAAAATTGTCAAAATGTCATTTGATGGGAAAAACAATATGGAAATGGGCTAATAGACTGAATATTTATGATTTTGAAAAAAAGGACCCCAGGGGCAGGTCTGCCCCCACCCCGGGGCAATATACATGTATATATTACCATAATATTCAAAGATCTTTTCCTTTTCTCTGAAACTGCTTGGCCAATCAAAGCCAAACGTCTTGTTGAGTATTCTTAGGAAGGGAGAATGAAAGTTTATATAAATGGTCAAGGTCACATGACCAAGATGGCCGCCATGGCTATAAATAGCAAAAAAAAAAAATAAAACTCTTCTTCTCCTGAACCAGAAGGCCTATGGTTTTGAAACTTGGCATGAAGCATGAGGGAGAGGAGCTCTACAAAGTTTATATAAATCATGACCCTGGGATGACCTTGGCCTATTTTATGGCAAGGCCAACATAGGTTGCCCATGCATTTGAATGGGGAAAGTTAGTAAAATGTAACTAAATGGGGGGAACTTGCTGGGAATATGCAAATGGACAGAAGATTTATGTTGATGGAAAAAAAATGTCCTCAGGGGGTTGTCTGCCCCCGCCCCCGGGCTATATACATGTATATGACCATAATATCCAAAGATCTTCTTCTCTGAAACCACTTGGCCAATCAAAGCCAAACTTTTATGTGGAGCATCGTTAGGAAAGACGAGAGAAAGCTCATATAAATGGTCCAGGTCATATAAAGCATCAATGAATACAGCTCTACAAAGTTTGTATAAATCATGACCCTGGGATGGCCTTGACCTATTTTACGGCAAGGTCAGCTTAGGTTGCATATCCCAGTTCTCAGGTGAGCGATTACAGGACCATTGGTCTTCTTGTCAACATTTATCAGCAAGATAAATTTTAGTCTCAGCTGAGCTGAGCATGAAAAAAAAAATAACCTCGGGGCCTGGACTCGAAACCTTCCCCTGCCGGGTTGTGTCACTGAGCAAGGCATGATTCAGTACTTAGTTTACACAACAAGACTCTTTCGTTCTGACATAACTAAAAATTGTTAATTGGAACGTTAGACCAGAAATACAAACAGATATGAAACGGTACAAGCGCAGTAAATCTCTGGTGGACTGGCCCAAGCCCATACTCGGCATTGATACTGCTGGTTCGGCTCACGTTAAGGGGTGCTCACACCACAGCGTATAGCGCCAACGTATGCCGACGTATGAGATATTTTGTCCATACGTTGGTGTACGTTGCATACGTTCGGCATAAGTTTTGCATAAGTTAGGGGTACGCTACAATACGCTGGCATACGTTGTCGTACGTCGTGTACGCCCAGAAATTTTGTGCATGCACAAAATTTCCAACGTATGCCGACGTACTGATAATACGTTACTCATAAGTTAGGCGTACGCAACGAATACGTTATGCATAAGTTCATGAACGTTACCTGTAAGTTACTCATACGTTCGCATACGTTGTCGTACGCCAAAGCTCACCTGGATTTTTGTTTAGCGTATGAGAAGCGTATGCATAACGCATTACCAACGTACGAGCAGCGTGCTCGGAACGTACGCAGCGTATGTTAAACGTGCGAAGAACGTTCTCAACGTATGCACAACTTACGCGTAGCGCATTGGTCAGCGTTCTGGATTTTATGTATAAAAATGGAAGGATTAAATAGACATGGAAGCATCAAAATAATATACTCGGCCAACAACAAATTGCACAATAAATTGTATTCACTGTTGTATTATCGCTTGTCCAGAGAATATTTTTTGTAAGAACTGGATGCCTTCAAAGCTCATATTCGACGACCCTTTATAAAATTATCGACATATAAAGTATGAAAGATTTGTTGAATATTAAAGTCACTTTTTCAAAATATGCTTAATACAAAATCGAATATCAAAGGTAGCTGAAAATTTAAGCAGGTAGATTCCACAATATGCTGGTTATTTTCAGGACGTGTATATCGAATGATTACATTTTGTAGGAATGAAAAGTTGTTGAGAAATTGTTATGGGAGACTTCCTAAGCTGTGAGAAGTGTTAAGATTGAAACAGAAACAAACGCGAATCTTATTTAAACGTTACCCTGGCATCATATTGTATGTTTCTACTAGGTCTACTCAAGTAAGTTTGTTTGTTTCGATTTTGGTGTGCATGGAAGCTTAGTCACTAAAATACATGTATCGAATACGATGAACTATTGCACAATTAAGTATAGTTTATGAGTTATCATGCAAGTTTTCAGCTCCAGTCAATTATTTGTCGTTATTGATGATTTTGTCACTTTTGCTAAGTGACCCATAAACTCATTTCTACCTTTTTTTTTTTTTTTTTTTTATGCTCCGACCACTTTAATCATGCAACAACACTAATTATATCACGTACTAGAACAATTTAACGGACATGATTTATGATATTTAAAAGTTGAAATTAGACATTATACGGTGTTACAAACGTTACTTCTACATCTATGACGTGAAAATGGGGGTTTGGGTTAAAAAACGTTTTTGTTTTTGGCATTTTTTATGCATATTCCAAAAACGATAGGTCCTTTCTTACTGACCAATAGTTCAACTTGGCTATTACACAAAATCATATATTTATATTAAATATTTAATTTATTTAATTTAAATAATTTAACATTTCCTAAGGGTACCGCCGTATGCTGCAACATTTGAAAAGTAGGCGTTTCATCAAAAATATCAAAATGAATAACTGTTATATGTTTGTGTAAATTTTTTAGTTCTATTTTACACACCCTGTGATAAATACATGTTTAGTGTGCTAAAATATACAGCCTGTGACTTGCAAGTATGCTCATGGTAACGTATGTAACACCTTAACGTTCAAACATGGGTAGATTTCATTTTGGTGATTATAAATGTATACTCATTTCTACCTAATTAGGAAATGATTCTTCTGAGAAACGATATAAGAAATCCACAAAATGCACCCGAAGAATCAGGTGTGTAGATTACTTTGGTCATTTTAATTTCCTTTTATTTATTTATTTATTTATTTATTTTCCATTTTTACTGGATATATGTTTGACTCCCTTTTTTAAAGAACGCCAAGTTCGTTGGAAGCACGCTGTGCATACGTTTGTAATACGTCAGACGTACGTTGCTCCTACGCTCCTAATAAGGCACGAACGCTATGCTAACGCTGGGCGCACGCTGTTATACGTTGTTATAAGTCATGATACGCCAGGGATACGTTATGAATAAGCTACTCATACGTTAGACATACGTTCCGTGCGCTAAGCATACGCTTTGCATACGTTCAGAGAAATCATTTTCCGGATTTTTAGCATAGAATGAACAGCGTATGACAACGTACAATAACGTACTGGGTGTTTTTTCATACGCTGCTCATACGTTGGCTAATACGTTGTGGTCTGAGCGGGCCTTTACCGAGTTGAACATTGTTAAATGTCACTTATAAACAAGTCTGTCCGAACCATCTGCAACTATTTCTGACAATTCACTGCAGTCCTTACTGGATTCACTCCTGTACTCATGAAGCAGCCGCATCATCGCCAAAGTAACCAGCCATGTCACATTAAAGTCATTTAGCATTGTATTATGTACAATGAATTTATCTATCTTTATTTGCCATGTCTAATAGACGAATTATGGGACAATTTTGTGGTTTACTTCTTACGACAAGAACGAAGGGTGAACGAGTGCCGGCATTGTAATTTAAGCCACCTAAGGGGAAAACCAACAATGTGGTTTCCGAACAGGTCCGACACAAACCGGTCTGTGCAGTAACAAAAGCAGGCTAGAAGCTTGAAATTTTGGATTTAAGAAGAAGAGGAAGTGTACTATCCACGTAGCGAAAACAAAGGCGCTGATCAGCTCGAAGCTGATCTGCGCCTTTGTTTTCGCCTATGGAGATTGTTGGTTTTCTCATGAGGCGGCTCATTTCTTGCATACAAGTGTCTCAAATCGTGTTCATGTGCAACATTTGCACCCGGGTGCATGCCCCTACTTTCGAGGTGGAGCAAATTGAAATTGCATCCGGGTGTAGTTTTGCACCCGGGTGTATTTTGTGCATATGAATGCAAAACGCTTATCGCTATGCATTTTGTATGCGAGTTTTGCAACTGGCCAACATTTTTGTGACATTGTGTGGTCTGAGATTTTGATTCATAATGAAATTTTGTTCTTATTCTTGTTCTTGGTTAAGAAACTAATACCTCGTACATCGACGATACTATAAATCTGGTGAATATCAAGTGCCAAGCATTATACCCTTCTTCACTGTTAAGCCGCGTTCACACTGCCGATCAGATCAACCCGATCAAACCCGATCATGTGGTCGGGGGTTGATCGAGCTTGATCGGCGGGAGTGGTCTGGACGGTCGTCTTTGGTCGGCATCACTCGGGCTTCCTTCCCGATAATTTTTGACATGTCAAAAATATTCGAGTAGAGATCGTGTAGCAAACCACTCTGGAAGCGATCGAGAACGAATCGAGAATCAGTCGAGAAGGGGTCGGGTCGGTCGAGTAGCGATCGTGTAGAGATCTACCTAGATCGGGATTGAAATATTTGCCGAAATATTTGCCGACCAGGACACGATCAGCCCGACCTAAGTTCGGCCACTACCCGATGCTTACTCGATCAACACGATTCCTACTCGAGCCGAGATCCAGATCAAGCCGATCTTCATACGACCGTACTCGATCGCTCCCAGATCCATACCCTATCCCATTCGATCTCACTCGATCTCTACCCGATCAAACACGATCACTTCTCGAGCATACCCGATCGCTGCTCGAGTGGACCCGATCTCTACCCGACTTTGCACACGGGCAATGAGCTTCAATACGTTCCATAAAAAATGCGCGAAGATATTAAGTTAATCCGTCTGTCATTAGTCGCTCGGTACTTGAGGTGATGCCGCGAACAGGTAAAAAGGCGCGTCTTACCGTTGCTGCTGTGTTAGCAACTACGGCTTCGCCAGAACCCAACCCAAGAAGGCTAAAAGGGGGAAACAGCGGTCAGCACCTACGCCAGTTGAAGTCGATGACTCCCGCGATGACTCTACTGCTAGACCTTTTTATATCGCAAATCACAACACTGACGTATGTAAGTCAAGGTTTCTATGTCAAAATAGTTGTGCTGCGATCGAGTAGAGATCGAGAAGCGATCGAGTAGCGATCGAGTAATGGTCAAGTTTGTCTGGAATTGTTCGTGTAAGAATCGAATAATTGTCGCGGTGTTCGTGAACAGATCGTGTAGGGCTCCTGTTGAGATCGGCATGCTCGAGCTGTGATCGGGTTGTCAGTCGGGTTGAAGTCGTGTAGGAGTCTTGAGTGCTCGTGTGGCTATCGGGTATGATCGAGAAGCGCTCGAGTAAAATTCGTGTTCAGGCCCTTTATCGAGCTCGGTCGGGAACTTTTGGCAATCGGGACGATCGAGTTGATCTGATCGGCAGTGTGAACTCAGCTTTATAAACATTAAACTGCACTGAGTTGATTTTTAATTTTATTTCTATTTCGTTTAATTATCAATATTTTTATTTAATTTTTGATTATTTATAGCAAATGACCACTGCTAATTAATTAGTAGCATCTTTAATCAAAGTTAAATGCCAAATCCAGGTAAATAGGCACATGATTCGCTGCATATGACCCGTAAGGGGGTGCAAATTTGCACTCGGTAGCAGATTTGCACCCAGGTGTATATGTATTTTTGCACCCGGGTGCAAATATTGCACATGAACACGGATTCAGATAGGAAAGTCCTACGTTTTCACGTTCATGCAAACAATTTTAGATCCTGTATGCGAATACAAATTAAGCACTTAGCTGTAGGGTCGATTATTTGTCTTCTTATATGTAAAGTCTGATCTCGGATTCAGGGTTTTCCTTGAGAAGTTTTGCTCTATAGATAACAGGGAACATCTTATTGATGAAACACGTAATGAAATGCACTGACCAGTCGCTGTCTGATAGACGGTTGATGCTTTTTTGAGGGGTTAAAACCAAAGTTTTCTCATCAATCGCGACACTGTTGGTAAAATTTTGATAAATGTGTTTGTGAGATAATACTGTCGATAACATATTTAATTTCATTCGAATATATTTTTTTTAATTTGCTTAAATTCGATTTTTTAATGAATTTGTTAAAAATCAAATTCCACCAAAATCCTTTAATATAGTTTGATAGTTATTCCCACCACTTTGCACTTGTGAAAAAGACATTAGCACCGCAATGCGACGTACTTTACCGAATTTTAATGTTTTCCATTTTTTTTTTAAATTTAATGCTTTCAGATTTTAATCTTTTGTTTCATCTTAAAGTTCACACATGTATGAACATGTTTCTTGCTTTGTCGAGTCGTAAGAAATGCGAAAACGGTAAAATACATGTAGCTTCAGTGCCTATCGGCGAGGCGGTTCTAACGTGTACTAACAGTCTATGTTTTGGAGCAAAATTCAGAAAAATAGGTATACCCATTCATACCCCAGATTTACTAAAGAAAGTGGGATATAAGGGTGTATTCATTACAGAAACATGAAAGGTTGTTTTTCGTTCAGGTGGCAGGGAGGTAAAACGGTAAGTAGGCAATTATCAGGAAATGGCGCAATTAGAAAGAAATTCCCACTCCATAAACCGAGGGTAGGGAAAAACTAAAATGAAACTTAGATACTTATACCAAGAAAACATATAGTAAGCCGAGTGAGCAGCTATTACCCTATAAGCGGCCACTCAGTTACCTGAACTGAACTAAAATAGGAAACCGTACATAAGGCTCAAACAGCACAAAAATCGACTCAAAACACAAAACAATTAGAACCACAACAGAAGTATCGCCTTGGAACGATCAGTACTATAAAGTTACTAGGGGGTTTAAACCGGTTTTACAGGACCCTAACCTCACCCTCATCTTCTGCAGTGGTTCACAGTATTTAGTTATTCGGTCCTCGTGGTGAAACGCTAACTAGTTAATGAATCATCAAGGACAAACGAATAAATCATCCTGATGAATAAAAAGACGAGGACTCGACAGATTGAGTAAGCTGCCCGACGATGGAGATCCCAAGGCGCCGAATAACTTACTGAAACCGGAGCAAAAGAAAAACACCAGTTGAACCCCGGTGGGCCAAGACTACCCTGATACAAGTGAGGCCTCAGCTGTGACGTGACTGCTGACAGAAAAATCGGTGCAACAAGAATTAACAAATTTATTCGCTTGAACTGAACCTATCGAAGATTTTTATGTCGATTACTTTTATGACAGAGGCGCACACCTGTTCAATCGACACACTTATTTTGCGCAATCCTCCATAATTATGTCTAATCATTTCAATTTGCAAGCTTTATACATCCGTTTGATCTTAAATGAAAATCGGCATGTTTCATTACGAAAACATGCCCATGCAATATATAGAGGATATTTGCTTTTTTGAGGTGAATACCAAATATATTTCATCGAGTGAGTTGAAAATATCAGAATTTTCACGAGTGCGCAGCACGAGTGAAAATTTTGATGTTTTCAACTCACGAGATGAAATATATTTGGTATTCGCCGAAAAAAAGCAAATTTTCTTTTTATTTTATACAATACACGGGCATTTTCCTATTCACAAAGCAGGCGGTGAAAATGCGAAAACCAAAAATTTTTGAAAACACGAATAATTTTGGTACCACATTGTTCCTTACGTTCTAACTAAGAAAATGAATACCCACACTTAATGTTTTCGTTCATAAATAACGGAGTTATAGGCGTTTGAATTTGTGAAGTGAGACATATTTAATGACGCCAAGTAAATGGAAACGTCAGAAGTAATCCAAAAATTCTGACGTCATTACAGTGAAGATATAGGCTGATATCAGTCACTAGTGACTTTTGATATCAGTGAGATTTGATATCAGTGAAATTTCATATCAATGAAAATACCAATTTTATCAAGTTTTGATATACATTGGTTTTCACTGTAAAGTATAAAATAAACAGAGATTTTAAACTGTTGTGAAAAATGAAAATTTTCAGCAGAAAAAAAATTGATATCTTTAACATTTTTTGCTGAAAACACTGATTGTGGGTACACATTAGAACCGCTATGTGTTGGATCAAAAGTGAGAAAATAGGTATACTCATGTAAACCACAGTTTTACTGCATAAAAGTGGGGTTTGACGGAGTATACATTTAACGGACATGTTTTCCTGATGTGGTATGCCGTACGCCACATTTCACTCAGGACTGCAAACCGAACGGAACCAAACTGGAAACAGTGAAGACCAGAAATTTCGGATTTACGAAAAAACTCAAAAACGAAGCTGATTGCGAAACTGCTCTATGCCTTTGTTTTAGCACATGTATGCAAAAAGCACACCGTCTCATCACATGGCTTTTACGGGGGTGATCCAATAAAGAATGGGACTTTTTGAATTATTTCTATGTAAATAAAATTTGCTTGTTGAGAGTAAATAATTATTGTTGCTCAATATAATGCAACCTCAAATCAATGCTAAAATTTGACATCTAGAAAACAACATACCGTTGCCTAGCAACGAGAGAATGCTAGTCAACAGCCCATGGCCACGTAGGTAATATGTACATAAATTTGGTTGCCATGGTAACTGGTGGCAAAGGATCCACAAAAGACACATTGTAGTTTATAAAGTGCATTGTTGGCTTTATGCGCTGCAAATATCACATATATACAGCTGAAACTTTACACAGGGTGAGCATTTTTATGAGAAAAGCTGGGTATTGTTTGCGAAAAAATACATCGAAATTGGGGGTAGGGGTGGGAAATGTATCATAGCTTGAGTATAAATGACATGATAAATTGTTCTTAACCTTGGAATTATAAGTTATAATGCAAATATTGCAAATGAATTACAAAAGAGACAATTGACCATTTAGATTTATGTTGCTTAGCAACAACAGAACTCAGAAAATGCTTAAAGTCAGAATTTGTAGAGTAGAACGGTTGCTAGGCAACCACATCTTGATCACTAACGCTAGATCCAAATTAACTGTAGGAAAATCTTTCAGAGATAATGTTTTATACAGACAATACTCAACTATGATCAGTTATCTCTTTTAAACTGTGTGGCATAGCTCTACTTTAATATACTATATTAGTTCAAAGGACAAATCGTGGCCATGGATACTGCACGAGTAGTTCTCAAATAACCATAGCAACCAAAGTTGTTGGGCAAATCAGATAAAATGTGCTCTATAGAGAGATCAGATGTGTATCTAGTAAATGAAAGTAGTAAACTTGAGTCAGTCAATAGGGTTCATGAAATAGGAGAAAAGTCCCATTCATTATTGGATCACCCTCGTATCAAAATTAATGACCCTCGAAATATTTTAAAACAGAGTTATCCATGGCGCATTATGCAATTTGAATATGTAATTTTAATGTCTCAATTTTAGCACGTTTAACATATTTTTTTTTATCAGTTTTATGGATTATTTAGTATCAAGATAAGCGCGCCTTTGATATATGTAATCATACTTTCACTGATACATCATCGCTCACATGTCCATGCAATACTTCACCCCGCCCCTAAAACCCAGTTTTAATACAGTAAAACTGGGGTTTACAGGGATAAACCATTTTTTCTTATTTTTGCTCCAGAACATAGATTTTGGGTACTCGTTAGAACCGCCTCAGCGAGGCGGTTCTAAGGTTCTAACGTGTACCCACAATCAATGTTTTGAGCAGAACTAATATAAATCACGGAGCTGATCAGCGCCTTTGTTTTCGCTACTCGGATAGTACAATTCCTCTTCTACTTAAATCCGAAATTTCAAGTTTCTGGCTCTTTTCTGTGCTTGTACAGGCCGGTTTATGTCGGACCTGTACGGAAACCACATTGTTGGTTTTCCCACGAGGCGGCTCAATTATATTGCTTGAGAAGAGTTCGTAATGTACATCATCATGGCGGCAACAACAGATTTAAAAGTTCATATAAAATGTTGCAATGAATGTTGAAGTTTTTTTACTTGTTTGGTTGAGTTGCACTTTGTGAGGAGTGATAAAACATGCATATGTATTCAAATTCCAAAATATGAAAATAAACTTTACACCTGATATGCATCGTACACAAGTGACAAATAGTGCAACTAGCGCAAATAGTGCACGTATCAGGAAAACAAGTCCGTGAAATGTGTGACCCCCTTGAACCCCACTTTTATATAGAAAAACTGTGCGAGGAGATTCTAACGTGTACACACAAACTATGTTTTGAGCAAAAAAAAAAAAAAAAAAAAAAAAAAAAAAAGAAAAAAAAAAAAAAAAAAAAAAAGAAAAAGAAAAGAAGAAAAAAAAAAAAAAAAAAAAAAAAAAAAAAGAAAAGAAGAAGAAAAAAAAAAAAAAAAAAAAAAAAAAAAAAAAAAAAAAAAAAAATACGATTTTTTTTTTCAGCTAAAAATTTAATTTTTACAGCTGAAAAAAATCTCTGTATATTGCATGGGCAAGTTTTCGTAATGAAAGGTCAGGGCTTGTGCAATGAGTTCTCGTGGTTTTACATGCAATATCAGATTTGCACTTTAAAGATAAGCTTAAAATACGAAAATAAATTTTGCACCAAATATTATTGTGCATTTTTATTTCACTTATTTAAACATTGTTTTGAGAGTCTAACACAATTAGCTTAAAAGCTATTCTACCTTGTGGCCCTCTTTAAATAACGTTTCTTACATACTGTGTATACACATAAAATAACAATAGTAGAAGTATGCAACATACAGGACACATACAGACAAACCTACACAACAATAAAAGTAGAACACCACATCTGCATACACACACATACACGCTTTTCAGATTGATTTTACTAAAAGCATACATTTACCATAAATTGTTACCTGCGTTTGCGACGTAACGTTTACGTTAACAAATTGCGCGTATGTGTATTCGTAATGAAAAATAAGAAAACTGAACACTGTTTTACTATTGTATGTAAATAAAAGAGTGACGCGAAATTGTGTATATATGTTATCCTGAGTTAGCTATGTAACGCAGTTAACGTTCCAGTGACAGTAAGCCCAAATTAAGTGTTGATCTTCAATATTGCCGAACAAACGAAATACCCATAGCATTTTTTTTTCAACTTGGGATTATGTCCTCTTGGTATCAGTACCTCATTGTTAATTTGTTTGTTCTTTCCAAACTCGGTGTTAAGGGTTGAATTTCGGTTCTGGACCCAGTTGTTCAAAGCATCGTTAGCTTAACGATATCGTTAAGACATAAATTTGTTAAGCAAATATCAGCTAAAGTAACAAATACACTGTTATTTTTTGTTGAAAAAATGTGAGAATCCTTTGCAGTGCAAAGGATTCTCACATTTTTTCAACAAAAAATAACAGTGTACATGTATTTGTAATATTAATGTTTGAAATTTTAACGAAACGTTAACTAATGACGTCGTTAGTTTTGAACAACTGGGCCCTGATTGCCACAGTTCCTGTTTGTTGCTTGTCTGTGTACAAATGTACCAAATTGAATACAAGAAATAATGGTAATGTACACCTATATGAGCCGCGTCATGATTTCCGAACAGGTCTGACACAACCTGAACTGTACAACCACAGAAGATGGCTACAGGTTGGTAATTTTGGGCTAAGAAGGTATAGTTACAATAGTATCCGTGAAGCGACAAACAAAGACGCTGATCAGCTTCGCAGTTACTGCGAAGCTGATCTGTGTCTTTGTTTTCGCATAATTATGCGAAATGTATGTTTTCTCATGATGAATTCTGACAATGTTTTCTAAAGGGTCTGTCGATAGTGTGTGTGATGCGGCACGTAAACTTATCACACAAAATCAGATTTTCTCATGACATGACTGAATCAAACTTTTGACTTCGGGCCCTCCCTCTGTTAAATTGTGCATTAAGTGAACCAGTATATAAGTCGATGAGTCTGCATTTTTCATGCCATGATGCTTAATAAGCTTAGCTGTTTTCTGGATTCGGAATCTGAGTTTGGATATTTTTTTTTTATCAAAAATAAAGGTAATAAAATGAAAAATAATATACATTGCCTGGTAATCGCGATCCTACACAAGCCTTGCTATACTATTTATTTATTTATTTATTTATTTATTTATTTATTTATTTATTTATTTATTTATTTATTTATTGTTGTTTTAAGTGACTATAGTCTCACTTTCTCAGTAAGACCACAAAAATAATTATTGCTGATGCCATACGCAACAAAGGAACAAAACGTAATTCACTGTAAATATTTAGAACAGCAAAACGGGAGGAAAACAGAAATATTTTATGCCATTGGAGAATGTCATGTCTAAACTGTTCTCTGCACTTGTGAATATAGACTAGTTGCACAAAATGAGTTTAAACACATCGCCCTTAAGAAGAAGAAAATGCGTAGATCACTGTAAATATTTAAAACAAAACAAAGGGACACAGACCGTCATGTTTCATTCACGTGTTCTTAGTCTAGTTTAACAAATTTAAGGATGTTCGCTGCCAATGAAAAAGTATTCAAACTTTTTTTCTAACCACTCTTTTTTTATTCCAAATTACAACACAAGACATTTGAAAACAAAATAAGTATAGGGTAGTGTGCATTTTTTCGAGCTACAGGCCTGTGAATGAGTCCTCTGAACACTTTGTTTTAAATTTAGAAAAAATTAATTTAATTTTCAATTCTTTGAAACATACCTGTCTTGAACAAAAATACACCTAGAGTGCATTCAAAATTCATAATATTTACGTAATGCAGATTATTTTGGACCAAAATACACCTAGAGTGCATTCAAAATTCATAATATTTACGTAATGCAGATTATTTTGGACCAAAAGCAATGCAAAATTTGCATCTTGAAGTGGATGACAAAATTTTACGAGTCGTTTTCCAACCCTACCCCCATACTTGAAAAGTCTGAAAAAAAATCAATATTTTGAAATTTGCCAAACCCATATTTGTTGATTCAAACTTTTTCTTGTATTTTCACACAAGATAGAACTTCGTAATATTGTTCGAATAAAAGAAAGAAATATATAGGGTAGTGTGCATATAAGAGAGCACCAACAACTTGCAAATCGCAATATTAAGCCTTTTTTCGTCTGTTTTGTTTCTTTAGGCCCATTTCATAAAACCACCCAAAATTTTAAAACTAGCACACCAAAGACAGAAAGACCGACTTAGAAGACCATATTCACATATACTGCTGCTAAAACAAACATCGAACTCGTGCAATTAATTTGAAGATGTAATATTCAAGTTTAATCTACCCTACCCCCTAAATTTTACTGACAACTAAAATTTTCTGAAAAGTTGCAGAAAATGGGGTGAAAAAATGAAGTTCCTTAGATTGACAATTTTCATGGCTCATTCAATGCATATCATCAATATGTATCCAAATATAAAATATTAGAAAAATATCTGCAACCGTATTCGAGATATTCAACAAAAGAAAAACCGGAAGTTCCGAAATGTCAAATGTTAGCAGCGAACATCCTTAAGTTATTTCTCGTTTCATACAGAATGGAAGCTAGAATAGTCTTACTGTGTGTTGCAGTCCTAGTACTAAACATGGCTCAGCCATCTGTACAACAAGCGACAAGTAAGTTGACTTGCACTGTGTTTGTTAACATTTTCATGCTCAACTCATTTGAGCCTGATATTTGGGCCACCACATGGGAAAACCAACAATCTGCATATGCGAAAACAGAGGCGCAGATCAGCTTCGCAGTAACTGCGAAGCTGATCAGCGCCTTTGTTTTCGCTACTCGGATAGTACAATTCCTCCTCTACTTAACTCCAAAATTTCAAGCTTCTAGCCTGCTTCTGTAGCTGTACAGGCCGGTTTGTGTCAAACTTGTTCGAAAACCACATTGTTGGTTTTCCCACGAGGTGGCTCATTTATAATTGCTGGTAGTTTAACACTTTAGTATTTAATAGCAGGATAAACATGTACCGGCTTTGCTGATCCATGCCTGAAATGTCGAGTAGTTTGGGCAATTTATGAAAAAGGTACAAGTAGGCAATGATCAGGAAATGGTGCAATCAGAAAGAAATTCCCACAATGGTAGTTGCAAACTGATTGCAAGCAATCCCTGAGGAGAAGTTTTAGGCCAGTCTCAGCTGCGTTGAGCCTGATAAGAGGCTTTTTTCAACATCGAAACCGGGTCAAAGTAAGTTTCGTCCCATTTCATGTTATTTAAGTCACAAGCAATATTTTAAGTCCCGTGTTTAGCCCAAAACGATGTCTCTAAGCCCCATACTAAGATTTTAAGCCCACTTTATTTAACATTTATTTATTTATATAATCATCTGTTGATTTACGTATTAATTTATTTTAATATAATCAATTAATTGTCATTCATTCATTCATTCATTCATTCATTCATTCATTCATTCATTCATTCATTTTCTTTTTTCATTACGAAAACATGCCCATGCAATATACAGAGATTTTTAAAGTTGTTAAAAATGAAAATTTTCGGTAGAAAAATTTTGATATTTTTCTTAAGTTTGCTCAAAACATAGATTGCGGGTACACGTTAGAACCGCCTCGGTGAGGCGGTTCTAACGAGTACCCACAATCTATGTTTTGGAGCAAAAATAAGAAACATAGGTATACCCCCGCATACCCCAGTTTTACTATATAATAGTGGGGTTTAAGGGGGTATATATTTCACGGAGATGTTTTCCTGATGGTTCATTTCAGTTTTAGATGCGACTTGCGAATCAACCGGAACAGTTTCATACAGAGTAGACGATGCCAACGGGTATTATCTCGGATCAACTTTGTGTTCCAAAAAAATCAAGATTGTTACTAACGCTAGAGAGTGGTATTCTATAGATAGTGCGAACTGCGACTACACACTGGTAAGAAACATGTATTACTTAATTCCCCACCAGAGTCTGCCTGGATAATGATTTTAAGATATTTCCGAGTGTCTAGGTGTCAGTAGATGAAAGACCACTTTTTCAGCATTGTCACAGAAGCTCAAAACTCAATACATTTCCATTGTTTTTACACTTAGATACACACTACATTAAATCAGTTTATTGAAAGCAGGGCGTACGGTTGAATATCGTGGTACCCCTAATATCAAAATCAATAGTTTGTCAAAATAACCCAACGGCAAATGGAAATATACAATTCATAGGTAAATCTGGTTCGATACTCCATCCATCTCTACCCATTTATACCCCACTTTCATAAAGTAAATCTCTATGTCCATGAAAATTATACCCTCATACCCCCTTATATAGTAAATCTCTATGTCCATGAAAAGTATACCCTCATACCCCACTTATATAGTAAATCTCTATGTCCATGAAAAGTATCCCTCCTCATACCCAACTTATATAGTAAATCTCTGTGTCCATGAAAAGTATCCCTCCTCATACCCCACTTATATAGTAAATCTCTGTGTCCATGAAAAGTATACCCTCATACCCCACTTATATAGTAAATCTCTATGTCCATGAAAAGTATCCCTCCTCATACCCAACTTATATAGTAAATCTCTATGTCCATGAAAAGTATCCCTCCTCATACCCAGCTTATATAGTAAATCTCTATGTCCATGAAAAGTATCCCTCCTCATACCCAACTTATATAGTAAATCTCTATGTCCATGAAAAGTATCCCTCCTCATACCCAACTTATATAGTAAATCTCTATGTCCATGAAAAGTATCCCTCCTCATACCCAACTTATATAGTAAATCTCTATGTCCATGAAAAGTATCCCTCCTCATACCCAACTTATATAGTAAATCTATGTGTCCATGAAAAGTATCCCTCCTCATACCCCACTTATATAGTAAATCTCTATGTCCATGAAAAGTATCCCTCCTCATACCTCACTTATATAGTAAATCTCTATGTCCATGAAAAGTATCCCTCCTCATACCCAACTTATATAGTAAATCTCTATGTCCATGAAAAGTATCCCTCCTCATACCTCACTTATATAGTAAATCTCTATGTCCATGAAAAGTATACCCTCATACCCCACTTATATAGTAAATCTCTATGTCCATGAAAAGTATACCCTCATACCCCACTTATATAGTAAATCTCTATGTCCATGAAAAGTATACCCTCATACCCCACTTATATAGTAAATCTCTATGTCCATGAAAAGTATACCCTCATACCCCACTTATATAGTAAATCTCTATGTCCATGAAAAGTATACCCTCATACCCCACTTATATAGTAAATCTCTGTGTCCATGAAAAGTATACCCTCATACCCCACTTATATAGTAAATCTCTATGTCCATGAAAAGTATACCCTCATACCTCACTTATATAGTAAATCTCTATGTCCATAAAAAGTATACCCTCATACCCAACTTATATAGTAAATCTCTATGTCCATGAAAAGTATACCCTCATACCTCACTTATATAGTAAATCTCTATGTCCATAAAAAGTATACCCTCATACCCCACTTATATAGTAAATCTCTGTGTCCATGAAAAGTATACCCTCATACCCAACTTATATAGTAAATCTCTATGTCCATGAAAAGTATCCTTCCTCATACCCAACTTATATAGTAAATCTCTATGTCCATGAAAAGTATACCCTCATACCCCACTTATATAGTAAATCTCTATGTCCATGAAAAGTATACCCTCATACCCCACTTATATAGTAAATCTCTATGTCCATGAAAAGTATACCCTCATACCCCACTTATATAGTAAATCTCTAATTCCATGAAAAGTATCCCTCCTCATACCCAACTTATATAGTAAATCTCTATGTCCATGAAAAGTATCCCTCCTCATACCCAACTTATATAGTAAATCTCTATGTCCATGAAAAGTATACCCTCATACCTCACTTATATAGTAAATCTCTATGTCCATGAAAAGTATCCCTCCTCATACCCAACTTATATAGTAAATCTCTGTGTCCATGAAAAGTATCCCTCCTCATACCCAACTTAAATATAGTAAATCTGGGGTGATCCAAAACATTACGAAAATTACTTACGTAACTGTGCAATATCCTGTTGTGTTTGTCAGCTGTAAAAATTGAAAGTTTTATTATGAAAAATGTTGATATTTTTGCTCAAAACATTGATTGTTGGTACGTATAATCTAAGTTTTGGTTTACCCTTGTATAACCCAATTTCACTTGATAAAAATGTGGTTTAATGGGATATTATATATACACTGAAACAAAGTTATATGAGGCCACTTTTCAAACTCATTTTTTCTTTATAAGTAATGTTCAAAGTTGCTCGATTTTTTTGCCTAAAAACGAGTCTTTCAAGTAAGTAACGTTCCAAATTGTTCAAAAATAATTTTCTTTCACTAAACGCGTTTTTGGAGTAAAATTGCAAAAACAATGTTTTTGAATAAAAAAATTGATCAAGCACAGCATTTATTGAAATTAGGAGCGGGTGTCACCAAAGGGGCCGTTGGGGCTTGGAAAAACATCAAACATTCAAATTTTCTCTACCGGTAGACTTTTTGCGCATTTTTAAAAATCGCTATTTTTGAGATTTTTGTAAAATTCATCAATGTGCCTCTTAAACATGTTAATCCCTATCAAATTCACTTGACGAGGCCTGGAAATGAGAGATTTAACCCGAATGAGCTATTTTAGACTATTTTCGATGACAAACAGGTCACGGTTGCCGCACACTTCCGGTTTCAATGCCAATTTTTAACGAACAAAATAACGAAATTTATGGACGATTTTTTAAATTTTCTAAGTTTATCAGAGTCTAGTATTAGATCTTAATAATCGCTGAAAATTTCAATTTCATACTGCTGATAATAATGCAACTGGAGATGAACAAAGTTTGTATGCAAATTGCATGCAAAAAGTTGAATTCATGTTATTCATGTCGCTGTCTTCTTGCATGTACAAAACAGAAACGAAGATTCTTATTGCAGCAACTTATCTGACTTAATTTTATTTTGCATCATGGCAGTCAGTAGCACTTTCAAACAAATTAAAATATAAAACAAAACGTCATAATACGACATTTAAATCGACGTTAATAAAATATGACTTTTTGAAGTTAGGGTACCTTTACTCATGCTCCGTCTGTATGAGAGATATCACGCATTTTGGAATGCAGAAGCTCACAAAGGCACTGTTAGACATTGGCTTATTCATTTGATCATGAATTTTAATTGATCGTATTTTACTTTCTGAACTAGAAGAAAAAATATGAGGTGGCCTCTTATAACTTTTTTTCAGTGTACTGATGTCAATAAAAACGCCTCATCGAAAATGTTGCATAACTTTGCCAAAAGATACACAATATGAACGAAACTTGCATTTCCTTATTTTTACCTTCTCTCTCATGGTATAGCATAAACTGAATTTGATTAAGATGCGCACTTTTCTCAAAACTTGCGTGGGTGCACTATTTTTGAAAATGCATCCTGACGTCATTATACAGACGTTTTTGACGTGAAAATTCTTGAAAGCCGTGCAAAGTTGTTTTACAAACAATGTTGAAACGCAACATCACTGGACTATGTGAAGTTGAAATACTGAAATTATCAAAGGGACTTTTCACAAGAAAGGAATCAGACGGGACGAAAAATGATACTGCTCGGTTTCTGGCGTTCGAAGCGACTCCATATTATGGGATCATCATTCGTATCGACACAAGATTTTCTCTATCGATTTTTGTTACCCAAGCTCTTTCGCCGACGCTTCTGTGGCAAAATCATTTTGACGTCGACGTCTCTTGTGCTTACGAATTCTAATGATGAAACATTTTAGAAACATTTATATTCGGATGTACACCTTGAGCTCATTTTCATAAAGTAGTCGCATAAATAGCCAACAACGGAGCAATGGTATTCTGACGCTTATTTCCCTAGACGTCAAATACACGTTATCCGTCAGGACGTTCGTTTCAGGTTGAAAGGCAAAGAAAGAACAAAAGAAAATATTCTTTGTCAAATAGCCAAGCCAGGATAGCATTTGAAAACTTTTTGACCATTTTGTCGGCGATTACCATTTAGCCGTCAATAATGACGTCAATAACGCTAGAGAACGAAATTTGGTTTAAGAAAATGTGTTTCAACAACATATGACCTTGTATGGATATCCCACTCTATGGCTTATGTGTTGGTATTGCAAAGGAGACTTTCAGTAATCGAAAGAAGCGATGCCTGATATACCGGTTCATGAACATAATATGGATTTCGCGAGGGGTGTATATTTTCAACAGCACGCCATGTTTCAAGCAGATGTCTGAATAATTCAAATTCAGCATTTCCGAATGCGTAAAAGGTTTTCAAAAGATATGACCAATAGTTAAAATAATTAAAGTTGGTAATCTTGGCAATATGACGTGTCAAAGTTGACTGAGGCGTTTTTTGTTGACGTCAGTATACATTACACGGACAGGTTATCCTGATTACACACATCGTAGGCACTCGTTAGAACAGCATCGGCAAGCCGATTCTTGCGTGAGTGTTACCACACTCTATGTTTTGAGCAAAAGAAAAGAAAATACCAAAATGTATCTGATGAAATTAATAATTTTTAAAAGATTTTTAAAAGATTAAAAAATCACTGTGTATAGCATCGTCATGTTTTCGTAATGATAATTTTGTTTCAGAATGTTCCATTTACTGTACAGCTGACTCTGAACAAAAATGGTATCTACAGTAGCGCCACAGATGTTAGGGTAACTTATGTATGCAGTGCTCAAGGATTGCCACCTCAAAAGATAAACTACGAATTTACGGGACTGTAAGTTTATATTACCCGACAAAATAAGAAACGCTTGGGCACCATTCATCAATCAGTTTTCAATGACACATTATCACTCATATCATTTCAAAGACATGCTTATTTAAGAAATGAAATTCATTTTTCTGATGTTCATGAAGCTGTGAACCACAGCGGGTCGCGTGCAAAGTGACTGAACCTCGAAGAGGTTCATGAGGGGTTAATGCAAGCTTTGCTAGCGATAGCTCCATGAACACTAGAAAAATTAAACTCATTGCTTATGTTTATATATTTCTTTCTATCACTTGTTGGAAAATTTATATCAAGGCGGTCACATTTACAAGCAAATAGAGAATTTACACACAATGTGTGTGTTGAAACAGCGGAACGGCATCGATGACCTCATGATGTTTACAGCGTTCAGTCACATTGGTGAGAGCCATGTCTTTTATGATATGACTGATCATGTGACGTCGCGTCATGAAACTATGAATCGCATTTCAGTTCTTAAGATTCATTAACACTTTGCATCAGAAACGTAAATATTCAGTGATACATTGCATATCATTTAAAACCTGAGGTCAAAATTCTGCTCCAGAAACGTTGTTATAAACTGGTGGGGGTCAAATGACACTATACTATTTTTTCATATTTTTGCTCTAAAACATAGATTGTAGGTACTGTAAGTTCTCATTAGAACCGCCTCGCCGAGGCTGTTCTAACGTGTACCCACAATCTATGTTTTGAGCAAAAATAAGATAAATATAAAAAAAAAAATCTGCTAAACATTTTTAATTTTTACAACTTAGAAAAAATCTGTATATTACATGGGTGCGTTTTCATAATGAATATATACCCCCCCCCCCCCTGAACCCCACTTTTATAATAACAGCAAAACGGGGTTTACATGGGTATACATATTTTCATAATTTTTCGTATTTTTTGATCCAGAACATAGGTCGAGGAGGCGGTTCTAACGTTTACTTACAATCATTTAAAAGGAAAAGAAAAATCTAAACTTTTCAACTTATTTTTTTTTTCAAATTTTGCAGCTTCAGAAAATACCATGAGTATCTTTTGGTAATGAAACATTTCATAGTAACCAACAAAATAATTAGTCCCCTTACCTTTTTTCTACGTGTAATGTTAGGACACAAACTACCGGGCCACCGATCATTTTACCAGTAGAACCTGGGATCGAAGTCTACATGTTTCTCGAAGACTGTATGACACCAGTGACAACTGCTGTTGAGGCTGGAACTAAACTTTGTCTCCTAGTCAGGATTGAAGATGCTTATAATGCAGGTAAGAGAGAGAGAGAGAGAGAGAGAGAGAGAGAGAGAGAGAGAGAGAGAGAGAGAGAGAGAGAGAGAGACAGGCAGACAGACAGACAGACACGGAGAGAGAATAAAAAATGAGGGAGAGCAAAAGAAAAAAATAGGGAGGACGAATGAAAGAGAGAAAGAAAAAATGAATGAAAAAGCAAATACAGCTGTAGAATATAAGAGATACGAGAGGAGGGAAGTATAATAAAGGAAAACGAACGGAGAAAGAGAGAAGGAAAATGAGACTTGAAAGAAGTAAGAAAGAAAGACTGATGAAAATAAAAATACTGAATTTAACTCATTTTACAGGAATGTCCATGCAAATCCAAACAATAAGAGTTAAGAGTCCAGATTCTAGTTGGTATACATTGACTGGTGGGGATGGAATGCCAGGGTGAGTAACAGAAAATCATAACTTTGCAATTAACCTAGTTGCGAGATCTCACTCCGCTATATTACACATATATGTTCCATTACCTTCGTTGCGATCCCAGTTGGCTTTTCAATGGTGAAACGAAGTGTCGATAATTGCAACTTTTTCAAGATAAATCAAGAAGAATACACTTCACCAATGCATTACTAACATGTTTAATGTGCTTTTGTAAAACAAATCCAACATATTTTGTCCGTTTTTAGCGGTTTTATTCTCGTTTAAAAACTTCTGGTTGTCATTCTTTCAGTGCACTAAATCGTCCGTATATGTTCGTATGTTTACGCCGAGAATTGACTTCCGACCATTTCCATATATGGAAAGTTAATTGTCAATTAATATTTAATTGACCAATTAGTAAAATGCAGCGCGTGTTGCTGACGTCAAACGCCGCGCGCCGAATTCAAAATGGCCGACCTGATTGACGTCATTTGTAGAAATACGTGCATATCATTGGACAAGGCCAAATCCTGACCTTTCAACTGGAATAAATTAATGTTCGACGTCAGCTTCCGTAAACGTCGGCATATGCGTTCGGCTCGTTCCGGAAACGGCCCCACACGAGTGAACACGATGACAAACAGCTGAAAAATGAATCTGTTAGAAAAAGAAAACGCAGAATTTTGAGGAGAAAATTTTATTGAAAGAAATTTAAATATGTGTTTCATCAAATAGCGAAGTGTCGGTGAGAATTTCTTTCTATTAACGATGGAATTCTATGTAAAACAACCGGTGTGTAAAAACCACTTGTTTTCGCCATATTGTTTTACGGATGGACACGAGGCTGAAAGTACATTCGGAATGGTGAAGAGACGTTTCGCTCCATGGAGATTGTACTCATCAGCTGAGTGTACGAGTCTACAATTAACCAAGCTATCCATACTGTTTTACGGAGTCGCTGGACAAAATTATTATTATCTAATATTAACTGAAAATGCTTCTGAATCTACCAAATCAGAAATATGCATTTTGATATCAAAGTAAAAGAAACGAACAAAAGTTATGGGATGGTGTTATAGCAGGTCATTGAAAACGGAAAAGTCATAATTCCAGCTCTTCCCCGTAGGTGGGGGAGCTGTGGTTACAAATGACTGGTGCATTTTGTGTAATTCAGGAATCCCTGTTCACCATTATTGTTCTCTATCTTCGTAAACAGTCTTGAAAACTACATATGAGCCGCATCATGAGAAAACCGGATTTTTGCCTAGGCGAAAACAAAGGCGCAGATCAGCTTCGCGGTAACCGCGAAGCTGATCAGCGCCTTTGTTTTCGCTACACGGATAGTACAATTCCTCTTCTACTTAAATCCGAAATTTCAAGCTTCTAGCTCTTTTCTGAGCTTGTACAGGCCGGTTTGTGTCGGACCTGGTCGGAAACCCCGAAGACCGGTTTTCTCGCGTCGAGGCTCATATGTCCATGTAGTCAAAACTCAACGTGGAAGGAAACATTTGCGAGGCAATTTTTGCTGAACATTACGAAACCTTGCCCATGCAATAAACAGAGATTTTTTGAGCTTTAAAAATTAAAAATTTTCAGATGAAAAATTATGATATTTTTCTTATTTTTGCTCAAAACATTGATTGTGAGTACACGTTAGAACCGCCTCAGCGAGGCGGTTCTAACGAGTACCCACAATCTATGTTTTGGAGCAAAAATAAGAAAAATAGGTATACCCCTGCATACCCCAGTTTTGCTATATAAAAGTGGGGTTCAAGGGGGTGTACATTACACGAACATGTTTTCCTGATGAATTAATATCTTTTAAAAGTATTTTTACTCTATACTGTCGACAATACAGGGACTGCAACGTGTGTGTAGCAAAACTTGTGCTTTATTACGTCAAGTCATGTCTAAGCATTTTTTCTCAAGACTTTAATTTTTGAAAAACTAAATAGTTTTTATTTTTTTTTTTTCATTTTATTTTATTATTTTATTTTATTTTTTTTATTTATTTATTTTTTTTTTTTTTTCAAAACAGAATAATGAAATTGTATACCCCTGCGCATGTTTTTATAATATTATACACATGTTAAGGTGGGATGTGAGGATTGTACTTTTCACAAAGATGTTATCCTGATAAATCGAAACATTTTATTCAGATGTGCTACATACGACTACTTCGAAACTGCAATATGGCCTCAGCTGGAACAATATCCTGATCCTGCAAACCAGAGGGTAAATCTCTCTCTTTCTCTCACTCTCTCTCTCTTTCTCTCTCTCTTTCTCTTCTCTCTGTCTGTCTGTCTCTCTCTCTCTCTCTCTGGCCTCAGCTGGAACAATATTCTGATCCTGCAAACCAGAGGGTAAACCTCTCTCTGTCTCTCTCTCTCTCTCTCTCTCTCTCTCTCTCTCTCTCTCTGGTCCTGATCCTGCAAACCAGAGAGTAAACCTCTCTCTTTCTCTCACTCTCTCTTTCTCTCTCTTTTTCTTCTCTCTGTCTGTCTCTCTCTCTCTATCTCTCTCTCTGGTCTCAGCTGGAACAATATCCTGATCCTGCAAACCAGAGGGTAAACCTCTCTCTCTCTCTCTGGTCCTGATCCTGCAAACCAGAGAGTAAACCTCTCTCTTTCTCTCACTCTCTCTTTCTCTCTCTCTCTTTCTCTTCTCTCTGTCCGTCTCTCTCTCTATCTCTCTCTCTCTCTGGCCTCAGCTGGAACAATATCCTGATCCTGCAAACCAGAGAGTAAACCTCTCTCTTTCTCTCACTCTCTCTTTCTCTCTCTCTCTCTCTCTCTCTCTCTCTCTCTCTCTCTCTCTCTCTCTCTCTCTGTTTCATTTACTTTACATCAAGAAAGCATATCCATGTAATGTATAGCCCCTCATACACCACTTTTTTAACCTATTTCTCTTATTTTTGCTCCAAAACAGAGATTCTAACGTGTACCCACAATCAATGTTTTGAGCTAAAATATAAGAAACAAAGTACTAATTTGTACTAAATTAAACTAAGTATAATTTGTACCCCTAAAAATATTATCTGTATATCGCATGACCAAGTTTCCCATCATTGTCGGGAATATTGTTGAAATATGTTGTTTCAGATATAACTGACACAATCAAGATATCATTTCAGCTCCTAAATGGACTTATCTGATCTTTTCGTCTAAGGTCGAAATTAGACTGGTTTATGTTGTTTGGGACCGGAGTTCCTTGTCTGTTGTTTTGCCCACCGGGGTTCAACTGGTGTTTTTCTTTTTCTCCGGATTTCAGTAAGTTATTCGGCGATTTGGGATCTCCATCGTCGGACAGCTTACTGAGTCTGTGAGTCCTCGTTTTTGATTCACCATGGTGGTTGTCATGATTTATTTGTTCGTCCTTGTGATTCATTGACTAGTTAGAGATTTACCACAAGGGCCGAAAAAATAACTAAATGTTGTGGACCACTGCGGAAGATGAGGGTGAGGTAAGGGTCCTTAAAAATCGATTTAACCCCCCCCCCCCCCCCACACACACACACACACACACAGTAATTTTATATTATTGATCATTCCAAGGTGATACCTCTGTTGTGGTTCTATTTAGTAGATTTTTGTGCTGTTTGTACGTTTTCACAGTTTTAGTTAAGTTCGGGTAACTGAGTGGCCGCCTATTGGGAAATAGCTGCTCACTCGGTTTACTATTTGTTTTCTAAGTATAAGTACCTAATTGTAAATTCAGTTTGTTCCCACATCGGTTTTTCTTTCTGATTGCGCCGTTACCTGATCATTGCCTACTTGTACCTTCATATAAAACGTTTATTTTCAGGTTTTGTTTTCTGCGTTTTTGATAACCGATTCTACCTCACCAGAGACGCAACGGTATGAGATCACTGTACTAATATGTGAGCATCCCAGTTATGCTCAGTGTGACACAAATTACCAGGTAAAGTGTAAACAATCAACATTTGAGCCGCCTCGTGGGAAAACCAACAATGTGGTTTCCGAACAGGTCCGACACAAACACAGAAAACACCTGTAAAAGCACAGAAAAGAGCCAGAAGCTTGAAATTTCGGATTTAAGTAGAAGAGGAATTGTACTATCCGAGTAGCGAAAACAAAGGCGCTGATCAGCTTCGCGGTTACCGCGAAGCTGATCTGCGTCTTTGTTTTCGCCTATGCAGATTGTTGGTTTTCCCACGAGGCGGCTCATTTTCTGTTAAAAGAGTTTTGATAATTGCTTTAATGTTTTGCAGAAACATAGATCGAGGCGGTTGTAACGAGTATCCGGTGTGAAACATATCAGGCTTTGCTGAGTTTCTTTAATCCTGCATTTTTGGGCAGTTTTAAAATGAATGACCCCAAAGTGTGATATTGGGTTAAAACACTGAAAGTGTAATTTATTTGGCAGACAATTCTGACCTTATTTGTACCGTTATACCTCTAATTTAATGTTTTGAAGAGATTCATTAAAATTTATTATATAAGCTACTGAAAATCTCGCTTATCATTGGCCCAAAGCGCCCATGTGACAAGTCTTCAAATTGTCATAATAAACTGGCTAGCGCGTGCTGGCTGGTCTATATTAGTTACTAAATTTAGAGCTGACGCTCTGGTTCCGCTTTCGCATAGCGCTGCGCATAATCGCATGTCCTTGGATAAATATAACAAGTATAAGCTTTAACAAAAAGCTTGGTCTACGCTACGCATATATAAACTACAATGTCAAAGAATCTGACCGTACTCCCATTTTATCGTGGTTCATGTGACTGAACAGAAATAAAACGCTGCGCGGTCAAAGCATTCATACCCGACAATCGACCGTCACAATACTGTCGGTTCATTTCATTCCGTTGTGGCTTGGATAGAATGTAATTGGCTACATGGCAGGTGGGGCGCAGTCAAAGCTTTTATACCTGACCATATAGCATCACTATACCGTCGGTCCATTTCATTCCGTTGTTGCTTAGATAGAATGCAATCATGCACCAGTTCCACGAATTTAACAATTTTCCCCTTTTTATGGTACCTACTACATCATTGGTACCAATGTTACCAAGTACCAAAGGGAGGTTGGCATGGGTGTTTTGAGTGTTTACACGGTCCTTGGCGAAACGACCCGGAATCCTACTAACACGATGGTCAAGCCACTAGACTCAACTGTGCAGTTGCAGTTGTAGAGAGGTGAACAAGTTGTCTTGTAATTCAATTATGTATGTAGGTCAGTCTCAAACTTTAGAGTAGTCTACGCGCCAGCGCGTAGACAATAAAACAGTTATTGACTTTTGAGGCATTGGATATGATGTGATATCGACCCGAGAATACCAATATTGACCGAGGCGAAAGCCATGGGTAGGGGTAACGAAATTTTGATCGCGAAATCTGGGTCACATGACCAAGCTGGGGGCCACGCCCATATATGGTAAAAACACTAAAAATCTTCTTCTCTAGAACCGGCAGATCGATTTTCACTAAACTTGGTATGTAGCATTTGGGACTCAAGCCCATCATAGTTTGATCAAATGATGACCCTTGGACGACCTTGACCTATTTCACGGCAAGGTCAATTTCGGAAACATAGGCTTTTACATGGGGAAAAGTGAAAACAATGGATATTTTGAAAACTATTGCAGCCTGAGACCTGAAAAGTGGTAGATGCAAACAACTAATAGAGTAGATGAAGGTATGTGGTTAATTTAGGTCAAGGTCAATTTTGGAAACATAGGCAAACATGGAAACATGGGACAAAAAGTGACAACTAGGTCTCAGGTAAGCGTTTACAGGACCAATGATCCAATGGTAACTATTGCAGCCATAGACCTGAAACATGACCAAGATGGCCGTCATACCCATTTATGTAAAAAAAAAAAAAAAAAACACTGTCCAGTGAATGTACTTGTTGATTTTCAGGTGAGCGATCGTTGCCCTTGGGCTACTTGTTTATAAAGTTACATCATAGAAATTAATTTTGTTAGATCAAGCCCGTCAGTGTTCGTTTTATTTTGGTATATCTTTTACAGTCGGGGAACTCTAAGTATGGCCAAAATAACACCTAAGTTCTTTCTAATGTTGCAAACAATCTATATAAATTCATTGATAAACTGTTGACTTCTTTGTGAAGTATTGAAGAGATTACCCTATCAACTTGCCAACATAGAAATCATCTTCCTGACAATTTGCATGTGGTGATTGATTTATAAAGCAAGTTAGATTGGTATACAATTGAAACCAGCAGATTTGGCCATCTTTTGTTGGTTCTCTTCAGGATTGACCAGAGCAATTTGCAATTGATTTGGATTGTGGAAAAGTAGGAAATTTAAGTTTGGCCACCCCAACCAATTTAAAGATTAAGAAGTAATAAAAGAACCAATCAGTTACTTTGCCCATAGTTTGCCTTCTTTTGGTGTAATAATTTCCATGCATACAGTACAAGTACAGTCTCTAAAGCCTCAAAATCGACCGGGGTCATTTGTTGTTGAAACTGCCTTTTGCGTTTGTGTCGGCCTATACCGGTACAATGGAATTGTTTTGGCTCTGTCGTTGACTTCTGCTCAATATTTTGTAGAAGGAAATTGTGCTTAGTAACTAAAGAAAATAGGAAGAACAAGAGGACCAATGGTCATGTAAACGCTCACCTGAGATATGGGATATATACCAATAAACTTGTTTGACAATTATGGTATAGCCCCAGGGCAGGGACAGATGAACCCCTATGGTCAATTTTTATTGAAATAGGTCATGTACAAACTTTGTAGGGCTACTCGCCCTGACGCTTTATGCCAAGTGTTCAAATATTCGGCCTTCTGGTTCTGGAGAAGAAGATTTTTAAAGGTACTTGCTATTTAAAGCCATGGCGGCTATCTTGGTCATGTTACCTGGACCATCTATTTAAACGTTGAAGGATGCTCCACGTGAAGTTTGGCTGTGATTGGCCAAGGGGTGTCAGAGGAGAAGATATTTGAAATTGTGGACGGCGACGAATGACGGACGAACGGACGCCGGAGCATAGTCATCTTGTGAGCCTTCGGCTCAGGTGTGCTAAAACACGATGGCAGAGTAAACAAATGTTAATAATTTATAATACAAATCCATCAAACGTCTATCGTTTCAATCGTTATGATACTTAGCCAATTTTGTTCTAAACTATATGAAAAGTAAATGTTGCATATACTGTTGTATAATATATAAAATAAGCCGTTGCATAAGAAAACAAACAATCTGCATACGCAAAAACTTAAGCGCAGATCAACCGTGCAGTAACTGTAACTGCACGGGTGATCAGCGCCTTTATTTGTCTTGTTCTTAAATCCGAAATTTCAAGGCTCTAGCCTGCTCCTGAAATTGTACAGGCCGGTTTGTGTCGGACCTGGTCGGCAACCCAAATTGTTGGTTTTCTCGTGCACATGCTCAGATGAGACATATTCTAATTTTCAATCGACAGGGTTGTCTCCCAATAATTGCCCGGCGTAAAAGAGACTTACACGCACACGTAGGCCCTCGTGTTCGGCCGAAACGAGATGTGAGTGATACTACTGAACTCCAACTTTCAACGTCAGTGGTGGTCAACCCCAGCGACGCAACAGGTAATTCCCATATTGAAACGTGACGTCATAAAAACTCACCTGAACGTTTCAACTGTGACGTTGTAGCTATTTTTAAACGTTGGAGACTCAACCAAAGAAACTAATACACACAGAAGAAAATCATAAGTAAACCTTACATCGTAACAGGAAATAAAACGAACAGAGCTAAACAAAAATAATAAATGAATATTTTATAGCCTTCAGAGCAGATTCATGTATTAAACTAATAATTTAACATTTGTTGTGATGTCTTCATTATAGTAATCAAATTTATATTCTTTCACATTTTACTCATTCACTTTCACAGGGACAATTCTCAGCAACAGGGGCAGTAATTCTGACACCAACACTGTCAACAATGCCGGGAACCTACCGGATCATTCCGGAAATGACGTAAAAGCAGAGCAGCAGACTGGCTCCGAGCCTTGCGAAGTGTGCATGAAGAGGAGTGTGTTATACGGCCTGATTGGATTCTTTATCCCGGCTCTGATTCTCGCATTTGGCGCCAGCGCTTGTTTATGGTGGAGAACGAGGAACCAGATAAGGAAAGTGGAAGAAACGGAAATAATCTCCAGTAGGCCAATGAGCATGCCCGAATCTTCCTTCCGGAACTCTGCATACACGCACTGATATTCTAGACAATGATCAACACTGAGATTGTGTACGTACAAAACTGTTATAAGCATGTTATTGACCAAAGTTGTGTACAAGTGTGTCATAATATACAAAAATATAGTGTCATTCGCTTTGTTAGTGTCAATTTTTGTGCATGGGTCTCGTCATATGGAAGCAGTTTTCTGGGTTCTGATAAATCATATACGGCTAACGAACATATTTAACCATCTATCTGGGGCGAGGTGGTTCTAACGAGTACACACAATCTATGTTTTGGAGCAAAACTAAGAAAATAGGCATATCCATGTATACACCAGTTTTGCTATATAAACGTGGGGTTCAAGGGGTATACATTACACGGACATGCTTTCGCGATGACTAATGCCAGCCAGAGGGCTATCTTGCTGACAAACCTAGATATCTACATACAAACTTTGAATGAAATTGGATGAAAATTCAGCATAAAATCACTTGCATTTCAGTAAAACCACCTAACGTCGTAACAAAATCATGTTAAACGCATCCATCCCGCTGTTTGCTAGCTCTTAAACCTTTGTAGAATTCATCTGGCATACGGGCGTCTGAATGTCAGTTCTGTGTGTATAATGCGGTGCATTGTGCCAAAACCACAACTTGATATGTTGTGTATTTCGCGAATTCTAGATAATCTTTCCTATCACGACGATTATTTCAACATTTTGACGATATTTGACGTTACACTGTGCGAGTCGACATGGACGCTTTTCTGACCGTCTAGAATTCATGAATACTACGAGGATGGGTCAGAAAGTTCTGTTATAGTGTAATAGTTCGATTAATAGACACGATAGGCTGCTGTATTATATACTATTTGAAAGGGCAACATTTTTGCCTTTAACAAATCAAATCAAAGCAAAGCAAAGCAAGTATTTTATTAACGTGTCACATGTCTGTACATTAAATTAAATCTCAATAAAACATAACATAGTATTACAGCTTTAAAATAGGCATAGTGAATACAATTGCATGAGCATTCTCCCTAAGAATCATGCATGTCCCATAGAAATGGTGATAAGTGACTAGTCACAGAAATTGTTCATTCATTTAATCAGAATTGTTGAAAAACTTTCACAAAACAAAGCATTACTTTTTCCTGACAGCGGTTGCCATGGAAACCGAAAATCAAAATTTCACGGAGATTGGCAGAAAATCGTTTAAAGAGAAAGTGCAAATTGACACTTTTTGAGGTGGTATTTGAGATATGATTATAGTTTAGAATGTCTATATTAGTATTTATATTAATAGCATATCATGACTTTTATTTGAAATTGTATTGAAAATTGAAAAATGAAATTTGCATTTTGTTGCTTAGCAACATAAGTACCGCCACCTAAATCAAGTTTTCAATTCCGATTCTGGACATTTTCACACAAAATTATCTCTTAACAGCACAAGTGTCTATGAATTATGCATATAGTGCCTTAATAACCAACACTTGTTTTTCAAACGCAAATAATAAAATAACTCAAAATGTTTCTATTTTTGTAACCATGGCAACCAAACATATAGTGCCTTAATAACCAATACTTATTTTTGAAACGCAAAGAATAAAATAACTCAGAATGTTTCTAATTTTTGTAACCATGGCAACCAAACAATGGAACTTTCAGCAATTTTACAAAAATGACATTTTCAAACCAAATTATCTCTTAACAGCACACATGTATATAAATTATGCATATAGTGCCTTACTAACCAAAACTTGTTTTTCAAATGCAAAGAATAAAATAACTCAGAATGTTTCTAATTTTTGTTACCATGGCGACCAAACAATGTAACGGTCAACAATTTGGCAAAATATACATTTTCAAACCAAAATATTTTAAACAAACAAATATATGAACATTGTGTATGTTGTTTTCATTCAGAACTTTTGTTGTTGTTTTTGTTTTTTCTTAATAATAATAATAATAATAATAATAATAATAATAATAATAATAATAATAATAAACATTAAATAACTCAAAATATTTCTGACTTTTGTAACCATGGCAACCAAATCAAGCAGCCATCTGCGATTTTGCAAAAAGTGACATGTTCAAACGAAAATATATTTTTACAAACATAAGTTTATATGAACAATGTATATATTGCCTAAATTGCTGCCATTTGGTAATTTAATGCCAAAAACAAAATTACTGACATTGTTTCTGTCTGAGTTTTGTAACCATGGCAATCAAACCTAAACCCCTTTAGCGGTTTTGCATAAAATGACATTTTAAACCGTAAATATCTCCTTACAACAAAGATGTATAAGAACAATGTCTGTGTTGCAATGATGACAAACTTTTTCATATACATGTACTACTTTATTCTACTCAATTGAATGTCAGACTTGTCTATGCCTCAATTATAATCCAGAGTTAGTTAGGTTTATATGCTGAACTTTGTAAATCCACTCCATGAATCTAGGAAATTGTATATTTAACAGATTATTGGGAACTAGAGATGATTATGAAAATTTTCCACTTTTTCGTTCTTAAACCTCTCAATTCATCAATTCATTGATCCACTTACAGTTCATGTTCATATGTATATATCTAATCATGAACTAACATCACTGAGAACTTGAAATATGTACAAATTAAATTCCAATTCTTCCATTCTGATGTGTCACAATGCAGTACTTCACATTTTGGAATTCCATGTATAAATATCTTCGGCTATTAATTCCTAAGCATAATCTAGAGTGGTTGATGTCCGCCAGTAGAAGTTAACCTCTCATCCTAGTATTATAGACTTGATCCAATCTGAAATACAATAATCAAAACCATTGTTATATTGTTAACTACATGTAATTTTTCATTTTATATGTATATGTATTTTGAAACTGTAATATTGGGTTTGTCTTTATTGAAAAGGAAATGTACATTTCAATAATTGTTTTAAATGATCATCAAGCATCCTTAATTGGTGTCAATTGACAACCAAATACATGTATTTCAACAATTGCTGAATATAGCTATCTGTCTATAATAATAAATCTCAATAGCAACCTATGTTCACACTAATTATTTAGTAAATTCACAATGCTCTGATCCTATTAAATGCTTACAAGAGTATTTTTATTGATATATGACAATGCGCCATTTTTTGGAAGTCTTACTTTTCACCACTAAACTTGCTTTTCTCTCTATACTTGTTAATTTTAGCTCTATCTAATTCTAAGCTTATATTATCTCTTATAGTCAGTTAAAATGCTCTTTCTACTTCCTCTTCCCTTAATTTCCATCTTTACTCTATCTCCTTACCTAAATCTTATCTGCACTGAGTTGGGTCCATCATTTGCTTACTGCCTACTGTATTTCAAACCTGAAACCAGAAGTAATAATGGTTAAGGTTAATGGCTTATTATTTACAGGGGATAAAATATATCTCAAACAAAGTAAAAAAACATCCAGAAGTATCTCAGCTGCTGCCAACCAACCTAATTTAACCAAAAATACCACAAATGATTTATCAAGCTTAAATATTGCTCATACTAATATTAATGGTATACGTAATAAACTTGATCATGTCAGTGCTGAACTTTCTGATTACGAAATAATCTGTGTCTCTGAAACCAAGCTTAACCCTAACTTTCCTACGAGCAAAATTACCATCAATGGTTATAGAACACCAATAAGAAAGGATAGGATTACCGACAATGGTGGTGGATTAGCTATTTACACCAAACATAACATTTACACTGTTAGACGACAAGACCTTGAAAATAACAATATTGAAAATATTTGGATTGAAGTACACACCTCCAATAATAAGCTACTTCTTGGTTTGTTCTACAGACCACCTGACAGCTCAGCTGAATTCTGGAATCATTTTGAGGATTCTGTTGAATCAGCAGCTGATCTTAACCTTAATATGCTAATAGTAGGGGATTTTAACAATGATTTATTGAGTAAATATTATAACAGAAAGATGACAAGAATAATGCAAAAATTTGATCTCCACCATACTATAAATGAAGCAACCAGATTTGATGGTAATACTAAGAGCTGTCTTGACCTGATAATGACAAATCATAAAGCAATTATAAATAATACTAAAATTCTTCCACCATTTCATAGTGATCATTGCACTGTTACAGCTGAAGTATCCTTTAAAACTTACAAAGCCCAATCATTTAAAAAGACAGTGTGGAAATTTGAAGAGGCAAATATAGCTGGGATTGAAGAGCAACTTGACTCGACAGACTGGTCGTTTATAAGCACAAACTCAAATATAAATGAAATAACACAAACATTTGAAGAAATTTTAATGAAAGCATCCAATGACTATGTTCCCAAAGTTACCTTCACTGTACGTCCCAATGATAAACCTTGGATGAATAGCGAAATAAGGAAAGAAATAAGAAAAAGAGACAGACTATATCATAAGGCAAAAATATCCAAATCTCAAATACACTGGCAAAATTTTAAAAATAAGCGAAATGAGGTAATTGACCTTATAAGGTCAGCTAAATCAAACTACCTGAAAAAACTACAGTCTTCTTTAAGTGAAGCAAACCTAAAACCAAAAGCATGGTATAAAATAGCTAATGAAATCACAAAACTTAAAAATAAAAATAACCCCTCCCCTCCCCTACGTAAAGACAACCAAATAAATATACATCCTTTTGACAAAGCCCAAGTTCTTAATAAACATTTTGCAGAAATCTCTAGCATTGAAAACGAGCCGCCACTCCCTGATGATCCAGAACCGCCCAATCACCGTTTCCAATCCATCATAATAAGTGAGCAAGATGTAAAGGATCAATTACATAAATTGAATGCCTCAAAACCAGCTGGTCCTGATGAAATATTTCCTAAATTAATTAAACTTATGTCTAAAAGCCTAGTTAAACCACTTACCATGCTATTTAACAGATCTTTGGAACTTGGATCTGTGCCTAATCAGTGGAAAATGGCTAACATCTCTGCCATCTTCAAAGGCAAAGGCGAAGAACATGACCCATCAAACTATAGACCAATCTCTATCACAAGTTGCCTTGGGAAAATATTAGAAAAAATAATATTTAAGTACTTGTATAACTACTTACATGAAAATAACATATTAACCGATTTTCAATCTGGATTCCGCCCAAAAGACTCAACCGTCAACCAATTGCTTGAGATCTATCACATTATTATATCCAATATGGACAAAGGCAAAGAAATTAAATTCATTTTTTGTGATGTTAGTAAAGCCTTTGACAAAGTCTGGCATCGTGGTTTGATCCATAAACTTAAAAAATATGGCCTATGTGACGGCATTATTGAATGGTTTTCAAGCTATTTAACTAACCGCAAACAAAGAGTAACTATTGATGGCTTTCATTCAACCTGGTCAGACACAGAAGCAGGTGTACCGCAGGGCTCAGTCCTAGGCCCATATTTATTTTTACTATATATAAATGACATAGTGGAAAATATCTCCAGTAATATTCGTCTTTTTGCCGACGATACATCTTTGTTTACAGTAATTGAAAATGCAGACTCCATTAAAACTTTGAATGAGGATATTTACAGAATAACTAAATGGTCGAAAGATTGGCTCATTATTCTAAACCATGTCAAAACATCAACAATGACATTTACATGGAAAAAAGACTCCAACTTACCTGATGTTATAATGAATGATACTGTTTTAAGTGATGATCAAAACCACACTCATTTAGGTCTTACATTTACATCGGATGCACGGTGGGATGAGCATATAAGAAAAATTTATGAAAAAGCTGCTTTTAAACTAAATGTACTACGAATGCTAAAATATGATCTAGATCGAAAGTCCTTATTACGATTTTATATTTCATATATTAGACCTACCTTAGAATATGCAGATGTAGTATGGGACAATATCTCCCAGCGAAATGTAGATCTGTTAGAAAGTATTCAGCTAGATGCATGTAGAATAATCACTGGACTGCGAAAAGGTACCTCCCACGACATCTTGTATCAGGAATGTGGCCTCTGCTCTTTAGCTGAACGTAGAAAACAGCACAAACTGATTCAGTTTTATAAGATTTTAAATCATGATGCACCAAATTATCTTCAGAATATAGTAGCCAACTTTAATGAACACCAATCTCAATATGAGTTAAGAAATCCAAAGCTTAAACATCCTACACCTAAATCAAAAACATACAAAGATAGTTTTTTCATATCTACAACTGACTTGTGGAATGAGCTTCCCCAAAGCTTACTGAATGCAACATCCCTGTATTCCTTCAAAAAAATTCTTAAAGAGCAAATACCAGTACCAGCTAAATATTTTTCATATGGCAGTCGAAGACTCAATATATTAATGTGTCAATTAAGGAATTCAAAAAGCCAATTGCAGTCGGATTTATGTCATGATCATTTAGCTGATTCAGCAATTTGTAATAATTGTAATGCACATGTTCCCGAAACGGCTCAACATTTCTTCTTTGAATGTTCAAAATATGAAGCTGAAAGATATGAACTCATCCACACTTTAATAAGGTATCCAATTATCTATGAAAATCTTGCAATATTGAATGCAAATAACCTGCTTTTTGGGCTACCCAATATGACACTTAAAGACAATGAGATACTAGTTGACATAGTCACTCACTTCATTGAAAAAACTGGGCGTTTTTACTAATTAATATTTTATCTTGATTTTAAATATATTTTTGTTAAATCTATTACTTGTTATAAAGAGTAATGACCTTCATGATTGAAATAACGGCTATGCTAGTGCAGCTGCGAGGCTGTCTCACCGTTAATACATGACTTAACTGTATAATATATATGAGTATCGATGCATACTTACCGTAAAATTGACCACATAACGGTGAAACCTATAATCGATTTTCATGATCTTCCACGGTCGTCGATTCCACGTCTGTATACGGTGAAGAGGCTCGTAGTATGCAACGGTGTTAACTAGTGAACTTTATCCGGCCCCGGTTACCGCATAATGTTAAACCATGACATGATTATCATGGAACTATAAAATTTTGATTTGATTTAATTTACAAAGTGAAAGAGCTATAAGCAAACCTAACCCCAACTCAGAACTCTCTCTCTCTCTCTCTCTCTCTCTCTCTCTCTCTCTCTCTCTCTCTTTCACCCCCTCTCCGAGGCTCTCGCTCTCTTGCTCTTAGCGTGAGTTTCTATTGATTCAAATGTTCTTCTTTCTATTTTTCTTCCTCATATTTACTAATATTCTTCTTATGATTCAGTTGTATTCTTATGTTCTGAATTTTTTACTCACTCCTTTTAAGACTCATGTATGAATGATTATAGTTTGAAAATTATATTGTATTCATAAACTTTGAAAATGTTACTTCATAAATGTTGTGTAAAATGTATATACGTTTGCTGTCTGCAGTACCCAAGTCAAGGAAAGGACCATTATAGGCCTAGCCTACTGTCTAATCCTTTGATTCTTGTTTATATAATATTTGTATGCATGAATGCTTGTACTTAATATGTAATCATGAAATTTCTAATAAATAAATAAATAAATAAATGACAAACTTTTGTTTTGCAAAAGCACAAAATGAAATAACTCAAAATGTTTCTGTCTTTCGTAACCATGGTAACTAAACTATGGAAATTTCAGCGATTTTAGAAACAAATGACATTTTCGAGCAAAATTAGCTCATTACAGCAAAGATGTATATGAGTTATGCATAGAGTGCCTTAATATCCAACACTTGTTTTTGAAATGCAAAGAATAAAATAACTCAAAATGTTTCTATTTTTGTAACCATTGCAACCAAACAATGGAACCTTCAGCAATTTTATACAAAAATGATATTTTCAAACCAAATTATCTCCTAACAACAGCACTAGAGCATATGAATTATGCATATAGTGCCTTAATAACCAACAACTGTTTTTCAAACGCAAATAATAAAATAACTCAAAATGCTTCTATTTTTGTAACCATGGCAACCAAACAAGGGAACCATCAGCAGTTTTACAAAATATTACATTTTCAAACCAAAGTATCTCCTAACAACACAAGTGTATATGCCTTTTGCATATAGTGCCTTGATAACCAACACCTGTTTTTCAAATGCTTAGAATATAATAACTCAGAATGTTTCAAAATTGTGTTACCTTGCAACCAAACAATGGAACCGTCAGCAATTTAAAACAAAATGACTTTTTCAATCCAAATTAGCTCTTAACAGCACAATTGTATATGAATTATGCATATTGTACCAGCACTTGTTTTTCAAATGCAAAGAATAAAATAACTCAGATTGGTTATAATTTTCTATTAACATGGCAATCAAACAATGTCCAACCCTCAACAATTTTACAAAAATGACATTTTCAAACCAAAATATTTCCTAACAAGAAACAAATAAAGGAACAGAGTATATGTTGTCTTCATTCAGAACTTTTGTTGTTGTTTTTTAACTCAAAATATTTCTGACTTTTGTAACCATGGCAACCAAATTAAGCAGCCATCTGCGATTTTGCAAAACGTGACATGTTCATACGAAAATATATTTTTACAAACAAAACAACAACAAAAGTTCTGAAAACAACATACACACTGGTTATATATTTGTTTGTTGTTAAGAAATATTTATTTTTGGTTTGAAAATGTCATTTTTTGTCAAATACTCATTCAATTTTAATCGAAACGAAAATCAGTTCGTTGTATGTTATACCCTTATATCCTATGGATAAGAATCATACAGCAACAAACCTGAAAGTGTCATCGTTTTACCCAACTCGAAAATCATCGGTGACATACTGTTGCGTTTCTTTTTTATCAGTATTTTTGTTTATAATTTTATCAATCTCATATCAAGGAGATCCAACAGTTCAGCCAATGAGAGTGCTGGTGTACATATACGTACACCATAGAAAGCACGACGAGGAACGTCCTTGTTCCAACCATTACCACAAACGGAAACTTTGTGAATGTAGAGCCTCCGAAAACTTTCATTTCCCTCTGAGCCGTTGACACTGACCACCAATCAGCATCCAAAATTTATTAAACCAGTTCTTAAAAATAGTTAAATAAGTGGTTGAAATTTTTAATACGTCAAATGATAAAAAATACGTCAGACTATTATGTTCAACTTCCGTCTTTTGTTTGCACATCCATTTTATTTTTTACGGAAACAGCCGAATTATTTACGGAAATTGATGGCGACCGTAAAAAGCTCGTGCTCTACCTGTCATACTGCTGTCCATCAAATTTCATAATTTCGCCTTGAGCTACCTGTTACATATTACTATTCTTTTCCTGTCATAATAATTAGTTCTTTAGAAAGCTGGTAAAAGTTTCGTCTGCTTCGGCGGTTGTTTTTCGTCTGCTGATTTCTTGAAAATAGTCCCGGACTCACCGAGTGTCTTGGAATACGGCTGCGAACGGCCGCCGAGCGTACGCTGAGTGGATGTAGCAGGACTCAGATTTTCAGTATTTCGATTCTAAAGAAAAACGACAGTTTTACAGTGTGAAGTGAACAAGTATGATAGGATTAAATCGGCACTGTTCGAGGTTTGTTTCTATAGTTTAATTTCAATTTAGTTCCCTTCCCGTAGATTAAATTGACATCAAAATAGTGCCCGGTTCCGATCTGCGTTAACGTACATGATGATTCCGTGTAAGAAAAAGAAAGAAAAAAAATGAGGGGAATCATATCGCACTTTAATCGCTTGGCAAGGAGTGATATGTGTACGTAGATATTTTATCGGATTTTAAAGAGAATTTCGAATTCTTGTTTGTTTGTTTTTTGTGGTACATGTACCATGGATAACAGGCCATGTTGGGACGGTCCCTTATCCTAGCGACATTGTTCCAAGTCGTGCAAGCCTCCCAACATGCATGTTAACGAGTACACGTTTTTGCCCATTATTTAAGATCATTATAATGCTCTTCTTCAATCAGCGGAAGATGAGGAATGGCCGAATTGTATCTACTTTACTTGACTGTATGTTCGGCTTGAACCGGACCACAACTACTATCATAATTTTATTATGTAAACATGAATTTGATTTAATATATTAACATGTTCAGGTAAGCTGTTGACTGTGGATATCAATGAAGCAATAACATAAACTAACAATATAATCCAAAGCATAGGAGAAGCAAGCTATCGAATGGGCCCTTCTCATAATGAAGGAGAGTAATGATTCCACTTCTCATTACTAATGTTTGTTTGCTTGAATGGATGCTTTACGTCCTAGTCAACAGCAATGGTCATGTCGGAACGTTGCCTCCATTTTATAGGACTTTTACCCAAAATGAGGATGTCATGACATCCAACACGTGCTCGAAATATAGCCATCCAACTAAGCCAATAAGACTTACGGATGGTTTGACTTGAAACCACTTTTCCTTGGCAGGCGCAGAGATGACCGGTCCATAGCGTATAAGCTTTGCCTGGAGGCACAAGCAGCCCATCTGTTTCTTTAGGCCCCCGTGGGCGGGGGCCCTCATTACTAATGTGTTACATGTAACCTTGAGTTATGATGCTGGCTTTTTCAGAGAGTATTCTGAATTTGTCTGTTGGAAAGGGCGGTGGATAGGTGCAACATCTTGATCTTAATATATCAACAAAAGTTTCATAATGAAATCGGTTATAAGAATTTGCATGGCTCGATCTGAACATGAGAGTATAATAATTTACATGTACATTGCCGTGTATTTTAAGCTTATGCAGTAATTATCATATACGTATAGTTCAACCTAAGGCTTGTGTTTTTGATCCTAAAGAAGACGACGAAACTGTGGCAATTGTATTATTCGTTTAGTTAAGGAGATCATGTTTTTCTTTAAAATATAAACTAACAATATTAATGTCCAAAACAGATCATGGACGTAAAATATAACCACAACATGCCTACTAGTTTACTCAATCATGTTGTTCGGCGTTGTTTGATGTTCGGAGGTGTGGTGATACTAGTCAATTACGAGTCAGTCCAGTACATGATCGTAAAATCACACGTTAAGACAGTTATGGTCTTAGTAGATGACAAGAAAAATGTCAACGAGGGTTGTTCTATTAATTACAAAAACAAGTCCATGTAATATACTAATTTTTCAAAAAAAAAAAAAAATAAATAAATAAATAAATAAATAAATAAATAAATAAATAAATAAAAAAATAAATAAATAAAAAAAATGATAAAATGATAATTTTTAGTAGAAAAAAAAAAGATATTTAAATGTCTTATTTTTGCTCAAAGCATAAATTGTGGGTACACGAGGCGAGGCGGTTCTAACGAGTACCCGGTCACAATCTATGTTTTGGAGCAAAAATAAGAAAAATAGGTATACCCCTGCATACCCCAGTTTTGTTACATAAAAGTGGGCTTCAAGGGGGTATAATTTTCTTGGAAAAGTTTTCCTGATGTATCCGGTCTGTTGTACAGGGTCGTCCTAGCCTTCGTTACATTCATTTTATAAATAATATTTAGTTTAGATGGTATGGTCAATCAGTCGGTCTACCGTTCTGCTCTTTGGTTTCAATACATATAAGCACCGAGTGACAAGTTTCGTCAAAAACACCCTGTATTTTCATCTTAATCATCTTTAGGCACCAGTACCTCGCACAAATGCTAATAGTTAATCTTTTCGTGAAAGCTGTGGCATTTAATGGCAAGATCGCAATCCAGTGCTCAACACCTTAAAAGAGCATTTCAGGATCGTATATGTGCTGTTTATACTGGGCATAGAGGCTGTGCATACAGGCTGTGCATACAGGCATACTATGCAGGGCCGTCGTCGGCTTTCGAAAAGTGGTCCGGCCATGAAACATCAAAGACATTTTACGAGTGTCGAAGACACGAGTTGGGGGAGAGCACGAGAGGAGGAGAAAAAAAAAACACAACATATTTCCGGACGTCCGTAGAGACGATTTTAATGCACTTTGGAATAATTTTTGCCCTAGAAGTGCTGCTTATTTTATAGGCTTTATCATGATGAAGTCATGTCCTGGTCGAAAACCATGAATCCTGAAAGCTCCTATTCACTGAATTTGCCTTGCCGAAGGAACGCTGAGAGAACTTGAAAGACGCCGGTTGATTAGGAACCGGCGGTATATTCATGATGGAAGAATAACATGCACGTTTTGTATGATACTGTGCATACAGGCACGTTTAGTATTGTTCACGCCATACTTCCATGACTAAAACATTTTTGTCCAAAATGGTGTTTTTCTTAGTATGTTCTAAATATTTATCATGAATTTTAGATGAAATATGAACAAAACTTGGCAAGCATTAAGCAGTTAATTACACAGATGGCTTGTGCTTCCTGTGTTTTAAATACTCATTTAATTTTGCGTAATTTTGCGTAGGCGATGATGATATTATTGTCATGATTTTGACATATTCTAAATTGAAAAACCAAATGGTGTTTTTGACTCAATCGAAATTGAAAAAAAAAGCAAATATAACAATTGCATATGATGGAGACTGTACATGATTTGATTTGAAACTGAACTTTGTTGATAAATTCACCTACCTGGGAAGCATACTCTCCAGAGCAGTGCATATTGTTGATGAGGTCACTGCCAGAATTGCAAAAGCCAGTGTGGCAGTCGGAAGACTCCGTGCAAATGTCTGGGAGCAAAATAGAATCCAGCTTGACACCAAGCTAACAGTCTACAAGGTTGTGGTACTGCCAACCCTCTTGTATGTCGTGAGACCTGGACAAAAAGAGATTTAACCATTTCCACTTAAGCTGTTTGAGAAAGCTGTTAAATCATGTGCCAAGACAAGATTGCAGGCACAAAGGTCCTAAAGAAAGCAGGGATGCAAAGCATGCATACAGTCTTAACGCTAGTACAGCTAAGATGAGTTCATTGGCTGGCCATGTTATAAGAATGCCTGATGAGCGACTTCCAAAGAGAATTACAGGAGGGAACGCGTTCTCAATGTGACCAGAAGAAACTCTACAAAGATACCATCAAAGCCTCTCTGAAGAATTACGCCAAACCAATAGGGTCTTGAGAACAGGATGCACAGTATCGATCAAAGTGGCGAGGTCTCATAAACAAAGGAACAGCTCTCTATGAAGAAAAGAGCATCTGTGAATATGAAAGAAAGCGCATAGAACGCAAAGCCAAGAGCAATGGACCGGACCGACAGCAGATTACATGACTAGCTCTGCTTGTAACCGACGGTTTAGAGCTAGAATTGGCCTAGTCATCCAGCACAGTCCTATTTTGACCTAAATAGATTGTGGGTACGCGTTAGAACCGCATCGGTGAGGCGGTTCCAGCGTGTACACACAATTTGCTTTGACAAAAAAAGAAAGAAAGAAAATTTATCAAAACTTTTCAATCGAAAATTCTTAATTTGACTACAGCTGAAAAATCTCTGTATATTGCACGGGCGTATTTTCGTAATGTCCTGTGTGTCGTGGTGGTGGTGGTGGTGGGGGGGGGGGGTCTCTGTTCCCTTAAAATGACCTTCATTCTTCATCTCTCTATAACTATTTTAATCATGCTCCCAAAAACCACCAAATTACACGCTCACGCCACCGCTACTGTTAAATTATATATATATTTGTACTTTCAAATAGTCTTAAATGTGTTGTCTCGTAAAATATTTCTACTAAACACATGCTTTGTCTTCCCATCATATAAATATTTATATTCCTACAAAATTGTCAAGATGTGGTTTTTGCATTTCAGTAAAAAGCTTACGTATTGTGGTTATTTTGATGTATTCACGAACTTGCATACCACGGAGTACAACTGTCCTCATAACGAAATCACGTCCGTGTAATTTACAGACTTGTCCCAAGTTGTTAGAATATCTCACAAGTTCCTCCAACTACCCACCCACAAAAAAAAAAAAAAAAAAAAAAAAAAAAAATGCTGGCTAGCCTTTAGGTTCGCTAGTGGAAGTATAAAGTATGGGAATATTTCGTCTAAGATTGTGGGTACATGTTATGTTAGAACCATCTCGACGGAAGGTTTTCGAACTTGCACACCACTGAGAGTACACGGCAAAGATCAAGACATCAAGTTAAGAGGATGTTCCCATGCAATATACAGAAATAGATGGGCTGTTTGTGCCTCCAGGTAAAGCTTATACGCTACTGGCTGGCCATCTGATTACTGGTTAACCGCTCTGGTTTGAGCCTGCCCAGAAAAAGACACTGCACAGCTGATTTGCGCCTTTGTTTTCGCCTATGCAGATTGTTGGTTTTCCCATGCACATGTATCATAAAAGAACGAAGCGCTTTCAAAGAAAGACATCATTCAGGGGGATGCCCGTGTCAAAACGCTTATACATCTTTGAGTATTTACCAAAGAGTGTGAAATAAAAATGACAATTTCATCATGAAGATTGGTTGTTTTGAACATATTCTTTTATGAACACTTCAAACAAAACAATCGTGTAGATTAATTTATGTCCAAATGGGCAGTTTTTCAGTGCTCAGCGACATGGATATTTTTTCAAGTCACCTTGTAGTTAATGAAACCAGTTATCACCTGTCCGGCATACTAAACCAGTGATAGGCAGGCAGGGACACAGTTGCGCTTAAAGACTTATTTCCCTGTCCATTGAGGGTCATTAGATAAGGTACAGAGCACTAAGGCCTGTGGCTCAGAATACAGGCTGGGGCCAAAACAGGAAAATCAATATTGATTGCAGAGGGGGGTGGGGGCAGTTTTATTGGCCAGGTTATCAGGGACCATAAAACCAATTAACAGTGGAACTACAGGTATTATCCTTCAGGGGCCTCTTTAAAATCCCCTGCAGAAATTTGATAATCACCTCATTATGACAGTTCTTTGATCTAAGGATCATATTGCACCATTAGGGATCATTAACCGAATAAACAGTGGTACCAATATAGCTCCTTCAGCAGCAAAGCCTTTAAGTGCCTCGTGATTTAACCTGCGACGAGTGCCGGCGGTGCCAGAGATGTACCAGGTTTCATTTTCCCGCCAATACACGGTCAAATTATATTAATTCTTATTACATGTAATCATTTTTCAGACAATGATGCAATGTGATTAATAGAATAAGGACAATGATTTGATAAGGAAAACATGTCCGTGAATTGTATTTCCCCTTAAATCCCACTTTCATGTAGGGGTATACCTATTTTTCTTATTTTTGCTTCAAAACATACATTGTGGGTACTCGTTAGAACCGCCTCAGTGAGGCGGTTCTAACGTGTACCCACATTCTATGTTTTGTGCAAAAATATGAAAAATATCATTTTTTTTCTGTTGAAAATTTTCAAGTTTTACAACTTAAGAAAAATCTATATAGATCTATAACATGGGCGTGTTTTCGTGATGGATTCTCATTTACGAAGTCCTTGCAGAATTTCATTTCATAACATAGTAATGCAAATATGCAAATTGGCAGTATTTGTTAAAATGTGATATTAATTATGAAAGTATGCTACTGCCGAATAGATTTTGTGGAGACTTGTAGATTTTTACAGTGTCATTGACACTATAAAAAAATCCGTCAGAGCATCCCCCGTGGCCGAGCAGTTGAGAGCGCTGTTTCTTAATCACTCGATCATCTCACTGCTGCGTCTGGTGTGGGTTCGAGCACCGCAGTGGCCACATGTGAGACAAGCCAAATTCTGCTTGCGGGTGTGGCAGGTGGTTTTCTTGGGATTCTCCCGTTTTCGCACACCTACTGATTAACCCGTCTCATATGAGCTGAAATAGTATTGAAAGGGGTGTAAAAATGAATTAAAAAAAATAATACCAAAAAAAAAAAAATAAATAAATAAATATATAATAATAATAATAATAATAATGATGAATAAAAAAAATCCGTCACAAAGAAAATCAAGCAAAACCTTTTAATATCGAGGTTAAGTAATTCTGTGATCATTTCAGCCGCGTCACGAGAAAACCGAGTTTTCGCCTTATCAGCTGTGCAATAACTGCAGAGCTGATCAGCGCCTTTGTATTCGCTGACGGACAGTACAATTCCTCTCCTAAATCCGAGTTTTCAAACTTCTAGCCACCTTTTGTAGTGGCTGTACCGGCCGGCTTGCGTCAGACCTGGTCGGAAGCGCGAAGACCGGTTTTCTTGCGTCTCAGCTAAATTCCATTTCTGTTCATTTTTAGTGCCATTGTATTCCTGTTCGTCACAATATGGCTGCCGAGTCGAGTCACCGCCAGGGGGCGTATGATGGAGCCACCACAGCGATCCAGTCTCTACAGCAGGGGGTTTAACTCTCCGCGAAATGATGATGACAGTGCGCTCAACTGTGGCGGGCCATGGGTAGGTTATGTCCCTTTTTATTGTACACGAGGAGACCGAGATGACCTAGTGGCAGAGCGTCGGTCCCGAGTCCAGCGTTAGGGGGTCGAACCTAGCTGGCTTCCAGTGGTACACATTACACTCTCAGTACTGCTAATTATTGCCATATTAAGAATGGAACAATGGAACGCTGATGGTACGGGGAGAAAAAAGTGGTGAGAGGGGGGAAGAGGGGTGGGGGGAGTAAAAATGAAATTGACAGGTAGCGGAACACAGTATACTAACCCTGTCTATCGAAAACTTGTTGATTTCATCATGAAAACATGTCCGTGAAATGTATACCCGCTTAAACCCCACTTTTATAAAATAAAATTATGGTCCGTGAAATGTATACCCCCTTAAACCCCACTTTTATAAAATAGAATTATGGTTTTCAGGGTAACCTATTTTTCTTATTTTTGATCAAATCATAGACTTTGTGTACCCGTTAGAATCACCTCGAAGAGGCGGTTCTAACGTGTACCCACAGTCTATGTTTTGAGCAAAAATAAGAAGAAAAAAATATCAAACATTTTCTACTGATATTTTTTTTTCTTTTTACAAATTTAAAAATCACTGTATATTGCATGGGCGTACTTTCGTAATGTTCTTATATCTTATATTATTATCAATGGGCCTTCTGTGCTGAGTCGTACGGTCCTTGATTCAGCCTTGGGTATTTTTTCTACAAGAAAACACAAAGATTTACGTATTAAAATAAGCCTAGTTTGCACTGGTCAAGTCAGAATAATTGTCCTCATTAATATTTAAAAAGAAGCCAATTTCCTTTATGCTGATATCAGTTTTTACATGTATGATGTTACATGTTTGTATTATTACGTTGTGTGCAGTCCTACATCTGTGTGACCCTAAAAAATAAACACAACTTGAAACAAACTGCAGACAGACTGACGCTTTCATTTGCCATTACATTTTAAATATCACTGTTTTTTTATAGAAAGCAGATGAAAGCAAGATGCTCAATTATTTGCACAAAATATATTTATTATGCGTTTTGAATAAGAATGCGATTGTTTTGCAGCAATAAAGTACCTTTGTTAATATTTCGCATGTTAATTGCATGCTAATTTTTGCGCTAAACAACAGTGTCTGTCATTGCCCTCAATGTTATGTAAATGGCCTATAAACACACCGCTACAAACTAATGAATTCCAAGTTTGAACGATCCATCATGGTATGCAAAAAGACCATAGACACACCGCTACAAACCTTATAAATTCCAGGTTTGAAGGATCATCTATTTAATAAGTACAAAACATAAAGACTTCGGTCAGGAAGGTCAGATGTCATATTTGCCTCACATATGAAGAATATGGGTTATAAAAATAGATATTAAACGTTCAGAACGTACATATGTGGATAATTTTGTGTAATGACAAAATTTATAATTCATAATCGATAATTATTAATTATTATCATTGAAACTGATTACAAGGAGTAATATTGGTAGAACATCGCAATTTAAATCAAGAGATTTTTAAACTTGTAGCGGTGTGTTTATAGGCCATTTACATAAGCCAGAGCAACAGCCAGACACATCAATTTCCTATCGAACATGCTACTGCCCATGAATCGGTGGATCCGTACTGACATGTTTGCAAAGTAACTGACTGTAAACAAACAAAATTGGTCGAAAGAACCGTTGCTTTGAATAGATAGTCACTATAGAAAATAACAAAAGATGATAACAAATGGTAATGAAGGACATAATGCTAAAATAGTTTTGACTGATTATTTAGTATATATTACTGTTCAGCCTATTTTACTTCAAATTTACCAGTGGTTGACTAGCTTCAGACTAGGCATGCTAGGGGTAAGCTCAAAATAAACCTGACAGAAAGTATTCACCGGGGTGTTAAAGTAATCACCTGGGGCCAGTTGTTCTAAACTTTGTTAGCTTAACATCATCGTTTGCATTGCAAAGGATTCTCACATTTTATCAACAAGAAATAACAGTGTATTTGTTATATTCATGTTTGAAAGTTTAACAAATGATGTTGTTAATTTTGAACAGCTGGTTGTTAATGTAAATAGTTCGATTTCTAACTTCATGTCGGGAGAAAAAAAGAAGTGGTTAAAATGAAAACTCCAACGTCACAACGTCAAAGTACATTTTTAAACAATTTGGTTTTCTTTCGCATTTGATAGGAGATCGGGAGTTCCGGTCTGTTATGTTAACAAGTTAATCAAAATATAACCAATTAATATATGTCTAATTAATTTGGATAAATTAATGCTAATGACGCCTGTTACTGAATGAACAACGAAAATAGATACAATGAACATAACTGTATTTTGATTCATGATTTTTCTTTTTTGTTTTGTTTTTTGTGAACGCTGCTCATGGTGTTATCCCCAATATGCTGTGTCTGAATTGCCACGGGGGAAGACAAGAAGCTTACCATATCAGATTCAGAAGCTTGATATTTGGTTCTTCATGAAATACGAAAGCCGCTCGCCAGCTGCGCAGGCTGGTGGTGTGTGACTGTTGTATGTATTTTTCTTCTTTAAAATACATAAATTAAGCTGCCAATTTTAAAACCAATCACTTGTATAGGCACGTTCTGAAAAGTTAAGAATAGTAATTATAATAATGAATAATTAATAACATATAAATGTTTGATCCTTTGGAAGCAGAGAAAACCTTCAAAAGGATGCAGTATGAGCCATATTGCGCAATTTCTGGTACTGGACCCTTATAAACCGGCGACAATAGCAAGATAAATAAGTGGTTTGAACTACCGCGATATGTTTTGAATATGTGCAGAGATCAGTGTTCACAAACTATTAATTTTAAAATCACAAATGTCCCGCTTGCAGAGAATAAAATGTTTTTTTCATGAGCGATGCCATAATTATGCATTTCTTATACATTTTCTTTTATGGCAACCACCATTTTAAGTGTTTAATTATTGGCTTTATATAGAAGACAAAATAATTGACCGACGAAACCTAATAGCGTCTTCGGGCTGTTAGGAATCATCGTAAAAGAAATAAAGCATTAAATTAAGACCAGGTATCGATAAAATAAAAAAGTGACATGATTTAGGTGTGAGGTCAAACTCATTATGCTCGAAATACGTAGATCGATGAAGGGGCTTAGACTCAGATTGACTGTTGCCGGACTGATAAGCAGTGTACAGCACAGAGAAAGGTGCTTTAATTTCAGATATAGTGAATCTCATCTGACCTTGATTTTCCAGCATTTAGGTCATCTTTAAGTTGTTGTTTTTTTTTTTTTTATAAATCAATTACTAGTTACATTTTTGCTCTGTTTTAGAAATGAAACAATGTCCGACAGGTGTTCTAAAAACCTATTTGGCATTTTTTTTTTTTTTTTTTTTTTTTTTTTTTTTTTTTTTTTTTTTTTTTTTTTTTTTAAATAATACTGTCATCTCTTCTTATAAAACATTGTAATGTTTTGGTTAAAACGTTTTTAATAAATACTTCGCACAACATACATGTATGCAATGCATATTGAGATTAAAAATTAGAAACGGGATAGAAACAAAAGCAAAACTTCATCTATTTGAGCAGTTTTCGTTTGGTATCTACATAGCAAATAATTCCACACGGACAGATAAAAAATAATTTGAGCATGGCAGTTTAAAAGGACATTTAGTATGAAACTGTTACTCAAATCAGCAGCTGAATTAATCCAGGTGTCTTTGTGGACAACATTTAAAGCAATTCAGATCTTCAGATGTCTTCTGGTTGTGTAACACTCATGCTCTAACGCCATGGTCATATAAATTTCGGAAATTGGCCTTTAATTTGAATATAATTTGCAGTTTTGTACCCCACAATAAACAGTTTTGTATCCCCACAATACACTGTTCAGTTCGGGTACTGACTGACTGGCCATCTTTTGGAAAATAGCTGCTCGCGCTACCTTTGAATCAGAAGCTGTGATTTTGAAAAAGGTGGAATATTATTTAATATTGCACGAGTTCCTGATAATTGCATACCTATCATTCGTTTCTTACTTTCAGGGTCACTGATGAGGATTCAGTACCCGAAATTGCGCAATATGGCCCATACTACATCCCTTTGAACGTTTTCACTGCTTCCAATGGATCAAGGTTTTATATTTTGTTTATTCGTGTTCAAAGCAGAACTTTATTTCTTATCTTTTTCTTTCAGCGCCAGCACGAGTTAAATGGCGGGAAATGTGGCGTGTGCGGGGATGCCTATGACGCAGTAGTGCGCGAGAACGAGGCGGGCGGTAAATTCGCCAATGGGATAATAGCAAACACTTACACGACTAATGATACTTCAGTCCCAGTTGTGATTGACATTCAAAGCTTTCTCAAAGGCTATTTTGAGTTTCGGATTTGTCCACATAACAATATAGAAGTCCCAGTAGAACAATCGTGCTTGGATAGGCATCCATTGAGAGTATGGGATTTCGACGATAGTCACCCTAGATATCAATATTTTCCGAAAGGGATGGGACTGCAAAGATTGAGGGTGGAGTTACCGCAGGGAATGACATGTTCTCAGTGTGTTCTACAGTGGAAATGGCAAACAGGTATTGTATATGCTTTCATATATTTAATGATAATTGACTAACTAGCTTAGTATTACTATACAAAATTAAAAGGAGCACCTTGAGTATGGTGTCTTATCTCAGTATTTGCTTAGACATCAACATAGCAACATCTCTCTGAGCTTTCCAATATCCATCACTAGCAACAATCAATTCTGATTGGATACTGCTTCTGAGAGAAAAGATACCTGTGGAATTTTGACAGCAGCTGCTAATAGAAATTACATATTACATGTATTCTAATAGGCTTAAATTACCTGGGCAATAGTTAAGACACGCCCACTTAAGTGTCACCAGGTGAAACTCTATCCGGCTGGCAAACAAGTTCCCCCTATAAAATAATTATGTAGGAATAAATACTGGTCGTTCGTCTCTCTCAACTGAAAACAGATATGCCATACCTTGAACAGTAGTTTATTATATGCGTGGCTTTTGTTCTTTGATGGCTGACTATGCTGATGATGGCTCTTAACTTTCGGTTGCAAGTGAAAAAGTTTTTGAAGAGGACCGATTTAACATTACGATCATTAGGTATTTTAAATGTCAAACTGGCTTTAGCGGTTCTGGCAGCACAGTTATCGCATTGTCAATATACACTGCTCTGAAGAGAGTGCTTCCCATGTAGGCGATTTAATCAGTAACTTTCAGATTCTGTCCATTCACAGTGATGGTTCATTGTATAGCTTACCAGGTGCTGGGTGGTGTACAACCTCTGTCGTTTTTGTGCTAACTGTAAGTTCATAGTTATCACATGATTGTGAATCTTGACACATTGCCTCTTGCATTTTTACCTCTGAATTGGCATTCTTATCGATGACATCAGCATAGAGGAGCTCATCTAGCACATCTGCCTGTACCTTAGTTTTGGCGTGCAACATTCTTAGGTTGAATGTATTTATATCGATTTTTATCAATTTCTGATCCCTCTTACTTTGAATTACTTGACATTCAAGCAATGATTGTACCTGATTGGTAAACCAGTATCACAATCTCGAAAAATGTCAATGAGAATGACAGAAAACATCATGATAAACAGTGTTGGTGCCATCACACAGCCCTGTTTGACACCATGTGTCACCTGAAATGGTTCAAAGAAGTCTCCATCATTATGAACACGAGCCTGCATACCATCATGAAATTGTCGCACCATTGCTGTGAATCAGGGTGGACAGTCAAACTTGACCATGATTTTCCAGAGTCCATCATGAATGAATGTGTCGAGAGATCGACAAACATCATGTATAGGTCTACATTCAGTTCTTTGCATTTCCCTTGAAATTGCCTTGCTGTGAAGATAATGTCTTTCGTCATTCCTGAATCCACACTGACATTCTTTCATAAGTCCACTCTGGTTACCTTAAAGGTGAATATTCAAGCGATTCAGTAGGATTCTTGCAATTACAAGGATAGAGATACCTCTGTGATTGCCACAGAATGGAAGATATCCTTCCTTTTTGTATATGTCTATTATGGATGCATCGTCAAGTTCGTGTGGGATAGTCTCATTTCTCCACATACAGTGAAACAAGTAATGGTCTGGACCTATAATTCCTTCCCTGGTCCGGTGGTCTGTACCAACTCTGAAATGAATGTCGCCAAGAAAGATATGCTTGTCTGTACGGAGTGATGCTGAAATAACATTGTCTAAGCCATTATAGAACTTGTCTTTAACATCATCTGGATTGGTCATCATGGGTGCATTGGCGCTGACAATAGTTGCATGTTTATTACCTGACAGAGGAAGTCTTCATGCCATTAGGCGCGCATTGATGCCTTTTGGCAATCATGAAAGCTTACCAACAAGTTCTGTTTTAATGGCAAAAACAATCCCTGTTTTACGCTTCTCTTCACTTTTGCGTCAGGTCCAGAAGAAAGTGTACCCAGCACCAATTTCTTTGATCTCCCACTCTGCGAGCCGAGTCTCACTCAGTGCAGCTATCTGTATACCGTACCACCCAAGTTCTCTACCCACAATGGCCGTTCTACGTTCTATATGTTCCAGCACTGACAATCAATGTTCGCACATATTCTATATGCCACTCATCAAAGGGATCCCCTTTGTCTTTTTCTTTCTATTTCAACCACTGAAAAGGATCCCCGATGATCACGGTTAACCAGCCAGGGGTTTGAAGCAGGCAATTGTTTAGGGCATCCTTTCTAGTCCTCTCTCCATGCTACGGCAGTGAGCAGTCAAAAATAGATCTGCTCAGTCGCTCAGCCGACTGCCGAATTCCGCTTACTGCTTGTCCTCACTGAAAACGACTATTTAGAACTGAGCTGCATGGGTGCAGTCTGCAACTACAGTTCCCAGTGTGTCCTACTGTACCTCACCCACTTGTCCTCACCCGACTGTGCCCAGAGCCACGATTCCGGTCAAGACGTTTGGGGTTGGATTTGGATTCAGTGGATGACCATAACATTTATAGTGCCTTGTTACGCTCTGCATGTTCCACAACATGTTGCTGTATCGCTTTTCGGACCAATGAATCAAAAGATGATTTCTTCCGCCACATCAAACGAAACAGTGTTTGCATATCCGGATTAGGTACATGTATATCCAAACACACAGGTTTTAGGTTTGAAATACTTTTCCTAGATGAACTGCTGGCCACACCTGAATATCTTTCTATGTAGTTGGCCAAGACTAATGGGTTCCCACTGCTCAGCTAGATTTTGTGTAGGGTTGCCGTCCAAGGCAAACAAGCCAATCCGTTGTATATGGTCACTGACGAGGGTTTTCACAGCTTCCTATGATCTCATTACATTTCAGTGCAGTCTGGTATTTTTTTATGTCTGCAAAAGGCTGCATTCCTTCTGCTTTCTTTCTCAGCCTGGTGTCTTGCATGTCTCCGACTTACATGTATGTCTTGACTGTTTTATAAGTATCATGATGCACATTGTGCAGTCGGTGCTATTCTTCAAGAAGACTCTGGATTTCTCGTCAATGCAGCTTTGATGTTAGAGAGATGAATGTCCCATTAATAGAAGGCTGTCAAGTTATCTAATAGGTCATCGGAAATTAGTTTGTTTGAGTCCAGTTGATTGCAAATAATATTTAAGAAATTAAAACTATCTTATGAAGTCTTGATTCACCTTTGAGACATCCACTATTGTTTTAGCTTTCTTGCTTTCATGTCGTCTCGTCGACTGTATTCTAAGGTTGAGTCTGTGATCGATCTGTTCAGTTGTTTGTACCACACAAAGTCTTTGTCACTGTGACATACTGTCTACCTCTTAATTTATGTAGTGTTGGATTGGATTCGGAAACTCGCGAGACTCTTGTTGCATTTACAAGTGATTCTGGAGCCAAACCTCCTACCAAGGTTTTGTGGTCTGTAATTACTGTTGCAATAAAGTCACCAAAAAGATAAGCTTATCGGTACAAAGGTTTGCAGAAATTACATTATCTGAGTCACAATAGAAAGGTACAAGTAGGCAAAGATTAGGAAAAGGCGCAATCAGAAAAAGATTCCCACTCCAAAAACCGAGATGGGAAAAAACTAATATAAACAATCAGGTACTTATTCCATGAAAACATATCATAAGCCGAATGGGCAGCTATTTTCCCAATAGGTGGCCACTCGGATACCTAAACTTAACTAAAAATATGAAAACATACATAAGGCGCCAACAGCACAAACAATTTTAAACACCAAGACATAAAACGAAAGAACCACCACAGAAGTATCGCATTGGAACGACCAGTAATATAAAATATCTGGCGGGCTTAAATCGATTTTACAGGTACCTTACCTCACCCTCAGCCTCTGCAGTGGTTCATAACATTTAGTCAGTTCTTCGTTCCTCGTGGTGAATCTCTAACTAGTCAATGAATCATCAAGAATAAACAGAACTTGCCCGTCACCTCAACTAGATTTGTTATTGTAGGTGCATAGTCGGCATTGGCAATTGTGACATAGTAATGGTCTGACAAAGGAAGTCTCAAAGTCATTAGGTCACTGATGCCTTTCGGCAACCCTGACAGCTTAACAACAAGTTATGCATTACATGTAACGACAACGCCAACTCCTGCTGCATGCCACTGCTCGCTTTTGCGTCCACTGGAGACGATGATATAACCAGCACCACCTTTTTATTCACTCACTGCAGTTATCTGTATGACACATCTCCGAAGTTCTCTGCCAACGAGGGCAGTTCTACGCTCTAGTTAATCACACCAAACTTTATCCACCAATGTTCGAACATTTTAAGGTAATCTTCAAGAATGCTGCCTTTGTAGTTTATGTTTGATTTTGGCTATTAAAGGGATCTCCTCTGATGGCGGTTAAGCAACCAGTGGGTTAAAACAGGAAATCGTTGAGGGGACCTTTGGCTTTATAGTCCCCTCTGCTTGCTACGAGGGTGAGCAGGGTGTTAAAAGGTCTGCCCAGTCACTCATCCGATTGCCGAACTCCGCTTACTGATTCTCCTCACACACAACGCCCATGAAGATCCTACCAGACTGCTTTCCAAATTGGACAAGAATTGATGTGTTTCAATATGTAATTCAAATAACGAGGTGGTATACTTCTCTGGTTTGGTCTCATAAACACGAATTATGATTTGTTCTTAATATTTTTATCTTACGTCCAGGGTTACAACCCAGTACAAAATGTGGATGTGCCCCCTCTTCGAGTGTTTGAAGAATCTCTTGCTTGCTGATTAAGGCGTGTTGTGAGTTATCAGCTTCGATTTTAGAAACTCACAGTACAGTATTTTACACCACATTTACATAATTAATTATTATAACAGGTTAATTGATGGAATCATTTTTTGTGTCCTTTTAAACATTGCCGTTAATGGTGTGTTACATGGGAATTTATGCAATAAAATATATACATTTACAGAAGTCATTCTTTAAATATGACTTGCTAATGCGTGAAATTTATTTTCCTCCGCAACTGACAGGTAAATCATTATCAGCGTCACGCGCCGAGACATATAAAATTAACAGGTGTCAGATAATTATATCCATACCGACTACAATAACTGATCGTGTATCAAATGTTTTTTTTTTTTTTTTTTTTTTTTTTTTTTTTTTTTTATGTTTCCGGGCAGTTAAGCCAGAGCAATAAGTAAAAACGTAACCAGACTGCGCCTTCCACCTTTGCGTCAGAATCTGTATTGCTTGTCATCTTTTAGTCTTCGCTTGGAGAGCGATTTTTGTCATCTCTTATGACAATCATTGCCAGTCTGTTGAGATGCCACATCCGCGTATAATTTTTCGATAGGGTGCCCTAACATACAGGTCCTGTTTTTGATATCATTTAAGCCTGGCGTCCCTTTTACGGGACATAGGCAAACAGAATAACCCCAGATGTGACGCCGCAGAACGCGGCGTCCCATCTGAGGCTATTCTGTTTGTTAGAGAATTTTCATAGAAAAAAATGAATAAAACTTAAAAAATCACTCCTGACGCCCCTAAAATAAAAGTGAACTCACCCTTATGTTAATGATGGGAAAATCCATTCGTCAAATATGGGTTAATCTTAATTCGTCGGTGTTAGCAAGGTCTCTGTTTGACTGCGGATCGACTTTATCATACCCCTGAAACATAACACACATCGGTCTATCTTGTACTGCTGATCCACTCGATGAGCGTTGGAAAGGAAAGCTTAACACATATATAACGAATGGACTTGCCTATCATTATCATTTGGATGAGTCCACTTTCATTTAGGTGAATCAAGAGTGATTCTCAAATTTTATTCAATTTTTGGTGAAATTCTTCTTACCAAACAGAGTAGCCCCAGATGGGACGCCGCGTCCTGCAGCGTCTCATCTGGGCTATACTGTTTGACTATGTCCCATAAAAGGGACACCAGGCTAATCAGTTAAACGCCAGGTAATGTACATTTTGAGAATGTGGGGATAATTGGCAAAGCAACAAAGTAGCTGTAATGTGCATCTACTTGGTACATGTACATCTAAATAAGCAAAAAGCCTTTATACGATCTATCACAAAACACCAAAGCGGAAGCAAATAGGTGTGCATCACTAGCCAGTGGACCATTTAATGCCCATAAATGACACCAAGCAAACTCATAAATGTCGCATACCGCACTGCGCACTAATTAGTGTAACATTAATAATAACACATAATTCGAGACAAAGCATTTACGAAAGGCAATGTAGAAAATGTTTATGTTTTTTCCATACCAAACCGGTGTAGATGGAAAAGATTGAAAAACAGTCATCTGTAAACCGAGAATGCCTGCCATTTGCACCTGGACATGCGCTACTGATCAGTGCCGTTTATATGCTACATGTACATATACAAAACATGTTGACGGTATAACGGTGATGGTGTAAAGTCCTTTATTCGTTAAGATAAAATTCTAAAACTCTAGTCATCAGGTCATTCGCCTATTATAAACTATATCCTGTTGTTTGCCAGAACTGTTTGCAAACATTTTCCGCCAGTTGGCAAAAGTTTTATTACTTAGGATCATCTGTTGAGATTTATGTGCGCGTGTCCTAACTACTGGCCCAAGTAACATTAAACCTATCGGAATACCTGTAACACTTTATCTGCCTTCTGCCTTCAAAAATTCCACAGGTAACTTTCCTCCCTAAGACAATATCCAATCAGAATTGACTACTGCCAGTGGTGTTTATTGGAGAGCTCAGAGAGATGTTGACAGTTAAAATATCGACCCCCACCCCTCAAAATGACCTGCCTCATACACAAGTGAAGATACATATAGAACCGATCATTGTATAGTGTTGCAATTATTTTCACACTCTACAATGATGGGTTCTGCATGTAATTCCATTGACACTTTGGGTGGTCAGTGACCATCTGATAAAAACTCAGAAAACCTTATGCTTATGCAATATTTGTGTTCCGATTGAGGGCTAGGACTATGTGATGCAAAGACTATACACTACGTAGCCAGCCATTTCAGCACAAGTTTCGTTGATAGATGTTCATTTTATTGATTGATTGGTTGATTGATTGATTGATTGATTTATATGTTTTTCAGGTAACAACTGGGGTAGATGTGATGATGGTCTGTACAGAGTCGGATGTGGACCGCAGGAGACCTACATAAATTGTGCTGACGTCGCAATAGTGCCCGCAGTCGAGCTCGAATATGGCCATTTCTTACCAGAGATTCCAAACGTCCACGCGCCATTTCCCAATGTCGGCAGTACGCCACGTGTCGATAGCCGAGCCGATGCAAACCGAGCCGATACCAAGCCGGTCGATTCAAACGTTATGCCGTTTGCAAGCGTATCGTTTGTAAGTCATGATTCAAAAACTGTCGTCGAATTGAGAAACTCTAGTGATCCTACAGATGCTCCGATAGTTTCAAGTTATAATCCTGAAACAGGGTCTGTCCAAAGTGTACCTGGATCATTCTTGCCAAAGGAAGCGATTGAAGTTGTTCCTGAAGAACCGGTACAACCAAAGTTTGACTTTTATGACCCATCGACAGTCGTTAATGAAGTAATAATTCCTGAGCAAAGGACAGAACCGATTGTTCCACTAGATTTAGGGGCAATAACACCACTCGAAATATTAGAATCAGAAAAAGCGAAAAAGGACATTGTTGTTTTACCATTTAATGGTGTAAGCGGTCAGACTCCTGGTGATTCCACTGTATTAGATTTTGCAACCGACCCAAGTGTCCTGGATAGTTCAGCGTCTCTAGATTCTGTAACTGACAGTGCTGGAATCACAACAGACTCAGTCACCAGCAACACTGTTACAAGCGAAATGGTAACAACATCAACGGAACCTAAGCCAACCGACCCTAGCATAACCGCATTTTCTACAGAACCTAAACCAACCGCCCCGAGCACAGACGCATCGTCCACGGCCGGCACGACTAAACAGGCAACAACTAGAAATTTTGATATCAGAACATTTAAAGGAATAAATATGACAACTCCAAATATGGCAGAAAATGTAGAAATTTCTACCCAACAAAATGCAAAAACCACGGGTGTTCAAGACTTATCAACTAGCTCTCCTGTTACAACAAGAAAACCTACTGAACCAACAGAGAGAGCAGCACCACCAGAAATATTATCTCGACACGTGAGACAAGCTATATCTCAGCCTCAAGCCCAGCCCACCGCAACGGGACCAGGCATGGGACCGGGATCTATGTACGACCCAGCGCAGTCGGCCCAAAACGAGGCGATGATGCAACAACAATATCGCAGTGCAAATACGATGTCGGGCACAATGTTAGTTACAAGTGACATAAATGCGCCTAGCGGCCCGGCTGGATTACAAGGCAATGCGGGAGTAGCCCCCTCTTATCCTGCCGCTTCAGCCGAGTACGCCCAACAACTAGCCGCTTCCGGGCAATCCGCCCAAGGCATGAGCTCCGGTCCACTTCAGGATCCGAGAATGGGGCCCATGTCCGGCGATCCTACAATCGACCAGAGCGTTCCTTACGAACCACCTAGAATACCCCCACCCCCTGAGGTCTCTGCTCGAGAGATAGAGGCGGCGATAGCGGATTCTCCTATTATATCATCGGCTGTTTCAGATACAGGTAATTAACTTTGTTTAGGTTAGGTTTGTTTATGGCTAAATGTCGCAGTCAACAATTTTATAGTGACTGTCCTGTCTGACGGAGTCACGGCTTCCTGGGTATTACAGTGCAACCAGTAATACGGGGAGTAAATGTTCCTTGATCAAGCACACAACCGGGTGCCGATCTCTCTATCCAAAACTGACCAACTCACTAACCATTTGGCCATAACCGTAGTGCGCAAGACTCTCCAGGGTTTCCGATTTTGTGAGACACAAATCAGACTGCGCAGCTACAAAAATGCCAGCGAATCTATATCTAAAATAAGGACACCATCGTTTATAACTTCAATTGAACTGAATGTGCATTCATACATGTAATAAGTAATAAAACGCAACAATAAGTACATATTAGGTTAAGGATTCGTTTGCATATTAACCTATCTAATTAATTATTTATTTTGAACATGTATTTATTCAACTCCTAACCATAATGCATTGTTTATATGACTGATGACATGTCGCAACAGGAGAAAACGAAATACATACATGTGCGAATGCAAAGGCGTGGACCGGCTTTACGTTCTGCAACGGAGCACAACGTGTCGGCGGAGTTATTGCGTCTTGCTCTTGGGCAAATCACGCTGCCCGTAGTGGGGAACGAAACAATGATCATACAGTTCAGAGTCCAATGCTCTTCCACTACACCACATCTCTCCCTGCAACTTAGAACGCAGATGAAATAATACAAAAAAGAAGAAGATGAAAACAATACATGTAGAGAATAAAAGCATGTTTGGAAACAACTCGGCATGGATAATTTTGACCCGTGACATGTTGTCTTTGACATGGTTTTGCATCCTACAGTAAACTAGTTGTATAATAGACATTTTTCACTTTTGAACGTAAATGCTGCTGGTGCGTGCGGTTACGACTTTCTGTGTGATGGGGGATGACTCGTGAGGGCATATGTGAGACTAAGACGAGGGGCAATATGAAGAATTGCACAGTCAAAACTACCAACAGCCAAACGGAGACGAATTAAATAAGACATGCAATAAATGTTATAATGTAGGACGTCTACCTCTCTAGCTCAGTAGGTAGCAAGCTAGGATTCAAAACGAAAGGTTCTGTGTTCGAGTCCTGGTCGGACAGCTTTTTTTTTCTTTTCTTTATTTGTAATAAAGCTATGGAAATAAAAAAAAAATGTATTATCAGCTGATTATATTTATTGGCGAATGCAAGAATCAGGAAATGCCCTTGTGCATAAGCTACTTAAATGAAGCATGTTTATACATGTATTTCAAACAGATACTCGAAAGCTTAGTGGGGTTTATTTGGTTGATGTTTCGTTTTGATCCCATTCAACAGCCATCTGCATGTCATAAGTGCGATAACCTAACTACATTTTGCATAGCCATTCTAATAATTTGAGGTTTTGTAAGCCTTCAACAGTATTTCAGCCATATCAAGTGCGATAATTACGAATTTTAGATGATTTTTGCAAGCCACATACTTTCTGTATGATCCTCATTTATTCTCTTGTAGTATGCGTGCTGTAGTAGCGGCATTTCAAGTTTGATCGCGAAATCCATGTAACATGACTAAGATGGCCGCCACGCCCATATATGGTAAAAAACACTCAAAAATCTTCTTCTCCAGAACCGGCGGGCCGATTTCCACGAAACTTGATATTTACCATCAGTGACTCCAGCCCGTCAAAGTTTGACAAAATGATGACCCTGGGATGACCTTGACCTATTTTACGGCAAGGTCAATTTTGGAAACATAGGCTTTTACATGGGAAAAAGTGAAAACTATGGAATTTGTTTTGAAAACGATTGCAGCTAGAGACCTGAAAAGAGGTAGATGCAGACAACTAATGAAGTAGATGAAGGTATGTGATTAAATTAGGTCAAGGTCATCTCTTGACCTTGGCCAGTGTGTTTTCCATACACACTTTTCATACATCTTCATCTCTGAAACCGCTTGGCCAATCAAGTTGAAATTTCATGTGGAGCATACATGGGTAGGGGGAACGAAAGTTTGATCATGAAATCCGAGTCACATGACAAAGATGGCCGCCATGCCCATATATGGTAAAAACCACTCAAAATTTTTCTTCTCCAGAACCGGCAGGCCGATTTCCACGAAACTTGGTATGTAAGCATCAGTGACTCCTGCCCATTATAATTTGATAAAATTATGACCCTGGGATGACCTTGACCTGTTTTACGGCAAGGTCATTTTTGGAAACATAGGCTGTTTCATGGGAAAAAGTGAAAACTATGGATTTTTCGAAAACGATTGCAGCCTGAGACCTGAAAAAAGGAAGATGCAGACAACTAATGGAGTAGATGTAAGTATGTAATTAATTTAGGTCAAGGTCATCTCTTGACCTTGGCCAGTCTGTTGTTCATACACACTTTTCAAACATCTTCATGGCGGCCCCCGTGGTCGAGCGGTTGAGAGCGCTGTTTCTTAATCACTCGATCATCTCACCGCTGTGTCTGATGTAGGATCGCGCCCCGCACTGGCCACATGTGAGACAAGCCAAGTTCTGCTTGCGGGTGTGCCAGGTTGTTTTTCTCGGGATTCTCCCGTTTTCGCCCCATTTACTGATTGGCCCGTTTCATATGAGCTGAAATAATCTTGAAAGGGACGTTTAACTGAATATAAAAAAAAAAAAATTGTCATCTCTGAAACCGCTTGGCCAATCAAAGTGAAATTCTATGTGGAGCATCTATGGGTAGGGGGAACGAAAGTTTGTTTGTGAAATTTGGATTACACCAAGGATCTGACCAAGATGGCCGCCACGCCCATATATGGCTAAAACCACTCAAAAATCGTCTTCACCAGAGCCGGCAGGCCGATTTTCACGAAATTCGGTATGTATACCATCGATGACTCCAGCCCATTATAATTTGATAAAATGATGACCCTTGGATGACCTTCATTTGCGGATCCAGACATTTTTACGAGAGGGGGTCCAACCAAAATGGTAAAATATTGTCGCAGACGAGGGGCGGGGGGTCCAACCCCCAAAAAATCCCCAAATTACCTCTTTTTAGGTAAATTTTTCAGATTCTAGTGGGGGGTGGGGCGGATCCCCGGTCCCCACCTCCCTGGATCCGCGCATGACCTTTACCCATTTTACGGAAAGGTCAATTTTGGAAACAAAGGCTTTTACATGGGAAAAAGTGAAAACTATGGATTTTTAAAAATTGATTGCAGCCTGAGACCTGAAAAGTGGTAGATGATAACTAATGGAGTAGAAGAAGGAATGTGATTAATTTAGGTCAAGGTCATCTCTTAACCTTGGCAAGTCTGTTGTCCATAGCATCTTCATCTCTGAAACCGCTGGGCTAATCACTGAGAAATTTTCATGTGGAGCATCCATGGGTAGGGGGAACGAAAATTCCGTATATGGAAAAAAAAACACTCAAAATCTTCTTCTCCAGAACCGGCAGGCTGATTTTCACTAAACTTGGTATGTAGCATCGATGGCTTCAGCCCATCATAGTTTGATAAAATGATGAACCTGGGATGACCTTGACCTGTTAAGCGGCAAGGTCAATTTTGGAAACTTAGGCTTTTACATTGGGAAAAAAGTGACAACTAGGTATCCGGTGAGCGTTTACAGGACCATTGGTCCTCTGATTTTCATTACGTGCTGCTAGACTGAATATTTCCTTCGGTATTCTGTTAGACCTCTCCATACACAGAAAAGGAGCGAGGTCACGAAGTGAATCGGAGTACAGGCTAGCCAGCTCATGAAACGTGCTGCGAACCTTGCTTAACCCTAAAACAGGACAACAATATTCTGAATGTTAAGCGCGCATACACACACTCTCACAAACACACACTCACGCAAACACGTTCCGTAGAGGACTTTGTCTCGCAGTGACTCAGTCAGTCGCCTCTTAAAATCACATGGAAAGTTGATATATGACAGGTACAAAATGATTTTAATAAAAACATTTGACTAGTTTCGCAGGTTGAGCGCGAGAACGAAACGCCTAAAAATGAAAATTGTGGTCTTTCCCTTGAACTATCTAATTCTGATGGAACAAGGAACCAGAAGTGACCTTTGACACGAAATATTTTCTAAAATCGCATCATATCACTTATCATGTTTGCCATTAAAGATGCGTTTCTCGTTCAATGCGAGTCGGTTTTACAAATGCTTGGCGCGAATAAAATGCCTCCATTTTAACAGCTTCCAATGCAGAATTTGATTATTTTAGACACTCGTGTGTTTAACTAGGCGTCGCTCGTTCGATAAACCGAGGTCCCGGCTTCATATGACCATAACTGTTGGTGGGAAAAACCAATATCAACTATTTTTTTATCGCCATGTGACATTTTACATACTGGCTTATGTATATACTTACATTGGTTCTGCTAAGCTACATTTTCACGTGTTTTTCGTGAACGCACAGAAAACTTTATACATGTATACATGGCATGATTTACGATTTGAAACATGAGTTGATCTTTAATTTTATGTGCAGTCTTTTATTCTACGATTTACAACGTTTTGATATATTTCAAGTCATCTCGAGCATGGTCGGTTATCCATATCAGGATAACATGTCCGTGAATACCCCATGAACCACACTTTTACACAGCAAGACTTTGGTATGCATGGGTATACCTATTTTAAGCTCACATGAGCACTTCGGCTCAAAAAAGCGATGACCATTCCCCGTCGTCCGTCCGACGTCGTCCGTCAACAATTTCCATGATATTCTCCTCTGAAACCAAATGGAAAACCAAAGTTAAACTTCTTGCGGAGCATTCTTAGGAAGGGGGAACGAAAGTTTGCATAAATGACCCAGGTCACATGACTAAGATGGCCGCCATAGCTTTAAATAGCAAAAACCTTTAAAACAATTTTTTCCCAGAACCAGAAGTCCTATGATTTTGAAACTAAGATTGAAGCATCAGGCAATAGAGTTCTACAAAGTTGGTATACATCATAATGCTGGGATGACCTTGACCTATTTTATGGCAAGGTCAACTTAGGTCGCCCATGCATTTAAATGGGGAAAATAAGTTAAATGTAATTAAATGGGTGGAAATTCGCGATGAGCATGCAAAGGTACTGAAGATTTATGTTCATGAAAACATTTAGTCCCCAGGGGTTTGTCTGCTCCTATCCGGGGGCTATATACATTCATATGACCAAAATATTCAAACATCTCTGCAACCGCATGGCCGATCAAAGCCACACTTCATGGAAAGGTAACGAAAGATTGTATAAATGGCCGCCATGGCTAAAAACCTTTAAAATATTCTTCAGAACCAGTAGGCCTATGATTTTGAAACTTGGCATTAAGCATCTACAAAGTTTATACATGGCCTAAATCATGACCCAGGGATGATATTGACCTATTTTACGGCAAGGTCAACTTAGGATGCCCATGCATCTAAAAACACAGATTGTGAGTACTCGTTAGAACCGCCTCTGCGAGGCAGTTTTAGCGTGTACCAACAATCTATGTTTTGAGCAAAATAAAAAGATAAAAATGTTGAACTGAAAATTTTCATTTTTTACAACTTTAAAAACACTATATATTGCTTGTTAAGGTTTTGTTATGCTAGCGTCAAGATACACGACACCATTTTAGTGCACATGTATTACACATGCTGACGACAGAGCTACATGTACAACACCTTGATCATTCTTAACCTTAATCCTATGGGCATTTTTTGCGTCCGGAACCGGGCGAGCATAAATGCACATAAGCTTCTTACTCAATCAGAATTTACGTAAATAATAAATTTAATTGGTCTGTTGATTTGAGGTTTAACGTTAAACCAACAGCAAAGGTTATATGGAAACGAGACATCAGTTTATAGTATCATCCGACAGACTTAAGTATCCCGGGATCAAACCCGCGGTCCCTGGGTTTAAAAGGACGAACATATGCCGTTAACACTAACTGATTTCGGCTTGTCAAGCAGCAATGTGGTTTGATAACTGATCCTGCTTGATAAAATCGTTTTTTCTTTTTTTTTTTTTTTTTTTTTGTTCGAGGGGCCGTGGGACAAAAATTCAACAGCCAAACACAACACAATATTAGGTTCACGGATGTCGTTTCGTTTGTTTACATATAAAAAGCCGGTAAATTGAGCACGTCAAATGTCTGCGTGATATACTGTACATGAATATGTATATTCAGGAATTGTCTATCAGTATTTATAAGCACCATCGTAAATGCCTGCGATACAACAAAAGTCCTTATAGCAAAGATTGATGCAACATCACACAACATGTAATAAAATGGAGTAATTGAAAAAAAGCAATATCGGTTTGGCAACAACCATCACCAAGACAATGAACACTTCGTCGTAGGTTGCTGCCCAGTTGATCAGTCTTACAATCACATGTGACACAAACCAAATTCTGCTTGTGGGTGTGCCAAGTCGATTTCTCAGGGTTCTCCACTGCCCCCCCCCCCCACACACACACACACCTTGTTACTGATTTATCCGTCTCATATGAACTAAAATAATCTTGAACGGGCCGAAAATTGTATAAAAACGAAATTATGATCAGAAATGAGCACAATCAGACCCTTATCTGTAATCAAGTAACAATAGAAGGACCTGGAATCGATACAATAAAATTTCACAGTGACATCCTCACTAAGGTGGGCGTAGTGTAATGCTGGGTCCTGATTAGATTTTAACTGATAGCAAACCTTGTCCGATGTTACTCGCGCCTATAAGAAAAATGTTACTCGCGCCTATAAGAAAAAAAAATGCATTTATATTCCATCATGCACGCTTAATGTAAACCATATAACGAGGAATATTCGGGGTCTCACGTGGAAATATCAACTATTTACATACTGGACCCTGGTCTCGCCCGAAAGACGGAGTAACGCGTTGGATTGAACGCGCGGCCCGTTTTACGAGGCGACTGACTGAACCACTACGACATGGAGTGCTTTATGGAAACACTTTTGCAACTCATAAAAATAATATTGTGTTAGTTTGATTTTAATCATATTTATTTGAATTCATACAGGTAAACATCACACAGAATAAATATGGATCAAAAAGAAAACTTATGTCTTGCCAAATAAATTTACTACATCATAACCAGCACACTGGATATGGCTGAATTGCTGTTGAAGGTTTACAATAAACAAAATTAGTTGACTTGTGTGGCTTGGCGTAATGTAGCTACATGTAGGATGTTGCCTCCATCGCACTTCGTTTGACATGCAGATGACTGTCGAATGAACAAAACTTCGACATCAAGCTGATAATCTGTTTGAAATATAAACAGAATGAATTATGTTCGCTCACGAGACAGCACGTGAAACTGTAGTTTTACATCTAATAAACACAGATATACATGTATGTGAACATGTACACTATACTATTTGATTTATTGTCTTGCGCGTTTTAGTTCACTTTTACGTCCCTTTCAAGATTATTTCAGCTCACCAATCAGTAGGTGGAGTGAAAACGTGAGTACCCTAAGAAAAACCACCCGGCACTCCCGCAAGTTGAACTTGGCTTGTATCATTTGTGGCCAGTGTGGGGCTCGAACACACACAAGACACAGCGGTGAGATGAACGGCTGATTAAGAAACAGCGCTCTTAACCGCTCGGCCACGGGGGCCGCTAAGTCATTAGAGGCAGTCAACTTATCATAGCCGCATTATCTGTACCAGCCTTCAGAAAATAAATGTTGACGTGTGGATCGGTCGCGGGTCCGCTCTTCTGCCGATTACGATCAAGCTACCGGCTTAAATCGGTGAAAAAAACAACAAGACTTAGTGAAAAACCTATACGTGCGGACTGCTTTCTCACTACACACTTTAATCCACAAATTAACGATTTTAGTATTACATTGTGATTTTTGCATTTTTTTCTTTTCTTTTTTTTTTTTTTTTTATTTTCTAAGCCTTATTGTCACAGGGGCGAAAAAAAGGAAGCAATTAAGAATAGAAAAAGAATTTTTGTTTTAGACGGAATCGAACCCAGGACCTTTTAGTTTTATTCCATACATGCTACCTACTGAGCTACAGAGTAATACGTCGTGGACTATTTCTTTTTTGCCTGTCTTGTTTAATTGGTCTCCGTTAGGCTATTGGTAGTTTTGACCAAGTAATTCTTCATATAGCCCCTCGTCATCGTCTCAAATATGCCCTCACGAGTCGTCCCCCATCACACCAAAAATCGTAACCGCACGCGCCAGCAACATTTACGTTCAAAAGTGAAAAATGTCTAATATTGGTGTCCTCTATGTTTATTATTCTCAGTCACATTCGTTGTCTCTAAATATCCGTCCTGGACCCAGTTGTTCAAAGCATCGTTAGCTTAACGATATCGTTAAGACATAAATTTGTTAAGCAAATATCAGCTAAAGTAACAAATACACTGTTATTTTTTGTTGAAAAAATGTGAGAATCCTGTGCACTGCAAAGGATTCTCACATTTTTTTTTCAACAAAAATAACAGTGTTTTTGTAATATTAATGTTTGAAATTTTAACGCAACGTTAACTAACGACGTCGTTAGTTTTAAACAACTGGGCCCTGATGTGTTCTACAGGTAAACCCATGGATGCGGGCGCCCTTCTCGGTACAACCTACATTGCCGGTCTAAACGAGGCTGCATCCAATCTAGCAGAGACTTCTACCGCCTCGAGGTCGGGCACCATGATAGTTCAGGCGGATCTGACGTCACCAGCAGACCGAGGCAAGAAGACGGGAGGCAGTGTGGAATACCTGAGCCCAACACAGGGAACCAGCATGTCTGACAAGCCATCCGAGACGCAGGCGCAGATACCCGAAACTAAATTTAGCCCGAGCCTCGGTTTCATGCCTACACCAGAGCAGATAATGTCAGGCATGCGCGGTATGTCAAGGCCAGTTCCAGCAGACACAACAAATCTTGAACCGACAGGACCGGACCCAAACGTCCAGAATATACAGGAAGCGAAGGAAAAGTTGATCAATCAGCTCGGGGCCGCTATGGGGATCCTGCCTGGAAGTGGACAGCAGCCGGTCCCAGCTACTCCGCCAGCTCAAGCAGGTATTATATCAAGATGAATTCTTAAACACCATACACATGAAGTGGTCTAATATGCAAAAAAAGAGGAATGATAGACACTGCATATTAATGATTTGATAATGATTTCGATAAGGAAAATAAATATAGATGTGTCGTTATACGTTTTACAATAGTTATAATGTTTTAACTTAGCACTAAAATCCAAATAAAAACCTGCAGACCAGCCAATGAGTCGATATGATCGAAATATGAGTACTTATTTTGACGTAAATAAGTTGCATCCCTTACAAAGTAGTCCCAACAATACCCAACTATAATGATAAAAGTAAGATCACATTATCCGTTAGTAGTAGTCGCCTCAACACATCAGTTCATTATGAAGTTCTTAAGCCCACGTTCCTATGTCGGTAGTGTATGATTTTGCTTTACCGTTAGGCAAAAGATTCATTTTATTTCAGCAAACCTCGTTCCCGATCAGAACATCGCTACCGTACTAGCCATGGCCGGCCTGAGTGGTCAAACCTCAGCTGGTCCACTAGCCTCAAGTGCTGAAGCAATGGCCAACAATCAGTTGCGACAAAACCAAATGATGGACCAATCGGCGTCTATGCAGTCCAACGCTGAGTTACAAGCAAATGAACAAGCATTACTTTCACAAACTGGTGACTTGCCAGCGGCACAAGGGACAAAAGCCATTCCCGGTCTCATGGGACGATTGACAGGACAGATGGGAAATATGTCGCCGGAAGTCCTTCAGCTTTTGGCACAGGCGCAATCATCAGGAATCGACCCAAGAATGATGTTGGCTGGTTTCAGTCAAGGACCCGCACAACTTTCCATTGCACCTGGAACATCTATTCAAGGTGCTGACGGCTCACTGAACATAAAGATGAAGGCTAATTCAGGAACTCAAATCCAAGCTCAAGCCAGTTCAGAAAGTGGTACAATCATGGCAGGGGGTGCTGGCATCATACCGCCGCCTTCTAAGATGACTGGTGCTGTTGACAAAAGAATACCATTCGGACAGGATGCAATGATATATGAAGGAACGTCAAACACGAAACAGGGCGCTGTCGACAAACGGATACCATACGGACAGGATGCAATGATATATGAAGGAGCATCAAACACGAAACAGGGCGCTGTCGACAAACGGATACCATACGGACAGGATGCAATGGTATATGAAGGTGCACCGATGGCACCGGGGCCAAATACGCCTGTTGGTAAAGACACAATGGCACCACCGACAGCCGAGGCAACTGCTTCATCTCAGCAAATATCGTCACAAACATTCGCAGAAACTACCGCTCAACAAAATGCAATAGCCGATAGAACAGCAAATGCGGCAAATATGGGACCTAACATGATGATGGATCCGACCATGTTACAGAATATGATGAAAATGAGATTGAACCCGGAGATGATGAAGTATATCCAGTTCGGAGCCCAGGGCGTAAATATGATCGACCAAAGTGGAGGGATGACTGGATTTGAGAATCTCTTCCAACAATCCCAGGGTATGCAGCAGAACGCAGGGAATCAGCAGGCAAACGTCGATGCAATGACAAGTGCTACAAATCAAGGAGCAGTTTCAATGGTTGACATGGCTGATATGACAAAGACCGCTGGTTTATCTGAAATCAATCAACCACAAATGGAAAAGAGCATAATTACACAAGAGGTTATCAGCAATCCGGTACAAACGCAAAGATTGCAGGAGCAGGCAGGCATGGTTGCGCAGGGTTTGGCTGAAAACCAAGCTATGTCCCAGATGCAACAAGGCATTACAGGAAAACAAGGTATGGCCCAGATGCAAGGTGGAATGAGTGGACACCAAGGATTGACTCAGGGACAAGAAATGGCCGAGATGCAACTGGAAATGACTGGACAACAGGGCATGACACAGGAGCAAGGTATGGCGCGAATGCAATCAAGTCTGACAGGGCAGCAAGGCATGACACAAGAGCAGTTCATGGCTCAATTGCAGTCGGGAATGGCGGGCCAGACTGGGCAGACAGTTTCATCAGCCACAAGCCAACAGTCTGATATTAATATGATGAATATGGGAAAATTGTTTGGTGGAAAACCTGGTCTCATTGGCGGTGGCATTATGGCTGGCACTTCCAAATCAGACCTATCCGGAGTACAATATGAAACAGCGAATAAAATGGCCGTAGCCAACCAGGCTGGTATGGCACAAAAATCAAGTGATCCCATTCTTCAGGCTGAAATCGGATCTGCTGGACAGATATCGACAGGCGTTGAAGCAAGTGCAGCCGACCAAGCCTCTGCTACAACTGATTCCTTATTTGGACAGCGATCGGCATTCTCTGCTGGAAATAACCAGTTAATGGGTCAATTTGGATTCGGCAGCATGAATCAAGTAGGAGACCAAAGTGCCGTTATGTCTGAGGTTGTCAGTGCTCCACAAAACGCGATAACTGCTCAACAGATAGGACCAGAAACCTCTGGAACGTCCGGGGCTTTTGCTAGAGCAGTAGATGCTAGTGCATCAGCTCAGTCATCTACGGATGTTGCTGCACAGACAGTCAGTGATGTAAAATCAACTGCAGACTTTACCCCAGTCGGTTCAATAGGAACTTTTACATCTGTCTCAAATGTGGGTCCAGCAACCCCAGTGACGGAACAACAATGGTCATGGGACCCTTCATCACAGACTTGGGTTTTAGTAGCCGCCTCCGAAGTTCAAGCATCAGCCCAGGCACAGGCGGCAGATGGTGTGGTATCCAACCAGGCTCAGACTCAGTCAGCTGTTGATTCGGCGACAGAGGGTGTTGTATCAACGTCTCAAGCAGATGGTGCACAAGCAATGGTTAACCAGCAAAGCATGGCAACAGATATGTCGGCAATGGATCAGCAAGTCAGTGGTGTTTCAGAATCTCAAGCCACTCAACTCAGTGCCGGAGACCAGGTTATGGGCCAGTCCGGTCAAACAGACTTAGCCGGGTACCAATGGAATGCCGGAGCTAATGCATACATTCGAGTGCAGTCGCCGGATCAGGCACAGGCACAAGCTAATGCTGTTGTAAATCAGGTCTCTGATGTTCAGACTGGTATGACACAGGGTGCATCAGGTGATATTCCGTCTGCAATGCAACAGTATGACGGACAAACTCAGGCTCAAATGACAGCAGAATCTTTAAGTCAAGCTGGTGCTGCCTCGACCATGGTTTCTGACCAAGGGACGGGACAGGTTGGCCAAACCTGGGAACAGGCTGGATATCAATGGGATGCCGCCACAAATGCCTATGTCCCAGTAGGGACGCTGAAACAATCGGTGGCTGATTCAGCTCAATTAGGAACTACATCTGAAGCGGTTACAGCTGTCGATCAGGCTTCAGTTCAGTCTGGTCAGTCGTTTGGTGCTGGTGCAATGGAAATGTCTGCTGGCGGTAGCATGCAGATGTCAGGGTCATTTGATATGTCAGTGGGAGGTGCTGGAGACACGCCAGTTGCACAACAATTACCAGATCAGGCTCAGACAACTTTATATCAACAACCAAACCAGTTAGACTCACAAGCTGTAATGGATGCTAAAACCACATTATACCAACCGCCAGACCAAGGGATAACTCATCAGGACGCTAGATTAGATATATCAGGCACTCCGTCGGCAGATATGTCAGCAACTGCGGATATTACTGCCGGTCAACAACAGGGTCAGACATCTGCGACAGCACAACAATTGACACAGCAGGCATCACAGCTGCAGGCTAATCAAGCAGCACAGCAAGATTTCCAGCAGCAAGGCGCACAGCCCGGCTTTCAGCAGGCAGATTTTACCCAGTGGGCCCAGCAACAACAGCAACAACAAGCTGGAAACTTGGCCGCGCAAGGATCCATGCAAGAAAACCAACAACAATCCGGTTCGTTCTCCATGCAGGGATCGTTGCAAACAGATCAAATTCAGGGACAGGATGCCGGATTTCAACAGAAACAGGATTTGAGGCAAAGCGCATCGGCGTTCGACATGACTGCTCAACAATCCCTGTCAGCGGAAGGAAGGTCGAAAGATTTTCAACAGAGCCCCCAGCAACAGACACAAAGCGGGGCCGGTCCGCTTATGTTAGAGACACAGCCGTGGGAGCAACAGGGAACCAATACACAGCTTGACCAACAGCAACAGATCGACGTTACCGGTACAAGCTCTGTCCAAGTATCGCAAACTTCTCAACAGACGGGAACAACAGGAATTGACCAAGCTTCACAACAGCAGCAATGGGGCCAACTGGCAGGCCAGCAAGTTTCCCAACAATCCGATTTGAGTGGCATGATGCAAGGTTCCGCTGCTGCAGCCGCAATGGTATCTGCGCAAATGCAACAACAACAGGCTGGTGCGACAGCACTGAACGCTGATGCAAAAGCAGCCAAACAAATGCAGCAAGTTGGTACAGGCGCTTCCCAGGCAGCTGATATGCAAATGTGGAATCAGAACATGCAGACTCAAACGGAAGTGCAGGGGACACAAACAGTTGCGCAAGGTACCCAAACCGCTACAGTAGGAACACAGACAGACACATCATTTACACCTATAGGACAAACGGGCTCTGGAGCCGACGCTACAGCTACTGCATGGCAAGCCATACTGGCTGCTGCTCAAGCAGAAGCACAAAAATCAATGGGTATCCAAGCACCAGCGGTTACACCTATAGTGACTGGACAAGCAACCGCTCAACAAACTGCAGGGCAACAGTTCTTCGCTCAACAAGCAGCCAATCAGCAAGCAGCCATGCAACAAGCAGCCATGCAACAAGCAGCCGCACAACAAGCAGCCATGCAACAGGCAGCCGCACAAGCAGCCGCTCAACAGGCAACAGCTCAACAAGCAGCGGCACAAAAGGCAGCCGCTCAACAACAATCAACAATAAGTTGGGCAGAGATCATAAACGCGGCAATGGCTCACCAGGCCGAGACAGCCAAACAACAACAGGCGGTGCAGGCCCAGCAGCAAGCCAGACCTCAAGTCCCAGCGTGGGCTACAGGTATGCAAACACAGCAAGCGTCTAATACACAAGTTAACCAGCAGCAGACAGTGGAAGCGAAACCAACACCACCGCAGCAACCTAAGACCGAGCCTCAGCGAAAGATTCCTATAAGACCAGATCCTGTTACTCGTGATAGAGTGAGAGAAATGTTTATAAGCCAAATGAGGCAGAGACCGGACATTGACCCTTTACAAATTTTGATTGGTCTAAGTCCGGAAATGTTGATGAGGTCTGGTGTCAACCCAAGAATTGCAAGGAGCGGAGAGGTGGCACAAATTGTCCCAGCCGTTGAAAGGGCTTTAGGAATTTCACTGAGACGGCGACGAGGCCGAGGTGGCCGCCCAAGATCAGATATCGGAGGGGCATTTGCGGACCCCATGGGTGGGCATACTTTTAGCGGACCAGAACCAATGAGTGGCAGAGGGCAACGAGGGCAATCAGCACGTGACAGGGCAATGCAGAGACGCAAGTTTATGATGGAACAAAGAATGATTAATGAAGTAATGCAATTGTTCGGTTTAGGACCCGAACCTTTGGAGCCCGGAGATCCTGGGTACCGGCCCCCGGGTCAGCGGCCTGGAAGAGGTGGCGGGGCGGGGCCGGGTATGCCCGGAATGGGTCCTGATCCAATGATGGGTGCGGGAGGGGCCGGGATGGGGGGAGGGGCCGGTGGGCCAGCTGGTAATCCGCAAAATAGAATGATGATGGAGTTGTTGGGAATGTAAATGACCGAATTGCTCTTGTTTGGTGCTAAAATTAGGTTATTTTGGTTATGGAAGTCTGTCGTGCCACTTTATAAATCCTATGGACGTTTTTGACGTAAAAGTGGTAGTTCAATTAAATTATTTTGGTTATGAATTATCAAAAAGCAATAAAAGCGCAAGTTATAAGTAATTTGCGAGAATCTACATGTACCATATACTTTTTATAAAAATAAAGGGAATTATTTTTACAAGATATTTTTAATTATAAAATTAAATCGTCCAGTATTTAATTTGGTCTATATGAATCTTATCTGGATTTTAACTGGATTAAAGATGACATCTTAAGAGAGAGAAAAAGATAAAACAAAAACTCAAACAATAACTCAAGCCTTAAGATGCTGCTACCAATTGTCCTATTGTTTGGCAATAGAATGTTGCGATGAGTATGGCGGAATAAAGTCTACATGAGGGGCACGGGTCCGTAGAAATACCAAAACGCACCAAAACGCACCTGTATTTACCGGAGCGCACCATAAATAATGGGTTATCAAGCACATTGAGTATGCTAATTATAATCTGTGACAATTTTATGCGCTTAAGACTCAACTTAAAATACATTTTACATAAATCTGTCTTTGTACATTAGCCTAAATCAATATAAATGGTGCGCTCCGGTAAATTCAGGTGCGTTTTGGTGTTTCGGTGCGTTCCGGGTTTTCTACGGACCGGAGGGGCACCAAGTTGAGATACATCTACGTCAGGCGTTGACGTTCACCTCTATAACACGATATATGAGCCTGTGCTTGAGAAATCAAACCATTTGGGTTCCGACCAGGTCCGACACAAACCAGGCTGTACAGTCACAGACTAAAGCTAGAAGTTTGAAACTTTGGATATAAGTAGAAGAGGAATTGTACTATCCGTGTGGCGAAAACAAAGGCGGTGATCAGCTGTGCAGTTACTGCACAGCTGATCTGCGTCTTTGTTTGTGCAGTTACTGCACAGCTGATCTGCGTCTTTGTTTTCGCATATGCAAATTGTAGGTTTTCTCATGTACAGGCTCATATATAAATCTGTTCGAGAGATGCTATTCGGTGGTTGGTGGAGAAACTCAATAGCATCATAATTATGTGTCGGAAACTATGTTTAGTGATTCCAAACCTGTTCGATGGAAATAGTTATAGCCGTGGAATATGGAATCTGTCTGTATGGTACAATATACTATCATTTCAATATAATTGGCTTGTTGCTAGAGTATATGATGTTAAGTCTTATTACGAATGATTGTTTACTAGAATAAAGATATTGTGATGTAGTGACTCGACATAATAGTGTCTAAGATAGCTGTATATCAATCATTTGAAGTCAAATATCATATTATACTGTTTAGTTATTGTGAATGTAAATTGTGCAGGAAGGTTAATCATATGAGCCGCATCATGAGGAAACCGAATTTTTGTATTATCGAAAACAAAGGCGCAGATCAGCTATGCAGTAACTGACTAACTGCACGGCTGATCAGCTCCTTTGTTTTCGCTACTCGGATAGTACAATTCCTCTTAGACTTACAGCCAAAATTTCAAGCCTCTATCCTGCTTCTGTGACTGTACAGGCCGATTTATGTCGGACCTGGTCGGAAACACAAAAGATCGGTTTTCTCTCGTTGCGGCTCATACAGTTTAGTTATTGTGAATGTATATTGTGCAGTTAGGTTAATTATATGCTGTTATATTATTGTGTTTCAAAGACCGTACCGGTTGACCCCTAAAATTAAGTTTTGTATATGGCATTGTTTCAAACTGATGTTTTCAATAAGGTGATTTGGGTTAACAAGACATGCCAACGTACTTTACATGCCACTAGAAAATGTCTAAAGTAAATAGGGTCTTAATGGTTTCCGCACAGGCCCGACACAAGCCGGCCTGTACAGAGACAGAAGGTTAAAAGCTTGACATTTCGCATTAAGGAAGAAGATGAACAGTACTATCTTAAAGCAAAACACGGGCGCTGATCAGGGGTGAGATCTATGTCTTTGTAAACCGGTATACTTACATGACTAAATCGACGAAATTATATGAATTGTTTTTGTTGAGCATTGCACTTACCATGTATAATAAAGCCAGTACATGGACTTTCAATCTTTCCCCAATGTGCTTTATAAAAATTCCAAGAGGGTTACATTATCAATTATCTTGACGGTGAATGTTATTTTGTCTGCCTCTTTATTGTGCCCGTCATCTTTCCTTTTGGTTGAAGCTAGCAGGATTGCCACCTCGATGAGAAAGAGCTTGCTTAGTCGCTCTCCAATCATGAGTGTTGTTAAAAGTTTTGTAATATCTTCAAGATATTAGAAAGAGCCCAAAACCCTGTTTTTAAGCAGAGTAACAACTTTTATAATTTTTCTGTCGAAGAAAAAACTTGGTTTGTAATTGAATCTATATAGTGGGTCTCCTAAATTTTGTCTGGGACTCCTTCTTTTTCTTTTCAAGGAGTCCCGGACTCCTGGTCCCGATGTTATAAAACTTTTTTCATGCTCAGCTCAGCTGAGACTAAAATTTATCCTGCTCATAAATGTTAAAATGCCAACAATTGTTGGCATTTTAACATTTATCAGCAGGATAAATTACAGGCTTTGGTGATCGAAACCTGAAATTTCAATTTATTTGTGCTTTTTCAGTATTTATGAGCAGTTTAAATTTCAAGCTCAGCTGAGCTGAGCATAAAAAAAGTTTTATAACCTCGGGGCCTGTTTTCAAATTCCTAGTGACATCCATGAGCGTTTACTGTCCTCACATTTCGGCCTTGTCTTGGGTTGGGATTTTAGTATCAATTCCTAAACCTATTATACTTAATTAAACAATATTCATTGACGCATGCTAACCATAATAAGTCACATACTGAACCAAATTAATAAATGAGCCTGTGTTTGAGAAAACCAACAATGTGGGTTTCCGACCAGGTGCGACACAAACCAGGCTGTACATGCAATGAGAATAATTAGAACCTTGAAATTTTGGATTAAAAAAAGAAGAGAGATTGTGCTATTACTGCACAGCTGATCTGCGACTTTGGTTTCGCTTAAGCATTTTGTTGGGTTTTCCGATGCAGCGGCTCAATTAATAAATGCAATGAACATCAATCATAAGGGCATATTTGAGTCGCATCTTGAGAAAACCTAATTTTCCAGATGCCAAAATATGAAGACAGATCAGCTATGCAGTAACGATACAGCTGGTACAGGAGTTTCTTTCAGCATTAAGGATAGCGCATTTAAAGCTTCAATTCCTCCTTCTGTGATTGCACAGACCGGTTGATGTCAGATCTGTTTAATAACCTTGAAAACAGGTTTTTTCTTGACGCGGCTTATTTTATGCTTGTCATCATTCGCATAAACATGTATAACTTTGAATAAATAGATGTTGGAAGAAATACCTTAAGTCTTACAAATACATTCATATTGTTTCAATCTTTCGCTTTTGTTCATTCCCAACAGGTGAATTCTTGGCGCTGAGAAAGTATCTCTATTTGAATCAATATTTGAAAAACAGGTAACCAGTAAAACCCCCTCAGTTAGCCATTGGTCAATATTAGGTGTGTCCAATACTGACCAATGGCTGAGGGGGTTTTACTGGTTACCTGGATTTCCAATATTGATTATTGGAAAACTGGGAACCAGCAAATTAATGTGGATTTGGTGAATGGCTATTTTAATATCAACATTTTTCAGCATAAAATTTTCAATTTTTAAAGCTAAAAAAATCTCTGTTTATTGCATGGGCAAGTTTTCGTAATGCATTCTGGTACCACTCTCCATCTTCTACATCTGTAATTGTTTTAATGAATGATAAGAATCATGTGAGCCGCGCCGTGAGAAAACCAGTCTTCGGTATTTTCGACCTGGTGTAACACAAACCGGCCTGTGCAGTTGCAGAAGAAGGCTAGATGCTTGAAATTTCAGTTTTAGGTCGAAGAGGAATTGTACTATCCGTGTAGCGAAAACAAAGGCGCTTATCAGATTCACAGTTACTGTGGAGCTGATCTGCGTCTTCATTGTCGCATAGTCAAAAATCCGATTTTCTCTCGTCGCTGCTCATGTCTCCTCCTTATATCGGCTCAAGCATACTAACTGTAAAAAGCTTTAAACACAGGAGCCCCTTTCAGTAATGAGATCCCTACTGGAATAGGCTAACTTTACAAAAAATTGCCCATGCAATATACAGATTTTTTCACATTAAAAATTTCATTAGAAAAACTTTGATATTTTTAATACATTATCTCAAACCATTGATTGTGGGTGCAACAAGTACCCACAATCTATGTTTTGGATCAATAATATGAAAAGTAGATATCCCCTGCAAACCCCAGTTTTAATATATAAAAGTGGGGTATAAGGGGGTACATACTACATGGACATGTTTTCCTGATGTAAATGCACATGCAGTCAGTTTCCTTCAAATATGGTTGTACAACAGAATCATTATGATGTATAAAGAAAAACAAGAGCTTACAAAGATACACTCAGTTTAATATCAAACATGCATCAGAATTTCAATGACATCACAAATTGCATGTCTTTAAAGTCCAAGCAGCATAGGTATTTTACCTATTTTTCCATAACACGTTATGGTAAGGCCTTTCTATAATTTCAACCAGCCATATAATAAACAGAAGAGATAATCCCCTTTAATTTAAACTGCCAACTATTCCTTAACATGTTAATGAATAACTATTGACGAGACAGATAAGCTAGTTGATGATGAACAATATTGAAAAATTAGTGAATGAAAATGAAAAAGAGGAATAAAAATGGAGAATCAGGCAGAATGGATGTATGATAATGAAGAATAGACGAATGAAAATAGATGAATAATATTAGGGAATTGGTGAATGAAAATGGATGAATGATAATGAAGAATAAATAATGAAAATAGATAATATTAGGGAATTGGTGAATGAAAATGGATGAATGATAATGAAGAATAGATGAATGAAAATATATGAATAATATTCGGGAATTGGTGAATGAAAATGGATGAATGATAATGAACAAAAAATGAATGAAAATGGATGAATGATAATAGGGAATTGGTGGATGAAAATGGATCAATGATAATGAAGAATTCGTGAATGAAAATGGATCAATGATAATGAAGAATTGATGAATGAAAATAGATGAACGCTATTAGGGAATTGGTGAATGAAAATGGATGAATGATAATAAAGAATGGACGAATGACAATGTAGAATGGTGTATAATAATGGCTGAATGGCAATGAAGAATGGTGCGGCAAAATGAACAAATGATAATAAAGAATAGATGAATAATAATGCAGAATTGATGAACAAAAATGAAGGAATGGATGAATGATAATGTAGAATGAATGAATGATAATGTAGGATGAATGAATGATAATGCAGAATGGATCAATGATAATGGAGAATGAATGAATGATAATGCAGAATGGATGATGAATGATAAAAAAAGAATGGATGAACGATAAAGTAGAATGGATGAATGATAATGTAGAATGGATGAATGATAATGTAGAATGAATGAATGATAATGTAGAACTGATAAATGATAATGTAGAATGAACAAATGATAATGTATAGAATGGATGAACAATAATGTAGAATGGATGAATGATAATGTAGAATGGATCAATGATAATGTAGAATGAATAAATGATAATGTAGAATGGATGAATGATAATGTAGAATGGATCAATGATAATGTAGAATGGATCAATGATAATGTAGAATGAATGAATGATAATGATGAATGGATGAATGATAATGTAGAATGAATGAATGATAATGTAGAATGGATGAATGATAATGTAGAATGGAATGGATGAATGATAATGTAGAATGGATCAATGATAATGTAGAATGGATGAATGATAATGTAGAATGGATGAATAATATTGCAGAATGGACAAATGATAATGTAGAATGGATGAATAATAATGTAGAATGGATGAATGATAATGTAGAATGGATGAATGATAATGTAGAATGGATGAATAATAATGTAGAATGGATGAATAATATTGTAGAATGGACAAATGATAATGTAGAATGGATGAATGATAATGTAGAATGAATGAATGATAATGTAAAATGAATGAATGATAATGTAGAATGGATGAATGATAATGTAGAATGGATGAATGATAATGTAGAATGGATCAATGATAATGTAGAATGGATCAATGATAATGTAGAATGGATCAATGATAATGTAGAATGGATGAATGATAATGTAGAATGGATCAATGATAATATAGAATGGATGAATGATAATGTAGAATGGATGAATGATAATGCAGAATGGATGAATGATAATGTAGAATGGATCAATGATAATGTAGAATGGATGAATGATAATGTAGAATGGATGAATGATAATATAGAATGGATGAATGATAATGTAGAATGGATGAATGATAATGCAGAATGAATGAATGATAATGTAGAATGGATCAATGATAATGTAGAATGGATCAATGATAATGTAGAATGGATGAATGATAATATAGAATGGATCAATGATAATGTAGAATGGATGAATGATAATGCAGAATGAATGAATGATAATGTAGAATGGATCAATGATAATGTAGAATGGATCAATGATAATGTAGAATGGATGAATGATAATGTAGAATGGATTAATGATAATGTAGAATGGATGAATGATAATGTAGAATGGATCAATGATAATGTAGAATGGATCAATAATAATGTAGAATGGATCAATGATAATGTAGAATGGGTGAATGATAAAGTAGAATGAATGAATGATAATGTAGAATGGATGAATGATAATGAAGAAAAAAAAAAGTTAAATGGAAGAATAAGAATGTTGAAAGATAATGAGGAATAATGGATGACTGAAAATGAAAAAGGGGTACAAAATAATGTAAAATGTGTGAATGATAATAAAGAAGGGGTGAATAATATGAGATTACTGATACTGTTGAATGGATGAATGCTTAATGTAAAATTGGTGAATGAAAATGTGGATTGGATGAGTGATAATGGAGAATAGATGAATGCTGAATGATAATAAAGAATGGATGCATGATAATGAAGAATGGTAATGAAGAATTGCTTGATGATAATAGAGAATGAATGAAAGGTAATGAAGAATGCATGGAAGATAATGTGAAATGAATGACTGATAATGGAAAATGGATGCGTGATAATGTAGAATTAGGCAGGAAGCTCCCATCATTTTTTGTAATATCTTCATAAAAAAACAGGAACGGCTTACACTGCACCAAATTTCAACAAGAACAGTGAAGAAAGAAAAGACTGAGTTAAATAAGATCTTTTTCAAATATATGGCTTGAAAACTGAACATACAAATTAAAAGGATGGGTAGAGTTGTTTATAAATTATAAAATGTCAAATTTCTTTGAAAAACATCGTACATAGAAGTCTATAAGCAGATAGGGGAAACCAGTAGAATTAAATTAAAATCTGTTCCAGTAAGGTGTTCCAAGTCTTTGAAAAGTTGTTGACTGGGATATTAAACCACAAACAAACAAAAAATCTCATATCAAAAGTAGCACTACAATTCATTTTATACAGATGATGGTTGAAAAAGAACCATAAAAGAATGTGTCTTTGCTTTCGCACAGACAAAAATCCAGTTTTCTCATGATGACACATATTTGATCAGGCCTGACTAAATGAACAAGAGGACCATTGGTCCTGTAGCTCACCTGAGAGATTATACTACTGTAAGTTCATGGGAATTAAATTAATTCTATTATTTCATTGAGAATCGACCAATCAGAGTTCCAGTCCGATCAGCCCAAAAACAATATGCAACCTTTCCTACTACCCAGTGATGCTGTGTGTGTAATTTGATCAAGATCTGCCTACTGGCTTTGGAGATATTGAATTTTGGATGTTTTCCTAGTTAAGTCTATGGAGACTATTGACCCCTGGGGCATGGCCAAATTTGACCCCAGGGTCATGGGACTACCAAACAGTGCTACATACAAAATATAGAAGCTCTGGGCCTTCTGGTTTCAGAGAAGAAGATTTTTTTAGTTTTTTTTTAGTTTAGTCTATGGAGACTATCAACCCCCGGGGCGTGGCCAAATTTGACCCCAGGGGCATGGCTGGCACAATTTATGAGGAGGACGATTAGCCACTGAAACATACTAAATATCAAAGCTATGGGACTTGTGGTTTCAGAGAAGAAGATTTTTTAATTTTTTATCCATTAAAACATATATGTTGCCATGGCAACCAGAGTTCCAATCCGATCTGCCCCAAAACAATACGTAACCTTTCCTACTACATAGTGATGCTGTGTGTGTAATTTAATCAAGATCCCCCTACTGGTTTTGGAGATATTGATGTTTTAATGTTTTCCCATAGTAAGTCTTTGGAGACTATTGGCTCTCAGGGCGAGGCCAAATTTGACCCCAGGGGCATGAGTGGCACAAACAAATTTGATCAAGATTGGCCCACTAGCTTCAGAAATATTCTTCTTTGAAATGGTGGACGACGACGCCGACCATGACCCCCAAGGACGATGGACCCCTGCCTATCCTATAAGCTCACCTGTGAGCCTTCGGCTCAGGTGAGCTAAAAACATCAAGAAATGGGTTTCTAATGAGAAAATTTAACTCTGACATTTCTAAATGGCAGTGCAAATTATTAATATTGTTTATGGCAAAATTTTTATCAGAAATAACATTTAATATCTTTTCTTTTAATAAAAAAAAACTTGTGAAAATACAGTACTTATCAAAATTAAGAAGGTTTAAAAATCCTAAAACAAAGTCTCTAACAAAAAACATCATTACTATGGAAACTAGACGACCATTGGTCCTGTAGCTCACCTGAGAGATTATCACATTGTAAGCTCATGAGATTTAAATTAATTGAGAATCGACCAATGAAAGTCTATGCATGGACACTATTGACCCCCGGGGCATGGCCGAATTTGACCCAGGGGCATGACTGGCACAATTTATAATGGGGATTACCAAACATTGCTACATACAAAATATAGAAGCTCTGGGCCTTTTGGTTTCAGAGAAGAAGATTTTTTTAGTTTTTCCCATTGTAAGTCTATGGAGACTATCTACCCCCGGGGCGTGGCCAAATTTGACCCCAGGGGCATGGCTGGCACAATTTATGTAGAGGACCATTAGCCATTGCAAAATATCAAAGCTGTGTGCCCTGTGGTTTCAGAGAAGAAGATTTTTTAATTTTTTCCCATAGCAAGTCTATTGAGACTATCAACCTCCGGGGCCTGGCCAAATTTGACCCCAGGGGCATGAATGGCACAATTTATGTAGAGGACCATTAGCCATTGCTACATACCAAATAACAAAGCTGTGGGCCTAGTGGTTTCAGAGAAGAAGATTTTTTTAGTTTTTCCTATTGTAGGTCTATGGAGACTATCCACCCCGGGGCGTGGCCAATTTTGACCCCGGGGACATGATTGGCACAATTTATGTAGAGGACCATTAGCCATTGCCACATACAAAATATCAAAGCTGTGGGCCCTGTGGTTTCAGAGAAGAAGATTTTTTTTAGTTTTTTCCTATTGTAGGTCTATGGAGACTATCGACCCCCGGGGCGTGGCCAAATTTGACCCCAGGGGCATGACTGGCACAATTTATGTAGAGGACCATTAGCCATTGCCACATACAAAATATCAAAGCTGTGGGCCCTGTGGTTTCAGAGAAGAAGATTTTTTAAATTTTTTTCCCATAGTAAGTCTATGGAGACTATCAACCCCTGGGGCGTGGCCAAATTTGACCCCAGGGGCATGAATGGCACAATTTATGTAGAGGACCATTAGCCATTGCTACATACCAAATATCAAAGCTGTGGGCCTAGTGGTTTCAGAGAAGAAGATTTTTTTAGTTTTTCCAATTGTAAGTCTATGGAAACTATCCACCCCCGGGGCGTGGCCAAATTTGACCCCAGGGGCATGGCTGGCACAATTTATGTAGAGGACCATTAGCCATTGCCACATACCAAATATCAAAGCTGTGGGCCCTGTGGTTTCAGAGAAGAAGATTTTTTTAGTTTTTTCCTATTGTAGGTCTATGGAGACTATCGACCCCCGGGGTGTGGCCAAATTTGACCCCAGGGGCATGATTGGCACAATTTATGTAGAGGACCATTAGCCATTGCCACATACAAAATATCAAAGCTGTGGGCCCTGTGGTTTCAGAGAAGATTTTTTAATTTTTTTCCCATAGTAAGTCTATTGAGACTATCAACCCCTGGGGCGTGGCCAAATTTGACCCCAGGGGCATGAATGGCACAATTTATGTAGAGGACCATTAGCCATTGCTACATACCAAATATCAAAGCTGTGGGCGTAGTGGTTTCAGAGAAGAAGATTTTTTTAGTTTTTTCCTATTGTAGGTCTATGGAGACTATCGACCCCCGGGGCGTGGCCAAATTTGACCCCAGGGGCATAATTGGCACAATTTATGTAGAGGACCATTAGCCATTGCCACATACAAAATATCAAAGCTGTGGGCCCTGTGGTTTCAGAGAAGAAGATTTTTTAATTTGTTTCCCATAGTAAGTCTATGGAGACATTCAACCCCTGGGGCGTGGCCAAATTTGACCCCAGGGGCATGAATGGCACAATTTATGTAGAGTACCATTAGCCATTGCTACATACCAAATATCAAAGCTGTGGGCCTAGTGGTTTCAGAGAAGAAGATTTTTTTAGTTTTTCCAATTGTAAGTCTATGGAAACTATCCACCCCCGGGGCGTGGCCAAATTTGACCCCAGGGGCATGGCTGGCACAATTTATGTAGAGGACCATTAGCCATTGCCACATACCAAATATCAAAGCTGTGGGCCCTGTGGTTTCAGAGAAGAAGATTTTTTAACTTTTTTCCCATAGTAAGTCTATTGAGACTATCGACCCCCCGGGGCGTGGCCAAATTTGACCCCAGGGGCATGAATGGCACAATTTACGTAGAGGACCATTAGCCATTGCTACATACCAAATATCAAAGCTGTGGGCCTAGTGGTTTCAGAGAAGAAGATTTTTTTAGTTTTTCCCATTGTAAGTCTATGGGACCTATCTGTTGCCATGGAAACCACAATTTTGATACAATCTGCTCCAAAACCTAATGCCATCAATCCCCCAACCCAATTATGGTTCACATTAAATTTGATCAAGATCGGCTTACTAGCTTCAGAAATATTCTTCTTTGAAATTGTGGACGGACGACGACGACGGACGACGACGACGGACGCCGGATGCCTGCCTATCCTATAAGCTCACCTGTGAGCCTTCGGCTCAGGTGAGCTAAAAATACTGAACCATGATGCCATTATGGCTTTTTTCCTTCTGCATTTGATGTGTTTGGCACAAAATCTATCCACTCACACTACTGTATTTACACATTGTACATTAAAGAGACAAACATATAAAAGAAATAAAACAAACCTATTCTTTAAAGATGAATATTGTTCTCAATGAAGAGTTGAATATAAAAATATGATGATACATGTAAATGTTAAAACAACACTTGTAAAAGTACGAATGTTAGTACATGCAGTCATGTACATGTACTTCAAAGTCCATCCTAACAATGGTATCATTTGCACAAATGTACCTACATTTAATTTACATCGGAGTTGTATCATGATAAAAAAAAAAATATTTTTTTCTTAATGAGAATACTCAAAACTCGGATCACTTGAGCAGTTAGTGCACAGCTGATCAGTGACTTTAATGCCATCACGAAAACAAGTCTGTGTAATGTACACCCCCTTGAACCCCACTTTTATATATTATTAAACAAAACTGGGGCATGCAGGGTTGTATCTATTTTTCTTATTTCTGCTCCAAAACATAGATTGTGGGTACTCTTTAGAACTGCCTCAGAGTGGCAATTCTAACCTGTACCAACAATCTACATTGTAAGCAAATATGCTAAAAATATCAAAATTTTTCCAATGAATTTTTCAATTTTTGCATCTGAAAATTTCTCCGCAAGTTTTCGTAATGGTCATTTAACAGATAATATTGCCCCTCTTTTGTAAATCCAGCATATAAGGCTTCTAACCATCTTCTTTGACAGTATAGGCCAGTTTGTGCCGGAACTAGTTGGAAACCTCCTATACGTTGAGAGTGAATTTTCATATTAGCCTTAGATCCAGGACAGTTAAAATACATGTATCATCAATTTGATGAAATTGCTGATAATGCATGCAAGACTAAAATCTCTTGCGAAAAATATTGCAAATATCTGAATACAGCATTGAATTAAAAAATTTGTGCTGTTATGACCCAAGTCCAAGTCCATTAAAATCTCTTCAGTTTGATGATATTTCGCACATCAGCGTACATCATCTTGAGATCCTGAGGCGTCTGTTGCGTCCGGGTCTTCACCGTGTCCAGGACTGACAGGTCAAAGTTTAGAGCACCGAAGGCATTGACAACCGTGAACAGGTCCATGGAGGCGTAGAACACGGCGTGTTTCCATGGTAACGCCATGACGTCATCCCACCTGAAGTAGTAGCCTAATGAGACTGCTAACAAGTAGTACTGAAATAGAACACAACCAGTCCTTTGATCAAGATACATAAATCCAGATTAATAATCAAATAGTTTTGATTATTAGGCCAAGAAGCTTCAAATTAGTACTCCTTTAATGTTAATTGCAAAACGATCAAGCAATAACAATGTACATGTATACCTTTGATTGTTTGTATTGAGGTTAACCAGGCAACAATTTTTCAGTCATATCAGGACAAAGCCTAGGTATTAACCAGAGCTATGGAGAGCAATTGTGTCTTGCTCAAAGATACAACAAAAGTCTCCACGTACACAAAAAAGCAACAGCAAAGACAATGTGCAGTAAGTTCATTAGTTTGTTCAACTGATGGCCCTAGGACGATCTTGACCAATTTTAAGGCAAGGTAAGTTTTGAAAACATAGGCCTGTACTGGAGAACCAGAGGACCAATGGTCCTGTAAACGCTCACCTGAGATCTGCTGCATATACCAATAAACATGTTTGAATATTATGTTATTTAATCCCAGTGCAGGGGCAGATGAAGCCCTTGGGCCATTTTCTTTTTCAGAATAATCAATATTTTGTCCATTTGACAATTTCCTGCTGGCTTTTTCCTTCAAATGACATTTTAACAGTTATTCCCATTCAAATGCATTGGCAACCCATGTTGACCTTGCCATAAACTGGGTCAAGGTCATCACAGGGTCATGATTTATATACACATTGTAGTACTTGAGCCATTGATGATTCATGCCAAGTTTCCTTGAAATCAGTTCACAGGTTCTGGAGAAGAAGATTTTTGAAGAGTTTTTACCGTATATGGATCAGGTGGCCATCTTGGTCATGTGACCTGGATTATTTATATATACAGTGACCTGGATTATTTATATATACAGTGCTCTTAAATTAAATTACCCACTTTCCTCGTTTCATCGCGAAAAAACTGACTGACTAAAATTCAATTTTCGCGAGGAAACTGCGCGAAATCCAAAATAAACGTGAAATTTCATCGCGAATTTTCATCGCGGAATCATCGCGAAATTTCGCTGAATTGTATGGCGAAATCTGTAGTACCTGTCAGTGGGGTTGAATTTTCATGACCGGTGTTTCGCGGTGATTTGCGGCGAAAAAAAACGAGTGCAGAGTATTTATTTTATTAATTTTTAATTTCATTCGTATGTATTTTCATTCGTTTTCTTTTTTTTTTTTTCTTCTTTTTTTATAATTGTATTAGTTAGTGGTTAAACACGCATCTATAATAATTTCATCAATGGTCGATTTTGTGTATTTGTCATGTTGATTTTGACAAGAAAGCCGCTTTGCCCCAAGGAATATTAGATGACTTTGTTCGTCTTAATTGGTTAATTAGCTTGGATCTTTCAGAGATTATGTAAAATTAGTTTGATAAAGGTGATAAAGCTCTCTGGTATAATTACAGTGATTGACTAATTATTACGATTGATGTGTCTGTTCAGCCACTTACAGGAAAATGGGTTTTTCCTAAATCTTACCAACTTGCCTCCACCGTATCTCTGTTGTTCCATTTTCAAACATGATTTGTATAGTACTAGATCAGCTAGCTAACCAGCACTTCGTACACCGCACCATTTCCGCGTGGAAATGTATCGTGGAATGCCGACGGGAGTATTCTGTCTTGTATACCATCGCGAAAACATGTCCGTGTAATGTATACCCCCTTGAACCCCACTTTTATATATAGCAAAACTGGGGTATGCAGGGATATACCTATTTTTCTTATGTCTGCTCAAAAAACATAGGTTGTGGATACTCGTTAGAACCGCCTCGGCATAGAACCGCATCGCCGCGGCGAGGCGGTTCCGTCGAGGCGGTTGAGCGGGTTCTAGACGAAGCGGTTCTAACGTTTACCAACAATCTGTTTTGAGCAGAAATAAAAAAAAATCGTAAAAGTTTTTCCAATGACTTTTTCCAATCTTTACAGCTGAAAAAATCTGTAAATTACATGGGCAAGTTTCCGTTATGCACCGTTTTTATAAACGAGCTTTATTAAAGGGGATTTCTGCTATCTGAGAGGCATACAGTAGACCGCCAAATTTGTTGTAGTTAATATATGGGTTACACTAAATTTGGTCATTTCTCAGGTGTTTATCAAGCAAAGGACTTCGATCTTTAATCTGCGATCTGTGATTTAAGAGAAAGTATATGCAATATTCCATGCAAAATAGCAGCACACCATGAATAGAACGTACACGTGTACCTGTATATCGGTAGTAAGTAGAATATGTTATTGGTCATGCACTGTAGTTCGCGTGGCAACAAGTTTAAACAAAGTAGCACGTGAAGTTAGTCTAAATAAAATAGCCGACGTTGCAATACATACATGTAGCAGTACGATGTTCTGAAATCCTGTCTATGCTATGATGACGTTGAAATGTGTGGAAAAGTTTGCAATTTAATAACAACTCTGTTTTATGTTGTAGCTTCTTACCATGGGCATCTCTCCTATAACCGCAGGTAGGTATGGGAACCATCAACCACCTGGAACTACTGCTCACCAACAGGAACGAAGCAAGACACAAAGAGGAGATCGTGACCTTATGAAGACACGAACTGCATCTGCACATATCCCCTTCCCCACCATAATAACCACCCGTGACGGACACTAAAGCTATTGAACATGCACTCTGTCCTATATAAACTTAATGTTGTGAACCACTGCAGCTGCTGAGTCCTAGTCCTTAGTCCTGTAAAACTAGTTTACGCAGGCCAGTAATACATTACTGATTGTTCCAAGGCGATACTAATTGTTTTACGTGTTGGTGTTGAATTTTTGTGGTGTTTGCACATTTTGTTACATATTTTAAGTAAAGTTTGGGTAACGTGCTCACTCAGCTAAGTACAATATGTTTTCTTTTCAAGTTATAAGTTTTAGAGTGGGAATTACTTTCTGATTGTGCCATTTCCTGATCATTGCCGCCTACCTTAACCATTATTTAGCAGATCTTAATATGTGAAATACATGTACGTTGTTTGATTGGGATGAACCATTTCGAAATTTCTTTTTGGGAGACATGCCGTCGTACTAAAATTGTCAGAAACCCTGCTTTACGAAGATGATGACAAAATGTTTGAACGTATAAATGACGACACCAGCCTTGTGCGCCTGGATGGAATTTTAACATCATTTTTAAACCATATGTTAGCCCGCAGGCCGAGCGGTTAAGAGCGCTGTTTCTTAATCTCTCGATCGTCTCACCGCTGTTTCTGGTGTGGGTTCGAGCCCCAATAGTGATTGCTCTCCATTCTACAATATCTGTTTATTCTGCCTGCCTCTCTGTTGCGCTCGTTGTCTTTGGTTTTGATTGGGACTAGCCGAATGGCTAACTTAATGGGAAAGAGCTAGTAATCATGCTCTACCTGTGTCTTGTTGGGGAAATAAGGTTTGTGATGCGTTATATTTGTTCCTTTCCAGCCTGGTGTTTATGCTGGGATTCGATTCCTGATCCCTCTATTCTTACTTCCCAGATGCAAACGTAGCGTGCAGATTTCTCCTAAATTTTACGAAGTCATAATGATGGACGTTCTATGTGTTTTTAAGTATTCGTCCGCTAAAAAAGACAGCTATATTATTTAGGTGTTACAAAATACAGTTATCCAGGGACCAATTTCAGAGCCGCCCATGTATACCATAGCGATGCTCATGATGCTGTTTGGATCCTAAGCATGTGAATGTTCTTAAGGTAAGATTAAACTCGTGAAATAATAAAAGGAAATCACTGCAATTATCTACGAGACGTATGATTGATTTCCAAATTGCAAATTGGTATGAAGATGAACTGAAACAAACGTTTTAACTAAAAATACGAAAACATACATAATGTGCTTACCACTGCTTACAGCAAAAATACAACACCAATACATTAAACAATAAGAATCACCACAGAAGTATCGCATTGGAACGATCAGTAATATAAAATTACGTTACATTACACCGTCTAACGGTGATTGATGGGATGGCTGACGTCACCGGTCCCGATAGCGTAATGGTTAGATTGTCCGCTTCGGGAACGGGAGGTCGTGGGTTCGACTCCGGGCTGTCATGGTAATGATGGTACCAGTGGCTACCTCGCTTGGCGCTCAGCATTCCCAACCCAAGTACTAACTAGCTTTTCGTCTCTTCAAAAAGTTTAAAAAAATATGTATTTTACTGTAATTCTATCATTGTAGGCTGGTGATGGTATTACCGTTACTCGGGGTTAGAACGAGGTGCGCCGATAAGTCAACGGCGGAACACTATATACATACGAACATGGCACGCTTGTTCACCCAGTGAAATGTTGCACAATATAACACGTTTTTAATCATTTGCTATATAGTCGAGGTGTGTAAGAATAAAACAGGATTCACACATTAGCGTATAAGCCAAACGCGCACCGGGCGTGTTGATAAAAATGTAAAATTCAATATATGCCAGGAGCACGTCGGAGACACGTTAAAAGCGTGTTTTTACGCTAAATGTATATTTGGAGCACGTTGATATACGTCGATGTAAATTGCTACGCACTCCAGGCGCGTTTGGGCTCAAAAAAAATTTAAACATGCTTAAAAAATTTCAAGAAACTCGGCGTGTTCCGGGCGTGTGTCTTAAAAGTTTCGAATAAGTTTCACGCGCTTTGTAGGCACGTTGAGTACGCTTCGAATGCGTTCGGCGCACGTTTCAGGCACGCCAGTGTACGCTACATGCGCGTTCCGATTTTATGAGATATTGCTTCAGTAGCGGGGCCAAAACGTGTGTGAGACGCGCGTAAAACGTTTGCTGTGTGTCTGTAGCGCGTGCATAGCGTGTTTTGGACGTAACACAAACGTACTCTAAAACCTTGTAATTTTTTACGTCCGGCACACGCCTCAGTCACGCTCTACTGTGTGACTTCTAAAGCGAGTTAAAGGAACAAATTAATTTTTATACTTCCAAAATCTTCAGCGTGTTGAGATTTTTCATACGCCCGGCGCGCGTTTGGTTTATACGCTACAGTGTGAATGCTGTTTAAAAAAAGATAGAAAGAAAAAGGCAGTTATTATTGGTTTTAGTATTCTGTTGGTTCACCAATGGTTGATCAGGTTTGGTCAGTTGCTTGCTATAGAAAGGTTTTAAAAGCATATTAAAGACATTTTGTCTTCGAGTATATACATGGCTGCGATATACGTTGACTGATCAAGAAGGTATCTTGAATCATTATTAAAATTCATGCAAGATTGTGGAGACCGAATGTCACCTTGGCGTCGCAGTCACATAAACTTTATATACATTTACTTGTGCATGCATTTGGGTCAGAAAGCTGGGGCGGGAGGATTCTAACCTTGTCTGGATGTTGTTCGGATCTCTAAAACTGCATGCATTTATGACACGGTTGGCGTCCCAGTTTCGATCGTCGTAGTTGAAGTCTATTGGATGTAGAATCACGGCATCCACAACCAGCCTGCCTTTTCGTTAGTAGCGGAAATGTCAGTGTGACATATATGTTCTTACATGTACATTAACGTGACTCAATAGCTTTTAATACAAGTAAAATGCGGACTTAAAAAAGGTAAACACATCGAAAGGGATCGAAACGGTAAGTTCCGGCTGTCTTCCCGAAACAATATATGGAAGTAAAAGGTCATGCATATCTTTTGAAAAAAATAAAGGTTATTTTGTTGTGGCTTTACGTCTCAGTCATGGCTTTCAGTCATGTCGGGACATAGCAACCACTTCCTGCTGGACACTTCACACGGGGGCTAGATGCCTCATAGTCCTGAAAGAAAAAAAAAATATTTTTTTTTCCCAATAATTTATGACGATTTGACAAAGACAATTATCAGAAAAGTGATCAGCCTAGTCAATCATAAAAGAGACACGTGGTAGTGGTTATGTTTGGCCATCCATGCATATGTTTCTTGCATGAAAAGTGCTGCGGTCATTGTGTTAGTTCATTACATGGCCCACCGGGGTGCCAAATTCAGATTTGAACATACTTCTTTTTAATTGGATGCTAAGCAACGGACAACTCGGTGAAATTTCAAGTTTTGTTTGACGACGGTGACTCTACCATGCATGTATCTTTTACTATTTTTTTCTTTTGGTTCAGTTTAGAAAAACTCCGATATCTTTAGGACATCATGTAATTTTGATCCCCCAAATGGTCCCAAATGCATGCTCGTGTACAGTACACGAATGATAATATTTCTACGGACGCACCTGCTAACGCATGCTTCCCTCATGCACAAAACGTGAACAGAATTCAGTGATGATCAAAGTAAGCCACGCCGGCATAATTTTTGACCTCTGACCATGAGCGACGTAGATCGTTCTGCACACTACGTGTTTACTTCTTAGGAGTCTCATATACATGAAGTCCGACATTTTGGAATTACTTTTGACCCTTGACTGTACAATCGGTACGTGACGTTCAAACCAATTATGACCAATCAAAAGTTGCGTTGCCAAATAAACAAATCTATTTATCCAGTCACGTAGCTAAATCGCGCCAAAGAATCGTCTGACAAAAATATCATCTAGAACGATAGTGACGAGAGAAGGTTCAATTGCATTACTTTTTTTTTCTCTTTTAACGTGTGCTTTAATTTGAAGGTAAAATACACCGTCGAAAATACTGTACGCTCAAAGTAAGTTGAAAGAAATACAACGTATACTTACCGTTGGACATAATGTCCAATTCAAATCGGGTGGATTTTTCGCGATGAAACGCGGTGAAGAAGAAAATTATACCTTACCTGTCTTAAATATACCTTACCTGTCTTCATCGCGAAATATTAAGTTTCCTCGCGAAATTTCCTCGTATTTCACGGCGAATTCGCCGTACTTTGCGGCGAAAAAAAATCGATTTCACGAGTATTTTTTCTTTTGTTTGGCGAAATTTCGCGCGGATTCCGCCGTGAAAAAATGCATTTTATCATCGCGGAAAATAAAAAGTGGGTAATTGAATTTAAGAGCACTGTACACTGTTCATTGGTTGTCCCATCCAATAGATGCTTCACATAAAATTTGGCTTTGATTGGCCAAGTGTTTTCAGAGGAGAAGATGTTTGAATGTGATGGAGATATACATGTATATTGGCCCAGGGTGGGGGCATATGAGCCCCTAGGGTCCAAATTTTGCAGAATCATTAATATTTAGTCCTACAGCCCATTTCCTGCAAGACTTTCACTTTAAATGACATTTTAAAAGTTTTCCCCATTCAAATGCATTGGCGACCTATGTTGACCTTGCCGTAAAATAGGTCAAGGTCATCACAGGGTCATGATTTATATACACATTGTAGTGCTTTAGCCATTGATGCTTCATGCCAAGTTTCATTGAAATTGGTCCACCGTTTCCGGAGAAGAAGATTTTTGAAGGGTTTTTACCATTTATGGGCATGGCGGCCATCTTGGTCATGTGACCTGGATTATTTATATATACATTGGTTATCCCTCCATTTCAGAGGAGAAGACGTTTGAATATTATGAAGATATACATATATATTGCCCCGGGGTGGGGGCACATGAGCCCCTGGGGTCCAATTCTTTTCAGAATCATTAATATTCAGTCCTACTGCCCATTTCCTGCAAGACTTTCACTTTAAATGACATTTTAAAAGTTTTCCCCATTCAAATGCATTGGCGACCTATGTTGACCTTGCCGTAAAATAGGTCAAGGTCACCGCAAGGTCATGATTTATATATACATTGTAGTACTTGAGTCATCGATGCTTCATGCCAAGTTTGGTTGAAATCGGTCCAGTGGTTCCGGAGAAGAAGATTTTTGAAGGGTTTTTACCATATATGGGCATGGCGGCCATCTTGGTCATGTGACCTGGATTATTTATATACACATTGGTTCCCCCTTCCCATAGATGCTTCATGTAAAATTTGGCTTTGATTGGCCAAGCTGTTTCAGAGAAGAAGATCTTTGAAAATGGTGGACGACGGACGGACGGACGACGGACGGACAGACGGAGCATGGGTATACTATAAGCTCACCTTGTGAGCCTGACGGCTCAGGTGAGCTAAAAAAGTGAAAACAATGGATATTTTGAAAACCATTGCAGCCAGAGACATTAAAGTTAGACGAAGCCTACCACTAATGAAGGTAAGCGATTAAGGTCAAGGTCATTTTTTGATCTGGGCCCAAAGTCATTGAAATATCGAAATTAAAGACTTGTTTTTTCTCCATAACCTCTCAGCCTATGAATGTTAAATTTTATTAGAAGCCTTCATGCAAAGAAAAATGACAATGATACAGTAACAATGATCCAGGATTTCTGGAAGATTAGTTCAAAGCCATCAAGAGGGGGTTTGTTTTCAACATTTTACCTAATTTTTCATAAATTTCCCCCATGAAATTGAAGTACAATTTGGTCCAAGAGGGGGTTTCATGTGAAACACCTAAACCTCCTCTAAATCCACCACTGCTATTACCCTCCGAGTCAGACAGTGTACAAAGTACTTACCACCAGATGGCCCAGCACTACACAGTGTTTGTCCGAGCCCCGTAGGAAGTTAGCTGATCTACCCGCCATTAATCCCATTGCGATTGTGACACCTGCACAACCTCGCATCAAGTAGGCATGGAGAGAGTCAATCTTCTCAGGCTTTACCTAGAAAATTGGGAAAAAAATGACGATAATTAGGGGATATTCTGCTCATTTCTTCATAAAAACCTCTGCTGTGGGTGCTGATTAAAATCACCTTGTTATGGTGATTCTCATGAGTACACTAAATCGAGGTATTTAAGTGGAACTACAAAGTAATAGGTTAGAGTTAATCTTCTATGGCTTTACTCAAATTAAAGAAATTTAATAAAGGTGTAAAAGCTCATTAGATTCGCCTTGCTGCCATTTCAGATAACTTAAGTCTGATATCTGAAATGGCGGCAAGGCGAATCTAATTTAAGAGCTGTGGCTGAGACTTGACTAATCTGATAACTTGCCTGAGATAACTTGAATCTGCCGCATAATCATCATACATTCTATTAAACCAACCCAAACCTACCTGCCAGCTGAGCGCCCACTGTGGCAGAGCGAACATTACCACTCCTGCACCATGAGAATGACAAAGTCCAGACGTAGGTGAAGGTTAGTGTGAGGTAAGATAATTAGATTTATTAATTCTTACCTGAAAGTTACCTCACATTAATCCAGATAACTTTAGCCTTCACTCTTAAAGTTTTAAACCTACCTGCCAGCTCAGAGCCCACTGTGGCAGGGCGAACATCACCACTCCTGTAACCATGAGAATAACAAAGTCCAGACGAAGGTGAAGGTAAGCGTAAGGCTAGGTTAATTAACCCTTATCTCACGTTAGATAACTTTCTATTACACTCTTTAACCTACCTGCCAGCTGAGGGCCCACTGTGGCAGAGCAAACATTACCACTCCAGTCACCATGAGAATCACAAAGTCCAGACGTAGGTGAAGGTTAGCATGTGACGGGACTTCAGCATAGCCTGCCCAGTCGTTACTCCTCATGGCATAGAAGTAGGTTCCCAAGGTGAACAGTAGGGTGACATAGAAGTCTGCTGTCAGTGCCTGAAATGCCAATACAATATAGTAACTGAAATAAAGTAACTGATATACAATGACTGAAATACAATCAAGTTACATCATGCTGTCTGTGAAGCAAGAAAAGGGAATTTTCAGGTGTGCAGGAATTGTGTCTTTGCATTTGCATGTGTGAAAAGCTTGTTTTCACATAAGGACACATATCAGCTACCAATATTACTTGAATTTAGGTTTGTCCTTGAAGTGTAGCTATGAATAATTCACCTTGAAGGCACAGACCTGTATTATACAACCACAACTACCTGTCTTGTGTTATTCTTAAAAGGGTCGCAGTAGCTGACTGTATAGAGCCACGACACAAGATAACTGATCTTCTTGAGTTCAAACCCAGTCAGACACAAGTTGGCTTGTACTATCAAAGAAGAAGGCTAGATGCTTGAAATGTTGCAAGAAAGTACAGACAAAATTGATCTATAGTATATGTGAAGCAAAAACAAAGGCTTCGATCACCGTTTCCTCATGGAGCAGCTATTGCATATAGCTGAAAAACTGACAAAGTTCTTAACCACCAACTTATACTCCTAGTTCAGATTCTTACCTTAGTCTGAAGTTTAACACCCTTCTTACTAGGATGGCTTAGCACATAGCCAATACAGATCAATACACAGGTCATCCACTGAAAACGGAAAGGATGTTTTTGGTTATGACGCAATGTCAAAATGTTTTCATGCAGATTTCGATGGAAAAGAGAGATTTCACTGATTTGGCTTACAGTCTCACATGTGGCCAGAGCAGTGCTCGAACCCATACCAGACACAGCGGTGGGATGATCAAGTGATTAAGAAACAGCGCTCTTAACCGCTCGGCCACGGGGGCCGCTGATTTCACTTAACGTTTTAAGTCTACTGTCAACTGACTGAATGTCAACAGCTACAATTAAGATATTAAATCAGTGCTGATCTTTGCAGGTTTTTCTCCTTTATATATGTACAAATTATGCTTTCTCATCTGAATCTGCCAAGTACTCCAAATTCCTCATATATATATATATATATATATATGTATTATTTGAAAGCATAAAGTCCCTCATATTTCAAAACTTATAACTTATACTTATAGCATATACTTGATGGGAGTATCAGTCAAAATCAAAAAGTTGGCATTTTGGAATTAACCAGAACTGTAGGACTGCAAAACAATCTTGAGTCGTTAACTCATTTAGCCTGGCGTCCCTTTTATGGGACATAGGCAAACAGAATAGACCCAGATGTGACGCCGCAAAACGCGGCGTCCCATCTGGGGCTATTCTGTTTGCTTAGAGAATTTTCATCGAAAAATTGAATAGAATTTGAAAATCACTCCTGATGTCCCTAAAACTGAAAGTGGACTCATCCAAATGATAATGATTGGAGAATCCATTTGTCAAATATGGGTTAACTTACAATGGCCATGACCCAAAGATAGCTCGTCACTACGGTAGAGTCTGTGGACTTTGACAACAGCCAGTAGGACAACGCCCACATCAGCAGTAACAGACCAACAGCCCGGATGAGCTCTAGGTGTATCCCGTCTAGCTTGTCGCCTTCGCCCTGAAACACATAAAATGTTATGTACTACTAGTATGACTAATAGTCCGTGTACTTGGACAGTAACCAGTGTAACAGAGCCCAATAATTTTAGAATACTAACTTTGACAAAAATTTTTGTAGATTGTACTGTTGACAAATGCCTCTAACTGGCTAATTTTTGCAGGTATACAACTATACATACGATATACTTAATCAGTTCTATTAAATGCATTGATTTGCTGAACTGTGCGAAGTAAACAAACAAAAATACTTTGCACTTTGCAATTTATGTTAATTATTAATTATTGCTTCATCGTTGAAAAAAGCAAACACTGCTTCAGTCAGCTCCACTACCAGTTAAAACTCACCTGAAAATTTTATCATCTTTTGATTTATACCGTACCTTTAGCCATTTCGGATAATAATATAGGCTAAAGATATGGTACCGTACCTTTAGCCGCGAGGCTAAAGATACGGTACTAAAATGGGAATCCCTGCAGAATAGAAGGAAGGTTAATAGAATTATCTTGCTTTACAAAGGTCTAAAAGGGAAAGCAAAAACACCCACGGATGACCTTATCCCCAAAAATAGGCGTTGTAGGAATCAACACTCCTTGGCATTTCAGATACCTTCAGCAAGTTTGCATACAAATGCGTATTTGGGTGGTTTTCAAAAAAATGAAGTATTTTTCAATATTAAAGCTGAACTGATAAGCTTTATACATACATGACATATAAGGTCTCATTTAAACCTTAAATGTGTGTTATGAAGGTGTCAAACTCCAAGCAAAATTTCATAAGAATAGATGGATCTATACCAGATTTATACAACAATATATACCTAAAAATGTCACAAGTGCAACGTTTTAGCGTGACATTTTGAATATTAAGTCATTTTCAAATGGTCAGAAAACAATTATCTGATTACCTAACAAAACAAAATCTCTAAAAAGTTACAAACAATTAGGTACTTGAGAGTTGCCAATGAAGCATGCATGTATTTCGCCTTTGTTGCCTCTTCAGCATTTATAAATAATAACCATACCCCTAAAAATAAACTACAGTAAAAATAGCTTAGCTTAAACTTGTGAAAGCCAGTGTTCAATCATTGTAAGCCCTACATCTATTGTATGATCTTACTGATCAAGTCTGATGTATCTGGATTGATCATCAGAGGTTCTTCATTAAAAACCCTTTCTTATATTTTCAAAAGTAGCTGATCTAATCAGTTAACCACTTTTGTCACAAGTGCAATGATTTATATTTCTTGACTGACCATATAAGTATATCATGTATGACTTGTTATTTTGCTTTATATTTTAGTCTAGCAGGTCAGAAAGAAACCAACAAAAACAACCTTTTGCATACAGTTATGCATATTGGTTTCTAATATTAACAAAAGTGATGTCACAAGTGCAACGCATATTTTCTAGTCCAAAAAATTATTACTTATACTCTTATAAATTTATACGGCAATCACAGGAAGCATTGTACACTTGTAAGATACTGTTCATCATTAAATACATTGATCATTTGAGTGGTTCTGGAATTATTTATAGGTGCAGAAAGCAATTTTAGGGTCAAATTTATCAAATAAATGTGTGAAAAAATTTTTTTTTTGATAATTTTATCAAATTAATGGCATAGAGTCTAGTCCCAGTTTTGGGTCTATCAAACTAAGAACAAATTTGAAACATAAAGTGTATGTTACAAATGTAGCACTACTTATGGTGTATCACCAGTTTTGAAAATAAACAACAAAAAGCACAGAAACAAGAAAATCACAAAAATGGCCGTTGTCAAATAGATTTGAATGTTGATTTCTCTTATTTTGATAACCATAGAAAAACCAGGAACAAAAATTAAAAAGACAAATGCACATCTCAATTTTGACCTCAAATGGGTCAATGTCACACTTTTACTTCATTTTTTTGAAAATCACCCATTTACAGTTTATTTCCCCAGACCATGAGACTATTAGAGATTAGAATGAACTCCCTGGTTCTCTGCTCTCCTCTGCTGAAATTTCAGATGATTGTGTGTCTATATTTACTTCTCTTGTGAGAGCTCGGGACTAATCCCCTCCGGTCAAGGCACCTGGTGGGGTGCGTTCCTTTACCGGAATGGACATAATTACCGGAATGGACATTATGCTTTGGCTTTGGGGTCTTTAAATGTATTTCATTTGCATAAAATGTACTTCTATAGTCATATGAGTGGTCACAAGACGTTTCGCCCCCAAGACGTTTCCCCCCTAGTCGTTTCCCCCCTAGTCGTTTCGCCTCTATTTTCCACCCTAGTCGTTTCGCCCCCAATACCCTAGATGTTTCGCCCCCAATACCGTTTCCCCCCTAGTCGTTTCGCCCCCCAATTTTTATTTATTTATTTATTTATTTATTAAGGTCAAAGTTTATTAGGATATACAAAACGAATAGATAGATAGATAGATAGATAGATAGATAGATAGATAGATAGATATCAGGTTTGGTGTGGTAATAAAGTGAAGGTGTGAAAAACTTGCGGTATAATAATGCGCAGAATTAATGTCATTAATTATTGACACCGACTTCTGAAGGATGATTAACTAAAGTGTGAAAAATAGATTCTTTAATCAAAGATTGCTTTCCGAATCCTATGGTTTTGTCGGCATATGACTCAGTGGAATTTTAAATCAAATTATCTTTTATTTACCAATTTCTTTTAATAGACCGATTATCGGGTATATAAGATGTTCTAAGTCATTAAGCATCATTCATATTTTTGTTTTTATTTATTTATTATTTATTGACGTCAATAACAACGTTGCCAAACATTTGTTTAAAAATTCTTACATTCTCTTTTAAAATTATTTGTAGCTTTAAAACGCATGGATAGATTTATTCTTACATTCTCTTTAATTATTTGTAGCTTTAAAACGCATGGATAGAAATTAACGAAAATATGTGGTTTATTGCATAATTCATTTGCCTATCAAATGATACCAAACTCATAAAAATAAGTTTAAAATAAGAAACAGGATAGTTTAGTACACATTAAAATACATTGAATTCTACGGAGGTTTCGTCGTTGCGGAAATTGATTTGGCACGTAACTGTAATAGAATTCCAAAGGCACTTTACTTTGAACCCATGATTTCTTTTTCAGCCAATACTTATTAATGGCCCGGTACTGGCCGGTAACTAAGTGAAAAGTACCCATAAACCGTACCCTTAGGCTGACGTGACAGGGCAACGATGCTCCATCATAAATTTCTTTCCAGATATTAATTTACAAAAGCCAGCGAAATGACATGTCTTTTTCAAACGAACTCTTTTACAGCATTGATTGCCCAAGTCAACAACTTAATAAGACTTTACTATACAAGTTTGAATTTTTTATTGCCTAGCATAATTATTTACATGAAGCAAAATGATGTACATAAGGTAATTATACTATATCTATATATTAGGGGGCGAAACGACTAGGGGGACGAAACGACTAGTGGGGGCGAAACGACTAGGGGGGAAACGACTAGGGGGGAAACGTCTTGGGGGCGAAACGACTAGGGGGCGAAATGGTTTGGGGGCGAAACGTCAAGGATTCATATAAGTAGCTTGCATCCGATAAAATTCATCTCAGTATAGCAAAATTGACTTCCAAGGGTGGTTAGGGTAGCTCAGTGGTGGGGTCCGGGGTAGGGCCACTGTTCAGAGGTTTCTTTTATTGAAATATATAGAGATCACCAGTGTTTGATCTATAGCAAACATATGGATATATAGAAGTAGAAATGAGTAAAATGTGCTGGCACTGTGACTGGGAACTATATAACCATATATAAGCACCTGACCTAGGCTACCCGACCGTACGGAACAAAATTTAACTGTACTTAAACCACGTGATTCTCAAACTAATCACTGTATGTGTATATTCTAGGCCAATTTGTCCTCAAAAACCAAATGAAAAGTACTCAATGACAAATATAAATGTCCATTCCGGTAGTCCATTCCGGTAATCAGGTCCATTCCAGTAAAGGAACGCACCGCACCTGGTGTGATATTGGGGTCCGTCGAATTACCGCAAACCACCACAAACCACCGCAAACCACCCCAAACCACTGCAAACCACCGCAAACCACTTTTTTTTTCTATATATAAAACTCAAGAAAGGGGTTGGGGGTGGTGTGTAGGTGGACCACAAACCACTTTTTCACCGTAATAACTATGGTATGGTTGGGATATGGCGTGTAAGTGAACCACAAACCAATTTCAACACACATCAATGATGGCATATACGACACCATTAAACTACCGCAAACCACTTCAAAACCTACCACAAAAAACTTTTTAAATGTATTAAAATGTAGAATATGAAATTAAAATATGTTTTAGAATAATTTAATTGGTCATAAGGCATTGATATTCCATCTTAAACCATCGCAAACCACTTTGAAATAGTATTTACAGGTATCACAGACACGACGGTATAAGGTTGATGCATGCAATAGCTATCTGAAGCCAAAAAAGTAAGTCGCCCTGTCACGTTGGCCTAAAGATAAGGTTTTATATATAACAATATATATACAACTTTAGCCTTAGTTTCCGGCTGGCACCGCGCATTAAATGCGACTCGGGGAGGTGCGACTAGGACTTGCTACCACATTAAGCAAATACCCTACACATATGTCAATATATGACTAGCGTACATGCAGAAAGTATGTGGTGGCCATTTACCTGACGCATAGTTTTCTCTCTCTCTCTCTCTCTCTCTCTCTCTCTTTTTTTTTTTCTTTATTGTTTATTTTTTAAACAAAAAAGATAATAATACATATATATATACAACATGTGAACATTTCCGTAGATAGTACGAAGATTTTTATCTCTAAATCTGAAAATCTGTGCAGCCTAGTTTATGTCTGACTTGTTCGGTACAAAGGCTCAAAAAATAAAACATATATGCATACACAACATGTGAACATTTCCATAGATGAAGATTTTTATTTCTAAATGTGAAATTTCAAGCTGCTCATCTGTGCCGCCTGGTTTGTGACTGACTTGGTCGGAATCCAATAAAATTGGTTTTCTAACTAATACAAAGGCCCAAAAAATAAAACATATATAGACACATGTGAGCATTTCCATAGACAGAACGAAGGTTTTTCTTACATTGCAACCTGCTCACTTATCTGTGCATGCACCCTAGTTTGTGTTTGACTTGTTCGGATTCTACCATGTGTGTGAACATATCCGTACTAAGATTATAAAATTCAGCAAAATATCTAAGGGTACTTTCAAGTGTAACTAATACATGTATACATATACATTGGAAGCATTTCATTGAATCATCCTGCACAACTATGCAAACATCGTCCGTTAATGAGCAGCAAACAAAATTCTATGGATTGGAATATCATCTTTACTCAAATAATTAATATGCCGGCAATATAACATAGCTAATCAACTTCCCATTACGAAAACATGCCCATGCAATATACAGAGATTTTTAAAGTTGTGAAAAATGAAAATTTTCAGCCGAAAATTTTTGCTACTTTTCTTATTTTTGCTCAAAACATAGATTGTGGGTACACGTTAGAACTGCCTCGTCGAGGCGGTTCTAACGAGTACCCACAATCTATGTTTTGGAGCAAAAATAAGAAAAATAGGTATACCCCTGCATACCCCATTTTTGCTGACTTTGCAGTCACTGTTATTTTACGTTTTCCCATCATGGCATTCAATTTTTAATATCTACGACTATCATAAAGACGTCCTGAATGATTCCAAACCAAAATTTTCAAGTTTGAATATTAAAGAATAGGCGGGCTGCCACTTTGAAGTCCAGGACCGGATCCAGACTTTGGTCTCCTGGGGGGGCACAGCCCAGCATGAAGGCACTGGACGCCAATTAATTAAATCAGAAAAGACACAATAAATTAAGAAACTAGGGTAATATCACTGCAGGTGATTAAGATATTGATAACAGCAGGAATCACGACCAAAAGGCTGATTATTGACATCTGGCAGTAATAATTGTGCCGGTGATACACAATTTTTTCCTAATTTTGTGCAAAATATTTTTTGCATGGTGTCTGGGGGGCACGAGTGTTTGGATTATCAGAATGCGTGTTTGATTATTACTTGCGTAACTTTCGTTTTTGTAATCTCTTTGTTCACTGACGGTGGAATATGGTATACTGGTATACTAAAAAAATGTTCCCGATAAGTTCTTCATAAAATACAAAATTAAAAATGGCATGAATTTCTTATTTCTGGTCTTTAAATCGAATTTGGCTTTAAATCGAGTAAGGCATAGGTAAATATATATATATCACCAGGAAAACATGTCCGTGTAATGTATACTCCCTTGAACCCCACTTTTATATAGCAAAACTGGGGAATACAGGGGTATACACAGTTTTCTTATTTTTGATCCAAAACATAAATTGTGGGTACTCGCTAGAGCCGCCTCGCCGAGGCGGTTCTAAAATGTACCCACAATTTGTGTTTTGAGCAAAAATAAGAAAAAATATCACAATTTTCTAGCTGACAATTTTCATTTAAAGTTCAAAAAATCTCGTTTTATTACCTGGGCAAGTTTTCGTAATGTAAATGTGACCGGGTCACCCATGGCCATTTGACTATTTTGATAAGATTGCACTGTTACAATCGATAGAAAGAATGTCAACCCTTTCCACGTTTTGTAAGGTTTATCTCCAGTGTACAATGAGTCTAATGGCTTTGTGAAGATCGGCGTGAATGATATGATGCACAACAATAATCACCAACTGATGTATCCTCTCATTGGAAAAGGTCCCTCAGGACCTTTTCCACAGTGTTTACTTTGAATATGAAGAAAATTGTACCCATGATCGACTGCTCTCTCTCAATTACGCGTTTTGTCACATAAAGCGCTTAATAAGAACTAGTGAACCCGTCTATGTTGACTAGACAGTTCACCGCAAACAATTTAATTTATCCATTGTTGACACTCCCTGTCAAAAAGCGGTAAATATCTAGCAAGCAGTCTCGATCGTGGCGACTTCTTATCATAGCGCATCTAAGTTAAGATCGTAGATACCCTGATGAGGGGTACAGAAACTATAGGAACTCTATGCGGCTGACTTTTAGTCCATCACATCGGACCCATGGGTCTCTTTCCGGTAGTGTGGCTGCAAGTCAAAATTCAGAACTTGTCACAAATTGACTGCACTGCGAAATGGTTTTCTACACTGTGACATATCGACATATTTGATTGTAATCGTGTTCTCGTGTTCTCTTTAGAATTAGCTTTGATTCTGTAACATCAGAAATTTTAGTCAATGCCTTGATCGAGTGACAGATACACGAGGGTCTGGATGGGGGGTCCTGGTATTCACTAATCACTAAAAAATTTGCCATTTATTCACTGTCATTAAAATTTTGGCTTATTCATTAAAATTAGCTCGATTAGTCATTAAAATATGATAATTACTAGTCACGCCTTCTTCACCCAGCTAATATCCATAAGCAAATAGGTGTTCCCCACCTCAGGCATCCCTTATCTAAAGCCACAAGGACTAGTTCTATGATATTAAATTGTAGACTGCTGAGTGCAACCTTGATATTAACATCTTGAGAGAAGCATAATTATATACTCTGCTAGACCACAAAGCCTCATAGAAACTTTTCGAAATACATGTAGTATACCATTTTTTTTTTTTAAGCAAATCCCCTTTTAAATCTGCTGGGAGTTTAATCTCCTCCATCTTAAATACAATTACGGTAAGTATTACCCTGAATCTTTCTCTTCAATTATGAATACCAAATGTTATTTAAGAAAAATTGTAACTTCAGGGGTAAAAGTTATAATAAAATGCTGTTGTTTTTATTTAGTAAACTAATTAGCATAGAAGTTCTATGTGATGTATGGATTTGTGCGCGTGCCTGATTGTACAATACATATTATTAATGTCTAAATACCGAGCGAGCGAAGCGAGCGAGGAAAAAATATGTAGTGCCATATAAATTGCCAGACAGATTTGCATTAACCTTCTAAGTGCTGCCTTGCGTCTGATTGCAAAAGGCACTATAATTTTATGTTCTGTTATAAAAAAGCAAGATGATGTCCATCCACAGAAAAGAGTATCATTATAAAATTGGAACATACATAATAAGGACAAAGTGGGGTAATAGAATGAAAAGAAAATACATATACACTGTACATAAGCAAACAAAACAGTGAAATAGTATCTGGCTCAGTAAACATCCAGAATGATTTATTTTTCTCTGCCTTCAAATGACACATTTCTTTTCCAATTGGTCCAAGAGGTGAGCCCCTACATGCTTGGCTTCCAGACATATGTCTTTCCAAACATTCAAGGATTTCTGAAATATGAATGTATTGTGCATTTGAACTAAATCAGGTCTGGGGGCATCCAGACCCCAGAAAAATGAAATTAAATTCTGGAATGTCAGGGAAGCCATCTAAGACAATTCCATAGCCAAATTTTAGCATATTCATTATTCTTTAAAATGTTATTTTTCACTATTCATTATATTACACTGCTATTCATTAAAAATTTACATTTATTCATTATTCTTTAGGACCTCATTATTCACTAATCATTAAATTTTTTGCTCTTTATTCACTCTCATTAAAAATTTTAGGCCATTATTCATTAATCATTATACCCCATCCAGACCCTCATACACACACTGGTCAAGCGTTCATAACAAGAAACGATATTTATACGAAACTGAAACGTATGGGAATCGAAATTAATGACAAACCAGAGAATCAACAACACTGAAATCTAGAGCGAAAGGTATCAACCTGCTGCTGACCTTTTCATTGGTTTCTTTTTAAAGAAGCCAACTTGTGGGTATCATCGACGAGTTTCGACGGCAAGGCGTACGACGAGTGGTGTTTGGTTGTATGTTTCTCCGACACGACCGACAGTACAACAAACGAGCTAAGCGCCTCAACAAGATTCTACATGTAAAATTAAGAGACAAAATCTGTGGGACCATGGCCAAGAGCTAATCAACGCCGACATCATAAAACAAAAATGGGGTTCATCTCTGTCGAGCAGCTGAAGCATTGCTAGCATACAGTTTTGCTGATGCTCTTTGCTATTTAGCAAATGCTTACTGTACGATCATGGTTCTAAAAATTTTAGTCCTTTTTCAGGACTACCATATAATTCTGAAAGAAACCTTATAAATGTTAACCCTATTGCCCCCTATTCATACATGTGAATGTAAAATGCGATCCTTAATACTAACCTTTTCTATATGAAAGAAACCTAATAATGCTATACAGAATGCCCATTTGAGTATAATGAGTGGCGATCCAAGATTCAAACCATGGGACGCCCGGCACCTTCGATCAACTGTTTCGAGGTATGGACCCAAGGCGCACATGGCCGCAGCGGTCAGCTAACACGTATTAGCCCACCCAACTCATTGTAATTACATGCATGTCTATTGATATTTTGTTTGTTGAAAAAGTGGTTTGTGGTACGCTAGTTAACGCGTTATATCTGCCTCTGTTCTGACCATGGCGAAAAAGTGGTTTGCGAACCTCTAGTGCATCACACCCCACACTATAGTCTTACATTAAAATGTTGTTCTTTTTTGTTTTGTATGTTGAAAAAGGTGGTTTGGAGTGACACTACCGCATCATGTCCTACCGCAAACCACTTCGTATGCCACCATTGTTGTGTGCTAAAAGTGGTTTGCGGTTCACTTGCAAGCCATATCCCACCCATACCATGGTAATTATGATGAAAAAGTGGTTTGTGGTCCACTTACACACCACCCCAACCCCTTTCTTAAGTTTTATATACAGAAAAAACGTGGTTTGCGGTGGTTTGCGGTGGTTTGGGGTGGTTTGCGGTGGTTTGTGGTGGTTTGCGGTAATTCGATGGACCGTGTGATATTGTCCGTTTGACGTTTCACCAATAAACTATTCTGCAAAAAAACAAATGTGTAACGTTAAAACTATTTAATATTGATAACTATTTGATATTGTACTCACTATCAACCTTGCCATAAATCTCTCTGGAGCTACAATGCAAGCTATTCCCTCAAGAAAAATGGCGAAATTCAAAACATTGAGCCAAAATTTCCTTCCCCATGGGATAAGCGCCATAAAGACAACAGTTGCAATAAGCTCATATGCCCGATCGCTGCACACAGACACGATTTCATTCTTCGCGTCAAAGAACAGATCAATCACTGTTCTGTTGTACATCGCTGGTGATTTGCAATCTAATTTCCTTTGTTTTTGTTCCGCGGATTTTGAAAACGACGCTTTCAGTGAATGTCAAGGTCGTTGAGCGCGTACTAAGGGAGGTAATCAGGTGGACCAGTCATTATTTCTCATTTTTCTAGGGAGAAATTATTATTGGGCCGAGATGTTCCGCTACCGTTGTTGTTTTTTTGTATTTGGTGTCCAGGATAGAAATGAATGCAGTATATAAAGAAAGGGTGGACGAAGAAAGTCACAGGAAAAAAAGGTCACGGAAATAGAAAAAAAAATATTTGTATTTTATGACATCTCCTGGCGCAACCCCCCCCCCCCCGGTGAGGTATTGTCAATTTGGCGTGTCACCAGTAAACCATTCAGATTCAGATTCAGATTCAGATTCAGATTCAGAAATAAAGTCACGGAAAAAAGTCACAGGAAAAAAGTCACAAAAATAAAAGGCTAAAAGAAAATACATATAATCTGTACAATCTTTTTCTGATTGCGCCTTTTCCTGATCTTTGCCTACTTGTACCTTTATGTAATCTGTACATAAGTGAAGTAGGATATATACAAGAAATGACGAGCAACTGTCATGATTAAAACTCAATTCCTGCTCTAGAAATTGAAAAAATTACTATGGGGACCACCCAAGTATATGGGACACATTGTGGTGTAATGGTAGACCATGTAGCCAGAGGAAAGGAGGATGGAAACCTAATTCTGCAATATGAACATGTTTGAGCACTTGAACAAGCATCTAATAAGCTCCCAGATATTTGGTTTAGTACTCGGGAAGCATTAGTTCCATCTCAGCATGACTGAAAATTGATAATCAGGACGTAAAAAATCAACCCAAACAAAAATATTTTTAATAAAACTAGTAGTATTAAAAATAATAATGTCCATTTAGATCTAACATAAAGTAGAAAAAAAGGATTTTATGTTTGTGACTTTTTTTCCGGTGTGACTTTTTTTCCTACCCAAATCTGCGACTTTTTTCCGTGACTTTTTTCCTGTGACCTTTTTTTTCCTACGTTCAAAGAAAACAAAAAAAAAAAAAAAAAAAAAAAAAAAAAAAAAAAAAAAAACAACAAAAACAAAAAAAAAACCTTCGTGCCACAGGGCACGAGGAGAATTTGCTATAAGATGGACACAGACACCCCGAGACCATCATGCGGTCAAAAAACTCCCCGGCCCAAAACAAGAATGTGCGTTTCCGAACCGAACGCTGGTCACGAATGGTGTTGTGCCATTGGTGTAGCGGTCGGAGTCTGTAATTGAATGCAGAAGAAGAACCCGAGTGCCGGGAGGTAAAAATATGAATGTGGAAATTAAAATAAAGCGGAAAAATGAAAATGTGGCAAATGTTATTTATCATAAAGTTTTACCAAAACTACTTAAATACCGAAACTACAAAAATACAAAAACGACTAAGGTAGTCAGATAAGGAAGGCAATTTAGCAAATTTACTATTTATCCACATCTTTTCTATCAAGCGTGACAGAATCGATCGCTTTCTGCATTCTGACAGCGCTAAGAACTCTTTGCCCGATTTGAAGTGGCATTCTGACCGTATATGTCAAATCTTTCATGCGTGTTTTAAAAATTATTCCGCGTTTGATACTTGAATAAAAAGCTTAATTGTTTTGGATATTCATTTAAATAGTTACTTTATAACAAACGTTACAAGACTTCTCCGAGTCAATGGCTAATTATATTATTTAAGTATGCATGCATGCATGCAATAGAATGGCTAAAAATAAGGTACCGTATCTTTAGCACAGCGGCTAGCATAAAGGGTGACGAGGCCTTTATTTTTTCTTTATTTGACGAGCCATGATGCTGGGTTTGCTGAGAGATTTCGGATGACAGTTTCCTCTCAATGACGCAGTTTGCGGAGAAGCAGCTATGCTATTTTTTCAATGAAACAGTAAAGTATGCCAAGTCAAGAGAGCGTGTTTGTAATGGGCTCTGAAAAATGACAACAGAACGCCCCAGGCATATAGAGACTGTGTCTGATTCGGTATAATTTATCTGAATATTAGCTTGCGACAAGTGAGTTTTACTTGTTCCCTGTCTCAATACCCCTGTCACGGAAGTGGAGCTTGGTCGCAAAGTGAAACGAAATACCTGCTCGCTATCTGATCAATGTGTGTACGTGGGCGCGCAGATGCAGTTTTGTGCGTGTCGGTGTGTGTTGTTGATTGTGTATGTATAAAAGGGAAAACACAACGTAACTTGAATCACCCTAAACTTACATGAGTGACACGGATGTCGGGGTCATCTCTGTTCCGATTAACTTTTCTCTCTATACTCTGACAAATTTAAAGCTGAAAAAATGAAGAATCAGTGTCTCAGTGTAAGTTATGGAAGAGCGTGGTTTCTAAAGCGAGATATCCTGGGTTCGATACCTAGCTCCACCGTGTAGCGTCCTTGTAGTGTCCACGTTCTTGCAATACTAGGTCAACTCAAGCAAGAACTCATATAACCCAGGGTAAAAAAAATGAACACGCGAGGGTTCCTACCCTAGAGTCAGAATAGTTTAGATCCAAGAAACCCACCTTTTGAGATGGGTAGTTACCCGGGTAATAAAAACTATTCTGTGAAGGGGATAGCTAACGACGAGTGTGATTTGTGATTGGTGTTACGCTCCCCGTTTACAGATTCCTGCACTCCGTCGCACCAAATTCCGGTTCATCGTTCCACCTCTATCGACCTTAACCTACGACCTCTGAACTCCCGTGAAGCACGGACGATATTCCCGCCACGAGTGACGTCACTGTCAGGAACAGGTTTAGTGTGTTATTATATAATCTAGTAGAAGATAATATTGTAGGATAGGATAAACAAATCAATCTGTTTACTTTTCACCACAAAGCAGAAGTTTTATTTTGACACCTTGTGCTAGACATACTTCAATACAGGTCAATACAAAACAAACCAATATCTAGAACTTTCACTTCTAAAACCATTCTAAATGTAGTCACATTTGCAATTTTCAAGCTGTTGAACGCATCTGAAATAAACCACATAGATATCCACAAAGATTCAAACTCTATAACGTGGCGCCACTAACTACACTAAGCAAAACTAAACCACTAAGACTAACACTATAGAGTTTCTTAACAGCAAAATAATGTTTGCTAAATTCCACAAAGACCACTAAGAAACATTTCATAAGCATATTCAACATCTGTTGCAATAAACTCTAATCATTACACTTCACACAGCACAACTCTGGTGAATACTGGTTTGCGTATTTCCTGATCACAAAGAACTCTGACCTGTATATAACAACAAATAGTATTAATCTAATCAAAACCTATTCAGCTATGCCCAAGCCAACTTGTTACAATATCCTGTATTCAAAATAACCTTTCTGACCCATATGGTACACTATAGTTTGTGCAATACCTGGTATGAACTATACAGAATCGTATTTACAACCAAATCACATCAACTGTAATTACTCAATGTCACACTCAGTAAATACCGTAGTCAGTAATGTCAAAATATCTTTCATAAAGTGTATTTCAACTATGTCACTCAGCATCAGTTTGCCTACAGAGGTACACCATAGTTTTCCACTCAGTATTTCTATTTATGTAACGTCAAATGAATGTATCTTCATGTAAGCTCATCAAATAACAATGTTTATTGGCTTCATCATCACATACACAAAGTCAATTAGCTAACGTTTTTCACCTTGTGGTACACTATAGATTTCTATTCAATGTTTATTTGTTTGGCTTTATCCTAATTGCAAATCTCAGTCAAATTCTGTCAATATCCCAATGAATATACAAATTTCTATCCATTAAATTCAAATATGCTTCATTGTCATTCATCAACAGAAAATTTTAGTAATTTTGATTTATGACCCATATGGAACACCATAGATTTTATCATTCTATTGTCATTCTATCTGCAGTCCCACAGCTAACTTCACTTCACATATTATGTTGTTAACACTCTTCTGCTGATTTATAACGAGAGCTTCTTCTGATCATCTACCAAGAGGCCACATATTTGAATAAAACAATAATTCCTTATTTCAACACTCAGTAGAACTTTACAGTCTCATTTCACATCTTCAAACATGTTTCCACTTTGAAATCTAAAATCTGAATGAACAATGTACTCAGTAAATCCCAATGAAGCTTAAAAAGAGCTCACTACAGGTTACACTCTAATGACATTGCAAATCTCACCTATAATTATTGTAAAACTACAAAGTTGTCCAGTGAGAATTTTACAGGTATAAAACAGTTAATATTCACAATAAAAACAAGTTGCATCTTAGATAAAAAAATTCATAGATACAAAATGCCATTCCTGACATTACCTCCATCCTTCAAAGAAAAAAAATGACAGAATCATTTTTTTTTAAACTCAAACTACTCTTTAATCAAATCATGTGGCTTCTCTATCTTTGTCTGCTTCACATCTATGCAGGGACCACTCATTGGTGACCTTACTATGCATGTTGCAGCTGACATGTCCTTAGTTTGATCTATCTCAGAATTTTCAAGTTCGGATTCAGCTTCACACATTTCATTCTTTGAACTCTCAAAAGCGTTTAACGAAGCAGCTTTTATGTTAGAATTTGGTTTTAGGGAGGTTTTACGTGGGCAATCACGAATGAAATGACCCACCTAGCCACAGCTATAACAAACTCTGTCCTTGAATACTGTAACGTAGTCGAGTGGTCTTTGGTGTTTACCAAACTATGCAATATAAGATCATGCAAGAAAAACGATACTATATAAGCAATTTTCCTCAGGCTTCTTTGCCAAATGATTAGATACTATAATCTCAAAAATCAGTTTAATTTCGAAACTATGATTTGCAAATGATTTACAATTATTTATAAATGCGATGTTTCTCAACCAATATAAGGTTTGTGATTTTAATCTCAGAACAACCCCTGTTGTTCTGAGCTACTCTTTTATTCCAGAACCACTTGTTCTGAATCGTCTATGGTTGGTTAGCTCAAAAACCTATTTGCTCTTAGTTCAATACTAATAAGCAAATCTACCTCTGGTTTATTTTCTTCTTTAATTCTCTAAGCTTCTTTTCGATCTGCTTGCTACTTGACATTTTGGAGTTGTGTCCATCTTGCATCGTGCGGCTTCTTTTATACCACTGGACGAGCCTATTTTTAATCCTTAGGATGATCAACTTTTTGTAACTAATTAATTTATCATTTTTCAAATTAACAATGGACTCGCTCTGTCAAGACTAATAATATCCTACTATTCATTGATTGAATGGTATGCTTTTACCAACAAAATTAATTGGTTTTATTAATTATTAAAAATAATAATTCATCAGATTCACCTTTTGATCGAAATGGACTATTCCGGACTACTTCCTAATACAGGTTTTTAGCTCTTCCCTGCTTTGGGTTATCTGCCGGGTACCAACAAGTTGTTTATTAATTTCGCTTCCGGTATGAAATTATTTTACACGGAGAGGTGGGGAATCGAGGCTAATTATGCCCTTTAACGGATAATACAAGGCTTGTGGTGAGAGATTTTAGCAGAAAGATATTTACCTCAAAGGGATGCGTTATTTTCATAAAGTATTGGCCGGATTTTACCAGATTCCACTGATTATTAATTGTTTATATATACAAGTATAAGCTTTTAACAAGGTTCCATACTTGAATCATTACATTACCCACGCCTCCGCTTAAAATCGTCCCGATTTGTTTTGTTAGAAAATTCGTTATTTTACCTGAATAAACTCAAAAATAAACACTTATAAACATTTCTTCATGTATTGAACGAAAAACAAAATAATATCTTTATATTATGTTAAGACATGGCCTCTCCATTGTAATGCTTTTTACAATGATAATAATGTCTTGTTACTCTGTCATCACAAGCTTCTTTTTGAAGCACTTAAAAAAATAACGTTATGTCCTCTTCGTCTTTAAGTTAATTGAATGATAGCTCCATCTGTAATCTTTTGCCTCCTGGGAACTTCAGAACTACGCGTTTCCTCATATTTTGATTCACGCTTATCTGGATCTCATCAATGTCTTCTGTCCCGGATTCAACATTCTCCTCTTTGGCACGTTTCTGGTCAGGCTGCTCATTAGTACTGATCTTCCGCTTTGGCGCAAATGGTTTCATTGGTTGTGTATGCTTAGAATACACCCTTCCTTCATAGATATTCCTGATTGTCCTCGTATCTTTTTCTTCTCTCTTCTCCTCTCCATCACGTGGCTCTCCTTCTTTCATATTCACTTCACCTTGCTTTTCTCCGTTTTTCTCATCACAATCGTTATCTCCACTCCTTTCCTCTCCATCATTAGGCTCTCCTTTCAGACTCACATCAAGTTCATTTTCACCTTGCTTCTCTTTGTCTTTCTCATTGCAACAGCTATCTACACTTTCTGATCCACTTTGCTCTTGCTCTGATGCTTCTTCTTCTTCCAACAACTGAATGTCCGGGGAACTCCAATCTTCCAGGAGGAACCCATCGTCTTGTTTTGACGTACTCGGCCCTGGACTGAGACTTGGACTTCCAGTGATATCTTTGATGGTTTCCTTCTTACTCTCATGAGACGTTTTGGTCTCTTTACTCTCTTGAACCTTCTTGGTCTCCTCCTTACTCTCATGAAACTTCTTCATGTGAACATTGAGATATGTTCTCCGCAAGAAGCGAGTACCGCAGGTCTCACAGGCAAATGGCTTATCCTTTGTTTGCACCACCTTCACTTTTCTCTCCGTCATCTTAGTCTTAGCCATACTGCAATAATAAAAAAAAAAATGTCAGATGATGTGAAATATATCCCTCACATTCAACAATTTGAATAAGAAGCAAATACGTATTTCTCTTTAATGTTTTTTTTTTTTTTTTTAATTTTCTAAATATATGTACATGGTATCTGCAAAATTACAGTACATAGTCAGAAAACTTCTGTGGTGGATGTCTCTGACGTCTTCCTCTACCAAACTCTTTAACTTCTTTAACTGGTTCTTCAGCATCACAGAACTCATCTTCTCCAACTTCTTCATCATTGTTTTCAGCTATCTCACCCTCCTGAACCTCATTTGTAGATTGGCTGTCCACCTCTTGTGGTTGCACATCTGCCTCATTGTTTCCTTTTGATACTTCATTTAACTCTTCTCTTCTGTATTTCCGTTTCATCCTATCAACATGAACTACCTTCTGGAATCCTGTTGCCTTATTCTTGACCTTATAGGTCAGATCAGAATATCTCTCTAGGACAACATATGGACCATGCCAATAGAATGTAAACTTTGGCGATCTGCCAACGTGTTTTCTTAAGAAGAACACATACACTTCATCGCCTTTCTCAAATTTCTCCCAAAACAACTTATTGTCATGATACCTCTTCTGACGTCTCATTTCTGTTTGAATGTGCTCTCTAGCTATCTCATGTGCTTGCTCCATTCTACTTCGAAGGTTTGCTGCAAAATCTGACTGAAACTCTTTGATGTTATTAGGGTTGGCAAATTGAATATCCAAAGGAACTGTCACTTCTCTGCCTAACATCATCATGTTTGGGGTATACCCAGTTGTTTCATTTACAGAAGATCTGTACGCCATGAGCACATATGGTAACCTTTCATCCCAATCTGAATGTTCCTCATTTACAAATGCACGTAGTAACCCTTCTAGTGTTTTGTTGAACCTTTCAACCATTCCATCACTTTGCGGATGATAAGGCGTGGTCCTGGTTTTCTTAATATCCAACAGAAAACACACTTCCTGATAAAGTTCACTTTCAAACTGTCTACCTTGATCTGAATGGATATAACTCGGCACACCAAACCTACTCACTACTTCATCAACCAAGCACTTTGCCACTGTTTCCGCCCGTTGATCTGGTATCGGGAATGCTTCCACCCATTTGGTGAAATAATCACTTATCACCAAAATATAGCGATTCCCTTTGTCAGTCTCTGGGAGTGGTCCGAGTATATCTGTAGCTATCCTTTCCATAGGATAACCTGATCCTGTCAAAGTCATTGGAGATCTTTTTGTACGAGGAGGGGCTTTTCCTCTTGAACAGATATCACAGCTGCGAACATATTGCTCTACATATGTATATAATCCAGCCCAATAGTACTTCTCTCTTACTTTCCACAAAGTTTTGCGTATCCCAAAGTGTCCTCCAATGATAGAATCATGGCAATGTTGTAGCACTGTTTCCCTTAAGTCTTTTGGCATAATGATCTGATACCTTTCTGGTTTCTTGTCCTCATACCAGATTCTACATAAAAGATCATCGTGAATACACAGTCTCTGAAATTGTGACCAATAAGATTTCACGCTGTTGCTCATTCCACTGATGGTTGTCCATTTTGGTCTTTCTTCTTTTTCAACCCAACTTCTAACTAGTTGGATTTCATGGTCAGCCATCTGAGCATCCTTCAACGAAGAATTTTCTTCTGTCACATCTTTGGTTCTAGCAAAAGTAACCTTTGCGGACTGTTTTGTCTTTCCCTTCCTCACTGGTATTCTACTTAATGCGTCTGCATTGGTATGTCTTTTTCCAGGGCGATGTTGGATTTCAAAGTTAAATGAAGCCAGTGTTTCTATCCATCTTGCAGTTTGGCCCTCTGGATCTTTTGTTTTCATCAATGATTTAAGTGCACTGTGATCTGTTCTCACCAAGAACCTTCTTCCCAAGAGATAATGCCTATATCTTTTCATGAAGTACACAACCGACAGCAATTCTTTCCGTGTAACGCTGTATTGTCTTTCTGATTTACTGAGCGTCCGACTTCCGAAGCAAATGACTCTTTCCTTCCCATCTATTTTCTGCGACAGCACCGCACCTATGCTGTTTCCAGATGCATCAGTATCGAGGACAAAATCTTTGCTAAAATCTGGAAATGCAAGTATCGGCGCCTCTGTCAAGTGTTTCTTCAGTTTTTCAAATGCTTCTTGGCACTGCTCTGTCCATACAAATGGTCGTCCTTTTTCTGTCAATGTATGTAAAGGTTTCGCAGTTTCAGCATACCCTTTTATGAACCTTCTATAATACCCACATAGTCCAAGAAAACTTCGAATTTCTGTTTGGTTTATGGGCACTGGCCAGTCTTGTACAGCCTTTATCTTTTCTGGGTCTGTAGCCACACCTTCGTCTGAGATAATGTGACCCAGAAATGGCACTGATTTAGCGAACAATTCACACTTTTTCGGTTTTAATTTGAGTCCTGCTCCTCTAAGCCTTTCCATGACCTTTTTCAAATTCTCAACAGCTTCATCAAAGTTTCTTCCAAATGTGATGATATCGTCTAAATATATCAAACATATGTCCCATTGTAAGCCTGCTAAAACAGCTTCCATTAATCTCTCGAATGTCGCTGGGGCATTACATAACCCAAATGGGAGTACTCTGAACTGAAATAAGCCCTTCCTAGTTATGAATGCTGTCTTGGCCTTATCACTAGAATCCATTCCAACTTGCCAGTATCCAGAATATAGGTCAAGTGTTGAAAACCACTTGGCACCTGCCAAACTATCCAGAGTTTCATCAATTTTCGGCAATGGATACGCATCTTTTACTGTAACATCGTTCAAAGCCCTATAGTCCACGCAGAACCTGTAACTTCCGTCCTTCTTTTTGACCAATACAACTCCAGAGGCCCATGGACTATTCGACTTCTCAATGACACCTCTTTTCAACATGTCATCAATTTGTCTGTCCGCTTCTTCTGCCATAGTTTGTGGTAACCTTCTCATTCTTTGTTTTATTGGTCTGGACCCATCTGTATTGATCTGATGTTCCACTGTATCTGTGAAACCCATATCTTCCTCATTTAATGCAAACACATCTTGGTAGTCTCTGAGTGTCTCTTTCAACTTTCCTTTCTGTGCTCTATCCAAATGCTTAGAGCTTTTGTCCAATAAAATCTGTAACTGCTCTGGCAGATTCTTATTTTTCCCAGCTGAATGACTTGGCTTTGTATCTTCCTTTACTTCATCCACAGGCTCAAATGTCCCCAATATTGTACCTTTCTTTATAACAATGGGGCTGTCTGTAGGATTCATTAAGCGAACTGGAACTCTTTCACTTGCTTTGGCCAACACTCGGCCACTCAAAACACCCTTCTTTTCTATGAGATCCTCCTTCGGCTCTATAACCCCTAATTTCTCTAAACAGATACCTTTGTTTGAAATGCTTCCTGGGATAACCATCTCATTGTTGGATGGAATGCTCACAGTTTCCGCAGCAGCAATTCTGAAACAACCCATTTTTCCTCTCATGAAACAATTTATCTCAGAACCCTCTGTATTCAGTGTACATTCGTTGAAGTTTAAAGTACATGAGAATTTCTGCATGAAGTCAAGCCCAATTACTACTTCAGTATTAATATTAGCAACAATGGCCGGAAGATGGAATAGTTTCCCATTGAAAGAAAGGGTAAACTCTGCAACACCCATGGTAAACACCTCCTCTCCATTTGCTGCTATCATCTTACATTCAACTGGATTCAGCAATGGACGTTTGCGCTGAGGAAGCTTGTTGTACACTGTATCTGAAATCAACGTGGCCGTAGCTCCTGAATCTACAAGGGCTGTAATTCCAATGCCGTGAAGAACACCACAACAGTACATCCCTGAATCGAGTATATCAATAGGATGGTCATAGTTGTGCCCAGCTCGTTTTACCTGCTTTTTCGTTGTTGGCTGTTCTGCTGGAATGATGATGGGGTCTCTTGGTTCTGGTTTTCTCTTGTTTTGTGGACATTCAAAGGATTTGTGTCCCATCTTATCGCATGCAAAACACTTTGGTCCGTTTGGACACTTATTGGCGAAATGGGACGAATCTCCACAATTAAAGCAATGTCGTTTAGGTTTACTTGTGTCCATTTCAGGCTTGTTCTTTGTAATCTGCTTGGAATTGTTCCTGTTGTTAAAATTCTCTTCCCTTCGACCTTGTTTCATGAGTTTAACTAACTCGCCCAGAGAAGACTGTGTCTTCTTATTGTCCTCTTTTATTAGTTCCATTGTTTGTTTCAACTCAGAGTTTCCGTCCATTTGAGCATCCGCTTGTCGTACATACTTCTGCCCTCTTCGCTGCCTTTCTGCTCTGTCAAAAGCTTCTAGCTCAACTGCAACCTTTACTGCCTCGTTCAAATCCTTTGGTCTTGTTTGTTGAATTTTCAACCTCATCTCTGCGTCAGAAATAGCATCCATGAAAAATCCCATAGCTAGAGATGTTATTAGGTTTTGATCTGCTCTAGGGTAGGCAAGTGTGGTTAATCTAAGTATTCGTTGGCCAAATTCTGCAACATTCTCGCCATGTTTCCATTCTCTCTCTTTCAACTGAGCCCTGTATAATTCGGTTTGGCTTTCTGGCGAAAATCTTTCACTGAGTGCCCTTGATAATGCCTCAAAATCTTTCTGATCTTCCACGGGTAAGTTTCCTAATACTCCTTGTGCCAGCCCCCTCAAACTAACACCAAGATATAACCCTTTCTGTTGTATGGTCCAGTTATTTATTTCTGCACACATATCAAAATGCGTTCTGTAATCTATCCATGAAGTGCTACCATCAAATGTAGCTGGTTTTGTTATGAACCCACTCTTTTTACTTGGTTCAACTGTTTCCTTTTTCTGTCCAGTGTTTTCCTCTTTCAGTGGACATGAAAATGACTCTTCCATTGGCTCCTTTTTAATGGTCCGGTCAGGATCAAATTTGGGACTATCTACCAAACTCATTCCACTTTTCAAACTTTCTTTCTTACTCTCAGATTTCATTTCCAGTTGTATTTCAGACAACTTTTCCATTAACATCAACATGTCTCTTTCCCTATTATTGTCTCTGGATCTCATTTCTTCTCGTAGCTCTGCAAACTCCCTATCTCTCTGTCTTAAGTCATCTCTTGTACCCTCTATCATCCTGTACATTAAACGCATATCTTCTCTCAATTGCTCAGCGTCCATGGTTTCTCTAACCATTCTGTGTTCAATGAGTGGGTCTTCCACTGACATAGTTTGTTTCTGTACAGGTTTAGCCTTGGTTGGAATCAAGGGTACTGTGTCCCTAACCTCAGCTAATGGGTCAATATCAGAAAAGAAGTCTCTGTGTGCCATGGTTATACTTTATTTTCAATCAAAAATGTACACAAATATAAGCACATAAAATGGACCTAAAGTGACCCTATACTACTATTCAATTTTTTTTTTTTTTTTTTTTGAAACAACACTGATTCTAGAATTCGGATCCCCGAAGCTGCCACCAAATTATGTAACGTAGTCGAGTGGTCTTTGGTGTTTACCAAACTATGCAATATAAGATCATGCAAGAAAAACGATACTATATAAGCAATTTTCCTCAGGCTTCTTTGCCAAATGATTAGATACTATAATCTCAAAAATCAGTTTAATTTCGAAACTATGATTTGCAAATGATTTACAATTATTTATAAATGCGATGTTTCTCAACCAATATAAGGTTTGTGATTTTAATCTCAGAACAACCCCTGTTGTTCTGAGCTACTCTTTTATTCCAGAACCACTTGTTCTGAATCGTCTATGGTTGGTTAGCTCAAAAACCTATTTGCTCTTAGTTCAATACTAATAAGCAAATCTACCTCTGGTTTATTTTCTTCTTTAATTCTCTAAGCTTCTTTTCGATCTGCTTGCTACTTGACATTTTGGAGTTGTGTCCATCTTGCATCGTGCGGCTTCTTTTATACCACTGGACGAGCCTATTTTTAATCCTTAGGATGATCAACTTTTTGTAACTAATTAATTTATCATTTTTCAAATTAACAATGGACTCGCTCTGTCAAGACTAATAATATCCTACTATTCATTGATTGAATGGTATGCTTTTACCAACAAAATTAATTGGTTTTATTAATTATTAAAAATAATAATTCATCAGATTCACCTTTTGATCGAAATGGACTATTCCGGACTACTTCCTAATACAGGTTTTTAGCTCTTCCCTGCTTTGGGTTATCTGCCGGGTACCAACAAGTTGTTTATTAATTTCGCTTCCGGTATGAAATTATTTTACACGGAGAGGTGGGGAATCGAGGCTAATTATGCCCTTTAACGGATAATACAAGGCTTGTGGTGAGAGATTTTAGCAGAAAGATATTTACCTCAAAGGGATGCGTTATTTTCATAAAGTATTGGCCGGATTTTACCAGATTCCACTGATTATTAATTGTTTATATATACAAGTATAAGCTTTTAACAAGGTTCCATACTTGAATCATTACAATACCTTTGGCTGTCTGTTGCCATCTGGTTCTTGACTTCTGAAACTCTCTTTCTGTATTGCCTCAGTACTACTGTCATCCTCATTGCTGAAAACTCTATTAATAATACTCACTGAGTGAGCCTCATTGTACTGCTCAGCTAACTCTACCATTTCATCTATGGACGTAATCTTCCTTTCTTTAAGGAAAAGTACAAGGCTCCTATTTGATACAGATAGGAACTGTTCTCGTAAGATTAAATCTCGTAGGCTTCCATATGTTTCTTCTACCTTACCCAACTCCATCCACCTGGATAAGTAATTAGACAACCGCACTACAAACTGACCTGCTGTCTCACCTGTTTCCTGCCTACTGGATCTAAACTTCTGACGGAAACCTTCCTCAGTTAATTGATATCTCTTTAATAGAGCATCACATAACTTGTCATAATTTGTAGCATCAGTAGTGGAAAGGCGAGAATAAACATCCAAGGCCTTACCTTGTAACAGTGATGACAAATTAGTTGCCCACTCTTCCTTTGGCCATTTGGCATTGGTAGCAAATCTTTCAAACCTTTTTAGATAGGAATCCATGTTATCTGTTCTTTCATTAAATGATGGTAACTTGGGAATTTTAGCTTTTATATCTGGGGTCACGGCTACTAACCCTGTCTTACTATCAGCATTTATTTTTGCTAATTCTATCTGTTTCTCAGCTAATTGCAATTTTAGTATAGCCTGTTTTTCATTTTCTTTATACTCTTTATCTTTCATTCTCTCTTCTCTTTCTCTTGCTCTCTCTTCCCTTTCTACATTCTGTTTTTCTTTTTCAATCTCCCTAATCATCTTCTCTCTTTTATCTATAAAAGCTGTCAACTCACTTCCCTTCAAACTAGGGATGTCAACGAATGCCGAAATTAGTATTCGAATATTCGCATAGGATATTCGAATATATTCGAATATTCGAATGATATACACATCTATGTCAAATAGACCCATTACGATCGATGACTAACTTGGTGGTACATGTATTGAAAATATGAGGTACATGTATATGCATGGTATCGTATCTGGGCTATACCAATGGCGCCATGTAAGAAAATCAACACATTTTGCACAGAAAACTAGACAATCTGGAGGTGTTTAAATATGACAAATCTCTGGGGTTCTGTCTGAGAAAGCAACGACACACCATTATTGTCAAGCCAAGATTAAGTTCTGCCATCATGTCATTGATATCCGCCACCAAGAATGCTTAGGGTCTATTGTAATCGTGTGGCCTACATGTACTTTGTGAAAAGTCTGTTGTGATTGTGTGTTCCTAAAGGATCGAGTTGTCAATCTATCCAGCCATCTTAAGTTTTCACATGACATAGCTCAAATTGTAGGACTTTCACACCTTAAAAACATTTATTGAAAGCAAGCAATGCTTTTTTTCTCATCTTGAATCAACAAAGTGTCACTTGAATCAACAAAGTGTCACTTGAATTAACAAAGTGTCACTTGAATCAACAAAGTGTCAAACTGCTTATTGAGCAATCTCAATTTGCAAGTGTGTCAAAATGTTGACCATCTTGGATTACTCAACATACAAGCAGGATTACTGGTCATACTATTTTTCGACCTTTGGCCTTTAATTTGAGTCCTCCTTTAAACTGATACATGACAATATTGCAGGTTAGAAAATTATGCGAATATTCGAATCCAGAAATCGCATTCGAATATTTGTATGAAATGCGAATATTCGAACATTCGAATATTCGTTGACATCCCTACTTCAAACCCATATCTTTCCCTAAATCAATCAATTTGGTTATGTCTTCCATGATCAAGGCAAATAAGTAATGTGTACATATTATACTATCCTACTATCCTCAACTAGATCCTGCCGGGATCGCCATTGTCAGGAACAGGTTTAGTGTGTTATTATATAATCTAGTAGAAGATAATATTGTAGGATAGGATAAACAAATCAATCTGTTTACTTTTCACCACAAAGCAGAAGTTTTATTTTGACACCTTGTGCTAGACATACTTCAATACAGGTCAATACAAAACAAACCAATATCTAGAACTTTCACTTCTAAAACCATTCTAAATGTAGTCACATTTGCAATTTTCAAGCTGTTGAACGCATCTGAAATAAACCACATAGATATCCACAAAGATTCAAACTCTATAACGTGGCGCCACTAACTACACTAAGCAAAACTAAACCACTAAGACTAACACTATAGAGTTTCTTAACAGCAAAATAATGTTTGCTAAATTCCACAAAGACCACTAAGAAACATTTCATAAGCATATTCAACATCTGTTGCAATAAACTCTAATCATTACACTTCACACAGCACAACTCTGGTGAATACTGGTTTGCGTATTTCCTGATCACAAAGAACTCTGACCTGTATATAACAACAAATAGTATTAATCTAATCAAAACCTATTCAGCTATGCCCAAGCCAACTTGTTACAATATCCTGTATTCAAAATAACCTTTCTGACCCATATGGTACACTATAGTTTGTGCAATACCTGGTATGAACTATACAGAATCGTATTTACAACTAAATAACATCAAATGTAATTACTCAATGTCACACTCAGTAAATACCGTAGTCACTAATGTCAAAATATCTTTCATAAAGTGTATTTCAACTATGTCACTCAGCATCAGTTTGCCTACAGTGGTACACCATAGTTTTCCACTCAGTATTTCTATTTATGTAACGTCAAATGAATGTATCTTCATGTAAGCTTATCAAATAACAATGTTTATTGGCTTCATCATCACATACACAAAGTCAATTAGCTAACGTTTTTCACCTTGTGGTACACTATAGATTTCTATTCAATGTTTATTTGTTTGGCTTTATCCTAATTGCAAATCTCAGTCAAATTCTGTCAATATCCCAATGAATATACAAATTTCTATCCATTAAATTCAAATATGCTTCATTGTCATTCATCAACAGAAAATTTTAGTAATTTTGATTTATGACCCATATGGAACACCATAGATTTTATCATTCTATTGTCATTCTATCTGCAGTCCCACAGCTAACTTCACTTCACATATTATGTTGTTAACACTCTTCTGCTGATTTATAACGAGAGCTTCTTCTGATCATCTACCAAGAGGCCACATATTTGAATAAAACAATAATTCCTTATTTCAACACTCAGTAGAACTTTACAGTCTCATTTCACATCTTCAAACATGTTTCCACTTTGAAATCTAAAATCTGAATGAACAATGTACTCAGTAAATCCCAATGGAGCTTAAAAAGAGCTCACTACAGGTTACACTCTAATGACATTGCAAATCTCACCTATAATTATTGTAAAACTACAAAGTTGTCCAGTGAGAATTTTACAGGTATAAAACAGTTAATATTCACAATAAAAACAAGTTGCATCTTAGATAAAAAAATTCATAGATACGAAATGCCATTCCTGACAGTCACCAAAGCCACTGAGCCGTTTTTCCACTTTAGTTTGCCTTCCACCTTCAGCCGAAGCAGTTGAGTTTATCTCCTGATCAAAGCTGGACTACAGTTAAGCTCACGTCTCCGCAATAATGGCGCTGACGAGAATATAATCGGATTCGCGGGTATTGTTATTTATTGTTATTTATTTTCGCGGAGTCGATTTCTCTGCGGCTAAAGCGGTAATCCGCCATTAGCCGCGTATTCGTATAGCTGTGTTTTGGCGTCTTCGTCGGACCTACAGTAAGTTTTCTTGCAAATTATTTGCCAGAATTTAATTCTAAAATCATTTTCTAGTTATTTATTACAATTTTCGAATTATTTATTTTGTTTTATCATTTTTCTCGAAATTTTATATCACCGGCTGGCTCTAGTGGCGGAGTGATCCGGGTGATTAGGTCAAAATTTTCTAAATTTGTCAAAGTCTGAAAAGTGAATACAACAGGTAAGTTTCTTTTCATTTTGTCATTTTTTGAGGTAAATTTAGCGTTATTGTATAGAATACCAATTTCTTATTAGCTCTAGAAATTTTTCTGGAGTTATTCAGCTGAATTTTTCAATTTCTACCACAATTAGAGTCGAGCATGGCCATGAATTTTTACACGTGCTCGAAAGAGCAACTAGCCGAACTGGAAAAGGTCGGTGCGGCTACGGCAGAAAAATTAGTAGAATTAAGGGATGAGGCTATAGCGGGTCTGCGTGAGCCGCTCACAGTACAAGACCTGTCCAATGTCCGACTGAAAGTCGAATATTGGCAGGGATTGATTGACAGAAACATTTTGGAGTTAACACCCCCTCCAAACTTGCTTCAGCCTTATGTAAAAGGGGCTGCAGAACAAAAAGAACAACCTAGACTTTCTGAAGCTGAGAGGTTGGAAAAAATAATGGAAAAATCTCTCAAAATATATTTTAACAGATTTGACAAAAAGTTGACCGATAGTTCAGAAATGCTTCAGTCCCAGATCAACAATTTAGAATTGGGAATTAATAAGACAATCAACCCAATTAGAACCCAAATAGAAGATTTAGCTGAAGCTCAGTTACATGAAAAAACCCGGAGGTTAACCTTTGAAAGCGAAATTGACAAAAAACTACAGGACATCAGCATCCGGGAAGAGCAAAAAAGTAACCAAAAAATAAATACACTAGCTCAGCAATTATCAACAGCTTTAGATAAAATTAATTGGGCACAGGACCGTATCCTCGCAATTGAAAATATTCACAATGTTGAAAGCTTTCAAGAAGAAATGCCCCATTCGGCCGACTCTCATTTTCTATCAGGTCCCGACATTCAAACCACTGACCAAAAACCAAAGGGTTTTCAAAAACCAGATGATGAGTCAATGGACAGTATTATGGCGCGGATAAAGAAAGTTTGGCCGAAAGACAACATTTACTCAAAGGGTTCGGCTGGTACGCCCCACACAGAAACACAGTCGGGTGAATCTACTCATGAAGTTCCACCGGGCGGTGCCTCTGGAACTGAACCGTGCCCTGAATATGAGCAACCCAAATCCAGGGGGCGGTCCAGAAATAGGAAACCTAAATCCGGTAGGAATGCCTCCAAATCGCCCTCTACCGACAGGTCATTGTCCCCTCTTCCACCGAAATTACAGACATTCACAAGAGACCCGAGTAAAGGCTCCTGGTCAGGTTTCATACTTAAATTTGAAAGGATAGCAGAGCGACATAGGTGGAGTAAAGACAAAATGCTTGACAGACTTTTCAGTTCCTTGACTGAAAAAGCACTAGAATATGCAATAAAATGCAAAAACAACAAAACATATGATGGACTAAGACAGGAACTGAAATTACGGTTCGACATGACGGACGAACCTATGATAGCAAGACAGAAATTGGTTACAGCTAAGCAAACAGATGACGAAACAATAGAAGCTTACATGCAGAGGGTTCTCAATATAGCTTCTGATGGGTATGGGGAGTATGACTTCAAGGTCATGCAGCAAATGGCAATCGAGGCATTCCTGCGGGGTTGTCACAACAAAGAGGCAGCATCATTTGTCATGGTTGCAAACCCATCAACCATACAGGAGGCCTGCCAGAAAATTAAACTCGTTATGGCAAGTAGAAAGGCCATAGCGGGAAACAAAGTCTCTTTCCAGGAGAAATTGTTCACCGCTCAAGAGGAAAAAAACGTTTCTGACCTGGAAAGAGATGTGAGGGAAATGAGACAATTTTATCAATCTCACTCCCCTAAAGATAACAGGTATGACAGAAACAGACCATATCAGTACAATGATCGCGATCGATCATTCCGATATGATGATCGCGATCGAAGCCATCCACGCGGCAGATCACGCGACCGTACTGAGTCACGCCGTAATTTTAGCCCGTCACCCCAAAGGTCGCCATCTGATCGTTATCCGGGGAAACAGTTTTACAACCGCGCTGATCAGTATAGGAGATATCCATCCAGGTCTCCGCCTGATAACAGTAGAGGAGGCTCTCCGGGGGAGCGTTACTACCCACAAAGGGAGAATTCTCCTGGTGGGTATCGTTCACCTAGAGGCGGCTCTCCATACCCAGGAGGGTACCGAGATGGATACCGTTCCCCAAGTAGATACCCCCAATATCCCGACAGGTATCGTGATGGCCAGCGACCTCCCTCTGACGACAGGTATAGGGAAGACCGTCGTTCTGATAGTGATAAAAATCGCTTTGAATCGCGTGCGAGCAAGACTAGGGGAAGGTCCCCGGAGCACCCGCCGGATTTAAACTCCGATGGACTAGGCGCTCCGGCGACCAACTCCTAGTCCCTTCACCGTCTGAACTAGGTCGCTCCTGCGATGTAATGGAGGTAAGATTACCAAGCCAAAGGGATCTGACTGTCTCTGTAGAAGTATTGCTTAATGGCTATCCTATGGAGTCGGTTGTTGACAGTGCCGCTATGGTAACCCTTATAAAGGAAGATTTTTTGAAATCGGTTTTTCATCCTACCGATTTAGGACCTGTTTGTATACTTTCAGGAATAGGTGCTGACCCTGTGCATGGAAGATTAGTGCACAATGTGCCTATTACTGTTGGTACACAAACATTTCTGCACACAGTTTGTGCAGCTCCTATTAAGGACACATGTTTACTGGGTCTCGATTTCATGATAGCAACTGGTACCATCCTTAATCTCAGTCAACATACCATGACTGTAGATGACGAGACCATTCCAATCAAAGTCAATAAACACCCCGGTCTGCAAGTCTCAAATGTGAGCATTGTGAGACGCACTGTCATCCAGCCACATTCTGTAGGATTCATTGAAGCAAAACTGGATAACCCGATCGAAGGTGATTTCATGGTTACTGGCCTTTCAAATAAAAAGGCATTGGTTGCAAATGTCTATGGCACAGGCACGTCAGTAACTATGAAAGTCATCAACGACTCGGACACTTTTGTCACCTTCAAAAAAGGAAAATCAATTGGACATGCGGAGCCCGCCGAACGTGTTCTAGTCCAACCTGAGTACAACACAATCAATCAAGCAAAACACACTGGGACAAATCAAACAGAGACTGCAACCCAAGACTTACCTGCCCATCTAAAACAAATGTTTGATGATAATATTTCGAACCTTTCGGAATCTGAGAAATTACAATTCAAAGAGTTACTTATAGAATACCAGGATACTTTTTCTAAAGACGATTTTGATTTAGGTTGCCTCAATTCTGGAGTGGATCATAAAATCAATACTCATGAATGAAATTCCAATTGCAGAAAAATTTAGAAGGACTCCACTCCATTTTCAAAAGCAAGAACAAGAATATATTGAAAAACTTTTAAAGCAGGGAGTCATTGAACCGTCAGTCTCAGAATGGTCTGCCCCACCAGTGCTTGTCAGGAAAAAGACCGGTGAGCTCCGATATTGTATAGATTATAGGTCCCTCAATGCAAAAACATACAAAGATAATTATAATCTACCCCTTATTGAGGACTGTCTGGATTCTCTACATGGGAAACGACTGTTTTGTATGATGGATCTTTGCTCTGGATACTATCAAATAAATCTTGAGGCTGGTTCTAGGAAGAAGACGTCGTTTAACACCCGTTTTGGTAGTTTCCAGTGGACCCGCCTACCCATGGGGTTGTGCACAGCGGGGGCCACATTCCAACGGGCTATGAGCTTGGTTTTAAGAGGATTACAATGGGAAGAAGTAATCGTCTATCTGGACGACGTCATTGTCCTAGGCACCAATTTCAGTGATACTCTATCAGCACTTCATAAGACCCTAGAACGGTTCAGACAATACAATCTTAAGCTTAAGCCCAGGAAATGCTTTTTCTTTAGAGAGAGTGTGGAGTTCTTGGGTAAATTAGTAAGTGGCGATGGTATCAAGATCTCGCCTGATAAGTTAGAGGCCGTCGAAAAATGGCCTGTTCCCCGGAATGCCAAAGAACTAATGTCCTTTCTTGGCTTCATGAACTACCACCGTAATCACATGCCTGGCTTTGCTAAGGTCTCCACTGACCTATATAACCTAGCACATGCCAAAGAGTTTAAATGGAACAGGCACCATCAGGCGTGTTTTGAGAAATTGAAGAAAATGGCCACAACAGCTCCAATGCTCTCCCATCCATCCCCAGATGGCCTATTCATATTAGATTGTGATGCATCAGGTTTACAAATCGGAGCGGAGCTGTCCCAAGTTCAAAATGGTATAATTAAGCCCATCTGCTATGCCAGCCATGTACTACTTAAGCAACATCGAAACTATTGCACCACACGAAAGGAATTATTAGCAGTAGTTAAGTTCTGTCGCCAGTTCCGGCATTATCTGCTTGGAAAACACTTCCTGATCAGAACTGATCACAATTCCCTTGTTTGGCTGACCCGATTCCGTCACCTTGAAGGACAATTAGCTCGCTGGCTCGAGGAATTGTCCCAGTACGATTTCAAGATCCTGCACAGGAAGGGCGCAGAGCACGAAAATGCAGACTGCCTAAGTCGCATTAGGGACCCACCGGGGTCCAACTGGTGTTTTTCTTTTGCTCCGGAGTTAGTAGGTTATTCGGCGCCCAGGGATCTCCATCGTCGGGCAGCTTACTCAATCTGTGAGTCCTGGTTTTTGATTCATCAGGATGTTTATCATGATTTATTTGTTTGTTCTTGATGATTCATTGACTAGTTAGAGATTCACCACGAGGACCGAAGAACTAACTAAATGTTGTGAACCACTGCAGAAGCTGAGGGTGAGGTTAGGTACCTGTAAAACCGGTTTAAGCCCGCCAGTAACTTTGTGTTACTGATCGTTCCAAGTCGATACTTCTGTAGTGGTTCTTTTTGTTTTATGTCTTGGTGTTTAAATTTTTTTGTGCTGTTGGCGCCTTATGTATGTTTTCATATTTTTAGTTAAGTTAAGGTAACTGAGTGGCCACCTATTGGGAAAATAGCTGCTCATTCGGCTTACGATATGTTTCATGGTATAAGTACCTGATTGTTAGTTTGGTTTTTTCCCACCTCGGTTTTTGGAGTGGGAATCTTTTTCTGATTGCGCCTTTTCCTGATCTTTGCCTACTTGTACCATTAAAAGAGTGTGACTGTTATATGGCAGACAGTAAGGTAGAAGAACTGCCGTGTGGTGGCTGCAGATATTGTAGGCGGGCACATCAGCAGTGGGCTAGGTTCAATGACGACGTCGATGACGTCCGGAGTGTAGATTTGGATTCATCCCATCAGTCAATACCAGATTCAGAATCTCGTCCGTCCTCAAATTGGGTAGAGAGTTTGTCGTCTTTCCAACTAAGGCAAGCCCAGCTGGATGATATTAACATAGGAACAATAATCCACTGGCTAGAGCACTGCTATGATCCATCAACTAGGGAACTCCAGCTATGTAGTCCTGAAACCAGAGCTCTGTGGTTAACTCGGGATCAGCTGGTCCTGAAAGATGGAATTTTGTACTATGTCTGGACAGACCGTGACGATCGCTCACAGTGTTTAGTAGTTCCGACAGAACTTCGACTAAAAGTTCTGTACCATTGCCATGATTCCAGAGATTCAGGTCATCTTGGCCGAACTAAAACGCTTGACAAGTTGAAACAGCGATTTTATTGGTATGGGATGTCCAGAGATAGCAACATATATGTTAAACAGTGCCCTAGCTGTAATAAGAATAAAAAAGGGAATCGAACCCCCAGGAGCGCTCTAGGATCATACCACGCTGGGTACCCTATGGAGCGGGTTCATCTAGATATACTAGGGCCCATCAATCCCCGCAGTAAGTCTGGTTGTAGCTATGTGTTGGTTATGGTCGACCAGTTCACCAAGTGGACTGAATTGGCCGCCCTACCTTCACAAAATGCCGAATTGACCGCCAAAGCGTTCCTCAAACATTTTATAGTTACGTTTGGGTGCCCTTTGGAGGTCCATACGGATCAAGGTCGAAATTTCCAGTCTGACCTATTTACAGCTTTTTGCAGGCTACTGGAGATTTCGAAGGCAAGGACTACACCATATCACCCGTCTAGTAACGGTCAGTGCGAGGTTTTCAATCGCACTATTTTGCAAATGATCAGGGCTTACGTTTCTCGAGGTTTTAGAGATTGGGACGAGCATCTTCCCTTGATTTCCATGGCTTTGCACTCCATGAAAAACAAATCTACAGGTTTTTCAGCCAACCAACTCATGCTGGGGAGAGAAGTAATTCAGCCCATAGATCTCATACTTGGCATTTCTAAGCCTTCTCCCCGGGACCCGTCAAACTGGGTCGAGAATCTGGCAAATAATCTCTCAGAGATCCACAAACTGGCCAGAGAAAAGATTGGAGAAAGCCAGCTGCGCCAGAAGAGAGATTATGACCTTAGGGTATTTGAAAGGTCCTATAAGGTTGGAGATGTAGTCTTTTTGAGAGACTCATCAACAGAAATAGGCATCAGTTCAAAGTTGCGACCCCCCTGGAGTGGCCCATTTTTGGTCATTGGTGCTCGCCCCCCAATCTATAGGCTTCGAGGCCGTAAAAAGTCTATGGTTGTGCATCATGACCGATTGAAGCTATGCACTGACTCTACATTTCCTCTGTGGCTGCAGAGACAAAGACACAAACTTTTAGAAACTGCACCCCCAGAGGAAATGAGGGATTCAAACATAGATCCTGATCTAGATGGTCCCGAACCACCTCTGGATGATCCCCCAAATGTAAGTGTGCTATTTGATCCTGATGAAACATTACCTTACATGTTGGGGGACGACCCAGAATTGTTGGAAGATGACAATCAATTTGACAATCAATTTGATATTCAATTTGACGATCAGTTTGACAGTCAATTTGACCACACTCAGCAAGAGAGTCAGATACCTTTTGACATTACATCTCAGGCTCCCAGCGACCTTGATCTCCTATTAGACCCAGGGGGCCAGTCCGAACCCTCATCTCTACCCCGTACATCCCGGAGGGGCCGTAGAATAAACCTTCCGGCTCGCTTTAAGGATTAAAAGCATTTTTTATCTTTCGCATCTGCATGGGCAGCTGTAGCTGGTACGCTTGTTGTCTGTGTAGGTGTGAAAACATTTTTTTATCTCGCATCTGCATGGGCAGCTGTAGCTGGTATGCTTGTTGCCTGTGTGGGTGTGATCTGCACACTGGCAGGGACAGGTAGAGCTGGTATGCTTGTTGTCTTTGCGGGTGTGTATAGATTGTTTTTAATATAACGCCCGGGGTGCGCAGTCGTGGTCTGCCAGGTGAGCTGGTATGCTAAATGGTCGATCCGGCTGTTCACGCTGGGTAAGTTGGCATGCATGAGTCTGGTTCAACTATGAGCCCGAGTTGTGTGTGACAAATGCTGCATGTGCCGACGTATGCCGTCATGGGGGTTGCCTAGAGCAGGTTTGCTGTGCGATCCCTGGGGCGGGTGCGTCGAGCTGTTTTAAACTCCTGTCGTTCTGTTGAATGGAGTAGTAGAACTTACTGCTGCTCTAGTCAATGGAACCATTTGTATATATATATATATATATATAGATCTGTACACAGCTGTAGGGAATGTCATGCTGTCAGAGCCCATTTTCATCTGGTCACTGCCAGCATGGTCATTTTTCGGTCATGTGAGTGTCCGGGGGCCCTCGGGGCACTACATGGCTTTGTCCGTTTAATGTTTTAGATGGACAGTCATGTCCATGTAAGACATTTCCACCTACCATCAGATGATTTCCGTCACAATGGTAGGGAAACCAGCACCCCCACAGGAAATTAGAGCATGCCTGCCATAGCAAATTGTAAAAATATATTTGTTAAGGAAATCCGAACCTGAAATGTCTATTTTTATCATTTATTTTTACTAAGATTGTGCTTTTGATTTTTAAGTTTTAGAAATTATTCATCACTCTGTAAATATCCAAATGTCAATTTATTTTACTCGTAAGTGTTAATATTTAACACTTACTCATTCCATATACTCACAGTAGAAAAATATATAAAAAAAAATATATAATAAATTCAAAACTAGTCCAAAGGACATATTATAAAAAAGAGAGAAAACAACATTTTATAACTCATTGTATTATAACCATTAAAAATACAAAATTCATTGAAACACATAAAAATAGATAAAAATCCATTTAGTTAGCGTCTTTCATCCTTTTAGAAAATAGTAAAAAGATTTTATGTATTTTTTTAATTACAGAATGTCTCAACTGAACAGCAATAATCGTTGCAATGCCTGTGGCAATAAAACCTCCCGATTAAGGCGGCATGCTCTGCGGGTCCATATGCCCTGGTATATGGATCCGTCCACTGCTTGTGTGGACTGTCAGCGGAACGAGGGAACTGGGTTGGACCTCAACAGGTTTCATCCGGGGCACCAGCGGGTTGTTGGGGAGACCCTCCTGCAGGCCTGGGTTCTTCTTATGAATGGAATTTTTCTGTTCATGACGAGGAACTTGGGATTGGGGTCCCCTAATGATCTTCTGGGGTTCGTGGTGGCCAATGAGCTCCACCCCAGGTCTTTTCGTTTCTCTGAGGAGGAAATTTTCTTCTTCAGAGAGTTCGATCGGAGATCAGGTTTGGAACCGTTAACGACCGATGAATATAAATCAATTCCTCCCACCAGGCTTATTGTGGTATCAAACTATTCAGTCGTACTGAAGATGTGGACCCATCTGAGTCCTATAGCTCAGTCCAAGTTCCTAGCTGAGTGTCGGTATGTTCGATTGGATGGTTCCTTTCCTCCCAACGGTCATCCTAAACTGAAAGTGGGAATAATCGATTCACACTTTCATTTAGATGGTTTCTTCGATCGATATCCCACTACATTGTCCGCCCTGGAGCGCTCGGCTAAGTCAGAAATTGATGTTCATCTTTGCTATGCAATTCAGAATTTTGTGTTTCCAGCAAGGTGGCCAAACATTGACAGGCACATGGCGGGGGACCCAAGACTAAGATGAACTCTTGGAATTCACTCTCATGTGCTTGCCAAGGGGAGGCCACTGGATGAATTTAAAAGATTACAAGATATGTTGGAAAATTATCCCGAGGCAGTAGGGATAGGCGAAATTGGGATCGACCACACCACTCGATGCAAATGCGCTACGTTCCATAACACAACCCGTTGCCGAGAGGAAAAACTCGAAACCCAGCGTCAATTTCTGCGTCTCGTGCTACCGCTAGCAAAAGAACTAGGCAAAGTGATTGTACTCCACGTCCGCAGCAAAGATAAAGATGAGCAGGCCACAGCTGCTCAGGAGACTCTTAAAGAGCTCCTAGACGCCGGATTAAGCAATGCGCCGATTCACCGCCATTGTTTTATAGGGGGGATGGAGGAATATAACGACTGGAGCTCTAAACTCCCGAATTGCTATTTTAGCCTTTCCAGTAAGTCAGTTAAGGATAGTAAAACGGTAGCTTGTTTGAAATCCGTGGGAAGGCCTGACCGTCTTATTCTAGAGACGGACTCCCCATACTTGGTTAACACTGAAAGACCATGGATGGCCTATAAAAATGGGGAGAAAGCAGCTCAAATAATGGGAATTCCAACCATTGAGCTTATAAGAGTGTGCAATAGAAATGCTGCTAGGCTATATAACTTACCCTGGTAAGCCACTCTTATTGGGTTGGAGTGCGTCACGTTGAATAGTTCTTGATTTATATTAAGAAAGCTCTTTTAAGTTAACATTGCTTCAGTGGTGAAGAGCTGGTATGTTGTCACCACTGGAGAGAGTGTTCTTCGCGATATTTTCAGAGCTCGCGTTCAAATTACTTGATTTCACTAAATTTATTCTTGCGGTAGTGAAGAGCTGGTATGTTGTCACTGCTGCAAGGATTCTTCCACTTTTTACTATTTTGCTAGTGTGGGATTTCCAACAGTTTAATTCATGTTTATCATATATATATTTATTCTTTTTTCAGGCCAGAAAAATCTATCAGTTCTAAAAAGTAAGTTAGATACAATTGCATGCAAAATGAGCATGGTTTAGTTTCAATATAGCTGAGTAGCTATTTTTGATTTCTTTATTATGTTTAGTTGCAATTCTTCCAGAGATTACCAATGTGAACACGGTTCACAGAGTTAACCCTACCTTTAGAATAGTTTCCCTGCTGTAACAAAAAAAAGGATAGGTTTAGACGAGATTTTGATATTTTACACAATATTTAAATATAACCAAATTGTACTATTATACAATACAAGGGGAACAACTCTGGGAACTCTCATTATATTCATCTTCCATAGTTGTCATTCATACTTTCATAAAAAAATATAAAGAAAAAAAAATCATTCTATTCATGCTACATTTTGTAAAATTCATGCCACCTGACACGGCAGTAATCTCTGGAATTATTCTAGTTTATATTTAGTTTCATTTGAGTTTATTAGTCGAGCCTTCAGGACGTACTATGATCAAGTGAATGTCCTGCTACTGTGATATTAGAAACCCCTAGTGGCTGACTATACACACAGGTAGTGTGATATATTGTATGTAGTATTTCATATTGTACACTTTATATATAGCACCATCCAGTCTCATCCAGGTGGCAAGAATTCCGTCCAAGTATGTATATATCTTTTAAAGTTCAAATTTCAATTCAACACATATCTGTAAATTCATTGTCATTAACTGTGTATAGTATAAATAATTTGTATAGTATAAATAAATTTATATCTTATTGATGTTAAAGAAAAAGAAATTAAGTCATCTTCATCACCTCATTGCTGCATTCTTCATACACTTTAAATCTAAAAATTAGTAACTAATAAAATCAAATTTCAATTAATCACGAATTGATAAAGTTAGGATTAAGTCAAAATTCTAGAAAAGCTTTAAGGACAGAGCATGCATTGTGTTTTTGTAAAATTATGCCCAGGACTTTTTAAGGAAGGGGGAGAGTGTTACGCTCCCCGTTTACAGATTCCTGCACTCCGTCGCACCAAATTCCGGTTCATCGTTCCACCTCTATCGACCTTAACCTACGACCTCTGAACTCCCGTGAAGCACGGACGATATTCCCGCCACGAGTGACGTCACCAAAGCCACTGAGCCGTTTTTCCACTTTAGTTTGCCTTCCACCTTCAGCCGAAGCAGTTGAGTTTATCTCCTGATCAAAGCTGGACTACAGGTAAGCTCACGTCTCCGCAATATTGGTTATTTTTATTGTGTCGAAGGAGGAAGTCAATATAACAGAACAGCAATCAAAGTATTAGACTAATGGCTCATGGGTAACACTCGTGCAGCGGCATGACTTGGACATTTAGTCATGGCAAACTTTTAAAAATAAACTGGTTTCAGAGATGGCGATTTCTTGGTCGCCAGTTTGTCTGTTTCTAGTGCAGGGGTTTGGGAATACATAATCACTAAAATTTACGGCTTATATGACTGCAATAAAAGTCCACAGGTCAGAAAAAAAATCAGAGACGTTTCGGCCCTTGGTGGTTCTGATGTGATTTTACGTCATCTGTTTATCAAGATCCATTTGCCTTGATGTAACAATAGACTTTTTGCTAAGTTTATTTTATGCCGGCCGCATGACTACTTGCTAGCAAAGAACTAGCCACCGTACCCTTCAAACGAGGTATCATTTTCCCCGCATGGTTTCTTGTTGACTTCTGAATTAAACATTGACATTTCTATCATTTTTATAGTCTTTCAGTGTCCTAGCTATTTCCGTATAATTGGCTATGCTAAGAAAGTTGACGATTTTATGTTTAACGTATTTTATTTCACACGTATACATTCAAATATATATACAACATGTACTGTACATCAGGAAAACATGCCCATGAAAAGTATACCCCCTTGAACCCCACTTTTATAAAGAAAAAAAACTGGGGTTTGCAGGGGTATACCTATTTTTCTTTTTTTCTTTTGATCCAAAACATAGATTGTGGGTATTAGTTAGAACCGCCTCATCGAGGCGGTTCTATAGTGTAACGTGTACCCACAATCAATGTTTTGAGTGAAAATATGAAAAATATCCAATGAAATTTTCCAGTTTTTCTTCTACAAAAATCTGTGTATATTACATGGGCAAGTTTTCGTAATTGCGTTATACAGCTTAATAAGGGTTAAAGATGATCCTTTACTTATTGCATGTATTTGAATTTCCATTGTAAGTCCGAAATCTTCGGAGCTGGCATCCCCATCACGAAAACATGTCTGTGTAATGTATACCCCACTTTTATATATTAAAACTTGAATTTACAGAGCTGTACAATTTTTTCTTCTTTATTGATCCTAAACATAGATTGTGGGTATGGTTTGCCTGATTGTTGGTAGACGTTAGAACGGCGAGGCGGTTCTAACGTCTACCCACAATCAATGTTTTGAGCAACAATATTAAAAATATCTATTTTTCCATGAACAATTTTTACATCTCAAGAAAATATATACGTATATTGTATGGAAGCGTTTTCGTAATGGTATGGCCCGACTATTACTGAAACAAGAACATTGTCATACTAGCTGCATCAGGAAGACATTGTCCGTGACTGAAATCCCCTTAAACGCCACTTTTATATAGAAAGACAGGGTTTGCAGGTGTATACCTATTTTTCTTATCTTTGATCCAAAACTTAGATTGTGGGTACTCGTTAGAACCGCCTCAACGAGGCGGTTCTAACGTGTACCCACAATCAATGATTCTAGCAAAGTTATTAAAAACATCAAACATTTTCCAATGAAATTTTCATTTTTTGCTTTTGAAAAAAATCTCTATATATTGCATGGGCAAGTTTTCGTAATGTGGAGAACACCATTAGAAAGGAAAATATATACTCCATCTAGCTTTGTCTGCTCTAGATCAGATGGCTAACCTGCACTCCGATACACTTCATGACCTCGCTCCTCTCCCGTGACGGTATGGAGAGGTCTAACGGAATACCGATGAAAATATTCCGTCTATGTCTGCTCATGACCCGTCCGCGAGGTTATAAACCTTTTTTATGCTAAGCTGAGCTGAGACTATTTAAGTTTATCTTGCACATACGTAAATAAAATGTCACAGCTGTTGCATTTTAATTTTTTTAGCAAGATAAATAGCTGGCTTTAGTAATCTAAACCTGAAATCAACCAGAATGGACTATTTCAGTATTACTGAGCAGTTGAAATTTCAGTCTCACTGAGCTGAGCATGAACATCATTTTACAACCTCGGGACCTGGGCCTGAACAAGAGCGTCATACATGGACCACGACCTCATCTCGGGTTCCAATTAACACGGTCTGCAAAGTCACCAACGATGGATAGGCGTATGAAAAGGAATTGCGTAAGCAGAGATTGATCTGATAACTGGCAATTGCAAGTGAGTCAGACTTGAAAAGTCAAATTATATTACGAATTCGAAGCATAAAATAAAAAAGTTCATAAGTGTATAGTGACGTAACACACTTTTTGTAAATGAATCATTAATGCATAACTGTTACATCAAAATATGCTTAGTAGCTTCACACTCCTCATCAGGGCGTGTATCCGGGATTCCGGAAGGACGAAGCCCCGCGCATGCTCTCTGGTCCTCTGGTGATTATTTCCGTTTCCGTTTCTTCGATTCTCTTACTCTGCTTCCTCGTTTTCCACCATAAGCAAGCGCTGGCACAAAACGCGAGCAACAGAGCTGGTATGAAGAACCCAATCAGGCCGTATAACACACTCCTCTTAAGACACACCTCGCATTCTTCGGAGCCAGTCTGCTGCTCGGCATTGACGTCATTTCCGGTCAATCCCTCCTGGTTTCCGGCGTTGTTGACTGTGTTTGTGCCCGAGTTGCTGCCTGTGTTGCTGAGAACCTTTCCTTTAAAAAAAGCATATTCATTTGGATACACAAAGCAGGAAAGATTATGCAATGACATACTTTGAACATCGCGAAAATTCAAAAGTTATCTTTCATCGATAAATGTTAAGTATGTCTGCGACGTGCAAATTTCAAGAACCTTAGTGCCAAGTAAACTACAGCGAATTATACAAGCATTGTTCGAAGGTTGGGGCCCAATTTTCCATATCCCTTTAGCTTGTTTTAGAGAGTATTCCTACATGCTTTTTAAGTAACCAAATTTCATACCTCTGTATTCCTAAATAGTTCACCCCATTAAGGACCTCTTCAATTTACCATTGATTAATTTATACCTCATCAATTATGTACTCAAGTCAATGTTTAAATATTTCTATATGCCTATCCCTAAATACCCACTTTAAGGCCTCAGCATTCAGTCAAGTATGTACCTGTACCACTGCCTGGGTCCACCCACATTGAGGCCGAAAGTTGGAGTTCAGCCGTATCGCCAACATCCCTCTTCCACCTAACTTCTTTGCCTAAGTCTACGCCTAAATCTCTCTTCCGCCGAGAACCAGATGGCAGTGATGGGAGACAACCCTGAAATGGAATGCATTTAATTTTGTTAAAACTGGTTTGGAGCATCCGTTTGTGGACAGCTCGCTCTTTTCCATAGTTTCCGCGATGTCTCTGTCTACGACACACCGAATAGCCACGAACTTGTTGTTGGTGTGTGCAACAGGTAAGAAACAAACAGACCGTACGATCTGACTGGTTTAAAATAATGCTTCACTCGGAACTGAAACTGATGCGTTTAGTCACATAAAGACAAACTGCATAATTTGGAAGCAAGTAAAACAACAACAATGGGGTCTGACCAGGGGAAGTCTAAGCTCAATTATGCTCATTGAAAGAAAAAGAAATACCCTTCTCCCCAGCTCTCTAAAATACTTTTTTCTTTCGTTCCCTGGTCCCAAAGCACCCAAACATTTATGTTTACCAGACCCCTTAAAATATTTTCGTGTTCTCTTTAGACCACTGAAATAAATGACCCTTCTTCCTAGATCCCGCAATTCCCTGGTAGGGCCTCAGAAATACACATCAGAAATATGCAGATAGAAAGAATACATGAAAGAATGACAAATACCTGATAGTTGGCGTTACACTGAGCGAAACTGGCATGTTTGCATATGAGCATGGTTATCTCAAACGTTTGCTGCTGTGGCGCAGTAGATTCTGTTATCAAAAATGCTGAGAAAAGGACCTAAAATGAAGAAGAAAAAAAATGACCATGTTCTTTTTTTATTTTGTTGTTTGTTTGTTTGTTTGTATTTAGGCTTAACGCCCCAGTCAACAATTTTTCAGTCGTGTCGGAATGGAATTGTTGTTGTTGCTGTTGTTGTTGTTGTTGTTTAACTTTAAATTGTTCAGTGCCACCGCTTCCTGGATAATAAACAGTTCTATCGGTAGTTAATGTAAAGGACACAACCGGGTGACAGTCGGATGCGAACCCCCGAAAACTCGATCCGGTACGCAAAGCACTAACCACAAGGCCACCACTCCCCCTGAACATGTGTTTTCAGCTATGAACACGACATTCCTGTTTCAGTTGTAAAAATACTTCACATTAGTTTAACCATTGCTTTGGTGTCAAATTTTGTGCATCATCTTTCTGAATATAGCTGATCACTCAGCTGACGATATGTTTTTATTATACCCCCCGCAAAACGAAGTTTTATGGGGGTATACTGTTTTCAGCCTGTCCGTGATTCCGTGATTCCGTCATTCCGTCAACATTTTGACATTTTTGACCATTGCTTATATACAATAATGGTTGGTAGTGCATAGTTTGTGAAATCAACTTCTCCTAGGGCTTTCAGTATTTCTTTTCAATACTTTGCAGACATGTTCCACACATATTGAAGATGTGCATGAAGAATTATAATGATGAAAAAAATAATTTTTGACAAATTTACAGCAGTTTTTAACATAGCCATTTTTTGACCATTGCTTATACAATAATGGTTGGTAGTGCATATTTTGTGAAATCAACTCCTCCTAGGGCTTTCAGTATTTCTTTTCAATACTTTGCAGACATGTTTCACACATATTGAAGATGTGCATGAAGAATTATAATGATGAAAAAATAAATTTTGACAAATTTACAGCATTTTTCAACATAGTCATTTTTGACCATTGCTTATATACAATAATGGTTGATAGTGCATAGTTTGTGAAATCAACTCCTCCAAGGGCTTTCAGTATTTCTTTTCAATACTTTGCAGACATGTTCCACACATATTGAAGATGTGCATGAAGAAGTATAATACTGAAAAATTAATTTTTGACAAATTTACAGCATTTTTAACATAGCCATTTTTTGACCATTGCTTAAATACAATAATGGTTGGTAGTGCATAGTTTGTGAAATCAACTCCTCCTAGGGCTTTCAGTATTTCTTTTCAATACTTTGCAGACATGCTCCACACATATTGAAGATGTGCATGAAGAATTATAATACTGAAAAAGTGAATTTTGACATATTTACATCATTTTTCAACATAGCCATTTCTCGACTATTTCTTATATACAATAATGGTTGGTAGTGCATACTTTGTGAAATCCACTCCTCTTAGGGCTTTCAGTGTTTCTTTTAAATTCTTTGTAGATTTGTTCCAGATATATTTTAGATGTGCATAGATAATTTTCATGCTGAAAAAATAATTTTTGACAAATTTTCAGCTTTTCTTTACCTTAGTCAATTTTTTACCATTTCTCATGATAAACAATAATGATCATAGTGCATACAGTGAAATCAACCTCAAGCTTTCAATACATTCTTTGAATATCTTATAGATGTGACTGGCATACTGAGGATGTACATGAAGAATTATAATGCTAAGAAGATATCTTTGACAAATTTTCTGCGTGTTTGACTTAGGAAGTTATTGGCCAGCTTCAGATAATTTTGCGGGGGGTATACTGAAAGCCTTGCTTGCAGCCAATTTCTAGTTGGTATCAGTACCTGATTGTCATGCAGTTTTTATGATGATGATGATGATGATGATGAGGAGGAGGAGGAGGAGGATGAGGAGGATGAGGAGAAGGAGGAGAAGGATTTTTCAGACACAGGCAGACAGACATACGGACAGACATACAGACAGACAGACTGACGGACTGACGGACGGACGGACAGACAGACAGACAGACAGACAGACAGACAGACAGACAGACAGACAGTATACCCTCTGTGTTGCAGGATTAGGAAACTGTTCCAGCTGAGACCACAGTCCAGCATTGAAATAATCGTACGTTGCACACCTGAAAAAAAAAATGTTTATGTAATTCATAGTATATAAACCACGTTTTCATCGGTACACGACACCGGGTAGAGCTGAGACAAGATGTTACAAATTGTATGGACACCGAAATAAGTTGATTTGAAGTTTGCACATTTTGCTTAATTTTAGCTTTATTTTGTTTGTGTTGAGGCTTAACGTCATAGTCAACAATTTTTCAGGCATGTCGGGACGGAGCCCACGCTTTCTGGGTTTAACCAGTACTGTATAATATAATATAATATAATATAATATAATATAATATAATATAATATAATATAATATAATATAATATAATATAATACAATTAATAGTTAAGGAGATCACCGCGGCGAGTGTTCACGGAGATATTTCCGTTAACTCATTTAAGCCTGGCATCCCTTTTATGGGACACAGGCAAACAGAATAGCCCCAGATGGGACGCCGCAGAACGCGGCGTCCCATCTGGGGCTATTCAGTTTGATTAGAGAATTTTCATCGTAAAACTGAATAAAGTTTAAAAATCATTCATGACGCCCATAAAAATGAAAGTGGAATCACCCAATGGATAATATTAATAATGATGGGCAAGTCCATTCGTCATATATGGGTTAATGAGGTTGAGTCAACAACATAGGGATCAAACATGATTTTCCATTCATTAAGGACTTATGTGTGGTCACTGTATATACAATGTTTGAAGATTTACCTGTATAAAAAGCATTGTTTATTTTTGTCAACAATGTTACATTCTTTAGCATGCTTTATCATGTGGCTGTTGAATATGTTGCAAATACATGGATTTGTGTATACATGATTGTGAAATGAGTGGTCAGCTCAGAGCAAGTGAGTCATTTTTCAGTTACTTCCGGGTTGAAATCGTTGGACCCATTTTTCTTAGCTTTTTGAAAAAAACAAAAATAAGCCAGATTTTTCCATGTAGTCATTGACTTCAATCATATAAGAACCTGAAACAAAACGCATGTCATCTTTCAGCAAACAATAAGCGCACACGAGCCGCCCAGTTACCCACTTTCAAAATTTTCCAGAAAAACATGTTTACACTAACTTTTCCCAGAGAAATACATTTTCATGACCCAAAAATAATTTTTAATTTGTCAGATTATGTATCCTAGACATTTAGGCTTTGTGTAATTTTTATTTAAATGCATTCCATTTTCCAGCAAAATGGGTCCCACGAAAACCAAGTACATTTTCAATTTAACACCAAGCTATTTAAAATTTTAAAATGATATTTATATTGAGTCATTCCTAGTATCTGTGACGTCTATTAGCAATAAATGCACATCATCATTTGATTGACAGATTCAAGAAAACAGTGGGTTTCTGTTTTACATACCCCACCCACTCATGTCAATATTGATAAATTCTTAACATTCGTTAGGTCCCGAGGGGAGTGTTGAAAACCGAGGGCAAATCCCGAGGTTTCAACACTCCCGACCGAGGGACCTAGCGAATGTTAATGAATGACAAAATCATTTTTGATCGCTATTATTGCATAAATTCTGCAGAAACGAAAGAAATAATGATGCACTATACTTTACAGCCTCGTCACATTTTCATACGCGTAAAGCTTTCGTTTTATGCTCGTTCCGGGCGGACTTGTTTCTTATTGTTATCACGAGCTTTGCGTGGCGCCCGGTAACGAGCATAAGTAGAAGCCATGTTCATGTATTAACAGCACGTGTGCGCGTGAATTGCAATATTAATGCATGGGTTTCTCTTCATTAATAAACGGCTGTTAATATCGTGTGACACGGGTATTTATGCAATAATAAACATTGTCCGGTTTATACTTACCCAGGCATGCCATCTCCACCGGTCAAAATATACCAACCAGTCCCGGGACTTTGGATTTTGATTTGTTGGATTTGCATTGACATCCCTGAAAGTAAAAAAAAAAAATCATTACGAAAACATGCCCATGCAATTTTCAGAGATTTTTAAAGCAGTAAAAAATGAAAATTTTCACTAGAAAAAAAGAAGATATTTTAAAATTTCTTATTTTTGCTCAAAACATAGATTGTGGGTACACGTTAGAACCGCCTCAGCGAGGCGGTTCTAACGAGTACCAACAATCTATGTTTTGGAGCAAAAATAAGAAAAATAGGTATATCCCTGCATACCCCAGTCTTACTATTTAAAAGTGGGTATAGGGGGTATTTATTTCACTGACATGTTTTCCTGATGTACAGCATGTTTTATTCATTTATGACCGCCTAAAACTACCTTTAGTTACAAAAACCGATGCTCGACATGCCTGCTGCCGCGGTTTCAGTTCTGAAGAAGTGCGCAAAATTAGAGTTAAGATTCATCGCACATTATCTTTATGTAGGTCTATATCACAAATATTTAGAACTTTGTATTTTCTTGCCTCTCGGGGTCATCAATTTAAATCGTTAACTAGCGTTTAATTGCCATTTCTATCGTGCTAAAGAATAATCGGTTTATGTTAAAGAATGCATTTATAAATCCTGGGCCCAGTTGTTCAAAACTTCGTTTAACTTAGCTTAACGCTGTCGTTTAACCCTCAATTTGTTAACGATATACCGACTTCAAAAGCAAATACACTGTTGTTTTTTGTTGAAAAAGTCCTCAACTTGTTAACAATATATATCGACTTCAGAAGCAAATACACTGTTGACACTGTTACTTTTTATTGAGAAAAAAGAGACTCCTTTGCAATGCAACAAAACACAACAGTGTAATACTCTCATTTGAAATTTTAACGAATCGTTAACTAACGACATTGTTAATTTTTAATAACTGGGTCCAGATCTATTTAATTTAAAACATAGGACATAAAGGCCTATCCAAGCTTTAATACCATGTCAGGAAAAGCATTGTTCTGTGGATATAAATATTCATTTGTCAAGCCCATTTGGTTTAATACCTTGAAATCCATTTTCAATCCCGATAACCATACACAGTGGGTCCCCAGGCGAGACTGCACCCGTGACTGGGGTCACACAGTCACCACGAAATATCTCCACCTTCACTTCTGGGGTCACAGGTATTATGACCGGGGAACCAGTAGTTTGTGCCCTGCAAATGAAATAGTCTGGGGTACTTTGAAATACAGTCCCGCACTTTTGGGACCAATAGCCGTCTTGTATGTTTTCCAATGCCAAGAAATTTCAAAAGATGCAGAGAAATAATAAGCTCCTTTCGGAGAAATATTTGTTTGTTTGATTTGATTTGATGCTTAACGTTCCAGACAACAGCTATGATCATGTCGGGACGTTGCCTCCATCATATGGGACGTTTACCCCAAAATTAGTTACATACAAAATGTGCTTAATATATAACCGTCCAAGTATGCCATTAAGGCTTATATGTATGGATTTTTTTTTCTCTTTTTCTCTTGAACAACTTTTCCTGGGCAGAGTCAGATCGCAGCGGTTAACAAGTAATGAGATGGTCAGTCAGTAGTTTATAAGTTTTGCCTGGAGGCACAAGCAGTCAATCTATTTGTTTTGGTCCCAAGAAAGAAAGAAAGAAAGAAAGAAAATGAAAGAAAGAAAGAAAGAAAGAAAGAAAGAAAGAAAGAAAGAAAGAAAGAAAGAAAGAAAACGAAAGAGCTTACACATTGAAGTTAATACTCAGTTTCTGCGACTGTAACCCATTTGCACTGGAAGCGCTGCATACAAAGGTCTCAGACAAATCATCATCGGCGGCGTTGAAGATACCAAAACTGCTTTTCGTTAGCTGTGCAGTAAAAGCCTCGTCCTAAATAAAACAAATGGGATAGCTTTAAGCGATGACCATAAAGTTGTACTGTAAAAGCCTCATCCTAGATAATACAAATGGGGTAATTTTACGCTATGAGCATAACGTTGTACACGTTTATGTTTATTTGTCTGGTTTGATGCTTAACGTCCATGGTCAACAGCTTATGGCGAGATGGTCAGATGCCCTAACCATACAGTTCCACAGCAGGCTTCCCATAGGTAGATTACGTGTACATAGTACATATTTCTTTCGCCACTTACCGATGCATGGTCAGAGCAAACCACCCAAATCAGGGGAACCGATACAAGTTTCTCCTGATACTAATGGTAATGGAAAGTTCTAAACCTGCTTGTGTGTTTTTTGTCTTGTAGCAACTCTATCAAACTCAGTTTTCGCCACATATGAATAGTATCTCCATATGATAATCATTAATTACATTTTATATATTCGTGAGTGGCGAAACTGGTAGTATACGCAGTGTAGTGAGTTAGTCACTCACCTTGTACATGTAAACACATCAAGAAAACATGTCCGTGAAATGTATACCCTCTTAAACCCCACGTTTATATAGCGAAACTGGGGTATGGAGGGGTATACCTATTTTTCTTATTTTTGCTCCAAAACATAGATTGTGGGTACTCGTTAGAACCGCCTCGCCGAGGCGGTTCTAACGAGTACCCACAATCTATGTTTTGAGCAAAAATAAGAAAAATATCAAAACTTTTCACTGAGCTGAAAATTTTAATTTTTTAAAGCTCAAAAAATCTCTGTATATTGCATGGGCATGTTTTCGTAATGGTAGTGACTAAGGCACTCACCTTGTACATGTAAACGTGTGGCCTTGCGTAAAGTATCTGGCTACACCGGTCTTTCATATATCAGACTTTAAACCGATGTCACGTCTCCGCATGACCTTAGCCGTTGAGTGTGCCGTAAAATACGACATCCATCAAAATATTTTTACAAAACAATGTATAGTCGCAACCACTGACAGTTGTATGCATTCAGTCCAACACAAGCTGGATTTCGAATAATATACATGCACATGTATGTGACGACTTAAATCAAAAACTAAAAACAAATACCAATCACGAAAATATGTCCATGTAATGTATACCCCCTTAAACCTCACTTTTATATAGTTGTAACGAACAGCCGAGCCAAGCCACAGCAATCCCCGTCGGCGGAAAAACATGCTCTAATATGATAATTGGCAACGGATAAAACCATCCCACCTCTGCCACCAAATGTAATGTTTTAGGGACCGAGCTTTCTGTTTCTGTACATCTTAATCTTCGAAAACTATAATATTTGAAATACGTACCGAGCAAGATGCTATATACTACTCAAACTTTGATAAGCATCAAAAGTTTATTTTTGATTACAGGACATATTGGTAATCTTACACACGAAAAAATTTTGCTACAGATATATAGCAGCACCATCACCGTGCAAATATTCCATCCTTTTTTCGCGTTGTCTGCGAGCCCTTCTCGCAGACTTGCAGGAACAATGGAAACCCCCTGGATCTGAAGTTGTCACTGCTGCCTAACCTATCCAATTCTGTCATTCATCCCCTCTTACTGGTTCATTCAACAGATTTTTGAAATTTTCCAAAAGTGCATTTTAGACACAAAAGTATCGACATTTTGATTATCAAAACAGTTTTGCAGTTGAATGAACCAGTAAGAAGGGGTAAATGACAGAATTGGATAGGGTAGGCAACAATCAATGAACAATGGCAACTTTAATTTCAGGGGGTTTCCATCGTTTCTGCAAGTCTGCGAAAAACGCTCGCAGGCAACGCTAAAAAAAGATGGAATGTTTGCACAGTGATGGTTCTGCTTCATATCTATAGCAAAATTTCGGGTGTTAGATTACAAGTATGTCCTGTGAACAAAAATAAAGTTTTGATGCTTATAAAACTTTGAGCGGTATATTTAAACTATGTTGAGGTTTTGAGCGAGATGATCCACACCAAGAGCACCGCCTTGGAACGGTTAGTAATACAATAACTAGGGGGTTTAAACCGGTTTTATGGGATACCAACCCTCGCCCTAGGTCTTGGTGTGGCTCATACACGTTGCATTAGAAATGATTTCTGACTTCGCTGGATAACAAATCTAATGTAACACTTCATATGTGACTTAATGGTTTCAAACCCAATATACGTCCAGGAACAATTCCTGCTATATAATTCAAACGTCATGTGGTCAACACTGGCAGGCTTGAAACCCCTATGGTTTCGTTGGCTATCCCACTATAGCCTAAATTACTGGCTTCCCAGGAACTTCTATTTTAGACTCCAGATTGTTTATGTGATCACAAGTATACTTAAAACCATTAAAAACGCAACTGATATACAGGTTATTTCTACCTTTCAGTGACCCCTTGTGCGCTTTGTTCATAGCGAAGTCAGCTTGTCCCTCGCCCGAGAATCGTTCAGCGAAAACTGAACTCAATTTAGCACTTCTGATTGATTTTTGGGTGAAAAATGACAAAATCATTAAAATTTGATTTTAAACCCATTCAACCTTGCATAGCAACCCAATTTCAATGCGGAAGTTTGCGGCCGAATACCAGCAACAAAAAAAAAAAAAAAAAAAAAAACGTTGTAATACCGACAATTCCACCTGATGGAATGACCAAGATTAATTTCCAAATGTTCAGATTTTCGAAAAAATACCACAGATTTTGAGAATCTACCGAAACTTCAACAAAACAGAATCATTCCATAGTTTGGACACAGGAGATGTTACGTTCTAGCATATGGATCCATTTTATGACAGTTTTAATTTTCAAAAATGGCATTCTTGAATTCACTTCCGGTTTTCATGTACTGACTTTGATGGCCTTTTATAAGATCAAAACTTGAAAAAAAAAAACAATCTACGGAATGGTTTACATAGACTTTAGAGCAATTTTGGCATTGACCGAAAGTTTGAACACAAAAGAGCTAGTCATAAAGGTTAACGTATAGCTGGATTGATAAGGTGCATTTGCTTTAGTTTTGTCCATGTTTGAGTTGTGTCCCTTAATCGACAAACGCAGATCGCTTTACTTCACTTGCTAATTTAGCACAAGACGAATATGGCCTTCATATCGGGACGACAATTTCATGATTTTATATAATAACATTGTGAAAATATCCAAGAATCGTTGGATAGGTTATATGCTGAAAGTTGCGTTTTTACTGGCTTCAAGTATATACTGTGAACAAGGTCCAGCTATCGCAATGATCTCTGTGACCAAGGCCCAGCTATCGCAATTTCGTTCAGCACTAAGAGGTTCAACACTATGAAATAAGACCTCTCTTTATCCCAAAGCCTGAGCTCCGTGCCACGAAGCATATTAACAACTACACCATCAACTGCCTGCAGACTCCCTCTTCGATCTAAACCGTTCGACTTCTTTCACAATAATGACATTCACTTCCTCGCTTTTGCTCCTTATATACCCATTCAGTCACGTGCAATATCCGGTTTGTTCCATTTTAATGGGAAAGTCTATTCTAGAAAACTAAGTAGGTGAATTAGGCGCGAAAGGAACACTGTATAGGGCGATTTTAATCTGGAAAACTGACAGAGTTGTGCGATTTTGCATGACGAATATCAAACTATGAGCTTTTAAAGATATTTTAATAGAAACTACGGATTTAAAAAGGATATTCGTCACATAGTAAAACTGGGGTTCGCAGGGGTATACCTACTTTTCTTTCATTTGATCCAAAACATAGATTGTGGTTACTCGTTAGAACCGCTTCGCCGAGGCCGTTTTTAACGTGAACCAACATGCAATGTTTTGATCAAAATTATTAAAAAATATCAAAAATATTCTACAGAATATTTCCTTTTTTACAACTTTAAAAATCTCAATATATTTCATGGGCATGTTTTCGTAATGTATTTTTTTTTACTTACCATTGTGTAGTCGCAGCCCGTGCCATTAATGGTGTACCAGTTCTAACGTGTACCCACAATCAAGGTTTTGACCAAAATTATTTAAAAATATCAAAAATATTTTACAGAATATTTCCTTTTTTACAACTTTAAAAATCTCAGTATATTGCACGGGCATGTTTTCGTAATCTACGTTTTTTTCTTACCATCGTATAGTCGCAGCCGGTGCCATTAATGGTGTACCAGTTACTCGCACTGTTGGGTATCTGGATTTCGGTAGCGCACAGACTGGATTTCAGATAATATTTTACTGCTCCTTGGATTTGGTATGATACTTGGCCCGAAGGCTCGCATCTTGCATCTTCGACTGGAAACAAAATAAAAGAATGTGCAGTCATGTTTTATTATAATGATCGAGGCCCTGTCGGGAAGGGGCGGGTCCTAGCTCCCTGCACCCTGAAAACAGAATTATCTTTCTCCCAAGCTCCGTAAAATGTTTTCCTCAGCTGCCTGCTACCTGCTGTCTTAAGTCCCTAAAGTTTTTGTTTGCTTTATGTACCAAGTAAATATTCGAAAGGAATAATCGAGATATGCAAGAGCACTGTTCTGATTTTGAAACCTTTTTAAAAGTGATGGTCCCAATGAATCGTAAGCAATTGTACGATTGTCTAATAATAAGTTTATTGATAAGACTGCGTATGCAAAATTTGTAAAATGCTTTCCAACGTGTTTCTGCTTTCTTAATTTGCATATCTGGGTCAAAGAAATGACCTCCAAATTAATATTAAGACAATCGTTTAGCGGTCTTAAGCGATCTTAAACGCAGTGGGACCGGAACTTTACTTTAAATCTAATAAGTATCCAGTTCCATTCCAAGCTTAATAATAATTCAATTGCGATCCCATAAATCTATACTTTTGCAGACTTTGGTCTTAAAGGGGACATGTGCATATTCATGGTTCGGTACCTAAAGCAATTAATGCGTGGCACAGTAATATTAATTTGCTTTTCGTTGGATTTGTTGCTTTACGCCCCAGTCAACAGTTGTCATCATATCTGGAGACTGTCTCCATCTTATGAGGCTTCTACCCAAAATTGCAGATGCCATGACACCCGAAATGTACTGTGAATATAACCACCCAAGTAAACAAATACGGATTATCTGAGTATGTATGGTTTTACAAAACCACTTTTCCTTGGTGGACTCAAAGCATCTAAGCGGTGTAGCACCGATAACTGTCCATCAACGATAACTGTCCACCATGGACACTTATCGTTGCAGCCGCAACGATAACTGTCCACTGGACAACTATTGTTGATTTTTCAACGATAACTGTCCACCATGGACACTTATCGTTACTGTAGTTGATATGACCTGCAGTGTCAACGATAACTGTCCATTTTTGAAAAGAAACAAAAAAACACAAGGAGTCTATATCTTGATAACCAGTTAGCAGACAAGATTTAAACTTGGATCATATGCCCTCTGTACGGTTGGTTTTTAGCTCGACTGCTCGAAGTGCAAAGGGCTGTTGTAGTAACCTCGGTCATACGCGTTCCCGTTCTTGTTCGTGTCCGTGTCCGCGTCACACTGCAGTATATATTTTAGAAGTCCAGATCTTGGCAACTATTCATCAGAGAAATTTCAAACTTGGCCCATAGGTACCCTGTAGGGTTGGCTTACATTCCATGACATCGGGTCCCTGGGTCCATGCTTGGGAGTGGGGCTAGAGGTTAAAATCTAGGAAACCTTTATAAATTGGTTGTATTGCGGTATAGTTTTCTAGAAGTCAAGATCTTGACAACTAGTTATCAGAGAGGATTCAAACTTGAACCATAGGAATCATATAGAGGTGGCTTTTATTCCATGACATCCGTCTTATGGGTCCATGCCCAAGGTTAAAATCAAGAACACCTTCAAAGATTGTGGCTGTACTGTGGCATAGTTTTCTAAAAGTCCAGATCTTGGCAATTATTTATCAGACAGGATTCAAACTTGGAGCTGTAGGGTTGGCTTTCATTCCATGACATCCGGCCCCTGGGCCCATGGGTGGGGCCAGAGGCTAAAATCTAGAACACCTTCAAAAATTGGCTGTACTACGATATAGTTTTCTAGAAGAGTAATGAGATGGTCAGTCAGTAGTGTCTAGAAGTCCATATCTTGACAACCGCTTTCCAGGAAGCATTCATACTTGGGCCACATATACCCTGTCGTGTTGGTTTCCATGCGCTAGCATCAGACTCCTGGGTTCATGCTTGGTGATGGGGATAGAGGTTAAAATCTAGAACACTTTCATAAATTAGCCAAAGTTTACATTTTAGTCTATATCTTGACAGCTGTTGATCAGAGAGCATTCATACTTGGGCCAATGGTGCACTGTCAACTTAGCTTTTATTGCATGACATCCGATACTCAAGGTCCATGCCTGGGGTGGGGCTAGAGGTTGAAAACTAGAACATCTAAAATGTTTTTCTTTTATACCTTGAAACTCAGTTGATATAAAAACATACTTCTTTCAGATAATGATTGAGTATGACCAGACCTTTGACCCAAAAGTAGCCATAGGTCAAAATGACCTAATTTCATGGTCCAGTGATTTTGCCTTTTATCTTGGCACTCAATTGGTATATGAACTTGCTTCTTACAGATAATGAGCGAGTATGACTAGACCTTTGACCTGAAAGTAGTTTTAGGTCAGTGTGACCTAATTTTACGGTCCAGTGATTTTGCCTTGTATCTTGACACTCAGTTGGAATAGGAACATGCTTCTTTCAGATAATGAGTGAGTATGGCCAGACCTTTGACCCGAAAGAAGTCATAGGTCACAATGACCTAATTTCATGGTCCAGTGATTTTGCATTATATGAGGGTCTGGATGGGGTCCTGGTATTCACTAATCACTAAAAATTTAGCCATCTATTCACTGTCATTAAAATTTTGGCTTATTCATTAAAATAAGCTCAATTATTCATTAAAATATGATAATTACTAGTCACGCCTTCTTCACCCAGCTGATATCCATAAGCAGATAGGTGTTCCCTACCTAGGCATCCCCTATCTCAAGCCACAAGTACTAGTTCTATGATATTAAATTGTAGACTGCAGAGTGCAACCTTGATATTAACATCTTGAGAGAAGCCTATATACTCTGCTAGACCACAAAGCCTCATATAAACTTTCCGAAATAGTATACCGATTTATTTTAGCAAATCCCCTTTTAAATCTGTTGGGAGTATAATCCCCTCCACCTTAAATACTGAATACGCCCTAAGTTTTACCCTGAATCTTTCTCTTCAATTATGAATACCAAAGGTTATTTAAGAAAAAAATGTAATTTCAGGGGTAAAAGTTATAATAAAATGCTGTTGTTTTTATTTAGTAAACTATGTGATGTATGGATTTGTGCTTGTGCCTGATTGTACAATACATTTTATTATTTATTAATGTCTTAAATACCGAGCGAGCGAAGCGAGCGAGGAAAAAAATATGTGGCGCCATATAAATTGCCAGATAGATTTGCATTAACGCTCTTAGTGCTGCCTTGTTTCTGATTGCAAAAGACACTATAACTATGTTCTGTCCTATAAAAAAGCAAGATGATGTTCATCCACAGAAAAGATTATCATTATAGGATTGGAACATACATAATAAGGCCAAAGTGGGGGTAATAGAATAAAAAGAAAATACATATAACATAAGCAAACAAAACAGTGAAATAGTATCTGGCTCAGTAAACATCCAGAATTATATACTTTATTTTTCTCTGCCTTCAAATGACACATTTCTTTTTCAATTGGTCCTTCCAGACATATGGCTTCCAGACATATGTATTTCCAAACATTCAAGGATTTCTGAAATATGAATACAACATTTGAACTAAATCGGGTCAGAAAAAAAATAAAATTCTGGAATGCCAGGGAGGCCATCTAAGACAATTCCATAGCCAAATTTTAGCATATTCATTATTCTTTAAAATGTTATTATTCACTATTCATTATATTACTCTGCTATTCATTAAAAATTTACATTTATTCATTATTCTTTAGGACCTCATTATTCACTAATCATTAAATTTTTTGCTCTTTATTCACTCTCATTAAAAATTTTAGGCCCATATTCATTAATCATTATACCCCATCCAGACCCTCTTATATCCTGACACTCAGTTGGTATATGAAGATGCTTCTTTCAGATGATGAGTCAGTATGACCAAACCTTTGATCGGAAAGAAGTCATAGGTCACAGAGACCTAATTTCATGGTCTATTGATTTTGTATTATAGCTTGATATTCAGATGGTAAAAGAACATGCTTCTTTCAGATAATGAGTAAGTATGACCAGATATTTAACCCAAAATAGTCATTGCTCACAGTGACCTTATTTCATGGTCCAGTTATTTTGTCATAGCTTTACACACAGTTGGTATATGAACATGCTGCCTTGAGATAGTGAAAGAGTATTACCAGATCTTTGACATGAAAGTAACTATAGGTCACAGTGACCTAAGTTCATGGTCCAGTGATTTTGCCTTATAGCTTGACACTCAGTTAGTATGTAAGCATGCTTCTTTCAGATAATGAGTGACCAGACCTTTGGCCCCAAAGTCCTAGGTTTTTGTGACCTAATTTCATGGTCCTGTGATATTGCCTTATTACTTAATGCTCAGTTAGTACATGTACATGTATGGCCAGACTTTTGACCCGAAATTAATCATTGGCAATCTATGGTTCAGTGATTTTGCCTTGCATATCTAACAGCAAGAGATGTGTGAACAAGATGCTATTTGATTGTCAATTATTACTAGCCCACATTTGATCCCAAAATAAATATGGGTCACTGTGACCTATATTTCAACGTTCAGTGATTTTGTTTTATATTTTCTAGACCAGGAGATGTTTGAACAAGATGTAACTTGATAATGGGTCGATAGCACCCGATTTCTGTAAACGGCTGACCGTGTGGCTCGGTAGCTCAGGGGTTAGAGCACTCGCACGGTAAGCGCGGGATCCTGGGTTCGAGTCCCAGTCGGGCCAAGTTGTTTTTCCTTTCCTTTGACATTTGGTGGCCAGTGTGGGTCCCTCCTCGGGCTGCGAGCAGCAAAGGAACTGTCTCGTCAGTTTCCGACATGGTTCCGAGAAGACTCGGGGACGAATCTAATGAAGCAGGGGCAAAATGTAACGGGCTGACCGTGTGGCTCGGCAGCTCAGTAATTAGAGCACTCGCACGGTAAGCGAGGGACCCTGGGTTCGAGTCTCGGTCAGGTCACGTTCATATTCCACTTATTTGAATGATTTAATCTGTGGTGAACAGTTATCGTTGACAATGCAACCGCTCCTGTCTGTAATGAAGACTTACCATTGCAAACCATACCTATTCTCTCCATCATGTACAATAATCTTTGAATGTTTAATGCCTGAATTATACGGCATCATTTCAAGTACTTTAGTGTTTCAGGAACAGTTATTGTTTAAAGTTTGGCTGTTTTAAATCATTTTACCTATTGTGAACAATTATCGTTGTTTAAACATTTTTCTCTGATTTGAATTATTTCATCTGTGGTGAACAGTTATTGTAGAAGGTTGGCTGTTTTGAATCATTTTACCTGTCATGAACAATTATCGTTGACAATGCAATGTACAATGAACTTTAAACTTTTAATGACTGATTAAGGCAGCCTCTTTGCTTAGAAATTAGTGTATCATGAATAGTTACTGTTTAAACATTTTTACTTATTTGAATGACTTCATCTGTGGTGAACAGTTATCGTTGATAGTGCAACTGTTTCTGTCTGAAATGACACATCGTTGCAAACCAAACCGATTCTGTCCATCATGTACAATAATCTTTGAGAGCATGCATGGATCCAGAGGGGTTGACCGGGGGTCCGGACCCCCATGAAATCTGAAAAAAAAATTGCATAAAAAAGGTCATATGGGGGATTGTTTCGGGGTTGGACCCCCTGTCTGTGACAAAAAAAATCCATTTTGGTTGGAAGCCCTCTCTAAAAAATTTCTGGATCCGGGCATGTTGAATGTTCAATGCCTGAATTTAAGTGAATTTGACAGTTTCTTTTCAAATTGTTAAGCGTCCCAGGAACAGTTATTGGTTGAAGTTTGGCTGTTTTGAATCATTTTACCTGTCGTGAACAATTATCGTTGATAATGCAACCATATCTGTCTTTAATGATCAGTTATCATTGCAAACTCAACCGGTTCTGTCTATCATGCATAATTATGTTTGAACATTTTATTTACTGATTCACACATCCAGGACAAGGCTTTTCAGATATCTGACTGACTACTCAGCTGCACTAAGAAAATACAGGAAACAGCTAAGCGACTGAGGGATGAAGACAATTATGACGAGGACGAATCGAGACTGTATGCCATCAAGAAACGAAAATTCTTGATTGAGAAGAAACTGAATGACTATGACCCACCAAGCTACGAAGTGGCCGAGGAACAGACATTATTTTTGCCACATAAAACACATATGAACAGTATTAACAGTAAACCACAGAGTAGTTATATTCAGGGAAAACACTTGTAAACGAGGAACAGAGGGACGGTCCTAATCCTCTGTTTCATCGTGCATTCACAGTTAACGGGACAAATAAAATTGTTGAAAATGTTAAAGTCAGTCTTGGGTTTTCATTTCTCCTCTCAGGAGGTAGTAGTAAAAGGGATAAAGTTTTTGACAATAACTAGCTATTTGGAAGATGCTATAAAGTTATGCCTTTTGACTTGTTGAGGTCTTGAGATACAAGACTAAGAGACAGTGAAACGCATACCACTTTACAGCCTCTAGGAAGCTATAGAGTCATGCCTCTAATAGAGTTGAAGTCTTGAGATACAAGGCTAAGAGACTCTTCAGACGCATTCAGCTGTATAGCAACAAAACAACTACTACATACCCACACAAATGTCCCATCTAAGACAAGTCCAGCAAGTGTCACAATGTATCAAGTCTACCAAAGTACACCAGAGGAAAACGACCCTTTCTTAATGGAACTAAAGAAAAATTGGCTATGCAGGTTAGTCTCTAAAGATGTGTAGATGAGCAACTGAGCACATGAGCACATGAGCAACTGAGCACATGAGCAACTGAGCAGATGAGCAACTGAGCACATGAGCACACGGCCTAAAATTTTGAAACTTGGCATAAAGCATCAAGGGATAGAGCGGTGGCACTGTCAAGGATAACTGTGCACCAAAGATGAAATCATTCAAATCAGTGTAAAATGTTCACACAATATATCTTCCTGATACACTAAACTATCTGAAAAGCCTTATCCTGGATGTGTGAATCAGTAAATGCAATATTCAAACATTATTGTACATGATAGACAGAACCGGTTGAGTTTGCAACGATAAATGTTCATTACAGACAGATATGGTGGCATTGTCAACGACAACTGTTCACGACAGGTAAAATGATTCAAATCAGCAAAACTTCAAACCATAACTGTGCCTGAGAAGCTTCACAATTTGAAAAAAGGCTGTCTAATTCAGTCATGAAACATTCAAATACTATTGTACATGATGAACAGAATCGGTTGGCTTTGCAACGATTATGGTTCATAACAGACACAAGCGGTTGCACTGTCAACGATAACTGTTCACCAAAGATAAAATCATTCAAATCCGTGAAAAATATCTCTTTGTGATATTCAAAACTATCTGAAAAGCCTTTTCCTGGATATGTGAATCAGTAAATGAAAAATCCAAGCATTTACATGATAGACAGAACCGACTGAGTTTGCAACGATAACTGTCTGGCACCTGTAAAATCGATTTAAGACCTCCAGTAAAATTTCTTTTGCTGACCGTTCCAAGGCGGTTCTACTGTGATTCTTTATGTTTTATGTTTGGTATGTCGACTTCTGTTGTATAAGCTTAATTTGTATTTAGTTCAAGCAAGCCGGATGGCTACCTTCCTGGGAAAGAGCTAGTCATCTTGCTCTTCGTGTGTGTCGTCACATTTTCATGTTCAGGCATCCTGAACCTTCTGTTGATCTATTATGTTGTCTTTGTTGGGTCTACATCTTTCCCGCTTGGTGTCTGGGTTGGGATTTTAAATTTAATTGCATCCATTCATGTGCTCTCTTTTTTATTTTCTCTAATTCAGTCAAAAAACATCCAAAGATTATTGTACAAGATGGACAGAATCTGTTGACTTTGCAACGATAAGTGTTCAATACAGAAATAAGCGGTTGCGCTGTCAACGATAACTGTTCACCACAGATGAAATCATTCACATCAGTGAAAATTGTTTAAACAATATCTATTCGTGATACACTTAACTATCTGAAAAGCCCTTTCCTGGATGTGTGAATCATTAAATGAAATATTCAAACATAATTGTACATGTCAGACAAAACGGTTGGATTTTCAAAGGTAACTGTTCATTACAGACAGATATGGTTGCATTGTCAACGATAACTGTTCACGATGGATAAAATGATTCAAAACAGCCAAACATCAAACGATTACTGCACCTGAGACGCTCAACTATTTGAAAACTGTCTGTCTAATTCAGTCATTAAACATTCAAAGATTATTGTACCTGATGGACAGAATCGGTTGGCTTTGCAACGATAAGTATTCATTACAGACAGAAGCGGTTGAACTGTCAACAATAACTGTTCACCAAAGATGAAATCATTCAAAAAGGTTAAAATGTTTAAACAATATTTGTACCTGACACACTTGACTATATGAAAAGCCTTGTCCTGGATGTGTGAATCAGTAAATGCAATTTTCAAATATTATTGTACATGATAGACAGAACCGGTTGAGTATGCAACGATAACTGTTCATTACAGACAGATATGGTTGCATTGTCAACGACAACTGTTCACGACGGGTAAAATGATTCAAAACAGCCAAACTTCAAACAATTACTGCATCTGAAACGCTCAACTCTTTGAAAAGAGGCTGTCTAATTCAGTCATTAAACATTCAAAGATTTTTATACATGATGGACAGAATCGGTTGGCTTTGCAACGATAAGTGTTCATTACAGACAGTAGCGGTTGCACTGTCAACGATAACTGTTCACCAAAGATGAAATCATTCAAAAAGGTGAAAATGTTTAAACAATATCTCTTCCTGATACACTTATCTATCTGAAAAGCCTTGTCCTGGATGTGTGAATCAGTAAATGCAATTTTCAAATATTATTGTACATGATAGACAGAACCGGTTGAGTTTGCAACGATAACTGTTCATTACAGACAGATGTGGTTGCATTGTCAACGATAATTGTTCACGACGGGGAAAATGATTCAAAACAGCCAAACATCAAACAATTTCTGCACCTGAGACGCCCAACTATTTGAAAAGAGGCTGTCTAATTCAGTCATTAAACATTCAAAGATTATTGTACATGATGGACAGAATCGGGTGGTTTTGCAACGATAAGTGTTCATTACAGACAAAAGCGGTTGCACTGTCAACGATAACTGTTCACCAAAGATGAAATCATTCAAAAAGGTGAAAATGTTTAAACAATATTTGTACCTGACACACTTAACTATATGAAAAGCCTTGTCCTGGATGTGTGAATCAGCAAATGCAATTTTTAAATATTATTGTACATGACAGACAGAACAGGTTGAGTTTGCAACGATAACTGTTCATTACAGACAGTTAAGGTTGCATTGTCCACGATAACTGTTCACGACGGGTAAAATGATTCAAAACAGCCAAACTTCAAACAATTACTGCACCTGAGACGTTCAACTATTTGAAAAGAGGCTGTCTAATTCAGTCATTAAACATTCAAAGATTATTGTACATGATGGACAGAATCGGTTGGCTTTGCTACGATAAGTGTTCATTACAGACAGAAGCGGTTGCACTGTCAACGATAACTGTTCACCATAGATGAAATCATTCAAATCAGTGAAAAACGTTTAAACAATATCTGTTCGTGATACACTAAACTGTCTGGATGTGTGAATCAGTAAATGTGAAAAATGTTTAAACAATATCTGTTCGTGATACACGAGACGCTTAACTATTTGAAAAAGAGGCTGTCTAATTCAGTCATTAAACATTCAAAGATTATTGTACATGATTGTCAGAATCAGTTGGCTTTGCAACGATAAATGTTCATTACAGACAGAAGCGGCTGCACAGTCAACGAAATTGTTCACCACAGATGAAATCATTCAAATCAGTGAAAAACGGTGAAACAATATCTGTTCGTGATACACTAAACTATCTGGATGTGTGAATCAGTAAATGAAATATTCAAACATTACATGATAGACACACCCGGTTGAGTTTGCAACAATAACTGTTCATTACAGACACTTATTGAACTTTGCATTGTCAACGATAACTGTTTACGACAGGTAAAAGTACCCATGATCAGGACGAAAACTTGATCACACTAAACTGTTATGAAGTGCATGCAATCAGATATAAAATGTCCTGCTGTGGAGAAGATAGGATAGGTTGTATCGTATTGTATGCTATTGAAATAAACGTTAGAAATAAGCAAAAAACTCGATATGCCTTTTACAGATTGAGACAATGGTAGGTATTATATCAACAAAATATGTTAATCAAATTTTATTTCTTCCTTTATGAAACTGTAAACACTCGGGTTCTCTGTTTTAAAAGTTTAAAAGTAGTCGATGTCTGTTTACAGCTGTGAGATGCTTTATAGTGCACATAGTAAAACTGTCGTCCTCAGACATCGACGATAACACCTTAAAGCAGGTCCTCCGATAGCTATGCCACCTACCTCCGGACACTGCAACCACAGTAAATATGACCCTGCCGTCAAGAACTACAAAAGGGTACTTCATGCCTTAGCAAGGTTTTCAGGATGTCTGCACAAGATATGATAAAACAGGTTAAAGATTGCATCAGTTCTAATAAAATATACAAAAGATGAATATAACCATGCATGTAAACAAATGAATTAAAAATATCTGTTGAAAATTCTATATTTCCCGATTCAAATGTCATTTAGGGTCAAACGAATACAGTCCAAACCCATTTTATGCAGCGTGTCCGTTGGTTCGTATACGAAAAATGATATTCATAAACAATATGTATGTTTTTCAGATCTCTAAACGCAATCCTATCAAAAATAATAAGAGCTGTCGCATGACAGCGTAGCTCGACTGCATTTGGTTCTGTCAAACTGGAGCCAACTCTAACTCACCACACAGACATCCCAAGGCCATGATGATATAAGGCAAATTCATTTTACTATGAAATATAGCTATAACTATTTTGAAGTCAAAAATTCGGTGCTATCGACCCATAACCATGTAAAATCTTGATCACACATCTCTTGCTGTAGAAGATACAAGGCAAAATCACTAAACCATGAAATTTGATCTCAGTGACCAATGATTACTTTCTGGTCAGAAGGCTGGTCATACTCACAAATTATATGAGAAAAGCCTGTTCATATACCAACTGAGCATCAAGATATAAGGCAAAATCAATGGACCATGAAATTAGGTCACAAAGTCCCTTGACTGCTTTTGGTCAAATGTCTGGTCGTACTCACTCATCTGAAAGAAGCATGCTTACATACCAACTGAGTGTCAAGCTATAAAGCAAAATTACTGGACCATGAAGTTAGGTCACCGTGACCTATGACTACTTTAAGGTGAAAGGCCTGGTCATACTCGTTCATTATCTGAAGGAAGCATTTTCATATACCAACTGGGTTTTAAGATATAAGACAAAATCACTGGGCCATGAAATTATGTTATTGTGACCTATGACTACTTTTGGGTCAAAGGTCTGGTTATACTTACTTATTATCTAAAAGAAGCATGTTCCTTTACCAACTGAGAGTCAAGATATAAGACAAAATCACTGGACCATGAAATTAGGTCACTGTGACCTATGACTACTTTTAGGTCAAAGGTCTAGTCATACTCACTCATTATCTGAAGGAAGCATGTTCAAAAACCAACTAAGTGTCAAGATATAAGACAAAATCAGTGGACCATGAGATTTGGTCACTGTGACCTATGACAACTTTTGTGTCAAAGGTCTGGACCTACTTACTCATTTTCTGAAAGAAGCATGTTCCTAAACCAACAGAGTGTCAAGATATATTACAAAATCACTGGACCATGAAATTAGGTCGCAGTGACCTATGACAACTTTCAGGTCAAATATCTGGTCATACTCACTCATTATCTATGAGAAGCATGTTCCTATACCAACCGAGTGTCAAAAAATAAGGAAAAATCACTGGACCATGAAATAAGGTCACTGTGGCCTATGACTACTTTTGGGTCATAGGTCTGGTCATACTCACTCATTATCTGAAGGAGGCATGTTCAAACAACTAAGTGTCAAGATATAAGACAATTAGGTCGCAGTGACCTATGACAACTTTCAGGTCAAATATCTGGTCATACTCACTCATAATCTATGAGAAG